>CM060915.1:732003000-733324500 GCA_030737875.1 Allium sativum | reverse complement strand
CGTGAAAGGAGGGAACTCTATAAGTGAGTAGGCGATTTGCTTGAGAAGGGGTTCATAAGACGAAGTATATCGGAGTGGGGTGCTCCAGTAGTTTTTGCCGCGAAGGCGGGTGGGTCCCTCAGACTTTGTGTAGGCTAAAGAGAACTAAATAAACTCACAAAGAAGAATAGACACCCATTGCCGAGGATTGATGATCTCTTTGATCAGTTGGCTGGCGCCTCAGTATTTTTGTAGTAGGACTTAGCCACGGGATTTCATCAGTTGAGAGTGGCTGAGGATAGTATAGAGAAGACTGCCTTTAGGACTCCGGATGATTATTTTTTTTATGAATGGCTGGTGATGCCATTTGGTTTGACGAACACCCCCGTATACTTTGTTGATTTGATGAGAAGGGTGTTCAGGGAGTTCCTAAATAAGTCCGTGATGGTCTTTGTGGATGACATCTGGGTCTTTTCTAGGAAGCGAAATAAGTTTTCGTATGTGCTCAATGGGGTGAGCAAAGCCAGTTATGGGGAAAATGGTGGTTTTGGAGCGAGACTGGAAAGGACATCCAAAGTTGGTCAAAGGCTTAATTGATTAGCCATTTTTGCTAGTATCATCTCACGTAGGTAGCCTGAACTCGAAGGAGATATCCCTTGGGTGTTTGTCTGATATTGGTTTAGGCCTTTGGGGCTTGCATTTGGGGGATGTCGAGTTCGACTAGGGTGGTCTGCGTGAGAGATGGACAGTTGTGATGATTTTGGATGGGATTCTTAGCATCCTATGAGCTTGAGATAGCGTATACCCATGGCAAGGGAAACATGGTAGCGGACGCCTTAAGTAGAAAAAAGTTGTCCTTGAGTTCATTGTTCGTTGAACGACGGAGCTTAGAGTTTATTTCTATGTTTGACTTTAGACCTTCCGTTGACTTTGTACCCGGTTTGCTAGCCTCCTTGGAGGTTAGGCCTACTCTTTTGGGGCATATTGGCAGAGCACAGCGGGACGACCCACAATTGGTTGAGTTAGTAGAGAAGCTCATGAGGAGGGGGAGTCGTCCAGCCATTTGAGTAGGTACACCCTAGATGGTAAGGGGTGGTTGCGTAGAGACGGTAGCCTTTGTGTACCGTAAGACAAGGGGTTTGAGGAAGGATATACTTGATGATGCACATCGGTCGAAGATGACCATTCATCCCGGTGGGGACAAGATGTACCAAGATATGAAGAGGGTTTTCTTCTGGGCCGGTATGAAGAAAGATGTGGCTGAATATGTAGCTCGATGCTTGGTGTGTCAACAGGTGAAAGCGGAGCAAAAGAAACCTGGTGGGTTGCTTCACCCATTAGAAGTTCCGCAATGGAAGTGGGATAGCGTCTCGATGGATTTTATTGACGGGTTACCCAGATCGAGAAAGGGTAATACAAGAATTTGGGTGGTGGTAGACAGACTTACTAAGAGCGCCCATTTCATACCTGTGAAGAGCAAGAGGACTGCCCCATGGCTAGCTTCAGTATATCTTCGAGAGATAGTTCGATTGCATGGGGTACCCTCTAGCATAGTGAGTGATCGAGACCCTATCTTCACTAGTGAGTTCTGGAGAAGTTTACAGGAAGCAGTGAGAACTCAATTGTGTTTGAGCACCGCATATCATCCTCAGACGGACGGCCAGACTGAGAGGGTGAATCGTGTCCTAGAAGACCTTTTGAGGCTTTGTATCTTAGATTTTGGAGGTACATGGGAAGAGCATCTTCCATTAGTGGAGTTCGCATATAATAACAGCTTTCAGTCCAGTATTGGTTTGGCTCCTTTCGAAGCTCTCTATGGAAGGCCTTGTCGATCACCTACATGTTGGTGGGAATCTACGGATAAGATCTTGCTTGGGCCTGATATGATTAGGGAGACTTCTGAGAAAATTGACTTGATTCGAAGAAGGAGGAAAGCAGCGCAGGATAGGCAAAAATCTTATGCGGACAAGAGAAGGACGGACCTTGAGTTTGAAGTTGGGGACATGGTCTTTGTCAAGGTGTCTCCGTTACGAAATGTGGTTCGCTTTGGATCTGTTGGGAAGTTAGCACCAAGGTTCGTAGGGCCGTTCCCTATTAAGGAAAGGGTTGGACGGATGGCATATAGAGTGGAGTTGCCCGACAGACTTAGTGGTGTACATGATGTATTCCACGTATCTCATTTGAGGAAGTGCTTACATGAGACCGCAGAGGTGGTAGAGCCGAGCTTGCTTAAAGAAGTGGAAGTAGAGCGTGATGCGACTATTCGACGAGCTCCTACCCGCATCCTTGGGTCAGAGACTAGGAAATTGAGGAATCGAGAGGTTCATCTAGTCAAAGTGCAATGGGGAGAAGACGAGGGCAACGCAACTTGGGAAACGGAAGTAAAGATGCGTTCATTGTACCCGTTCCTTTTTGAGGGTAAGTCTTTTAGCTTCTCCTTTATCGTTTGTCTAGTACTTATCTTATCTTTAGTATGTCCTCTCATTAGTACCTTTTACCTTTAGATAGGGTAAACCTATGGTTGAAACATGTGTTTGAGACATGTTATGGTTGATAGATGCAAGTGGATGCAAGTGGTTGCTAGTGGTTGCTCGTGGATGCATATACACACACTCTAGGCACTAGATCGGCTCAATCACTTCATATTGCATATTGCATAAAATTGTGTGTAGGAAGCTATATTATGGATGTATAATGATTGTGTTATCATATGGATGATGCATTTTGGGTGAATGATTGTGCACTCATGTAGATATTGTATGTGTCGATAGGGTTCTCTCGCATACATAATGGATGCATGGCACTATCATGGTTTGCATATGTTCATACATTAGATAGGGAACATATACACACACTTTTTGCATATGCTCATACATCATTAGAAATTGTTCTAAGGACAATGGATGCCCGTGTTTGATGGATTGAGTAGATGGTTGTTTGGATGGTAGGATATGCATTCTCCTTAGCTTAGAGATTTCGGGGACGAAATCCTTTAAGGAGGGGAGAATGTAACACCCTGTATTTTGGGTTAATGCTAAATTCACTAGTTACAGAATAAATAATCTCAGACTTGAGAATTGGGGGAAACGGGCTGCGTCATTGCGTTCGTCTCGGAAAAATACGCGAAATAGAGTCCGAGTTTTCGAGAATCGGAGTCCGTATGGCCCAGTTATGGCCCAATGAAGTTGGCAGAAAATTTAAGATAAAAACAGAATTAAATATTTAAAAAAATCAGATTTCGAATTGGGGCCAGCGGGGGCCAGGCGGGAAAAATTCCCGCCCTAGCCATGTCGACAGGGCTGTCGACAGGGCTGTCGACAGGGGTGTCGACTGCCCTGTCGACTTGCCTGTCGACACAGGGTGTCGGCCCTGTTGATCTGGGTGCACCAGATCTGGTTTTTGGTTGAGTCTTGGGCTGGGTTCTAGAGATTTCCTAAATCTAACGGACCTAATCTAACCTAGGGTTAATCTAAGGGCCTAAAACACTACCTAATCCTATAAATAAGACCCTAACCCTACCCTAATTCATTCATAATTAGATCTTGTAACTAAACTATGGCAAAATGAAACTTGATGGCCTCCACAAATCAATGAAGAGAGTTGCAAGCTAATCATCTTCTTCTTCATATTTGGCAACTAGTTTTACTTCATAAGTTTGTTAATCTTGGTTTTGGTGAGTTCCTATAGCTTTAATAATCAATTGTTAAATTGATTATGGTAGGATATGATAAGACATGGCTATGTTTGTGGATAAATATGTTTATGCAAGTTTAGTATATTGTATGTTATGTGTTTGGCAAGTTTTATGCTACATGCAAGTTTAATGCCATGTTTTATGATGCAAAACATTATGTTGAACATTTATGCATATGTAACATGTTATGCAAACTATATGTGAGAGTATATGCAAGTTATATGTAACATGATATGCAAGTTATGCATGTGATTTTATGCATGCTAAGTATTTGGTGTTATGCATGCTAAGTATTTGATTTTATGCATGCTAAGTGTTTGATTGTATGCATGCTAAGTATTGGGTTTTATGCAAGCTAAGTGGTTGGTATTATGCATAAATCATGACATGCAAGTTTACCCTTTTAAAATGTGATGCATACATATGCAAGATGACACCTTTATATGCTATGCATGTTTACCCTCCTTTAAGATGCAAGTCGTATATGCAAGTTCAACATGTTATGCAAGTTGTGTATATGCTTAAATGCAAGTTTAATGTGATATGCAAGTTATGAATGCTTATGCAAGTATGTGAATGCTTATGCAAGTATATGAATGCTTATGCAAGTATGTGAATGCTTATGCAAGTATATGAATGCTTATGCAAGTTATGTGTATGCTTAAATGCACGTTTAACATGTTATGCAAGTTATGAGAATGCTTACATGCAAGTTCAACATGTTATGCAAGATATGTGTATGATAATATGCAAGCTCATATGCAACATGTTATGCAAATCATGTGTATGATAATGTGCAAGTTTGGGTTAAATGTAGTTGGGTTAATATATGCTCATATATGCAAGTTGACATCCTCTTAACCCATGACAAAGTTATATGCTAAACCCATGATATTTGTGATGGATCTTTCCCTTTATTTTGTCGTGAAATGAGGACGATTTACGTGGGGAACGATGGGGTAATAAATATGTTAATAAAAGTATGATTGGGTATGATTAAGCATACCATAAAAATAAATTAACATAAGTGGGAATTTACCTATTGAGTTAGGTCTACCCCATGGGAATTTACCTATTGAGTTAGGTCTACCCATGTTATGAAAAATGTGTAATTGATTAGGGATAATTAATTGTGGGGGTGATTAATTAGGTGTAATTAATCAACTAAGACACGAGGTTGGACCCTTTTGTAGCGGAAGTCTGCCCGGAACCGACCGGCCATCCAGCGGCTACAAATGATTGGCCCAATGTGAGAGGTCTTAGTCACAAACTAAATACGTGATTAACGTAAAGACACGAGGTTAGACTCGGTTATGACGTAAGGCTGCCCGGACCCAACCGGCTTAACCAGCGGTCATAAAAGATAGTCTAATGTGAGAGGTCTTTATGAGGATCACGGTCTTAATTAATTAAGAAACACTTAACCAAATTAGCATGTAGTGGGACATGAGGGTTAAGTGGGTGCCTTGGGTGGCATGTAGTAACTAGTGGGGGTGCCTCAGGTGGCATGAGGAAACTAGTGGGTTGCCTTGGGTGGCAATAGAAAATACGATTAGAATACTTAACCAAAGTGGAACATGTAATTAAACATGATTAAAGGGTTAAGTAAGTGCCTTGGGTGGCATGTGGGAATCAAGTAGTGCCTTGGGTGGCATGTGGGAATCAAGTAAGTGCCTTGGGTGGCATGTGGAAATCTAGTGGGTGTCTTGAGTGGAAATTAAAATATGATTAAAAGACTTAACCAAAACTTATAACATGTAAGTGGACATGGTTAAAGGGTTAAGTGGGATTCACTAGAAATGACAAGCTTAGGTAGGTAGCTTGTGGGGGCCTATTTCAACCAATATCCCAAACGTATCTTTGTGGGCTCGACTCTAGTCGAGTGACGGGACACGCATATTGGGCTTGACTATAAGTGGCCAAAACGGGTTAGCGGTGGCAACGCAGGATCAACGGGTTTCATATGCGTGTGTGGACCCGGGCTGGTTGGTAAGTCGTTGTTGCATCGTGTAGATATAAAGCCGTGCACAGTTGATATTATCTGGTAGCCACTTTGGGGAATGATACACCCCCTTTGTGGGACCAGCATGGGTATCTACGGTAGGGAGCCGATCGCTTGGGAGTAGTGGGTACACCTAGTAAAGATAGGGGCAGACGACACCTGTGTAGGGGTACAAGAAACTACTGGGAAAAATTACTAAGTACACTTAGTGGGATCAACCTTTAATTAGGAATTACCCTTGGTGGGTAGAACTGGTGTGGTGTAGTGTAGGAATTACCCTTGGGTGGGTAGATCTGGGGTGGTGTAAGCTAGTAATTATCCTTGGGTGGATAAATGCGTCTTTTCGGTTATCGTAGTACATCCGGTATTTAGTTGGCTACTTAGTGTAGTCATTATCCCCAGAGGTACCGTACCTTGTTTATGTCATACCCTAATTACTTTAATGGTTGTATTGTTAGGGTTATAGGACTCACTCAGACTTATGTCTGACCCCGTTGTTTTTTTTATCTTTTTCCCAACCCTCAGGTTATCAGAGTGGGCCCGGTACGAGTGGGCTTAGATCAGGCTGCTTTATTCTCTTCTGGAGCTTGGACCATAGATGTAGAGAGCTCAGCTTACCCTTTCTTTTATGGCTATCAGTTCATGTATTGGGATTATGTACTTTCATTTATCAGGATGGATATTTTGTACTTGACTCTTATTATGGTTTTGGTGATGTAACCAAACATGTTTTATTTTCCGCCGCAATGAAATGATGTTTTAAGATTTTCAAGTATTACTTATATCTGTCTTGTTGTAATTTTTCTGTTCTATATTCACTTAAAATACTCCACCGATGTTATGGCATTCCCCTAGTCGAGTGACCATAGCGGGTGTGGGGTGTTACAACACCCGTCATCCACAGACCATGGATGGCTTGTATGTTTGATTGTTTGTTGTGATGAAAATTGATTGTGTGACGTGAAATAAAATATTTATATAGTTAAAAATATTTTATCGTTAAAAATATTATTTTTAACGTGTGTGTGTGAATAAAAATGTGTGTTTGTTGATGTGAAACCCCACACGGGTGTTGGGATGATATTTGGCATACACTAATCCCAATTATTTCATTGTATGTCGATCGATTGGTCGACAGACTGTGTGAGCGTTAATTATTTATATTTGATGCTTATGCAGTTGTGTGGTGCACTTTGGATGATGATTGATTATTTACCGTTGTGATTATATACATGTGTTGTATGGAATCCATATAATTAACATTATATTGTAATTGATTGGGCCTCATTCCATTCGGGAAAATAGAAAAATAATCATGTGTTGAAAATTATCAGGTGTTGAAAGAAATATTTTAACAATAAAATTTACATCTTTATCATATTTAAAGTTAGAAACTAACTGGAAAATAGATAAGATGAGTGGTCTCCAGGGTATTGACCTGAATTGGTTTCGGCCTTCAGGGTTAATACTTAGGGAATCATTCTCTTACTACTTTATGGTTGGAGTCTGATTTAAAATTCAAACGATATATACCATAATTTTATAAAATATATTAAATAACAAAAATAGTCATGTGTTGACAGTGCTCATGTGTTGAGAATAGGGGTGTTACGGTTACGGCAACCGTCAGTTTTACTTCTAACCATAACCGCAACCGTAGTTGACGGTTAACAAATTTTATAACCGTTACCGTAACCGTCTAACCGTTACCGCAACCATTACCGTAAATTTACGTTGTTATCTATAAATAATTCAAGTTCTAACTTTTTTCTTAAGAATTAGTTTGTTTATCAATGAAACAAACCATCCATGTGCACGTTGTCTATAAATTAAAGCGTAAATAATTCATACATGTGTTATTTCTCTACTTTAAGTTATTAAAAAACACATATCTTTGTATGAAATACTATAAAAAAATCATGTGCGGTCGGTATGGTTTACCGCGGTTATCAAAATCCACAACCATTACCATCACCGTTACCGTAGTAGACGGTAACCGTGTATACGGTTGGTACGGTTTGACGGTTGAAAGTCCAACCTTAACAGCCCTAGTTGAGAATATTCATGTGTTGAAAGAAATATAGATTCATGTGTTGAATAGAATAAATATTCATTTTTTGAATAGAATAGCGAATTTATTGAAAGATATAAAGCCGTGTTGATTAGAGTTGCGCCATTTTGACATGAACGATATTTTTATCGATTATATTCGTTTTTATAATGAATATTGAAAAGTGATTTCAAAATTGAAATCAAATAGAAATGAATTCGAATTGAAATTGAATAGAAATGAATTGGAATTGGAATTGAAATTGAATAGAAATGAATTCGAATTGAAATTGAATAGAAGTGAATTCGAATTGAAATTGAATAGAAATGAATTCGAATTGAAATCAAATAGAAATGAATTCGAATTGAAATTGAATAGAAATGAATTCGAATTGAAATTGAATAGAAATGAATTCGAATTGAAATTGAATTAATTTGAAATTGAAATTGAATTGAAATTGAATTGAAATTGAATTAAAAATCGATTTGAATTGAAATCAATTTGAAATGAATTTAAAACGAATTTATAAAGGAAAATTCAATTTTGATTTGAAATTGAATATAGAGTTGAAATGGTTTTGAAAAAAAAATAAAACGATTTATAAAATATGTTTTAAAAGGGAATCGACGAAATATATATATTATATATATAATGGCCTGAATAGAACGCGCCGCGCTGCGGCAGTTCATGAATTTCGACCATTGACTTCGAATTGACGTTGCGGGAGATCCGACCGTCGGATTCTCCTGAAACCGGAATCGTTGGGTTCGTATCGAAAAGAGATTTCCAATGAATATTAGAAATTTGAAATCTAACGGTTAGATTTGGAATTATGTCCCAATCAAATTTGGAAAAGGTCGTTGTAAGTGCAGTTTGATGGCCATTGGTGGAAATCGACTGTACGGGCCTTAATAAAATTATTAAAAATATTAATAATTTGTGTAAAATAATATTATGTGAATTGGAAAGAACTGGGATGAAAAAATCCATATTTGAAAAGATAAAAATAGATTTTTATCAAAATGAACTAGTTTTGAACTAGAATTAAAATCAATTTATTTTTGAAATAAATAAATTGATTTTGAAAGTGGATTTAAAAATAATCAGAAATTCTAATATACGAACTGGAATGGATTTGAATCGAAATCATCTTCGGAATATTTCGATGCTTGGATTTCGTGATTATACAGATATGGTTGTGGAAATTTGAAAGATATATTATATCGTTATTTCCAATACGATATTTGTTGGTTGCAGAATTTGATATTGAATATAAGCCGGTATATTTTCTATTCAGAGCCTTGTATTTAATATCAAATGTGATTTGGGTTTGTCGTGAATCGTGGTTTAGGTGACATTGATTCTTTAACCCAGTTAAGGATAAGATATTGATTTTTGTGAAGATTAAAACTAAGTGGAGTTTTAATGAATCTGTAGTTAGATTGAAATGTGAAGTGATAATTTAAATTATCAAATTTAGAAAGTGATCAAGAATGGAGTATCACCAGTTTTGCTCCAAAGCGATAGTTAAATCTCTAATTAGATTTGAACGTGAAATGGTAATTAATTTTACCGATAATACCCTGGTGTTAGATATGGAGTATTACCAGTTTTGCTCCATGGGATGGATAGGTTGGGAAATAAAATAAATAATTACTTCGGTGTGGTTCGCTAATCCCGACTAGTGTGAAATGATATCCAAAGGAAGATTAAGGAATAAATTTAGAAGAATTTATCTTTGATAAAATTAATGGGAACCTTTCCCTAAGAATGTGATTTTGTGAGTAAAAGAATATTCTGAACTGGAATGAGGCGTTTGCTGTGGTTGTGTAACATTTGTTTATTATATACGTGGGTTATTCAGAAAGGCTGGGTTTATACCCATTCTGAATAACCGATTCGGCGATAAATCGAAGATGAAGACGGTGGTTGAAGACCGGAAGTCTTCACATCGTTTGGGTGATTACTGATGATCTTGATTGGGCTGTACACCCAAGAGGAGGGAATCAGTTGGTGAACGTCCAGACGTACTTAGAGATCGATGGATATGCGAGGAAAGTGCCTCCGGTTTCGTTCAGACCCAGAACGAACTTGTAAATGGACTGTGTGTCTGACATTGGATTTTATTATGTGTTGATTGATCTCTATTAAATATACATCTGTTTGGCGGCGGAGAATTTATTCTCTTGCTTAACGCCCTTCTCTGAGACGTACGAGCTCATAGGTTGTATATCGATGGACATCAGTCGCATGGAGTGAATTGCTAGTGTGGCACGCGTAAGTGGCAATTGATCAAGGCTTCTGTTGAAAAGCAAGGTCTTGTGGTTGATGATCAAAGCACGGCCTGTGTGGCGCAGCTTTGTGTATAACTTGAATTCGCGAGCCTCACAACCGTTGGGAGAACACAACGTTTCTTTCTAGCTATGGGTGATGTCAGTGCTTAAACTGGCTGACATTTATATACTTTTCACCTGTGTGGTTGTTGGATGAGGCGCCTCGATATTAGGTCTGTTAGTACCGGGAAACGTGTGTTCAGGAATAACTAATCCTCAAAAGTAAGAGAGGACCAGCCCAACCGATTCCAAGGATCATAGTGGGGTCCTGAGACATTTGCTAGAGTGTCTCGAACGGAGAGGAGCTTGCCCCTTGCCTCGACTCATGGCGGAAATCCAATTTCCAATACGTGATATTGCGGTTTTAATTGTAGAACTAGTATGGCGACATGATAGATGGTACCCATGCCGCCTATGATTGATATTTATGATTGAAATTGTTTTGACACTATACACTTATAGTAATATCAAAATAATGTGTTTAAACGTATCAAGCATGCTTTGGCTATTATAAGGTAAAAACCTTATCCTCCGGCTTGCGTTGCATTGTGTGATGGGACCTGGGTATTATAATAGCTTCATTTTTCTTTATTTAGCATTGCGCTGTTTGTTTTATGCACTGGTATTCTTGGGAGGAAACCCTTTCCGTGTTATACGGCGTGGTCCCTTGAATTATCGAACTTTAAAATAAAGATTAATAACTGTTTTAATAACTATTTTGCATATACGCGTGAGAACTAAAACAGTTATTAATCTTTATTTTAAAGTTCGGTAATTCAAGGGACCACGCCGTATAACACGGAACGGGTTTCCTCCCAAGAATACCAGTGCATAAAACAAACAGCGCAATGCTAAATAAAGAAAAATGAAGCTATTATAAGACCCAGGTCCCATCAAACAATGCAACGCAAGCCGGAGGATAGGGTTTTTACCTTATAATAGCCAAAGCATGCTTGATACGTTTAAACACATTATTTTGATATTACTATAAGTGTATAGTGTAGAAACAATTTCAATCATAAATATCAATCATAGGCGACATGGGTACCATCTATCATGTCGCTATACTAGTTCTACAATTAAAACCGCAATATCACGTATTGGAAATTGGATTTCCGTCATGAGTCGAGGCAAGGGGCAAGATCCTCTCCGTTCGAGACACTCTAGCAAATGTCTCAGGACCCCACTATGATCCTTGGAATCGGTTGGGCCGGTCCTCTCTTACTTTTGAGGATTAGTTATTCCTGAACACACGTTTCCCGGTCCTAACAGACCTAATATCGAGGCGCCTCATCCAACAACCACACAGGTGAAAAGTATATAAATGTCAGCCAGTTTAAGCACTGACACCACCCATAGCTAGAAAGAAACGTCGTGTTCTCCCAACGGTCCGTATCCCGTTTTTGACTCATACCGAGGTGTGAGGCTCGCGAATTCACGTTATACACAAAGCTGCGCCACACAGGCTGTGCTTTGATCATCAACCACAAGACTTTGCTTTTCAACAGAAGCCTTGATCAATTGCCACTTACGCGTGCCACACTGGCAATTCACTCCATGTGACTGATGTCCATCGATATAAAACCTCTGAGCTCGTACGTCTCAGAGAAGGGCATTAAGTAAGAGAATAAATTCTCTGCCGCCAAACAGATGTATATTTAATAGAGATCAATCAACATAGAATAAAATCCAATGTCAGACACACAGTCCATTTACAAGTTCGTTCTGGGTCTGAACGAAACCGGAGGCACTTTCCTCGCATATCCATCGATCTCCAAGTATGTCTGGACGATCACCAACTGATTCCCTCATCTTGGGTGTACAGCCCAATCAAGATCATCAGTAATCACCCAAATGATGTGAAGATTTCCGGTCTTTAACCACCGTCTTCATCTTCGACTTATCGCTGAATCGGTTATTCAGAATGGGTATAAACCCGGCCTTTCCGAATAACCCACGTATATAATAAACAAATGTTACACAAACACAACAAACGCCTCATTCCAATTCAGAATATTCTTTTATTCACATTTTCACATCATTAGGGAATAGGTTCCCATTAATTTTATCCAAGATAAATTCTTCTAAATTTGTTCTTTAATCTTCCTTTGGATATCATTTCAAACCACATTACGGTTTTCCAAACTAGTCGGGATTAGCGAACCACACCGAAGTAATTATTTATTTTATTTCCCAATCCCAACCTATTCATCCCCTGGAGCAAAACTGGTAATACTCCATATCTAACACCACGGTGTTATCAGTAAAATTAATTACCATTTCACGTTCAAATCTAATTAAAGATTTAACTATCGCTTTGGAGCAAAACTGGTGGTACTCCCTTCTCGATCACCTTTCAGATTTGATAATTTAAATTATCAATTCACATTTTAATCTAATTAAAGATTCATTAAAACTCCACTTTATTTTAATCTTCACAAAAATCAATATCCTGTCTTTAACTGGGTTAAAGAACCAATGTCATCTAAAACACGATTCACGATAAACCCAAAATCACGTTCTATTGTTAATCGGGTTAAAGAACAAGTGTTATTCAAAACACCGCTCACGATAAACCCAAGAACAAATTCAAATTCAATTCCAATTAAATATCATTTAATTGATACACTTCATTAAATCTAAATAGAAAGATTCAATCTTTTTCCTCTACTGTGCTTAAGAATCGGTGTTAATGAAGACACCATTCACGACAAACCCAAATCACATTTGATATTAAATACAAGGCTCTGAATAGAAAATATACAGGCTTATATTCAATATCAAATTCTGAACCCAACAAATATCGTATTGGAAATAACGATATAAAATACATCTTTCAAATTCCCATAACAATATCTGTATAGTCACGAAATCCAACATCGAAATATTCCGAAGATAATTTCGATTCGACTCCAGTCCAATTCACGTATTGGAAATTCTGATTATTTTCAAAACCACTTTCAAATTCAATATATTTATTTCAAAAATAAATTGATTTTAATTCTAGTTCAAAACTAGTTCATTTCGATAAAAATCTATTTTTATCTTTTCAAATGTGAAATTTTTCATCCCAGTTCTTCATAAACTAGTTCTTATGATTTTACACAAATTATAGATATTTTTAATAATTTTATCAAGGCCCGTACAGTCAATTTCCATCAACGGCCATCGAACTGCACTTACAACGACCTTTTCCAAATTTGATTTGGACATAATTCCAAATCCAACCGTTAGATTTCTAATTTCAAATATTCGTTAGAAAGCTCTTTTCGATACGAACCCAACGGTTCCGATTTTAGGAGAATTCGACGGTCGGATCTCCCGCAACGTCAATTCGAAGTCAATGGTCGAAATTCACGAACTACCGCAGCGCGGCGCGTTCTATTCAGGCCATTATATATATATAATATATATATATATATATATGTTATATATATTTCGTCGATTTCCCTTTTAAAACGAATTTTATAAATCGTTTTAAATTCGTTTTCGAAACGATTTCAACTTCCCTTTCAATTTCAAATCAAAATTGAATTTTCCTTTATAAATTCGTTTTAAATTCATTTCAAATTGATTTCAATTCAAATCGATTTCAATTCAATTTCAATTCGATTTCAATTCAATTTCAATTCAATTTCATTTCAATTCGAATTCATTTCAATATATTTGATTTGAAATCACTTTTCGATATCCATAAAAAAAATGAATAAAATCGATATAAATATCGTTCACGTCCAAATGGCGCATCTCTTATCAACACGGCTTTATATATTTCAACAAATTCTTTATTTTATTCAACAAATGAATATTTATTCCATTCAACACATGAATCTATATTTCTTTCAACACATGAATATTCTCAACACATGAGCACTGTCAACACATAACTATTTATATTATTTAATATATTTAATAAAATTATGGTATCTATCGTTTGATTTTTAAATCAGACTCCAACTGTAAAGTAGTAAGAGAATGATTCCGTAAGTATTAACGCCGAAGGCCGAAACCAATATCAGATCAATACCCAGGAAACCACTCATCTTATCTATTTTCCAGTTAGTTTCTAACTTTAAATATGATAAAGATGTAAATTTTATTGTTAAAATATTTCTTTCAACACATGATTATTTATTCCATTCTTTATTTTCCCAATTGGAATGAGGCCCAATCAATTACCATATAATGTTAATTATATGGATTCCATACAACACATGTATATAATCACAATAATAAATAATCAATCATCATCCAAAGTGCACCACATTGTATAAGCATCAAATATAGAAATCTAACGCTTATAACAGTCTTTCAATCAATCGATCGACATACAACTAATCAATCGGGATGAGTGGACTTCAAATATCATCCCAACACCCGTGTGGGGTTTCAAATCAACAAAAACATATTTTTATTCACACACACACGTTAAAAACAATATTTTTTGCCTCGGTAATATCCTAGTATGAGTATAGCAGAATCAGAACAACTCGTTAGAGATGGGGTCAGAAGTGCCCCAGAACGAGTCGAGAGTTATATGTTTATAAATAACGTATTTGTGATTATATATATATATACATGCCCCTAGTCCACAAACCATGGACGATATTTATTGATTGTGATTGGTGTGAAAATCGCTGTGACGACCCCAAAACCCGTACTGACGGTGTTAAGGGTAATCTTTGGAATATAACACATAAACAGAGAACAGCAGAACAGAAATAAATAAATACACCAGATAATGAACAAATAATCACTGAATAAACAATAATCATCAGAGTTACACAGTATACAGGATCATACTCAGTAAAAGTACAGTTCAGCTATACATAAACGTCTACATCAGAAAACAAAACATAATGTACAATAGGAGCTGAACAGCATAAAAAGAGATGAATGATAGAATCCATCTTCAGCTCCAGCTATCCGGAAAGAGCCAGCTAAACCTGAATACAAGGCTGCCCGTGTAGAAAAGGTGCACCCGAGTTTGCAAGTGAAACAAACTACGAGTCAGTCATGGGACTGGTATGAGAAATCTACTTAACACATTTTATAATATGGCTAATCGCAGGACCACGCTGCTTTCGCGGAACGGGTTTACTCCATTGGATTGCCAGTGCTTTAAAACAAATAATTCTTTTAAACATCGCAATGCTTTTTATAAAAATGAAGCCATTATAAGACTCAGTTCCCATCACACAATGCAACACAAACCAGAGGATAGAGTTTTACCTTATAATGGCCAAAATATGCTTGATACGAATAAAACAAAAGCATTTGATATTATTACTAGTGTTTATAGGTTTCAAAACAATTTCAGTCATAACTGTCAATTATAGACGGCATGGGTACCATATATCATGTCGCCATATATATATGCAATCAAAACCGCACAGTCACGTATTTGGAAATTGGATTTCCGTCATGAACCGAAGCAAGGGATCGTCCTCATCGAATTCGAGATGCTCTAGCCTGCCCCTCAGGCAAGTACTCAGTCAAGCCTTTGGATCGTCAGAGCCGGTCCACCGATGTGGATTAAAATTCCTGAACACTGCGTTTCCCCGCCCTATGGGGCGTAAATGAGTCCACTGACTCCTTCGGCTTCACATAGTCACCGGTATATCCGAGGTGCCTCGCAACAGCAACAACCACATAGGTGAAAATAATATAAATGTCAGCCGGTTTAATCACCGACACCACCTCTAGCTAGAAAGAAACGCAGGTCCTCCCTGATGTCCTCTCCCGTTTCTGGTTCATACCGAGGTGTGAGGCTCGCGAATTCACGTTATACACAAAGCTACGCCACACAAGCGGTGCTTTGATCATCAACCACAAGACTTTGCTTTCCAAAAGAAGCCTTGATCACTGCATCTTAGCATGCCACACAGGCAATTTACACCGTGCAACTGATGACTATCAATCACATAGAATGAATTCCAATGTCAGACACACAGTCCATTTACAAGTCCGTTCTGGGTCTGAACGAAACCGGAGGCACTATATACCTCGCATACCCATCGATCTCCACGTACGTCTGGACGATCACCACTCATTATCCATATTTCGGGATGCCTCCCAATCAGGACATCAGTTACCATCCAAACGAGGTGAAGATCTCCGGTCTTCGACCACCGTCTTCATCTTCGATTTCTTATCGTCGATTCAGTTATTCAGAATGGGATAAACCCGGTCTTTCTGAGCAACTCGCATATATAATAAACAAGTGCTACACAAACACAACATATGCCTTATTTCAATTCATTAGTCACTAATCGTCAATCAGTAAGAGAACGATTTCCCAAATATTAACCCCGAAGGCCGAAACTAACATCAGATCAAAACCCAGGAAACCATTCGACTTAGCCAACCTTCAGTTAATTTCTAAATTTCACATTCCATATCATTTATAATATTTTATAACGATTTATCGCTATTTTTATTTATTTAAAAATAGCCTATTTATTTAAACGACGCTTCAGGCCATAGCGCGGCCGTGGCGCTGTTTTTCTTCAGATTTGATTTACACAAATCTTAAAATCTAACCGTTGGATCATCACAAAATTTATATCATTAGAAAGATCTTTTCAAAACGAATCCAACGGTTCCAGTTTCGGGAAAATCCGACGGTCGGATCTCCCGGAACAATCGTTCGAAGTTTCGATTCCAAAATACGAACTGCAGCGTCGTTATTCGATTTAATTTAATTATATTTATATATATAAATATAATCGATTCTGGCGCTGTTTTTCTTCATATTTTAATTAAACATTCCAGACAATCCAACTGTTGGATCTTTACAAAGTTGGTGCCATTGGAAAGATATTTCCAAGGCGGACCCAACGGTTGTGGTTTCGAGAAAATCCGATGGTCGGATCTCCCTCAATAATCGTTTGAAATCACGGTTTCAAAATACGAACTGCACCTCCGTTATTCGATTTATTTTAATTGTATTTATATATATATATATATAAAATCGATTCTTCGATTTCAAAACTATATTCTTTTCATACATTTGAAAAAAAATGATATTTTTATCACCTATATGAACTATATAAAATAATCGTGTTTTAAATATAAATTGTTTTATAATAAAAATCATATTTTTATCACCTATTTGAACTATATAAAATAATCGTGTTTTGAAATAAATTGTTTTGTAATAAAAATCATATTTTTTATCACCTATATGAACTATATAAAATAATCGTGTTTTGAAATAAATTGTTTTATAATAAAAATCATATTTTTATCACCTATATGAACTATATAAAATAATCGTGTTTTAAATATAAATTGTTTTATAATAAAAATCATATTTTTATCACCTGTATGAACTATATAAAATAATCGTGTTTTGAAATAAATTGTTTTATAATAAAAATCTTATTTTTTATCACCTATATGAACTATATAAAATAATCATGTTTTAAAATAAATTGTTTTACAAGAAAAATCACATTTATATTATATACATGAATTGTTAAAAATAGTGATGTGTTCAAAT
Organism: Allium sativum; assembly: GCA_030737875.1. Lineage (NCBI taxonomy): Eukaryota > Viridiplantae > Streptophyta > Magnoliopsida > Asparagales > Amaryllidaceae > Allium > Allium sativum. The sequence continues at coordinate 733,306,938 of CM060915.1, read as the reverse complement.
ATCCAAGGGTCACTCGAGCTCTGATCCTGAGACTCGGGCTAGACAGTCTCGAATCGGTGAGGACTATCTTTTGCCTCGGTTCATAGATGGAAATCCAACTTCGAATACGTGACTTTGTGGTTTTATTTGTAGAGCCTAGTATGGCGACATAGTGGGATGGGGCGCTTATGCTGATTGATACATATGATTTGAAGTTGTTTTATACACTATACACTTATAGTAATAATAAATGATTTGTTTTCAACGTATCAAGCATTCTTGGCTATTATAAGGTAAAAACCCTATCCTCCGGCTTGCGTTGCATTGTGTGATGGGACCTGGGTCTTATAATAGCTTCATTTTTCTCTATTTAGCATTGCGCTGTTGTTTTATGCATTGGTATTCTTGGGAGGAAACCGGTTCCGTGTTATATGGCGTGGTCCCTTGATTTACCAAACTTTAAAATAAAGATTAATAACTGTTTTAGTTCTCACACCAGTCCCATGACTGACCTGGAGTATATTGTTTTAACCTAAACTCTGGGTGCCCTTATTTTGAACTTTTTATTTTCGAACTCGAAACAGGACCCACTGCCTGTCGTCCCTAGCGTTTTACCCCTATTCCGAACACAATGGGATATGTATCGTAGGATGATTTGACCGTTACGATCAGTTTTCGTCAAAATCAACATATAACTCTATATATTGAATTTGAACGCACATTTCAATTTACTGGGGCCACATACTAACTAGAAAAATTCCAGAAAAATATTTTCTAGCTTCATATTAACGATACGGTCCTAATAAAACTAATTTCGTCAAATTCCGAGACCGTTTGAAAAATGGCATTTTCTAGTCGATTAAAATCAACTGAAAAATGGCCATTTTTCAAACGGTCTCGGAATTTGACGAAATTAGTTTTGTTAGGACCGTATCGTTAATATGAAGTTAGAAAAAAAAATTCTGGAATTTTTCTATTTAGTATGTGGCCCCAGTAAATTGAAATGCGCGTTCAAATTCAATATATAGAGTTATATGTTGATTTTGACAAAAACTGATCGAAACGGTCAAATCATCCTACGATACATATCCCATTGTGATTGGAATAGGGGTAAAACGCTAGGGACGACAGGCGGTGGGTCCCGTTTCGAGTTCAAAAATAAAAAGTACCTTTTTGAAATTAAATTAATTGAATAATTAAAAATAAAATAACCCCCCTTTTTTCTCCTATACCCACGATCAGCCCCCCCCCCCTCCCCGTTTACTTTTCAAAACGAAAAAAAAAGGGAAGCACCGCGCCCTAGCGCGACAATCACCAGGCGCCGCCGCGCTGGCCACCCACAGCACCGTCCCCCCCCAAACCTCGTCGGACCCCCCCCCCCCCCCCCCTCTATCCTCCTTCTTCCCTTTCCTCTCTCCACCGCCTTCGTGGAAACCGTATACCCCCATCAACCGCGAGCGCCTCCACCTCCTGCCTCCAGACATCCGGCGCCGAACCCTAGCACCCCCCCATTCAACCGATTTATTGTAAGTTCCCCCTTTCCTATCTTCTTTCTTTATTTATAATGAGATTAACGTGATTTTTAAACTGAAATTAACATTGAACTTTATTTTTATTTTTATTATTTTATTTCAGTAATACATATATTTCTGCCTATTTCATCGACTATCTTTCTGCAATTAATTTCTTCAAAGTGCTCACACTCGATGCCTTCATTGTTATACATATCTCTATAGTATTGAATATCTTGCTCCTGTATAACTTTTGGATCATAAATGACATTTCCCTCTTCATTCATTAGTGCTTGTATGTTGTTCCTATGTCTTCTCATTGACATTTTGGCATAGAAAAATCTCGTATTATAGTTTCCTTCATTTAACCAATTGATTTTTTATTTTTGCATAGCATCACTATAAATTGTGTAGTTGTTTCTTCAAATTAGCATTTGCCTCCATCACATCTTCATAGTATGACACATCTTCCGGATGTATATCCGCTTGCAGCAGTTTTTCTGTTTAATTTCTTTCTAGACTCATAACATCTACATTGTTTTTTGGTCTTGTTTTGTTCCAAGCTTTTAAATTTGTTTTCACCAGCTTTAGCTTGTATCTCAATTTTTGAATTGGATTTCCCCAAGCATGATAGTTAAGTGCTGATATAATTTGTTCTTCATATCCTTCTAGGTTATGCCAGGTGTTATAATATTTGAATGGCTTGCCTTTGTCTTGTGCTTTTTGTGTATGCATTTCAATGATGATAGGGGTGTGGTCACTCATAACATTGTTAAGGCAATAACTGATAACATGGGACATCTTTGCAACAATTCCATGTTTATCCGCACTTTATCTATATGTGCGGTAATCCCTTTTCTCCTCCATGTAAAGTTATATCGCTGTATCTTGGTCTCTACTGGTTTACATGCTACTATACAGTTTGCAATCCTATGATACGTGAAAAAGGAACTGAAAGCCCCCTTTTTATCTTTTGGTTTTAGCACATTGTTGAGATCACCTATCAGCATCCACGCATCATCTATTTGCACATATATGTCTATTAGTTCTTGCCATAACAATTCCTTGTCTGAAAATAAATATTTTGCATACATAATTGTTAGGTATAAGAAGAATCCTCCCTTGTTCGCTTCTTTGCATGCAATTTGTTGTGCACTTTTTTTATGATTGTCATTTACCAGCAACTTTTGTCCCATAAATACATTATTCTTCCTTTGGTTCCATAGTCATTGTTGTGGCAACATTCCCATTTGTTATTCATTTTAGACATAAACTTGTCTAATGCTTCATTATTTAGTTTATTTTCCAATAAACCAACTATACTTGGTTTATTCTTCTTATTGAGGAAGGTTAATACTTGATTCATCTTGAACTTTGTATTAATCCCCCTTACATTCCAGGACACAATCGTCATTCACCTAATTTTGTATCCCTTGTTTTCCTTTTAGGGGGCTTGTTTTTCTTTCTTGTATGGCTGTTTCAGCCATTGTCTCTTTATTGTACTCTGAATTGTCCTCGACCATATCAACTCCTTTGTTGTTATCCTCTGGTATTTGTTCATTGTCTTATATACTTTCAGCAACATTCTGTACGAGCTCTTTTTCATTTATAATTTGTTCGTTTTCAGGTAATGGATTTTCGCTTATGTCCTGTTCTGCTTCTTCCTCCTCAATATTCAGCGCTCCGTAAGCAGTTGATGTGGATGAATCATTTACTGTATTTGCTTCCACTGTAATAGGTGCTTTTTGTTTTTATTTTTGAGGTACCTCCTTGCTTTTCTCTATTTCTTTCTCAGTTCCATTTTCAGCCTCTTTTTGTTTGCTATTTTCTTGCATGTCATTTACTTGATTTTCCACATCTGTCTGTGTTTGTTTTTTCGGCCATGTTGCCTTTGGTTTATGCATGCATGTCTCTGTTTTGTTCCCAAATACATTATAATGCGTACATATATATGGCTTGAATTCACACCGCACCTTGATTTTTGTTATTTCTTCCCTATGTGATTTCACCATTATTTCTTCTTTATATTCATTTGTAGGATTTATGTTAACCAGAATTCACATATATTTTATCGTCGTCATCCCTACTATCACTGCAGCCAGTTTCACCGGTTCCCCAATGGCACTTGCAATCATGCTTAAGGCTTCATCTTCCCAGTGCTCTAGCTTTAAATTGAATAACTGAGACCAGATAGGCATTTGTGTAATATTATTTATAAATATTTCCATTCCTGGTTGCCATTTATTCATGATAATGTAACGAGATTAATAAGTGTACAGACCGTTATCTATCACGTTTTCAAAATCAGTTGTATCCGAGAATTGAATCATGAAGTTTTCAGCTTGTACTTGTAATTTATACTAATTTTTTGGTTTCCAGAATCTACCAATATAGCTTTTGAATTGAAAGTAGTTAGGTGATGGTCCATATGCCTTGCATATAATCGTATTTTTCCATCTTGCTTTAGATCTTTCAATGATAGCTTCTGGCATTACCACGCACCCTTCAGTCAACTCATAATTTCTTATGTTCTTTCCTAGTTTGTAGTTATTCTCGTATCTTACTTTATCTACCCATGTTGGTGTTGCTTTCCTTTGATTGTTGCTGCGATCTTGTGGATCTGGTGGTTTGTCTCTGTTTTCTGATGGAGATCCGATTTCCTTATTTCTTGGATCTTCTTCTATATATATATATATATATATATATATATATATATATATATATATATATATATATATATATATATATATATATATATATATATATGCAGCAAGTATTATATAATTGAGGATTTTATAGAAAATTATATTTGTCAGGGTTTGGGTGACTAACCTAAAGCAACCATTAATAATCTTGTAAGAAGATTCATGATACTCGCAAGTCATATTTATTGCAGTTTGAGCTTGCAGTTCATGTAGTATATACAGGAGAATTATATTTTCTAGTATTATATCCTTTGCAGCAACATATAAAATGATTTTAAAATTAAAATAGTATCTTGATACACTTGTTTATACAAATAATATAAACCAAATAGCAAATCATATTTCCTATAGCCTTTTATAATCAGATTACATTATTTATATTTATCATTATAAATATGGGATTAGTAAATTATAATCCATATGCACTTTTACATATATGTCAAGCACATATATGATCCTAAAATTTTATCACATATAGATTTTATCGAATGATCTAATTGTAGTACAATTGTTATGACTTGAACTTATTCCAGTCATTATCAATATAATATGAATGAAAAACCATGGAATTTATGTATGAATTTCTAACTCTTGTTCAATGATCAAATAGACAAGTCTTGATCTGAAATCAGAATATAGTCAAGTGTTTTGATTTTATATCTAAGTGTAAAGTTCAAATCAGAAAAAAAAATGTCTTAACAAATTTCCATATAATTGATTTCATTAAATCAAAATTAATTTGAAAACAATCTTACTGATTTATCAATCAGTAAAAAACCATTTTGATCAAAAGAAAGAAATGCATAACAGAGTCATATCATTAATACTTATCAATCAAACATTTTGATTATGAGTTTAGCATTGTTTATGTTGGGGTTTTGTGCACAGCGAAAGTTTGACAAAACGCCCAGAAAAACAGGATCTTTTTCATCCAATCACTTGAGGATGAGTTGATTGAAAATAAACAACAACGCAAACAAATATCGGAAATATGAACTCATGATATTCCACCCAACCATCCTTTTTATTGATTCACCAATAAAAAAAATTGTTTACAATCAATCTCAACTATCGTTACAAACAATTACAATTTGAACCAATAACCTTACTGAGAAACAGATAGAGAATATCTAATGGCTAAGTAATTTGAAGGAGAACACTCATATTGGAATAGCTAAAATATAGCAACAAATCTTCCACAAAATCTTCATAGATTATTTGTTGCCCAAAAGTGTTGTGATTGTGTATTACAAATTTCAACAGTTTACTCATATAAACAGATCAATGCATTGCTTCAGACCAAATCCATATATTCATGGTTTAAATGTCTAAGATCCAGTAAATAGAACTGATATCTTATATTAATTTGTATTTAAATGAAACAATTTTCATTTCAAAAATAAACCTATACAGTAATCCCAACTAATCATTTCAGTATTAAACTTACATCTGTGTTAGTAATATTATCGATCATACAAAGAATCGAACACGAATAAACCAAAATTATAGTTCAATCTACTATTTCTTGCAAGCCATAAGCTTTGATAACACTGTTGGGTTTGTTTGATCTAATCGACAACCACGTTTTTAACAATTTTAACAATTTAAAATACAAGGATCTATGCAAGAGAATAGTAAACAAAAAACATACCGATTAGGGTTTGCTACCTGTCGTGATTGAATCCATGGACAACGAATAACTTTGAAATCGTAGGAGCTTGAAAGGAGCGAATCGAAAAGCACAATAAATGTATCCCACGAACGAACTTCATCTTCAACCGAATAAAATATGAAGAAGGAATTGCGGTACTAGCCGCCATTAATATGGTTTTATTGAAGAGGGTATCCGGTAGGGTTTTTTTCGATTTGATATCAATAATGGTTCACGTATATCCATTTTAAAAGGAACTAGTAACTCCTTACAAAATTGAATGTGTACCATAAACTAAGGAAATAACCGGCATACCATTTCAACGCCAAATAAAATATCAATAGATTTGATATTTATTTATCCAATGATTTTTTTCCCTTTATAACGTTCTAAGTGTGTGACCCTATAGGTTATTACAACATTGGAAATAATTTAAAATCATATTTAAAATTATAAACAGTGGGGTTATCTGGTAATATATCGCTGCTACCCAAGTTATAATAATATCAACGATTCAATACAACCTTTTCTATGACTAGTGTTTCAATGCAATTTAATCCTTTTAACCAATATATCCAAGATTAAACTCGAGGCATGGAACATATCATCCCCATAATTATCTAATCCTTTTATCTTGATCAATGAGTAAACTATATAAAACAAATCAATATTTGAGCACGACCATGCATTTTATAGTCTCACTCAATCAAGAGGCCCATGAATATCACTACTTATATTGTAGGGTTAAATTCCATTTAGATTATTCATAAATTTTCAATTGATTCGAGATGTATCTGATAATCACCTTTATCGTCTACTTGGTTAAAAGTAACTTTTGATTATATCAAAACACAAATATCCTTGAATAAAATTATAATGTTTTCAAGTATGAGGACCATTACATCACTATTACTATGAGAATAACTTATGATATTGTTAATTATATTCCATGTAGTTTTCTCATGTTGGGTCAGCCCAATACGATATTCTTCAATACGTATTTATGTATTGATATTAATATCACGTATATTAATGATCAATGAGATATAATCATCAGGCAATCAACATACTAGTCCCAATGTTTTATTGTTATCCTATATAAAAAATAGAACTTGACTAGGGACATTTAAGAATTATAATACTTATTAATATATTATATATTTTCATGTTCAAGTCACTTACTTGAACTATATAATTTAGTATTATTATTCTAAGGACTTCTATTATGTTGATATTTATATTACGCAGTAAATATAACATAACAAAATCTTTGATTCAAAATAACATAATAACATCAACAGTGCTATTAATCACATTAAATGGATTGCCTTTAGGGCCAAACTCTAACACAAAATATGCATATTGCCATGATACACAAGCGAGTGAAATGTTCATGTCGCGTCAAATTGATAACCATAGCTTGCTTTAGTTTTTTCTTTTCTGCACTTGAAGTTATTATCTGTGTTTTACATGTTTTTACCCATCATATGTATTAGTTCACATAGAAATGAATTTTATGTTTGCATTATAGATATTATGATACATAATTATCAAAAACTAATGATATTCTTATTAGAAAAATACAAATTAAACTTGCAAAAAACATATTAAATGTGAAATTCTAAATATTATAATATTTAACTAATGAAAAACAAATGATATGTTTATTAGAAAATAAAATTAGATGAAATTTTCAAAATTGCTTTCATAACTTCACTTTAACATGCACTATACTACCGTTTTTTTGGATATTTCCCCTGCAAAAACGCAGAGCTACCACTCATGGCGGCCGTACTTCGCACTCCTACCCCAACTCCTCTACCACCGATCCCTTTTGTACCTCCTTGATATCAGACTCTCCTACCCTGCCAACCTAATCGTACACCTGCTTCACCACCGATGAAGCCTGCTCCTCCACCGTCGATGAATCCCATCCTCTGAGCTAGCCAATCCCTGCGCCCTCAGCCTGCCTGTCCACCTCCGCGTCCATCGACTTCTCCCCTCTGTTCCCACGCCCAAGTCGTTGCCTCGCCATCTCCCCCTCCGCCCATATCATCGAGACTAAAACCTTTATGACGTACCCTTCCAGAATTCAAATCATATAAAATTTCCGTTGAATACCTGAAGAGGAACCGTCGCCGCATAAAATGTGCTGACAGAGCACACATAGCGAGAGAATGCAGGAACCTAAAAATATTCTATTATTGCGATCTCTCAGGCCACGCAAGCACGCATTGTTCCAAGAAAATACCTACACATCCCCTGTAAAAACACAACGCTCGTCCAACTTCTCCTCAACAAAATACTGCGTTGTGGGTCCCAAAGTCCCTCAATCAAATCTCAACTAATTACTTGTCACCTCAACCCGCTTCAAAAACAAGTGTTACACCTTCTCCACGTCACTCTCCTAAACCTAAGCCTTTTCTTTATAAAAATAGAATGGCAGATATATCACTATACTTCACAGCCACCATTGTCGTCGGACATTGGACTCTTGCAACTGTACGATCTGCACTTGCTCGTAAATTCCAACGAGATGACTAGCCATTATGGATTCTCTCCAATAGATGCTTTCTTATCTGCGCTCCCAATCATGCAGCCTATGTCCAAGCTATTCAATTGGGTACTTTGACTAAGTCAGAACGTTGCTTTGGTGGTTCTGTGATTCTCCATCCTTAGGAGGACTATGAAGATGAATTGAGGCCAAACCTGGACCCCTTTTATGGGCTAGGATAGAGGGCTTCTCCAAATTTCTCAGGGATAACTTCGAAGCAGTTAGTGAAGCCATGAAAATTGGGGGCAGAGTGATGGAGTTAGATAGTTGTGAACACTCCCATATTGACCATCGGTACTTATTTATGAAAAATGCACTTCTACACGGGAGCGGATTCTCAAGCAGCCTTTGTAGCTCATATCAACAACTCAGATTATCTTTTGAAAGTAAAGTGTTGGGATTATTCTCACCACACCAGAAAACCGAAATCAATTCTACTTGGCTTTGAGGAGAACGAGTTGGACTTTCTTGAACAGAGGGTATACAGTGAAGACTTGCAAGACCTAGATACCAGTACCATTTTAATGTCATGGGTTACGAGCCTTGATCTCATCCCGCTCCCTCCTCCCTGAGAGAAGCTATACCTGATAATTCTGTGGAAGTTATGGTCCAAAAGAAGGTTAGAGACACTACAACAAAAATACCCTATTACAACGTCCATTTTACAGCGGGCAATGACTGCCCATTGTAATAGAATGATATTACAGCGGTCACATTCTGGACCGTTGTAATAGATGCCTGTACAACACCCTTTTACAATGGGCAAAGACTGCCCGTTGTAATAGAATACTATTACAACAGTCTTTTCTTGACCAATGTAATAAATATCTTTTACAACGCTCTTTTTACAACTGGTAAAAACTGCATGTTGTAATAAAGTTCTATTACAATGGTCATTTCATGCCCGTTGTAATAATGTTAATTTTACAACCTTCACAAATGTCAGTTGTAATAGATGTCTATTTTACAACGGTCAAATAATCATTAGTAATTATAATAATATATTACTAATTACTAACCACTAACAATATTACATTATTTACTAATATTTAACAATTAATCATTAATAATATTATATTTATCATTTATAACTTATAATAATTAATCATTATTGATAAATAATTACTAATTATTATATATAATCAATATTCCAACAGGTTTATTTTTACTGTTATTAAGTAATATCGAGTAATTAAGTTTACCAGTTATACAATAATCATATAATCCCTACTGTAATAAACGTTTATTGCCAATTTTTGACAATCAATAATTAATAATTACAATGTTTTCCTAAAATTAATATTTATTATTTATTAATATTTAATAATAGCATATTAATTAGGTGTTACAGATTACTAATTATAATATTTTATTACTAATTACTAGTCATTAAAAATATTGTATTATTTACTAATATTTAATAATTAACCAAAAAAATATTATATTAATCATTAATAAATAATCATATTAATTTTAATATTATTTAATAATTAATAATTAATTACACTAATATTTAATAAACAAAAAAAATTAATTATATTAATATTATTTATTAATAATTAATCATTAATCATATTATATTAGTCATTAATAATTACTTATATTAATATTTAATTATATTACTTATTATAGTTAATTATTAGTAATTAATAAATTAAGTTAATGTTTATTAACTATATTTTATAATTAATATATATAATCGATAATTAATATTAAATAATTATATCTATATTGGATATGAGTGTTGCACTATATATTAATGAACTATATATTTTTTAATTACACTTAAAAGTTAATTAATATAATATTAAATTATTACTATCGAATAATTAATAATTAATATTTGTTTATAACTAAGACGTAATAAGTAATGATTAATAATAAATAGTATACACATAACAATTAGTACTTAATAATTAATAATTTTCTAAAACGTTGAAGCACGTTTGACGCATTAACCAAACACACAAGTTTTAACTAATCACTTTGCTAGACTTTTGAAGCATTTGAAAAATATAAATATTATATTTCAATCTCAATACTCATGTTGTTGGCTGCTTAAAATAGGATTACATACAGACTTTCATTTGACTCCACTAAATACTTTTGGCTCCAACGTTGAAATTTTTTTGGCTCCAAACCCCAAATTTTCATCATAGGCGTACGATTTTCATTTCCCACTTCACACCGCTTCACATTATTCCCAATCCCAAATACCTCGCCTCCACTTCGTCCCTTCAGATCTGCCCAAATTCGTTAATCTCCTTTCCTTTAAATTAAATCTCATCCTCCTTTCCTCAATCACCGCACAGGGATATCCTTCGTGTGATCTTTTTGTAGATTATATTTCTGATGCTCGAAATTATATTTACTGTAAGAGTGTAGAACAACATGGATCTAAAATCAAGGGCGGAAATAAGGACGGGCGATTTCATCAGCATTACCCCTGATTTCGGGCCCTGCAGAAATTTTAGCGGATTTCTAGCTAATTCATAACCTCAATTATGTGAAGCATGGAAGCATGCGGATTTGGGCGTGTGTTCATCCTCGTTTTCTGTGCCGTCGGTATCTGGACTTCCTCTATAACACAAGGCGTTCTTCAAGAGACTGTGTAAGTTTGATTTTCTTTTGTAAAGTCAGGAATTATGAGAAAGGTTGTTTCTAATTTAGTATGTATTTAGATCTACTAAGAAATTTGCTCCGGATGGGAAGAGGTTCGAGCATTTATCGTTTTTGAATCTAGCACAGAACCTGTTCTGCTTGATTTGGTTGATAATTAGTAAGTTTCTTTTTTACGAATTTCCCCTTTTCTGTCGATTCAGTATTAATTTAAAAAGAAATTCAGTACTGCATGTGCTAGTTAGTTAAAACTAGTCGATTAACTAGTCACATGAAAAGTGGGAATAATATCTATAAATAAGTATATTTGATAAAGTGCACTAAAGATAATATGAACATGCACAAAAAGATAGAAACAGAGAAAGAAGATAATATCAACATAGCGGTAAAACGATAAAGGAATAACGCTACACTGTACTCTAAGTCTCCGAGGAGGCTTTGCGCTTGATAACTATGGTTTTTGATCAAACATGCTTGAAGGAATGAAATACTAAATAAGCACGATTCATTAGGAATCTCATATCATCCAAGAAAGAAAATTTATAGATTTATATATTGTCGTTTGTTCATCTACTTCACATTAATCATAATTTACTATAGCCAGCATGTATTTTTATTTACATCATTTAAAAGTCACCCGTATAACTCATCTAAGATGCGTTCCACAGATTCTGGGACTGATAGTTCTACTGGCTCGGATGCAGCTGACACAGGCTAGTAACTGATAACTAAAATGGTTATATTTAGGTATGTACTGCCTATTATTTATTATTTCTGAATTACTCAATTATCTTATACTTTCATCAGTTACATAGATTTTTTTTTCTAGTCACAATGTCTAATAGTCATGTTCCGTTTGCATCCAAAATTTATTTATAGAAGCATAATAAATATCATGCATACCTTCACCTAAAGGCTATGTCATGCCTGGTTAGGTGAATTTTAGCTGTATTGAAGACTGTGCATGAACCAATCATGCTTCTTTGGTATAATGCCATTGATATAAGGTTATTTGTACTCATTAATTACTCTAATACAAACACAACATAAACTAAACATTCTTTTGCTAGGAAAAGCTTTGTGATTGATAAGCCATTTTATTCTCTTAAAGGTTGTGCATAAGGTTTGAAATGCATAATATACTCTTTTATTGATTTTAATTTAGAATGTATGTCTTTCTATTTCCTAATTTAAACTGGTTCTTGTTCCAAGCAGCAAGAGAGGATAATAATGATACTGTCATTTGCAAAATTTGTACATGAGTAATTGGTTTTGTTTGCTTTACTTATTTAGAACTGGCTTGCAACACTTGATATGCCAGCATATAACCATGTAACAGTAACATACAATCAAGTATTCACGTGCTTGTAACTTTCCAAATGAAATTCTGTATATGCCAAGTTTTATTTATTTATTAGTCAATGTATTCTAAGCTTAAGTTTGGAATATGGATGATATCAAGATTTGCATTGGTCTCTAGCTGTGTGACCTGTTGGCAGTGATTTCTTTATGTAAGAAAAACTACATTGTAATGATTAGAAAGTTATCATTAATAAAAGTATATACTGGTGCACTTTTTACCTTCTTAACATCAGGCATTCCAAAACAGTAATAAATGAAAAAAATCTCTGAGCATCCAGGTATTAGGCAACACTTAACTTTTTGGGGTCAAAACTATTTGTAAGCTCTCTTAATTTTACTCATTGTCCGACTGCAAATTTATTATATGCTATGTTCATTTACAATAAAGTGAAATTCCTTTAGAATAAACAATGAACATAAGCTCACGAATTAAGTCAACCCCATGTCCTTTCTTAGTATCTTTGTCAAAGAAGGAATAAGATCAAAATGTTACTGCTTAGTTACGTCTTTGATGACAAGCCTAACCAAATACTTTGAAAATTATAATTGTCTGGTTATTTTGTTCAAGGTACGCTGAGAAGTGTTTTAAATATTTGGTAAAACATATATGTTGATTTTATTTGGGAATGAAATTGTGCATGGGTGGTATGTTGGATGGGGTAATGAATTGGTCGATGAAACATAGCTTTTTTCTGCATGAGATAAGAGCATCTCTGGCTGCTGACTAGTACAATGCTTTGCTTGTGTGTGTGTAAGGAAATGATAAAACATAACTTTTCCCTCTATTTTCTGCAGATGTTTGTCGAAATCCCCTACAACACTATTTTTGTAATTTGTGCGCTGTTAATTATGCAGGCTTTAACGGATAAAAGCTGGGAAAACATCAAAAGCTAGCAAAAGATGAGGATTTAGCCTGGTGCCCAAACAATAGATATTACTATTTATCGAGGAGTATGTTCTTTGTTATTTTTGTAAATGTGCGACAATATGTATAAAAAGAATTAAATGTGCGACTTCACAAATGCCGTGAATATATAGTCTGTGTTGGTTTTTAACAATTGTGAGTACAATTTGCATATATATTGCATCAAAGGTTTTTTTTAATATAATTTTGTATTTTTAACAATGGGCAAAAACAATTGTAATAGACATCGATTACAACGGTCATTACCTGTTGCAAAAAATATTATAATGGGCTGGTATTCTATTGAAGGAATATACAACAACAACATAAGGCCATTGTAAAAAGTCTATTACAACCGCCTGTTACAAAGTTCATTGCCTGTTGTAAAAGATGACATATTACAACATGGCCTAATACAGCGGGCGGGCTGGCCATTGTAAAACACTTATTACAACGCGCATTGCCCATTTGCCCATTGTAATAGATCTGTTTTGTTGTAGTGGAGATTGGCCTGATTCCCCACAGCAGTTTAGGCATAATTATGACTCCCAGGAAGAACATGTGTCACCACCCCCAACATGATTCACCGGTCACTCCAGTAGCCAGATCAACTGAGCCCAGACTTACGAGGACATTAGTTAAACACAGCTCCAGGAACAACAAAGCCAAATCCTTCCCTGGAACCTCAGGTTACATTTGTTGAACCAGCAGTCTTTTCATCTAAGAATAAAAGCTTGAATAAAAAATTAGCACGTTGCATGGGAGTTACTTTGTGTGATGAACACTACTCCATCATGCAAACACTAGAATTCGAGCGTTCAAACCCCCCTTAATGTAGATCATCACATGGAATGTACGTGGGCTAGGTGACCCATCTAAAAGCCACTCGATTAACCTTGTCCTATCACCTCATAGAATTGACATTCTTCTCCTCCAAGAAACAAAAATCAGTGATAATCAGAAAATTGGGTGGTGCATTTCTGTCAGGCTGGGCACATATCAATGCTGACGGATCTAGAGGTGGTATTATTACTGCATGGAATGAATCCACCTGGGTACATCAACAATCATTCCACACCCCAACTGCCTTACATTTCTCCCTTAAACATCTCCCTTCCAATACCATATATTTCATTACCAATATCTACGGTCCACAAGACATTAATGATAGATTCGCTTTATAGCAAAACTGCATTGATTTTGCGTCTCAGGTTAATGGCCTATGAATAGTAGGTGGTTATTTTAACACTACAAGGACCACGTCAAAAAGAAAACACGGTCAACTTTCACACGATACCCTATCCTTTAAGTCTTTTATTAATGCATGCTCCCTTATTGATCCTTCGATCTGCAACCGTCTTTTCACATGGTCAATCAGAAGACCAAACCCGTCACTTGCTAAGCTCGACCGTTTCCTTTTTAAATCGGCATGTGAGGACCTCTATCCCCTTTCTTTAGTCAATAGCCTGGCCATGATCATCTTTGATCACTTCCACCTACTCCTTGATTCCGGCTCCCTTTCCACTCCCAAACGTCCCTTCAGATTTGAACGCTTATGGCTGCTTGAACCCAATTTCGAGGACTTTATCAAAATTATACGGTCCCAACTAACTCAGAGTCAATCCATAGCAGAAAGAGTGGTCCCAAAACTCAGGTCTTTAAGAAAATTAATCCGTCCATGGGCTAAAAATATCTGGGCCTGAGGCTCTCTTGGAACAAGGATGGAAGAAATACATGACAATAATTTGAAATTGAATATCTTGGAGGAATCCTGTCCTCTAATGGCTGTGGAGCTAAAAGAACTTAAGGATCTGGAAGAAGAATTGGACAGACTGATCAAACAAGAAGAAATAGGTTGGAAGCAGCGTTCCAAAGCGAAATGGATTGAGGAAGGTGATAAGAATACAACATACTTTCACCGTCTATCCAACGGTAGAAGACGATCCTTGTTTATTTCTGAGATTCAGCACAATAGTACCTATTACTCCAATCATTCCGACATCCTCTGTCTCTTCTTCGAATACTACTGCAATCTTCTTGGCAAACAATCCCGTCCTTGATATCGTTTGGCACCTCCTGTACCTTATCCCGCCCCAGCTGCAATTAGATCATCCGTTCTCTGAGGATGAAACACGGAATGCTCTAAAGCACATAACGGATGATAAAGCACTAAGACCAGACGGATTTGTCCCATTTTTCTTGAAGAAGTTTTGGCCTACTGTTAAGCATTGATATTATTGCTATGTGTAATGAATTCCAGGAAAATCCTATTACCATTTCAATATTGAACTATGCAAATGTGGTGCTCCTTCCTAAGACAGTGGGTTCAACCTCCCTTTCATCTTACCATCCCATAAGCCTCCTTAGTACCACATATAAAATCATCACAAAGATCCTTGCTAACAGACTACAGCCCGTTATCGCATCTCTGGTTTGTTCTAAGCAATCTTCCTTTATTATGGGCCAAAATATTTTAGATTATGTTGCTGCTACTCAGCAGGTTATTTCCTATTGTCAATCCACCCCTACCTCTTGTGTCCTCATAAATCTAGATTTCTCAAAAGCTTTTGACTCTATAAATTTGAACTTTATCTTGCAGCTAATGGCTGTTAGACCAAAAAATGGCACTAACACCCAAATGCAGATCACATAACACAGATTGCAGAAAATGATAAATAAGAGGAGACACACGAAGTTTTTATAGTGGTTCGGCTATAGATGTAGCTTACGTCCACTTTATAATCTTATTGGTTTACTTACAGATTACAAGAATCAATTACATGCAGACACACAATCCATGTGTTAATTGAGATTACAAGAGGAGAATTTAGATGTAGAAAGGTGCAAAGTCCTTGCACTTCAGTAATGATGGAAGCCACGGAGAAGAATGGCCAAAAGTCCTTTGAAAATCCTCCAGATGGCGTATTTATAGGCATTTCCTGATAGCAGTTCGTGAGACACGTGGCACGCATCCCAAGAATCTCGAAATATGGTGGAAACCTCCAGAAATCCTCTCTAAGTCATTGTATGCCATGTGGAATGAGATCTGGGTTTATAGGAGTGAAAATAGCCTTGAGAATAGGTCAAAACAGTGCGATGCTGGCGGTTCGTGGTGCCTCCTTAGGAGCTGGATAAGGGTCGTGATGGCGGGTCGTGACCACCATGTGCACCACGAGTGGGTCGTGACCGCTATGTCCATCACGAGCCGGGTGAGGGGGCGAGCCGAGACCATGCTCATGAACCAGGGGGCGATCCATATGATTGCTGATTGATGCCAGGCTGCGCCCATTCACGGAAATGAGCGTAACTTCCAAACTGTAAGTCCGATTGAGCCAAACGAAAGCTCTGCCTGAAGCTAATTCAAAGGGCACGGAGCAAAGCTCCGTAATTACTGTTTTCGAACCCAAAAGAGGTCGTTTGATAGGATTTTCGGGTTTGTTTATGTTAATGTTGCGATTCCGACCTAACCGCTCTATGTCTTCTGACGTTGTTTCCACTTCATGAGCATGTTGCTATTCAGGAATTCCATGTGTGACAGCTTTGACCAAAAAGTGTGTCAACAAGTTTGCCCTCCAGAACAGATCTTGTTGGTTGAAGGAAGATGTGTTCTGGATAATCCAAGAAATCTGTAATCCATAGAAGTTCAGAATGCAACGATCATGCCGGATCGTATTAAGGCCAGAACACCGACGATCATTTAGGATCGTATTAAGGCCAGAAAACCAATGATCACTCGGGATCGTATTAAGGCCAGAAAACTATCGATCGCGCAGAATCGTATTAAGGCCAGAAGAAGTCCAAGAAGACCATAGTCCATACCTGCAATAAGATAAAACAAACAATGAAAGAATAGTTCCGAGACGGCCTTACCGGAGTAAGACAACAAAGCAAATGCCATGAGAGTTTGTTTATACTGGACGGATCTAGTTAGGAGCCGGAGCTCGTCAACTATGAGTATAATTTATACTCGAGCTTCCAGTTTGAGTACAATCCATACTTATATCCAGAGTGAGCTATACTTGCCACAGCCTGACAAGATAGTCCATCCTGGGGAGTGATGTGTGATTGTCGTTATCCACGTCTGCCTGCGAAGTGTTGGTGCCCCCGCGTTGAATCCAAGTGAGTAAGTGGGTCTCTACTGAGCATCGATGTTCGAGTCAAAGTTGCCCCCAAGTCATGGGTCGCGGGTCGTGGGGACCGGTTCATGAGCCAGGGTGACGAGCCGATCGGGTCTCATGGGCAGGTCACGAACCGGGGTTTGCGAGCTGGATGCACTTCCGTGCATGTGACAAGCAGGTCGGGTCCTCTCACCACGACCAGAATCGATGCTGAAGTTGCGTGAACTGCTTTCATGACATTTCCAGTGAGTTGTAAGCTAATCGGCCTTCCATCTATTTGATAGCCAAGGAATCTGCTTCCTTTCGAGCTAGAAATTGAAGTAGTATCATGTGCTATCCCTTTCTGATGCGCCAAAATGTTAGACCAAAAAATGGCACTAACACCAAATGCAGATCACAGATCACAAAATGCAGAAAATGGTAAATAAGAGGAGACACACGAAGTTTTCATAGTGGTTCGGCTGTAGATTTAGCCTATGTCCACTTTATAATCTTATTGTTATATTTACAGATTACAAAAATCGGTTACATGCAGACACACAATCTGTGTGTTAATTGAGATCACAAGAGGAGAATTTAGATGCAAAAAGGTGCAAAGTCTTTGCACTTCAGTAATGGTGGAAGCCACGGAGAAGAATGGCCAAAAGTCCTTTGAAAATCCTCCAAATGGTGTATTTATAGGCATTTCCTGATAGCAGTTCGTGAGACACGTGGCACGCATCCTAAGAATCTCGAAATATGGTGGAAAACATCCAGAAATCCTCTCTAAGTCGTTGTATGCCATGTGGAATGAGATCCGGGTTTATAGGAGTGAAAATAGCCTTGAGAATAGGTAAAAACAGTGTGAGGCTGCAGGCGGTTCGTGGTGCCTCCTTGGGAGCTGGATGAGGGTCGTGACGGCGGGTCGTGACAGCCATGTGCACCACGAGCGTGTCGTGAACGCTATGCGCATCATGAGCCGGGTGAGGGGGCGAGCCGATCCCATGCTCATGAACCAGGGGGGAGATCCGGATGATTGTTGATTGATGGCAGGCTGCACCGTTCATGGAAACGAGCGTAACTTCCAAACCGTAAGTCCGATTGAGCCAAACGAAAGCTTTGCCTGAAGCTAATTCAGAGGGGTACAAGAGTTATGGAGCTATGCTTCGTAATTGCTATTTTCAGACCCAAAAGATGTCATCTAATAGAAGTTTCAGGCCTGTTTATGTTGATGTTGCGATTCCGACCTAACCGCTCTATGTCTTCTGACATTGTTTCCACTGCTTGAGCGTGTTTCTATTTAGGAATTCCATGTGTGACAGCTTTGACCAAAAAGTGTGTCAACAATGGCCAATACTGGTTTTTCTTCTAGATGGTGTGATTGGATTAGATGTATACTTCAAACCAGTTGTTCCTCCATTTGTGTCAATGGAGATATTGGGAATCTTTTCAAATCTTCGCGTGGTCTCAGGCAAGGAGATTCGCTCTCTCCTCTCATATTTGTCCTTATTGCGGATGTTTTCAAACGGATGACTAAACTAGCTAACAATAATCACCTGTTTGAGGGCATTAGGCATCTTCTATTTAACCTAATGATTTCCAACCTCCAGTTTGCTGATGATACTATCCTTTTTGCCTCTAACAACCCTTCTCACCTTCATTGACTTAAAATCCTCTTATACTCCTTTGTACTGGTCTTCGGCTTTTCCATTAATTTCCATAAAAGCTCCATCATCATGCTCGACAACTCTGATCATCTTGGCCCTAATATCTTCAATTTCCTTAGTTGCAACCTATCCCATTTCCCCATCACTTACGTTGGTATTCCCCTCCATCCTACTAAGCTTAAGAAATCAGATTGGCTACCCCTCATTGATAAGATTGAAACCAGACTCTCTACCTGGAAAGCCAACTCTTTCCGCCACTGACCACCTTGTGCTGGTTAAATCCGTCCTCTGTACCATCCCCACTTACTGGTTACCATTCCATAAAATGTCGTGCTCGGTTAATAACCGAATTGATTCCATCCGAAGCTTCTTCTTATGGAATGGTAACAAACTTAAACGTCTTCTAAATTGGCTATAGGGTTGTCTACATAGAGATCAAGGAGGCTTAGGAATAACCGACCTTAGCTCCTTTAACTTGGCTCTTCTCCCAAAGTGGATTTGGAAGACACTTACCCCTGGAAATTTCATATGGAAAGAGTGGATCCTATCCATGCATTATCACTCCAGCCCTAACCTTGTACTTCACTTCCCACCTCTTTCGAATCCCTCTCCTATCTAGTCTGGCATTCTACCACTCTTCCCAGGGTTAAAATCCTATTCCAGGTCAGGCTGCGTAATGGCAATAGCTGCCTTTTCTGGCTTGACATCTGGCATGACGTCCTCCCCCACTCTCACACTCTCTCCGTCCTCTTTCCCCTCGGTGCCTCCCATGACTTGTCTGTCCTCCAATCTTCCTCTTATGGCCCTTCCTATTTCTGCCCCAACTCTCTCTTTAGCCTCTCCCTTCATTTTGACTTCCTCAAAGTCTGCAACATTTATCTTTCTCTCCACTTTAATGAAAATACTGATACATACTACTGAGCATTAGCGCCAAACAAGGGTTTCTCGGTGTCTTCTTGTTACCGATTCCTGAATCATCATGGCTGTCTCTTCTTCTTCTCCAGACTATGGAAATGTAGGTTACCTCCGCGCTTACTGTTCTTTCAATGGTGCCTCATCAAAGCTCACATCAACACTAGAGACAGACTTCGTCGCTTCAGTGTCCCAACTATCCCTACTTGTGCACTATGTTCGCTGGAGAATGAAACAGCTCATCATTTTTCTTTGGATTGTGATTTCTCCTATCCCATTCTTATAGCAACCAGTTCTCACCTGCTAGGCTTCATCCCCGCGATCATTTCCTTCTTTGATCATTGGCAATTCAACCCTCCTAATCCTCTCTTAGACAACTATATATCTATTTATTGTTGGTGCATCTAGAAAGAATGTAGTGCTGCTATTTTTGGCAAACCTAGAAGTTTTTTTAAGGTCTATGCAGACGTATCACATATTTGTTTTGTACTTACCCAGGTATTGTAACACCCCACGCCCGCTAAGGTCACTCATACCAGGGGAATGCCTTAGTTTCGGTGAAGTATTTTAAGTGAATATAGAACAGTAAAATTACAGCAAGACAGATATAAATAATACTTGAAAATTTAAATCATCATTTCATTGCAACGGAAAGTAATACATGTTTGGTTACATCACAAAACCATAAACCAGAGTCAAGTACATAATATCCATCTTGATAAAATAGAAGTACATAATCCCACTACATAACTAATAGCCATAAAAGGAAAGATAAGCTCGGCTTCACTTCAGAGGTCCAAGCTCCATAGGATAGATACAGCAATCAGATCAAAGCCCACTAGCACCAGGCCCACTCTAATAACCTGGGGTTGGGGGAAAAAGATAAAAACAACGGGGTCAGACATAAGTCTGAGTGAGTCCTATAACCCTAACAATACAATCATTAAAATAACCAGAGAAGACATAAGTTGATATACGGTAACGACTGGGGATGAATGGCTACACTAAGCAGCTTGGTAAACTTAGGATAAACTAAGATCACCGTAAAGACGCATTTATCCACCCAAGGATAATTACTAGATTACACCGCCCCAGACTTATCCACCCAAAAGTAATTCCTACACTGCACCACACCAGTTTTACCTACCTAAGATTAATTCCTACTTAAAGGTTGATCCCACTAAATGTACTTAGTAATTTTTACCCAGTAGTTTCTAGTACCCCTACATAGGTGCCGTCTGCCCCTATCATTACTAGGTGTACCCACTACTCCCAAGCGATCGGCTCCCTAACGTAGATACCCGTGCTGGTCCCACAATGGGGTGTATCATTTCCCCAAGTGGCAACCTGATAATATCAACGGTGCACGGCTTTATACCTACACGATGTAACAACGATTTACTAACCAGCCCGGGTCCACACACGCATATGAAACCCGTTGGTCCTACGTTGCCACCGCTAACCCGTTTTTGGCCTCTTATAGTCAAGCCCAATATGCGTGTCCCGTCACTCGACTTGGGTCGAGCCCACAAAGATACGTTTGGGATATTGGTTGAGATGGGCCCCCACAAGCTACCACCTAAGCTTGTTAATTTTATCTAGTGTATCCCACTTAACCCCTTTAACCATGTCTACTTACATGTTATAAATACTTTGGTTAAGTCATTAATCATATTTTAATTACCTTTCAAGGCACCCACTAGATTTCCACATGACACCCAAGTCCTTTACTTAATTCCCACATGCCACCCGAGGCACTTACTTAACCCCTTAATCATGTTTAATTACATGTTCCACTTTGGTTAAGTATTCTAATCGTGTTTTCTATTGCCACCCAAGGCAACCCACTAGTTTTCTCATGCCACCCAAGGCACCCACTTAACCCTCAAGCCCCACTACATGCTTATATGGTTAAGTGTTTCTTAATTAATTAAGACCGTGATCCTCATAAAGACCTCTCACATTAGACTATCTTTTATGACCGCTGGTTAAGCCGGTTGGGTCCGGGCAGCCTTATGTCATAACCGAGTCTAACCTCGTGTCTTTACATTAATCACGTATTTAGTTTGTGCCTAAGACCTCTCACATTGGGCTAACATTTGTAGCAACTGGTTAAGCCGGTTGGGTCCGGGCAGTTTTACGCTACAACTGAGTCCAACCTCGTGTCTTAGTCGATTAATTACACCTAATTAATCACCCTCATAATTTATATTAATTATCCCTAATTAATATCAAGTTTTTCATAACATGGGTAGACCTAACTCAATAGGTAAATTCCCATGGGGTAGACCTAACTCAATAGGTAAATTCCCACTTATGTTAATTTGTTTTTATGGTATGCTTAATCATACCCAATCATATTTTTATTAACATCTTTATTAACCCCATCGTTCCCCACGCAAATCGTTTTCATTTCATGACATAATAAAAGGGAAGATCCATAACAACATCATGGGTTTAACCAAATCTTAGCATATAACTTTGTCATGGGTTAAGAGAATGTCAACTTGCATACATGAGCATATATTAACCCAACTACATTTAACCCAAACTTGCATATTATCGCACATGACTTGCATAACATATCGCATATGAACTGGCATATTATTATACACATATCTTGCATAACATGTTGAACTTGCATATAAGCATTCACATAACTTACATAAGCACACATAACTTGCATAACATGTTGAACTTGCATATAAGCATTCACATACTTGCATATTAACAAACATGCAACTTGCATAGCATATCTTGCATATTAACATACATGTAACTTGCATATTAACAAACATGTAACTTGCATAGCATATCTTGCATATTAACATACATGTAACTTGCATATTAACAAACATGTAACTTGCATAGCATATCTTGCATATTAACATACATGTAACTTGCATAGCATATATTATCATACATGTAACTTGCATATGAACTTGTTAAACATGCATAAACCCACTTGTTAAATATGCATAAAACAACTTATTAATCATGCATATTATCACATACTTAGCATGCATAGAATCACATACTAAACTTGCATAATATCATATACTTAGCATGCATAGAATCACATACTCATTATGCATAATATCACCTACTTAGAATGCATAGAATCACATACTCATTATGCATAATATCACCTACTTAGCATGCATAGAATCACATACTCATCATGCATAAACCACATACTTAACTTGCATGAAATCAATTACTTATTATGCATAAACCCACATATCCAACTTGCATAAACTCTCATATAAACTTACATATTCAACATGCATAAACTCACATATTCAACTTGCATAAACTTACATATTCAACATAGGATTAATATTATACATAGATTAGCATATCATTACAAATGATTCAAACTCACAAATCCGCATTCAAGACCATAAGTCTCATTACACCTAATCTACTTATCTTAACAATTGATCATCAAAGTGATAGAAACTCACCACTAGCAATTTGCACTCCAAATGAAGAAGATTAAGATGCTTAGAATGGATTAGAAGTTGATTAGAGAGGTTGATTAGCTTGCTTTCCTCTTCATTGATTTGTGGAGGCCATGATCAAGTTTCATTTTGCCATAGTTTAGTTACAAGATTTAATTATGAATGAATTAGGGTAGGGTTGTGGTCTTATTTATAGGATTAGGTTGCATTTTAGACCCTTAGATTAACCCTAGATTAGCTTAGGACCCTTAGATTTCGGAACTCTCTAGAACCAGCCCTAAGACCAAGCCCAAACCCCAAACTGGTGCACCCAACCACAGAACTCTCTAGAAACTGTGCAGGTTTCTTGGCTCGGCACGGGCGCACTTCCCAAGTGCGCCAGTGTATTTCTGTACTGGCGCACTTCACAAGTGCGCCAGTGCATTTTTGTACTGGCGCACTTCACAAGTGCGCCAGTGCATTTCTGGCCTGTTTCGGGTTTTCTGCCTAACTTCGTTCGTCCATATCTCTTTCATACGGTACCCGTTTTACGCAAACTCGGACTCTATTTCGCGTATTTTTCCGAGATGAACACAATGGCGCAGCCCGTTTCCCCCAATTCTCACATCTGAGATTATTTATTCTGTAATTAGTGAATTTTAGCATTAACCGAAATTCGGGGTGTTACAGGTATGGCTCATTCAGCACCCTTCAGGCTCACCATTCGTGATGATCCCCATCAGGAGGAAGGACAAGGAAGCACAAATGCTGGCTGACTAGATTTGAGGAATTTCTTATGTGCATGCTGTTGTAGGTTTGCAATGTTTCTCTCTTTTTCTTGTACAATTTTGTGTTTGTTCAATGCTACTTGAACTTATGGGATGGTACTTGAATCCCACACCTATTATTTTGGTTACCGATCAAGCATGTTGATCGGATATGTTTAATTTATATTATATTTAATCGGCTGTGCAGCGCTACGCTGCATATCCGTCTACTCTAAAAAAACTTCACTTTAACTAATGCACAATAATACCATGTCTAATTTCTTATTTTGGAAAAATTAAGCATGCCAAACAATGATCAAGAGACATCTTAAATTTTCTAGATATTAAGATGCATTTAAATATTCATCGCAAAGAGTTAATGTTGGATGTTAGGTGTACGATATACATATAATGTAAAGTAGAGAAGTTTAAGAAAAATTCATATTTGGAACTTTTGAACTGTTGTTTCGATATTATTATCTACCATGAAAACTCAATCTCGTCTTTTCTTCTTCTACAACAAGCATGCAAACCATGCTTCGATGGCCAAAATTGGAAGGAAAAAAAAGTTATTTTGAATTTTGATTGAAATTATGAAGTTTAAAGCAATCAATTTTATTTATACTTTTTTGGAGTTTGTACATTGCTTCAAGAGCCTATTGGATATAACATGAGAATTGTTATAGGGACTCCACTTCTGATTAAGGGGGAACAATTTTAAGGCGACTCCTTAATTTTTATTTGTTAACAGGTGAGGGGAGGTGGTTAAAAAAACTACTATCCTTGGATATTCAGCATGGTCATCAACAATCTTGTCATCCTCCACATCCAACTAGGGCTGTAAATTTTGTACGAATGTCCGACGTCCGTTCATGACCGTGATCGAAATACGTTCGTCCGAGTCCGTCTGGTTCTCATTTAGGACATGAGTTAGGACAACAAAATTTATACGAAAAAAATTCATGTTCGATCATATTCGTTCGAATTCCTTATAATTCGATGTATAGTTGAGAGAAAATCTAATAAAATTTGATATAAATAACCATGTATGACTGGGTCCATATCCGAAAAATATATGTTCGTGTCCAACTGATTTTTATTTAGGACAACGAAATTTGTTCGAGAAAAAATTTCGTCCAGTCTATGTTCTACCCGATTTTTTTTGGATAGAAAGTGAACATACCTCTGTCCAGTCCGATCCGACCGATTTACATCCCTATATCCAACTCCCCATAACCTATATTTTTTCTACTACATATTCTTGTGTAAGCACATCATTTTGAAATTGTCAAAATTTTTATTTATTCATCTATTTTAAATTAGACCATCTAATTCCAATAAGATATTACATTTACTTACCTGATTCAATGTCTTCTAATCACCAATACAGCTTTCACGTGTCTTCATTATGTTAATTATTTCAATTTTTTATTTCATATCCAACATTAAATTGTACTTATTAGTCATGATTTAGGTTTTAAGGTTTACATTAAGGAGAATTATATGGTTAATATTACAATTTTAATTTATATGTTTAAGAGGAGGCTAATTTATTTTGTTCACCAAAAACAATTGTACAATAAATTAAAAATATAACCCCTTAACCAAAAATGAAGTCACTTTAACAATCCTCTATAACATCAAAAAATGAATGTGTACGATATAAGTTCGACAATCTTATTGGATAATGCAAATTTTTAAAGAGAAAAACATATTAATGAAAGAGACAGAGTAAATCCTAATTTAGGAACTTTTATTAACGGTCAATATATATTAACTATAAATTTATTAAATATTATCTTAATTTATTAATTGTAAATTATCAATTGCGTGGTTGTTGATGGTACTTGATTATTACTTACTAAATTGTTGCTTATCAATTTTTAGTTATTCATTATTACTGCTTACTCAAAAGTATTAATTATAATTTACTTACTAATTATTTCTTATAATTTACCAATTATTTATTCTAGATATCATCCAATCAATAATATTCAATTAAATCAATAAAACTAGTATAACTGTATAACGGTGGGAAAACCGACTTTGTAATGCAACACAACTGATAAAAAAAATTATTTTGTTGTACTTATTTAATTATCTAAAACTACATATGAATGAAAATATATGAAAGAAAAATTACATATATTATTAAAAACCAAAAATAATTATTTTAACCAATCATGTCAGCATAAAGATTAAATACACAAACAAATATTCATGAAAAATATCAAAAAAAGACTGGTATGATGATTCAAATCTATGTAATGTATATCTATAAAAAAATCATTTTAAGTAGTAGTGAGATATTTTTATATAATATATACAGCTAGGGAAAGTCCATCTTGGTTTGTTTGGTTAAATTTCACGGTATGGGATTAAATATGATTAAATTTCACTAAATGTGTGATTTAATTTCACAATATGGGATCAGTTAGGGAAAGTCCACCTTGGTGCAGTTAGGAAATGTGTGATCTTATTTTTTCATATATCACATACATACATACCATGTTTACCATTTGAAATCAATTATGCATACATGCATATTTTTCCTAGATTGATGTTGTCGTTTTTAGAAGAATTAATTGGCTATCATTTCAGGTATTCCTTTTTTAATGTTCTAAATATAATCAATAATTCAAGGCATGCTATAAAATCTTATTTAAGGCATTGCCTGGTATTTTATTACTCCAACTTTTATTATTTTCCCTCTTATACATCAAAATAAAAATAAATGGTAACATAACTAATTGATTGTGATTGTAGAATGATCACACAAATTAAATGCAGTAAATTAATTGATATTTGGAAGACTACATATTATATTCACCAAGCATAAAACAGAAAATCATAGGAATGATTTTACATTAGAGGAAAAAAGAAACAACAGATTGGGTACAAATGATTTTACATTAGAAGAAAAAAGAAACAAAATTACATATATTATACAAATCAAAATAATTATTTTAACGAATCATGTTATTTTGTTATAATTTATATATATGATAAAAAAGACGGCAATTAATATACATCTTATTAAATCAAATTTTAACCGTATAAGGTTTTTGTCAAGGGGAAAAAAATGAGAAGGACAAAAATTATAATTTTTTTATTCAAAAGGACAGGCCGTTAAAAATTAATTGTGAAGGACAAAAGCCCGGTCCACTTACTCGTTCTCTCAAAAAATACTTCCATCCGTTTTATTTCTATTTCAATTTCATTCTGATTTACTTCACTTCACAAAACTCGATCGCTCAGTACTCTCGAAAAATTTCAAAAATGTCTTTCGAAAACCCTATAGAATCTACAAAAATAACTGAGATCCCTAATATTGAAATCGATTTGAATGCTGAAACCACTGAAATTCCTAATACTGAAGTCGATTTGAATGTTGGAACCCTAGAAAATGACGAGCAAACGAAAGGGCAAAAATCCATATGAGTGCAAAGCCTAGACAAGTAGTAGAAGATTCTACTTCAGATCAACAAGAACGTGAAGAAATCCTAGAACAGATCAAACAAAAACTAGTTCAACAGAGAGAAAGAAGGAGCAAAAAAAGAAATGATACAAAAACTGCTATGAAAGATCAGAGAACAACTGGAAAGAAGGTTGAAGAGGCTAAAAGCGGAGAAGAAAATTCGGTATTAATTTTCCATAAAAACTTATAGTTAGAATGTTGTTTAAGAAATGATACCACAATATTCTAAAAATACGATACCAGAATGCTTTAAAAATTGGTACAGTACCTTCAGTATCAAACTGATACTACATAATTTGGAAAACTGATACCATAATCAAAAAATAAGAACTGTAGTATCATAACTGATAACACTTAGCCAATGAGCTTTTATTTTGTAGTATAAAAACTGATGCCAGTGAATTTTTATTTTGAAATATTGTATTAAAAATATTAATAGTATATAATTCATTATGAAATATTGTATAAAAGCTGATGGTTAGGAATGTTAAAAACTGAAACTATGTTGTAATTTGTATAAAATAAGCTTTGAATATTGTGTTCGTATGATTTATATCTTAAATGTTGTAATATACTTTATCATGGTATCAGTCTTAAAAGCACACTAGTATTAGTGTTGATAATAAAATTCTATTTGCATGAAACTGGTATCTGTTATGGAAGCACACTAGTATCAGTTATGGTAATAAAATTTTGTTTATGTGAATATGGTAACAGTTCTGCAAGTTAACTGGTATCAGTTTTGATATTGAGATTAACGGTACAATTTTTGAAAGCATTTTGTTATCAGTTTTGAATCCAATATGGTATCAGTATTATTACTGAGTTTCTATTTGCATGAATATTGTGTCGTTTTGTTATCTAAATAGGAATGTATCAATTTTCAATAATGTTTCTATTTTACATTAGGACGATGATTTTGCTAATCCTCGGCCACGAGAAACAAAACATAAAACAACTACAAAAGACGCAAAGGTCAAAACTGAAACTGCGTATAGATGTGGGATGCAACCATCTTATAAAATCATAAAAGTTGTAAAGGAGAAAAAAGCATTAAGCAAAAAACAAGTAGAATTATTGAAAAGATCACCATTCTTCAACCTCTTTAATGTTTTCTATGAAGGAAAAATAAATTTGAAGGAATGTAAGAAATATACAGAAAATTTGGATGCGATTTACAAGTGTTATTCAGTGGAAGAAGGAGCTTTTATCTTTGGCAAAGAAAAAATGACAGTAACGGCCAAAGATATTAGCTTACTTTTTGGGTTGTCGATGCTTGAAAATAATATAGAGCCTCCCAAAATGATGACTAGCAAAACAATTCCATCGGCTTGTAAAAATTACGCTTTACGGAATTTTGGATCATCGGCATATATCACAAGACCTTTGATTGAAAAAAGAATAAAGAAAGTGATAGATAAAGAGGAGAAGCAAAAGGTGGAAGACTTGCCTACTCTTCTTATCATGGACATTGTACTTACTTTTTTCTTCCCCGATAATCAATAGAAATTGAGATGAGGACTTCTGCAGTACTTGTGTGATTTGGAAAAAATGAAAACAGTTTCTTGGTCGTTGACCATTGAAAAGAATTACCATAAATTTATTAAAAATTTCATTCATAAACCAAGAAATATGTCTAGATGTGTAATGCTTCCGCTGGTAATTTATTTGTTTTTTATTTGATTTTTTCTAACATTTGTGAATTTGATACAACTTTTAATTTTTTGACAAAGTATTGCATATGTGAAAAAATGAAGATAATAAAGCCACGATGCACAGTTAGCGAGATATACCCAAGATTTGCTAGATGGGATCTACGAGGCTTGAAGGAATATGTTACCAAAAAGTTCCTGGATGACATCAAAGAAGGAGAGGTATATGTTTTTTTAATTTCAATTGAAAATATCAGTTTTAGGATTATGGTAGTATCATTTCTTATGATTTCTTGTTAAAATAAAAATTTCAAGTCTTTATGTAGTATCAGTTTTTCTAGCTTGTTAGTATCAGTTTTTATGAGTTTTAGTTAAAATTTAATTTTGCATTTTCTTGGTATCGGTTATAGGAGACTGGTGGTATCAGTTTTTTTTAGTTCTGATTAAAAATTATTTTTCCCAGTATATTGATATCAATTTTACTAGCCTGATGGTATCAGTTTTTTTGAGTTCTAGTTAAAATTTATTTGTCCAGTAGCATTGTATCAGTTTTATTAGGATGGTAGTATCTGTTTTTCTTTTTGTTAATTGAAATTTAATTTTTCACATTCTCGGTTTCATTCTTAAGTGTCAGGTAGTATTAGAACTTTAACATTCTTATTATCAAAACTGATATTATTTTGTTAAACAACAATTTTGACTCAAAACAAATTTATTTTTGTAGGTTCAAGAAATTTCAGACATACAGCCACATGAATTGAAAAAATTGGAAACAACAGCTGATATTTCTTCTAAATCAAAGAGAGCAAAAGAACGCTCAGCAACAAAAAAAGAAAATGTCAAGAACAACAAACACAAGTGGATTCTTTTGAGGATGACGTTAGTATGAGAGTGTTGAAGATTCATATTGACAAAATTGAAGCTGAAAACACGAAACTGAAAAAAGAATTGAAAAATGAAAGATTTTTGAGAAGAGAAGCAGAGGAAAAGGTTTATATTTTGGAACAACAGTTGCAAGGAAGAAATACAGATTTTGAACAAACGGAACTTCCGGAATCTGATTCGGAAGAGACTAAAAGTGATTCACCTTCTCGACATAATGAAGAAGAAGAAGAAGGAAAAAATGACAATGAGAATGTGGAGAATGAAAATCAATGCAACAATCAAGTCAAGAAAGAGAAATGTGAAGAAAATGAAAATTTTGAAACTGCGGTTGATGTCAATCCTCCCGACTTCGATTGTGGTATCACACAAATTATTAATGAAATACAAGAGGAAGCAAAATCAGCCCAGCAAGAAGGAAAAAAAGGTCAACAGAAGATGAACCGCCTTCATATGTAGATAGAATAAAAAAGAAAGAAAGGAAAAAGACAAGAAGAAGAGATTCATTTGGCTATCCTACAATTTCGAAAAGAAAACAAATATTGAAGTAGGAAAAAATAGCGAAGATCAGCTTAGAGAAGAATCAGAAAATGAAAAAAAGCAAGAGCAGCAGCATGAAGAAAAACAAAGTGCGAAAATAGACAAAAATCAAGAGCAAGAATCAATTATATTTGAAAAGCCACTAGCTATTTTGGAAGCATCATGGGCAGAATTGAATTTGTCGCATTGCGAGAGTGTTAAATATCTGAATAATGAACAAAAAGTCGTGGTTAAAGAAAAATTCTCTATTGCAAAAGCAAGAAATTTGTAAGTACACATTTTCTTTTATCGATATTAATAGAGATTTGTTAAAAATTTAACTATAATTTTCATTTCTAAAAAAACAAGCATGTTATGTTAAGTGATGACTCAATTTTAGGTGGTTGCGTCATAGCAAAAAAAATGCTTGTTCACGTTCTGGAAGGGGACTTCACGGATGGACAAGTACCATATATATGTTGTTAAAATTAACTTTTCCAATATGTAAGTATACAAGCATGGTAGTATCAATTTTTCTGAGTTTTAGTTAAAATTTATTTTTGCAGTTTCTTGGTATCTATTTGCAATGCTTGGTAGTACCATTTTTTTTAGTTCTAGTAAATATATTTTTTCCAGTATCTTGGTATCTGTTTTCATAACCTGGTAGTATCAGTTTTTTTAATTTCTAGTAAATATTTATTTTTCCAGTTTCTTGGTATCTGTTTTCATAGCCTCGTAGTAACAGTTTTTTTTTAATTTCTGGTTAAAAATTATTTCTAATAAATTTTAGCTGGCTCTTGATTTTTACTGACCTATACTTGATCCCATTCATAATACTGTTTAGCTAGTGAGCATCTCTGTTTTTGATAGTGATCTTCTTGTACATGCATTGTGTGCATGATTGATTGTGCACGTGTTTAATTTATCTAGGAATAAACCTGTATCAGTTTTAACATATCAGATTTCATAGACTAGTAGTATCATTTTTTTGATTTTTAGTTAAAAATTATTTTTCCATTATCGTGGCATCAGATTTCATAGACTGATAGTATCAGTTTTTTTTATATTTCTAGTTAAAAATTAATTTTCCAGAATCTTGATATCAGTTTTCATAGACTGGTATATCAGTTTTTTGATTTCTAGTTAAAAATTATTTTTCCATTATCGTGCTATCAGATTTCATAGACTGGTAGTATCAGTTTTTTTATATTCCTAGTTAAAAATTAATTTTTCAGTATCTTGATATCAATTTTCATAGACTGATAGTATCATATTTATTTCGCAATATCATATGCTTCTTATATACATGTGTATGTGTATTACAGATTATCGATTGGTTTACAAGATATTGTGCTTTAACTGAGAACAATTACGCAATGCCAACAATGGGAACGGTAAGTAAAATTTCAAGTCACTTTTGTGTAATATTGTTTCTTAAATTAGTAAATAACAATATTATTTATGACTAGAAAGCACTGGCTGACAAAATTGAATCACTTATCAAGACAGTAGCTCTTCCCATTTTAGAAAAAGCTGTGAAAAACGAGTACACGGAGGTTATTTACTTTCCATTGCATTGTCAAAGTCACAGGACGCTAGTGACTTTAACATATGCAAATATGCAGTGGGCACATTTCGACTCCAATCGGCCTAGAAGATCAGACCCGAACAATAATGAAAGTTTGAAGGCTGCACTAAAATTGGTATGAAATACTTCTAAAAAACAAAATAATATAATTGCTATAACTTTTATATTTATAAATACGGAGTCACTACTTGTAAATGTTTGAAACTACTGCTGCAGTTATGGCACTAACATATATATAATCTTTTACAGAGAGTTGTAGTTGAGGAACTACTGCCGCAGTTACGGCAAAAATATAATGTTACAAATAAGCAGCTTAGCACATCTGAAATGGTTCAAGAAAAGTACGCACAATAAGACTGTGACACGTAATTCTTTACCATATATTAATTTTCATACCCAGCATGCATGAGTATTTATACAACTAACAACATGATTTCCTTTGTATAGGCTTGATTGTGGGATATATGTTATGATATTTGTAATATCAATGAACAGGAAAGACGTTCCTCTAATGGTTGCCAAAAAGAACATGTTGAAATGTAGAGCGCAGCTAGTGTATGAAATTTTGGCAAACAAAGGTTATTGTTGGGATTTAGTAGACTTTATGCCTAATCTTAATTTGGAGGAAGAGATTATAGTTGGTATTTGAAATTGGTTGGTTGTTAGAAATGTAAACATGATGATATTAGTTTCAAAACTACTTGTTTTTAGCAGTTGTATATGACGTCAAATGTTGCAAATGTTCAACATTTCTTATGGGGAAAACTGTTTTTTTATATGATGATATGATATTAGTTTGAAATTGCTGGGCTGTTACGAATGAGTTTTATGCTGTCAAAATGTATTGTATCATGTGTTGTGAAATGTTTTATGCTTGTGTTTATGAAACTGATATCTCATTTTTTTCCAAAAAGATACATTTTTAAAAATAAAAAAAACTGATACCAACATTAACATAAAACTGATACCAACATTAATACAAAACTGTCACCGGTATCAGCTTTATATGCATTCTAGTAGTAGTTTTTTTATAACAATATAAAGATATCGTTACCGATCCCATAACCGAGCCCATAACCAAGCCCATGACCGTGCACATGACCAAGTACTTGACCGAGCTCTTGAACGAGCACATGACCATGAACATAAACAAGACCTTGACTGAGCTCGTAACCGAGCCCATGACAGGAAACATGATTGAACCCATAACTGAGCCTATGACCAAGCCCATGACCGGGCACATGACCGAGAACATGACCGTGAACATAACGAAGCCCATGACCAAGCGTATAACTAAGCGCATGACCGGACACATGATCGAACCCCTAACCCAACCCATGACTGAGCCCATGACCGAGCCCATGACCAAGCCCATGATCGGGCACATGACCGAGCACATGATCGTGATTATTACCAAGCCCATGGCCGTGAACATAACCGAGCCCATGACCTGGCACATGATAGAGCCCACAACAGAGCCCATTACCGGATACATGACCGAGCACTTGACCAACTACATGACCGTGAACATAATCGATCCCATGACCGAGCCTATAACCAAGCCCATGACCGGGCACTTGATCGAACCCATAACCGAGTCCATAACCGGGCACATGACCGTGAACATAACCGAGCCCATGACTGATCTCATAATCGAGCACATGACCAAGCACTTGACTGAGCACATGACCGAGTACATGACCAAGCCCATGACCGAGACCATAACCGAGCACATGACCGGGCACATGATCGAGCACATGACCGAGCACATGACTGAGAATATAATCGAGCTCATGACCGAGAACATAATCGAGATCATAACCGAGCACATGACTGAGCACAAGACGAAGCACATGATCAAGCATATAACAAATCACATGCTAGAAGTCATGGTATCAGTTTTTCATTCATACCGGTATCAGTTTTGGATTATTATATTTAATAGCACTAGGGTATCTATTTCGAGAATACAACTGTACCTTGTACGAATTCTTAAACCAAGTACATACCTATTACAAGTAAAATACGTCTTATGGAAAAACCTAATCAATTAACAATTGCTTTAAAATTCATAAACCAACCTATTTTAATAACAAAAGGACGCCTTAAACATGTAAAAAAGTCTCAGTCATAAAATGACACTAGAATGAGTTCAAAATTGATACTAGTTAATTTGACAAAAATATACCATATACATATAAACAAAATCTCACTATCAAAACTGATACCAATTAGCTTGAAAAACTGATACCATATTTGTTATAATCATAAACTGAAACAATTATGCTTCATAAATTGATACCAAAAACTGTATGTTACAACATTGAATATATAAATGATACCAATACAATCAACAATTGATATCTACAAATCAAGCAGCATAATACACACACATCACATACATACATATATATATATATATATATATATATATATACATATAAAGCATCAACTAACACATGATAGTAAAACAAATATTCAATGAATACTCAAAAATAATCTCAAATTTATTACATTTCCAGATTTGAATGCATAAAGTGAACGAAAAAACTGTATAATTTGTAATACAATTGTAAGAAAATACCAATTCTTCGAAGCTTGGAAATTGCGCTTGTTGTGGCCATACTGCTTACACACACCACATTGATTTTATTTATTCTATAAAAATGCAAATCTGCCTTTTCGTTTGGTAGAAGGTCTACCAGCACCACGTTTGTCTTTAGGAGGCTTAATGACATCTTCATTCCAAGGATCAACAATGAGCTTATCATAGTTCGAAATTGGATTCACCGGATTAGCATAAGAAGATCGATAAGCATCTACGGTGAAATAGTGTTCAACAAAATCGTATACCGAAAGTTTAGATCTAGTAATGCACTTGATAGCATGAGCACAAGGAAATCCAGTAACTTTCCATTGATTGCAAGTACAACTCCGATTTTGAAGATCAATATGATGAGAAGATGGAAACTTAACTTCAAATATGGATTCCGAAGATTTATAAACAACCCAACCGAACCCTTCATCAATCAACCCTTTTAACCTATGCTCCATAGATGGACAAAGAATGGTAGTCCACAAATGACACTCCTCTCTCCTTTTGGCCATTTGTTCCATAATTTTAATCCTAATTCCATCTAAGCATGAACTAATTGGCAACGCTCTTTCCTCTATAATCCAACTATTAAAACTTTCAGCTACATTTGAACTATACTCTCCATATCGTTTACCCTTAAAAAACAAATCAGCCCACTTATCAAGCGGTTTATCCTTTAAAAAGTTCATAGCTGCAGTACCTCCAACATCCAAAAATTTAGAATGTGCAGCTTCAAATTCATTTAAATTTGAAGCTCTAGAACACAACTTAAACAATTTAACAACCGAAACATTTGTATTCTTTAACTTAACAACTGAAAGCAAGTTTTGTTCCATATGAAGATAACAAAAACTATGAAATGCATTAGGGAAAACTTCACGAATACCCAAAACTAACCCTTGATGACGATTTGATATAAAAACCAAATCACGTGTTTCTTCAAGCATTTTCTTCAAGTGACTTAAAAACCATCTCCAATTATCCACATTTTCAATGGAGACTACACCCATAGTTAAGGGGAAAAAGCCTGCAAATTAAATAACAGTTAAATAGACAATCAAATTACATGTAAAAAAATAACTGATACTACCAGGCACATAAAACTGATACCTGAAAACTGGAAATTAAATTTTTAACAAGAATAAAAAACAGATACTACCAGGCTATGAAAACTGATACCAGGAAACTGAAAAAATAATTATTAACTAAAAGTTTAAAAAGCTGATACTACCAGGCACATAAAATTGATACCTGGAAACTGGAAAATTAATTTTTAACAAGACATCATAAAAACTGATACTCTCATGTTATGAAAAGTGATACCA
The DNA here is from genome assembly GCA_030737875.1 of Allium sativum. Classification (NCBI taxonomy): domain Eukaryota; kingdom Viridiplantae; phylum Streptophyta; class Magnoliopsida; order Asparagales; family Amaryllidaceae; genus Allium; species Allium sativum. The sequence goes on along the minus strand of CM060915.1, from coordinate 733,270,727 downwards.
AGAAACTGGAAAAATAAATATTAACTAATACTTAAAGAAACTGATACTGCCAGGCTTCTAAAACTGATATATAAAAACAATAAAAAATAAGACTAAACATAAGCTAATACTACATGTCACCTAACACCAATATGTAAGAATAAAAAAAAACTTGAAAACATAAAACAAAAAAATATACCTTGATTACCATTCTTTGCAGTAGCTCCCATCAATACACCTGATCGTCCCTTTAAGTGAGTAGCGTCTAAAAAAATCATGGCTCGGCAATACTCAAACCCACGTATACACGCAGAAAGGGCAATAAACACTCTCTCAAACTAGTTAGTACTGGCATTAACCTCTAAATCAACATAACTACCTGGGTTATGATTTTGTAGTGCCTCCAAATACCATCTCAGGTCATCGTAAGACATAGCATCATTACCATACAATTCAGTCAAAGCAAGTTTTTTTGCAGAATAAGCAACCGGATAATTCAATTCAATATTATATTCTCTACGAAAAATCATCTATAATCTCCTTAGGCTTCTTGCTTGGATGATCACGAATTTCATCTATAATCAGTGATTTAATAAACGAGCTAGAAATATGCAGATTGCTCAAATTTTTAAGTCCACCACCACAAGAATGCTCACTAACTAAATTCCGTATGAAAAACTTATTAAGCTATTCGGAATCACAAGTAGCATGAACTTTAAATTGACATCCAGTAGACGACAAAGAAGAGCAAACAACTGTTATTCTAGAAGAACTATTCTTTAGAAAAAATAGTTCACATCCAGTCTGAATTTGATATGCCATCAATAATTCCCTAAAGTCAATAGCACCCCCAAAACAGAACCCATTAAAATCCGAAATGGAAAGACTAGTTCCTCTCTTCATCATGTCTTTTAAGTAATTTTTACATGTACAACAATAGTAGAACACAAAGATGCAGTAGACGAAACTTCAGATGCAGTTGAATGAGAACGATTATCAATATTTTGAAGCTGACAATCCTTCCGCTTAATAGTGAAAGAAAAGAAAGCACTCTTTTTATGTAGTTGAAAGCAAACTATACTTTGAAGATCGGAATTAGTATCAACATATATTATTTTGTTCTCAAACAAATTACTAATCTCAATTGAATCAGGAGTAAGTTGAGACCAATGATGACATAATTCATTCTTCAAATCATATAATGAACAATTAATGGGCCAACCGAGTACTGAAGGTAGTATTGTTGAACAAAAACAAAACCAAAAGACTGTTATCATCACTGCAAAAAAAAAACAATTAGCAAATTATTACATAATTGATACAAATTTTGATTCAAAACTGATATTGTATTGCTGTAAACTTAACAACAGAGAATAAACTGATATCACCAATGACATAAAACTGGTACTGTATTGTTGTACACTTAACAACAGAGAACAAGTTATACCAACAATGACATAAAACTGATACTGTATTGCTGTACAATTAACAAAAGAGAACAAATTGATATCACCAATGACATATAACTGATACCCAGATATAAACAAAATATTTATGAACATACCACCAATACCACATGCCTCAAGAGATTGCAATATAGAGTTACTCCAACTTATACTATTTGACAGAATAAAACTGATACCAAATCCATTAAGCACATAGCATAACACATTACAATAATGTAATCTAAAGGATCAAACAAAAATGAAAACAACCTAAAAATGAGGACAGTTTGACATCTGTGAACACAGTCTAAAGGACAAAAAAAAAAATAGTCAGTGTAAAACATATAACCTGCTGCTGCTGCAAATCGAATCCATTAATCAATCAATTCAAATCAATAGGAGAAAACCTGAAGAGAATCGATCACATAAAAAAATGAACAAGATCGCGCAAAGGAATTTCAGAACAAGGAAAGCAAAAAATAATCGCGCAAAGGAAAATCGCACCTGAGAAATAATGTTCAACCGAAATTGAATTTCACACGATTCGAATTGAGAATCTGAATTGGAGAAGGCGAAGATGAAACGCGCACAGAATTTTCAAACGCGTACAGAAAGTTGCAAATCGATTCCGCACGATGGAACAAGCGAAATTAGGGCACGATAATCTTTCCGAAAGAGGTAATTGCGCGCGCGAGATGATGTGAGAAAAACATATATATTGTCCTGGACCCAAAAAAAATAGATGGACTATCCTTATAGACAAAAAACCCTATATTATTGTCCTTCACACTATTTTCCTGTTTTGTCAATATGTTTAAATTAATTAAATGATTTTCAATTTAAGAAATAAATTTAATCAATAAATTGTTGTCAATTTATTTTATTAACGCTAGATGTGATGTTTAAAAATGAACACCATGTTCATATCAACAAAAATGGAAAAATTAGCTTTTCTTCCAAATACAAAGTTAATTAAGTCATACAATTAATGAGCATTAATAAATCAAATAAACTACATTAAAAATTAAATCGGAGAAGTCAAATAAGGCAAGGCAGTGCTTCAGAACTACATTAAATTAATGCATAAGCCATAGGAGGACAAAATGGATACTATTAAAAAGCTTTAGATGGACGGAAGTTTTTGAAGGCTAGTCGAATTAAGAAAAACCGACAAAGTTGGTTTGTAAATAATTTATCCCTAAGCATCTAATTCAGCTCTATCCCTAAGCATCTAATTCAGCTCTGCCGCCACATTCAGTAGCCTGTTAACTGGCATCTATAAATCCAAATTCGCAGAACCCAATCCTTTCAGAATCAACCAACTCTCAACAATCCAGCTCAAACCACTTTGGACACCACATGCGTCTTTTTCACGTTTATCCGAGTTGTAATAAGCAAATGATTCTATCAAAAATTCAAGAGCCAACCGTTCTGTGTAGGACCAATTTACGCCAAAATTACATGCATTAAGGAAGCAACCACCAAAATTATAGCAGTTGTGATACTGATAGAATGCAGAAAACCTTAAATATTTCACAACCATTCAGAATAATTTGAATTCAGTACACCCATTTATAATCATGTATTACCAATTATTATCACTCGGACCACAGAGTACATTATCACACCAACCAAACAAAGTACGAAAATGACAGATATGACAAATAACAAAACATAATTGTTTCTTTCCCCTAAATACAAATGCATTTTTCAATGCAAATGGAGATAACTGATCCTTTTTTTAGAGCATGGTGGTCTTCGCAATCATGGAAGTAACCACATATGGATCCATGTTAGAAGCTGGCCTCCGGTCCTCAAAATAACCTGTAATTTGCAATAACATAAATATGTATCAAGCGATACATACATACATACATAGACACGCACTTCTATCCCAAAAATCAAATAAAAATATGAAGTGGTATACTAACCTTTGCCATCCTTCTCTGTGTCGCGGCCAACACGGATTGATGCACCACGGTTGGCAACACCCTGGACATATAATATATAAATACTGTTATTTACCACCTTTTTTTAATTATTATTTTCTTCTAAAATACCCACTAATGCAAGAAATATCATCATACCCATTTAAATGTGTTGATATCAGCAGTCTCATGCTTTCCGGTAAGGCGTCGTTCGTTTCCTTCTCCGTAAGCAGCAATATGTTCTTTGTGCTTTAGTCCTAGCTTCTCAATGGCCTTGAGTATAATTGCATATCCTCCATCCTCTCTCATAGACTTGGTACTGATATATAAGTGACAATACATGAATTTATAGAGTGATAATGTAAATTAATTGCATTGACTAAAAAAATGTAAAAGCAGATTATAATGAAAAATAAACTTAATGCACCTGTAGTTAGTATGTGCTCCTGCACCGTTCCAGTCTCCGTCAATAGGTTTTGGGTCGAATGATACGACCACTCCAGCAATCTCTGTAATCCTCTGCATATTCATGGTGGATTATAAGCTTGTTCTATTTTAAATAAAAATACATGAGCAAAGTGCAGATTCAAGAAGTAACCAATTCACACACGCATACCTCGAGAATGTAACGTGCAACCCACACTTCATCACCAGCTGAAATACCAACAGATGGACCAACTTGGAATTCCCACTAAATTAGATGAAAAAAAAAAATTGACTTGAAACATATTATCAATACAAATATAACACATGAAATTGTAAGGGGAACACTATATTTTTACCTGACCAGGCATGACTTCACCATTGATTCCACTAATGTTGATGCCTGCATAGAGACAAGCTTTGTAGTGAGCATCAACAATGTCACGCCCGAACGCCTTATCAGCACCAGCAGAGCAATAGTAGGGTCCCTGGAATAATAAATAAATACAAATAGTGTAAGGTGGAATCACTAATCCAATTTACCAGTATTAATCTTTCGTAGAGACTTTGGAATCAAGTTTATGTTTACGGTAAAAGAAAAAACATGTCTGAAATATCATGGCAATCAAATGCCTGGTTTATCTTTAAATTTGATGAAAGTAGCATTAATATTTAGAGCTATAATCAGCATCCATACATGAATTTAAATTTACTCTTTTTACGACTTGATACGCTACCACTTGAGAACTGTCAATATCTTTTATATGTCTTATACATTAGCTCATCAACGAGCGAAAAGGACAAAGTACAAACAAGGTGCACATCATACCAATAAAGTAACATACAACATAATTAAAATATGTATCATAAACAGCTGTGTGTTAGTTAAGCAAGTTCAATACGAATTAAGCCTTAGTTTAGCAAAATCCAAATGTAGCGGACAAACATATACATACCTGAGGGCCAGGGAATCCACCAATTGGCCATCCAAGAGGCCATTTAACGTCCTTTTGAAGAAGTGTGTATTCTTGCTCAATTCCATACCTGCATTTACTCAAAAATTGAACACACGTACAATAATAATAAATAAATAAACATGATAGGATCATCATCTATTATGGTATAAAATCAATTATAGAAGTATCAAATGTTCAGAGTCGTTAGATTAATGATGTAATGTCTTTTTATCAATTGTACATTTCAGCACATTCGCTTTTGCTAACATGCACAATTGGTTAAACCAAATCTAATGGTTGGTGTCTTGTCACCCTAGCTAAACTAGAGTAGGTGATTCTGCTCTAGTGACATTGAGCGTTAACACTTAATTCAGTGCATTTACCATGGTACTTCTTTAACCACATCGGGATGGCTAAATATCTTTGCAGCATCTGCTCTCTTGTTGGTAGGAATTGGTTCTCCGGCTGGGGTATAACAGTCGCACATAACCTACACATAAAGAATAATTCAGCCAAATGGCAATTCCAAAAGAGCATATGCTAATAATAAAGATGACAGCATAGTTCATGATGTGGTTGAAGAAGCAAAAGAGGAGGGAAAAAATATCCAAGAGTTATAATAGGAATCAGTAAGTTGAGGTATGCTCATCTTGAAATTATCTAGACAACTTCATTACACACATCCAGCAAATTAATATTTATGGCTAACTCAACATCATATTCACAAAAAAGCTTACAAGAATATTGTTCCCCCTTCTGAAAGGATCCTTGAAAATGGCTTGTGGGCTGTTCAAATCAACACACACATCATAAATAAAATTGAAGATATACTTATACATTCGAATCACATAAGATCAGGAATTTAATTCACTTACTATAAAATCACTTCACTGTCCTCTCCTGGAGCTTGACCTGTGCTTGAGCCATCGTAGTTCCACTTTGGAAGTTTACTGGGATCACTAACTGGTCCAGGCAGTGTCTGTCGGAAATGAAATATAAATTATGAATCTTACATCAACTCAAAATAAAACATAGGAGAAAAATTAACAATTACGGGAATTTTGTGTAAACGCTGGTAAGATTACCCTTGCTTTGCTTCGCAAGTCCATGCCGCTTCCACCAATCCTATTCAAAAATAACAATTACATGTTAAAACATTGATTTGACAATAACCTACATAGATTGTCATATGGTATATTATAAATTGATAAGTTGTTGGTTTTTTATCACAATGTAAGCCACTAAATGTTGGGGAAGAGTCTGAGTAAATTACAGCTACAATTATAAACACACAAATTTGGCTGTAGATAATCTAGATCTTTGTTAATCACAAATAAAATTAATACTACAAGTACAGAAATGAAGGCAAATGTTAGTTATCCAGAGATATCCATGCGTATTTTATACTACCCAATTAATGTTGAAATTTATGAAAACATGGTAACCAACAAAAGTAAGTAAATAAACATATATGAAATAATCCATTCATTAGAAAACCAATATAGCGAATAAAGGATCGTGATCAACACCAGAAAGCAGTATGCTAAGCACTGAAATAGAATGAATTATACATAGCTTCCACAGTCCTGTTTCAACCTATGTAGAGAAAATTGCAGTAATAAGTGATATAACTACAATTCAAAACTTCCACCAACCCATGATATGGGTGAAATCCTGTGGGATTAAAACTTCTCCCAATACAGCACAAAACAGCACATAAAAAGTCTGAATTTCACTATAAATCCATTAGAGAAAAACAAGGACAAAGACAAACACATGCTAAGATTCAAACTTCCCACCAACTCGTAAAATAAAACTTACAAAAGCCTATAGTTATACATATTATATCATTACAGCCTAAACATGAGAGATTTAAAAATAATAATCAAACGTAATCCATTACCATATGTATTCAGCAATAATCTTCTCAGTAGAGTCGGAGAGGTCGAGATTGATGAGATCTGAAAGGAGCGACATGACCGCTGAAATATAGAGCTAACAAATCTTAGAATGTACAATAATGGGAAAGAAGGTAGGAATGGAGGAGACTTTTATAGATGATGACGGCGATGCTTGGGATCCAGATTCTTTGAATTTTGATATTATATTTTAGTAATATCTTAATGCGCTAATATTTAATGGAATCCATTTAGAATCTTTAATTTCGACGATAATAATTAATAATGAATTAATATGTTTCCTACTAATCCTCTAACTATCTGAAAATCAAATTGACGGAGTACTTTTGCGTGACGTTTATTCATTTCCTTTCGTCTAAATAGTTATGGCAGGGTCCGTCAAACAACACTGAATAGTTGGTTGGTGCATTTGAAGGGAGATAAAGAGGTATTAATTAACTAAATGAGTACTTGAAAGGATATTTATTATAGCTACGCTTCAAATTTTTTTTTTTTTTTTTAAATGACATGACTTTTATGGTTGTTAATTGAGTTTAACTTAATATTATGTTATACAAATTAAAATTATTATGTCTGTTAGCGCAAAAGAACTTAAAAAAAAAAGGATAAGTTCGAATTACAAATACAACAATACATATCTAATGATTTAAATAAAGGCTAATTCTATTCATACACCTATAATTCCTTAATACACATCATAAAATGAATTAAAATAGCATACACCAAAAATTTATTTTCATACACCATATATTTCACAAAATTACCCATTTATATTTTCATCACCTTTCCTCCTTAACCTTAAAACTAAATTACATAAAACTGGGAATTCATTGTAATATATTTATCCAAAATAAAAAAACTTTATTTTTTAACAGTGGTATTTTAAATTATTTGATTGTTTTATTTTTAAATCACTTTTAATTTTAGATGATGGAAATTTAAACTTATTTTTTTAAATATTAGAAAGTTAAACTAGTTAAATTTTGGTGTTAAATTTAAATATGGATAGATTTGAATGAAAGATTGAAGAATTTTTAGTACTTTGTATAACATTAATTTTAGCAATTAGTTTTAAATTTTAAATTTTATATTTAATTAAAGTGAAAACTGTTAAAATTGATTGTATATAAATGTTGCTTGTAATGATATGAATATATTTTAATCCTCAAAAGTAATATAGATTTAATTTAACTAGTGATATAAATTAATTTATAATTTACTTACTTTAGAAGAGAAATTATATGGAACACACATAATGCAAACAAGGGAGAATTGAATATGTTTTCATTCTTTAATATTGATTCCTTTTTAATAAGGTCATTTTGATCTGAAATTTTATTTAAAATCTCATGGTGTAAGTAAAGCAATTTACGGTGTTTCAATAGAATTTTCCTTAAATAAATCTGCAAACATTTCCTAACGATACAATACATGCGTAATAATTAAAAATACATCTTTTAAAACAATACATATATGATAATTTTTAATTGCACAACTTCCAAAGCAACGCTAGTTGCCCTTGTTACTTGACATTTGAAATCCTTTTGTAATGTGAGGTGTTGAAAAAGACAAAGCTATTGTATGTTAAAAAAATTGCTCATTTTTCTTACCCATATACTTCTGGTTTTCAAACCATTGCTTCTTATTGACCAAACATGACATATCCAGCCCAATGAATACCACTAGTTGTCCAAGTATAAATTCACATGATTCGTAATGGGTGCTATTCGCCACGTCGTAATTGTCCTTATAAAAGAACATTGGTGAAATCTTCAATGTTATCAATATGTTTTTGTGGTCGTGCTATTAACGTCGAGGAGATGTAGAAATGGTAATAACAAGAAGAGATAATCTATAGTTTTATAGACAGATTTAATGTTTATTACAACGCTAGTTGCCGTACCGACGCGCTAAGCATGGATGGAAGATTATACTCATGAAGTATGAGCATGGAAAAAATATGGTGTTACGATCGGTTATTTCTAATAACTTAAATCAATTATAAACACCGTCTACATACACTTGCAACTAGCCTCGGACGTTAAAAGCATTGGATAGTGGGCTTTATAATTTAAAATCTATTATAAAAATTGGCAAAAAAAGAAAGAAATAAAAAACCTCATAGTAGAACTTAAGTAATGTATACATATTTCAATAACGAATACTTATTATATATTGAAAACACAAGGTCAAATAAACATAGTCTATTTTTCCATACATCAGATCACTGCTAAATATGTAAAATGATAAAATAATAATCCATGGAAAATAATTCAATCAAACAACCTGATTTAAGCATCGTTTCTCTCATTTTTTAACATCTGCAAAATTCAAAACTTGATTTTGAAATATAAATATGAAATTTGCTTGAGAATTGAAAGAGCTAATTTCTGGATTTGGTTTTTGAATAAAATCTGCAAGTATAATTTTGATTTTTAAATTTTGATATTTTAGATACAAAGAAATGAATTGCGTGATAAAATACGTTTGTTCTTTTCATTGAAGATAGAGAAAAACTTATTCAGTTGAGTTTGGACGATGCCAATGTCTAAACATTCCAACCCAGCATAAAGGATTATTGGCTATTGCATGGAAAAGACTTCCTATGTACATGCTTTGTGGATTAATCCCATGTAGTTAAGTTTTCCATTCTTCTCTGGCATCTAAATACTTTAACGTAGAAAGATCACGATATCTATGCAACCAACTCAAGTAGGAAACAATGCTTCAATTAAGTCATCAAAACCAATTACTACAAACATGGAGTATTAATAATAATGGCAAGCTCACCCATTAGGCATCACATACGCTTAGTAACATTCAACATTCGCCTCAAACACCAAATAAACTAATCACAATGTATGCACTCATGCATATACTAATCATCAATACAAGTATGAATCATAAAAATATGTACGATTGCCTACAAATATGTACTAATTCCTAATATTGGTAACACCACAATAAACTCATCAAATTTGTACTAACCATCATAATTAATAATATAATCGTTCAATCATCAAACGTGTACAAGCCAAATAGCATTGGTAACACAAAAATTAGTATCATCAAAACAATCAAAACGATGATTAACTATCCATTATCTAGTAGCGATGATGGTAGAATATCATGTACCCATTAAATCATGATTTCGTCACCAAACAACAACCATACGTGGTAGTTACAATCAGTAATTAATTATATATTCCACATCATCTAAAATAATATAATCTACAATCATTATTTTCTCCTAAGCAAAAAATTATTTCATTATTGTTGATTACAAAAGCACTTATACTTATTCCATCTAAAGTAATTCCTATAAAATTGTAATATACTTTAAAAATCCTTTATTAACTTATACTTCTTCAAGTATATTATAAAGTCGAATAGTATGATCATAGGACAAAACTAATATTCAAAATAGGAGTACCTGAAGGTTGAGATGAACCACCAGATGTAGTAGCTACACAAGATTGCCCGTACCCAAAGTTCCTTTCCTTCTTAAAGCAAGTAAAAGACATTTTACCTTCTTGGTTACAACAACGACATTTACGGTGTTCGGAGTAGTCCCTGGCAAAGTGATCTCGAAAGCCACAGTCAAAAACATCGACGTTCCAACAAGAGAGATACCCCAGAATCAGAAAAAATATAAGAACCATGAGCAAGCTTCCTAAACTTCTTATAAGGAGAGGATGATGAAGACTCAAAATATGATTGCCTCCTCTTAGCGTTATCGACTAAGAACTTCTTCATGGCGTCAGGAAGGAATCTCTATTGGAAGCATTATTTGAATTGATCCCAAATCAAGCGAGACTCACCTATTTTCGAAAATAAAGACTCGTACCAATCTAGGGCCTCTTCTTGTAGCATACTTGATTGTATAAGAACACACTGTCGATCATACAAGTCCGTTTCGGTAAAAATGTGCTCACACGACCCAAGCCAACTCAAGATCGCTTACCGATCCACAAAAAGATGTATCACCAATATAGAAAAAGTCGCAGTTGTTAACCCACCGTTTGGCAAGGCAGTCACATCACGGATTTCGACAATCAAAGTGTTCAAGATTTGAACATTGGCTCAGGAGAGCTCGGATTCATTCAATTGAAGTATGGAAAAACACTTAAAAACATATGTGCTTGGAGTATGTGGATTTTCGATCTCGGGACACAAAGGTCGGCTCGACCTACCTCAACAAAGCATCACATCGAATTGATGCACATTGGATCGACATAGCTGGCTCAGGATGGATGCTTCACCTCATCTCGTATGAGTCGGCTCGAAGGATATCGGCTCGGCTTGGGACCCACCATGCTTGAAATGGCTTGGACTTAAGGAATGAGGCAAAGAAAGAGATCATCACTGTCTCGACATATCGGAGCGACTAGTCGAACAGGGTTGGGTTGACATGTCGAACCACGTCCTGGTGTGGATTCTTGACCTATTCCTCTAGCTAAAAACGTGGTCAATCACTCGCTACTTCTTCAGATCTAATGACACCTGTCTTCGTCAAACCAAGAAAGGATGTTCCCACGACCTAAAGAAGCGGACTTCTAATTCCTAGATGGCCGAATCGGGTGCCATATAACATGTCGATCCGGGCTTGGCACTCACCTATAAATAGCAGGATTTACATCATTTGAAGGATTTTTGGAAATTTTACTTCTCCTAGGATGGCCGAACATAGAAAGGACATTGCTAAGGCTTATATCACTTATTTTCTCTACTTTCTTTCATAAAAAATTAGCTGCAACTTATAATCAATACAGTATAATAAAAGATTATTTGGAGTGGTCGTAGGACGGATTGTCGAACCACTATAAAATTTTGTGTATTCTCTTTAGTTACTGTTTTATGTGATTGGAATTATTCTGTATTTGGTTCATCTGGGGGTTGATTGTCAAAGAACCACCTTTTGACGTTACCACTTTGGTGCGGCAGGTAGGGGGAACGCAACTTTTGGATTTCTAAGAAAATTTGGATTGCTTTGTGTAACACCCCATACCCGCTATGGTCACTCACTAAGGGAATGCCATAGCATCGGTGGAGTATTTTAGTGAATATAGAACAGAAAAATTACACCAAGACAGATATAAATAGTACTTGAAATTTTAAAACATCATCTCATAACAGCGGAAATAAACATGTCTGGTTACATCATAAAGCCATGATAAAAGTCAAGTACAATATCCGTCAAAATAAGAAGTACATAATCCCACTCTCTCATACAATAGCCATAACAAAAGAAAAGATAACTGGATAACTGGAGCTTTACATCTACCCAAGCTCCCAAAGGCTGGAACAGCAATCCGATCAAGCTCTACTACTGCTAGGATCCACCGTAGGACCTGAGGGTTGGGAAAAAGATAAAAACAACGGGGTCAGACATAAGTCTGAGTGAGCCCTATAACCTTAACAATACAATTATTAAAGTAATTAGGGTATGACATGAACTCGGTACGGTACCTTTGGGGATAATAACTACACTAAGTAGCCAACAACATAGGATGAACTAAGATAACCGTCAGGACGCATCTACCCACCCAAGGATAATTACTAACTGCACCACACCAGTCATTCCTACTTAAAGGTTGATCCCTTCCAAGGACTTAGAAAATTTCCCCCAATAATTTCATGTACTCCTAGCCCACTACATAGGTGCCGTCTGCCCCTATCTCCACTAGGTGTACTCAGTAATTCATACCCAGTAGTTTCGTGTACCCCTACATAGGTGCCGTCTGCCCCTATCTTTATTAGGTGTACCCACTACTCCCCATCGATCGGCTCCCTACCATAGATACCCGTGCTGGTCCCACAGTGGGGTGTATCACTCCCCTAAAGTGGCTACCCAAAACTATCAACGGTGCACGGCTTTATATCTACACGATGCAACAACGACTTATCTACCAGCCCGGGCCCACACACGCATATGAAACCCGTTGGACTTGCGTTGCCACCGCTAACCCGTTTTGGCCTCTTATAATCAATGCCCAATATGCGTGTCCCGTCACTCGACATGGGTCGAGCCCACAAAGATACGTTTGGGATATTGGTTGAAATGGGCCCCCACAAGCTACCCACTTAAGCTTGTCATATATCTAGTGTATCCCACTTAACCCTTTAATCATGTTTAATTACATGTTTCCACTTGGTTAAGTATTCTAATCGTATTTTCTATTGCCACCCAAGGCAACCCACTAGATTCCACATGCCACCCAAGGCAACCACAAAATTTCCTCATGCCCCCCAAGGCACCCACTTAACCCCTCATGTCCCACTACATGCTACCATGGTTAAGTGTTTCTTAATTAATTAAGACCGTGATCTCCCATAAAGACCTCCCACATTAGACTGGCTGTTATGACCGCCTGGTTAAGCCGGTAGAACCCGGGCAGTCTTACGTCATAACAGAGTCTAACCTCGTGTCTTTACCTTAATCACGTATTTAATTTATGGCTAAGACCTCTCACATTGGGCTGACATTTGTAGCAACTGGTTAAGCCGGTCGGGTCCGGGCAGTTTTACACTACAAATGAGTCCAACCTCGTGTCTTAGTCGATTAATTACACCTAATTAATCACCCCCATATTAATTATCCCTAATTAATATCAAGTTTACCATAACATGGGTAGACCTAACTCAATAGGTAAATTCCCATGGGGTAGACCTAACTCAATAGGTAAATTCCCACTTATGGTAATTTATTTTTTTATGGTATGCTTAATCATACCCAATCATCCATTTATTAACATATTTACCCACCCCATCGTTCCCCACGTAAATCGTTCTCATTTCATGACATAATAAAAGGGGAAGATTCATCACACATATCATGGGTTTAGCATATATCTTTGTCATGGGTTAAGAGGATGTCAACTTGCATATATGAACACATATTAACCCAACTTGCTCTTAAGCATCTACATAACTTGCATAATTATTCATATGACCTCATAAGCATGCATAACATGGTAATCTTGCATTTGAGCATACACCTAACTTGCATAATCATTCACATAACTTCATATGCATGCATAACATGTTAGTCTTGCATTTAAACATACACATAACTTGCATCATTATTCACATAACTTCATATGCATGCATAACATATTAACCTTGCATTTGAACATACACATAACTTGCATAATCATTCACATAACTTCATATGCATGCATAACATGTCAATCTTGCATTTGAGCATACACCTAACTTGCATATTTATTCACATAACTTCATATGCATGCATAACATGTTAATCTTGCATTTGAACATACACATAACTTCATAATCATTCACATAACTTCATATGCATGCATAACATGTCAATCTTGCATTTGAGCATACACCTAACTTGCATATTTATTCACATAACTTCATATGCATGCATAACATGTTAATCTTGCATTTGAACATACACATAACTTGCATATTTATTCACATAACTTCATATGCATGCATAACATGTTAATCTTGCATTTAAACATACACATAACTTGCATCATTATTCACATAACTTCATATGCATGCATAACATGTTAATCTTGCATTTAAACATACACATAACTTGCATCATTATTCACATAACTTCATATGCATGCATAACATATTAATCTTGCATTTGAACATACACATAACTTGCATCATTATTCACATAACTTCATATGCATGCATAACATGTTAATCTTGCATTTAAACATACACATAACTTGCATCATTATTCACATAACTTCATATGCATGCATAACATATTAATCTTGCATTTGAACATACACATAACTTGCATCATTATTCACATAACTTCATATGCATGCATAACATGTTACATAATAGATCAATGTCCAACTTAGTGTTTTGCATCATAATCATCATGAAACATAGCACCAAACTTGCATATAGATATAACATTAAACTTGCATAAAAATGTCATGAATACATGACATAGAGCATATAACTTGCAAAACACATGACATATACAATATTAAGCTTGCATAAACACATTGATCCACAAACATAACCATACATCATCATATCCTATCTTAATCAATTTAACAATTGATTATTAAGGGGATAGAAGCTCACCAAAACAAAATTAGCAAACTAATGAAGAAGATTAAGAGGCTAGAAGTTGATTTGGAATGCTATCCCTTCTCTAATTTTGATGGTGGCTCTCTCAAGTTTCAATTTGCCATAGTTTAGTTACTAGATTTAATTATGAATGAATTAGGGGAGGGTTAGGGTCTTATTTATAGGATTAGGTGAGTGTTTTAGGCCCTTAGATTAACCCTAGATTAGCTTAGGACCTTTAGATTTAGGAAATCTCTAGAACCAGCCCTCCTAGCCAGCCTGAAACCCAACCTGGTGCAACCTGGTGCACCCAGGTTCACAGAACGGTGCCACCCTGTCGACAGGCAAGTCGACAGGCATGTCGACACCCCTGTCGACAGGCCTGTCGACAGCCCTGTCGACATGGGTTGGGCGGGAAGCTTCCCGCCTGACCCCGTCTGGCCCATTCCAAATCTGAATTTAAATTTAAATTTAAATTCCTAAATCTGTTTTTAGCTCTAATTTTTCTGCAAACTTCCTTGGGCCATAACCGGGCCATACGGACTCCGATTTTCGAAAACTCGGACTCTATTTCGCGTATTTTTCCGAGACGAACGCAATAACGCAGCCCGTTACCCCCAATTCCCACGTCTGAGATTATTTATCCTGTAATTAGTGAATTTTAGTATTAACTTAAAATTCGGGGTGTTACATTCTCCCCTCCTTAAAGGATTTCGTCCCCGAAATCTCTAAGCTAAGGAGAATGCATATCCTACCATCCAAACAACCATCTACTCAAATCATCAACCACGGGCATCCATTGTCCTTAGACAGTTTCTAATGATGTATGAGCATATGCAAAGAGTGTGTGTATATGTTCCCTATCTAATGTATGAACATATGCAAACCATGATAGTGCCATGCATCCATTATGTATGCGAGAAAACCCTATTGACACATACAATATCTACATGAGTGCACAATCATTCACCAAAATGCATCATCCATGTGATAACACAACCATTATACATCCATAAATATATTTTCCTACACACAATTTTATGCAATATGCAATATGAAGTGACTGAGCCGATCTAGTGCCTAGAGTGTGTGTATATGCATCCACGAGCAACCACTAGCAAACACTTGCACCCACCTGCATCCATCAACCATAACATGTCTCAAACACATGTTTCAACCATAGGTTTACCCTATCTAAAGGTCAAAGGTACTAACGAGAGGACATACCAAAGATAAGATAAGTACTAGACAAACGATAAAGGAGAAAGTAAAGACATACCCTCAAAAAGAAATGGGTACAATGAACGCATCTTCGCTTCCGTCTCCCAAGTTGCGTTGCTCTCATCTTCTCCCCATTGCACCTTGACTAGTTGAAGCTCTCTGTTTCTTAACTTCCTAGTCTCTGACCCAAGGATGCGAGTAGGAGCTCGTCTAATAGTCGCATCACGCTCTATCTCTATATCTCTAAGCAAGCTCGGCTCTACCACCTCTGCGGTCTCATGTAAGCATTTCCTCAGATGTGATACATGGAATACATCATGAACACCGCTAAGTCTGTCGGGCAACTCCACCCTATATGCCATCCGTCCAATCCTTTCCTTGATAGGAAACGGCCCAACAAACCTTGGTGCTAACTTCCCAACGGATCCGAAGCGAACAACATTTCTCAACGGAGATACCTTGACAAAAACCATATCCCCTACCTTAAACTCAAGATCCGTCCTTCTCTTGTCCGCATAAGATTTTTGCCTATCCTGCGCTGCTTTCATCCTTCTTCGAATCAAGTCAATCTTCTCAGAAGTCTCCCTAACCATATCGGGCCCAAGCAAGATCTTATCCGTAGATTCCCACCAACATGTAGGTGATCGACAAGGCCTTCCATAGAGAGCTTCGAAAGGAGCCATACCAATACTGGACTGAAAGCTGTTATTATATGCGAACTCCACCAATGGAAGATGCTCTTCCCATGTACCTCCAAAATCTAAGATACAAAGTCTCAAAAGGTCTTCTAGAACACGATTCACCCTCTCAGTCTGGCCGTCTGTCTGAGGATGATATGCGGTGCTCAGACACAATTGAGTCCCCACTGCCTCTTGCAAACTTCTCCAGAACTCACTAGTGAAGATAGGATCTCGATCACTCACTATGCTAGAGGGTACCCCATGCAATCGAACTATCTCTCGAAGATATACTGAAGCTAGCCATGGAGCGGTCCTCTTGCTCTTCACAGGTATGAAATGGGCGCTCTTAGTAAGTCTATCTACCACCACCCAAATTCCTGTATTACCCTTTCTCGATCTGGGTAACCCGTCAATAAAATCCATCGAGACGCTATCCCACTTCCACTGCGGAACTTCCAATGGATGAAGCAACCCACCTGGTTTCCTTTGCTCCGCCTTCACTTGCTGGCACACCAAGCATCGAGCTACATATTCGGCCACATCTTTCTTCATACCGGCCCAGAAGAAAACCCTCTTCATGTCTTGGTACATCTTATCCCCACCGGGATGAATGGTCATCCTAGAACGGTGTGCATCATCAAGAATAACCTTCCTCAACCCTTCATCTTGCGGTACACAAAGTCTACCGTCTCTACGCAAGCACCCCCTATCGTCTAGGGTGTACCTACTCAAATGGCTGGACGACTCCCCCCTTATGAGCTTCTCTATCAACTCAACCGACTGTGGGTCGTCCCTCTGGGCTTCCCCAATCCGCCCCAAAAGAGTAGGCCTAACTTCCAAGGAAGCTAGCAAACCGGGTACATAATCAATGGAAGGTCTGAAATCAAACATCGAGATAAACTCCAAGCTTCGTTGTTCCACGAACAATGGACTCAAGGACAACCTCTTCCTGCTCAAGGCGTCTGCCACCACGTTACCCTTGCCAGGGGTATACGCTATCTCGAAATCATAGGATGCTAAGAACTCCATCCACCTTTGCTGTCTTAAGTTTAGATCCTTCTGAGAGAACAAGTACTTCAAGGATTTATGGTCAGTGAACAACTCGAATCTCTCACCAAGAAGATAATGGCGCCAGATCTTAAGCGCAAACACAATAGCGGCCAACTCTAGATCATGGGTAGGGTAATTTTTCTCATGTGGCCTTAACTGCCTTCCACCATAGGCTATTACCCTTCCCTCTTGCATTAAGACTGCGCCAAGTCCCGTTCCACAAGCATCGGTATAGACAACAAATGGCTTGCTCCCATCTGGCAACACTAAAACTGGAGCAGTGGTTAAAGCTCTCTTTAACCGTCGGAACGCATCATCACAATCTACGTCCCATGCAAAAACAAGATTCTTCTTCGTTAGGCGGGTTAATGGGGCTGATATCTTCGCGAAGTCTTTAATAAACTTCCTATAATAACCCGCCAACCCCAAGAAACTTCTTACTTCGGTAGCATTTTTCGGAACCTTCCAATCCTGAATTGATACTACCTTCGCGGGATCCACAGCTATCCCTTCCTTGGAGACCACGTGCCCCAAGAACCGTACTTCCTTCCTCCAGAAGTGACATTTAGAGAATTTAGCCTTAAGGCTATGTGCTCGAAGAGTCTTCAATACTTCCCCAAGATGTAGGGCATGCTCTTCTTCACTCTTAGAAAATACTAAGATATCATCCACAAAGACCACCACGAATTTATTAAGGAACTCCCTGAACACCCTACTCATCAAATCAACGAAATATGCAGGGGCGTTCGTCAACCCAAATGGCATCACCAACCACTCATAGAAACCATCCGGAGTTCTAAAGGCAGTCTTGTCTATGCTATCCTCAGCCACCCTCAACTGATGAAACCCCGTGGCCAAGTCCAACTGAGAGAATACTGAAGCGCCAACCAACTGATCGAAAAGATCATCTATCCTCGGCAATGGGTGTCTATTCTTCTTTGTGAGCTTGTTGAGTTCTCTATAGTCTACACAAAGTCTGAGGGACCCATCTGCCTTCGTAGCAAAAACTACTGGAGCACCCCACTCCGATATGCTCCGTCTTATGAACCCCTTCTCAAGCAACTCCCCTACTTGCTTATGGAGTTCCCTCCTCTCACGAGGAGCCATGTGGCGCACTGGTAAAGATACCGGTTTAGCATTATCCACCAAATATATTCGGAAGTCAATCTCCCGCTTTGGAGGCAAGCCCTTCACCTCCTCAAACACATCCGGATATTCCCGGACCACTCTAACAGATTGCAAACTCTCGACCGAAGCGTCAAGCGATTCAAGATAACTTAGCATAACAGAATCCCTGGGATTACAAGAAATCTCGAGAGTGTTACCCAAGCGGGTCATGAGCCTAACAACTCTCCTTTCGCAATCAAGAACGGCACCATTACTGGATAACCAGTCCATGCCCAAAATCAACCCATAGCCCGTGAAGCCCAATACAAAAGCATCACATCTAAACTCAATGCTAAGTATAGAAATCTTCAAACCCAAACATATCATGGACAAATAAGTGGAGCCCCCAATTGGGTTTGAAACAACCAAGGGATCATCTACCAGACTGGTGTCTAAGTGCAGTGACTCAACTAATGATGATGAGATAAACGAATGCGATGCGCCTGAATCAAACAATGTACGGACAGGATGGTCGAATAGAAAAACCAAACTTTCAACGGAAATAGTTCTACCTCTCTCCTGAATCGGTGGAACCGCGAGAGCCTGTACTTGCCCCCTAGCCTGACTCGGTGCCATAAGAGCTTGCACCTGTCCTCCTGAGGTAGATCCCGTCCTTTGCCCCTTCTTAGGGCAATCTTTCACTAAATGCCCTGCTTCGCCACAGTGGAAGCAGCCGGTCTTCTTCTTCTTGCGACAATCCTTGCTTAGGTGACCAGGTGTCCCACAATTGAAACACTTCTTCTTCTTGCTCTTGCCACCGTTGCCTTTCCCACCTTTGCTTTGCTGCTGTTGAGGTCTCTTTTGATCTCCCTTCTTCTCGGGTGCCTTATTAGCATTAGGACCCTTCTCTTCCTCATACATGAGTGCCATGTCAACTAGCTTCTCAAAGGTGGCCCCCATAGGGATATGAGTCATAGCCAACCCATGCATAGGTTCATTCAAGCCTTTCACAAACCGCAAAGCCTTCTTCTCCGGTGTATTCACCATATCTAGGCCAAACCTTGCCAACTGATTAAACTTGTTAACATATTCCTTCACCGAAAGATTTCCTTGCTTTAGAGTCAAGAATCTCTCCATATACAAGTTCTCCTCCGCCCTTGAGAGAAACTTTGCCACAAATCTTTGCCTGAAATCCGCCCAAGAGTCAACGGGGCGTTCTCCATTAGTGACCTCCCACCAGAATGAGGCCTCTCCCTTCATTAACCAAGCAGCCAACTTGACTTTCTTTCCTTCTTCCATCTCAAAGATATCTATCAACTCTTCCACCTCCTTAAGCCAATCTCTAGCCTCCACAAAAGTTTCAGATCCTTGAAAAGGTTTCCCTCCCATAGCTTTAAACTCCTTACAAGTCTTAGCAAAAGTATCCGTGCGAGGAGGAGGGGGAGGAGGAAGATCGGGTGCTACGGTTGGTGGAGGAACATTTGCTGGACCCGTAGTGGTGGCCCTAGCCTCCATCAATCTCCTATACCATACTGGTATCGTCACACCCTCCGGAAAATTAAGATTCTCGGCCATGCTGAAACGAAAAAGGAAAGATTCAAAACGGAGAATTCGAAGGATATAGATATGGCTATTGGGGATTATGCTTTTCTTTCAAAAACTTTTCTCTTTAAAAGACATGTTTTTGAAAATATCTTTTCCAAAAATGTTTTAGAAAAATAGTTTTCTAAAAATTTTATCTGTTCCGGTAACCTTTGCTCTGATACCACGTGTAACACCCCATACCCGCTATGGTCACTCACTAAGGGAATGCCATAGCATCGGTGGAGTATTTTAGTGAATATAGAACAGAAAAATTACACCAAGACAGATATAAATAGTACTTGAAATTTTAAAACATCATCTCATAACAGCGGAAATAAACATGTCTGGTTACATCATAAAGCCATGATAAAAGTCAAGTACAATATCCGTCAAAATAAGAAGTACATAATCCCACTCTCTCATACAATAGCCATAACAAAAGAAAAGATAACTGGATAACTGGAGCTTTACATCTACCCAAGCTCCCAAAGGCTGGAACAGCAATCCGATCAAGCTCTACTACTGCTAGGATCCACCGTAGGACCTGAGGGTTGGGAAAAAGATAAAAACAACGGGGTCAGACATAAGTCTGAGTGAGCCCTATAACCTTAACAATACAATTATTAAAGTAATTAGGGTATGACATGAACTCGGTACGGTACCTTTGGGGATAATAACTACACTAAGTAGCCAACAACATAGGATGAACTAAGATAAC
This sequence comes from Allium sativum, assembly GCA_030737875.1. Classification (NCBI taxonomy): domain Eukaryota; kingdom Viridiplantae; phylum Streptophyta; class Magnoliopsida; order Asparagales; family Amaryllidaceae; genus Allium; species Allium sativum. The sequence goes on along the minus strand of CM060915.1, from coordinate 733,249,647 downwards.
CGTCAGGACGCATCTACCCACCCAAGGATAATTACTAACTGCACCACACCAGTCATTCCTACTTAAAGGTTGATCCCTTCCAAGGACTTAGAAAATTTCCCCCAATAATTTCATGTACTCCTAGCCCACTACATAGGTGCCGTCTGCCCCTATCTCCACTAGGTGTACTCAGTAATTCATACCCAGTAGTTTCGTGTACCCCTACATAGGTGCCGTCTGCCCCTATCTTTATTAGGTGTACCCACTACTCCCCATCGATCGGCTCCCTACCATAGATACCCGTGCTGGTCCCACAGTGGGGTGTATCACTCCCCTAAAGTGGCTACCCAAAACTATCAACGGTGCACGGCTTTATATCTACACGATGCAACAACGACTTATCTACCAGCCCGGGCCCACACACGCATATGAAACCCGTTGGACTTGCGTTGCCACCGCTAACCCGTTTTGGCCTCTTATAATCAATGCCCAATATGCGTGTCCCGTCACTCGACATGGGTCGAGCCCACAAAGATACGTTTGGGATATTGGTTGAAATGGGCCCCCACAAGCTACCCACTTAAGCTTGTCATATATCTAGTGTATCCCACTTAACCCTTTAATCATGTTTAATTACATGTTTCCACTTGGTTAAGTATTCTAATCGTATTTTCTATTGCCACCCAAGGCAACCCACTAGATTCCACATGCCACCCAAGGCAACCACAAAATTTCCTCATGCCCCCCAAGGCACCCACTTAACCCCTCATGTCCCACTACATGCTACCATGGTTAAGTGTTTCTTAATTAATTAAGACCGTGATCTCCCATAAAGACCTCCCACATTAGACTGGCTGTTATGACCGCCTGGTTAAGCCGGTAGAACCCGGGCAGTCTTACGTCATAACAGAGTCTAACCTCGTGTCTTTACCTTAATCACGTATTTAATTTATGGCTAAGACCTCTCACATTGGGCTGACATTTGTAGCAACTGGTTAAGCCGGTCGGGTCCGGGCAGTTTTACACTACAAATGAGTCCAACCTCGTGTCTTAGTCGATTAATTACACCTAATTAATCACCCCCATATTAATTATCCCTAATTAATATCAAGTTTACCATAACATGGGTAGACCTAACTCAATAGGTAAATTCCCATGGGGTAGACCTAACTCAATAGGTAAATTCCCACTTATGGTAATTTATTTTTTTATGGTATGCTTAATCATACCCAATCATCCATTTATTAACATATTTACCCACCCCATCGTTCCCCACGTAAATCGTTCTCATTTCATGACATAATAAAAGGGGAAGATTCATCACACATATCATGGGTTTAGCATATATTTTTGTCATGGGTTAAGAGGATGTCAACTTGCATATATGAACACATATTAACCCAACTTGCTCTTAAGCATCTACATAACTTGCATAATTATTCATATGACCTCATAAGCATGCATAACATGGTAATCTTGCATTTGAGCATACACCTAACTTGCATAATCATTCACATAACTTCATATGCATGCATAACATGTTAGTCTTGCATTTAAACATACACATAACTTGCATCATTATTCACATAACTTCATATGCATGCATAACATATTAACCTTGCATTTGAACATACACATAACTTGCATAATCATTCACATAACTTCATATGCATGCATAACATGTCAATCTTGCATTTGAGCATACACCTAACTTGCATATTTATTCACATAACTTCATATGCATGCATAACATGTTAATCTTGCATTTGAACATACACATAACTTCATAATCATTCACATAACTTCATATGCATGCATAACATGTCAATCTTGCATTTGAGCATACACCTAACTTGCATATTTATTCACATAACTTCATATGCATGCATAACATGTTAATCTTGCATTTGAACATACACATAACTTGCATATTTATTCACATAACTTCATATGCATGCATAACATGTTAATCTTGCATTTAAACATACACATAACTTGCATCATTATTCACATAACTTCATATGCATGCATAACATGTTAATCTTGCATTTAAACATACACATAACTTGCATCATTATTCACATAACTTCATATGCATGCATAACATATTAATCTTGCATTTGAACATACACATAACTTGCATCATTATTCACATAACTTCATATGCATGCATAACATGTTAATCTTGCATTTAAACATACACATAACTTGCATCATTATTCACATAACTTCATATGCATGCATAACATATTAATCTTGCATTTGAACATACACATAACTTGCATCATTATTCACATAACTTCATATGCATGCATAACATGTTACATAATAGATCAATGTCCAACTTAGTGTTTTGCATCATAATCATCATGAAACATAGCACCAAACTTGCATATAGATATAACATTAAACTTGCATAAAAATGTCATGAATACATGACATAGAGCATATAACTTGCAAAACACATGACATATACAATATTAAGCTTGCATAAACACATTGATCCACAAACATAACCATACATCATCATATCCTATCTTAATCAATTTAACAATTGATTATTAAGGGGATAGAAGCTCACCAAAACAAAATTAGCAAACTAATGAAGAAGATTAAGAGGCTAGAAGTTGATTTGGAATGCTATCCCTTCTCTAATTTTGATGGTGGCTCTCTCAAGTTTCAATTTGCCATAGTTTAGTTACTAGATTTAATTATGAATGAATTAGGGGAGGGTTAGGGTCTTATTTATAGGATTAGGTGAGTGTTTTAGGCCCTTAGATTAACCCTAGATTAGCTTAGGACCTTTAGATTTAGGAAATCTCTAGAACCAGCCCTCCTAGCCAGCCTGAAACCCAACCTGGTGCAACCTGGTGCACCCAGGTTCACAGAACGGTGCCACCCTGTCGACAGGCAAGTCGACAGGCATGTCGACACCCCTGTCGACAGGCCTGTCGACAGCCCTGTCGACATGGGTTGGGCGGGAAGCTTCCCGCCTGACCCCGTCTGGCCCATTCCAAATCTGAATTTAAATTTAAATTTAAATTCCTAAATCTGTTTTTAGCTCTAATTTTTCTGCAAACTTCCTTGGGCCATAACCGGGCCATACGGACTCCGATTTTCGAAAACTCGGACTCTATTTCGCGTATTTTTCCGAGACGAACGCAATAACGCAGCCCGTTACCCCCAATTCCCACGTCTGAGATTATTTATCCTGTAATTAGTGAATTTTAGTATTAACTTAAAATTCGGGGTGTTACACTTTGGATTTGAAGATGGTGAAAAGGAAGAAGGATGGAACATTCTCCCGTACTGAGGATGTCAGAGTTGAGGGTGCTAGGATTGAGAAAAGTCAGGAGGCTTCCTCTCATGGTAACCGTTCCATTTATCTCACCAGAGAAGAGATGGATGAAGTACTGGGTGAGCTAAAATTGTGTATGAAGCGATAGGATGAACTTCTACGCAAGCATGAGGAGATGATGAATAATTTCTTCACAAGGTTTGATGGATTCGGAAGGCCAAGCGGCAAAAACTTACCAGAAACCAGTGGTTCTGTAGGGATGGAAGCAACAATAAAGGCACGACCAGAGAGGTTACCACTAATCGGTCCATTGGAAGCCCCGGTTCGATCTGGCATAAATATTGAACCGAGCACGGTAAGGGGCAGTCGCCCCGGAGATGGTGATTTACATCGCAGCACTTCAACTTGCAATGCTCTGGACGGAAATATTAGAAATGTTGGCTAGGCTCATCCTAACGTTACTTTGGATAGGATTGGTGCAGTAGCTCTAAGAACTACAAGAGTTCGGTTCGACAATGGCGAACCGACTCGGATCGAATATGTAGCATCCTGGAAAATTAGGATCTCGAATTTAGACACTAATACATCCCGTTTACAACTCAAGTACCAAAATCCCAGAAAGCTAAAAGAAAGAAATTAGAGGGTGAGATAAGAAAGAAAGTTAAGAATAGAATAATAAGAAGAAGAACCAACACAGAATCAAAGTCTCACATTGCAACGTAAAAAAATATAATATGGAAATAAATCATTATTGAGAGCTTGAAAAATGCTTACAAATATTAGAGTTCCCAATACATCTAGACAATTATAACAGCCAGTCCCCGTATACTTCACAACGGAATAAATACTAGATATCATACGTCTGTACTCACCCAGCTTATCTCTAGACTTCACAGCACCTTATCCTGAACCTGTAGAACTCGGTCTGACCCGAAAATTGAAAACGCCGCGGATCAATTTGATGAACAAACGTGTGAAAACTCACTAAGTTTATAGATATCATTCAACTTGATTTTAAAGTCTAAATCTTTTCTAAAGAATATGATAATCGTAAGATCAAATCCATGCATAAATACAGATAGGTTTTTCCTTACGATAACTCAAACATTTTTGAAAGCATATCTATTCTGATATTATAATAGTGTATAAATCAAATAAATAACCATCTAACTGAACACTTGCGTCTCACGCTCTACATAAGTATTATATAATCAAAAACTACGGGCATGTATTGGAGAATGAATATCCAACCATGGCAATGTAGGAGAACACCTTCTGACAGTATACCCTTAGAGAAAATACACTAGAGCTCAATAAGAACACATTGCAACCCTGGCTAAACATGACCAGCTAGTCACTTCGCTTGAGTGTTCTATATTATCACTAGCAGTTGTGTAACCACCGTTTTCTCGGAAGATACAGAAACGGAAGAAGTAACAATTGAAATTTCTCTAGATGTTGATAATATATCTAATGTGAGCGACCCGCGTATCCATGCGACCTACCCAATTTTATACCATTTTCCGATTGATGAGGCTTAAGATCATAATTACCTTTTTAGAACATTTGGCCACCGTTCACTTTGAATGCCACATCATCAGATCCGCCAAAAAATCACTAACTGACGTCCACAAAAATACCCTAGGTGTTGAGCTAAAGAAGGTGTCTTCTCCGCCACCAAACAGAAGTACGCTTAAGGAAATCAATGTACATGACCCTTTGGAATACTCTGTTATACATCCGTCCGTACAAGTTTCCCTGGGACTAAACAAATTGAAGGCACCCTTATACCACATCATAAGAATCACTCTATGGATCGGTAGCAAGTAGTCCTTACAACCCGTAGATTTCTATCACTATAGAATCACTTTCAAATATATATCTCTAGGGATCAACCAAAGAAATTCAATAACAATTCTTCTGCTCATGAAGATTTATGGTCTTCAATTGCTCCATCTTGATTAGCATCAGACATCTTCTTCATTTACGTACTCGGTGGTTCGGAATGATTTTCGAATATAAAGTCAATCCCGGTCTTTCCGTACCAATAATCATATAGGCTAGATTTGATAGTCAGTTATTTAACTATCAAAACAACCATAAAAATAAAATGAATCCAATGGTTTAGTACACAACGTCACTTGGCCTTTAAAAATAATTAATGAACTGTTAATTAAAATTTCTAAATCTTTCAACACAGTATTTACTTCTTCTTTTAATATACTAATATTCTCAAACCATTTCCTTTTAGTATGTAGAAAAATATCTTATAATCATATCCAATTTTCAGTTTAACTATCATTTCAAAACATTCGTTACAACATTACTTATTATCTATAATCGGGAATTCGATTCAACATATTATTCGTAAAACAACGTTATGAAATCTTCTTTGTTCCATTACTCGAAAGCAATAATCATCACTTATCTTTTTAAAGTAAACCCATTTTAAAACTCATCTCCTTACTTTGAAAATATCATCATATTTTCATAAAATATTCTTTTATTTCTCTTATTTTGGAATCTCATTATATATATATATATATATTCCTACATACTTCACATAACGTTGCATTATTATTTATCATAATAAATTATTTTTTAACATCTTTGCCATTACAACTAATATCATCCTCCGATAATCCTGAAGTCGTTCAAGTTGGCTTATTTTAATTACCTCTCAGACCTTGATCAACAACGTTCTTATCTTAAGATAGATATGAGTTATAAATCAAAAACCCATATTCATTCCAATACCAAACAAACCCCATTTAATTATTTTATTTAAAATATGGCTTTATAAAACCTACTTACCTTTAAAAATATCCCTTTTAAATATAACTATAATTACTCAATTCGTTGATTAAGTAATTGCTTACTAAAACATCAACTTTTAAATCTTAACTTCTTTTAACTATTTGTTTTATTACCCGGATTTTTATTACAAATCCTATTACTAAATCTTTTACCAAATTTAATTACAAGAATCTCTTTTTCTAATCCATTCAACCATTCCCTCTTTGAAATCTTCTTTCAATTTCATCCATATCACTTAATTCCACTATTAAGAACCGATAGTTTTAAATTAACACTTTAACTTCACATTCTTTTTATAAACCTCGTTTATACAATTCTAGTTTGATATAAAACCCTTTTTCATCTTGATTCCCTTTAATTAATTCAAATATTAAGTAACATTTATTTTAAGCTATAGTATTGGCCTAAAATTTCTTTTATAACTTTGTTTATAAAACTCGATTTTTACTATAAAATCCATTCATAAACTCCTTTTAAAATTCAACTGGATTTCATTTCAAACATGATTACTTACTGAAAATAATCATTTAAATTATTATTAAAATTTAGTTCATCATTAACTATTGTCGAAGTAGTTAACTTCATTATTAAAAATAGAATAGATAATTTATTAAAAAGATTTTTAAAATAATAATTAACCTATTGATAACAAACAACTCGATAATTTACTTCTGTATAACATTAGTTCAAGATAAATAAATTCTTAAGAATTCTTCTTAAGTTTAACATTTGTTTGCTTAAATTTTATTTACTAATGAAATTGAAAGCAAATTTGTAACAATCCACTAGAGTGGACCTAAATTTCAACCCAAAAAAGACCCATCGAAACTTAGAGCCACTCTAAACGGATCGTTGGTTCCTATAAGAAATAACATTTGCACAAAATAATAGATAAATATTGCATTATGGAATATCACACAGCAGAACAAAAAAGTATAATACCAAAATAAGAAAATAAGATGTATCATTAAATTAAAGCCACGGAATTCAAATGCAAATTGTCAAGATACAATTATTCAATCAGTACATCATTATGGTTCATAAGCTAGAGTTTCTATAAGCAAAACAGCAATGATAACTAATGTTAGCATAATATCTCCATCGCCTTTGTCAGGCTCTAGCTTCGTTTTATTCATTGGATAGTTACCCCACTTACTGACCTATTAAATATGTTAAGGAGAGGGGTCAGAACATAAATTCATGTGTGATTGGAAATAATATTTGCTTAAAGACCATACCGTAGATTTATCAGGTTATATATGTCAAGGTATGTCTACGAAACACACAAGCACACACATATACAAAAAGTGTTTAACCAATGAGGTCGATATCCGAATCAATCACTTAAGACCTCTTTAGTGCATTTAGGGTGGAGACCCAACGAGATGGACATTCTCGGTCACTTAAGGCCTGTCATAGTATATTTATTTAGGGTGGATTCTCATGAACTTTTATGACCCTAAGGCAGACCCTAGTCACTTAAGACCCTGTCCTAATACGTCAATGTTCTTAATTATATATATTCTCACAAGTAATATGAGAAATAGTAACGCATCATTTAGTACTAGTTTATGGTAGGCCCACATATAGCCATTTAAGACCCCTTCGGTGGATGCCTCGTGTTACTATTTAACTGATATTACGGTAGAACACCTATGATTCTTAAGACTTCCCTTAGACAGTTGGTAAATTAAATAGCATGCTACGTTCAAAGTAAACCAATCATGTCCCTAGGTTGGCCCTCCTAAAGCTCATATAGGGAGTGGACACTCTGGTAAACTATCCTACTCTGTTCTCACAATGTCTAAACAACTTTCAGAGAAGGGGGACCCATGGACCTACATCAAATCTAATAAGGGAGGCTCCCATGACTTTGGTCCATATTCAAGGAATAAACTGTAACACCCCACCTCCGCTAGGGTCACTCACAAAGGGAATGCCCTAGTTTTGGAGGGGTATTATCTAGTAAACAGGCACAGAGATAACACAAGACATAACATAGATAAAATAGAGTATATAAAGCAGCAGATATAAACTTTAAAACCAAATCTCATTACTGAAAAATAGAGTCAAAACCTCTTACATCAAAATGCCAAGTCATTATTTCATTACATCAAGTTCTAAAGAAGCAAAGTACTTAAAACAACACAAGTAAAATATTATTCCCCAAAAAGTGCTTGAGTGCAGCCATAGCATAGCTCAAGACCAAACCGTACGTGAGCTGTCAGAAAGCAAGCAAAGTCCAAGCTAAGAGCTAGAGTTTCCTCCCTGATAACCTGGGGGGGGGGGGGACGAAAGACAAAGAGGTGAAAGAAAACGGGTCAGTCAAAAAGACTGGTAAGCCCTAGTGACTATCAGCATAGAAACTAGTAAAGTTAACAAGACATGAATAAAATGGAATTAAACATAGGAATGATGATAAGTCTGACATGATAACTAAGCTAACAAGATAACTCAAGTCTAACATTGCGTATTCAAGGTTCGCCATACCAACTATACTGGTATACTAATCCCGTGTCAACTATAAATCAAGAAATAATCCCTTGGCCCAATATCGTGAAGTGACACAATTCGGGGTCCAATGGTATGATCTAATCGATCGGCACCCTACAAGTCTAGCTCGTCGTGTGTCTGTGTCATACGGCCCTATCACGAATGTAGTCACATGTGCTAGGTCCACCATAGGGTGTATCAAGCCCTAGGGTGCCAACCACCGACACGAATCAAGAATGCACAGATAATCCTACTGATGCCCAATGCCTGCTTTTTCAACTCCGGACTAAGTGCACGACCCTAGTCCGCCTGAACCTACAATGGCGCACCAACTCAGCCGTCGTTCTGGTCGCTTACAATTAGCCCAGTAATCGTGCCCCACCCTGCCTAGTCCCAGGGTACTGTGATACATCTAGTGGGTTACTGCTGAAAAGGACCGCGTAACTAGGGTTTCGTTCAGCAGGTTAAGTTGTCATTTAAAATCGAGACTTAACCCCATCTACGTGTCATGTCAAATTGACTAAGTGTGTCGTTTTAGTTCAAGACTTAGTCCTACGAATCATGTGTCAGGTTGGTTAAGTGTGTTCAAGCGGTTCATGACTTAACCCTATCAAATCAACGTGTCAAATTGGTTAAGTATATTCAAGTGGTCCATGACTTAACCCTATCCAGTGGCACTAATTTACTTAATGCACCCCTAACCTCTCACATTAGACTTGGTTATGGTTACTGGATGTGCCGGGCGGGTCCGGGCAGTTTTACACCATAACCTAGTCTAACCTCGGGTTTCGAGTGCGATATGACCAACTACTCCCATTGGGTCCTATTGTTTGCAGTTACTGGATTCGCCGGGCGGTTCCGGGCATATTTATACTGCAAACTCAACCCAACCTCGAGTTGGCCACGTTCAAGTTATCTAAGTGTCATGTCCTAAATTCATATTTTTCAAGTATAATTTCATGTCAAGTTCATGTTCCTATCCAAGCTCAAGTTATAACGATGTTCATGTTTTCAAGTTCATACTAAATTCAGGTTTTCCTAAACTACCCAAATCGCATCCCCAACGCTCGTGAATTCGAATCAAGGCAATAGATGTAACTAGGGAATAACATAACAAGGATGGGTATAAAGTGGCAAAGGTGATTTCAAGGCAAGCATGGTGTAACTTGAGATATGATCATAACATCACTGGCATATGAAATAGGGTGATAAACATAGCTATAAATGACATAAGATGGTAATCCTAAACTTGTGACTAGCAAAAGTTTCAACATCACAACATCACAGGCATGTTAAAATAATGATATGGTTTAGGTTATGACATGAACAGGCCCCTAAATCAAGTTCTTATCAGTATTCCACAAATCAAGTTTCAATATGAACGGTACTAGGTTCAAGGTGAATAGATCTAGGGTGAACAAGAGTAGATCTAAAATAATAGATCAAAAAGGAATAGTCATAGATCAAAGATATAGAAGAGTAGGTCTCAATTAGTTATCATGTTTATGTTCAACTTCAATTTACACATGTCCATATTAAGTTTAGAGTTTAGATCTAAGAGTAACTAGGGCTTACAGATCGTGGTTTTTGAGGACTAAGAACAGAAATTGTCGTAGGATCGTTGTTGAGATATTGATCTATTCCCTTGAATTGTTGTAGAAACGTTGGCCTTCTATTTGGATCTAGTTTGAATGTTTAAGCTTCAAGTTGGAGGCGGCGGCCATGGTTCAAGAGGAGACTTAGCAGCATAATGGTGTTAGAAAGATTTGTTGTGGATTAGCCTAGGTCTTAGGGTGTTTTTATAGTTGCAACAACTAGTTTAGGCCACAGGATAAAACCTAGAATCAATCTGAACCGCCAAAAATCGTCACAGGCCCTCAAACAAGCCAACAGGGTCAAGCAGGAGCAACCAGGCCCAAACCAGGTTCGGGGACCAGGTCGACGCCCAAGTCGATTGCGCAGTCGACCTGGTCCTGGGGGTGTCGACTCCCTAGTCGACCTGGGGTGCTGGGCGGGAAATTTCCCGCCCAGTCTGTCTGGGTTTTGAAGTTCGAATTTGAACTCGAATTCGAACTGTTTTGAACTTTGAAAATTTCTGAAACTTTGGGGAGCCATAACTTGGTCATACGGACTCCGATTTTCGAAAACTCGGACTCGATTTCATGCAGAATTCCGAGACGAACGCAATGGCGCAACCCGTTTCCCTTGGTTCTTATTTTAAAATTTAATTCTGCCTAGGTTTATGGTTATAACACGTTATCAAAATACGGGTTGTTACATAAACCTTCAGAATGTACCAAGGCCAAACCACTTAAGATCCAAACTAGATAAGAAGAGAGTCAGTCACTTAAGACCTTCTCAAGGCGTAGTAAACTTACATATTCACACATATAACAGGTATATACACACACACACACACTAGACCTCTCACATTAAATCGTTTACCTGTAGATGCTGGATATGCCCGGAGGGTTCCGGGCAGACTTCTACTACAAGTGGGCTTAACCTTGGGTCATAGTGAACTAATTTAAATGGTCCATGACACCTAGACCTCTCACATTAGCCAGATTCGTTTATGGCTGCCAGATTTGCCGGTTGGTTCCGAGCATACTTCTACCACAAATGGCAACTAACCTCTTTTCTGTATGTCATTATTTAATATATAGATAAGCCATTTGTACTCACGCACAAACAACAATTTATATGGGGGCATTTCATATTCAAATCTTATCCTAATCACATTTATTACGTCATTATTACGCTAATTACGTTAATTACACTATATAAGTACAATATTTAGTATGCATATATAATGTTATTTTTCGTATGAACGTTTAACTTGGTAAAATTATCAACTTGGTCTATTTTAAGGCATACAAGTTAATTCCCACATCCGACCGTTACATACATGGCATAATGACATAGTGGCATAATTACAGTTAGCAGTAATGTGAAAAATACAACATACAATTGAAAATTACATCCTAGACTTGTAAGAATGATTCTAGTAATGAATCAAGATCAGGGTGTAAGTTTCCTACATCATATATATATATACACACACACACATTCATATACATACATACATATATATATACACACACACATTCATATACATACATACATATATATACGTACTTATATATACACACACACACATTCATATACATACATACATATATATACGTACATAAACCTTTATTTATCTAATTTACCCCCTTCTTATGTTGTACACAAAAACATTGATATTTGATTTGTTTCAAATCTGAATACGTTTAAATTGTCGATTTACAATGGAAATCCAAATCTATTCAAATAGTAAAACTAAATCAAATCTAAGCCTTTTTACATCACAAAAAAAACTTAGGAAAAAAGGATAAATTAAATCAAATAAATATGAGTCACCCAAATATTCCTCATCCATTACTAAAACAAATTTGCAAACCCAATATCAATTTATAGTTCATGTGGGATATATATAAAAATCTGAGATTTGGGGGTTTTACAGTTTGATATTATCGTTATTCCAAATCTCCCTAGGCATACTAATTCATACGATAATCTACAAGTGTAGAATATGCCTAAACAATTACTACTTCCACTCACATTGAGAAATGTCGTGGATCTGACGATGTTTGTTTATTTGGTGCGAAGTCCAATCTCTAGAAATATATATATATATATGAATCAAATAATTAGAATTCTTGTATACATAAAGTTTGTGATTCTAGATCTATATTTTAATCCAAATCCTATAAGAAGAAGATATTAGAAAAAGAAGAATATATTTTAAGGGAAGAAGAAAACCTATTAGAATTTCTTTGGAATCAATGGCAGAATGGAGGCACAGATAGAGAGAGCGGCTAGGTTAAGGTACAGTGTCTAGGGGTTATTTATAGGTTTTTATGTAAATAAGAACCATAGGATTATTAAGGTTTATTCTTGGTTGTTCATTCTAATAAATTAACCCTAAAACCAAACCCAAGCCCAGCATTACTGGGCATTTTCTGCACCAGTAAACATTACTCTTGTCCCTTATCTTTATTTCTTCGTTTAAAATTCAAATTCTCCTAAGGGAACGTTCACTACAAGAAAAAGCTGATTTTGCAGCGACAAAATCCGCTTTCAATCCGTCTCTATATTAGTTTTAGCGACGGATTTCCTATATAACACTGCTGTCGGTAAAAACCATGACGTAATTGTGTCAAATTTTGGCGAAGAATTTAGCGTGAGTTTTCTGATAGTTTTCCACCATTATACATATAATAAAAATATAATTTTATTTATTAATTTGATTTTAATTTATTTACCTATCATTTACCGATGGATAAATATTTTCTAATAATTTATTATTTATACAAAAACATAGGTAAAAACTTACTAATTAGCAAGGGATTAGCAACAAAATATTTTTTAGACCACACATTTCCGGTAGGTAATCCGTTGCTATTCTCTTTCCATTCTGCCCATAAACATTCTTCCATGTTTCCTGCTTACAGTTTTACCAACTACTGTCGTTCAACTGTCAACAGTAGAATAAATAGCATAACCAAAGAAAAAAAAGAATGCAGTTATGAGTATAATACACAAATTAGTTACTATTAAACATAAAATAGTAAAATACAATATAATACACAATTTTCGATTTTGGTGACATTGTACACAACCAAACACACTTCTCTTAACAGCCTAGATTGCTTGGATAAGCATATAACTTATTCTCTTAGCTCAAAATTCAATATACGAGTTACTCATTCTCTACCTAGCACACCTGTAATGTTTAAATGATATTGCCATCGGAAAATTGTTTTTCTTATAAAGAACTTATTATTTCAAGAATATGACTCAATCCAAACTTATTAAATAGATTTCATTTTCAATATCGTACATGCATTTGTGCGTTTTCTAAAAATGTACAAATCTGCGAATTAGGTCTATACTCGAAATAATTTCTTTTTCAATTTATTTATAATTATTATGGTGCAGGCTTATTTATAAAATTTTCCCTTTTTCAAAACCTAATGCCATAGTGTTATTTTTGAAATTTAATCGTTTTTGACTACATATATTCAGCAAGATATAAATTAAATGGAGTTATATCCTAATTACGCTAATAAAAAGGTACCTTGATCTGCAGTAGAAAGGGTCTGCTGTTGCTCCTCCTCATAATCTGAATCATCCGGTATATTCGCATTATATTTTTTGCAGGATTGTCTCTATATCAACAACAATAATACAAGAATTGTAGTTAAAAAAAATTAGTAGCAAGTAGTCGAATCTTACCTTTAAAATTAAGTAACATGTAATTTCTTATTCTCAATATTATTATATTTTCTAAAATACTTTGCTAAGATGCGCAGTGGTCTGATTTCACCGTAACGAAATGGGTGTGTGAAGTACAAATGCTATCTTGAAATATATTGAGTAAACAATTGAACATCGCCTTCTCCCCAAGTAGTAAGAGCGCTGAAATGTTCAAGCATGTATAATATAATTATATTAACTATTTATAAGCATCACCACGGTTAGCACCCTAACATATGGACATGTTGTAAGCTAAACATACACTTGTATAGAACCATTATGCCAGTGGTCTGATCGGGAATGCCATAGTACCAAAACGAAAAACGTGTCATTGATCATCACTAAGTTTTTTTTATCACACAAAATCATTCCTACTTACCGAGTAGCAGTAGCAAAATATTATACAAAATCATTCCTTAGATCAGTTACCACAAACATACCATCCCAGTAACAGGGACCAAAGGCATGGGAAAAAATGAATTACCACAAACTATCTTCATTACAGATGTAATGAAAGACAAATGCAACTTGTCTCACAAGAAGCCATAACTTTGGACACCAGCATCCATATGATAAATCCGACATCACCATACACAGATCCAAATCCAGAAACACCATAACAATTCACAAAAACTAGGACTACATACCAGATCCAATATCTTCCACAGCAGAGACTGAAACCCATAGAATCATAGACACGAAGAAATAGCCAAGCACGACGAGATAAACTTGTTCCAACACCACCACAAGAACTCATAAGAGCATGGTGGCCCCGCTTTTTTTTGGTATGACAATGGGTCAACAAGGCCAGGGAAAAGTAACAACATAGGGAAGGAAAATAGGAGCAACAAATCAAAAAAGAGTGGTAAATTTGAGTTCAAATCTGGATGAATTTGGATTGAAGGGAAAGAAGGATGCGAAGGGGAGCTGGATAACAATGTAAAGGGGAACTGACGGCAGGGGGAAAGCTCGTGACGAGGGAGAAGTGAAACAAAGAAACCGAGGGATTAAATTAAATGAGGTTGGACTGAAGAAGATAGATGATGGAGGCGTATGAAGGGTTTGTTTTGGGGATCTAAAAGAGGAGGAAGGAATATGAAGGATTTGTTTTTAATCGAGGAAGTGGAATGAGCGGATGGATAAGAGGAATAAAAAATAACGGTGGATGGGGTAACTTCGGAGTTGGAGCCAGAATTTGCCAATTAGGAAACGGAAAAATTTTAGGTTTGGAGGGAAACTTTGAATTTGGATCTAAATTAGAAATAAAATTCAATTGGAATAGAAAAGGATGAGTTGAAAAAATTTCTGCTACACAAAACGAAAACGAAAGAATACTTGTATATACTAAGTAAAAATTATTACAAAAGAAAACCACACAATGCACATAGATAATAAAAGTAGTAACTAACAAATACCTTTTATATTTTTTGAATTTTTTAAACATTTATGAGTTTTCTGAAATTTGAACAATAAATAAAAAATTCTAATTAATAAGCAAATATTAATCACTAGTTATTACTTATTTACAATAAATTATTGCATACTAACTTTTATTTATTAATTATTACTTATTACATCCAAGTTATAATTTAATATTTGTAATTGAAAGTAAATTATTATGTACAATTTACCAATTATCAATTATAAAATATTTAATCATTTATCGTTTAAATTTAATTTTCAATATAATGAGATATACCCCTTTTGAGATATATTGTTTTCCACATCCTACGAAAAGGAGCTGCCTCCTTCGGCCTTCACGGTCTGATCGACTAGTTAAAGTCTATTATCAAGTACAGAAAATTAATTAATAATTATTATAATCTTTTAAGCAATTCTAGATATGTTCAAAAAAATTAAAGTAAACTAAAATTAAAACTATTTTTTTAACCTATAGTAGATTTTTTTTAAAATATGAATATTTAATATAAATATTATTTCAATTATTAAACAACAAATACAAAAAAATATTACTTGTTAATTATTAATAATAATAAATTATTAAATATTAGTATTAAATATTGAATATTAATTATTTGATATAATTTATTTAAGGGAAAGTCTATTTAGACACAACATTCTCACATAATTTGTGACACAATCGATTTCAGTCATTGGATCGCCGCTTGATTCCACCTCTCCATGTAAGGATAAAATATGCAACGACCAAGACTCTGTGTTTTCCTGTTCGTGTCTAATTTTGTATCCAAATAATAACTTGGATGGTAATAATAACTATCACATATCAATTATTAATTATTTAATAGTACATTAATATGCATAAAAATTTTATGGTATGTTTGAATTTTTTGAATTTCAAAATTCTTTAATATTTATTAAATTTCTTATTTTTAAACTTTGACCATTTTGTTTTTCTTGAGTACTAATTATTTATTAATTAATATGTACAAATCAATTCTTTAAAAGTAAATTTTTATTTATGATTTCTTGATAGTATTTTCTTTAGTCATCTTAAAGATTACTTATTAACTATTGATTATCAAAATAAATTTAATTAAACATCGAATATTAATGTATTTTATTAATTATTATTATCTTTTATTTGTATTTTATAGTAATTAAAAATTAATCAATACTAATTATTGAATATTATTTACTTTTAATAATAATTATTTATTATTAATATATTATTAACATTAATTATTTAAAAATTATATTTACTTATTAATTACTAAGTAAAAACACAAATGTAAAACATTTTATAAATAATTAATATAAAAGTCCTTTTCAAATCTCTTGAAAAATTACCGCAAAAAATAGCTTCAAATTCTAACGATGGTAAATAGCCTCCGTCTGCAACGGAATTTAGCATTAAATTTTTTAATGATGGTAAAGTGATGCAATTTCCAATGATTTAGCGACAGAAAATAAATTCGACGGTAATAAATAATAATTTAAAATAAGTTGACATATAAAATCCAAAATATTATCTCTTACAAAGTCTACGAAAATCTATCGCTAATTTGCGATGGAATTTTCTGCTGCTAAAAATCTGCCGCTATGTATAGCTTTTCTTGTAGTGGTTATTCTTGTCCAAATTATTTTATCCCTTTGATATTTATATTATTAATTCAACCATATATACACAAACATTTGATTTCTTTAAATTGAAATTTTTTCATACGAACACCGTTTTCAACATGTTATATATGAAAATGTATTAGAATTTCGTCACGAATCTAAATAAAATATTTTCACGGTCAAATTATCAATGTTGTAAAATACCATTTTTCTGCCTATTTAAATATTATTACTTTATTGCTAATTTTCATTATTTATTATTATTAATTTATTTAGGTATATTTTTATAGGGTGTTACATTCTGCCCCCTTAAAATAGATATCATCCTGAAATCTGTTTGAAGAGGCGAAAAACACAACTTGCTCTAAACATCCATGTTGTACACCCATTATATTTTAATTACATCCACGATTCACAGTGATTATGCACTACAGACTTACTAAAGTAAGCTCAATCCTAACGTGTATGTATAATACATGATGCAGTATATATGCAAAACACCTTAACATGCATATAATTTCTTTATGAGTGTTTGGTGCATTTTTGTTGCAGCCATCTCCTACCATCCAATCCACCAACCACAACGCAACCAAAAATCCTAAATTTTCGAGGGAGGCTACAAAATTTAATACCTTCTTCTCTTTCCTTGAAATTTTCTTCATTATGTACTCGAACCATGCTAAATAAATATTGCGTAATCTCGAAGTCCCGTGCTCCAAAGTTTCTATGGTGGCATGAAAACTCCCAAGGTTCCATCTTTGTCCCCATTTCTTGATTAGGCCCTACAAAAAATTCATTGTACCATGAAGGTATCTTATAAAACATAAAAATTTTATGGGTTCCTATTCACAATATCATATATCTCCCTAACTTAAGAAAAACCCAAAATATACTATTGACTCATTATCCTCCACAGTTGCCTGATCAAGTTAGACTTTTTCTAAAGTAAAACCACAAATTTGGTTCGAGTAGAAATTTAATAATGGTCATCCCATCAACATTTTGGTATTTTAAGTGGCCTCCTTGAAGTTCTTCAAGGACACCCACTAATTACCAAAGAAAAATATAATTGCGCTACTCCTATAAATATTACTATTATTCTTATTATCGAAGAGATCAATGTTGCGGATTCTTCCTCTTATCCCCAAAGCTTTTGGTTGTCTTTATTTATTTTTCCAGTCTACAAGTGAAGTTTTATCCAAAAATAATTTCCTAAATCAAATCTCTAGACCTAACTAATTAATGTCTAATCTATACTAATGAATAGAATATTTTCTATGCTCCAATTTGCCGGAAATTAAATTCAGTAAGGTCTTTTGTTATAAATTTGCTTAAATAGTTGACACGTTTAAAATTATAAGGAATGGGTATTGTTTTATTTTGGACGGATAGTGTAATTTGCGTGCATACATACAAAATCGCACATCACATCCTGTTCATTTTGAGTATATTCCTTAAAATTTTAAATATAGTCTCTCTCTCTCTTTCTTAAATAACAGCAAGGCTAATTTATAAAAATTAAACAAATACCTGTAAACAAACCAAAACACAGCCATATTCCAACTAAACGGTTAATGCAATTCTCATATTTCTTATTTTAGGTTCTTATTCTTGAGGGTGGCATTCCATGAGGATAAATTTACAAAAACTATAAGACCAATACACTTCCTCTATGTAGGCTATAAATCCAATTCCGTTATAAATTTCCAGATTCCCTATATAGTAAGTCACTAGGTTGAATGTCCCCATGAGGTTCTTCCTCTACTTACACATTTATCTTAAGAATTTAATAACGGTTTTAAATCCCAATTGTCTTGTAATAACCCAGAAATTCTGAGCCAATTTAAATTTTTTATTTTGGTTATTTTAGTGAATTTTGAATATTTAAAATGAATTATTCTAAATAATAACGATGAGAAATTTATTTTGAATAGAAATAGAACATATATATTAATTTGAATCGTCGTTAGAATATAAATATTTATTTTTAATTATAAAAGGAATTGAAAATGATGCGGTAGTTCGATAATTCGATTTCAAAGTTTAAATTAATGTACAGGATTCAAAATAAACCGGATTTTAATGAAACCAAAAATATTTGAATCTGTTTAATGATATCTTTCTAACGGATGTAAGAAATTGAGATTTCACTTTATAGAGTGTAAGATATGTCCAGTTTAAAATTCAGAAAAGTCGCTGTCGAATTCATATATATTTTAATATATATAAAGGCCTTAAAAATAATCATTTTGCAAACGACCTCAGTTTTCGACAAAACAACTTTTGTTGGATCCGGGATTTCGAATTATTTCAAGATTCAAATTTCCATAATTTTCTGAATCAATATGTGAGCGTGGCAAAAGTAAACGTGTTTTGACAGTTTTAGTCAATTTGGATCGACAAAAAAATGGCCATTTTTCAGACGGTATCAGAATTCTACGAAATTAGTTTTGTTAGGACCGTATCGTCGATATGAAGCTAGAAATAATTTTTCTGTAATTTTTAGAGTCAGTATGTGGCCTCGGCAAATTAAAATGTACGTTCAAATCTAAAATTGAATGTTTTATATTTTAATTTGAAGAAAAACTGTTTGTAACAGCCGAATTGGCTTAACAGGCATATCCCATTGTGTTCGGAATAGGGGTATTTAGCTAGGGGCGACAGTCGTTAGGCTCGATTTGGTGTTCGTATCAATATAAGGGTATATTTGGATTTAAAATAATAAAATATAAAATAAAATATCTATAAATAACCCCCCTTTAACCCTAATTTCCCAAGCCACCGTCAACCCCCTTTGAACGAACGAGATGCTCTGGAATTCGAGCCTAAATCGCTCCTCCAACACGCAGAATTACACCAGGGTCCTTTGGAGAAAATCGAAGAGGGTAGCACGAGCTTCAAATCCCAAGTGATTTGATCGATTGTTGTTGCCTAATCATGGAGGAATCGCGCCTGAACCGGCCGTGCTTCAAAGCAGTTTTAATCACCGACGAGGGGACCGATTTGGCTAGCGATCTGGGCGCGGGGGCGAGGTCGGACGGCGATCATCGTGGCATGGTTCGATTAACCTCCGGTCGACTGGTAGCGACGGATTTTGGTCGAGATGGAATGAACGACGGGTCCTATGTTGAACGAAGAAGATGGTCTGAAGTAAAAGGGAAATTAACAGTAATGCTTAAGAGTTAAGCGTTATTATTTTATTTTAATTTAATTATTGTTTAATTATTTAATTACCTTTATAAAGTCACTAACCTTAGAACGCTAATATCTTTTACATATGAACACGAAATGGAACAAAACGAAGTGCGATGGACTCGTCTTGACGAGAGCGTCACAAGAAAACTGACCCATCCAAAACAGAGCACGTCAAAATTTCAGGCAATTTCAAATTGACACAGAACAGAAATTCAGATAAAACTGACGGAGTGGATCCCAATGTGAGAAATTCTCTCACTATAATTATCTATACAGTCATTTATTTTATAACTGCATACATGAACTGATCCCCTTCGTCCACAGACCATGAACGACTTGTTTGATTGTACTATGTTGTGATTGTGATGAGAAATGTAAATGAAAATATATATGAGTTGAAATACAAATATATATATATATATATATATGAGTTGAAATGAAAATATATATATGAGTTGAAATGAAAGTATATATGAGTTGAAACAAAAATATATATGAGTTGAAATATATATATTTGAAATGAAAATGAATATATATGAAATGGAAATAATATTTGTTTGAAATGAAAGTAATATATATAATGTGAATAACATATATATGAAACGAGAATAATATATATTGAAATGAAAAATATATATACACGATGTGAATGAAATATACATATACGATGTGAATGAAAAGTGAAAATATTTTCTATGAAAGTGAAAATATTATATATATGAAACGTGAAATATATATATATATGAAATGAAAAATAATGTATATATGAAATGAATTATATATATATATATATATAAGAAGTGAATAACATATATATGAAATGTGAATGAAATAAATGTTGATTGGATAAAAATATTATTTTTAACATATATATGAGCTGTATGAGATTTTCATGTATATGGAATATTCAATTTTGATTTGAAATTGAATATAAAGTTGAAATCGTTTTGAAAACGAATTTAAAACGATTTATAAAATACGTTTTAAATGGAAATCGACGAAATATATATAATATATATATTATGTATATTTAATGGCCAGAATAGAACGCGCCGTGTTGTGGTAGTTCGCGAATTTCGACCATTGACTTCGAATTGACGTTACGGGAGATCCGACCGTCGGATTCTCCTAAAACCGGAACCGTTGGGTTTGTATCGAAAAGAGCTTTCCAACAAATATAAGTGATTTGTAATCTAACGGTTGGATTTGGAATTATGTCCAAATCAAATATGGAAAAGGTCATTGTAAGTGCAGTTCGATGACCGTTTATGGAAATCGACTGTACTGGCCTTGATAAAAATAATAAAAATATCAATAATTAGTGTAAAATCATAATAAATGATTTGGAAAGAATTGGGATGAAAAATTCCATATTTGAAAAGATAAAAATATATTTTTATCGAAATGAACTAGTTTTGAACTAGAATTATAACCCAATTATTTTTAAAATAAATAAATTGGATTTGAAATGGTTTTAAAATGAGACGACCCGAATTCCCGTTCTCACGGAGACAGGGTTATCTTTGGAATATAACACAGAAACAGATAATAGCAGAACAGAATTAAATAAATATACCAGATAATGAAAAACAAAATATACTGGATAAAGTAATCATCAGAGTTACACAGTATACAGGATCTTACTTAGTACAAATACAGTTCAGCTATACATAAATGTCTACAGCGGAAATAAACAAAATATGTACAATAGGAGCTGAACAGCATAAAAAGAAATAAATGATAGAATCCATCTTCAGCTCCAGCTATCCAGAAAGAACCAGCTAAACCTGAATACAAGGCTGCCCGTGTAGAAAAAGGGGCACCCGAGTTTGAAAGTGAAACAAACTACGAGTCAGTCATGGGACTGGTATGAGAAATCCACTCAACACATATATGATTGGCTAATCACAGGACCACGCCACTTTCGTGGAACGGGTTTACTCCATTGGATTGCCAGTGCTTTAAAATAAATCTTTCTTTTAAACATCGCTATGCTTTTTATAAAAATGAAGCCATTATAAGACTCAGTTCCCATCACACAATGCAACGCAAACCGGAGGATAGAGTTTTACCTTATAATGGCCAAAATATGATTGATACGAATAAAACAAAGGCATTTGATATTGT
The DNA here is from genome assembly GCA_030737875.1 of Allium sativum. NCBI lineage: Eukaryota > Viridiplantae > Streptophyta > Magnoliopsida > Asparagales > Amaryllidaceae > Allium > Allium sativum. The sequence continues at coordinate 733,227,392 of CM060915.1, read as the reverse complement.
TGCTAGTGTTTATATGTTTCAAAACAATTTCAATCATAACTATCAATCATAGACGGCATGGGTACCATATATCATGTCGCCATATATATATATACAATCAAAACCGCACGATGTCGTATTTGGAAATTGGATTTCCGTCATGAACCAAGGCAAAAGATAGTCCTTACCGAATTCGAGACGCTCTAGCCCGCCCCTCAGGCAAGTACTCAGTCAAGCCTTTGGATCGTCAGGGCCGGTCCACCGATGTGGATTAAAATTCCTGAACACTGCGTTTCCCCACCCTTTGGGGTGTAAACGAGCCAACGAATGACTCCATCGGACCCGGATCGTCCGATCAAACCGAGGCGCCTCGCAACAGCAACAACCACATAGGTGAAAAGTATATAAATGTCAGGGCTGGTAGGTCACTAACACCACCCTAGCTAGAAAGAAACGCAGGCCCTCCCTGATGTCCTCTCCCGTTTTAGGTTCATACCGGGGTGTGAGGCTCGCGAATTCACGTTATACACAAAGCTACGCCACACAGGCGGTGCTTTGATCATCACCACAAGACTTTGCTTTTCAACAGAAGCCCTGATCACTGCATCTTAGCATGCCACACAGGCAATTCATGCCATGCGATTGATGTCCATCCATATACAACCTCTGAGCTCGTACGTCTCAGAGAAGGGCGTTAAGCAAAAGAATAAATTCTCCGCCGCCAAACAGATGTATATTTAACAGAAATCAATCAACACAGAATAAAATCCAATGTCAGACACACAGTCCATTTACAAGTCCGTTCTGGGGCTGAACGAAACCGGAGGCACTAAATACCTTGCAAACCCTTCGATCACCACGTACGTCTGGACGATCACCACTCATTATCCATATTTCGGGATGCCTCCCAATCAGGACCTCGGTTACCATCCGAACGAGGTGAAGATCTCCGGTCTTCGACCATCGTCTTCATCTTCGACTTTCAATCGTCGATCAATTATTTGAAATGAGAATTAACTCGGCTTTTCAAATAATTCACGTATATTTAGAATTTCAAATCAATTTATTTCAATGGTTAAATTATTCGACAACACCAATTGTGTTCTTTAATGTAATTTTCACACCAAACACATTCAACCATCAAAAGCCACATAAATCAAGCAAATTCAGTTTATTTTCATTCCATATCGCTTACGATATTTTATAACTATTTATCGCTATTTTTATTTATTTTAAAATAACTAATTTATTCAAAACGACGCTTCGGGCCATAAGGCGGCCGTGGCGCTGTTTTTCTTCAGAGTTGATTTACACATATCTGAAAATCTAACCGTTGGATCTTCACAAAATTTACATCATTAGAAAGGTCTTTTCAAAACGAACCCAACGGTTCCAGTTTCGGGAAAATCCGACGGTCGGATCTCCCAGTACAATCGTTTGAATTTTCGATTTCAAAATACGAACTGCAGCGTCGTTATTCGATTAAATATATAATTATATTTATATATATAAAAATATAATCGCTTCTGGCGCTGTTTTTCTTCAGATTTGAATTAAACATTCCAGACGATCCAACCGTTGGATTTTTACAAGGTTGGTGCCGTTGGAAAGATTATTCCAAGGCGAACCCGACGGTTGAGGTTTCGGGAAAATCCAATGGTCGGATTTCCCGTACTAGTTGTTTGAAAACACGGTTTCAAAACACGAACTGTACGGCTTCGTTTCGTTTTAATTTTATTTATATTTATATATTTATATAAATATAGTTCATTCAATGATTTCCATATCGTTTTAACTTCAAATATTTTTCTAACGCCTTAAATTTTGGAAAAATTTCGCCATAACCTCCCCTGCACCGGGAGCATCGGGAAATCGCAAATAGCTTTCCCGGTCCTTCTAATCTCAAAAAGAAAAAGAAAAAGCCAAGCGGCTAGCCAACAGGCTCAAAATCATCACCCAAACAAATCAGTAAATGTGTACCTATTTGTCGGGCACAAAATTTTATTCCTCTTCTCTAGCCCCTTTGCTATAACCTGTTCAATGAATATTGCATGTACATATATATACAGTTCTTATCATTTATCAATTTCTATTCGACTTCATATTTGATTTCTATTTGGTTTAAAAACTCCATTCATTATAATATTACATAAATAGGTGCAAATCATTTCATTAGCTAATTAATGAATATTTCAACTCATATATGTTTATTTTGAACAAGTGGCTATTTTTAACACTTCACATTTCAACGATTTATGCATACAATAAAAATGTGATTTTTATTGTAAAACAATTCATTTCAAAACACTACTTTTCTATATAGTTCATATAGTCGATAAAAGGTGATTTTTATTATCAAACAATTTATTTCAAAATATGAATACCATTCAACACATGAATTTCTAATCAACGATTGAATATTAATTCAACACATGAATGTTTTCTATAGTTTCTATATATAGATAAAAAAGTGATTTTTATTATCGAACAATTTATTTCAAAATATGAATACCATTCAACACATGAATTTCTAAACAACGAATGAATATCAATTCAACACATGAATGTTTTCTATAGTTTCTATATATAGATAAAAATGTGATTTTTATTATCGAACAATTTATTTCAAAATATGAATACCATTCAACACATGAATTTCTAATCAACGAATGAATATCAATTCAACACATGAATGTTTTCTATACAATGAATAAATATAGTTTAAGCAGATGAAAATAATTTAAACACACCAATATTATTCAAAATTTCGGCAGCATAACGGCAGGGTAGTTAAACCGGCACCGTCCCTAGTACGGCTCCTCGCTCTACCTTAAAACCTCGCGGTTTTTGACAATGGGGATCATGCATCTAGTTCGCACGCAGGCGGCATGTATATATTTATTTCATTTCCACAAACTAATCCTATGTGGTTTCAACCAAATATTTTTCAACCACAAACGGGTATGTTTCAACCGCTATCAACCAATATCAATCACAAACAATTTCAACCAATAAATATCGTCCATGGTTTGTGGACGAGGGGCGTATATATATATATATTTATATATAGATATTTATATATAGCAATTCACTTTCATTTTCAACACATATATATAATTTTTAAATCAGAAATCTCACCAATAGCTATCCAACTTCACGACACTTCACTTAGAGAAATCTTCGCCTTTCTCGCTTTTTGTCGCTTTGTTGCCCGTATTCTCTACATATGTAAAAATCGAATTTTTACTATGTTATTCAATATATAAAATCGAGTTTTGACGTCGCTATTCAATATATAAAAATATGATTTTTCTTTCGACTTTCGATATATAAAAATCTGATTTTTCCTTTTAAATTTCTAATCTCCTTCTAGTTTATAAATCATTTTAAAATCAGTTTTTAAATCATTTTTAAAAAAAATCAGTTTTTATGCTTTAAAAAAAAAATCAGTTTTAATACTAATTAAAAAATCAGTTTTTATTCTCTTTTAAAAAAATCAGTTTTTTAAATTCTTTAAATCAGTTTTTAAAATCTTTTTAGATCAGTTTTTATATCCTTTAAAAATCCAGTTTTTAAATCTTTAAATCAGTTTTTAAAATCTTTTTAGATCAGTTTTTATATCCTTTAAAAATCCAGTTTTTAAATCTTTAAATCAGTTTTTAATTTCTTTTATAAAAAACAGTAATTAGCAAAACAAAAATAAAAATAAAATAAAATAAAAATGCTTACCTTGCTCTGCGAAGAAGAGAGGGGGGGGAAAGAAGGCGTCGGCGGCAGGCGTTCGCTTCCAGGGGGCGTCGCTGCTTCGAGGGGGGGGGGGGCTGCTCGATGTCAGGGTCGGCGGCTTCGAGGGTTTTGGGTCTTCGATCGAGGGAGGGAGGACAGGCGGTGATGGGCGGCGCTTCCCGGGGCTGCGGCGCGATAGTTTTAGGGTTTTTTTTTTCTTTTTAACTGAATCGAAATGAACGGGGGGGGGGGGGGGGGCAGAACGAAGATAAAGGGGGGAGATTATATTTTTTTTTATTTAATTATTTATATTTTGCAAAAAGGTTGACTTTTACATACGACCTCGAAACGAGGCCTACCGCCTGTCGCCCATAGCGTTTTACCCCCATTCCGAACACAATGGGATATGTATCGTAAGCTGATTTGATCGTTACAATCAGTTTCCGTTGAATTTACATTTAAATCCTTATATTGATTTTTAAACGTACATTTCAAATTACCGGGGTCACATACTAACTAGAAAAATTCCAGAAAAATATTTTCTAGCTTCGTATTGACGATACGGTCCTAACAAAACTAGTTTCGTCGAATTCTGAGACCGTTTGAAAAATGGTCAATTTCCAGTCGATTAAAATCAACTGAAACTGGTCAAACGCGTTTTCTTTTTCCACGCTCACATATTGATTCGAAAAATTATGAAATTTGAAACCTAGCAATAACTTGACACTGCGGATCCAACAAAAGTGGTTTCGTCGAAATCCGAGGTCATCTGCAAAATGTCCATTTTTAAGGGCCTGAATTCTATAGCGACTATTCAGAATTTTCAACTGGACATATCTTTTGATTCCCGCTGTCAAATTTCGATTGGTCGGATTCGTTGGAATGATATTATCAATTAGATCCTAATGTTTTTGGTTTCACAAAAATCCGGATTGTTTTGCACCCGGTACAGTCCGACAAAGTTTGAATTCAATTTTTGAAACTGCCACGCCATTTCAGGCCTTGTTTATAATTATAATTAATTATATTCATTTTCAATTGTCGATTCAAACTCAGTTTTCATCGCCATTATTTAAAATATTTATTTTAAATATTTAAAATCCATTATTTTAGCCAATTTAAAAATTTTAAATTGGTTCAGATTTTCTGGGTCGTTACATAAAAATAACCAGAATTTCCAATATATGAATTGGAATGGATTTGAATCGAAATTATCTTTGGAATATTTCGATGTTGGATTTCGTGATTATACAGATACGGTTGTGGAATTTGAAAGATATATTAATATAGTTATTTCCAATACGATATTTGTTGGTTTCAGAATTTGATGTTGAATATATGCCGATACTATTTTCTATTCAGAGCCTTGTGTTTAATATCAAATTGGATTTGGGGTTTGTCGTGAATTGTGTTTAAATGACATTAGTTCTTTAACCCATGTAAAAGCAAGATTAATTTCCAAAAAGTAGAGCAATCAATATGAAATGATTTTAGAGATGAAACCAACTGGAGTTTGAATAAATCTTTAATTAGATTTGAAAGAATGAATGGTGATTAAATTTACCAAAAACATGAGATATAGTGTAAATTAAATATACGTGGTTGTTAATATGGATTGGGCTAATTGATTGTTGATATTGATTCTTATTGATTGATTGACTGTGTGAATGGTGCTCGACCAGTTTATGAGCAGAATGTGCTTTTACATTTAGCATTGGGTTGGGTAGAAATACTGGTAGGCTAACGCCTTGTGAAACACTTCACGATTTGATTATGAGGTGTTAGCGAAATTGTTGAGTTCATTTCAAATTTAATGAATGATTTTGAAATGATATTTTTCTTAAGTGAAAAGAAATATATTCCCGATTTTGGACAGGGAATGTTTTATAAAAATGTTTTATAAAACAGAAAGGATTTCGAGGCCTAAAACCCAATGATTTCAAAATGATTTGGAAATGTATTATGGTTTTACATTGTAGTTCATCACATATTCGATTAGTTGCTATTAATGATGTATCTGTTTGGTGGCGGAGAATTTATTCTCTTGCTTAACACCCTTCTTTGAGACGTATGAGCTCAAAGGTTATGTGATTAATAGTGATTGATCATATGTGTGAATTACTTATGTGAAGTACTATATTTTGAAAGTACTTGTGATTATTATGTTGTGAAATGATTTTCCCTACTTCGGGATATGAAATGATTTAGTATGTGGCTAAAGATTCGGGTAACCTTGAGACTAAAAGTATGGGTGAGAGGGCGGTGTATGCTCTCCATGTGTGGGAGGTGCATCGACGATGTAGCCTGCTCCTATGTGGGGTAGGTGCACATTTATATATATCGAGTTGCTAGATGCGTACCCTTTGCCTTGTCGATGGGGAGTACAATATTTGGTTGCATACTTGTTTGTATGCATTGTTAAGTTTTGGAATTCATATTTCCAAACGATTTGATTTGAGATCCCGAAGTGAAATGTACTTTGATATAGAAAGTTAGATATGTATTTCAAATGATTTGAAATAAGAAATCGGGAATAAAATCCAAAGGAATAATTTCTGTAAATTGAATTGGATTTGGAAAATCTAAGTTTGGTGATTAATCTAAATGGGTAGATTGGTATATTGCATGTTGATTGATGCATAGTAGATCCATATATCTATATTGATTGTTGTTTATACACTGGCATTCATGGGGTAAACCCGTTCCGCGTTAGCGGCATGGTCCCGTGAAATGCCATATTATTAAATAAGTTAATTATAACTGTTTAGAGTTTCTCACGCCAGTCCCATGACTAGCCTGTAGTTTGCTTTTCCCTTGCAAACTCGGGTGCCCTTATTTTCCACACGGGCAGTCGAGTAGTCTATTTTGCAAAATATAAGCAGGATTCTGGATTGAAGCTTAAAGCTGTGTCCAGGCAATGATAGTCTTCCGCTGTGTTATTTTATATTTCCGCTGTGCATTTATTGTAAAATGATCTTCCGCTGTATTGTTAAATTTCGACATACTCTAATATTCTATACTCTGATGTAACATTATTATGATGTTTATAAAAGTCTTCTGTTATTTGTTCTGATGTGTTGTATGCCCAGAGTTAGAGTATGCGGGATTCGAACGGTCTTGGTCGATTTAACGATCGATTAGGTCCGAGCGAAATCCGTATCGTTACAGCTGGTATCAGAGCTTTGGTTTATAGAGCTGGAGAACAAGACACATTAGAACCATACGAAAGAATTCATCAGGGATTGGATTAGAAATATCCAATAAGAATAACTCGTTAGAGATGGGATCAGTAGTAACCTAGAACGAGTGTGAAGAGTATATTTTTCAAATGAAAACAATTTTGTTTAGAAAATTTAAACCATAGCACACATATTTAAATATTTTATTTTATATTGATTTGGACAATCGAGTATATAAAGATTTTGCATATACGCGTCATGAACGTATATTCGAAGTTTTAATATACTGGATAGATATAGAATCACATTCTAGACACCCGGGGATAATTCTGGGGATGTGGCCACATCATCAGTATTTGAGTTTCAAAGGTGTGATATATATATATATATATATTTCCATTAGACTGGTGTGAGAACCAAACTAGATAGGTTTATTGTTGTGATTTGGCATCAAAAGCATGGTTTATATATATATATATATCAAAAATTTTAATTTGAAACGATAATACACTAATTGATTGATGGTTGTGTTGTTTGATTATTGGTTTCATAATTTTGAACCATTAGGCCAAATTGAACCGAATATTGAACTGTATTGAAAATTGTTTGAAAATGCATGCATACACATGTATTTACATTGAACAAGTCATAGCAAGGAGGCTAGAGCAGAAGAATAAAATTGTTTGCCCGACAAATAGGTACACGTTTATTGTATTTCTTGGGTTTTGGATGATTTTATGAGCCGATTGGCTAGCCGCTTGGCTTTTTCTTTTTCATGAAGAAGGCCATGGGAGGCTATATGAAATATCCCAAAGTCCCCGGTGCAGGGGAGATTGTGGCGAAATATTTCAAAAATTTAGGGTGTTAGCCAAATTTATGAGAAATTTGAAAAGTTCTTAGAAACTGAAAAGTTGAAGAACTTAAGCCGTATAGAAAATAATGAAAGTTGAGTTGATTAGTTAAACAACTTTCGGCTTCGTTCTTTTTCGGGGACGAAAAATTTTAAGTGGGGGAGATTGTAATAACCCGGAAATTCTGAGCCAATTTAAAATTTTTATTTTGGCAATTTTAGTGAATTTTGAATATTTAAAATGAATTATTTTAAATAATAACGATGAGAAATTTATTTTGAATAGAAATAGAACGTATATATTTATTTGAATCGTCGTTAGAATATAAATATTTGTTTTTAATTATAAAAGGAACTGAAAATGGCACGGTAGTTCGATAATTCGATTTCAAAGTTTAAATGAATGTACAGGATTCAAAATAAACCAGATTTTAACGAAACCAAAAGTATTTGAATCTGTTTAACGATATCTTTCTAACGGATGTAAGAAACTGAGATTTCACTTTATAGAGTGTAAGATATGTCCAGTTTAAAATTCATAAAAGTCGCTGTAGAATTTATATGTATTTTAATATATATAAAGGCCTTAAAAATAATCATTTTGCAAACGACCTCAGTTTTCGACAAAACCACTTTTGTTGGATCCGGAATGTCGAATTATTGCTAGATTCAAATTTCCATAATTTTCTGAATCAATATGTGAGCGTGGCAAAAGTAAACGTGTTTTGACAGTTTCAGTCAATTTGGATCGACCGAAAAATGACCATTTTTCAGACGGTCTCAGAATTTGACGAAATTAGTTTTGTTAGAACCGTATCATCGATATAAAGCTAGAAATAATTTTTCTGTAATTTTTAGAGTCAATATGTGGCCCGGGCAAATTAAAATGTACGTTCAAATCTAAAATTGAATGTTTTATATTTTAATTTGAAGAAAAACTGTTTGTAACAGCCGAATTGGCATACCGAGCATATTTCATTGTGTTCGGAATGGGGGTATTTAGCTAGGGGCGATAGTCGTTAGGCTCGATTTGGTGTTCGTATCAATATAAGGGTATATTTGGATTTAAAATAATAAAATATAAAATAAAATATCTATAAAAAAAAACCTTTAACCCTAATTTCCCAAGCCGCCGTCAACCCCCTTTGAACCGAACGAGATGCTCCGGAATTCGAGCCTAAATCGCTCCTCCAACACACAGAATTACACCAGGGTCCTTTGGAGAAAATCGAAGAGGGTAGCACGAGCTTCAAATCCCAAGTGGTTTGATCGATTGTTGTTACCTGATCGTGGAGGAATCGCGCCTGAACCGGCCATGCTTCGAAGCAGTTTTAATCAGCGATGAGGGGACCGATTTGGCTGGCGATCTGGGTGCGGGGGCGAGGTCGGACGACGATCATCGTGGCATGGTTCGATTAACCTCTGGTCGAATGGTAGCGACGGATTTTGGTCGAGATGGAATGAACGACGGGTCCTGTGCTGAACAAAGAAGATGGTCTGAAGTAAAAGGGGAATTAATGGCAACGCTTAAGAGTTAAGCGTTATTAATTTAATTTAATTATTGTTAAATTATTTAATTACCTTTATAAAGTCACTAACCTTATAACACTAATATCTTTTACATATGAACACAAAATGGAACGAAACGAAGTGTGATGGACTCGTCTTGACGAGAGCGTCACAACAAAACTGACCACGTCCAAAACAGAGCACGTCATAATTTCAGGCAATTTCAAATCGAAATAGAACGGAAATTCAGATAAAAACTGATGGAGTGGATCCCAATGTGAGAAATTCTCTCACTATAATTTTCTGTGCAGTCATTTATTTTATAACTGCATACATGAACTGTTCCCCGTCGTCCACAGACCATGGACGACTTGTTTGATTGTACTGTGTTGTGATTGTGATGAGAAATGTAAATGAAAATATATATGAGTTGAAATATATATATATATATATGAGTTGAAATGAAAATATATGTATGAGTTGAAATGAAAGTATATATGAGTTGAAACAAAAATATATATGAGTTGAAATATATATATTTGAAATGAAAATGAATATATATGAAAAGGAAATAATATTTGTTTGAAATGAAAGTAATATATATATATATATATAATGTGAATAACATATATATGAGATGAGAATAATATATATATTTAAATGAGAAATATATATACATGATGTGAATGAAACATACATATACGATGTGAATGAAAAGTGAAAATATTGTATATATGAAAAGTGAAAATATTATATATATGAAAGTGAAAATATTATATATATGAAACGTGAAATATATATACATATATATGAAATAAAAAATAATGTTTATATGAAATGAATTATATATATATAAGAAGTGAATAATATATATGAAGTGTGAATGAAATAAATGTTGATTGGTTAAAAATATTATTTTTAACATATATATGAGCTGTATGAGATTTTCATGTATATGGAATATTCAATCTTGATTTAAAATTGAATATAAAGTTGAAATCATTTTGAAAATGGATTTAAAACGATTTATAAAATACATTTTAAATGGAAATCGACGAAATATATATAATATATATATATTATATACATTTAATGGCCTGAATAGAACGCGTCGCGCTGCGGCAGTTCGCGAATTTCGACCATCGACTTCGAATTGATGTAACGGGAGATCCGACCGTTGGATTCTCCAAAAACCAAAACCGTTGGGTTTGTATCGAAAAGAGCTTTCCAACGAATATAAGGGATTTGAATTCTAACGGTTGGATTTGGAATTATGTCCAAATCAAATATGGAAAAGGTCGTTGTAAGTGCAGTTCGATGACCATTTATGGAAATCGACTGTACTGGCCTTGATAAAAATATTAAAAATATCAATAATTAGTGCAAAATCATAATAAATGATTTGGAAAGAATTGGGAAGAAAAATTCCATATTTGAAAAGATAAAAATATATTTTTATCGAAATGAACTAGTTTTGATCTAGAATTATAACCCAATTATTTTTAAAATAAATAAATTGGATTTGAAATGGTTTTAAAAATAACCAGAATTTCCAATATATGATTAAAAATGGATTTGAATCGAAATTATCTTCGGAATATTTCGATGTTGGATTTCGTGATTATACAGATACAGTTGTGGAAATTTGAAAGATATATTAATATCGTTATTTCCAATACGATATTTGTTGGTTTCAGAATTTGATGTTGAATATAAGCCGATACTATTTTCTATTCAGAGCCTTGTGTTTAATATCAAATTGGATTTGGGGTTTGTCGTGAATTGTGTTTAAATGACATTAGTTCTTTAACCCGCGTAAAAGCAGGATTAATTTCCAAAAAGTAGAGTAATCAATATGAAATGATTTTAGAGATGAAACCAATTGGAGTTTGAATAAATCTTTAATTAGATTTGAAAGAATGAATGGTGATTAAATTTACAAAAAACATGAGATGTGGTGTAAATTAAATATACGTGGTTGTTAATATGGATTGGGCTAATTGATTGTTGATATTGATTCTTATTGATTGATTGAATGTGTGAATGGTGCTCGACCAGTTTATGAGCAGAATGTGCTTTTACATTTAGCATTGGGTTGGGTAGAAATACTGGTAGGCTAACGCCTTGGGAAACACTTCACGATTTGACTATGAGGTGTTAGCGAAATTGTTGAGTTCATTTCAAATTTAATAAATGATTTTGAAATGATATTTTTCCTAAGTGAAAAGAAATATATTCCCGATTTTGGGCAGGGAATGTTTTATAAAAATGTTTTATAAAACATAAAGGATTTCGAGGCCTAAAACCCGACGATTTCGAAATGATTTGGAAATGTATTATAGTTTTACATTGTAGTTCATCACATATTCGATTAGTTGCTATTAATGATGTATCTGTTTGGTGGCGGAGAATTTATTCTCTTGCTTAACACCCTTCTTTGAGACGTATGAGCTCAAAGGTTATGTGATTAATAGTGACTGATCATATGTGTGAATTACTGATGTGAAGTACTATATTTTGAAAGTACTTGTGGTTATTATGTTGTGAAACGATTTCCCTACTTCGGGATATGAAATGATTTAGTATGTGGCTAAAGATTCGGGTAACCCTGAGACTAAAAGTATGGGTGAGAGGGCGGTGTATGCTCTCCATGTGTGGGAGGTGCATCGTCGGTGTAGCCTGCTCCTATGTGGGGCAGGTGCACATTTATATATATCGAGTTGCTAGGTGCGTACCCTTTGCCTTGTCGATAGGGAGCACGATATTTGGTTGCATACTTGTTTGTATGCATTGTTATGTTTTGGAATTCATATTTCCAAACGATTTGATTTGAGATCCCGAAGTGAAATCTACTTTGATATAGAAAGTTAGATATGTATTTCAAATGATTTGAAATAAGAAATCGGGAATAAAATCTGAAGGAATAATTTCTATAAATTGAATTGGATTTGGAAAATATAAGTGTGGTGATTAATCTAAATGGGTAGATTGGGATATTGCATGTTGATTGATGCATAGTAGATCCATATATCTATATTGATTGTTGTTTATACACTGGCATTCATGGGGGTAAACCCGTTCCGCGTTAGCAGCGTGGTCCTGTGATTTGCCATATTATTAAATAAGTTAATTATAACTGTTTAGAGTTTCTCACACCAGTCCCATGACTGACCTGTAGTTTGCTTTTCCCTTGCAAACTAGGGTGCCCTTATTTTCCACACGGGCAGTCGAGTAGTCTATTTTGTAGAATATAAGCAGGATTCTGGATTGAAGCTTAAAGCTTCCGCTGTGCATTTATTGTAAAATCATCTTCCGTTGTATTGTTATATTTTGACATACTCTGATATTCTGTACTCTAATGTAACATTATTATGATGTTTATAAAAGTCTTCTGTTATTTGTTCTGATGTGTTGTATGCCCAGAGTTAGCGTATGCGGGATTCGAACGGTCTTGGTCGATTTAGCGATCGATTAGGTCCGAGCGAAATCCGTATTGTTACATGTCTCATGCATAACAGGGATTTATTACTTATATCATGTTTATACCCTTATTCCATCAATATGGGGAAACCACTAACGACCACAGCCTAAAAATTATTTTGGAAGTTTTTCTCTTACAATTAAATGGTCTAATATTTCATTTGGATCCATGAGATGCCAAATCATTCCTTTAAATCTTCCATCTTTGTCCTCTTTATAAATGTGGGACATTCATTAATATATGTATATATACCTCTAAACCATTCCCTGAATACTTATTTAATTCCCTCAAGAATTGCTCAAGATTGAAATAAATCCATTTTTGTTTAAACTAATTTGTCTTTTAAATCAGTTCCAAAGTTTCCTTTTTATCTTACTAATTACAAATTCATTGTCGACTAAATTAGAAATTAATAGTCATGAACATGAATTATGTTCCCTATATCTTTATATTTATATACATTGCTAACCATCAGATATAGTTAATGTATTAATTACTGACTAAACTATCTCGAGAAAACTAGTTTACAATCAAATCTCATTTATGGAATCTATTGAATTTTCCAACTCTTCTAATATAATCCTTTTTGGCACTGATACTAAAAATTTCCAGATCTAGTTATTTAAGTTATTCTATCCTAATTCTGATTTTCCCAATTTACTACCACTAAATCTATTTCTTTGGTAATAGTATAAGTCACAGCAGCGTTATTAAATAAACTCATTTGTATGCTACCATCACTTATGTATATACATTCCATTATGACAACAGTTTATCAAGGTTTCCTTGAATTCTAAAAAAATTCATTTAGTGCCTTTTTAAATGCTGAAGCATTAAAATTTTGAATTTCCATTTTAAAATAGAATCCTTTTATTTCTTAGGAAAAACTGTCAATAAATGTCTCTTTTTAGATTTGTAATTAAACATTGTCTGCACGTTCATAAATCTATGATTTTTAAGAGCAGAACAACTTTCACATTTTATTGCTTACTGAATAAAATATTAATGCATGCATAGTTTTAGTAATGATTTTTTTTCAAAGATTCTGAAATGTTACAATAAGAAATTTGTTGTCCTTTTTAAAGTTTTGAGAACACTCACTAAGTATCTCAGGATAAGAGCAACAATGAATTTCCTTTTTTACCTGTATTTATTGATATATTGAATATCTTGTTAATTACACTTTACAGGAATGATAAACGTTTTGTGGAATTGTATGAAAACAAAAGCTAATTCTATAAAATAAAATCTTGATTGAATTCAAAATTTAATTAGGCGAAAATCACGTTTCCTAAAAATGTCTAATTGACATTCGTTATTATACTTTAAAATAAGTTATGACTTCTCATGATAACTCTTTTGAAACATTACTCAAAAAGCTCAATGACTTCTTTATTTTTAGTAAAATGTTCCAAATGAAGATCTTAATTTTAACGTTTTACAAATATTTACTATATACCCAAAATCTCTTAATTTAAGAGTAAACTTTCTTTCCTTATTCCGACACTCATCTTTTGTTCGTATACTGAATGTCAATCTTTAATGACTTTCAAAATGATAATTTTTCTGGCATAGCCGATTGGTTTTTGTAGTGTTCCGTAATGTAATGCCCGAAAATTCGGACCAGTCAAAATTTATCGAAAACCCCTCCGTTCAAAACAAATAATGACAACTACCACTTTATTTGAATAAATATACAACATCACTAAATGAATTGGATAGAATTTTAATAAATAGCACTTATCAGAATATTCATTAAATTCACAGGGTGTACTTAAGTACGAATTAAGCATAATTACCATACATCTATCATTGTGCAAGTCTGATGAGATGGACATCAATATTCTTTCCTGCACACTCGATAAACACGTAAGCATGGCTTAAATGATAGACATGAAAGATGCACTATTACAAGATGAAATATCAAGTAATAAACTTAAAAAATGTTTATTAATAAAGTAGTTGTGTCACTACCACTTGTGATTGCCTACGTACCTATATCTAATTAGGCAAGCAATTAGATACAAGACCAAGCCGACGTAGTTCTTCTTTACAAAACATTTAAAATTAATATTTACTTCCAAAATACTCTTTATATCAAGTAAAGATAAAACACTCTGTAAATAATCGTTTTGAAAGATATCTATATATCTCTTGTAGAACTTCTTTTCCAAAGATAAACACCTTCTATTATAAATACCAAGAAACTCCTTCGTGATAAAATAAATTATAACTCCAAACTAATGAACAAGAAAAGGAATACTTGAAAATAGTGTTTTACATAAAACAATTTTCAACGTAATGCATTTCGATAATGCAATTATGGCTATCAAACCGTAGGTATTCATTGTCTGCCCTAGTCTCCTACTAACCCTTATGTTCTTAATTTCAGGACTTTATGCAAGTCATACTAAGTCGTTAATGTCCTCCATCATCAGTCGTATATGTTGTTTGTTTACTGAAGTAAAGATTGCAGCCAATATAGTATGTTGAAGTCAAGTGCAACATTAAATTAAAACACATTTTAAGAAATAAGTAATTATTTAGGTGATGAGTATACTCACAGTACTCCTTGCTATCTTCTTGCAAAAGCTTTGTAGAACATAATACAATACTTATCATTTCCCCAAAGCAATCAAATGTCTTCCTCGAATCATCTAAATCCGTAAAACTCATGCCAGCCTGCTTTGTTCTTGGTTTTGACATGTTTTGACTCCTTTTTACTTTGATTTAACATCCCCAATTTTGATAGTTTATTTACAATACTATGAGGAAGCTCAACTCCAAATTTGAGAGGATTTAGAGTAATTTACCATGGTTTTATACTCAAAACGGTTATTACAGTGTTTCTGTTGCTCTGTGAATTGTTCTGGGTAGTTTATGATGATTTTAAACTAAAAACAGCTACTACAACGCTTCTATGACGTTATGAAAAGTTCTGACCTGGTACGGTGCTTCATAAACAATTCATAGAAAAGATAGATTTTCTCCTGAAATGCAATGAAAAGTTCTGGCCTCGGTACAGTGCTTCCAGAGAAAAGACAGCATTTTAAAACGCTTCAAAAAGTTCTGAAATTCAGATTTTCAGTCATTTTTTGGAAAATGTTTGATGTTATTTTCACTATGACAAAAATAGTTTTTGACTCCAAATTTTCTACAGTAAGAAGCCCTCTTAGTCTATTTAATTACCATAAGAAGAAATCTATAAAATTATTTATCAATTTAATATATATAATTCAACAATACAAGGCATTTTAAACATGTCCATTTTAGATAGATTTTTACCTGACCTTGCATCCAGTTTTCGGGTACACAAATGATCGAATTAGAAAAATGGTACAATGAAAGTTGTATGCCTTTGAATTAGCTTTCTAGATTGATAAAGAAGTCGAAATTTCATCAAGAATTGCAAAAGTTATGCCCAAAATACCGAATGTCGTTTTCAGTGATTTGGGTTCTATCGTTTCTTCTTAATTTTTACAACTTTTCTTCAAAATATGAAATGAATACATGAACTTAAATAGTTTTTCTTACATTAGAATTAAAGATTGCACTTATATTTATTTTTTTAGCTTCTCCTAAATTTCTCCTCTTTTCTTCTCTTGTTTTTTTGTTTTTGTGAATGTATGAAAGAAGTGAACATTTCCACCCTCTATATAGTATTTTTCAAGGTTAGTTTGGTAATTTAGTTCTGGACACTTGTCCACCTTATCTTCATGCAAGCTTTAGGTTGTAGACACATGTCTCCTTTGCTGTCTTTAGATGTTTCAACACAAGGACACCTAATGTGTTTATTTTCTTTACCTTATTACTTACAAGACATGTGTACTGTTCATTTGATGACATGTGTCCCTACCATTTTAAGCCATTTTTTATATTTTAGAATATGTGCACACATACCATTTGTATTTTTATTTATATGTTATGTACATATATATATATATATATGTGTGTGTGTGTGTGTTCTTATATTGTCACTACATGCACATGATGTTTTAACAACTAAAACCTCGTTTATCGACAAAATTGTTTTTGGTCACATTATCGATATTTCTTCGAACTACTTATCTTTGAAAAAAAAATTCAACATGTTTTCTCCTCATTAATTATTATTTATAAAGGGATTTAATCAAGGTTATAAAACCATTTTCATTATATTAAATCCAAGATTTAAATATTTAAATAACCTCGATATTTAAATATTTACAGCCCCGAGTTTCAGGATGTTACACATAACACTCTTTTATTATGACTAACAATAAAATTACAATATAGTATAGGTGACTATAGTTAGCAGCCATCTATTCGGATTTTAAGGTGGACCGTCCACGGTCTACAAAGTTTATAGTGTTCTGTCCATTCTACCTATACAGGCTTACAGCAATGGAGCTAGCTAATTAACTAGACTACAATAACGCTCCACGCAAGGAGGATAAGACCATAAAGGTTCCATACTACACTAGGTAGTGTTTACATCATCTGTTAAAACAATATGCCATAAACAAATAAATAATTACATGGATGAAAATTTACATGGGTATGTTTACATGTATATTATTATATTGCTACAGAAAGGACACTACACAGTAAGATACAGCTGTAGCACCAGAAGTACAAAGATTACTAGAGCCACGAGCTAGTACAAAGAGTACCAACACCAGCTCCTTTTGACCTTCTAGACCGGATAGAGAAAGGTACATTCGATGTGACATGGGCAAGAGCCTCGTAAGTTGAGAAAGATAACTTCCATGATAGTGGAAGATCTTTGGAAGGAAGTTAAGAATCTTCACCAGAGTGTGGCACGATGAGAGCAAAGCATCTCCTGAGTGCTAAGAACACAAGTGAAAGAAGGATCACCAAAAGTTCTCCACCAGCTAGAACAAAGTGGCACATCTCAACAAACAATATCTAAACCAACACAAAAAGAACTCTAGCGAAGTGCAGTTAATATAGGGTGATGGTGGTTGCATAAGAAACAAACCATACTGCCAAAGTGTCGTTGTGCTCATAGTTATAGAAATATAGTATACCACCGGCAGCGAGGCTAAGGTCTAAGCCAAAGCTTCATGTGGATATCCGATCCCACTGTTGACAGTAAAACCAAATCAAATATAATCAAACCATAGAACAAAAATGAACATAACAGTAATAGTCTGAATGCCAAAAGTGGATCTGAGCACATAACAGCTAGAGAGGTCGTACCAAAACAACAGATCAATGAAAACTCTGCTCCAAAATGCACAAAACCAACTACCAAGAAGCTACCGACAAGACGTAAAAAGGAACAACATTGAACACCCACTGCGTAAAAAGGTACCATCACAAACCAGTAGTGAGATAAGTTGAAACGTGAAATGATTCCACCCAATTGGAGTTGTTGTTGTCCATTAGACTCTGCGTCAGTGACGAACCTCTAAGAGTACCATGTGATCAGTTGAATAACTTTCGTAGTTGCCTGAAATCACATAGTAAATTGGGGGAAGTGGAGTTGGTTGCGGTATGTGGGGGTAGAGTGTCACATATATCGTGATTGTATAAAACAAGGCCATTAGGGCTCAGATTCGTACCATGGGAAAGTTTTGTTTTGAAGATGACTTAGAAGATTATCGGTGGTAACCACGCATGACATAAACAAGGAGAGGAGGTGACAAGCATTTAGAGGAGAATGGTGAAGAGATAGTTGTGGTTAGTGAGGAGCTGAAGCATGAAGCAAGAAAGGGAAAAAAAATCTCCTTCATGCCTTTAATGCTTATAACAGTCTGTCAACCAATCGATTGACATACACTAATCCCAATAGTTAGTTGTTTGTCAATCGATTGGTTGACATACTGCTAACATGATATTTTGTATATATGTCAAAATTATGAATTTGAAACGTTGATTCACTAATCGATTAATGGTTGTGTTGGATGATTATTTATCACTGTTGTTGTATACATGTATTGTATGAAATCCATATAATAAAATTATATGGTAATTGACTGTGTCTGATTCCAGTTCAGAAGTAATGAATAGTTTAAAATAATGAATATTTTAAAATAATATTCAGTAAAAGATCAAAGTCTGATTTTGATGTCCGATTTGGGATGGACATGAATATATTTAAATATATAAAGCCGTGTTGATTAGATTAACGCCATTTTGACGAGAACGATGTTTATATCGATTTTATTCATTTTCGTAATGAATATCGAAAAGGAATTGATTTCAAAATATAATGTTTTGAAAATATTATCATTTATATATCGATGATATGGAATATTCAATTTTGATTTGAAACTGAATATGAAGTTGAAATCATTTTGAAAACGAGTTTAAACGATTTATAAAATACTTTTAAATGGAAATCGGCGAAATATATATTATATATATAATATAATGGCCTGAATAGAACGTGTCGCGCTGCGGTAGTTCGCGAATTTCGACCATTGACTTTGAATGGACATTACGGGAGATCCGACCGTCGGATTCTCCTAAAACTGGAACCATTGGGTTCGTATCGAAAAGAGCTTTCTAAAGAATATTGGAGATTTGAAATTTAATGGTTGGATTTGGAATTATATCCAAATCAAATTTGGAAAAGGTCGCTGTAAGTGAAGTTCGATGGCAGTTTATGGAAATCAACTGTACGGGCCTTGATAAAATTATTAAAAATATCAATAATTTGTGTAAAATCATAACGAATGATTTGGAAAGAATTAGGGTGAAAATTTCCATATTTGAAAAGATAAAAATATATTTTATCGAAATGAACTAGTTATGAACTAGAATTATGAAATCCAATATTTTTAAATAAATAAATTGGATTTGAAATGGTTTTAAAAATAACCGTAATTTCCAATATACGAATTGGAATGTATTTGAATCGAAATTATCTTCGGAATATTTCGATATTTGATTCCGTGATTATACAGATATTGTGGAGGAATTTGGAAGATATATATATATATATCGTTATTTCAATACGATATTTGTTGATTCCATAATTTAATATTGAATATAAGCCGATATATTTTCTATTCAGAGCCTTGTATTTAATATCAAATGTGATTTTGGGTTGTCGTGAATGGTATCTTTAATAATACTGTTCTTAGACCCAATGGAGTTAAGAAAATCAGAAACTAACTGGAGATTAGTTAAGTTGAATGGTTTCCTGGGTAATGTTGGTTTCGGCCTTCGGGGTTAATACTTAGGGAATTGTTCACTTGCTAATTTACGATTAAAGGCTGATGGAATGGAATCTGATTTTGGGTTTATCGTGAACCGTGTTTTAAATGACATTGGTTCTTTAACCCAGCTAAAGACAGGATATGATTTCCTAAGTTAAACAATTGTTTATATTGATTTTTGGGAAGATTAAAATCAAGTGGAGTTTTTATGCATCTTTAATTATATTGAAATGATATCTAAAGGAAGATTAAAGAATAAATTTAAAGAATTTATCTTTGATAAAATTAATGGGAACCTTTCCCAATGTGTTAGAATATTTGAATAAAGGAATATTCTGGATTGGAATGAGGCGTATGTTGTGTTTTTATAACACTTGTTTATTATATATGCGAGTTATTCGGAAAGACCGGGTTTATCCTATTCTGAATAACTGATTCGACAACATGTCGAGGATGAAGACGGTGATTGAAGACCGGAGGTCTTCACATCGTTTGGATGATTACTGATGTCTTGATTAGGCTGTACACCCAAGACAAGGTAATAAGTGGTGATCGTCCAGACGTACTTGGAGATCAACGGATATGCGAGGGCCTCTCCCCTGTATTGGACATATGGAGGAGGAATAAGGTGCCTCTGGTTTTGTTCAGACCTGAACGAACTTGTAAATGGATGTGTGTCTGACATCGGATTTCATTCTGTGTGATTGATAGACATCGGTTGCATAGCGTGAATTGCCTATGTGGCATGCTGGGATGCAAATGATCAAGGCTTCTGTTGAAAAGCAGCGTCTTGTGGTTGATGATCAAAGCACGGCTTTAATACAGCGTAGCTTTGTGTAGCATTAATTCTTGAGCCACGCACCCCGGTGTGAACCAAAAACGGGAGAGGACATCAGGGAGGGCATGCGTTTCCTTCTAGCTAGGAGTGGTGTCAGCGTTTTGCAAACCCTTACGTTTTACTTATGTGGATGATGGATAGCGAGGAGCCTCGGTTATATCGGTCGATCCGGGATCGATGGAGTCATTTGGCTTATTTACACCCCATAGGTTGGGGAAACGTATTGTTCAAGGTTTTTTAATCCACATTGCACTTTGATGGGCCATCCCTGACGATCCTAGGGATGATGCGTTCTGTTCCTAAGACATGGGCTAGATTGTCTCGAAGCGGTAAGGATGATCCCTTACCTTGGTTCACAGAGGGAAATCCAACTTCCAATACGACATTTTGCGGTTTTGATTGTAGAGCCTAGTATGGCGACATTGTGGGATGGGGCACTCATGCCATCT
The DNA here is from genome assembly GCA_030737875.1 of Allium sativum. Lineage (NCBI taxonomy): Eukaryota > Viridiplantae > Streptophyta > Magnoliopsida > Asparagales > Amaryllidaceae > Allium > Allium sativum. The sequence goes on along the minus strand of CM060915.1, from coordinate 733,206,212 downwards.
GTGATCGATACTTATGATTGAAATTGTTTTGATACTATACACTTATAGTAATAATAAAAGATGAAATTTCACGTACCAAGCATTTTTGGCTATTATAAGGTAAAAACTCTATCCTCTGGCTTGTGTTGCATTGTGTGATGGGACCTGAGTCTTATAATAGCTTCATTGTTCTTTATTTAGCATTGCGCTGTTTGTTTTATGCACTGGTATTCTTGGGGGTAAACCCGTTCTGTGTTATACGGCGTGGTCCCTTGATTTACCTAACCTTAAAATCAGATTAATAACTGTTTTAATTCTCACCCCGGTCACATGACTGGCCTGGAGTATATTGTTTTAACCTAAACTCTGGGTGCCCCTATTTTCCACACGGGAAGCTAGTAGTTTTGGTTTTGCAGATTTATACTCACATGATCCTGGTTTACAGCTGGAATGATATTCGGAAAGCTCTGTATCCGTGTATCTCTTTCAGTTGTGTTTTGTATTATTTTCCACTGCGATAATTGTAACTTGTATATCTGTGTTATTTAATAAATGTGTAATATTTATTCATACTCTGTATATTCTTGTATTCTGATGGAATTGTTGTAATAAGAAATGAAAAGTTCTTCCGTTTGTGTTCTGATTCGTCTCGTCCTCAAGGCAATCCGTTCTTCCTCTTCTCCTCGGAGACCGGGGAAGTTCTGGGTCCTTGCAATGCCATTAACAGTCACCACTAGATAATAAAGCTTTAGATGTTACATTGCGCTTCATTATGTCAAAACGATTTTCTATTTGAAAAATGAGACCTACATCTCTTAGCATTGAATAAATTTACAACAAATTCTTCTATTCATATCTATATTTTCATTTTATTCTTTCAAATATATTTTGAAACATTAGACTATATTCATTTTAGCACAAAACTTAAAACTCTTATATATATATATATATATATATGAAATTTGAAAGTCCTTAGTGAACATAACTATTCATTGCTCTTTTGTTTGCACAATGAGAGATCCTTCAAAATTTAACTTAATGGTCATAATAAATTCAAAATTGTTAAATAAATTCCTTTGAGTGGTATTCTTACTTTCTCAAATGCTTCTCATTTAACGAGGGTTTTATTATTTCAATCTTACTTGATTTTAGTAAATAAATTTATTATCTTTTCTCTTTTAGTTGAATATGTCAATGACGATTAATTTACCAAGTTCATATGTCTTGTCTTCTTTCTCTTTTTGATTAACCCCAATTGACTATCATAGTCTGTACTAGTTTTTTAAAGGAAAGAATATTTTCAAATCTATGCTTTAAAAGCTCGTTGCATCATTAACCATTTGAATTGTTTATTGATTATTGCTTTAATTCCTTTTCCAATTAAAGCTCTTATTTTTAAACATTTACAATTAACCTTTTCATCTTCTGTTTTCGCCAAAAACTCATTGTTGTTCGTCTAACAGCAGAACTATGAACATCTATAACCCCAGATATTTTTTTTTTCAATTGGGATTATTATATAATTCTAGTCCATATACAAGAGGTTAAATAGTCCTTAAAAAATTTCCCCTATCAGATAACTTTGTAGTATGTTAAAAACTTATCTTAATAGGTTTCTAAATATTCTTGGTCTTTTGTTTACATTTTTCTGACAGACTATTCTATGGAAAGTATATTTGTTAAAATTTCTATTTTTCAAAATAGATTGATGGTATGTCAAAAATCATAATTGTAGGCTTTACATTTCTTTGTCGATTAGGAAAACATGTTTATTCTTTCAATTCTCCTACCGCACCTACAGTCTTTTCAACAAAGGTTGATATCTTCATTTACGAAAGTCGGTATCTTATCTTAACCCTTTTTTCCGTATTCTTTATTTTCTTCTATCCTTACACATTCCTATCACATGTCCATTATGTCCATTAAAACCCTTTTAAATATTTCTTGTTCATATGGACATTTTTAATATCTCATCCAAATATTCATTACTATAAATAGTCTTAATAAACCCATTAATACTTTTCTTTTTGACCATTTAGCATTCTTTTTAAATCTTAGACATTCATGGCTCTTTTTTATGTCAATAATCAAAGATGTACTTCCGTTTCTTAGCAAAACCATATACATTTCTCAATTTGGTCCATACTAATTGTCCACCTAATGGACTTTTATTTGAATGCCTTCTTTCCAATAATAAGTGATTCATCCAGTTAATTTCCATTTATCACTTACTAAATAAGGAGGTTTCAATCCTTTCCATTCTCCAGATTCTATAACCATCCAATGTTTAGAGGTCTCTAAATTGACAAGGAGGTTGCTATATTACTACATGACCTCTAGATTATTTCTAGAATTTAATGCCAAGCCTTTCCTAAAAAGACCTACAAATGCTCTTTTCTAAAGATATTTGTACTTTAAAAACATATATATACTATATATAGTAAAACTTTTTGAAAATCCTTTTTCAAAATAACAAGTACACATCTCAAATGTATATATTTTCCTATAATTGAGTAACCTATGCTCCATATTAAATGTAACAACCCTCCCAGAGTGGGTCTAAATTTTGACCCGGAGAAGGCCCATCGAAACTTAGAGCCACTCTAAACGGGTCATTGATCCCTATAAGGAATTACATTTGCATAGAATAACAGATAAACATAGCATTATGGATTCTTATACAGCAGAACAAAAAAGTATAGTACCAAAATAAGATGTATCATTAAATTAAAGCCACAGAATTCAAATACAAATTGTCAAGATACAATTATTCAATCGGTACTTCATTATGGTTCATAATATAAAGTTTTCATAAGCAAATAACAATGTTAAATAATAATAGCATAATATCTCCATCGCCTTCGTCAGGCTCCAGCTTTGTTTCCTTCATTGCATAGTTACCTACCTACTCACCTGATAGATATGTTAAGAAGAGGGATTAGAACATAAAGTCCTGTGTGATTGGAAACAATATTTGCTTAAAGACATACCCTAGATTTAGCAGGTTATATATGTCAAGGTATTTCTATGAAACACACAAGCACATAAATATAAAAAAAGTGTTTAACCAATGAGGTGGATATCTGAATCAATCACTTAAGACCTCATTAGTGCATTTAGGGTGGAGATCCAATGAGGTGGACATTCTCGATCACTTATGGCATGTTCTAGCATATTTATTTAAGGTGGATTCTCAAGATCTTTTATGATCCTAAGGCGGACCCTAGCCACTTAAGACCCCATCCTAATACATCAACGTTCTTAATTATATCTATTCTCATAAGTAATATGAGAAATAGTAATGCGCCGCTTAGTATCGGTTTAGCGTAGACCCGCATATAGTCATTCAAGACCCCTCCGGTGGACGCGTCGTGTTACTATCTAGTTGATATTATGGTAGAACACTTATGCTGCTTAAGACTTTGCTTAGATAGTTGGTGAATTAAATAGCATGCTACGTTCAACGTAACCAATCTTGTCCTTAGGTTGGCCCTCCCGAAGCTCCTAGAGGAAGTGGACATTCCGGTAAACTACCCAACTCTGTTATATCCATGTCTAAACCACTTTTTGAGAAGGAGGACCCATAGACCTACTTCAAATCTAATAGGGGAGGGTCCCATGAATTTAGTCCATATTCAAGGAATAAACCTTCGAAATGGTCCAAATCCTAACCACTTAAGAGCCAAACTACATAAGAAGAGAGTCAGCTACTTAAGATCTTCTCAAGGCATAGTAAACGTACATATTCACACGCATAATAGGTATATATATATACACTAGACCTCTCATATTAAATAGTCTACTTATGGATGCTGGATATGCCAGGTGGTTCTGGGAAGACTTCTACCAAAAATGGGCTTAACCTCGAGTCATAGTGTTCTAATTTAAATGTCCCATGAAACCTAGACCTCTTGTAACACCCCACCTTCGCCAGGGTCACTCACAAGAGAATGCACTAGCTTTGGAGGGGTGTTGTCTAGGTAAACATGCACAGAGATATCACAAGACAGAACATAGATAAATAAATTAGTAAAGCAGCAGTAGAAATTTAAAAAAACCATGGTTAACCATTTCAAAACCAAATAGTCAACTTACATCAAAATACTTAGTCATCATTTTCCAACTACCACAAGTCTAGAAACATAAACTGAAAATAACATAAAGTAAACTATCCCCAAAATAGATGTGGTGAAGCCATAGCAAGCTCAAGTCCAAACCGTACATGAGCTGTCAAGAAAGCAAGCCAAATGTCCTAGCTAAGCACTAATGTTCCCTCCCTGAGAACCTGGGGGGGCGGGGGGGGGGGAACGGAAGAAAAGAGGCGAAAGAAAAAGGGTCAGTCATAAAGGCTGGTAAGTCCTACCAACTATTAGTATAAAAACTAATGAAGTTAACTAGACATGAGAAACTGAGATGAAACATAAAGATGGTAACTAACTGGCATGATAAATAGATAACAAGGTAGATCAAGTGTGGCATTGCATATACAAGGTTCAGTTTTGCACCAATAGTACTAGTATTCTAACCCATGTCAAGTATAATCAAGAAATGATCCCTTGGCCCAATATCATGAGATGACCCAAGTCAAGGTCCAACTATACGATCTAGTCGATCGGCTCCCTATAAGCCTAACTTGTCGAGCGTCGGTGTCATACGGCCCAATCACGGAATGTAGTCAACTTTGCTAGGTCCACCCTAGGGTGTATCAAGCCCTAAGGTGCCAACCACTGACACAAATCAAGCAGGCACAGTCTAAACCTACTGGTGCCCATGTCTGTTTTTTTTTCAACTCCGGACTATGTGCACGACCATAGACCGCCTGAACCTACACTGGCGCACCTACTCAGCCGTCTTTCTGGTCGCTTACAATCAACCCGGTAATCGTGCCCTAACCTAGTCCCTAGGGTATCGTGATACATCTAAGAGGGTTACTGCTGAAAAGGACCACATAATTAGGGTTTCTAACGGGTTAAGGGTGGTTAACCCTATCCACTCATGTATCAAGTTGGTTAAATGTATCCAAGTGGTTCATGACTTAACCCTATCATGTGGGATTAATTAACTTAATGCGCCCAACCTCTCACATTAGACTTTGTTGTGGTTACTGGATGTGTCGGGCGGGTCTGGGCAGCTTTACACCACAACCTAGTCTAACCTCGGGTTTCAAGCGCGATATGACCAACTACTCACATTGGGTCCTATTGTTTGTAGCCACTGGATTTGCCGGGCGGTTCCGGGAAGATTTATGCTACAAACTCAACCCAACCTCGAGTTGGACACTTTATGGTTTTCTACATGTCATGACCACATTCAAGTTTTCAAGCATAATCAATTTTCATGTCACATTTCAAGTCATGTTTTTCATGTCATTTCAAGTTCGCCTAACTACCCATAACGATTCCCATCGCATGTAAATTCGCATCAATACAAATAGATCAAGAAGGGGAACATAACAATATGACAAAGATGGGCATAAGGTGGTAAAGTGGGTCATAAGTTAAACACGATGATATTTGAGGCAAAGGTGTTCATCACAACTAGCATATAGGATTATTGGCCTCAAAACATGTATGACATCAAACTTAGCAAATAAGGTGATAACATGTAATAGTTGACATTGAGTGATAAACTTGTGACTAGCATGTAGTTCAACATCATAGGCAAGTTAACATCAAGGTTATGAGGGGTTCTATGTTGCATTATGCATAATCCCCAAATAAAGATCATAGCTTTCTACCCAAAAATCAAGATGAACGGTACTAGGTTCATGATAGTTCCACAATCATAGATCAAAAGAGTCATGAATGGATCTATGCATACAATGATAGACCTAAGACAAGTACTACACAAAAATCCCATTTCAACTTGCTACATGTTCATATTAATTTCATAGTTTAAATCTAAGAGTAGAGTGGGGCTTACAAATCGTGGCTATGAGAACTAGAACAAAATAGAACAAGATAGAGACGTTGTAGAAGCTCTAGGAATGATGTAGCAACACTAGAAGCCTTGAGAAAAAAGTAGCTCCTTTGATTTGATGGAGAAAGATTGCTCCTTTGCCTTAGATCTAGTTTAGAACTCTCAAGCTCTCAAGATGAAGATGGAGGCCATGATTAGGGAGCATTTTGGCAGCACTTAGTTGTTAGGATGATTTGTGGTGGTTTAGGCTAGGTCTTAGGGTGTTTTTATAAGAGTAGAGACAAGTTTAGGCCATAGGATTAACCCTAGTTTAGATCTGAACCATCGAATCTCGTCATATGCTAGCTGAGCAGACCCAAAGGAGCAAGCAGGTGCACCAGGCCAACATGGTCCGACCAGGGAAGTCGACCTCCAGGTCGACTGCCCAGTCGACCTGGGGCTGGGGCAGGTCGACTCCCCAGTCGACCCCCCAGTCGACCTAGGGCTGGGCGGTAAATTTTCCCTCCCAGTCTGTTTGGGGCTGAATTTGAATTTCGGGCTAAATTTTGAATTTTTTGAAATTTTCTATGGGCCATAACTTGGTCATACGGACTCCGATTTACGAAATTTCGGACTCGTTTTCAAGTAGAATTTCGAGACGAACGCAATGGCGTAACCCGTTCCCATTGATTCTTAACTTATAATTTAATTATGCCCTGATTTCTTGTTTTAACATGTTATAAAAATTCGGGTTGTTACATTCTCCCCACCTTAAAGGATTTCGTCCCCGAAATCTCCAAATTAGGAAGAACGTATCCTACCTTCCATCATCCATCTACTCAAAACATCATCCACAAGTAATCATTGTCCTTAAAAGATTTCTAATGCTGTATGAACATATGCAAAAGTGTATGTATATGCACCTATCTAATGCGAAAATCAGGCGGTTACTGACTCAGTAAACCTCCTTAATGCAGAATATGTTAGTGAAATGAGTCCAAATGTATGCAAATTCCTAACATAATTTATAATCTCTACATGAGTGCACATAACATTCATTCATATGCAACATCCACGTGATAGCATAACAAGTTTCATCCATGAATAAGCATAAACACTCATGCATATGCAATATGAAAGTGTGTGAGCCGATCTTAGTGCCTAACGTGTATCATGCATCCACGAGTAACCACTTGCAAACACTTGCAACCATTTGCAACCATCAAGCATGACATGTTTCAAATGCATGTTTCATCCAAAGGGTTTCTGCCTAAGGTTCTCATGACAAGATTAACGAAATAACAAGATAAACATGGATAGCAAAAGAAAGATATGCTAACTAGGAAAAGAGATTGAGAATGTACCCTCAAAAAGAAATGGATAAAGCCCACGCATCTTCTCCTCAGTTTCCCAAGTTGCATCTTCATCGGCTTCACTCCACTGAACCTTTACTAACTTGACTTCTCGATTCCTCAGCTTCTTGATCTCCGTTCCCAAGATACGAATCGGAGCTCGCCTCAGGGTTGCCTCTTTCTCTACCTCCACGTCTTCAAGAATGCTAGGCTCAACTACTTCGGCTGATTCATGTAGGCATTTTCGGAGATGCGAGACATGAAAGACATTGTGCACTCCAGCCAGCTTCTTGGGCAATTCCACCCTATAAGCCATTTGCCCAATCTTCTCGATGATAGGGAAGGGTCCTACGAACCTTGGTGCTAGCTTTCCAACTGCTCCAAAACGAACCATATTTCGCAAGGGAGAAACTTTCACAAAGACCATATCTCCAACTTCAAACTCTAAGTCTGTCCTTCGCTTGTCTGCATAGGATTTCTGTCTGTCTTGGGCCGTTTTCATCCGCCTTCGAATCAACTCAACCTTATCGGATATGTCCCTTATCATGTCGGGCCCAAGTATAAGCTTATCCGTCGTCTCCCACCAACATGTTGGTGACTTGCATGGCCTCCCATACAAAGCTTCGAATGGTGCCATCCCTATGCTTGCTTGGTAGCTGTTATTATAAGCAAACTCTACGAGTGGAAGGTGGTCTTCCCAAGTGCCACCAAAGTCAAGAATGCATAGCCTCAACAGATCTTCTAGTACCCTATTCACCCTTTCGGTCTGACCGTCTGTCTGTGGGTGATAGGCTGTACTTAGATTCAATCGCGTACCCATCGCTTCTTGCAAACTATTCCAAAATTGGCTAGTGAAGATTGGGTCACGATCGCTAACTATGCTAGAAGGAACTCCATGCAATCGCACTATCTCTCGAAGATAAACATATGCTAGCCATGATGCGGTCCTCTTGCTCTTCACTGGAATGAAATGAGCGCTCTTCGTGAGTCTATCCACTATGACCCATATGCTAGAATTCCCCTTCCTTGATCTCGGCAATCCATCCACAAAATCCATAGAGATACTTTCCCACTTCCATTGCGGGACCTCCAACGGATGCAGTAGCCCACCGGGCTTCTTCGACTCGGCTGCATCTAGAAACAAACTCTGCAACATCCTTTTTCATCCCAACCCAAAAGAAAATGCGCTTCATATCCCGGTACATCTTATCCCCTCCGGGATGTATGGTCATCCTCGAGTGATGCGCCTCCTCAAGAACTTTATTTACTAAGTCTCCCACTTGTGGGACACATAGTCTTCCATCACGCCTTAGCCACCCCTTGTCATCAATAGTATATCTAGCGAGGTGACTTGACGTCTCACCACGAATCAACTTGTCCATGATCTCGACTATCTGCGGGTCTTCCCTCTGTGAAGTCCCAACTTGATCAAGAAGTGTATGTCTAAGTTCAAGGGATGCTAACGAACCAGTCATCGACTCAACAGCAGGTGTGAAATCAAAGGTTGCCAAGAACTCTAGGCTCTTCATCTCAACAAGCAAGGGACTCAAAGTCAACCTTCTTCTACTTAGCGCATCCACCACAACATTACCCTTGCAGGGGTATAAGCTATATCGAAGTCATATGATGCCAAGAATTCCATCCACCTCTGATGCCTTAGATTCAAATCTTTCTGCGAGAAGAGGTACTTGAGCGACTTGTGATCAGTATATAACTCAAACCTTTCACCTAGAAGATAATGGGGCCAAGACTTGGGTGCAAAGACGATCGCCGCCAACTCCAAATCATGAGTGGGATAGTTCTTCTCATGAACTTTGAGTTGCCTACCCCCAAATCATATCACTCTCCCTTCTTGCATCAGGACAGCGCCTAATCGCGTGCCACATGCATCGGTGTACACGGTAAACAACTTCCCTCCATTGGGTAATGCTAGAACGGGAGCTGTGGTGAGGGCTTTCTTGAGCCTTTGAAAAGCAAGCTCACACTCTAAGTCCCATGCAAAGACTAAGTTCTTCTTCATTAACTTAGTAAGAGGGGATAAAATCTTAGCGAAGTCCTTAATGAACTTCCTATAAAATCCTGCCAGACCGAGAAAGCTTCTCACTTCAGTTGCATTCTTCGGAACTTTCCAGTCTTGTACCGCCACTACTTTAGCGGGATCCACAGCTATGCCTTGCTTAGAAACTATATGCCCAAGGAACCGAACTTCTCTTCTCCAAAAATGGCATTTGGAGAACTTGGCTTTTAACTGATGAGCTCTAAGCTTATCCATAACCTCCTTGAGATGTGTAGCATGCTCTTCCTCGTCTGTAACAACCCGTATTTCGATAACATGATTAAAGACGAGAATCAAGGCAGAATTTAATTTTAAATTCTGAATCAAGTGAAATGGGCTATGCCATTGCGTTGTCTCGGAAAAATACGTGAAATAGAGTCCGAGTTTTCGAAAATCGGAGTCCGTATGACCAAGATATGGCCTCGCGAAGTTTCATGAAAAATTCCCAAATTAGAGTATACTTAATTAAGTGAAATGGGTTGCGCAGAGAAATATATATATATTGATATATATATATATAATTGAAAATTAAATAAATAAATATGCAAAAATGTTCAAAACAGCGAATTGGGAGAGGGGAATAACCGAACCGGCCGATTTTTGAGGTCGACTCGAGCTCGCTGGGTCGACTAGGGGTTAATCCAGGGTGTTTGGCTGTCAACCCGTGGGCCGATTCGCTCAAATGCAGATTTTGCATTTGGATGGTTCTCATGGTTCATCTTTAATCTAAAGGCCCTAGATGGTTCCTACACTTGACTTCTTCCCCAAGACATGCTTTGATGGCTTGGATTGAATCTAGGTTTAATCCTATGGCCTAAAACACTTGCCTAATCTATAAATAAGACCCTAACCTATCCTAAATCCTCATTATTCATTCATGCAACTAAACTATGGCAAAATTTCTACTCTCATGGCCTCCACTCAACTATCCTAGCCTCCACTTCATTTCTATGAAAGGTTTCATGATCATGAGAGTGTTAGAGAGTCCCTATGTTAGTATGAGAGCCTCTCAAGTTGATTTCAAGGAAAAAGCTTTGATCTTTGTTCATAAAGATGGTGTTTTTGTTGATTTGGGGCATCCATCTTTGGGTTTTTGGGTGATGGCATGCATAGGCTTCCTCACAAGCTTTAGTTTAATCGATTTAGGCCTTCAAATCAATGTAAGCCCTTCCCTACTCTTAGGTATTAACTATGAAGTTAAAAGTTCATGTTGAAAGTTTGGGTTTGATCATTGAGAATGATGCATGCTATCATGTTATGCAAGTTTATGAAGTCATTATCTTGATCTTATGAGCTAAAAGCCACAACCTTTATGTTAAAATGTTTCATTATGCAACATGAAAACCTTCATAATCATTATGTCAACTTGCATATGAAGTCATAACCCTTATATGATGATATATGCGAGTTACTAGTCATCATTCCTTGTCTTTTGTCACCATGATTCGTTTATGTGCCAAGTTTGGGTTTATGCATGTTTTTGAGGTGTAGGAATGTAACATGCAAGTTAATGAACACATGTGTGCCTCATTTGCCACCATGATTAACTTGTGGCTTAATATCCATTTTTGTCATGCCTTTGCCAAGTCTCTTCTTTTAATCCATCACGTTGTTGCAAACGTATATGCGAGTTTAAAAAGCGTTGGGGTCACATTATGGGGAAACATAATGACATGAATATGATTTGGGTAAATGGGTATAAACATGACAACATGTAACGTTAAATATGACATGTGTTTATACTTGAAAACATAACTTGAAATGTAACATGGAAGTTGACATGTAAGTATGCATAAAAACATAAGCTTGGGAATTTACCTATTAAGTTAGGTCTACCCATTGGGAATTTACCTATTAAGTTAGGTCTACCCAATTGCTTGAAAACTTGACTATGAACATGACACTAGACTAAACATGAAAGTGGCCAACTCGAGGTTGGGTTGAGTTTGCAACGTAAAACTACCCGGAACCGACCGGCCTAACTAGTAGTTGCAAACAATAGGACTCAATGTGAGAAGTTGGTCATGTTGTGCTTGAACCCGAGGTTAGACCAAGTTGTGGTGTAAATCTACCCGGACCCGCCCGGCTTAACTAGTAACCACAACAAAGTCTAATGTGAGAGGTTGGGGTGCATTAAATAATTAATGCCACATAATAGGGTTAAGTTAATTTGATTAATGAGGCTTAACCAAATATGACATGGACAAATGGGTTAAGTAATTTGATTAGGCTAATGATACTTAACAAAACATGACACTGTTGGGTAGGTTAAGTAACTTGATTTTCCTAACGACACTTGACCATTTTTATACGACGAGGGGACGGGATTAAGTTAACCAACACTTAATCAATCCAACACGATAACTTGATAAGGTTAAGTAAATTTTCTTAGTAACACTTAACCGTTTAATACAGTTAATGGATGGGGTTAAGTCAACTCAGACCTAACTAATCTAAACATGGTAATTGGACGGGGTTAAGTTAATTTACACTTAACTAATCCAACTCGTTAGTTTGATGTGGTTAAGTGACCTATACTTAACCAATCTAACGTGAAAACATGATAAGGCTAAGTCACGAATCACTTGAATACGCTTGACCGATTTGACTCGGTAATTTGACAAGGTCAAGTTAATTTATATAATTAACCAATCTAAAATGATAATTAGACGAGGTTAAGTTATGGATTGCTTAATATACTTAGCCAACTTGACACATGGTTTGTAGGGTTAAGTCTTGGACTTGGATACTTAGCCAATTTTGACATGGTTCGTAGACGGGCTAAGTTATGAACTTAAGTGACACTTAACCCATTAGATAAACCCTAATTCGGAGGATTAGGTAAATAACCATAGTTAACAAGGATTATGGAAATAAGGCTAAGTGGTAAACCTTAGTTAAGGGAAACTAAGTAATAATTCTTAGTCAAGGAAATTTGGACCATTTCTTAGATAGATTAGTAACCCGATACGTTAGGTCAACGTTTAAGTATGCGTGTAGGAGCAGGCTATCTGATTTAGATAAAGGCTCCAACGAACTGGGTAACGAAGCAGCGGCTTCGGGGAACGTGAGGATATTCTTGGGATCCCTCTGTGAGCTGCCAGGTCAATATACTAGGCTCACGAGAGGTTGAGGTCTGCGGTAGAAGAACCAAGAATATGCCTTGGTTGCTATGCGAGCGACCTAAAGACTGGGGTGGATAGCAGTGAGTCGACGAATACATAAGGTGCCCGAGATAGCAAGTTCGTCGATCATCTACCATCTTGAGTCAAGCGTGTACGTACGGAAAGGCAGGTAACACCCAACAGACCATAATTGCTATCTAATTATGGGTGAGGTAGGCCGTAGGATGTGGGCTGACCGGAGTGTAGTTCTCATGCAAGATTTTCTCTTGTGTTGCCTTTCACTAGTTGAGGGAGGGGTCTCGTGGGACCATAGCCACGTGTAGAAAAGCAGACCTTAGTATCTGCATCGGCAGATAAATCTAAAGCTCCCGACCGAGTCCTGTATTTCTTGTTTTGCCCTGTGACAGGACTCGGATGGCACGATGTGATACATGTGCATACAGTTATAGAAAAACGATTCACGATGAATGCGTGGGAAAAAGGGCGCGGTTGAGGGTTAGCGTAATCCCTAGTGGCCTAGGTGGTTTAACCCAAACCGAAATACGAAAGCGTGCAATAGGTAAGCGTAATCCCTAGTGGTGCTAGGTGGCGTAAGTCCTAGTAGTTCAAACGATGATTCATATGGAAGAGCCTAGCTAGAACAAGGGTGACAGTCCAAACGATTTCAAGGATAATACGACATGAGGAAGCCCGTACGAGGTACGGCAAAGGACTGAACTTATATACATGGAAAGAAACATATGATTTGAGTAACCTATATATGCGATATATTAGGTTGACATGGACCATTACATGACATTGGGCAAGGGACATTCATGGTTAACACATGACGCGGGTTGGGATACTAGTACGAGAGGTGCAGAGCAAATATACATGTTAGAACCAGGAAGAATATACGAAACAGATACCGTGGGATGTTAGACGAGGTAGATACCTTGGGATAGTATACTTGATAGAAATCTGACGATGGGATACTTTGATTTATCATGATACCGTAGTTTATCGCGATACCTTAGTTTATCTAAGTTCAATAGTTCATCCTGTTATTTTGATTTAGCTTATCTATCTTGTTGTCATGCTTATGTTCATCTCAGTTTCTCATGACAGTTAGCTTTACTAGTTTTTATACTAATAGTAGATAGGGCTTACTCAGTCTTTTTGACTGACCCGTTTTGTTTCGCCTCTTTTCTTCCGTTCCCCCCCAGGTTACAGGGAGGAAATACTGCTGTTTAGTTTGGACTTCTTCTGCTTGAAGGTCATCATGGATGGCTTGGACTTTTCTTGGCTATGGCTACTTTACTGTCTTTATTTGGGGAATAATTTATGAAAAAGTCTTTATGCTTATTTACTATTGCAAGACAGGTTTTGATGTACTCTGATGTAAAAGGCTTTAGACCTTAATTATAAATGTTTATGAAAGTTCGATTTTACTTCCGCTATTTTATATGTTCTGTCTTGTGATATTTCTGTGCATGTTTACCAATAATGCCCCTCTAAAGCTAGTGCATTCCTTTGTGAGTGACCCTAGCGGAGGCGGGGTGTTACACGTGGTATCAGAGCAGAAGGTTACTAGACTGGGCAAAAGTTTTTAAAGACCTTCTGAAAATTATTTGAAAAACCGTTTACAAAGAAGCATTTTTCAAGAAAATTTTCTTTTAAAAAGAAAAAGGCTATTCCCCAAAGGCCATTAGCATTATCCTTGTTTCCTTGATTGAATCTCTTTTCCTTTCTTTCCTCCATCTGTAGTCACAGTGGTTTTGACTGCGACTAGTCTTTCTAGCTGCGTAAGTGTTTCCCGTACGATGGAGGTGGTTCTCGAGAGACCGTTGCAGAGTTATGCATGAAAGGATAGTAAGAACAAGGATAAAGGATACGAGCTCAGGGATAAGCAACATGTTGGTATGGCTGAGTCCTAAAAGGAGGGAGAAAGATGAACAATGAAACCCATGACGAGAGAGTACCTTTGGCATGGTGAAACGGGACGGATAGTTAAGTATCATGGAACAGGGACAAGATCATTCGGAGGGCAATAGTATGCTCTCATTTCTAGGGTACCTCAGAAGGAGGGTAACGATCTTGTTAAAGGTTTAGCTTTTCTTCTCTATCATCCTGTCGGGACTTTGTTTTGATCACCGCATCTTTTAAGTCCGCTTCGATAGTTGAGTCTCTGCACCTTAAGTACTAGCGTAATAGAGAAGCCCATTTTTGTCTCAAAGTCCTATTGGAGAATCAGTCCATTTATACATGACTTGTTTGGATTTGGGAATGTCTATGCCAAGTGTTGAGTTTGGAAATAATGCTTATGTTTTTAAGCTATGGATGGATTCTAGGGATGAAGTGGTTATCCAGTAAGGGGTGCCACTCTCGGTTTTGATAGGAGGGTAGTTAGACTCTTGACTAACCTTGGTAATACCCTCGAAGTCTCGTGTAATCTTTTGGGTTCGGTCATGGTTAGTTACTTAGAATCCCTTGATGCCTTTATGGGAAATTGGAAGCCCAATCGAGTGGTGTTCGCCGATAAGACGGATGGTTTATTTCACTTATGCATGGGTTATAGAAATCACCTTAGTAAGTGCGCTTGATAACCTGGTTGGCATCAGTTTACTTTCAAGAGAAAGTTCTTCTATGTGGAATACCTTGTGGTACGAGGTCCGAGATTCATTAGTGAATTTTGGAAAGCTTGCATGAGATCATGAGTACGCAGTCATGTTTGCGTCAAGTATTTTAGGAAAAGGATAAGTGCAAGTGGAACGAGAGGCGACGAAGAAATGAGTTTCAGCTCATGTTATGAAAACAGGAAATAAGAAGCTACGAAATCGCGAAGTTAAAGGACGGTCAAGGCATAATGGAATTAAGCTCAAGGAAATACGACTTTGATGGTCAAAGACTAGATACGCGCATGATATCTCTTTTTGGGAGTATATCCTTGATCCCTGTTTTCTGTAGAGCTTACTTGTAGGCTATCTTTTGTGGACATCCTCTCGGTCCTATTCTCCGTTACAAACCCTGTAAGGAGTTTGTCCTGTTTATCTTCTCGACCCTGTTTCAGGGAATTCTAGGTAGAACCCTATGGATGTAAACATGTATTTGAAACATGTTATGATTGATATGGTTGCAAGTGGTTGCAAGTGGTTGCAAGTGGTTGCTCGTGGATGCGCGAATACACATTAGATACTAGCTCGACTCGGTCACATTTCATATTGCATATGCACGAGTATTTATACTTGTTTATGGATGAAATCGAATGTATTATCATGCGGTTGTTGCATATGAATGAATGATTGTGCACGCATATAGTATCTATATGACTAGGACTATTTGCATACATGTTGGATTCATGGCACTATACATATTTTGCATTAGAAAGATTATTGAGGCCTAATCATTAGCATTAGCTAAGGAACATGTACACACACGTCTTGCATATATTCATACAGCATTAGAAATCATCTAAGGACAATGGTTGCTCGTGGATGATGTTTTGAGTAGATGGATGATGGATGGTAGGATATGTTCTTCCTAACTTGGAGATTTCGGGGACGAAATCCTAAAAGATGGGGAGAATGTAACAACCCGTATTTCGATAACATGATTAAAGACGAGAATCAAGGCAGAATTTAATTTTAAATTCTGAATCAAGTGAAACGGGCTATGCCATTGCGTTGTCTCGGAAAAATACGTGAAATAGAGTCCGAGTTTTCGAAAATCGGAGTCCGTATGACCAAGATATGGCCTCGCGAAGTTTCATGAAAAATTCCCAAATTAGAGTATACTTAATTAAGTGAAATGGGTTGCGCAGAGAAATATATATATATTGATATATATATATATAATTGAAAATTAAATAAATAAATATGCAAAAATGTTCAAAACAGCGAATTGGGAGAGGGGAATAACCGAACCGGCCGATTTTTGAGGTCGACCCGAGCTCGCTGGGTCGACTAAGGGTTAATCCAGGGTGTTTGGCTGTCAACCCGTGGGCCGATTCGCTCAAATGCAGATTTTGCATTTGGATGGTTCTCATGGTTCATCTTTAATCTAAAGGCCCTAGATGGTTCCTACACTTGACTTCTTCCCCAAGACATGCTTTGATGGCTTGGATTGAATCTAGGTTTAATCCTATGGCCTAAAACACTTGCCTAATCTATAAATAAGACCCTAACCTATCCTAAATCCTCATTATTCATTCATGCAACTAAACTATGGAAAAATTTCTACTCTCATGGCCTCCACTCAACTATCCTAGCCTCCACTTCATTTCTATGAAAGGTTTCATGATCATGAGAGTGTTAGAGAGTCCCTATGTTAGTATGAGAGCCTCTCAAGTTGATTTCAAGGCAAAAGCTTTGATCTTTGTTCATAAAGATGGTGTTTTTGTTGATTTGGGGCATCCATCTTTGGGTTTTTGGGTGATGGCATGCATAGGCTTCCTCACAAGCTTTAGTTTAATCGATTTAGGCCTTCAAATCAATGTAAGCCCTTCCCTACTCTTAGGTATTAACTATGAAGTTAAAAGTTCATGTTGAAAGTTTGGGTTTGATCATTGAGAATGATGCATGCTATCATGTTATGCAAGTTTATGAAGTCATTATCTTGATCTTATGAGCTAAAAGCCACAACCTTTATGTTAAAATGTTTCATTATGCAACATGAAAACCTTCATAATCATTATGTCAACTTGCATATGAAGTCATAACCCTTATATGATGATATATGCGAGTTACTAGTCATCATTCCTTGTCTTTTGTCACCATGATTCGTTTATGTGCCAAGTTTGGGTTTATGCATGTTTTTGAGGTGTAGGAATGTAACATGCAAGTTAATGAACACATGTGTGCCTCATTTGCCACCATGATTAACTTGTGGCTTAATATCCATTTTTGTCATGCCTTTGCCAAGTCTCTTCTTTTAATCCATCACGTTGTTGCAAACGTATATGCGAGTTTAAAAAGCGTTGGGGTCACATTATGGGGAAACATAATGACATGAATATGATTTGGGTAAATGGGTATAAACATGACAACATGTAACGTTAAATATGACATGTGTTTATACTTGAAAACATAACTTGAAATGTAACATGGAAGTTGACATGTAAGTATGCATAAAAACATAAGCTTGGGAATTTACCTATTAAGTTAGGTCTACCCATTGGGAATTTACCTATTAAGTTAGGTCTACCCAATTGCTTGAAAACTTGACTATGAACATGACACTAGACTAAACATGAAAGTGGCCAACTCGAGGTTGGGTTGAGTTTGCAACGTAAAACTACCCGGAACCGACCGGCCTAACTAGTAGTTGCAAACAATAGGACTCAATGTGAGAAGTTGGTCATGTTGTGCTTGAACCCGAGGTTAGACCAAGTTGTGGTGTAAATCTACCCGGACCCGCCCGGCTTAACTAGTAACCACAACAAAGTCTAATGTGAGAGGTTGGGGTGCATTAAATAATTAATGCCACATAATAGGGTTAAGTTAATTTGATTAATGAGGCTTAACCAAATATGACATGGACAAATGGGTTAAGTAATTTGATTAGGCTAATGATACTTAACAAAACATGACAGGGTTGGGTAGGTTAAGTAACTTGATTTTCCTAACGACACTTGACCATTTTTATACGACGAGGGGACGGGATTAAGTTAACCAACACTTAATCAATCCAACACGATAACTTGATAAGGTTAAGTAAATTTTCTTAGTAACACTTAACAGTTTAATACAGTTAATGGATGGGGTTAAGTCAACTCAGACCTAACTAATCTAAACATGGTAATTGGACGGGGTTAAGTTAATTTACACTTAACTAATCCAACTCGTTAGTTTGATGTGGTTAAGTGACCTATACTTAACCAATCTAACGTGAAAACATGATAAGGCTAAGTCACGAATCACTTGAATATGCTTGACCGATTTGACTCGGTAATTTGACAAGGTCAAGTTAATTTATATAATTAACCAATCTAAAATGATAATTAGACGAGGTTAAGTTATGGATTGCTTAATATACTTAGCCAACTTGACACATGGTTTGTAGGGTTAAGTCTTGGACTTGGATACTTAGCCAATTTTGACATGGTTCGTAGACGGGCTAAGTTATGAACTTAAGTGACACTTAACCCATTAGATAAACCCTAATTCGGAGGATTAGGTAAATAACCATAGTTAACAAGGATTATGGAAATAAGGCTAAGTGGTAAACCTTAGTTAAGGGAAACTAAGTAATAATTCTTAGTCAAGGAAATTTGGACCATTTCTTAGATAGATTAGTAACCCGATACGTTAGGTCAACGTTTAAGTATGCGTGTAGGAGCAGGCTATCTGATTTAGATAAAGGCTCCAACGAACTGGGTAACGAAGCAGCGGCTTCGGGGAACGTGAGGATATTCTTGGGATCCCTCTGTGAGCTGCCAGGTCAATATACTAGGCTCACGAGAGGTTGAGGTCTGCGGTAGAAGAACCAAGAATATGCCTTGGTTGCTATGCGAGCGACCTAAAGACTGGGGTGGATAGCAGTGAGTCGACGAATACATAAGGTGCCCGAGATAGCAAGTTCGTCGATCATCTACCATCTTGAGTCAAGCGTGTACGTACGGAAAGGCAGGGAACACCCAACAGACCATAATTGCTATCTAATTATGGGTGAGGTAGGCCGTAGGATGTGGGCTGGCCGGAGTGTAGTTCTCATGCAAGATTTTCTCTTGTGTTGCCTTTCACTAGTTGAGGGAGGGGTCTCGTGGGACCATAGCCACGTGTAGAAAAGCAGACCTTAGTATCTGCATCGGCAGATAAATCTAAAGCTCCCGACCGAGTCCTGTATTTCTTGTTTTGCCCTGTGACAGGACTCGGATGGCACGATGTGATACATGTGCATACAGTTATAGAAAAACGATTCACGATGAATGCATGGGAAAAAGGGCGCGGTTGAGGGTTAGGGTAATCCCTAGTGGCCTAGGTGGTTTAACCCAAACCGAAATACGAAATCGTGCAATAGGTAAGCGTAATCCCTAGTGGTGCTAGGTGGCGTAAGTCCTAGTAGTTCAAACGATGATTCATATGGAAGAGCCTAGCTAGAACAAGGGTGACAGTCCAAACGATTTCAAGGATAATACGACATGAGGAAGCCCGTACGAGGTACGGCAAAGGACTGAACTTATATACATGGAAAGAAACATATGATTTGAGTAACATATATATGCGATATATTAGGTTGACATGGACCATTACATGACATTGGGCAAGGGACATTCATGGTTAACACATGACGCGGGTTGGGATACTAGTACGAGAGGTGCAGAGCAAATATACATGTTAGAACCAGGAAGAATATACGAAACAAATACCGTGGGATGTTAGACGAGGTAGATACCTTGGGATAGTATACTTGATAGAAATCTGACGATGGGATACTTTGATTTATCATGATACCGTAGTTTATCGCGATACCTTAGTTTATCTAAGTTCAATAGTTCATCCTGTTATTTTGATTTAGCTTATCTATCTTGTTGTCATGCTTATGTTCATCTCAGTTTCTCATGACAGTTAGCTTTACTAGTTTTTATACTAATAGTAGATAGGGCTTACTCAGTCTTTTTGACTGACCCGTTTTGTTTCGCCTTTTTCTTCCGTTCCCCCCCAGGTTACAGGGAGGAAATACTGCTGTTTAGTTTGGACTTCTTCTGCTTGAAGGTCATCATGGATGGCTTGGACTTTTCTTGGCTATGGCTACTTTACTGTCTTTATTTGGGGAATAATTTATGAAAAAGTCTTTATGCTTATTTACTATTGCAAGACAGGTTTTGATGTACTCTGATGTAAAAGGCTTTAGACCTTAATTATAAATGTTTATGAAAGTTCGATTTTACTTCCGCTATTTTATATGTTCTGTCTTGTGATATTTCTGTGCATGTTTACCAATAATGCCCCTTTAAAGCTAGTGCATTCCTTTGTGAGTGACCCTAGCGGAGGCGGGGTGTTACATCGTCCTTAGAGAAGATCAGAATATCATCCACGAAAACAACCACAAACTTGTTAAGGAACTCCCTAACACCCTACTCATCAAATCAACGAAGTATGCGGGTGCATTAGTCAAACCGAACGACATGACGAGCCATTCAAAGAATC
Organism: Allium sativum; assembly: GCA_030737875.1. Classification (NCBI taxonomy): domain Eukaryota; kingdom Viridiplantae; phylum Streptophyta; class Magnoliopsida; order Asparagales; family Amaryllidaceae; genus Allium; species Allium sativum. The sequence goes on along the minus strand of CM060915.1, from coordinate 733,185,676 downwards.
CATCTGGATCCTAAACGCAGTCTTGTCAATACTATCCTCAGCCACTCTAAGCTGATGGAATCCAGTGGCTAGATCGAGTTGGGAGAAAACAGAAGCACCTACAAGCTGGTCAAAGAGATCATCGATCCTCGGTAACGGGTGCCTATTCTTCTTTGTCAGCTTGTTTAACTCACGATAATCAACACATAGACGAAGCGAACCATCCGCCTTAGTAGCGAATACCACAGGAGCACACCATTTAGAAATGCTTCGCCTAATGAAATTTTTCTCAAGCAACTCCTTGACTTGCTTGCTAAGCTCTCTTCTTTCTCGCGGGGCCATGTGCCTAACATGCAATGAAACTGGCTTGGCATTATCTACAAGATAAATACAGAAGTCTATCTCGCGTTTAGGGGGTAACCCCTTCACCTCATCAAAGACATCAGGATATTCTCGGACCACCCTCACAGATTGAAGATTGTCAATAGACGAGTCGAGGGATTCAAGATAACATAACATCTCGGGATCCATAAGGTTACAAGAAATCTCTAGGGTATTGCCAAGGCAAGTCATAAGCCTTACTACCCTATGCTCACAATCGAGAATGGCTCCATAGCTGGACAACCAATCCATGCCCAAAATCAATTCGTATCCCATGAACCCGAGAACATAAGCATTACATGTGAATTCTACGGTCAAGATAGAAATCCTCAAATCCATACAAATCATAGATAGATGGGCGGAACCCCCAATTGGATTTGAAACACTAACAGGATCCTCAACTAGACTAGTACTTAGGTGCAAACTTTCAACAGTGTCAGAAGAAATAAAGGTATGCGATGCGCCAGAATCAAATAAAGTTCGAACAGGAAAACCAGAAATGTAAACAAGGCTTTCTACAGAAATACTACCTCGATCCGGAGCTGGAGTAGTGTTGAGAGCATGCATCTGCCCTCCAGATGGTCCTGCCCGCTGAGTCTGTCCTTGCTTCTTTGGGCAATCCTTACTGTAATGTCCAGACTCCCCGCAATGAAAGCATTCTCCCAACTTCCTCTTCTTCTTCCTACAATCTTTGGCTATGTGTCCAGTGATCCCATAGAAGTTGCACTTCCTTGTCTCCCTTGCCTTGTTGTTGTTGGCCTTGTTACCCTTGTTGTTCTTGTTGTTCTTATTGTTCTGGTTGCCTCCCCACTTGGAGTCCACCTTCTTGGTTTGAGTCTCATTAAGCTTAACTTCTTTCTTGCCATTCTTACCATCTCCTTGAAGCAAGGCCATATCCTCTAAGCTCTCAAAAGTGTCCCCCATGGGTATATGAGACATGGCCAAACCTTGCAATGGCTCATTCAATCCTCGAGCAAAGCATAGAGCCTTCTTCTGAGGTGTGTTAACCATGTCTAAACCGAATCGAGCAAGCTGGTTAAACTTATTCACATACTCCCTCACGGCCATGTCCCCTTGCTTCAAAGATATAAACCCCTCCATTTGCAGATTCTCTTCAGAAGATGATAGAAACTTCAGCCCAAACCTCATCCTAAAGTCGGCCCAAGTCTCTATAGGCCTAGTAGCGTTGGTGACTTCCCACCAATAAGCAGCTTCCTCTTTCAATAGCCATACTACCAACAGAATTTTCCTACGATCTTCTACATCAAAGATAGCAAAAAGGTCTTCAGTTTCCCTTAACCAGTTTCTTGCCTCAACAAAAGTCTCTGTCCCAACAAAATTCTTGCCACCATCGCCTTAAAGTCTTTGCAAATCTTCGCGAAATCCGCTCGTGGACGCTGAGGAGGAGGAGGAGGAACCTCAGCTACGGGAGGAGGAGTGGGAGTGTCTGCTGGGCCGGCTCCATTTGCCCTAGCCTGCATGTACCTCCTAAACCAAATAGGTACCGATATTCCCTCCGGGATGATAAAGTTATCAGCCATGCTGAAACGAAGTAAAAGATAGATTTAGAAAGAGGAAACAAAGGATAGTGCTAATGGCTTTTTGGGGAATAGCCTTTTAAAATAAACTAGACTTTCCTTGGAAAAATACTAAATTGGTTTTGAAAATAGTTTTTCAAAAGGGTTTTTAAAACTTTTGTCCGGTCTAGTAAACCTCATGCTCTGATACCAAATGTAACACCCCACCTCCGGCAGGGTCACTCACAAGAGAATGCACTAGCTTTGGAGGGGTGTTGTCTAGGTAAACATGCACAGAGATATCACAAGACAGAACATAGATAAATAAATAAGTAAAGCAGCGGTAGAAATTAAAAAAAACCATGGTTAACCATTTGAAAACCAAATAGTCAACTTACATCAAAATACTTAGTCATCATTTTCCAACTACCACAAGTCTAGAAACATAAACTGAAAATAACATAAAGTAAACAATCCCCAAAATAGATGTGGTGAACCCATAGCAAGCTCAAGTCCAAACCGTACATGAGCTGTCAAGAAAGCAAGCCAAATGTCCAAGCTAAGCACTAGTGTCCCCTCCCTGAGAACCTGGGGAGGGGGGGGGGGGGAAACGGAAGAAAAGAGGCGAAAGAAAAAGGGTCAGTCATAAAGACTGGTAAGTCCTACCTACTATTAGTATAAAAACTAATGAAGTTAACTAGACATGAGAAACTGAGATGAAACATAAAGATGGTAACTAACTGGCATGATAAATAAATAACAAGGTAGATCAAGTGTGGCATCGCATATACAAGGTTTAGTTTTGCACCAATAGTACTAGTATTCTAACCCATGTCAAGTATAATCAAGAAATGATCCCTTGGCCCAATATCATGAGATGACCCAAGTCAAGGTCCAACTATACGATCTAGTCGATCGGCTCCCTATAAGCCTAACTCGTCGAGTGTCGGTGTCATACGGCCCAATCACGGAATGTAGTCAACCGTGCTAGGTCCACCCTAGAGTGTATCAAGCCCTAAGGTGCCAACCACTGACACAAATCAAGCACACACAGTCTAAACCTACTGGTGCCCATGTCTGTTTTTTTTCAACTCCGGACTATGTGCACGACCATAGCCCGCCTGAACCTACACTGGCGCACCTACTCAGCCGTCTTTCTGGTCGCTTACAATCAGCCCAGTAATCTTGCCCCACCCTAGCCTAGTCCCTAGGGCATCGTGATACATCTAAGAGGGTTACTGCTGAAAAGGACCACATAACAAGGGTTTCTAACGGGTTAAGTGTGGTTAACCCTATCCAATCATGTATCAAGTTGGTTAAGTGTATCCAAGTGGTTCATGACTTAACCCTATCATGTGGCATTAATTAACTTAATGCGCCCAACCTATCACATTAGACTTTGTTGTGGTTACTGGATGTGCCGGGCGGGTCCGGGAAGCTTTACACAACAACCTAGTCTAACCTCGGGTTTCAAGCGCGATATGACCAACTACTCACATTGGGTCCTATTGTTTGTAGCCACTGGATTTGCCAGGCGGTTCCGGGCATATTTATGCTACAAACTCAACCCAACCTCGAGTTGGCCACTTTATGGTTTTCTACATGTCATGACCACATTCAAGTTTTCAAGCATAATCAATTTTCATGTCACATTTCAAGTCATGTTTTCCATGTCATTTCAAGTTCGCCTAACTACCCATAACGTATTCCCATCGCACGTAAATTCGCATCAATACAAATAGATCAAGAAGGGGAACATAACAATATGACAAAGATGGGCATAAGGTGGTAAAGTGGGTGATAAGTTAAACATGATGATATTTGAGGCAAAGGTGTTCATCACAACTAACATATAGGATTATTGGCCTCAAAACATGTATGACATCAAACTTAGCAAATAGGGTGATAACATGTAATAGTTGACATAGAGTGATAAACTTGTGATTAGCATGTAGTTCAATATCATAGGCAAGTTAACATCAAGGTTATGAGGGGTTCTATGTTGCATTATGCATAATCCCCAAATAAAGCTCATAGCTTGCTACCCAAAAATCAAGATGAACGGTACTAGGTTCATGATAGTTCCACAATCATAGATCTAAAGAGTCATGAATGGATCTATGCATACAATGATAGACCTAAGACAAGTATTACACAAAAATCCCATTTCAACTTGCTACATGTTCATATTAATTTCATAGTTTAAATCTAAGAGTAGAGTGGGGCTTACAAATCATGGCTATGAGAACTAGAACAAAATAGAACAAGATAGAGACGTTGTAGAAGCTCTAGGAATGATGTAGCAACACTAGAAGCCTTGAGAAATAAGTAGCTCCTTTGATTTGATGGAGAAAGATTGCACTTTTGCCTTAGATCTAGTTTAGAACTCTCAAGCTCTCAAGATGAAGATGGAGGCCACGATTAGGGAGCATCTTGGCAGCACTTAGTTGTTAGGATGATTTGTGGTGGTTTAGGCTAGGTCTTAGGGTGTTTTTATAGGAGTAGAGACAAGTTTAGGCCATAGGATTAACCCTAGTTTAGATCTGAACCATCAAATCTTGTCACATGCTAGCTGAGCAGACCCAAAGGAGCAAGCAGGTGCACCAGGCCAACATGGTCCGACCAGGGAAGTCGACCCCCAGGTCGACACCCAGGTCGATTGCCCAGTCGACCTGGGGCTGGGCGGGAAATTTTCCCGCCCAGTCTGTTTGGGGCTGAATTTGAATTTCGGGCTGAATTTTGAATTTTCTGAAATCTTCTATGGGCCATAACTTGGTCATACGGACTCCGATTTACGAAATTTCGGACTCGTTTTCAAGCAGAATTTCGAGACGAACGCAATGGCATAACCCGTTTCCATTGATTCTTAACTTATAATTTAATTCTGCCCTGATTTCTTTTTTTAACATGTTATAAAAATTCGGGTTGTTACACCTCTCACATTAGCCAAACTCATTTGTGGTTGTCGGTTTGTCGGTCGGTTCCGGGCAGACTTCTACCACAAATGACAGCTAACCTCGTGTCTGTGTGTCATTATTTGACATATAGATAAGCCATTTATACTCACACGCAAACAACAATTTATATGGGGACATTTCTAATCTTATCATAATCGCATTTATTACATCATTATTATGCAAATTACGTTAATTACACTATATAAATAGAATATTTAGCATGTATAAATAACGTTATTTTTCGTATGAACGAAGGAACATTTAACGAGGTAAAATTCTCAACTTGGTCTACTTTTAGGGCATAAAAGTTGATTCCCACATCCGAGCGCCACAAACATGGCATAATGACATAGTGGCATAATTACAAATAGCAATAATGGAAAAAATACAACATACAATTAAAACTTGCATCCTAGGCTTGTAAAAATAATTCTAGTAATGAATCATGAATAGGGTGTAAATTTTATACATCGTGTGTGTGTGTGTGTGTGTGTATACATAAACCTTTATTTATCTAATTTACCCCTTCTTATGTTGTATATAAAAACATTGATATTTGATATGTTTCAAATCTGAATGCATTCAAAGTGTCCACTTACAACGGAATTTCAAACCTACTCAAATAGTAAAACTAAATCAAGTCTAACCTTTTTACATCACAAACACAATTTAGGTAAAAAGGATAAATTAAATCAAAGAAAAGTGATTCACCTAAATATTCCTCATCCATTACTAAAATAAATTCACAAACCCAATATCAATTGACATTTCATGCAAGATATATATATATAAAAATAGGAGATTTGGGGGTTTTGTAGTTTGATATTATCGTTATTCCAAATATCCCTAGGCATACTAGTTCATATGATAATCAAGAAATGTAGAATATGCCTAAACAATTACTACTTCCACTCACAGTGATTGGAAATGTCGTGGACCTGATGATGTTTGTCTATTTGATGCGAACTCCAATATGTATATATATATATATATAAGAATCAAACAATTAGAATTCTTAGATACATAAACTTTGTGATTACAGATCTATATTTTAATCCAAATCCTATAAGAAGAGGAGATTACAAAAAAGAGTAGATTTTAAGAGAAGAAGTAAACCTATTTTGAATTCCTTTGGAATCAAATGGCAGAATGGAGGCACAAACAAAGAGAGAGGCTAGGTTTAGGTATGGAGCCTAGGGGGTTATTTTTAGGTATTTGTGTAAACAAGAACCGTAGAATTATTAAGATTTATTCCCTGCTGTTCATTCTTATAAATTAATCCCAAAACCTAACCCAAACCCAGCATTTTGGGCATTTTTTGCACCGGTAATCGTATGTAGGGCCGGAAAGATTTATTTTATATAACGCTAATCAATTTAGTTTACTTACCTTATCAATATTATTCTTGTCCCCTTATTGTTATCTCTTCGTTTGAAATTCAAATTCTCCTAAGGGAATGTTATTATTATCCAAATTATTTTATCCCTTAGATATTTATATTATTAATTAAACCATATATATATATACACATTTGATTTCTTTAAATTGAAATTTCTTCATACGAACACCGTTTTCAACAAGTTATATATGAAAACATATCAAAATTTCATCACGAATGTTGATAAAATATTTTTGTGGCCAAATTCTTAATGTTGTAAAATTCCAATTTTCATCCCATTTACATATTATTACTTTATTGTTAATTTTATTTATTATTATTAGTTTATTTAGGTATATTTTGTGGGGTGTTACAAAATTAGTGGAACGACTAATTTCAAACTAAAAAGTTGACTTAGTCAACTCAAAACATGGTTGACTCGTTGACCCATTCCAATTAGTTTTTCTTTAAATTAATTAATATTATAATTAACTTATATAATCCCATTTAATTGTCTCTTTGAAACAATTAATCTAACTCTTAACTCTTAGGTTAATTTTGGCTCACTAGCTTATAAATCTTATTAATATGAGAATTTGCTTTATAAAATCATTTAGTAATTACTTACAGACTTAAATAATAAATAATAAATATTTATTTCCTTTTTAATAAATTTTCATTCAAAATAATAGATTTAAAAATTTATCTTCTGTTATAAAATAAATTTTATATCTTCATTTCTGTCGATTCACTTGACGGTAAATCAACCTTTATAAAGCAATGTATTTTTAGGCCATCTATTGCTAATACTCAACCAATATTTCTCATTAGTTAATAACAAAACAAACACTGAATTTAGATTCAACAATCAATAACCAAGTCAATCATCAAATCAGATAGATTAAACAGTTCATGTAAAATAACATGAAAATAAACAATAAATTTTAGGAATCCAATTGGATCCCTCCCACCTGTTTTTTCCTTGCATCCAAATACGTTATCTCAGTTAAAAATCATTTATCCAATACAACAATATATTATATGCTATAATAAACATGAATAATTAACTCAACTTATAACGGTCAACTAATAATACAATTCAAGCATCCAATTTAATTAATATGTTTATATATAATTATAAATGCAACCAGCAAGGTAAGTTACTTCATTTGGAAATAATCGTTAAAATAATGAATTCATTTCAATTATATTAAATGAACGTTTAATTTAATTGATATATATATATATAAGAATATTAGGTACAAATCCAAACAATCATCCAACAATTAGAAAACATAGCACACAAACATTAAACCCTACTTATATAAAATATAAGTGGGACAACTGAGTGAGTTATACTCACCTTGATTTCCATTCAACGTTAAAACGACTTGTTTTAGTTGAATTAAACGATCATTTAATTTATTTAAATGGTCTTTTACTTTAATTAAAAATTACAGCTGCTTCCAAATATGGTCCAACCAGCTCCATCGCATAGCCTATGTCATACGGCTCCAATGTGACCAACCACACTTAATTATGATAAGGTATGAGCAAGATATTGCGTTAATAAGTTTGCAAAAGCATTAAATTTAATTAAACTATAATGAGCCTCACCCAAACACGTTCCAGGATAATTTCACAACAAACTCGCAAGCTACATACTTCATCTTCTTCCCTGATTGTTTCTTCCTCCTAAAACTCCTTCGTGTATACACTGTGCACGTATAATATATGAAACCACCAAAAACCCCATGAACCACCAAATAAACACCACCATTCAACTCCTCTTCTCAGACCGGGCTCGTCGACAACTTGACCTTCCTCTCTGATGTCTCCTATCTCCGATCGACGAGGCCTGCTCCCTTCCATGTGTGAATTCTTCCGACTTCAGATTTCACAAAAAAAACCACTCGACCGCCGCACTTCGATGATCACTCCTTCACACTTTGATTCATGTATCGCTTACTAAATCTCTAGATAACTTCAAGCCTAGCTCACAACTTCTAATGTCGATCTTCGAAATTCAAGAATTTAAGACGGTGAATGTGTAGAGATGGAATTTAGGGGTTCAACGCATCTATTTTCCTAATTTTAGGTGGCATATCCATGATAGAATTATTTTTCAAAGGCAACGCTACCGTTTTTGTTCACACGAAAGAAATGTAGAAAGTGATGAAGAGGTCATAATGGAAGACAACGTGGTAGGCATGGGTTGACGAGTTTGGCAATCATGCAAGTAGCATGGTAGGAATGACATTGTATATGACTGTAGGGTGTAGATAGGTAGGATAGCTATTTTCTTCCATAGTTGTGTGTGTTGATTTGATTTAGCAGGTCTGTGCGTGTGTTTCTTACGGTGGGTTAGCTCTGTTGTGTTTTCATTTCATTTCCATTGAGGAGTGACTTAAGTTTTTGTAGGTTTGTATGCTGATAAGTTAGCATGTGATGGGTTGCAAAAGAAGGTAAGAAGCATGTGGTTTTGAAGAGAAGCAATACAAGACTTGGTGGCCAAAGAAATAAAAATAGATTAATTATATATGTACATATTAAGAATAAGGGGTAGGTGGCATTTGTAGGGTGATACCTAGGCATATGGAATGTTGCACATTCATTTTGTGTTGGTTGAAGTACCAACATTATATATAAGAATATTTAAATTAGATTTTGGTTTGATTTATGTAGTTATTTAATTTTACCATTATTTAACGTTGCATGTTAAATATACGCACCACCCCACAAGATTTCCAAATGCAACAAAAATGGACGAACCGCTATGTCTTGACGTTCCGAACACAATGAAATTGGTTTGGACCGACTCCAATTGCACAGTGATGTTATTTTAATTTCAGTTTGTTCATAAAATCACATTTAAATATCGCATGCTAACAAAACAACTCCGATTGGCCACAAATTTTAAATCTGACAATAATTAGTTATTATGGATTTAATAAAATTCGTTTCATCTAAAACTGAGGTCATTGAAAAATAGTTGTTTATAAGGCTAACATAACATCGATATAATATTATTTAAATTTCAAAACAATTCAATTTAATAATAAATTATTGTTGTCGTATATATCCAAATGGAGTAATATATCACTTCATATCCAACCAATATGGAATTATAACTTAATATTAACATCTTCGAGTTAAACGATATTCAAATTATATAGAAATCTCTTTTAAATTTATTAAATAAAATTTATCGTATATAAACGATTCTATAACGACTATTTGAAAATTTAATTTGGACATAACTCACAATCTATAAGATTAAATATTGATTTTTCTCTTTTATTAGAAAATTATAATCTAATAGATTCTAACGTTCTTGTTTCACAGAATTTTGACTTACAACGAATTTTGTATATTCAATTGAAGTTCAAACCTCAATATTACAAACTACTGCGATGTTATGAGTTCGTTTTAAAATAAATATAAATTAATACATTCAGTCTCATTTAATAAACGAATTCAATGTTAAAAACCTACTAATATTTCAATATAGTATTTAAAATAGATTTAAGTATTCAATTTCAAATGACCGAAAAGTCCGGGTCGTTATGGAACGAATCGAGGATAGGGGCATGGTCAAACCGACTCGAGATGTTGTGGATCAACATCAAACAGCTATGCGATTACGCACTGGTGGCACCAGCGTTGGATTGAGCAATTGGCAAAAATTGCTCAGAGATGGCAATCGAACCGCAGTGGTGATTCGACGATTTACTAGAGAAGGGGCATCCCAAGATGGCGTGGATAGCGTTAACTGTATCCCATTCACTCGGATGATCCAGAATTCATGAAACCTACTATACTTTAAGTTACATGTTTTGGAGACGTATGATGATAGGAAGGATCCTACCATATACTTGATGTGTTGCATGCGCCATATGGAAATGTCATTGGCGTTGGAAAGCGCCATGGCTAAGTGCTTGATATTGTTTCTACGTGATTTTGGAAGATAGAATATGAATCGTTCTACATTTGGAACGTGTTAATCGCTCGATTTATAGAACAGTTTAGGGTCCACATGGAAAGACCCAAAAATATAATGACTTTAACAACAATCAGGTAGAGGTCCGAAGAGACTCTAATGTGAACCTCGTTATAAACTCGAAAGAGATACGCGTGGAATCTATGTAAGATGCAAGATCATTCGACCCTAGAATCAGATGAAATATTTTGGGAAGGGCCTAGAGATTGAAGATAAAGAGTTAAGAAGTCTGACCTCCAAATAAGCTAACACCATGGACCAATATCATTCCATCGTCCATGGACCGGTTTCGATCCATAAGATCACGGTATTTGGGCATGAGATCGGTGTCAGCGTGATTCTATCCTCTTATTGAGTCCATTTCCAAAATTACAAAGCATCAGACAAGCTTAGCAAGTGCTTCTGAATGACCTAGCGTTAAAGTGGAAACGATAAAGTGATAAAGCTCGATACACTATCAAACTAAGTCCAATTGAAGCTATATTTTACCCGAAGACTAAAAATAACATGAAGAATGCTTCACTAAATCTATGGTGCAAAATACACCATCTCCATGGACCGGTAGCAATCCATGCTCTATGGGTTAGTAGCAATCCCCGGGAATTGGTTATTTTGTGTCATGGTTTCAAAGGAAGCATCTGTATGTGATTCTAAGGCTCTCTACATGTTTGTTCAGCCCAAGTCCATCTGTCGCTCCTATAAATACACCATATGCTCCAACATGAAAGTGGATCGAATCTTTGCCTTCCCTAAGCGCTGCTGAAGTCAATCTCTAGCCATTCTTCATCTCCAGCAACTGTCTTTCATCCACAACAGTCCTACTACATCTCCAGAGACAACAAGTTCAAGTCCTCCGTGTAGATTTTTTAGATCTACTCCGATAATCAAGCCCTTCTATAGTTTATTGTGTATATTTACTCTAAAGAAATATTGTAATCTATTGAATTGATTATATTCTGGCATTGCAAATATAATAATAAAAGTGTTCAAAGTTGATGTAGAATTGATCTCAAGCTGAACCGCTATGAAATTGCATTTCTCTCCTTTACTTTCTATTTTTTCTTTTCACAATTATTTTATCTACTGTATTATGTTTTCCTCATCGTGGCGTGGTGATTTCACGTTAAACTAGGTGTTAACTCCATTTTTAGAGTTAATATTTGGTGCTTTCACTGAGAAATTGATCTAAGGTCCGGACCTATGCTTCTACTATAGATCATCAAGGTCTACAAGGAAGATCTACAAAGAAAATTGCACTGAGAGCCTGGAGGTTGGTAGATATCATGGCTCCTCAAAGAAGAAAGACAAGTATAAGAAAGATATGGGAAGAGACAACTTCTGGGAATACAGCTAATGATATTCAAGTTTCTCCCACGGCTAACAACTTTGGAATAGCTCAAGCTTCAGGAGAAGCGGTATCATGGAAAGAGCACGATACCATGGTAGAAGGCATTAACCAACGTCTAGATGCCACAAACATAGCTCTAATGGAAAAAATGGATGTTTTATTTGATGCAAGGCCTAATTTAGGGAATAACAAAGTGGAAATTGATATGGAAGAGTAAGCATACTCATCCGCATCCAACCATCAGAAAAAAAATCAAGGGGAAGCTCAGAGGGTGCATATTACTAACGTTGTGCGAGCCAGCGCTGGAAGAAATGATGCTCTTCTCAGAAATTGGAATATGGAAAACAATACTGAATACCAAATCAACGCTATTGAGGATTTTGATAGAATGTCGGTGTTTGATGATGATTATGGTCATAATGCTGATGCGGAAGATCCGAAAATTAATCAGGATGAGAAAAATAACCCATGAGACCATCTTCTTAAAAAATTGTAAACATTACCTGAGCAGCACCCCCATGAATTGGACGAGCATGGCCCCAGCTAGCGAATCGAGGCCATCTTCCAAGTCAAACACCTAAAAAAGGCGGTTCACGTCCTCCTCGTGGAGCAACGCAATAATGAAGAGTATATCTCTGGGATGATCAAGCAAATCATGAAAGGGAGCTTATTAAGAAAGGATAAAGAGGAACCAATGATTTGAAGTGTCGATACTTTTCCAGTGTACTTGGAAAGGGTTGCATTGCTTTGGTTTATGAAGCTTACGCCAAAACCAACTGAAAAATTCGAAGACTTGGCTCGTAAGTTTAAGCAACAATTCAAGTTATACACCTCGAAGGCAAAGGATATTATGTCACTATCTGGAATGACCCATAAACCCGAAGAACCATTGAAATCCTTTTTGACTCCCTTCAATACCGCAGTAACGGATGTCCAAAATTCTGAGCTAAGAATGGTGTTAATAGTTATAGTGCGAGCCATCAATAAAGAAACTGAGTTCGGAAAGTGGATATCGAATTTTTTTATAAGAAAGTTGATGAATTCATCAGATTTGGGGAGACAACCTTGATGCTACCGATCCAAAGGAGAATAACGAGACTTTATACAAAGGGAAGAAATTGGGAGATCAAAAGAGAGGAAATGAAGGAAAGGGTAAAGGTAAGAAGAATGGAAAACATCTTCAGTATTTTAGACCAGAGGACTTCATGCCCTTAATTAAACACCAGACAATATGTTCCTGGCTACAAACGAACAAGAGTGCTTTGCCGAAACTGCCTCTCATTAGAGTCTCGGACAATTAGAATAATTCTAAAAGATTTTTCCACTTCCATAACGAACTGGGTCACAACACCAATGAATCCCGCCACCTAAAGAATCTGGTAGAGGAGCTCAACTGCAATAGTATGTCTAGAAACCTCAGGTAGCAGAACCATCCCCAACAACCCAAGGGCAGGTTGTCATAGATCACCAACCAGGAACTAGTAACTAGAATGGCGATCAGAACAATGGAAAGCTAGCGATTCATACCATTTTAGGCGGCCATATCCAACACAAAAATGTTACGGAGAGATGGAGTGATACTCAAGAGCTTTTAAGTATGCCCCGAAGGATAAAACTTGCCATATCTTAAAAGATACAAGTCCGACAAAGCAGCAGAAAGCATTCAATCATGACATTGTCTTCAGAGCTAGAGATTCGGAAGGCATCGAGTCTCCCATGCTTGACTCAATGGTTATGACAATCAAAATTGTTCCGACTACAGTAAAGAGGGTACTTGTTGATTATAGAGCATCTGTGATCATTCTTTTCATAAAAGCCTTTAACCAAATGAAGTTACCCATGACAGATGTATCGGCATGTCAAATTAAAATCCAAGGATTATGTGGTGAGCCGCAACAATCGATTGGAACAATTGACTTATTTACCGAACTCGGAGAAGGTGAAACAAGAGTTGCGTTGATCCAAACTTTTGTTATTATTGATGAAAATTCTCGTTATGATGCATTCTTAAGAAGACCTGCTCGACAACGAATATTCTATCGAACTAAAAACCTGTCGTATAGTGTATTAAAACTGCAAGCGCACGGCGTACACTTGTAGTATGTGGCGAATACAGGTAGATCCACAGAGAAAGAAATAAGTCTAAGTTTCACTCAATCGAATTATACCACTTGTGATTGTGATTAACTAAAAATTACAAAACTAACAAAAGGGAACAAGTTGAAAATTAACAAATGAAATGAGAGCAATTTAGAAGCAACTTCACCCTCATGACCACATAAATCAACTATAATGATTTCATGATCTTTCTTTTGAACTTTTGTGTAATTAATTAGTGCAATTATCATAAGTATGGCCTAATTGTGTTATTAGTTAACATACTTAAACTGTCAAATTTTAATACACTTTTGAATTTTAATCACACTTTAATCACCATACATATGTTGATGAAGAGGCAATCTTGTGTTTATGTTTACTATGCAAGCCTATTTGTTGTTAACAACATAGACTATCAAAACCAAAACACAAACAACAATGTAATTACCAATTCAAACATTCCACTAAGAATAGAAAGAGATCATGAAAAGCAAAATATGTAATCATGCCAACAAATATAGATTTCAACATAAACAAGAACAAAAAGGAATGAAAGAACTAATGAACAAGAATAAACTAAACTAATCTACTTGCATGAAATGTAAATCTACACTAATTGCATTAAATAAATCTAATCTATAAACAACAAAATGAAAGCATAGAAATTAAAATAAGCATAAGAATGACATAAGAGAAAGAAGATTGGAATCCATTTTTATTCCCGTGATCAACTTACACTTTCATAAGATAAAAAGAAGATCCAAATTACATTAAACATGGGGGGTACATATACATGATCTAAAACCTAATCCACTTTGTTGGAGACTACCAAAAATACCCTCTTCATGAAGCTTCCATTTGTCTTTAACTACTAATGATTCATTAAAAGTACATGAAGCTTGTTTTGTCTCCATTAGCCAATACATTAGCCTCTAAATGTAGCATTAGAGAAAGAGGGATAACGGGTAGGTGGGGTCATTGACTAAGTTGTGTGCGAATTAATTACATCTCCATTCCTTTGTATTCACTTTGTGCATGCATATCTTCATGTAAATTCACCAATATTCCTACAAAACAACATAAAAATAAACAAGTAAATTTTGTCAAAAAATTAATACATGCACAAATGTTCGTTTTGCTCCAATGTGAAGATGAATGTATGATAATTTGACAAATTTGGTTTTTTTTTGGTTAAAACGAGTAAAATTAGCCCAATTTGTCATTTATTTAATTAAAACAAGAATAAATGTATAAATAAAAATATACACATTTAAGTGTTCATCAAGATCTGCGTTAATGGACTTAAATATTACTTTGGCACCATGATGCATAGTAATGAAATTTCCTATGGAAAATACAGCATTCGAGAACATTGCTAGAGAATGCTGTATAACTGAATTGCGAGAAACCAAAAAGAAGGAAAAGGGAAAGATTGTGGGGGGGATCCCTCCGCATTCGAGAACTTTCCTTATAGCAATTAAAGGGTAACCACTGCACTTGGGATCATAGTCATTCTCGTAAGTCTATGGACTCCATGAAAAATAGTGCAGGGGACAATAGAGGAGCACCTACAGAAATTACGGTGCCTATCCCAGTAGGTCCATGAGATCCAACATGAGTTCTGAATATCGGATCGCAGCTTAGTATGAGAGTTCAAAGAGAAATAATGGTTTTCCTTAAAGCCAATCTGGATATGTTCGCTTGGAAGCATGCATATATATGCGTTATTTTTCCAAAAGTAGCAACGACCCTCGATACACTCTATAAAACATAAGAGACTAACCCAAGGTTTGGAGAGATCAAAGGCCCTGAAGGAGGAGGTTGATAAGTTAATGGAAAACAGATTTATCAAGGAATCAACATATCCAGATTGGGTGTCCAACCCAGTATTAGTTAAGAAGGCAAATGGCAAGTAATGAATGTGCATTGACTTCTCATATCTCAATAAGGCATGCTCTAAGGATAGCTTCTCATTGCCACAAATTGATCAGCTTGTAGATGGGGCAGCAGGGCATAAGCAATCGTCTTTTATGGATGCTTATTCGAGATATAACCAGATTATGATGCACGAGCCCAATCAGGAGAACACTAGCTTCATCATTGACTGGGGGTTATACTACTACCGAATAATGTCGTTCGGTAATATAATGTTCATATCTTAGATCGGAAAAACCATGGAAGTTTATGTTGATGATATGCTGATTAAATTGCGAAAGGCAGCTAATCACATGATAATTTAACCGAAGTTCAGAATCTTGTAAAAGTATGGAATAAAGCTTAATCAATTAAACTGTTCATTCAAAGTCTCTTCTAGTAAATTTTTGGGATTTATGGTCAGAACTTAGGAAATTGAAGCTAACCTGACATAAGTTACGGCCTTGAGAGAAGTATAAGCCCCTAGGAATAAAAGGGAACTCCAGAATCTGAATGTAAAATTTGCAGCATTAAGTAGATTCATCTCGAAGGCAACCGATAAATGCATTCCTTTTTTTGATGCACTGAAGAAAGGGAAGAAGAACTTCAAATGGACTGCAGAATGCCAAACTTCCTTTGATGAGTTGATAAGACACATAGAGACACAACTAATGCTTTCCAAGCCCAGCGACAAGGAATACCTATTTATATATCCTGCAGTATCTTCCCACGCTATCAGTGCGGCTCTAGTATGAGAAGAGTCCCATGTCCAGTGGCCTGTATATTACATCAACAAGAGACTTACTGGGGAAGAAAAGAATTATCCCAAACTCAAGAAATTCGCCTATTGTTTGTTGATTGCATTGAGAAAATTACAACCTTACTTACTGGTACATCCGATTAAGGTACTCATGGACCAGCCATTAAAGAAAGTCTTATTTAGCCCTGAAATATCAGATCAATTATTGAAATGGAACATTGAGCTAAGCCCGTACAATGTAACATAATATCCTCTAAGAGTGATCAATGGACAAGCTTTGGCTGATTTCATCGCTGAATTTACCTTTTGAGATGATAATGAGGAAGAAACAGTGGAAGTAGTTATACCATAGAAATTGTATGTTGATGGAGCGATAAATGAGTATTGTTCAGATGTAGAGTGGTCCTGGAGACTCCCGAGGGGTGTTCAGCTTTTTATATGCTATGATTGGAATTCCTAGCTACCATAATGATGAAGAATTTGAGTCCCTAATTGTTGGGCTAAAAACAACAAAGAAATTAAATCTTCGAACTCATCAAATCTTCAATGATTCACTGCTCGTGGTATGTCCAGTCCAAAGAGAGTTTCAAGTGAAAGGAGGAAACTTAACTCCGTATTTGTCAAAGACATGGGAACTCCTCAATGACTTCAATTATTACACCATCACTCACATTCCGAGAGAAGAGAATATGAATACCAATTCACTTGCAAATTATGCTACTTTTGGAGATGCCCAACTCTTGGGCTTGATTCCAGTGGAATTCCTTACCAATTCGAGTATAAGTGACATGGAGGTGGAATATGTTATGGAAACTACCGATGAACCGGAGTCATGGATGACCCCCATGAAGAAGTATTTGAATAATAAAAAATTCCTGGTAAGTCAGATGGCATGGAAGGAGCAGCTCAAGAAGGGTTCGAGATTCAATTTGAAAGATGGAAAGCTTTATGGACGAGGATTTTCTATGCCATTATTGCGATGTGTCACCCGAGAAGAAGCAAGAAGGATCCCGAAAGAAATACATGAAGGTGAATGCGGATATCATTCTAGTGGACAGACCTTGGCTAAAAAGGTACTTCGATATGGCTAATTCTGGCCTGAGTTAAACAGGGACGCCGCAGGTTATACTCGAAAATTCGACATGTGTCAGAGATTCGCCAAAATCCCAAGATCCCCGTCATCCGAATTAACACAAATGGTCAGCCCATGGCCATTTACTGCATGGGGAATTGATTTAATTTGAGCATTACCGATGACAAAAGTAGGCACAAAATATGCAATTGTTACTGTTGATTTCTTCACAAAGTGGGCCGAAGTGAAACTGCTGACCATGACCACTACTAAGAAAGTTATTAACTTTGCGACTAAAAACATTATTAGTGGGTTTGGAGTTTCATAGAAGATAATCATCGATAACATAACACAATTAGGGAGTACGGAGTTTCAATGCTTATATAAGTGATATCGAATTTAGAAAAGCTTCGCAGTTGTAGCGCATCCGCAAGCAAATGGGCAAGTGGAAGCGATCAAGAATATCATCAAATCCACTATAAAAAAGCGAATGATGAAAGCTAAAGGAGGATGGGTAGAAAATTGCCACTTGAACTATGGGCTTATCGAGCAACTCACAAATATATGACTAGCCATATGTCGTTTTCCTTAGCATTTAGTTCAGAACTACCTGTAGAGTTAGGAGTCTAGACTCACCGGTGGATTCATTTCAATTAAGCCGAGAACGAGCAATTGTTGCTGGAAGCTCTTGATCAGCTCGACGGAAGAAGAGTAGAAGCGGAACTTAGGATGGCAATACATTAGAAAAAGGTGACAGGACACTTAAATTCCAAGGTCCACCATCGCACTTTTGAAATCAATGATCTCATCTTAAATGGGTAATGACTAGCACTAGAGCATTCAGACCAAACTAGTAAGGGCCCTATGTAATAAGGCATAATCTATTTGATGGCATGTTCAAGTTAACCATAGTGGATGGATATCTGATTTCCCAAGCCTGGGATAGTGTTAGCCCACTTTGTGAACTGGGTAACACAAAGTCAAGATGTGAAACATTGAAGAACTTGGGAAGCACTGAAGAGGGTCGGATCGAAGCAATGTAGCGGTTCGGATCGGATAAAGATTGCTGTTCGGATCGGTGAACTATGGCTGTTGGAATCAGAGAGGCACAGCTGTTCGGATCGGAGAGCAATCTACTTCCAGTTGGATCGGAGAGCCACCTGCTACGAAGACAGATCGGAGTGAAATAGAACGAAGACTTAGCCTTGGGACAGAACCGGATCGGATCAGATCCGAACCCGAGGCTAATGGGATGGATGACACGTGGCTCCGATCCGGATCGGGTTCTGGGCTAATTTTCACCTATAAATACCCCGTCTGGAGACAAAGAAAAGGATCTTTTTTCTGGCACTTTGAGAGTTCAACCACCTTCATAACTCGAATTCCAACACTCCCGGAAAATCCAAATCTTCTTTCATTATTTGTTTTTAGACAATTGAGTGAATGTAAGTGAGTTGTGAGAGAAATTCAGTGAATATTCCATTGTAACTGCAACTACATTAGTGAAAATAGTGAAAGACAAGTGGACGTAGGCATTTCTTCGCCGAACCACTATAAATCCTGTGTGTTCATTTTGCTTTTGATCTTATTTCATTCTGCTTTTAGTCAATTTGGGTGTTAGAACCACTTTTTGGTCTAACATTTTGGTGCTTTCACTGAAAACCATCTGAATTCTCCGTTTTTCGGGATTATCGTTCTACTTTTTGGACCGTTGAGTTCAAAGAAGTTAATCCTCAAGTTTCGACGCTCTTGGATATTTGTTGAATTGATTGTTGAAGAACCATGGCCAAAGAAAAAGGCAAAGAAGTTCAATCTAGTCGAGGAAATGGAGTTGACGAAGATCAGCAAAATGCGGTCGTGACAAGGTCTCGTGGGCAGAGCTCAGCAGCAGGAAGAACCGATACAGGAAACCCGAACCGCCTTCAGGGGGAGAGCTCCAATCCGATCCGGGCAGGAGATTCTGAAGTAGTACATTCCCCCAACCTGAACCGACCCAAGCAGCTTGCCCTACACCGACCCGACCTGGCTTTCCAGCTCCGACCCGAACAAGCTTCCCAGCTCCGACCCGACCCGATTTCCCATCTCCGAACCGATCCGACACTTGGAGATGTTGGAACCTCTACTCGAGCCCCTACAAATGCTCCGATTCCAGCCACCAGGGTCAATGATCAGGTCAATCCATCCGCGCCCATTACTCAAGGAGATTTCTCGCGCCTACTTGACATGCTTGAGAGTACTAGGGAGGCTATGAAAATCCACGAGCGCACTAATCTCATGATGCAAGAAAATATGAGACTCATGAGCAGGGAAATTAGCGAACTCCGTAGACAGAGAACCCCATCCCCGGTTCGTCACACATCAGTGGATCAGTCTTCTTCTTCCGCGGAAGAGCGACCTCGTGAACGAAGGCCGCTCGAACGACCTCGGAATTTGGAGTAGCTGACATTCGGATCTTTGGGGTCTCGCGAGGATATTGCACGAGCACTAGGAAACAATGATCCCACTCAGGGGTAAAGGCTCCAGTCCCCTCCTCCCGAGATCGATCGGGAGCGTAGGGAACGGAATAGAGCAGAAGCAGCTCAAAGAAGAAGGGCATCTCCTGAACAAGAGCCCAGAAGGAACCCGAATACCAGGGCCAGGGAACCTGAACGACCCCTAACTAATGCTGATGTACAGGCAATGGTACGCCAGATTATGTCCGAGAGCCGGAACTATACCAATGAAGATTATGGCATTGAGCGAAGCCATAGTCCTTTCACTGACGACATCCTCGACTTTCATGTTCCTCGGCGTTTTAACCTGCCACAGATGGACAAGTACAATGGGAGAACTGATCCAGTACATCATTTGATGCGATACTCGTGGCTCATGAATGTTGCTGCTGCTTCTGATGCAGTGAAGTGTAAGGCATTCCCGATCTATTTAGAAGATGTGGCGCTGTTATGGTTTACCCGACTTCCCCCTCGTTCGGTATCGAATTATAGGGAATTGAGCGAACGTTTCATGATTCAGTTCCGACTCCATACCCGAAAGTCCAAAAGTGTTATTGAATTATCAAGAATTAAGCAGGCGCCAGGAGAGTCTTTGAGGTCATATCTCGATCGTTTTAATTTAGCTGTGACTTAAGTTAGTGACCCACATGAGCCCACCATCTTGATGGCATTAAAGGAAGGAGTCGACCCTGAATCCGAGTTTGGAGATTACCTTTCTGGGAAGACACCCTCAACGAGAGAGATATTCTATGAAAAGGCCGATATTTATTTAAGACGAGAGGAGGCCAGGGCAAACCGAAAGAGAAAGTCTGAAGCGGCTTCAAAAGAAAATGTTCAGAGTAACGTCGCCATGAAGCAGTCTGGGAAAAGTTCCGGAAAAGTTGAAGTAAACGTGGGAAACAAGAGTGGAAACGACAATTCTGGAAACGGGGGCAACAACAAAAACCGTAATGCGAACGGTAACATAAGAAATAGAAATAGGGGAAATGATCCTAGCAAAAGGCCCCGATTCCAGACTTATGAGAATTATACACCGTTGAACGACACTCTGGAGAACATTTACTTGGATACATACAATGTTTTGCAATATAAAAGACCGCCACCTCGTGACTCGACAGAGAAAGAAATGGCAACTGGGAAGTTTTGTTTGTTTCATGGAACTCATGGGCATTCAACCAATGAATGTCGGCATTTGAGAGATGTGATTGAGAAGCTGCTGCGTGAAGGGAAACTGGATGAATATAAGGTTGCCCCGAGGGACAGTGGGCAGGGAGAGCAAGCTCCAAAACAGATTCAATCTGCTCCCAAGCCTACAGCGCAGCAGAAAGGCAAGGGAATTGTTATCAACTCCATAGTGGGTGGACCTTACCCCGCAATCCGTAGTTTTAGAGCAATGGATCAATATGTAAATGTTGCCAAGCACGTAGATGTGAATGAAGGTGATGATTTAGAAGATATCGCCCCCATAAAACAACAGAAGACCATGTTTGATGACGTGGTATTCCGCAGCAGAGATAATACTGGGATCCAATCACCCACTGATGATCCGTTGGTCATTACTACCACCATTGGGCCGGCCTTGGTTCATAAGGTGTTAGTAGAAAACGGAAGTTCTGTCAATATTTTATTTAAAAAGTCATTCGATCAGATGAAGCTTGAATCTGAAGATTTGAAGCCATGTGAAGGATGGATCAGAGGCTTCAACGGGGCGTCAACAGCTCCCATGGGGTACATAGAATTGCCCGTGACCTTGGGGCAAAGAGAACGCCGAAGAGTGCGGATGCTTCAGTTCGTAGTGTTGGACATAGATTCTCCTTATAATGCATTTTTGGGGAGGCCTGCCCTTGCTGAGTTCAGAGCTTGTATCGCCCCTTGGTGTTTATTGCTTAAGTTCCCAACTGAAGCCGGAACTGGAGTAATGAGAGGGGATCAAGTTTTCGGACGGGCCTGCTATGTTGCCGAATTAAAGATGTTGATGAAAGGACTTAACATCGAGAGTAAAGATGCCTCGCCTCCCCCAAAGGGGGGCTCGGCATAGCAATTAGAGAGATCGAACCCAAAGGAGTTGCCCAAAGGAACACCTGAAGACCTGGATCCCAGAAAAGACGAGGAACCAGAGACTAGAAATGCAACTCCTAATGAAGTGACAGTGGAAATTCCCATTGATGAAGCTGATCCAACCAGAGTTTTGAAGATTGGATCTCAATTGGATCCACGTCGGGCCAAAGAACTAACGGAATTCTTGAAGGCGAACTTGGACGTGTTTGCCTGGACCCATGCTGACATGTGTGGGATATCGCCATCCATCATAAGTCACACACTAAATGTAAACCCGAAACATCTGCCTGTGAAGCAAAAGAGACGTATGCTGGGCCCAGAGAGGTCGGCTACTCTCAAAGAAGAAGTGGAGAAGCTGAAACAGAACGGATTTATTCGAGATTCGACATATCCCGACTGGATATCGAATCCCGTCTTAGTAAAGAAGACGAATGGAAAGTGGCGAACTTGCATTGATTTTTTAGATTTGAACAAAGCTTGCCCAAAAGATAGTTTCCCACTTCCCAGGATTGACCAACTTGTAGATTCGACAGCGGGTCATGAACTTCTCTCTTTCATGGACACATATTCTGGGCACAACCAAATTCCTATGCACGTGCCAGATCAAGAGCATACGAGCTTCATTACAAATTTGGGGTTGTATTGTTATGTTGTAATGCCATTTGGATTGAAAAACGCCGGAGCCACTTATCAGCGCTTGGTGAAAAGAATGTTTTATAATCAAATAGGGAAGACTATGGAAGTTTACGTGGATGATATGCTTGTCAAATCGAAACAGTCCTCCAGCCATACGCAAGACTTAGCAGAAATGTTTGATATCCTGCGAAAGTATCGGATGAAGTTAAATCCTTTGAAATGTTCATTTGGAGTGGCATCAGGAATATTTCTAGGCTTCATTGTGAGTTCCCGAGTAATTGAAATCAATCCTAGCCAAATAGCAGTGATTAGAAACATTGAAGAGCCGAGGAGAATTAGAGATGTCCAAAGTCTTGCAGGGAAAGTAGCCGCGTTGAGTAGGTTTATCTCTAAAGCCACGGACAAGTGCATCCCCTTTTTTGATTTGATTAGAAGGGGAAAGAAGAACTTCGAGTGGACTCCGGACTATGTTGAGGCCTTTCGAAATTTATTGGAATTGCTAGAAAAACCACCGATTTTGTCAAAACCAATGGATCATGAAGAGTTATTTGTTTACTTGGCAGTTTCGGCTCACGCTGTTAGCACAGCCTTGGTCCGAGAAGAAGACAAAGTGCAAAGGCCGGTATATTATGTAAGCAAGAAATTGGCAACGGCAGAACGCAACTACCTAAAGATTGAGAAGCTCGCTTACAGCCTCCTAATCGCATCCCGAAAACTTCGTCAGTATTTCCAAGCTCATCCAATAACCATATACACTGACCAGCCCCTGAGGCAGGTGTTGCAGAGACCCGAAGCATCGGGAAGGTTGATCAAATGGAACATAGAATTAAGTCAGTTTGACTTAAATTTTCAGCCACGAAGGTTGATAAGGGGGCAAGCTCTGGCAGACTTTATAGCAGAGTTCACCATCCCAGAGGAGGAAGTGATCAATGACAAAGTGGTCAAGTCCGAAGATGAGTTAAAGATAGATCCATGGAAGCTATACACAGATGGAGCCAAGAACGACCGAAGGTCCGGAGCTGGAATCGTCTTAGTCACTCCTGAAGGACGGTCGTTATATTATGCTCTACGATTAGAGTTTTTGGCGACTAACAATGACTCTGAATACGAAGCCCTGATTGTCGGGCTAAAGCTTGCTAAAGACCTCGGAATAAAAATGTTGGACATATTCTGTGACTCCAAAATCGTTGTTTGCCAAGTGCGAGAGGAATTTGTGGCTTGGGGACCTCGACTTATCGCCTACCTCGGGAAAGTGAGAAAGCTATTGAGCAACCTGGAGCGGTACAGTATAACACATATCCCAAGAGCTGAAAACCAGAAGGCAGACAGGTTGGCAAAGCTAGCTAGTTCCGACAATCCTGAAGAAACTGAAATGATTCCAATTGAAATGTTGGAATCGCCAAGCTTTGATTCAATGGAAATTGAGTTCGCTTTCGAAGCGGAACCGGAGAAGGAGTCGTGGATGACCCCAATTAAGAACTTCCTTAAAAATGGGACACTCCCATCAAAGAAGAGTGAGAAAAGGGCTATAGTTCGCAAGGCTACCAGATATGTCATGCAAGATGATACTCTTTATAGGCAAGGATTTTCTATGCCCCTGTTGCGATGCATAGCACACGATGAAATCAAACGTGTACTAAGAGAAGTGCACGAAGGTGAGTGTGGAGATCATACAGGAGGTCAGACTTTAGCGAAAAAGATATTACGATATGGATACTTCTGGCCCACGATTAATAAAGATGCATCTGATTATTCACGACGCTGTGATAAGTGCCAGAGATTCGCCAAGATCCCCAGAGCACCGTCGACCCAACTCAAATCAATGGTGAGTCCTTGGCCATTTGCCACGTGGGGAATTGATATCATCGGAGTTCTACCGATTGCTAAAGGAGGAGCGAAATATGCAATAGTCGCTGTGGACTATTTTACAAAGTGGGTGGAAGCTGAGCCCCTAACCAAAATCACAGCGAGAAAGGTGATAAGTTTCGTGGTTAGAAATATTATATGCCGATTTGGGATCCCCAGGACCATTATAACTGACAACGGAACCCAGTTCGACGGTACTGAATTCAGAAATTTCTGCCAGAAGTATAAGATCGACAAACGATACACCGCGGTTGCTTATCCGCAGTCGAACGGGCAAGTTGAAGCAATAAACAAAGTAATAAAATCCATTCTCAAGAAACGGTTATAGCACGCAAAGGCAAAATGGGTTGACGAATTACCCTTAGCTTTGTGGGCATATCGAACAACATTTAAGACGGCTACCGGTCATACCCCTTTCTCTCTCTCTTTTGGTTCAGAAGCAGTAATTGCAGTAGAGCTTGAAGTTCCTTCCCACAGGGTGACGTATTATGACCCGATGACAAATCGGGCACTCCTACCCGAGTCTCTTGATGAAATCGAAGAAAAAAGGGACGAAGCGGATTTGCGTGCTGCAAGACATCGACATCAGATGGCACGCTATTATGACAAAAAAGTTCGCCTTAGGACTTTTGAACCAGGAGATTTGGTGCTAAAGAGATTCTTTCCATCCCTTCCTCATCTCGGTCCAAAGTGGGAAGGACCCTTTGTCATCCAACGGAAACTTGAAAAAGGAACCTTCAAGTTAACGACCGTGGATGGCGAAGAATCCCTAAGGCATGGAATGCCCAACACTTGATGCGATATTTGGATTAGAAATGTTGTACTCTTTGTTATTTTTCTTATGAACTCTGTAATAAGGCACGACTTGCCTTGGGAAAATCTGATGATATGAATAAAGGACTATAAAGTGGATGTAGGCTACGACTTAGCCGAACCACTATAAAAATATCGTGTGTTATTTACTTTTATGCATTATATATATACATTCATCGACTATTCTGTTGTGATTATGGAATATTAGATGATTCAAAACCTGAAAAGGTTGAAAACAATTTAAACATAAGAAAAAGCACAACGACTATTTGTGCGACAAGACATAAAAGAATGAGAAAACGACATTCTTAACTCTAACTCTCCAGAGAGAGAGAGTATAAAAGCGTCTCCGACTGAGCGCTGAGAAAGAGATCCTTCCCCGCTGAAAGACCGGGGGGTGAATAGATTGTTGAGCTCGAACTCTAACTCTCCAGAGATAGAGAGAGAGAGAGAGAGTATAAAAGGACGGGAAGACGACGTCCTTTGAGGCGTGAAGGTGCACCTAGACAAGAGACCGCCTCAGTAAGAACTCTAACCTGAGTATAAGACAGGAGAGTATAAAAGAAATGCCAGAAAAAACGACAGGCATTGACGACACAGAAAATGTTATCCCGTCAGAAAATTGGGAGCATTCAGATTGCTTGATTAAGCCTTAAATTACTTTTTGATATTGACTGGGGGCATATATGTATATACATATTTCCTCCCTCCGTAACTTCATTTCATAACTATAGTAAGACATGCATTTTTACATAAGTGCAGAACTACTGACAAACAGACATTGCAGAAAATGAAATATTTTTTATTTACGAATGAATGAATTTGTACAGGCAAATAGCTAAAAAAAGAAGGTGTAAGAGTCACTCTTATAGCAGCAATTACTGGTTCACTAAATGCTAAAACGACACAAGACAACCCACTATTTAGACTTCGAGTGAGGCTTGGACTTTTTGGCGGCTTTCTCCGCATCCTTCACCTCTTTCTCGGCTTCAGTCAAGATGCGCTTTGATTTTTTCTTTCCTGAAGATGTGGTGATGGAACCGGTTGATTTCTTCCCGGAGGGCGGAGCGCTGGAATCAAGAGAAGATTTTTTAGCGAGTTCCTCTGTAATAGATTTAGTTGAGAGCTTAACAACTAACCTTGATCCCGCATCCACAACTGCGAGAGGCTTGAGGGCTTCAGGGTCTAGGTCTTCGTCTTTTAACTGCAAGCGTTTATCTTGATCAGCTTTCATTGCAGCCGGAGTAACATCATCTGTGCTTTCCGACTCCCCGACTATTGCTACTTCTGGATCTTCCTCATGTCCTCCGTCGCCGCCATCATCCTTTAAGGCTGCTATCATCTCTTCATCATGGGGAGTTTCAGCCTTAGAAGGTTCGCTTCCTTCTCCCAAATCTATAGGAGCAGCCTTGTTCTTCTCCTCTTTTGCCTTCTCCGTAAGTTCTGCCCTAGATGCGGCTCCCTGAGTTACCTCTGTCTTTCCGGATGGCTCAACACCTACAGAGTGAGAAGCAACAGTTATCAACTCAGGAGAAAAAAAGGGGTTTTTCATCGATTGCTCAATCACATGGCGAAAGGTAGAAATAGCCTTGATGAATTGAGGAGAAAAGGTGGGGATGCCTTCCGAAGACTTCTCGGCAGGGGTGACTGCTGTCTCTGATGCCGTTTCGAGGATAGGGGATAGCAGAGTTGTTCGAGGAATTCCCGGGTGTTCAGGATCATACCCCTCTACTTCAGGAGTTGCGGGGGCAGTAGAAGAGGAACCAGCCTCGGGAATGTTCTTCTGTTTAGTCCTCCGCCTCTCTCCTTCCATAGCATCAGCAATGAGGCGGCGCCCTTCAGCTAGGCGTTCTGGCTCATCATCCCTCAAGTATTTCTCCATCAGCTTGTCTTCATCGATGGAATCGACTTTGAGCTCCTCTTTTTCCCACTCAACAATCTGACTCCATACTTGGACTAGAGTGGAGGGATAATCCTCAATCCAAGAAATGTTTCGGCGACGGATGATATGTGCAAAGAATTCAATCATTAATTCGCCGAAACCCTGAATCTCTGCCTCCGCCTCTAACAATTGTTTGCGGGCCTCCTCTGCAGATTTGATAGCACACTCAACGTTGCCCTCCGCCAGGGCAGCTCTGTTCTCTGCCTCCAATAGCTTTGAAGCCAAGTCAGCGTTTTTCTTTTCTAGCTCAGCATTCCTCCTTGCCAACTCGGCATTTTTCCGTTCAAGATCAGTGTAAGCAAGGCGCGTCTTAGCAGCTTCTGACTTAGCATCATCAGCTTGCTTTTTTAGCTCAGAACGCTCTTGAGTGTGAGATTCAAGCAAATCATGATAACGTTTTTGCATGTCTTCAAATTGTTGTTTGAAATTAGAAGCGTCCCTTTGAGCAACAGCGAGCTGGGCCTGTGTGTCCTCTAAATCTTTTCCAAGATTCTTTAAGGCCTTTGCATCTTCTTCCGCGGTTTTTTGCATTGAATCAGCATTCGTGATTAGAGTACGGATAATTCTGGAAAGGTTGCGTGAATATTTGAACATTTCAGAATACTGTTTTTCAACCGCGTCTATCTTTGCTTTGGCCTCGTCTGCCCACCTGGAAGAAATAGGTTCGAGGGCAGGTAAAAAGTCAAAGTATCGAAGTAATGTTCGGGAAATTGCTCCTCCAAATATGCCCGCTTGATTGCAGCTTCCGCATTTAGTGGTGGAGGAGCGGGGATCGTCAATTCAGTGTCCCTGTGTGTGGAGGATTCAATAGTTTCTTTATCTGTCCTAGGCCGTTTAGTAGCAGGGACCTTGTGTTTACTTCGAGAATCAGTATCTTTTGGAGGACTTCTCTCTCTACTGCGCTTTTCGTGGGAAGAGTTGGAGTCTTTCGATTGTGGCCTATCCTCTTCCCTACGACTTTGATAACCTTTATATTTCTCTTGGTCCGATCGAACGGGAGAGCGAGAGCGTGAGGTTCGAGAGCGATAGGGTTCATAAGGCCTTCTCTCCTCCCTACCGCGATCGTCACGGCGATCATACTCGATATCCTGAGGTGGATTAGACATGCTGCGGCGAAGCTTCCTGATATCATAGTAAGATCGGGACATCGTGCCTGCACAATAAGACAAATGAAATTCAGAATCAATAGTTTCACAGAGAGAGACGTGCAATGAATGCTAATACTATTGTATAAAGTGTGTCCTAAGTGGTGTGTTTCCCCCCAACCAACCCGAGTCTGAAGCTAGACTAGTACGGGCAGGCTCTTTGGCCTTTGCAGGAGTGGTCTCTTCAGAAGAGGTGAAGACTAAATGATCCTTCCTAAAATCCTCTGAAGTGTATATAGTTTCAGGTAAGGGGAGATCCCCCAAACCCTGAAATAATGGGTCATCAGTACTAGGGACATCTCCCTCGGAAGCATTAAGTGGCGACTCTTTGGAGGATGTTGACTTTTCCGGAGAAGTAGCCTCCTCAGGGGCAGTATACCCTTCACGATGCTTTTCGGCCAAGTTAGCCAATTCGTCGTCTTGAGTAGAAGATGGAGAAGGTGACGTTTGAAGAGGCACTGTAGGAGCTCCTGAACCTTCTCCTGTTTCTGGGACTACATCCACTGGAGAAATATATATGTATGGAGCCGTCCCATGGCCGATACTACGAAAAACGGATAGCAGCCCATGAAAATGAAGATATTCGTCTTTAAGGACTTCATCAATAGTCAGGAATTTCTGGTCGCCATTAAGAAGCTGGTGCATCCAGTCAAAGAACACCTGATCTGATATTTGTTTTGGGTTGTCGACTGCAAGCAAAAAGAAAAACGAGTTAGGGCGATGACTCGAGTGTATAGAGCCCAGGTTTAGAAAATCAGTGCTTTACTTGATTTCGTCCACCTCCTGGCACACCCAGGCTGTCGCTTCACATAAAACCATTCCAGTCTGGAATCTCCAGCTTTACTGCTGAATGGCGCTGAAATTATCTTCCTTTTAGGAACAGACTCAAAATAGCAGAAAGAAGGAGTCTTTTGAGTTCGATGCTTGAAGTTATAGAAGAAATGAACGTCATCGAAAGTGAGCTCTATGCCTAAGATCTCACGGTATGCTATGTATAGTGTGTAAGTAGGCATAAGAATTGGGATGCAGCTGCATGGGGGCAATCCGCATTTGTCTTAGAAAATCAACGATTAAGGGAGAAAATGGAGGGATAGCACCGACCATGCACATCAACCGAGTGATTGCCATGTATCCTTCTGGAGGGTTGTGGGGACGGTCAGATCTCGAAGGCACTAGAGTGTCCCTTTTCATTATCCCGTATTTTAAACAAATTCGGATAAGCCGGTCGTTGTCAATTATTGATTCAACGGAATCTTGGGGTGATTCCAATATGACAGCCGATTCAAACTCATCAGGAGCCTGGTCGTCACCAACCCCTCCTTCCTCTTCGAAACCTAGAGAAACTTCATTCTTCGAAGACACATCGTCACTTTCACGATTTCCAACTTCATAGTCTGAACCCTCATTATCCCATTCTGGATTCGATGGAGAAGATATGTCCTCGAGAGTAATTTTGGTGGAGGTTTCCGGGGCCTCTTTCTTCTCAACTAGTCTGGAAGAGCGTCTGGGTCTCATGGTCATAAAACTATTGAAGAAGCAATAGCACAAATTAGAGCAAATTAGCCCGTATCCCCCCGTGTATGTGTGCAAACTAAAGTGTAAACAATGCATGCGGAAAGTGCAAAGTAAATGTTTAAAAGTGCGACGAAAAAGTTTGGCAAAATATAAAGAGTTGAAGTAGTTCTTGATGTCTAGTTACGTTTACAAGGCACTATCCTAACTGTCCATTAGGTTGAAGATTATGCCAAAAGTTGATTGGGCCAGTTAAACAAGTTCTTATGCATTAAGGTGAACTGCTCTTCGGTTCGGTTCGGGCGCGCTTATGGGGATCGGATCGGGGATGCGGCCTCGACTTGGGCTCGGATGAACTGTGGAACTCAGAAATCACAATCGGATCGGTTCGGAGGTAGAGTCCCCTGACGGTTCGGATCAGGTCACATAGTCATACTTCTCCTCCTTTTATCTTATGGTCCGACCCGATCCAGTTAGGTAAGCTCCCTTTCCCCTTTCTTAAATACTTGCTCCGACCCAATCCGATCTCCTGGATTTCTTTTCCTTTTCCTTTCTTTACTTGCCCCGACCCAGTCCGACCTCCTGAATTTCCTTCCTTCTTCCCTTATTTTTTCACCTTCCATATCCCTCCGAAACGAACCGATTCCCAACTATCTTCTTCTTCTCCTTCATCCTTTTTCTTCCCTAACCAACGCCAAGGCAAGTTTCGTGCCAATCACCCAAATCAAAGCCAAGCAGTTATGCGCTGGCGCACTCAACAACGGATTCTAACCCCCTCTGTTACTACCTCGAGATGACGACGAGTCTACTGACGACGACGATGAGGGGGGGTCACGGTGATAAGGTCATCCAATTTCCATGCTCAAATCGTCCTAATCATCTACGAATTCGAATCGAAATCAATTAAAAAAGGAATCGTCTAAAGTTTTATAACCTACCAATGTAATTACTTCGAGAATTAAAAGGAATTTTGATGCTTCAGGAGTTAGGTTTTTTTCGTTTTTCAGAACTTGGGGAACGGTAAAACAGTGAAAATGAGAGAAGGAAGAGGATTCAGCTTATATAGAGGAGTAGAGCGTCTATTCGTCTCCCCATTCGGATCGGACCAACAGCCCAGTAGTAGAGCCCCCGTTCGGATCGGATAGACAATCCAGAAGCAAAGCTTGGCCCAATAGTCCAATGAAAGATGGAAAGAAGAAGGGGTCTGTTCGGATCGGAACCCGAACCGAACCGAATTCTTTAGCTCAGCAACGAATTAAATTAAAATTTGAAGAAGAAGATGAAAACACAAGGAAAATCAAAAGAAAAATTACCTCGAAGAGCGCTGTGCAATGGAAGTCAAAGCATGCTCCGTCTCCAACAGAAGCATCCTTTGAGGGGGTAAAATGTTAGCCCACTTTGTGAACTAGGCAACACAAAGTCAAGATGTGAAACATTGAAGAACTTGGGAAGCACTGAAGCAGGTCGGATCGAAGCAATGTAGCGGTTCAGATCGGATAAAGATTGCTGTTCGGATCGGTGAACTATGGCTGTTGGAATCAGAGAGGCACAGCTGTTCGGATCGGACAGCAACCTACTTCCAGTTGGATCGGAGAGCCACCTGCTACGAAGACAGATCGGAACGGAGTGAAATAGAACAAAGACTTAGCCTTGGGACAGAACCGGATCGGATCGGATATCCCGATCCGGACCCCTCCTGTACACTCTTCCGATCCGGACCCATCTTCCACGTCATTCTCCTGCATGATCGCCTGGTTATTCGGAGCGGCTATGACCAGTTCCTACTCACAACGTCCACTGCTTTGATGCGCTGTCAACACTTAAATCCATCCAAACCCGAGGCTAATGGGATGGATGACACGTGGCTCCGATCCGGATCGGGTTCTGGGCTAATTTTCATCTATAAATACCCCGTTTGGAGACAAAGAAAAGGATCTTTTTTCTGGCACTTTGAGAGTTCAACCACCTTCATAACCCGAATTCCAGCACTCCCGGAAAATCCAAATCTTCTTTCATTATTTGCTTTTAGACAGTTGAGTGAATGTAAGTGAGTTGTGAGAGAAATTCAGTGAATATTCCATTGTAACTGCAACTACATTTGTGAAAATAGTGAAAGACAAGTGGACGTAGGCATTTCTTCGCCGAACCACTATAAATCCTGTGTGTTCATTTTACTTTTGATCTTATTTCATTCTGCTTTTAGTCAATTTGGGTGTTAGAACCACTTTTTGGTCTAACAGATAGCGATCACTTGCGTCCTTATTTTACTTAGAATGTTGTCTAAAAAGCTGTAATTCTTTATTTGTTATTTTCTACTTAAGAATAAGCCACCCGCATATGCTGGGGCCCTATATCCGAACTTTTGTTATTTCTGAGTATTAATAAAGTCTGCTTTTGCATTACTTCAACAGTGTAGTTGCAAAACTTTATTTTTTTATTTATATTGCAAAATCTTGAGATTAGTCTAAATATGTAGGAAGATAGAGTGAACAACATAATCTTACTTAAAGATCTCACATACACTTAGGCATTCCAAAAAACCTCGATCCTATGAGGCACTCAATAAAATTGTGAAGTACGACGTCGGGAAATGTGACTGACCAATGCTAGTCATGACCATGGAAAATGAAGGCATGTGGCAATTGATAAAAATTGAGTGGATAAAAAACCTCGCTCTTGTGATGTGCTCGATAAAAATTGTGAAGTCTGGCCTTGGGAAACATAACCAGCATAAGCTGTCATGACCTGTAAAAGTGAAGGCACGTGACAATCGATAAAAATTAAGTAGATAAAAAACCTCACTCCTGTGAGGTGCTCGATAAAATTGTGAAGTCTGGTCCTGGGAAACGTGACCAACCTAAGCTAGTCATGACCTCGAAAAACAAAGGCATGTGACGATCGATAAAAATTGAGTGGATAAAAAACCTCGCTCCTATGAGGCGCTCAATAAAAATTGTAAAATCCAACCTCGGGAAACATGAATGGCCTAAGCTGGTCATAACCTCGGAGACAAAGGCGTGCGACAATCAATAAAAATTGAATGGATAAAAAACCTCGTTCCTATGAAGCGCTTGATAAAAATTATGAAGTCCAGCCTCGGGAAATGTGACAGGGCTAAGCTAGTCATGACCATGAAAAACAAACGCACGTGACAATCAATAAAAATTGAGTGGGAAGAAAACCTTGCTCCTATGAGATGCTCGCTAAAAATTATGAAGTCCAGCCTCGAGAAACATGATCGCCCTG
This sequence comes from Allium sativum, assembly GCA_030737875.1. Taxonomy (NCBI): domain Eukaryota; kingdom Viridiplantae; phylum Streptophyta; class Magnoliopsida; order Asparagales; family Amaryllidaceae; genus Allium; species Allium sativum. The sequence continues at coordinate 733,152,563 of CM060915.1, read as the reverse complement.
AGCTGGTCATGACCACGTAAAACGAAGGCACGAGACGATCGATAAATATTGATGGAGAAAGACCCAGATACATTGGGGCACCCAATCAAACGTCAAATAAATATGGTCTGGTAAAGCACGAACAACTAATGGTTGGTTGAAAGCCCCCGATAGTAAAGGCACGAGATAACTGATGAATTGGGCAATACGTAGAGTTAGAACTCAAGCTTGCTCCAGTCCGTGATGACCTATGGTATGCAAAGTCCACGATACTAAAATCTTGGATTTCTAGTGCACAATGTGCTTCCCGCTACGCTTACCCTTAGACTTCCCATCACCAGAAGAGAGTTCCTTACGCTCAACAAATGAATCACCCTCAGTGATATCCTTCTCTTCGATGTTGTCTCCACCACCTCCAAAGGAAATAGATGGATCATCCAAATCTTGCAAACTCACAATATATTCAGGACGCGAGCCCGGATAAGAGGCGGGAGTTGAAGCCGGGGAAAGAATAGGAGGGGGAAGCGTTGTTTGAGGAACAACGAATACTGGCGTAGTACCCGTCGAAACAAGCAATGATAAAGTAAAAAATTGTAGCGGTCCTTGTAATGCCCCAACGGGAAGAAAGGAGTCCGACAAGTCCAGTCCAATATCAAGTGAAAATTAAGCGAGTAAATCGTTGAACGTTAATAAGGAAGATAAATGGCTCTCTAAGTATGAAGAGGTGTAAGCATTACCTTTATCCAAGGACCCCCGGGCTGCGACCTCAAACTACTGCTTGCCTTGATTGTTGCCCTTGTCACTAGATAAAGTCGCCTCAACGGTCACATCATAAGCGGTAGTAGTCAAAGAGTCGCTAGCATCGGCTGAAATATCAACAATTTTCACGATGGAAGGAGCAGCTTCAGTAGAAGGTGGAACTGACATCAAAAATGGTCTTTGTAGTGATAGTTTTGGTACATTAAGGGTTTTGGCAGGAGTGGGGGCGTCTAAAACAGTATGAAAATAAAGGTGAGGTTCACCTGAAGTCCCAGATCTGCCAGTAGTAGTGCTTTCTCTCTCTCTATCTCTCTCTCTCTCGCCTGAGCTCCTTTTGCTCTCAGGCAAGAGAAGCCCAGGAGTTATTATTCAAATAACATGCCAGGAGCTCCTATTTGGTCTACTTGCCGTGGTTGACTGCTCGCCTCAAAACTTCCTCCCACACATTAACCGATGTTTGGGGATACCTCTCTTTTAAAACTCCAAGATACCTTTCCCCAAAACACAGAGGACATAAAACTCAAACATCGTCAAATCAAGTCGGTCACGGTTTCAGCTTGAGCATGTTCGATAGTGTCCTTTTCAAGCATATTTTGATCATGCTCCTACTTCAACTATTCATTCTTCTGCTGCACATTAGCAAGTTGGTCTTTTAATGACAAATTTTCAATAACCTGTGCGTTGATTGCCACACTGAGATTTGACACTTGTCTACGGTGGTCATCAATGGTCTTCCTCTCCTCTTTTAACAAGTCTTTGGCAAATGTTTGGGAAGCATGGGCATCATGGAGCTGGGAATTTATCAAGGCCTCCTTCCGACGATGGGATTTGTTCACCATCTCTACCTTCTCTCAGCCTTCTTTTTGGCATCTCCAACCTCATCATTAGCTGCAATAATTTTCTCAATTTATGCATCTTGCTCTATAATGGCCTTTTCCTATTTGGTGCAATCGCTATCCACTGTGAGTTGCACTTCATAATTAAGCCTATTGACTCTCTGAAAATCTAAGACCAACTTCTACCAATTCAATAGCATCTCTACATCATTCTTAAAGACTTCAATGTTCTTGAGCATCTCTTCCTTATCCACTGGGGAGATGTCCAAGTTGAATTGCACTCCACTAAAAAACCATCTTGATAACCTTTGTGCTAGTTAGTTAGGTGTGAGAGGAAGCAAATAAGGTTCCCTCTTGATGATTTGGTAAATATCAATGCCACTCGAGCTAGTAGCAGGTGGAGTTGGATCCGAAGGACCGGCAGAAACATGGCCGGTGGAGGCATGATAGGGGCATAAGAGCTTTGATCTGTTATGGAACGTTTGGATACATCCTCAACATTAGTGTCTTTTTCTTATCATCTCTCTCACATTTCTTATGTCTGTCCTCCTCCCAGCCGCGATCCCAATCGCTACGAGCATGCGCTCATTGTGATCCCTTCCGTCTCGCTTTTCACGGTCCTCCTTTCACGATCTTTCTGTTCCCTATAATCGCGCTCTTCATAGGCCTTTCTCTCTTTCCTTTCCTATTTCGTCTCATATCGGCCTGGGTAAATGCGGCTAGAACCAGAATAACCCCTAGCGGCGTGATGTTTGAATTCGAAATAATACTGTATTGGCGACCCATGGCAAGATCTGCATAGAAGAGAATTGAATTTGCATCAAAATTATAGTTTGGATGCAAGTGCAAGTACAAAAGCATGTGTGCCAAGTAATTGTGGTCTTAAGTGCGTGGGAAGTGCTATCTAAACCTTATCCCCTTACGAACTGCTCGATACTGAGGGAATTGAGGGAGTATCAAAGGATATGAAAGTAATTCTTGGGGCACATAGGCATAAAGATGGTGTCTTAGGTCCCAAGCTAGATGTTCTAGGAGTGACTGGTGTTAGGTCATCCTTAAAGAGTTCGTCTGGCGTTACATAAATATCGCTTAAGCCCCTCGAAAATATCTTGATCATCGCCACCTAAGACATCGGTTCGAGATGTTTGACGTGAAGTAACTTGAATATCATCAGTAGCCGGATCTGCAGAATCAGTATCGGAATCCCAACTAGTTGATTCTCCATTAAATAAGTTCACAAACTAGGGACCATGCTTACTGGTTCTGATATTGGTATCACTACCACTTAAGAATTTCCCTCATCTATATCCACTTCGAGATCTGTAAGTGCATAGCCTTCCCACTATATAAAATACTTCTCATCGCCTTCGTTGACGGCGACATCCAGTGCAAAGTTCCTTGCTCCACATCTATCTATTTACCCGATCTCTTGATAACCAAGGAATCTCAAGAAGAGATTCCTACGGGTTTGTCCTCTTCCATCTGTTGAGTAGAATGATCATCAGTCGTAGTGCGAGTAGGAATCGATATCTCGTGAGGAATAACCGATCGAGAAGCCTTTAATAACCCAAATTGATGAAGAAACTTGTCTTGAAGCAAGAAATTTGTCTTTCTTTTTCCTCTACAGCCTTTAAACTCTAAAATATAGCAAGGCGTTTGGGGTCCTTAACCTCGGAGGAAAATCTAAATAAAGAGGAAGGCCGATATTGAATCAAAATAGCGCAAGTGTATAAATCCCACGGATATAGTAACTCCAACTCAGATGCTCACCTCCATTTGTCCAGAACATGTTGAAGCCCTCCAGACACTTGACATAAAAGAACAAGTTCATGAATGGACAATCTTATCCTACAAGCCAAGAATAAATAGCTGCCTTGACAAAGATTAGGGAAGGGTGTTCCTTCCTCCTTTTGAAGATGCAGAGGTTGTAAATCTCTTCAAATTAAGGGATACACTGCAGAGTCCGCATAAAAAGCAAATACTGGCTAGTAAACACGACATAACCCTTTGGATGTAGTTGGCAAGGGACAACTCCTAAATTCTAAAGAACTGACCATAAGAATGGATTGAAGGAAGGAACGTCACCATGCAGGAACATGTGGCAGTGATAATCCATGAATCCATCGGGAGGATGGTCGGCTACTTCACCCTTTCCAAAGGGACGTACATCTTCCTCCGGGATGCCAAACTGTATGTAAATATGCAAGAGCATCCTACATGTCACAATAGAAGGGCATCTCTCTAGTAGATTCAGAATAAGTCTAAGTCTGGGATGGGACAATTCGATCATGGTCCCAGCTACAACGACAGCTCATTCGGCCGGTATGTATGAAGAAGCTCCTGTTTGCACAAATGATGAATGCACCCAAAAGTGGAATGAACTTGGATTTGAGAAGAATCACCTTCTCCAGATCGAAGGTGTTCAAAATGTCGAAAGGCCATTCCACATAATGAACTTTGCATTTAGAAAAACCAGATATGTGTGCCCCCTAAGTGTTAATTGTTGTGTGAAAGAGTGACACGTGGGATTCAAAGCTGGTTTGTGTTGGTCAACAAATTCCAAACGTCAATCAAGTGCATGTGTAGTACCATATCTATGCGAGCCACATCTAGTAAAGTGCAAACTCTCAAATGAAACGAGTTTATATAAATAGCCCACTTAAATAAAAAAGAAACTTCCTATTGTCGACCTGGGCGATCGACAACGAATGCAATGCCCGTATCAGCGCGAAAAGCTCTTCTGTTATATGTCTGTTGGATATGTACGCATGCTGAAAGTGGTATAAACTAGCAATCGCGACTAATCGAACTATTAAGGTCAAAATTGATGCTAAGAAAATTTGTTTGTTCAGAAAAATTAAAGTTTCTGTCCCTTGATTAATGTGCTATAGCTCGCTTTCAGCTTAACTAAGTGATGAACTTTGCATTTTAAGTCATGAATGATTAGGTACTTGTTAGGCTTTCATTTTAGATGTGAAGTGAGCATATTCATTGTTGCCAATTGAGTTAAATCTAGGTCATAACACTATTCGATTATGAAATCACGCATATGATGTCTAATTTTTCAAGTTTAGCTCAAGTCCATGACATGGCATCAAATTTTTTCAAGAGTTTTTTGTGCAACCCAAAAGTGTATGACCGGACTCAATCACTCAGGCCTGGGGGTTATCAGCCCTACCCTGATCAAATCCAATACGCCTAGTTCAATGCCTAAATGCTACAACATAAACCCTATTACCCGGGCAGTACAATCCAAATACAACCCTAACCAAGGTTCGCCAAAATAACAGGGAAATGGCACCTACGGGTATTAGCAAGGCTATAACGACCCGAAAATCTCTACTTTTCGAATCGACCATAAATCACATAGGTCCGATCCAAAATGACAGAAATTCTCGAACCGTTAAGTTTGGGAATACAACACATAAGAACAAAACACAAAAGAAATTTTCATTAACATCATTACAATGTTGCATTATAGTATATGAATATCAGAGTATAAAATAAATAAAGAGTGAAATAATTACAATGCACAGTGGAAATACAAAATTACATTCATCGAAAGACTTATTAATGCTTTGGACATAGCTCTAAGCTTTAATCTAGAATCCTGCTCAAAATATATGTAAAACAAACTACCTTGCTACCGGTGTGGAAATAATGGGCACCCGATTTTGCAAGGAAAAAAACTACGAGTCAGTCATAGGATTGGTATAAGAAACCCTACAGTTATTCTTAACTTATTTTAAAGTGAGGCATATCAAGGGACCACACCATAAAACACGGAATGGGTTTACTCCACATGAATGCCAGTGCTCAAACCACTACCAAAAATAAACTTTTGGAGCCTACGATGCATCAAAAAATATGCAATTCCTCAAACTACCCATTTAGGCTTAATTCCCAAACTTAGATTTTCAAAATCTAACTAACTTTACAAATGTTATTTCTTTGGACTTTATTTCCGATTTCTTATTTCAAATCATTTGAAATACATATCTAGCTTTAAGATCAAATTAACTTTCGCTTCGGGATCTCAAACCAAACCACTTGGAAATTTAAATTCCGAAATATCATAATCAATGCATAAAAAAAATATGCAACCAAATATCGAGAGGTTTCTCCCATCAACATGGAAAAGGGAACGTACCGTCGTTTGCTAGATATATAGGTGTATCTCCCACTAACGGTATGAGACTACACCGACCAACCAATTAAGGTTAAGGTCCTGCCATCCATACTTTTAGTTATAGGTTACCCGAATCTTTAGCCACACACTAAATCATTTTACATCCCGTAGTGAAAAATCATTAACACCAATAATCCAAAATAAATCAAATCTATGATAATTTCCACTTCCAAATTATCATCTCAAAATCATCGGGTTTAGTCCTCAAAATCCTTTCTATTTATATTTTTTTTATTATAAAACATTCCCTATCCAAAATTAGGAATAACATTTCCTTTCTCTTATGAATACCCCATTTCAAAAACCACTCATTAAATTGAAATGAACCAAACAACATCGCTAAACACCTCATAGTCAAATCGTGAAATAAATCACAAGGTGTTAGCATACAAGTATTTTCTATCCAACTCAATGTTAAATACAAAAGCATATGATTGCTCATAAATTGGTCGAGCGCATCTAAACAATCAAACAACAACGATAAATAGCAAAAACAAAGTATATTTGGTTCATAACTCTTTCAAATTATTCATTATAATTTAACATAATTTTTATTAATATAAAAATAGTCCATTTCCAAAATCCTGATTCCAGGTCATTACGAGTCTTGTTGGATCTTAACATTTTTAGATTCATTTGAAAACTCTTTTCATTTTGAACCCAACATTTTTCTTTTGGGAGAATCCAACTGTCGGATCTCCTGGTATGACAGTTTGAAGTTAACGGTCGACATTCGCGAATTATCGCTATGCGACGAGTTCTATTCAAACCAAACTTCGATTATAATTAAATATCGAATCTAGTTGCTTCTAATATAGTTTATTAACTATGTAATCAATTCTAGAAATTATAATTCCAATTTTAACTTCAATTTCAAACATTTCTAGTAAATGGATATTATAATATTATTTTATTATTAAAATAATATTATTTTTCAAACTTCATTATTTTAAGTCTAAATTTTCCTCATGCCCATTATGAAAATAAATAAGGAAATTTTGAAAAGGAAGTTCTTTTAAAACTCACCGTAGATATCCTAACCGAACTTCACTTTCATTGGTTACTATTCATTTTAAAAACAAAACTGGAAAAAGCCATAATTACATGAAAATTAATTCAAATCATTTTGTTCCAGTTATGAATATTCATCGTAATTTTTTAATCTTTGTGTCCATTCAAAATCGAACATCAAATTCAAACTTCGATTTTATTATATTAATAAAATATTCATTTGAACTTTATTAACCGCAATATCAAAAATTGGGGTACATATCAATCAAATATCATTCTAATACCCAAGTAGGTTTCACATCAACATCCATTACTAGTAATTAGTGAATTACTTTCTCCAGATCATTTAAGGTTCAAACAGTTTTCAAACCAACACTGTTTGTATTTAAATGTCACATACCCAAGCGACTACACATATATCAATTAAAAATGATATTTTTAACTTGTTGATCATCATTGGATATCACAATGAACTTATAAAATTAACCACAAATCAATATGTAATCATATAAATTCACTAACTACGATTAACATTTAAACTAGCTCTTTTTAAATTTGGTTTCTCACCGTGGGTTCCACTCCGTCAATCTTTCGTGCAGATGGAAATCAGACACTCAAACGACTATGGTACACTTTCGGTGTCTACAAATATTTCTAGAGGCTTAGTGGTTTGAGTTTTTGAGGTTATGGGGTTCCTAAACTCGATAGACGCACTCACACTCATAGATCCAGGTACACGGGAAAACGGGAAAGGAATGGGGTCCAGGAGGGTTCGACCATAGGTTGGCGTCCACGTTTTTGGGATGTACATGGGGAAGGCACACTGTTGATGCCCTAGAGGCAATCCATTTGATGTGATTAATAATATTGTTGAAGATATCGTTTTATTTGGAATAAAATTATTCTGTTATGTTATATTTACTGCACAATATAAATATAAACATAATAGAAGTCCTTAGAATAATAGTACAGAATTATAAAGTTCGAGTAAGACTTGTACTTGAGATTATATCATATATTAAGTGTTATAATTCTTAAATGTCCCTAGCCAAGTTTTATTGTTTGCATAGGACAACAATAATATATTGAGACTAGTATGTTGATTGACAAATGATCACATCTCATTGATCATTAATATAATTGATATTAATGTCAAGATATAAATACTTACTGGAGAATAGCGTATTGGGTTGGCCCAGCATGAGAAAACTACATGGAATATAATTAATAGTGTCATAAGTTATTCTCATAGTGAAAGTGATGTAATGGTTCTCAGACCTAAAACCATTATAATTTTATTTAAGGATTGTGTTTTGACATCATCTAAAGTTGTTTTTAATCAAGTAGGAGATAATGATGATTATTGGATACATATCAAATCGAATAAAAATTATGAATGACCTAGATGGAATTTAACCCTGTAATATATTTATAGTGATGTCCATGGGACTTTTGATTGAGTGAGACTATGAATACATGGCCCTGCTCAAATATTGATTTGTTTTATATAGTCTACTCATCGATCAAGATTAAAGGGTTAAATTATAAAGAGGGTGATATGTTCCATGCCTTGAGTTTAATCCAATATATATTGGTTAAAAGGATTATATTACATTGATACACTGGTCACAAAAAGGTTGTACCGAATTGTTGATCTTATTATAACTTGGGTAACAGTGACGTATTACTGGATGCCAATCGATGTTTATGGTTTTAAGTACGATTTAAAATCATTTCCAACGTTGTAGTAACCTATAGGGTCACACAATAGAATGCTACAAAGGAGAAACTATTTTTTGGACAAATAAAATATCAATTTGTTGATATTTTATTTGGGGTTGGAATGGATATTCGGATGGTTCCTATTATACGGTCAATATATGTGTTTTAATGTGATTTTTCTTCTTATGTAAAACATGGAAAAACCTAGGAATAGTGAGATATCAGATCGAATAAAAATATCAACCTGAATTCTTTTCCAAAACCCTAAAAATATCATGGTGGCTAGTACCTCTCTCCTCTTATTTCTTCTTCAATTTGATTGAGGAAGAAGACGTTCTCGTGGATATGTATAGACGCACAACGGTTGACATGTTCTCGATTCAATGCTTCACCTTTTTTTCTCCGATTTCGTCATTATTCGTGTTATCCCACTTTGTGAACTGGGCAACACAAAGTCGAGATGTGAAACGTTGAAGAATTTAGTTAGCATCATAGAGGATCGGATCGGAGAGATGTAGCAGATCGGATCGGAGAGGTGTCGTTGTTCGGATCGGACAGCTGCTACTATTTAGATCGAAGAGACGCTGCTATTCGGGTCGGAGGGCTACCTACTATCAGTCAGATCGGAGGGCTACCTACTATCAGACAGATCGGAATGGAGCAGAGCAAAGTGGATAAAGATTTAGTTCTAGGTTAATCCGGGTCGGATCGGGTATCCCGATCCGAACCCCCTTTGCAGGCTACTCCGAACCGAACCAGTAATCCACGTCATTTCCCCCCACAATCGCCTGAAGATGCAGAGCGGTTATGACTAGTTCCTACCCACGATAATCTCTGTTCTGATGCGCTGTCAACACTGGAGTCCATCCGAACCCGAGGACGATGGGATGGAGGACACGTGGCTCCGATCCGGATCGGGTTCTGACTAAATTTTCACCTATAAATACCTTTCCTGGAGACAGTTAAAGGGATCTTCTTTTTGGCACTTTGAGAGTTCAACCACTTTCATAAACCGAATTCCAGCTCTCCCGGATAATCCAAATCGTCTTTCAACATTTGTTTTGAAACAATTGAGTGAATGTATGTGAGTTGTGAGTGAAATTGAGTGAATATCTCATTGTAATTGCAACTCTATCATCGAGAATAGTGATTGACAAGTGGACGTAGGCTTTTTAACGCCGAACCACTATAAATTCTGTGTCTCCATTTTACTTTTGATCTTATTTTATTCTGATTTTTGTCAATTTGGGTGTTAGAACTACTTTTTGGTCTAACATTTTGGTGCTTTCACTGAGAATCATCTGAATTCTCTGTTTTTCGGGATCATCGTTCTACTTTTTGGACCGTTGAGTTAAAAGAAGTTAATCCTCAAGTTTCGACGCTCTTGAATATTTGTTGATTGATTGTTGAAGAACTATGGCCAAAGGAAAAAGGCAAGGAAGTTCAAACTAGTCGAGGACACGGAGTTGGTGAAGATCAGCAAAATGCGGTTGTGACAAGGTCTCGTGGGCAGAGCTCGGCAGTGGAACGAACTGATACAGGAAATCCGAACCGCAGTCAAGGGGAGAGCTCCGATCCGATCCGGGTAGGAGAATCTGAAGCAGTGCACTCCCCCAACCTGAACCAACCTGAGCAACTCGCACTACACCGACCCGAACAGGTTTCCCAGCTCCGACCCGAACCAGTCTCCCAGCTCTGACCCGACCTGATTGCAAATCTCCGAACCGACTCGACACTTGGTGACGTTGGAACCTCTACTCGAGCCCCTTCAAATGCTCCGACTCCAGCCACCAGGGTCAATGATCAGGTCAATCCATCCGCGCCTATTACTCAAGGACATTTCTCGCGCCTACTTGACATGCTTGAGAGTACTAGGGAGGCTATGAAAATCCACGAGCGCACCAATCTCATGATGCAAGAAAACATGAGACTCATGAGCAGGGAAATTAGCGAACTCCGTAGATAGAGAACCCCATCCCCGGTTCGCCACACACCAATGGATCAGTCTTCTTCTTCCGAGGAAGAACGACCCCGTGAAAGAAGGCCGCTCGAACGACCTCAGAATTTGGAGCAGCTGACATTCGGGTCTTTGGGGTCCCGCGAGGATGTTGCACGAGTACTAGGACCCAATGATCCAAACTTGAGAGACCCTAACCTTACCAATCCCACTCAGGGGCAGAGGCTCCAGCTCAAAGAAGAAGGGCATCTCCTGAACAAGAGCCCAGAAAGAACCCGGATACCAGGGCCAGGGAGCCTGAACGACCCCTGACTAATGCTGACGTATGGGCAATCGTATGCCAGATTATGTCTGAAAGCCAGAACTACACCAATGAAGATTATGGAATTGAGCGAAGCCATACTCCTTTCACTGATGACATCCTCAACTTTCAATTTCCCGGACGTTTTAACCTGCCGCAGATGGACAAGTACAATGGGAGAACCGATCCGGGACAGCATTTGATGCGATACTCATAGCTCATGAATGCTGCTGCTGCCCCTGATGCAGTGAAGTGTAAAGCATTCCCGATCTATTTAGAAGATGTGGCGCTGCTATGGTTTACCCGACTTCCCCCTCGTTCGATATCGAATTATAGGGAATTGAGCGAACGTTTTATGAATCAGTTCCGACTCCATACCCGAAAGTCTAAAAGGGTTATTGAATTATCAAGAATTAAGCAGGCACCGGGAGAATCTTTGAGGTCATATCTCGACCGTTTCAACTTAGCTGTGATTGAAGTTAGTGACCCGTACGAGCCCACCATCTTGATGGCTTTGATGGAAGGAGTCGATCCTGACTCCGAGTTTGGAGATTACCTTTCTGGAAAGCCACCTCCCATGAGAGAGTTATTTTATGAAAATGCCGATATTCTGTTGAGACGAGAGGAGGCCAGGGAAAACCGAAAGAGAAAGTCTGGAGTGGCTTCAAAAGAAAATATCCAGAGTAATGTCGCTGTGAAGCAGTCTGGAGAAAGTTCCGGAAAAGTTGAGGTGAATGTGGGAAACAAGAGTGAAAACGACAATAATGGAAACGGGGGCAACAACAACAACCGTAACGCAAATGGTAACAGAAGAAATAGAAATAGGGGAAGTGATCCTAACAAAAGACCCCGGTTCCAGACTTATGAGAATTATAGACCGTTGAACGATGCTCTGGAAAACATTTACTTGGATACATACAATGTTTTGCAATATAAAAGACCGCCACCTCGCGATTCAACGGAGAAAGAAATGGCAACTGGAAAGTTTTGTTTGTTTCATGGAACTCATGGGCATTCAACCAATGAATGTCGACATTTGAGAGACGTGATTGAGAAGCTGCTGCGCAAAGGGAAATTGGATGAATATAAGGTCGCCCCGAGAGATAGGGGGCAAGGAGAACAAGCTCCGAAATAGATCCAATCAGCTCCCAAGCCTACAGCGCAGCAGAAAGGCAAGGGAATTGTTATCAACTCCATAGTGGGTGGACCTCACCCAGCGATCCACAGTTTTAGAGCAATGGATCAATATGTAAACGCAGCTAAGCACGTGGATGTGGATGAATGTGATGATTTGGAAGATATCGCTCCCATAAAGCAACAAAAGACAATGTTTGACGACGTGGTATTCCGTAGCAGAGATAATACCGGGATCCAGTCACCCACCGACGATCCGTTGGTCATTACCACCACCATTGGGCCGGCATTGGTTCATAAGGTGTTAGTAGACAATGGAAGTTCTGTTAATATTTTATTTAAAAAGTCATTCGATCAGATGAAGCTTGAATATGAAGATTTGAAGCCATGCGAAGGTTGGATCCGAGGCTTCAACGGAGCATCGACAGCTCCAATGGGGTACATAGAATTGCCCGTAACCTTGGGGCAAGGAGAACGCCGAAGAGTACGGATGCTTCAGTTCATAGTATTGGACATAGATTCGCCTTATAATGCATTTTTGGGAAGACCTGCCCTTGCTGAGTTCAGGGCTTGCATCTCCCCTTGGTGTTTATTGCTTAAGTTCCCAACTGAAGCCGGAACCGGAGTAATGAGAGGAGATTAAGTCTTTGGACGTGCCTGCTATGTTGCCGAATTAAAGATGTTGATGAAGGGACTTAACATCGAGAGTAAAGGTGCCTCGCCTCCTCCAAAGGAGGGCTCGGCATAGCAATTAGAGGGATCGGCCCGAAGGAGTTGCCCGAAGGAACGCTTGAAGACCTGGATCCCAGAAAAGACGAGGAACCAGAGACTAGAAATGCAACTCCTAATGAGGCGACAGTAGACATTCCCATTGATGAAGCTGATCCAACAAGAGTTTTGAAGATTGGATCCCAGTTGGATCCACGACGGGCCAAAGAACTAACTGAATTCCTGAAGGCAAAGTTGGATGTGTTTGCCTGGACCCATGCCGACATGTGTGGGATATCGCCATCTGTCATAAGTCATTCACTAAATGCAAACCCGAAACACCCGCCTATAAAGCAAAAGAGATGTATGCTAGGCCCAGAGAGGTCGACCGCTCTGAAAGAAGAAGTGGAGAAGCTGAAACAGAACGGATTTATTAGAGACTCGACATATCCCGACTGGATATCGAATCCCGTCTTAGTAAAGAAGCCGAATGGAAAGTGGCGGACTTGCATTGATTTTTCAGATTTGAACAAAGCTTGCCCGAAAGATAGTTTCCGACTTCCCAGGATTGACCAGCTTTTAGATTCGACAGCGGGACACGAACTTCTTTCTTTCATGGACTCATATTCCGGGTACAACCAAATTCCTATGCATGTGCCAGATCAAGAACACACGAGCTTCATTACAAATTTGGGGTTATACTGTTACGTGGTCATGCCGTTCGGATTGAAAAACGCTGGAGCCACTTACCAGCGCTTGGTGCACAGGATGTTTTATAATCAAATAGGGAAGACTATGGAAGTTTATGTGGATGATATGCTTGTTAAATCGAAATAGTCCTCTAGCCATACGCAAGACTTGGCAGAAATGTTCGGTATCCTGCGAAAGTATCGGATGAAGTAGAATCCTTTGAAATGTTCATTTGGAGTGGCATCGGGAAAGTTTCTAGGCTTCATTGTGAGCTCCCGAGGAATTGAAATCAATCCCTGCCACATAGCAGCGATAAGAAACATTGAAGAACCGAGAAGGATTAAAGATGTCCAAAGTCTTGCGGGGAAAATAGCTGCGTTGAGTAGGTTCATCTCCAAAGCCACGGACAAATGCGTCCCATTTTTTGATTTGATTAAAAGGGGAAAGAAGAACTTTGAGTGGACTCCGGACAGTGTCGAGGCCTTTCGAAATTTATTGGAATTGCTAGAAAAACCTCCGATTTTGTCAAAGCCAGTGGATCACGAAGAGTTATTTGTTTACTTGGCAGTTTCGGCTCACGCTGTTAGCACAGCCTTGGTTCGAGAAGAAGACAAAGTGCAAAGGCCAGTATATTATGTAAGCAAGAAATTGGCAGCAGCAGAACGCAACTACCCAAAGATTGAGAAGCTCGCTTACAGCCTCCTAATCGCCTCCCGAAAACTTCGTCACTATTTCCAAGCTCACCCAATAACCATATACACTGACCAACCTCTAAGGCAGGTGTTGCAGAGACCCGAAGCATCAGGACGATTAATCAAATGGAAAATTGAATTAAGTCAGTTTGATTTAAATTTTCAGCCGCGGAGGTCGATCAGGGGGCAGGCTCTGGCTGACTTTATAGCAGAGTTCACAATCCCAGAGGAGGAAATAATCGATGACAAAGTGGTCAAGTCCGAAGATGAGTTAAAATTAGATCCATGGAAGCTATACACTGACGGAGCCAAGAATGACTGAAGGTCCGAAGCTGGAATCGTCTTAGTCACTCCTGAAGGACGGTCGTTATATTACGCTCTGCGATTGGAATTTTCGGCGACTAACAATGACTCAGAATATGAAGCCCTGATTGCCGGGCTAAAGCTTGCTAAAGACCTCGGAATAAAAACATTGGACATATTCTACGACTCCAAAATCGTTGTTTGCCAAGTGCGAAAGGAGTTTGTGGCTCGGGGACCTCGACTTATCGCCTACCTCGGGAAAGTGGAAAAGCTGTTGAGCAACCTGGAACGGTTCAACATAACGCACATCCCAAGAGCCGAAAACCAGAAGGCAGACAGGCTGGCAAAGCTAGCCAGTTCCGACAACCCCGAAGAAACTGAAATAATTCCAATTGAAACATTGGAATCGCCAAGCTTTGAGTTGATGGAAATTGAGTTCGCTTTCGAAGCAGAACCGGAAAAGGAGTCGTGGATGACCCCAATTAAGAACTTCCTTACGAATGGAATGCTCCCATCAAAGAAGAGTGAGAGACGGGCTATAGTCTGCAAGGCTACCAGATACGTCCTTCAAGATGATACTCTTTATAGACAAGGATTTCTATGCCCCTGTTACGATGTATAGCACACGACGACATCAAACGTATACTAAGAGAAGTACATGAAGGTGAGTGTGGAGATCATACAGGAGGTCAGACTTTAGCGAAAAAGATATTACGGTATGGATACTTCTGGCCCACAATTAATAAAGATGCGACTGATTATTCACGACGCTGCGATAAGTGCCAGAGATTCGCCAAAGTCCCCAGAGCACCGTCGACCCAACTCAAATCAATGGTGAGTCCTTGACCTTTTGCCACATGGGGAATTGATATCATCGGAGTTCTACCAATTGCTAAAGGAGGAGCGAAATACGCAATAGTCGTTGTGGACTATTTTACGAAGTGGGTGGAAGCTGAGCCTTTAACCAAGATCACGGCAAGAAAGGTGATAAGTTTTGTGGTTCGAAATATTATATGCCGATTCGGGATCCCAAGGACTATTATAACTGATAACGGAACCCAGTTCGATGGTGCTAAATTCAAAAATTTCTGCCAGAAATATAAGATCGACAAACGGTACACTGCGGTTGACTATCCGCAGTTGAACGGGCAAGTAGAAGCAATAAACAAAGTTATAAAATCCATCCTCAAGAAACGGTTAGAGCGCGCAAAGGCAAAATGGGTTGACGAATTGCCCTTCGCATTGTGGGCATATCGAACAACATTTAAGACAGCTACTGGTCATACCCCTTTCTCTCTCTCTTTTGGTTCAGAAGCAGTAATTCCAGTAGAGCTTGAAGTCCCTTCCCACCGGGTGACGTATTATGACCCGATGACGAATCGGGCGCTCTTACTCGAGTCTCTTGATGAAATCGAAGAAAAAAGGGACGAAGCAGATTTGCGCAGCAAGACATCGACGTCAGATGGCACGCTATTACGACAAAAAAGTTCGCCTTAGGACTTTTGAACCAGGAGATTTGGTGCTAAAGAGAGTCTTTCCATCCCTTCCTCACCTCGGTCCAAAGTGGGAAGGACCCTTTGTCATCCAACGGAAACTTGAAACAGGAACCTTCAAGTTAACGACCGTAGATGGCGAGGAGGTACCTAGAGCATGGAATGCCCAACACTTGATGCGATATTTGGATTAGAAATGTTGTACTCATTGCTATTTTTCTTATGAACTCTGTAAAAAGGCACGACTTGCCTTAGGAAAGTCTGATGATATGAATAAAGAAATATAAAGTGGATGTAGGCTACGACTTAGCCGAACCACTATAAAAATATCGTGTGTCATTTACTTTCATGCATTATATATATACTTCCATCTACTATTCTATTGCGGTTATGGAATATAAGATGATTTAAAACCTGAAAGGTTGAGAACAATTTATACGCAAGAAAAAGCACAACGACTATTTGTGCGATAAGAGATAAAAGAATGGGAAGACGACATTCTTAACTCTAACTCTCGGGAATTGAGAGAGAGTATAAAAGACGGGAAGACGAAGTCCTCTGAGGCGTGAAGGTGCACCCAGACAAGAGACCGCCTCCGTAAGAACTCTAACCTGAGTATAAGACAGGAGAGTATAAAAAATGCCAGAAAAAACAACAGGCATTGACGGTACAGAGAATGCATTCCCGTCGGAGAATCGGGGACATTCAGACTACTTGATTAAGTTTTGAATAGTTTTTTTTTTTTGAGATTGACTGGGGGCATATATGTACACACATATTTCCCCACCATAACTTCATTACACAACTATAGCAAGACATGCATTCTTACATAAGTGCAAAACTTATGACTAACAGACATTGCAGAAAATGAATAATTTTGTATTTACAAATGAATGAATTTGTATAGGAAAACAGTCAAAAAGAAGGTGCAAGAGCCACCCTTATAGCAACAATTATTGGTCAACCAAATGCTAAAATAACGCAAGACAGCCCACTATTTAGACTTCGAGGGAGGCTTGGGCTTCTTGGCGGCTTTCTCCGCATCCTTCGCCCCTTTCTCGGCCTCCGTCAAGATGCGCATTGATTTTTTCTTTCCTGAAGCTGTGGTGCTGGAATCGGTTGACTTCTTCCCGGAGGGAGGAGCATTGGAATCAAGAGAAGACTTTTTAGCGAGTTCCTCTGTAATAGATCTAGTTGAAAGCTTAACAACTAACCTTGATCCCGCATCCACAACTGCGAGGGGCTTGAGGCTTTCAGGGTCTAAGTCTTCAGCTTTTAACTACAAGCGTTTATCTTGGTCAGCTTTCAGTGCAGCCAAAGTAACATCATCTGCGCTTTTCGACTCCCCGACTATTGCCACCTCCGGATCTTCCTCATGTCCTCCGTCACCGCAATCATCCTTTAAGGCATCTATCATTTCGTCATCACGAGGAGTGTCAGCCTTAGATGGTTCGCTTCCTTCTCCCAAATCTATGGGAGCAGCCTTGTCCTTTCCCCCTTTTGCCTTCTCCGTAGGCTCCGCCCCAGAGGCGGTTCCCTGGGACACATCTGTCTTTCCGGACGGCTCAATACCTACAGAGTGAGAAGCAACAGTTATCAACTCAGGAGAAAATAATGGGTTTTTCATCGATTGCTCAATCACGTGGCGAAAGGTAGAAATAGCCTTGACGAATTGAGGTGAAATTGTAGAGATACCTTCCGAAGACTTCTCGGCTGGGGTAACTGTTGTCTCCGATGCCGTTTCGGGAATAGGGGATAACAGAGTTGCTCGAGGGATCCCCGGGTTTTCAGGATCATATCCCTCTACTTCAGATGTTGCGGGGGCAGTAGAAGAGGAACCAGCCTCGGGAATGTTCTTTTGCTTAGTCCTCCGCCTCTCTTCATCCATAGCAGCAGCAATGAGGCGGCGCCCTTCAGCTAGGCGTTCTGGCTCATCATCCCTTAAATATTTCTCCATCAGCTTGTCCTCGTCAATGGAATCAACTTTGAGCTCCTCTTTCTCCCACTCAACGATCTGACTCCATACTTGGACTAGAGTAGATGGATAATCTTCAATCCAAGAAATGTTCCGGTGATGGATGATATGCACAAACAATTCAATCATTAATTCGCCGAAACCCTGAATCTCTCCCTCAGCCTCTGACAATTGTTTGCGGGCCTCCTCAGCGGATTTGATAGCACATTCGACGTTACCCTCTGCCAGGGCAGCTCTGTTCTCCGCCTCCATTAGCTTAGAAGCCAAGTCAGCATTTTTCTTTTCTAGTTCAGCATTCCTCCGTGCTAACTCGACATTTTTCCGTTCAAGATCAGCATAAGCAAGGCGCGTTTTAGCAGCATCTGACTTAGCATCTTCAGCTTGCTTTTTTAACTCAGAACGCTCTTGGGTATGGGATTCGAGCAAATCATGGTAACGTTTTTGCATATCTTCAAATTGTTGTTTGAAGTTAGTAGCATCCCTTTGAGCAACAGCAAGCTGGGCCTGTGTGTCCCCCAAATCTTTTCCTAGATTCTTTAAGGCCTTCGCATCGTCTTCAGCGGTTTTTTGCATCGAGTCAGCATTCGTTATTAAAGTGCGGATAATTCTAGAAAGGTTGCGTGAATACTTGAACATTTCTGAATACTGTCTCTCGACCGCGTCTATCTTCGCTTTGGCCTCATCTGCCCACCTTGAAGAAATAGGCTCAACAGCAGGTAAAAAAGTCAGATTTTTGAAGTAATGTTCGGGAAATTGCTCCTCCAGATACGCCCGCTTAACTGCAGTTTCAGCATCTAGTGGTGGAGGGACGGGGATTGTCAGCTCAGTATCCCTGTGCATGGAGGATTCAATAGCCTCTTTATCTGTTCTAGGCCGTTTAGCAGAGACCTTGCGTTTGCTTCGTGACTCAGTATCTTTTGATGGACTCCTCTCCCTGCTGCGCTTTTCTTGAGAAGAGGTTGAGTCTTTCGGTTGCGACCTGTCCTCTTCCCGACGACCTTGGTAACCTTTATATTTCTCTGGGTCCGTCCGGACAGGAGAGCGAGAACGCGAGGTTCGAGAGCGATAGGGTTCATAGGGCCTTCTCTCCTCCCTACTGCGATCGCCGCGGCGATCATACTCAGTATCGTAAGGTGGATTAGACATACTGCGGCGGAGTTTCCTGATATCATAATAAGATCGGGACATCGTGCCTGCACAATAAGACAAATGAAATTTAGAATCAATAGTTTCACAAAGAGAAAGATGCAATGAGTGGTAATGCTATTGTGAAAAGTGTGTCCTAAGTGGTGTTTTCCCCCCCCCCCCAACCAACCCGAGTCCGAAGCTAGACTAGTACGGGCGGGCTCTTTGGCCTTAGCAGGAGTGGTTTCTTCGGAAGAAGTGAAAACTAAAGGATTCTTCCTAAAATCCTCTGAAGTGTAAATGGTTTCAGGTAAGGGGAGATCCCCCAAACCCTGAAACAGTGGGTCATCAGTGCTAGGGACATCTCCCTCAGAAGCATCAATCGGAGACTCTTGGGAAGACGTCGACCTTTCCGGAGAAATGACGGCCTCGGGAACAGTATACCCTTCGCGATGCTGTTCGGCCATGTTAGACAATTCATCATCTTGGGTAGAAGAAGGAGAGGGTGAAGCTTGAAGAGGCACTGTAGGAGCTCTCGAACTTTCGCCCGTTTCAAGGATTACGTCCACGGGGGGAATATAAACATATGAAGCCGTCCTGTGACCAATGCTACGAGTAACAGATAGCAACCCATGAAAATGAAGATATTCGTCCTTAAGGACTTCATCAATAGTCAAAAACATCTGATCGCCATTAAGGAGCTGGTGCATCCGGTCAAAGAATACTTGGTCTGATATTTATTTTGGGTTATCGACTGCAAACAAAAAGAAAAACGAGTTAAGGCGATGACTTGAATGTATAGAGTCGAGATTTAGAAAACCAGTGCTTTACTTGATTTCGTCCACCTCCTAGCACACCCTGGTTGTCGCTTCACATAAAATCATTCCAGCCTGGAATCTCCAGCTTTACTACTGAATGGCACTGGAATTATTTTCCTCTTAGGGACAGACTCAAAGTAGCAGAAAGAAGGAGTCTCTCGAGTCCGATGCTTGAAGTTATAGAAGAAATGAACGTCATCGAAAGTGAGCTCTAAGCCTAAGATCTCACGGTACGCAACATATAGGGTGTACAAGTAAGCATAAGAATTGGGGTGCAGGTGCATGGGGGCAATCCGCATCTGTCTTAGAAAATCGACGATGAAAGGAGAAAATGGAGGGATAGCACCGACCATGCACATCAACCGAGTAATTTCCATATACCCTTCTGGAGGGTTGTGGGGACGGTCAGTTCTCAAAGGCACCAGGGTGTCCCTTTTTAGTATCCCGTATTTTAAACAAATTCGGATAAGTCTGTCGTTGTCAATTGTCGATTCAACAGAATCTTGGGGTGATTCCAATATGACGGCAGATTCAAATTCATCAGGAGCTCGGTCGTCACCAATCCCTCCTTCCTCTTCACAACCTAGAGAAACTCCACTCTCCGAAGACACATTGTCAGTTTCGCGATTTCCAACCTCGTAGTCTGAACCCTCATCATTCCATTCTAGATCCGAGGGAGAAGATATGTCCTCGAGAGTAACTTTGTTGGATGTCTCCGGGGCCTCCTTCTTCTCAGCAAGTCTAGAAGAGCGTTTGGGTCTCATGGTCACAAAACTATTAAAGAAGCAATAGCACAAATTAGAGTAAATTAGCCCGTATCCCCCCGTGCATGTGCGCAAACTAAAGTGTAAACAGTGTATGCGGAAAGTGTAAAGTTAATATTTGAAAGTGCGACGCAAAATTTTGGCAAAGTAATAAGGGTAAAGGCAGTTCTTGATGTCCAGTTATGTTCGCAAGGCATTATCCTAACTGTCCATTAAGTTGAAGATTATGCCAAGAGTTGATTGGGCCAGTTAAACGAGTTTTTATTCCTTAAGATGGACTGCCCTTCGGTTCGGTTCGGGCGCATTCATTGGGATCGGATCGGGGGCGTAGCCTCGCCTTGGGCTCGGATAAACTTTGAAGCTCAGGAATCAAAATCGGATCAGCTCGGAGGTAGATTCCCCTAATGGTTCGGGTCGGATCACGTAGTCATGCCTCTCCTCCTTTATCTTACAGTCCGACCCGATCCGGTTAGGTGAGCTCCATTCCCCCCTTCTTTAATTACTTGCTCCGACCCGATCCGATCTTCTGGACTTCTTTTCTTTTTCCCTTTCTCTACTTGCCCTGACCCGATCCGACCTTCTGGACTTCTTTCCTTTTTTCTCCACTTTCCATACTCCATCGCCCGAACCGATTCCCTATGATCTTCTTCTTCCTCCTCTTCTTTAGTTTTAGACCCAATATCATCTCCAACGCCCCAGTCATGATCGAACGAACCGCAACTCCCTCTCTCAACGCCTCGAAGCAGCAACGAAGCCACCAACAAAAATAATGAAGGGAGAGGGTGTTGTAGCATGGAAGCCACATCTAAGTCGGTCGAATCGACCGTAGATTTCGATTAAAACCTATTATCATGAAGTCGATCAAGGATTCAAACCTACCGAGGTATATAAGTTGAAGATTCGCGCGAGAATGGTAAAGAGTTCTTTTTTCTTTTTCTCTGAATTCTGGAGTTCCGAAGCAGAAATGATAAAACGATAAAAAGAAAGTGGGAGGAAGATGAAGACTGAATTTATATAAAAACGAGGTGACTATTCGTATCCCCGTTCGGACCGGATCAACAGTCCAGTAGCAAAGCTTGGCCCACTAGTCCAATGAGAAATAGAAAGAAGAGGGGGATCTGTTCGGATCGGAATCCGAACCGAACAGAATGTTGTAACTCGGTATTGAATTAAATTAAAGTTCGAAGAAAAGGATGAAAGCACAAAGAAAACCAAAGGGAAAATTACCTAAAAGGCACTGTGCGATGATGATCAAAGCATGCTCCGTCTCCAACAGAAGCATCCTTTGAGGGGGCAAAATGTTAGCCCACTTTGTGAACTGGGCAACACAAAGTCGAGATGTGAAACGTTGAAGAATTTAGTAAGCATCATAGCGGATCAGATCGGAGAGATGTAGTGGATCGGATTGAAGAGGTGTTGCTGTTCGGATCGGAGAGCTGCTACTATTTAGATCAAAGAGACGCTGCTATTCGGATCGGAGGGCTACCTACTATCAGTCAGATCGGAGGGCTACCTACTATCAGACAGATCGGAACGGAACAGAGCAAAGTGGATAAAGATTTAGTTCTAGGTTAATCCGGGTCGGATCGGATATCCCAATCCGAACCCCCTTTGCAGGCTACTCTGAACCGAACCAGTAATCCACGTCATTTCCCCCCACAATCGCCGGAAGATGCGGAGCGGTTATGACTAGTTCCTACCCACGATAATATCTGTTCTGATGCGCTGTCAACACTGGAGTCCATCCGAACCCGAGGACGATGGGATGGAGGACACGTGGCTCCGATCCGGATCGGGTTCTGACTAAATTTTCACCTATAAATACCTTGCCTGGAGACAGTTAAAGGGATCTTCTTTTTGGCACTTTGAGAGTTCTCTCCCGGATAATCCAAATCGTCTTTCAACATTTGTTTTGAAACAATTGAGTGAATGTATGTGAGTTGTGAGTGAAACTAAGTGAATATCTCATTGTAATTGCAACTCTATCATCGAGAATAGTGATTGACAAGTGGAAGTAGGCTTTTTAACGCCGAACCACTATAAATTCTGTGTCTCCGTTTTACTTTTGATCTTATTTTATTCTGATTTTAGTCAATTTGGGTGTTAGAACCACTTTTTGGTCTAACAATTCGATTCGAGCTTTATTTGGATATTTGAAGGACTCAATATGGCAAGTAAAAACTCTAACCAATTATTTAAATTTGATTTACTGATTTTGCAATTGATCCATGTTTAGATTGTTAAATTATAGTCAATTGATTTTTATTTGATCGAAAATATCCAACAGTGGTATCAGAGCAACATGATTTGCAAAATTCAGTATTTTGAATTATAATTTTGGTTAATGCCTGCTAGAATTCCTAGATAATCAAGTATTGAATGCACTGATAAAAGAATTTATAGAAAATCCGTTTATTAATACTGAAACTGTTTATTGTGATAAAGATCTGTGTTCGATACTAAAGTAAAATTGTTTATAGAAAATAAATTTTGATATATGTTACAAAATTTCAGAAAGGGGGTTCATTATTTATACTGAATTGTTATTCAACTTTAAATTTTCTATTAAATTCCCTGCTGAATTAAGGAATCTTGTAGATTTATCAAAAACTATTTTGATTAATCAAAATGTTTAGACATCATGGTTCTAGATTCTTGTTTTAATTAATAGGAAAACCAATTAAATGGTTGTTTAGATCAATCATCCAGAATGTCGATCCCTAGAAATTTTGGATATGAAATGGTTTCAGGACATTTTTTTGTTTTAAATTATGAATAGAATAGTGAATTAATATATGATATAAATTCTAATGTATTTCTAGTTTTAACTGTTATATTAATAATCAGAACTCTGGAAATCTGGTTTAATATATTCACCTCTGAGTGAATACATGTAAGTACTCCGATTTAAACAATTAATTTCTAGAAGAAAAGGTATCAAAATGTTTGATAGATAAGAGTTTATGACCTGAATTTCTTATGAATTTTTTTTGGGATCAAAAATCGTTTTTTTGATTGATAAATCAGTAATGTTGTTTTCAAATTAATTTTGATTTAATGAAATAAAAAATTATGAAAATTTGTTAACATATTTTTTGTAAGATCTTTATACCTGGATATTAAATAAAAAAAATTGTTTGATTTAAGTACATTAAAATCTTGACCATGTCATATACCTCCTTTTAATATTATAGAAGCCAAAATTTTAACTGAATTCTAGTTAGTAGTATATATTTTTTAATTGTATTTGATTTATTGAAATCATTTGTATGAAAATTATTTAGACATAGTTCTCTTAAATGCAGGTCATATAATTATATTTTGACTTCAGATAAAAATGGTCAATAGGATTATACAACATGAAATAGAGATCCATACTTAAATTTTCTAAGTTTTGATTTCTCATTATATTGATAATGACCAAAAATAAGTTCAGGCCATACCAAATGTTTTATGATTTGATCATTCAATGAAATTCATATGTGATGTGTTTTAGAAACACATATGCATTAACATATACGTACTTGACATATATGTAGAGGTGCAATCTTTTAATCCCATATTTATAATGATAAATATGTATATAATGGAATCCGATTTTAAAATCTATAGGTAAAATGATTTGCTGATTGTTTTATACTATATGTATAAATACTTGTATCAAGATACAAGATTGATTTTAAAACCATTTTATATTTTACTGCAGTGGATAAAATACTAATATATTTTTTCATGTAATAGAAGATCTACAAAAATCATCAATTTATGTAATACCTGCTACTTAAACATACATTGCAAACAAATGTGTCAGTATTAAGATACTGAGTTGGTTTTAGAATCAAATAGCATATGGATTCATGGACTATGAAACATTGATGAATGTTTTGATCATGTATTATGTAAATACATATACACTGTCTTTTGAATCTTTATGAAAATGTATTTTTTTATGCTGAATGTTACATGGCATAAACATGTACACATATAATTCTAGATTTATGGGTTAATTTGACATACAAAACTTTAATAAATACTGCAAACTGTTTGCAGTTATACCCACATAAGAATCATCCTAAGATGAATCTCTTTGAAAATTTTATTTGCAATTTTAAAAAACTTATTGTATACTATTCATTAACCGTGATGATGGGATATGATATAATATAACTGTGTCTTGAAAGACAAAGCAAATACAATTTATTTTGCTTTTATGCTGTTAATGTTAATATTATAACATTTGGGCATTAAGGTAGATATGAAATATGACCTACTTTATTGCTTAAATCTAAATACTTTTATGATAAGGGTGCTATATTGATCCATTCATCTATAATCTGACACAATGTATTTGATATATAGATGTATTTTATCTTGTTTTAAGCCTGACATATCTTTGTTAGTTAGGCTTATAAAGCACATGTTAGAAGCATATATAATGATATATGTATTATTAATATAATTGATAAGGGTCATTGGTAGATTGTATTGCACATTTGACTGTGCACATTCACATCCTTTAACTATGTTGTAGGCCATCATATGCTTATTAAATCTGTGGCATTGATAAAAAATATAGTATATGTCATTTAGATATTATATAAATCTAATAAAATTTCATAACTTATATAAGCTCTCAGACCAGCCTGCACGTGTAAATATCAGTATCATTAATATATATATATATATATATGACTATTTGATTCATAAAGATTATGGGGGTGCTTGGCTGAATATATATATATATACACACACACACATTTCATATATATATATATATGTATATATTTATGTATGTATGTGTGTGTGTATAAAATTATTGCATACATATGCTTTAGAAACTATTTCATTTACATATGTGTGTACCAATCAACTGATTATATATGTTCGATGCATATAAGTAATCACCTATATACATACATTAAATGTATTTATAACACTACAAATATATATAAATATATGTTTGACATATATATATATATATATGTGTGTGTGTGTTTGTGTGTATCAAACTGACAATCTGAGTTTAAAAATTGTTTTAACAGACACTGTTGCCATATACTGAAACTGTTTCAGTGGGTGCGGAAACATAACTGGATGGATCGGTGCCTACAAAAGTTCTGTTACATGTGCCTTTTGATTTATTTAGCTGTATGTAAATGAAGAGCTTGTACCAGTTTAAATATTTGTATTCATTCTAGAAGTATACTATTGTTTTGGATTGTATTTACAGATTGTGCTTGTAATAATTAAAATGTTTAATTTTATATGATTGCTGCAATTATTAAAATGTATAATTTGATAAAATGCCTGTACTAGTTTAAACAGGCAGTTTTAAATTCATATTGAGTTTGTAGTTACAGATTAATATATATGCCCATGCTTGTGAAATTCTGGGTGATTTATACATTAGCTCTATATATACTGATGGTAATTGTGCCTGCATTATATATGTTTTAGTTTACTAAGCCTTAACCTCCTAATTTTGCAAATATGATGTTGCTGTGTTACCCAGTTGTAAATAATTGCTTGCAAAATAATATAATAAAATGGGGTTAGTTTTTGTAATTCGACCTTAAACTAATTTGGGTCTGAACATATATAAAATTCTGATATGGTATTGGCTTGGGTTTATATGATAAATGAAGTCAGACATAGATTGCAGCATTTGACATATGAAGTTATTTTTAACCACCGTAATTTTGAAATGTTCAAATATATATATATATACACACACACACACACACACACACATATATATACATATATATAGGCATGATTCCTGTATATCATTGAATTTAAATATATATTTTATTTAAATCTAATTTATATTACGAATATGTAATTCCTATATTTTGATATGTGTAAATAACACTAATATCGCTCACTACTACGAATTATAAAATTCCCTTTAAAGAAAATTTTGTTATATTAAGTCATGGTGAAGTCTTCCAATAATACGCTCATCAATGTCCAAAATCATCGGATGTAGGTAATGCAAAAGCATTGTGCATCCTTTTATTCTGGTTATATGTGACGAAGTAAAAGTAATACTTGAATTGCATTGTTGGGTCCGACTTAACTAAGCAGCATAGTAAGATTATGGCTTAGAGACAAAAAGCATAGATTATTCTATATTCTGAGAAAGTGAATAATACTGAAAAAATTGTTCATCAAGCGATCCATGAGTTACAATAGCGATATATTTGACATAAGATGTATGTTTTGGGGATTAGCCAAAGCTAGGTCAAGGCATGACTAGATATGGATCTTGAAACACCATTATATATATATATACACTAACATATATATATATATATATATAAATAGAGGGATGTTAATTTGAGTGGAAGTGTATTTTAGTTTAAATTATACATTTTTGTTAATATAAATTTTGATTTTAAAAAAAAATTGTATTTATATTAAATAATTATTGCAGAATCGATTATTATTGATTATCTTGTGTAGATAGTAAATAACAAATAACTCTGATAATTTAAATTAATCCTTAAGAAGGATAAATTGAATTAAATCAAGTTTCTTGACTAACATTAAAGTTGAGGATTGTCCTCAAAAAAATTAAATGTAATTATTTTAGAAATATTTATAGAAGATCTGGAATAAAAATTGAAGTATGACTTCAACCGAATAAGATATAAATTTTAACAATCTAATTATACATCTCTAGTATTATATACTAGATATGAATCACATATATGTATGTGAATTTGTAGGAATTGCAAAACGAGTAGAATTCTAACAAAAGGACAAGTGAACTTACGATTGGAAATGAAGCAAATGTTGCTGGATTATCCATAGGAAGCTGCTTCTTGTTTTATTTACTGGCTTAATTAAGTAAATAAAATAATAGTTATTAGCCATTTAAAATAAATGTTACAATAAATCTTGTTAAAACAAATTTGATTTTCATTTGTAATAAAAGAGCAATTGTTATTCATTTTATTTAAATGAAATATCTTGTGGAATTTCACAAATAGGTAGTGAAATTTATAAATCCTTAACTGTGATGTGCTTGACATAAATACTGAGTGGATTAAATTTAATAATTCAACTCCAACACACCTTTAGCACTGTCAGTTAACCAATATAAATAAGAAACACATATCAAAACTCTATAATAATGGAATTTTGGAATCAATTGATTTCGAATCATATGAAGAATGCAAATCTTGTTTATTACGCAAAATAACTGAAACACCTTTTACTTGACACAGTGAATGTGCTAGTAAGTATTGGGTCTCATACATAATGATGTACATGGAGCAATGAATACATAAGTTTGAGGTAGGTTTTGTTACTTTATTACATTTACTGATGATATCAGTAGACATAGATATGTATATCTTATGAAACACAAACCGGAATCCTAATTCAAAAATGAAGTTCAAAACCAATTTTGATAGAAAATAAGTACTCTTCGAGCAGATCGAGATAATACTTACGCCAATAATTTAATGATTGCCCAACTGAGTGTGAAATTGTTTCACAACTCACTCCACCTAGAACACCATATTGGAATGGTGTGTCTGAAGGAGACGTTGCACCATATAAGATATGGTATGATCAATGATGAGTCATACAGATTTTCCAATAAATTTTGGTATTGTCCCCCTTAAAACAGTTCTAATCCTACTAAAACGATTCTGAAGATGCCACATAAGATATGGACTAGGAAAAGTCCTAGTGTTTTTATTATAAAGGTTTGGAATATGAAGCGTTTGTTAAACGTCTTGCCTCTGATAAAATCGGATCCAAATCTGATAATTATTTTGTGGAATATCCAAAAGAAGCAAAAGGATATTATTTTTGTAAATGCTATAAGAATAAAATGTTTATAGCTCGACTTGGTATCCTTTTAAAAGAGAGCCAGTCTCTAAGATACTGATGGGAATGAAATAGAATTCAAAATATCTCGGAAACCACAAAATACCATTGAATCTTGTATAGACAAGAAATTGAATGGGAGTGACACAATAATTCTAATGTTATATATTAATAACACATTAATTATTGTGAATAGTGTTAATTTTAAAATAAGAAATAGATATCGATTCAAAGAAATAAAATGTTTGGTTTAGGAAGTTCATAATTGAACTTAATTCATTGTTGATCCAATGATTTACATTACGATAACAATATGGTTATCGCTCAGGCCTAAAACCTTAAAAACATTATCGATCCAAACAGGTATTTAAGAAATATAATTTCTTACGTGAAGTTGTTCATAGAGGAAATAAACATATCTGCAAAGCTGCAAAAGTTGTATTGTTGCAGACCTACTAACTTCAACTCTATCGCAACAGAAGTTTAAAAGTTACACTAGTTTCATGAGTATACAATACATGAATGATTGACTCTAGTGCAAGTGGGAGACTGTTAGAGTTTATGCCCTAGAGGTAATCCATTTGATGCGATTAATAACACTGTTGATGTTATCGTTTTGTTTGGAATAAAATTATTCTGTTATGTTATATTTACTGCGTAATATAAATATTAGCGTTATACGAGTCCTTAGAATAATAATACGGAATTATATAGTTTGAGTAAGATTTGAACTTGAGATTATATAATATATTAAGTATTATAATTCATAAATGTCCCTAGTCAAGTTTTATTGTTTACATAGGACAACAATAATACATTGAGACTAGTATGTTGATTGACTGATGATCACATCTCATCGATCATTAATATAATTGATATTAATGTCAAGACATAAATACATATTGGAGAATAGCGTATTGGGATGACCCAACATGAGAAAACTACATGGAATAATTAACAGTGTCATAAGTTATTCTCATAGTGACAGTGATGTAATGGTCCTCAAACCTGAAATCATTATAATTTTATTCGATGATATTTGTTTTTTGATATCATCTAATGTTGCTTTGAGACGATAAGGATGATTATTGAATACATCTCGAATCGAATGAAAATTATGAATGATCTAGATGGAATTTAACCTTACAATATATTTATAGTGATGTCCATAGGCCTCTTGATTGAGTCTTACGCATGGTCGTGTTCAAATATTGATTTGTTTTATATAGTCTACTCATCGATCAAGATTAAAGGATTAAATTATAAAGAGGGTGATATGTTCTGTGCCTTGAGTTTAATCCTGGATATATTGGTTAAAAGGATTATATTACATTGATACACTGGTCACAAAAAGTTTGTATCGAATCGTTGATCTTATTATTACTTGGGTAGCAGTGACGTATTTCTAGATGCCAATCGATGTTTACGTTTTAAACGAGATTTAAAATTATTGCCAATGTTGTAGTAACCTATATGATCACACAATAGAATGTTACAAAGGGGAAACTATTTTTTGGACAAATAAAATATCAATTTTTTGATATTTTATTTGAAGTTGGAATGGTATTCGGATGGCTCCTATTATAAGGTTAACATATGTGTTTTAAGGGGATTTTTCTTGTTATGTAAAACAAGACAAAACCTAGGAATAGTAAGATACCAGATCCAATAAAATATCAACCCGAATTCTTTTCCAAAACCCTAAAAATATCATGGCGGCTAGTACCGCTCTCCTCAGATTTCTTCTTCAATTTGATTGAGGAAGAAGATGTTCTCGTGGATACGTATAGAGAAACAACGATTGACGTGTTATCGATCTTTTAAAAGGCGTTATGAGTGAGTTATTTCAGTTACACGGTTTTTTCCTTTGAAAAATAGCTGCTGCAATAACTTCGAATCATTCTCTTGAAGCTCATCGTTTTTATGATAAATGATCCGCTTGGATCACGTGTGAATTCCTTGGCCGCCTGATTCTTCATTCGTTCGATGCTATGCCTTTTTTTCTTCGATTTCGTCATTGTTCGATTCGAGCTTTATCTGGATTTTTCAAGGATTCAATACGGCAGATAAAAACTCTAACCAATAATTTATTTTTGATTTACTGATTTTGCAATAGATCCATGTTTAAATTGTTAAATTATTATCAACTCGTTATCAATTTGATCGAAAGTATCCAACATGACCAAGGGATGGGGTCCATGTTTTTGGGTGTGCATGGGGGAGGTGCAGTGTGGGGAGCGTGCATGGGGTGTAGGTGTGGAAAGGAGGATGCTTTTGGGTGTAGCTTTGGGTTAATTAGCAACTTAGGGTAAAAATGGTGGTTTTTGGTGTTTAAGAGGTGGAGGAGGCCACGATAAGGGGAGGAGGAGGGAGAGGCATTGTTGACCAATGAGGAAGAGCTACTGGAGGGGAGGAACTCAGGTGGAGGAGGTAGGGGTGCGACATCCATAGCTAAAAGAGAAGGAAGGTGTAAGGAAGAAAATGAGAAAAGAAAGGGAGGAAAGAAGAAAGGGAGTTCTTTTTTTAATAAAATTGGCACTCACTTGGATCGTTGAGTTATTGACGGGAGATGCAAGGAGAAGAAGCACACCAAGATCCCTTGGTAGGATGACAACTCACTTGGCCTTTTTGTGCTTAAGGCATTTGTTTGAACGATGAACGTGTTTTAGTTCAACCTTTTTTCATTCAATCGTGCATGTTTTTCACAAAATTTTGAACCCTAACATAAATTGTAATTTCGGATCCAACGGAACAGATCACGTCGAGTTTGGAGTTCGTTCGATCATCCATTTTATTTTTTATTATGTTTTCGCTTAGTTTTGACTGACTGACCCGTTACGCGTTTATTTTTAGCACGCTCACATACTAACTCCAAAAATAATGAAATGCCAAAAATAATGAAATCTGGAAACCTACCTTTTTTCGACGTTCCAGATTCAATACAATTAGTTTCATCGAATTCAGAGATCATTTGAAAAATGTTCCTTTGTAAGCTATTGAAATAGCGTTAAATCATCGAATTTTTAAAATCAACCATAAACCCTTGTAAAACTAATCCAAAATCAAGTATAAATCGGTTTTAAAATTTCAGATCATTACAATCTTTCCCACTTAAAATTTTTTTGTCCTCGAAAAGGAAGGAAGATGTAATACTCTTAACTCATTCTTGGGCATTACTAACCCATCTCCAATGAGTCACTCATCCTAGGATTCAGCCGATCCCATCTCTAATGAATTTTTCTTATAAGATGTTTCTAATCCTATCTCTGATGAGTTCTTTCATTTTGTTCTAACGATTTGTACCCCAAAGCTTTTGAATTAACCAAAGCTCTGATACCATTTGTAACGACCCAAATTCCCTGCCTTTCTAATCGACCTTAAACCACATAGGTGCGATCCAAAATGGTATAAATTTTCGAACTATTAAATTTGGGCATGCAACACATAAGAACAAAACACAAAAGAACTTTTCATTAACATCGTTATAATGATAAATCAGAGTATAAGAATATCAAAGTATAAAATAAACACAAAGCATAATGCTTACAATGCACATCAGAAACAAACACAAAATTCCATTCAGCGGAAGACCTGCTCTAGACACAACTTTAAGCGGTATGTTGAAGACCTATCAATGCACATCAGAATTCTGCTCAAAATATCTGCAAAACAAGCAACTCGGCTGCCTACGTGGAAATAATAGGCACCCGAGTTTGCAAGGGAAAACAAACTACGAGTCAGTCATGGGACAGGTATGAGAAACCATACAATTAATCTTAACTTATTTTAAAGTGGGGCATATCACGGGACCACGCCATAAAACAGATAACGAGTTTACTCCACACGAATGCTAATGCACAAACAACAAATAGACTTATGGAGCCTACCATGAATCAAACAATATGCAATTCCTCAAACTACCCATTTAGCCTTAATTCCTAAACTTAGCTTTTCAAAATCTAATTAACTTTACATAAGTTATTTCTTTAGACTTTATTCCTGATATCTTATTTCAAATCATTTGAAATACATATCTAGCTTTCATATCAAATTAGATTTCACTTCGGGATCTCAAACCAAATCACTTGGAAATTTAAATTCTGAAATATCACAACAAATGCATAACAAAACATATGCAACCAAATATCATGAGGTTTCTCCCATCAGCATGGCAAAGGGCATGTACCACTGTTTGCTTAATTTACAGTGTATCTCTCACTAAGGGACCGGACTACATCGAGCAACCAATTAAGGTTAAGGTCCTATGACCCATACTTTAGTTATGGGTTACCTGAATCTTTAGCCACATACTGCATAAATGCCAAAGTGCATAGAGATTATCTGGAACCAGCTATCGAAACATCTACTGCATAAATGCAGAAAGGTCATGTTGATAGACAACATGCAAATCACCTGGAGCAACCCTCCGGAAGATCAGGCTATACCCGAAGAATCTACCGGAAGGCAAACCAGAGCCCTAGAAAGGATACAGGATATCCATACTAGTCCACTTAGTACAGACACCGACAGTGGTCCCGAACCAGCAACTATCTATATACATCATGAGCGTAAGCTCCTCTAAGTATTCATAAGAAAATCGGAAGCCTATATCTGAAAGTTTATAACCGAAAGCATACAATTAGAGGCTCAAATAGCTTTCGAAAAGCTACTACATCAACAAGCTCATATAAATCTCAAACAAGCCTCAACTGACCGTGACCTTCCCTCCGGAAGCTATAATCAGCACCACAAAGAAGTTGAGATCTAAAACAACTGAAACCAAGGAGAAAAGCGACCGACAGAGGTACCTACAGGCCCAGTGGCCCAACAGCAGAAGGGCCCCCGAATTCTCTATAAATAAGACCCCAGGGGTCACATTTTCGGCACGATTTTTTCATTTCTCAATCTTGTTCTTTCTTCTTTAAGGAGAAAACCCTAATTTCCTAATCGGATTGGGGATCTCTTCAACTCTTGTAATACATCTGCAATTTATGAACGAAGAGGTTCGAGACTTAAACATTTTGTGATTTGATAATCATATTGTGCCATTTATGATGAAACAGTGAGTTAACGCTAATCTTTCATATAAAGAGTGGTTCACGATACTCTCATAAATAGGAAGAGCTTCATGGGAACCCGAAGTCTTTCCCCCTTTACCTTGAGGGTTAGTGACGTGAATCAACCCTCCCATAATGAGCCTAATGCTACTCAACTCCGAAAAAGAGGTTGATTGTAGGCTTATGACTTGATCACTGACGCAACCAAGGCCCTTCGGGCTGGCTCGATGCGGAAGGATCGTTTAAGTTAATAAGCATTGTAGTACCCTTACCATCCGAGTATCGGGAAGCATTAGCCTATTTTCCTCTTATCACAATGCATATCATTTTACCCATGATTTAGGGGGTAACTGATTACTCAAGGCATTTTTTGAACCTAGTTAAATTAACCCTTCTTCAAGGTACTTTGGAAATCCATAATTATACAAGTGTCATATTCACCCCTTGAGGGAAGAATAAATAATCTTTAGAATGGAGAATCTGGTACTTAAGAAGCAGTTGATTTATCTAAGGAACATTGACCCCAAATTGTTCTTCAGTAACCTTATATCATGGGTGCACCAATTTTCCTAAGTATATGTTCTATTTGACTCATTTCAGGTGTTGACGAAAAATATCGTTAACATTTTAGCACTAAAAGGAGGGCCTGAACCTCCGACCTTGTGGTTAATCTATCAAAAATTAATTTGTTAAACTTATTGTTCCTTGGAAGGAAAGATAAAATCAAAAAGATTGGAATAGCGAAACAAGGAACCGGCTCCTAACGCAACCCTTGAAGGAAATGTGGATCTAACGCTTAATCTAAATAATAATGAAAGAGAAGCCACATCCAGTCCAATACAACCACCAAACCCGAATGCCATGGAAGATAATGTCACAAGAATTATAGCCTTGGAGAAGCAACTCCAAGAGATGCAACCTTAGATGAATGTTGCTCAAACGCAAAAGTCTTCAAGACTCACCAAATCTAGTCAAAGAGAGACGAATGAATCTCCAAAAAGAAAGGCTCCCATTCAAAACTCCGAAGCAAAAGAGAAGCTCAAGGTAACTTCCTCTAATAAGAAGAAGTCCTATTTGACAGGAATAGACCATCATGGAAATCAGTGCGAACAAGAACAATCTGGGAGTTCCACTTCCAAAGGTTATGATCCTAAAAGAACAAACTACGACAACATGAAAACTTATCTTAAAGACATTGCTCAGAAAACCGTCAAAGACTTGTTGGGAAGCAAGGGGAAGAAGACCCAAGATAACAGGGTTAATGACAATGAAAGAGTAGCTCCTTTCATCGATGAAATTATGAACACCATAATACCAACTAGGGTGAAGGTTCCCACCATCAAATATCTTGGGACAACTGACCTTGATGATCATCTTATGGCTTTCGATAGCCAGATGGATCTCTACAATGCTTCAGGAGCCATCAGCGTCTCATCCCAGTGACCCTTTAGGGAGCAGCAGCAAAGTTGTATCGTCAGTACAGAGAAAACACCATTTATTCATGGAAGTAGTTCCCCTATGAATTTTCTATGTAGTTTTGCATCTACAAAGATCCAACAGTTGCTTATGCGGTCATCGTTAACATCAAAAATAAGCAAGGGGAGTCTCTAGGAGGTTACTTGAAAAGGTTTAACATCGAGGCATTAAAGGCGAAGAATATGAATGACCATGACAAATTGATAGTTGTGCATTCAGGGTTAATCGGAAACAACCCTTCTGGAAAGGATTATACATCCGCGGCTGTAACGACTTACAAGACTTTCACTTCCAAGCTAACGAGTTTATTCGCATGGACGAATTATACTTCACAAAGAAAAAGTTAGGACCTCGAGGGGAAGAAGGAAGGTCGAACTTTGGACAAAAGCCGCGGAGGGAAATCAAAAGAGATCAAGATGGGAAGATTCTAATACCAGATCGGTTGCTCTAAACAAGCCCATCTCATTTATGTATGTTATTGCGAAAGAAAGAGTTGATAACTTCCCCATCTCGTTCAAAGCCAAGAATTGCCTTGAACCTTATTCTGGTGGTAAGTATTGCAAATTTCACAAGACCAATGGGCATAAGAATGACGAACGCAAGGTATTGGACTAGATTATTCAGAAGCTAATCCGAGAGGGATACCCGAAAGAATTTGTTTCAAACATGACAAAGTCTGCTCAACATACAAATGTACAACAAAATGTTTCAACAAATGCAATAGAAACTATTATGGAAGAAGGCTACCTAGACTTAGGTCCACCCATAAATCGAATCAATGTGATCCATGGAGGACCACACCCTGCCGGAAACTGTCCAAGAGCCAGGAGTCAATACATGAAGGAAGCCATGGAGGGAATATTCTCCATTCGGGAAGAACCATCGTTGAAGAATGCACGTTATACTCTCAAAATGCACAACCTAGTGGTTTCTCCAGAAGAGATGAAGAAAGGGACCGCCACCCACATAATGACCCCCTTATGATAACAGCGCAAATTGGACACTCTATCGTGTCCAAGATCCTTGTGGACACTGGAAGTGCCATTAGTGTCATCTTCATGCATGTTTTCAATCAAATGGGAATTTCTGAGAAGAAGCTGGAGCCAAGCAACGAACCGATCTTTGGCATCAGTAACAACGGATCAACTCCGGTGGAGCAGATCAACCTTATGGTTCTAGTAGGCCTATCTCTGCTCCATAGGTCCTTCGAAACTCTCTTTGTTGTGATTGATTAACCATCTTATTACAGTGCCTTCTTTGGACGACTAGATTTGAAGGAGATGGATGCTTTTGTCTCTTCCAAGTACGTTATGTTAAAAAATTTAGCCAAGCAGGGATGGGGTACTATCAAAGGAGAACAGTTAATTGTATTTCACAACTATTGACAAATACGGAAAGGACTGTTCTTCATACTTTGATTCTTCTACTATTTTTATACCTTCGGATAAGGGATTCTTACATCCCTCATTCGAAGCCAAGATAAATATTAATAAAGCTAACAAGCGTCCAAATGGTAGGTACACTTCTTTGAAATGAAAAAGGAAGAGAGCCGATGATGTAAACTTGACTGAAGAAGGAGAAATTATTACAGATTTAGATTCTAGGGGGGATACTGAAAGAATGAAACCAATAGAAGATGTGGAAGAGGTAAATGTTAATTCAAAGGATAAGGCAAAATTTTGTCAACATAGGGAAAAGGCTGGCAGAGTCCCTAAAAAGCGACCTGATTCGGTTCCTACAACTCAACAAAGATGTCTTCGCTTGGACCCATTCGTACATGGTCAGGATCAACCCTTCTATTATGAGTCATGCCATAAACATTATTCCTTTAATAATCCTGGTTCGAGAAAAGAAGAGGTAATATAATAGAGATCGATCAGCGGCCTTAAAGGAGGAAGTCAAAAGGTTAGAGACAAACGAGTTTATCCAAGAAGTTCTTTACCCAAAATGGTTAACCAACCCTGTGCTAGTAATGAAGTCCAATGGGAAGTGGAGAACATGTGTTGACTACACAGATTTAAACAAGGCTTGCCCAAAGGATTGCAATCCCCATCCACGGATAGACCAGTTGGTCGATGCAACAAGTGGTCGTAAGATATTATCCCTTATGGATGCTTACTCAGGGTATAACCAAATAAAGAAAACCTATCAAACCAAGGATGCACGGCTAACCCTATATGTGAAGAGGATATTAAAGATACTTTCCCGGTTTGAGGATTTTTCAGTTTATCAAATACCTCTTGGGGAGAATACTCAAGCGGGTTCACTAGCCAAATTAGCCAGCTCCCGGGGGGGCCGTAAACCCAAGTAATTTCCATGGGTTATCAAGAAAGACCTAGTATCTAGCATGAGGAATCGAAAACTGGGAAAGAATTATTAGTCCTCGCTAGATCCCAAGCCTTGAGAAGGGGGAATGAAGGGAACAAAGAGGGAAACTACAATGTGGAACC
The DNA here is from genome assembly GCA_030737875.1 of Allium sativum. Taxonomy (NCBI): domain Eukaryota; kingdom Viridiplantae; phylum Streptophyta; class Magnoliopsida; order Asparagales; family Amaryllidaceae; genus Allium; species Allium sativum. Next base: position 733,115,282 of record CM060915.1, on the reverse strand, counting down.
TCCCTTAATGAAGATGAATTGCCATCATGGAAATACCTGGATGACTCCCATGGTAGATTACCTTCTAAACGAAACTTTACCCCTTAATAAGCAAGACGCAAGAAGGATTAAACACCAAGCTCCTACATTTGTGATTATGAATAATATACTCTATAAAAAAGGACATTCACTTCCTTACTTAAGATGTGTAAGCTCCGAAGATGGGTTTAACCTGTTGTGAGAGGCCCATGAAGGATTTTGTGGAGACCATTCCAACGGGATTAAGCTACCTAAAAGGGTCATGCGACAAGGCTATTATTGGCCACAGATGGTTAATCAAGCAACTGAATACGTCAAAAAGTGTGAGAGGTGTCAAAGGTACCTTAATGTGCCCTGGCTTCCCCCTAGCAAGCTAACCACTATCTCAAGCCCCTGACCATTCGACATATGGGGAATATATCCAATCAGACCCTTACCAATCTCCAAAGGTGGAGCTAAGTATGTCATAGTAGCCATTGACTACTTCACCAAATGGGTGGAGGCAGAACCCCTGCCGACAATCACGTCTAAAAAGGTGTTGAGATTCGTAATAAAGAACATTGTTACTTGCTTTGGAATTCCCTACAAGATCATATCAGATAATGGAACATAATTCGAGAGCGAAGAATTCAGCTGGTTTTGTGAGAAAAATGGAATCGTCGGAAGCTTTTCCTCGGTAGCTCATCTAGAGGCTAACGGAGCTGTCGAAGCTGCCAACAAAATCATAAAGACAATTCTTAAAAAGCACCTAAACCAAGCCAAAGAAAATTGGGCCGTAGAGTTACCCTTAATGCTTTAGGCATGTAGAACTTATGCCAAAACAGCATCCGGACACACCCCTTTTTCCTTGACATATGATGTGTAGCCATGCTTCCGGTTGAGGTCGAAATCCCATCGCATAGAATGATAACATATGTGTTTAATCCCAATCAAGAGTTAAGAAAGGAATCACTAGACTTAATACAGGGATTGAGAGATGAGGCTGCAATCATAATAGCTGAATATCAAAGGAGAATCACGAAATACTACAACACAAAGGTCAAGACTAGAACCTTTGCAAATGGAGAGCTAGTTTTTCGAAGAGTAATGGCTAACAAAAATAATCCAGCGGATTGCCGCCTGGTCCAAATTGGGAAGGACCCTTGATCGTCCATCAAGAAGTTATGCCTGGAACATATCGATTATGCAAACCCAATGGTGATCCCGTTCCAAGAACATGGAACTCCGAACACTTAAGACCATACTTCTTAATGATAAGAGTAAGAAGAAAGAAGCTTTCCTCCAAAAAATGATAACAAAACTAAGGGCATGGAAACCCTTTCAAAAGCTTGAAGAAACCCAAAAGGGGTCAAGCCATAAAAGGATCAAATCCCTTGTCATCACCAAAATTGGTCAATGCAAGGCATCCCCGGAGGGGGATGGTGTGTTAGTCTTTCTCCATGCCCAAATCAGAGGGGACTAGGTTAAAGCACCAGAAGCGTAAGCCTCCGTTTCACACTATAAATGGTTGTGGCGGTGCTTCTAAAATTAAGCATGCCCTGCCTCTTCTCGCAGAAGAGTACACCCTGCCTCTGCTATGAACTAAGCATGTCCTACCACTGCTTATGTTCCACGTTACCCGTAGAAGTGAACGCAAACCCCTATCATCACCTATGATGGTCAGGATAGGGCACCCCTTGGAGGGGGTGGTGTGTAAACCTCTATCAGTACCTACAATGGTCAGTTTTGAGCATCAAAAGAGTAAACCTTAATTTCATGTCTACGATGGCCGGGGTTAAGTTTCTAAGACCTTATCATCACCCACGAAGGTCAGGATAAGGCGCCTCCGGTAAGGAGGACTAGTAAGTCCTTGGGCCCTGCTTTGTGGATAAGCTAGCCAAGCGCACCAGACGCACAAGCCCAGAGAGTAGCCAACAAAGCACGTACATCCTCTGCTTTAATATCGAAAGCCCAAAGAGTGGTTCGAGAAGCACATATAATCTCTGCTTCACAAAACAAATCCAAGTGGGATACCAAAAAATTTAATACCGGAAGGGGATTTCTGGTCTTCAATCTTAAATTACCAAAACAAGGGTTGGTTTGGGACTTCTATTAATATTGGAAGGGGAATTCTGGTCTTCAGTATTTAATTACCCAAACAAGGGTTGGTTTGCGTATCAAAAGGGGATTTCTTGTCTTCAATCTTTAATTATCCAAACAAGGGTTGGTTTGGGACTTCTATTAATATCGGAAGGGGATTTCTGGTCTTCAATCTTTAATTACCCAAACAAGGGTTGGTTTGGAACTTCTATTACTACCGGAAGGGGATTTCTGATCTTCAATCTTTAATTACCCAAACAAGGGTTGGTTTGGAACTTCTATTAATACCGGAAGGGGATTTCTGGTCTTCAATCTTTGTTTACCTAAACAAGGGTTGGTTTGGGACTTCTATTAATATTGGAAGGGGATTTCTAGTCTTCAATCTTTAATTACCAAAACAAGGGTTAGTTTAGGACTTCTATTAATACCGGAAGGCGATTTCTAGTCTTCAATCTTTAATTACCCAAACAAGGGTTGTTTTGGGCCTTCTATTAATACCGGAAGGGGACTTCTGGTTTTCAATCTTCAAGCTACTCGAGTAAGGATTAGTTTAAAGCTACCATCAAAACAAGAAACCACTCACTGGCTTCCAGCCTTTAACGGACAAGTAAGAACTAACACAAGAACAACACCTTGAGGGTTTCGTTATACAATCCAATGTTAAAAACCATTCACGAATATAATGGAAAGAATCCACAAAGAAAAGTTTGACTTGGAAATTTGAAAACACCCCTTCACTAGGAGGTGGGGAAAATGTTACTACCAAAATTAACTCCGAAACAAGCTGATGGTAAAGGGATATCGGATGACCACAAGCACATAAGAATTTTCCAAAAAGCAACACTAGAAAAACCAAAAGCAGGAAGGAATGATTCGAGAGATGCATAAACCAACATCTTTTTAGGAGAATGGAGCTCGAAATCTACAAATATATCCAGCAGAATATGTCCAGCAAGATATATCCGGCAGAGTATGTCCGACAAGATACATCCGGTAGAGTATATCCGGCAAGATATATCCAACATGGTATATTCGACTGGGGGGTTCTATAGCGAAAGGTCATCTGTAACGACCCGAGTTTTCGGGATCCTGAGAAATCGACATATAACCCAATGTCGACTATTAAGAATTGGAAATACCAGATAGTTAATGAAAGAAAATAGAGGGTGATAATATATAAGATAGAAATTTAGAATAGAAGAATAAAAAACATACAACATCAGAGTAATCACGAATCTCACAGCGGAGCGAACAATATATAATAGATACATAACTTTGAAATAAAATCAGTATATGTATACAATAACATTATCAGAGTACATCACTTACATTACAGCGGAAATAACAATAGCTACATAATCCTGAAGCCTCCTGCTCCAAGCTCACGGTATATCTGTAAAATCCCGACTACTTGACTGCCTGTACAATTTTCGGCACCCAAGAGTTTAGGGAAAACAAAACAAAAATAAACTCTGGGTTGGTCATGTGACTGGTGTGAGTAAACTCCAACCATTTGTTTAACTTTTAAAATTCTTTTAAAATCTATACTCTTCTGATATTATAACAATGTCTAAATCAAATAAATAGCAGTCTAGTGGAATGCTTTCATCTCACATTCTACATATATAATATACAATCAAAAACAGTAGGCGCTTATTGGGTAATGAATTCCAACTGGCAAGATATGGGACCACCTTTCGACAGTGTATCTCTAGAGAGGAATACACCGGGTTCAACAAGAACATCTGGCAACCCAGGCTAAACATGATCGGTCACCCATTTCGCTTGAGTGTAGCGAATGTATTACCACCAACAGTTGGGATCAGCAACCGTTTCCCGAAAGGGACAGCATCGAAATAGATTATAGAAGTAAATGGAATTTCTCTAGATCAGTTGACAATACACCCTAATTGGCAGTTAACCACTTAGCCATGCGACCTACCCGATTTTATACCATTTCCTGGTTGTGAGGCTATAGGCCACGCTTATCTCTGACAGATCACACCTTTATTCACTTTGAATGTCACATCGTCATACCCGCCAAATCACAAATTGATTTCTCCAAACATACCACGAGTATACAGCTAAGAGAAATGAATTCCTCCACCACCAAACGTAAATACATTTGAAGAGATCAACTTACGCGATCTATTAAATATACTCCGTCAGACATTCTTCTATACAGATCGTCCAGGGACTGGACAGACCGAAGGCACTGTAACAACCCGTATTTTTGAATAACATGTTATAACATAAATGGAGGCAGAATTAAACTATAAAATCTGAATCAAGGGAAACGGGCTGTGCCATTGCATTCGTCTCGGAAAAATACGCGAAATAGAGTCCGAGTTTTCGAAAATCGGGGTCCGTATGACCAAGATATGGCCTCGCGAAGTTTCACGAAAAATTCACAAATTAAAGTATACTTAATTAAGTGAAATGGGTTGCGCAGAGAAATATATATATAGTGATATATATATATATAATTGAAAATTAAATAAATAAATATGCAAAAATGTTCAAAACAGCGAATTGGGAGAGGGGAATAACCGAACCGGCCGATTTTTGAGGTCGACCCAAGCCCGCTGGGTCGACTAGGGGTTAATCCAGGGTGTTTGGCTGTCAACCCGTGGGCCGATTCGCTCAAATGCAGATTTTGCATTTGAATGGTTCTCATGGTTCAGCTTTAATCTAAAGGCCCTAGATGGTTCCTACACTTGACTTCTTCCCCAAGACATGCTTTGATGGCTTGGATTGAATCTAAGGTTAATCCTATGGCTAATATTACCCTAATCTTCTATAAAAAGGACCTAACACCTAGCCTAAATCATCATTATTCATTCCTACAACTAAACTATGCCAAAATTGTTCCTCTCATGGCCTCCACTCTCATGCTAAAATTTCTAAGTTAAATTATATGAGAGATTTTGAATGCATACAAGTATTTTCAAGCTTGTATTAATGTTCTTAGTTTGCATTCAAGTCAAGTTGCAACATTTCTATTTCAAAGCAAGGGTTTTTATTAATTTGGCTCAAGGGTTTTTCATTTGGAGCTTGCATATTTGGGTTTTGCATAAGGGCTTCGTCTCAATCTTTATAATAACTATTTATTTTTGTCTTCATAGCATTGTAAGCCCTTTTCTACTTTCTTTCTTGAACTCTAAAGTTAAATGAATGATGCAAGTTTGGGGTTGATCATTAGGATATGCAAGTTTGGTTGATCAATATGATATGCAAGTTTGGTTGATCATTATGATATGCAAGTTTGGTTGATCATTATATGCAAGTTTGGTGATCATTATATGCAAGTTTGGTTGATCATTATATGCAAGTTTGGTTGATCATTATATGCAAGTTTGGTTGATCATTATATGCAAGTTTGGATGATCATTATGCAAGTTGGGTTAATCATTATGTATGACACATGTTGCTATGTTATGCAAGTTTGGGTTGACCATGTTATCATGTTATGCAAGTTAAACTTGATGTTGTGAGCATAAAGCTTCAAGCTTTATGTTGAAGGTTGCATTTTGGCAACATGGAAGTTATCATATCCCTTATGATAACTTACATGTGAGGCTAAATGCGAACTTCTAGCAACTTCTACATGTCATTTATCACCATGTATCACTCATATGCTAAGTTTGGTTTTGTGCATGCGTTTGAAGCCTAATGATGCAATATGCAAGTATACGAATATATGTACATTTCATATGCCACCATGATAAACTTGTGGCTTCAACACCTTTTTGTCATGATTATGACAAGTTCCCTATTTTATCCTTTATGCGTTGTTGCGAGTATGTAAACGATGGGATTACGTTGGGGTTGGGTAAAATTATGACATGAACATGATTTTTATAACATGATGTGATATGTTAACTTGTAATTATGTTTTGGAAACATAATGGACATGACACTTAGAAAATATGAGTGTGGCCAACTCGAGGTTGGGTTGAGTTTGTAGCATAAATCTACCCGGACCCGCTCGGCTTAACTAGTGGCTACAAACAATAAGACCCAATGTGAGAAGTTGGTCATGTTGTGCTCGAACCCGAGGTTAGACCTAGTTGTGGTGTAAAGCTACCCAGACCCGCCCGGCTTAACTAGTAACCACAACAAAGTCTAATGTGAAAGGTTAAAGCGCATTAAGTTAATTAATGCCTCCTGATTAGGGTTAATTCATGGTCCACTTAATACTTAACCAATTTGGGCTTGATGGATTAATCGAGGTTAAGTCAGGAGCCTTGGGTACTCTTAACCGATTTAATCCACGTTTGGATCGGGTTAACCACATTTAACCCATTAAGAAACCCTAGTTGCGTGGTCCTTTTCAGCCGTAACCTTCTAGATGTATCATAAGACCCTAGGACTAGGGTAGGGTGGGGCACGATTACTGGGCTGATTGTAAGAGACCAAAAGAGACGGCTGAATGATGCCCCGGTTGTTCAGGCGGACCATGGTCGTGCACATCTAGTCCGGAGTTGAACACGGGCACCGGTAGGTTTGGACTGTGCATCATGGTATGGTGTCTGAGGGTTACACCGTAGGGCCAGATACACCCTAGGGTGGACCCTGCACAGTCAACTACATTACATGATTAGGCTGCATGACACCGACACTTGACGAGTTAGGATTATAGAGAGCCGATCGACTAGTCCGTGTAGTTGGACCTTAATTTAGGTCACCTCATGATGATGGGCCAAGGGATCAATTCTTGTTTTTACTTGACATGTTAGAATGCTAGTACTCCCGTGGTGCAAAACTTAACCTTAATTATGCGATGACACCTTTATCTATCTTGTTAGTTAATCATCATGCCAGTATGTTGTTATCTTTATGTTCATCTCAGCTTCTCATGCCAGTTAACTTTACTAGTTCATAGACAGATAGTAGTAGGGCTTACCAGTCTTTTTGACTGACCTGTTTTCTTTCGCCTCTTTTCTTCCGTTTCCCCCCTTAGGTTCTCAGGGTGGGAACATTGGAGCTTAGCTTGGATCTTTACAGCTTGCTTACTGGATTTGCTCATGTACGGTTTTGGACATTGAGCTAGCTATGGTTTATCACTTCATTTTGGGGATAGTACTTTATGTATTTCAGTTTTTCAGTTTATGCTTTTATCTAGACTTTGTTGTTGGAAAATAATGACCAAGTACTTTGTTGTAACATGACTATGGTTTTGAAATGCTAAGTTTTATCCGCTGCTTTACTACTCTGTTTTACTTATATGTTCTGTCTTGTGATATCTGCATGCATGTTTACCTTGTTTAACGCCCCTCCAAAGCTAATGTCCTTGCAAGAGTGGCATTGGCGGAGGTGGGGTGTTACATTTGGTATCAGAGCATAAGGTTTACAAGATTTGAGCAAAAGTGTTTTTGAAACTTACCTTTTGAAAAACTATTTTCAAAACCAATTTAGTATTTTCCAAGAAAAGTCTAGTTATTTTAAAAAGGCTATTCCCCAAAAGCCATAGCACTATCCTTCGTTTCTTCATTCTGAATCTATCTTTTTCTTCGTTTTAGTATGGCCGATCGCTTTAACATCCCGGAAGGCGTACAAGTACCCGTCTGGTTCTGGAGATTTATGGAGGCAAGGGCGAATGAAGCCGGCCCCGCAAACATTCCTCCTCCTTCCCCCGTCGCTAACATCTCTCCTCCTCCTGTAGCTGAGGTTCCTCCTCCCCCTCAGCATACACAAGTGAATTTCGCGGAGCTTTGCAAAGACTTTAAGGCGATGGGTTGCAAGAATTTTGACGGAACGGAGACTTCTGTGGAGGCAAGAAACTTGTTAAAGGAAACTGAAGACCTCTTTGATATCTTGGATGTGGAAGATCGTAGGAAAGTCTGTTGGCGGTATGGCTATTGAAAGGGGAAGCCGCTTATTGGTGGGTAGTCACCGCCACTACTAGACCCATTGAGACTTGGGATGACTTTAGGAGAAGGTTTGGACTAAAGTTTCTATCATCGACAGAAGAGAACCTTCAGCTAGAGAGGTTCCTATCACTAAAGCAAGGGGACATGACCGTTAGAGAATACGTGGATAAGTTTAATCAACTTGCTCAGTTCGGTCTAGAATGGGTTAACACCGCTCGAAAGAAGGCCCTACTCTTTGCTCTAGGATTAAATGAGCCCTTGCGCGGTTTGGCCATATCTCATATACCCCTGGGGGCGACCTTCGAGAGTTTGGTGAATATGACCCTACTTCAAGAGGAAGATAAGAGTGGCAAGAAGGAGGTCAAGGCAAATGAGTCCCAAGGCAAGAAGGAAGATACCGAGAAAAGAGATAAGAACAACAACAAGGCAAGAAAGACAAGAAAGTGCAACTTCTGTAGGATCACTGGGCACATAGCCAAGGATTGCAGGAAGAAGAAGAGGAAGTTAGGCAAGTGTTTCCATTGCGGAGAATCTGGACATCTTAGCAAGGATTGTCCCAATAAGCATGGACAAGGGCAAGGACAAACTCAGCAAGTAGGACCCTCTGGAGGGCAATTGCAGGCTCTCCTCGCTCTTCCAGCTTTTGATCGAGGTAGAGTTTTTATAGAAATTCATGTTTACATTTCTGATTTTCATGTTCGCACCTTATTTGATTCTGGCGCATCGCATAGTTTTATCTCTTCTGATATTGTTGAAAGTTTGCACCTAAGTACTAGCTTAGTTGAGGATCCCGTTTGTGTTTCAAATCCAATTGGGGGTTCCGCCCATCTGTCTATGATTTGTGTGGATTTGAAAATTTCTATCTTGGCCGTAGAATTCACGTGTAGTGCTTATGTTCTCGGGGTCATGGGATACGGGTTGATTTTGGAGGTGGATTGGTTGTCCAGTTATGGAGCCATTCTTGATTGTGAACATAGGGTGGTGAGGCTCATGATTCGCCTCGGTAATACCCTAGAAATTTCTTGTAACCCTAGAGGTCCTGTCATGTTATGTTATCTTGAATCTCTCGACTCGTCCATCGATGATCTGCAATCTGTAAGGGTGGTCCGAGACTATCCCGATGTCTTTGAAGAAGTTAAGGGGTTACCCCCTAAACGAGAGATAGATTTCTGCATTTATCTAGTCGATAATGCCAAGCTAGTATCATTGCCTGTTAGGCACATGGCCCCTCGTGAAAGAAGGGAGCTCAGTATGCAAATCAAGGAGTTGCTTGAGAAGAATTTTATTAGACGAAGCATTTCTGAATGGGGTGCTCCGGTGGTATTCGCTACTAAGGCGGATGGTTCGCTTCGTCTATGTGTTGATTATCGAGAATTGAACAAGCAGACAAAGAAGAATAGGCACCCGTTACCGAGGATTGATGGTCTCTTTGACCAGTTTGTTGGTGCTTCTGTTTTCTCTCAGCTCGATCTAGCTACCGGATTCCATCAGCTTAGAGTAGCTGAGGATAGTATTGATAAAACTGTGTTTAGGACTCCAGATGGATTCTTTGAATGGCTTGTCATGCCATTCGGTTTGACTAATGCACCCGCATACTTCGTAGACTTGATGAGTAGGGTGTTCAGGGAGTTCCTCAACAAGTTTTTTGTTGTCTTCGTGGATGATATTCTGAACTTCTCAAAGGATGAGGAAGAACATGCCAGACATCTCAAGGAAGTGATGGATACGCTTAGAGCGCATCAGTTGAACGCCAAGTTCTCCAAATGTCATTTCTGGAGAAGGGAAGTTCGGTTTCTTGGACATATAGTTTCTAAGCAAGGCATAGCGGTGGATCCCGCGAAAGTGGTTGTGGTTCAAGACTGGAAGACTCCGAGGAATGCAACCGAAGTAAGAAGCTTTCTCGGTCTGGCAGGATACTATAGGAAGTTCATCAGGGACTTCGCTAAGATTTCGGCCCCTCTTGCTAAGTTAACAAAGAAGGACTTAGTCTTTGCATGGGACTTGGAGTGTGAGCTTGCTTTTCAAAGGCTCAAGAGAGCCCTTACCTCAGCTCCAGTTTTGGCAACATGGATTGGCACTTGTTTTCAAGAGATAGTTTTCTGCGTGGGATACCGTATAATATGTAAACGAGATCCAAGATTCACTAACGAATCTTGGAAAGCTTGCACGAAACCATGAGCACGCAGTTATGTTTAAGCCAAGTATTTTAGGCAAAGAATAAGTGGAAGTGGAACGAGAGGCAACGGTGAAACGAGTTCTAACTCATATTTTGGTAACAAGAATTAAGAACTACGGAATTGCGAAGTTAAAAGACGGTCAGGGCACGATGGGATTAAGCCCAAGAAAATGCGGCTTAGAAGATCAAAGACTAGATACGCGCATTTAACCTCTTTCTAAGAGTATATCCTTGATCCCTATTGTTCCGTAGAGCTTACTCGCATGCTATCTTTTAAGTATATCCTCTCGGCCCTATCCTCAATCTTAGATCTGTTGCAAACCCCCTAAGGAGTATGACTAGCCTATTTGTGATATATGGTTGGGGTGAAGAAGTTCGTCACCAAACTATTTGGGCTTTATGGGATAGGGGTAATAATTGATAGACTTACGAAGAGAACCCATTTTTCCGGTGAAGAGCAAGAGGACCGTATCATGGCTAGCATCTGTTTATCTTCGAGAGATAGTATGGTTGTATGGAGTTTCTTCTAGCATAGTTAGCGCTCGTGACCCAATTTTCACTAGCCAGTTCTGGAACAGTTTGCAAGAAGCAATGGGTACGCGATTGAATCTGAGTACAGCCTATCACCCCCAGACAGATGGCCAAACCGAAAGGGTGAATAGAGTGCTAGAAGATCTTTTGAGGTTTTGTGTTCTCGACTTCGGTGGTACTTGGGAAGACCACCTTCCTCTTGTAGAGTTTGCTTATAATAATAACTATCAAGCCAGCATAGGGATGGCACCGTTTGAAGCTTTGTATGGGAGGCCGTGCAGGCCACCAACATGTTGGTGGGAAGACGACGGATAAGCTTATAATTGAGCCCGACATGATAAGGGACACATCCGAGAGGGTTGAATTGATTCGAAGACGGATAAAAGCGGCCCAAGACAGACAGAAATCCTATGTTGACAGTCGAAGGGCAGATTTGGAAATCGAAGTGGGAGACATTGTTTTCGTGAAGGTTTCTCCTTTACGTAATGTGGTTCGTTTTGGAGCAGTGGGGAAGCTGGCACCAAGGTTCGTAGAACCCTTCCCTATCATAGAGAGAATTGGGAAGATGGCCTATAAGGTGGAATTGCCCGAGAAGCTAGCCGGAGGGCATAATGTCTTTCATGTCTCGCATCTCCGAAAGTGCCTTCATGTGTCCGCCAAAGTGGTTGAACCAAGCATTCTTGAAGATATTGAGGTAGAGAAAGAAGCAACCGTGAGAAAAGCTCCGATTCGTATCTTGGGAACGGAGATCAAGAAACTAAGGAATTGAGAAGTCAAATTGGTGAAAGTTCAGTGGGGTGAAGCCGACGAAGATGCAACTTGGGAAACCGAAGAGAAGATGCGTGGGCTTTATCCATTTCCTTTTGAGGGTACATTCTCGTTCTCTTTTCCTAGTTAGCATATCTTTCTTTTTGCTATCTGTGTTTATCCTGTTTGTCTAATTACCTCGTTAATCATGTTATGAGGACCTTAGGTAGAAACCCTTTGGATGAAACATGTATTTGAAACATGTTATGCTTGATGGTTGCAAGTGGTTGCAAGTGTTTGCACGTGGATACTCGTGGATGCGTGATACACATTAGGCACTAAGATCGGCTCACACACTTTCATACCGCATATGCATGAGTGTTTATGCTTATTCATGGATGAAACTTGTTATGCTATCACGTGGATGTTGCATATGGATGAATGTTATGTGCTTTCATGTAGAGACTATGAGTTATGTTAGGAATTTGCATACATATGGACTCATTTCACTAACATGCTTTGCATTAAGGAGGTTTACTGAATCAGTAACCCCCTGATTTTTGCATTAGATAAGTACATATACACACACCTTTGCATATGATCATACAGCATTTAGAATCCTTTAAGGACAATGACTGCACGTGGATGATGTTTTGAGTAGATGGGTGATGGATGGTAGGATACGTTCTTCCTAACTTGGAGATTTCGGGGACGAAATCCTTTAAGGAGGGGAGAATGTAACAACCCATATTTTTGAATAACATGTTATAACATAAATGGAGGCAGAATTAAACTGTAAAATCTGAATCATGGGAAACGGGCTGTGCCATTGCATTCGTCTCGGAAAAATACGCGAAATAGAGTCCGAGTTTTCGAAAATCGGGGTCCGTATGACCAAGATATGACCTCGCGAAGTTTCACGAAAAATTCACAAATTAAAGTATACTTAATTAAGTGAAATGGGTTGCGCAGAGAAATATATATATAGTGATATATATATATATATAATTGAAAATTAAATAAATAAATATGCAAAAATGTTCAAAACAGCGAACTGGGAGAGGGGAATAACCGAACCGGCCGATTTTTGAGGTCGACCCAAGCCCGCTGGGTCGACTAGGGGTTAATCCAGGGTGTTTGGCTGTCAACCCGTGGGCCGATTCGCTCAAATGCAGATTTTGCATTTGAATGGTTCTCATGGTTCAACTTTAATCTAAAGGCCCTAGATGGTTCCTACACTTGACTTCTTCCCCCAAGACATGCTTTGATGGCTTGGATTGAATCTAGGGTTAATCCTATGGCTAATATTTCCCTAATCTTCTATAAAAAGACCTAACACCTAGCCTAAATCATCATTATTCATTCCTACAACTAAACTATGCCAAAATTGTTCCTCTCATGGCCTCCACTCTCATGCTAAAATTTCTAAGTTAAATTATATGAGAGATTTTGAATGCATACAAGTATTTTCAAGCTTGTATGAATGTTCTTAGTTTGCATTCAAGTCAAGTTGCAACATTTCTATTTCAAAGCAAGGGTTTTTATTGATTTGGCTCAAGGGTTTTTCATTTGGAGCTTGCATATTTGGGTTTTGCATAAGGCCTTCGTCTCAATCTTTATAATAACTATTTATTTGTGTCTTCATAGCATTGTAAGCCCTTTTCTACTTTCTTTCTTGAACTCTAAAGTTAAATGAATGATGCAAGTTTGGGGTTGATCATTAGGATATGCAAGTTTGGTTAATCATTATGATATGCAAGTTTGGTTGATCATTATATGCAAGTTTGGTTGATCATTATATGCAAGTTTGGTTGATCATTATATGCAAGTTTGGATGATCATTATGCAAGTTGGGTTAATCATTATGTATGACACATGTTCCTATGTTATGCAAGTTTGGGTTGATCATGTTATCATGTTATGCAAGTTAAACTTGATGTTGTGAGCATAAAGCTTCAAGATTTATGTTGAAGGTTGCATTTTGGCAACGTGGAAGTTATCATATCCCTTATGATAACTTACATGTGAGGCTAAATGCGAACTTCTAGCAACTTCTACATGTCATTTATCACCATGTATCACTCATATGCTAAGTTTGGTTTTGTGCATGCTTTTGAAGCCTAATGATGCAATATGCAAGTATATGAATATATGTACATTTCATATGCCACCATGATAAACTTGTGGCTTCAACACCTTTTTGTCATGATTATGACAAGTTCCCTATTTTATCCTTTATGCATTGTTGCGAGTATGTAAACGATGGAATTACGTTGGGGTTGGGTAAAATTATGACATGAACATGATTTTTATAACATGATGTGATATGTTAACTTGTAATTATGTTTTGGAAACATAATGGACATGACACTTAGAAAATATGAGTGTGGCCAAGTCGAGGTTGGGTTGAGTTTGTAGCATAAATCTACCCGGACCCGCCTGACTTAACTAGTGGCTACAAACAATAAGACCTAATGTGAGAAGTTGGTCATGTTGTGCTCGAACCCGAGGTTAGACCTAGTTGTGGTGTAAAGCTACCCGGACCCGCCCGACTTAACTAGTAACCACAACAAAGTCTAATGTGAGAGCTTAAAGCGCATTAAGTTAATTAATGCCTCCTGATTAGGGTTAAGTCATGGTCCACTTAATACTTAACCAATTTGGGCTTGATGGATTAATCGAGGTTAAGTCAGGAGCCTTGGGTACTCTTAACCGATTTAATCCACGTTTGGATCGGGTTAACCACATTTAACCCGTTAAGAAACCCTAGTTGCGTGGTCCTTTTCAGCAGTAACCTTCTAGATGTATCATAAGACCCTAGGACTAGGCTAGGGTGGGGCACGATTACTGGGCTGATTGTAAGAGACCAAAAGAGACGGCTGAATGATGCCCCGGTTGTTCAGGCGGACCATGGTCGTGCACATCAAGTCCGGAGTTGAACACGGGCACCGGTAGGTTTGGACTGTGCATCATGGTATGGTGTCTGAGGGTTACACCGTAGGGCCAGATACACCCTAGGGTGGACCCTGCACAGTTAACTACATTACATGATTAGGCCGCATGACACCGACACTTGACGAGTTAGGCTTATAGGGAGCCGATCGACTAGACCGTGTAGTTGGACCTTAATTTAGGTCACCTCATGATGATGGGCCAAGCTTGGGCCAAGGGATCAATTCTTGTTTTTACTTGACATGTTAGAATGCTAGTACACCCGTGGTGCAAAACTTAACCTTAATTATGCGATGACACCTTTATCTATCTTGTTAGTTAATCATCATTCCAGTATGTTGTTATCTTTATGTTCATCTCAGCTTCTCATGCCAGTTAACTTTACTAGTTCATAGACAGATAGTAGTAGGGCTTACCAGTCTTTTTGACTGACCTGTTTTCTTTCGCCTCTTTTCTTCCGTCCCCCCCCCCCCCCTTAGGTTCTCAGGGTGGGAATATTGGAGCTTAGCTTGGATCTTTACAGCTTGCTTACTGGATTTGCTCATGTACGGTTTTGGACATTGAGCTAGCTATGGTTTATCACTTCATTTTGGGGATAGTACTTTATGTATTTCAGTTTTTCAGTTTATGCTTTTATCTAGACTTTGTTGTTGGAAAATAATGACCAAGTACTTTGTTGTAACATGACTATGGTTTTGAAATGCTAAGTTTTATCCGCTGCTTTACTACTCTGTTTTACTTATATGTTCTGTCTTGTGATATCTGCATGCATGTTTACCTTGTTTAACGCCCCTCCAAAGCTAATGTCCTTGCAAGAGTGGCATTGGCGGAGGTGGGGTGTTACAGGCACTATTCTATAAATAGGACAGCCCTTGCATAACTCCGTCTTCAATTGTCTTCATCATATTTGATCGCAATGCTAACGGCCATATAGATTGGTTTTCAGATAATGAATCTGATCCCGGTCTCTCCGTATTGACGATGGAAAAATGGTCAAAAACTTTGATAGTCGATGATTTAACTATCAAAGAAAAACATGTGTGCAAACAACGATATTATTTCCAGGTGGAAATTCTATCGATCAATCATCAATCAACATTTATTCATTTCCCCATTCCTCATTTCCATATATTCATCAAATCCTTATTTTCTAAAATTAGAAAATATACGTTATTAACTTTGGAAAATGTTTCCATTTCTGATTCACGCATCACTATCTTCTCACATATATCTGTCTCTAACAGTAAACTAGTAAGAGAACAACCCCCTACGTATTAACCCCGAAGGTCGAAACCAACATCAGATCAATACCCAGATAGCTGTTCAACTTAACTAATCTCTAGTCGGTTTCTAATTCATTTTACTCCATTTTAATTCGTATTTCAAACCCTATTTCCTTTATAAATATTTTATTAGCAAAGTATTTAATTTAATCTAATTTTCACATAGAATGTGGAAAATATTTCTTTATAAAATCAAAATAGTTTGATTTCGTATTTTAAAAACAATATCTCAAATCCAAATTCTATTTATACTTCTATTTGTAGAATTATTCATACAAATCTTATTTCGTTTCCAACATTTAAATCTCATTTATAATTCACTTTATATAAATCTATTTATTCTATATAAATCCTTTTATATATCTTTATTTATTCTATATAAATCCTTTTATATAATTCTATTTATTTTATATATAAAATTTTCATTTTCAATATTCACTTTGAAAATTTCCTTTTTACATTCCAATATTTCATATGGTATTTAAAATACCAAATAACATGATCAGTGTCATCATAATCAAATCACAGATTTTATCACATCATATATCACAATATATGAAAACAAACAGTATTATAATATTGAGGAATCCAGTTGGATCCCTCCAACCTATCTCCATGCATTCACAGATGTTAAACAATATAATTAACATCAAATTCATTTCTATATGAAGTATTCTGATAAACAGAATCAATATAAAATTGACGATTATATATATATATAACTCTACCTATAATTTCAACCAATTAATTAACAGTTCAACCAACAATCAACACACAACAACCAATCATCATTTATCAATACTAGATTATATTTATAAAATATAAACGGTACAGAGTTAGTGAGATTTACTCACATTGGACAGTTATCATTAAATAACGATTAACTATCTTTGATTCAGATGGACGTTTTATTTTGCAATAAATCGTAACGAGCCCCAATTCACTCCCAGTCTGTAGCCCCCGTCCATACAATCCCAACGGATCTGACCATTCGAAATTCTGATACAGTACGGGTAAATTACGAACATTACATTTTAACACACTATTAAAATTTAAAATTAAAACTTAGGATTATTTCATTTGGGCCTCACCCCTATTAACCGACCCAATACCACAAATACCCGAACTGGTGCTTCTTCTCCCTCCGCCAAACATAAATCCTGACTCCAGGAACGAGCTCTCACAGCCATTTCCGATTTTCAAACCCCCATAACTCCTTTACCTCATTAAACTCCGAACTAATATCATCACTTTCTTCCTCAACAAAATCTCTATCATTTTATAACAATAACACCCAACTCGACCTCAAGAACAGGGTTGCGATTTCCACTTGAAACTGCATTGAACAGTTTACCAGATCGAACTTTCTATCCACCAAAACCCCCCAGAATTTTAACGCAACCTACATTCGATATCCCCAATCCATATACGAACTCGAAATCAATCATTTATGCCTAAATCGATCACATTGAGTAACAAAAATAACAGCGAATAAAATGGTCGTCGAACCCCATAATACTTATATTACATCGATGAGGGACTCAGCATGAATTCAAATATATAAAATTCATGATTTTAGAGACTTGGTTTGAATTATTCTGATTTTTGGAAGATCGGTTTGCTTATGTTTTGGAATAAGATGATGGAAGTCGTTGTCCGTTGACTTCAGGAGATAAAAAGAATAAAGGTTAGGCTTAAGAAGATTAAAGGTATATTTGTAGGATTTTTATAATATTTTTACATTGATTAATTTATTCAATTTTAAATAATCATTACTTGTAATTGTCTCTAAAAATCCACATGATCACACACGACACCCAAAAATCATGAAAATTGGCATATAGCTACAGTTCGATATTACAGACCCAACGAAACTAGTTTCGTCGAATTTCGACTCCGTTTACTCACACAGCGTACTTTTAATCGTCAAAATATCAATTGTTTTTCACATTAAAATTCGGTACGGTCACATACTAACTCCAAAAATTACGAAAATTGAAATCTAACAATAATTCAATATTCCGGATCCAACAAAATTAGTTTCATCGAAAATGGAGGTCATTTGCAAAAATGGATATTTTTAAAGCTCTAAACAAACCCATTTTTAAATATAAATATATTTAAAAATAATTAAATTTAATATTTATAAATAAATATTATCGTATATAGTTACAATAGAATATCATACAGCTCCCATTGGATTTATAATTCGATATTCAAATCCCGGTTGAATCGATATTCAATTTATATTGAAAATTCCATTTATAATATAAATAAATCGCTATAAATTATAAAGGAATTCCATATCGACTTTTCGAAAATTTGATTTGGACATAACTCAAAATCTACACGACGAAATCTCAATTTTTCTCTTCCATTAGAAAAATATAGTTCACCAGCTCCGAACGTTTCTTGTTTCACAAAATCTGATTTAAAATGGATTCTGTATATTCAATTGAAGTTCAAATCGCCAAATAATGAACTGCCGCGCCATTACGGGCTCGATTATAGTTAAATTATAATTTATACGTTCTAACGTCGATTAAATGGTATATTCGTTATTCTAATTCAATTCTAATCTGTATTATACCTTATATACGATCTAATTCACATTGTATTGTGAATTCAGCTATTTTTGACTATTTCAGAATTATAATATATTATTCTATTTTTTACATTAATTAAATAGTCAATATTATTTAATTCTGACCATTTTAAATTACCAAACCATCTTTTAAATAATTAAATAAATTATTAATTATCCGTTAAAAATACGGGTCGTTACATTCTTCCCCCCTTAAAATAATTTCGTCCTCGAAATTGCTAAGGTAGAAAACAAACCCTATTAACCGAGTTAAAATTATTTGTTCACTTCTTAACTCCAGTTTCAACTGAACCAATTTAATTTCAATTAAATTATTAATTTATTCTACTAACGAAAATTTTCAAAAATCCTAAAAGTTTTCTAACACCTTAACTTTTCAAAAAATTCGCCAGCACCTCCTTTGTACTGGTCATTAGCTCAAACTCCAACTCGCCTCTCTAGGCCTTCTTCAACCCAAAAGAAAATCAAACAGCCAAGCGGCTTGTCAATTCGGCTCATCAAAATATCAAACCCATATATAATATAAAATTGTACCTTTTTGTCGGGCATATCATTACATCCTTTCTATCTGTTACCAATTCTGCATATACCAATGTTATCCCAACCAAACTCCAATCGCTTTTATTTCCAACACAACCATTCGTTTATCCAAGCCAAAGTACATTATCAATCTCAAGTACCATTCTTGATTTTCAATTTTGTTTCACAAATTTCATCTAATTTGTTTTAATTCAAACAATCCGTTTCTGGGAGTTTTTAAACAACTTTGCTTTTCAAAAATCAAATATTCATTTCGGAATATCAAAACAACTTGTTTTCTCAAAACATTTCCAAAAACAATGTCCTTGGTAGTAATCCATCACTTAGCAACTCGAAAATGAACATCGATGATGGTCGACTTCATCATCGGGATTTATTTTCCAGCGATCGAAGTGAGTTCAATACTCTATCAGTTTCAAAGCCATTTCTAAAACTTCCATTTTGAAATAAATTTCAAAATATCATTCACAATGCTTGTAAAACAATTTAAAATCTCCCAGGATTTAAAAATTCCCATATATTTAATTCTATTCCATTTACAAACACTTTTCATATTTTCGGAATTTTAAATTCCAATTCTGATTTAAATTCAGATTTAATTCATCTGATTCCAAGTATTACACTTACATGAATTCTAATTGGTTATTTACATAACAATTTCACATTTTATAACCTTATTCGATTATAATTACGACCAACACATCCAATATACGATAATACTTCAAATAACTATATTATGTTTATATCAAAATATATTTGGGTAAAATTACTGCATTTACCCTCTTTTCAAATCATACTGTGTCGGTTCATCGTATTCGAGTGTTTATTAACTCCTACTGATGTAGTGGATCAAACTGATCGACCAGAACTCATAAACAACTCAACCAACAAAGCACCACAATATAAAATCATTTTATATTGAATAACAAACACGAGCTCATATATATACACTCAACTCAATCTAGGGTATTACTAACCCTATCTATACTAAGTTACGCCACAAAGCTAAGGTAATAACTTAACCTTCAGCTCTGATACCACTGTAGGGTTTTCGCGATCCTGAGAAATTGACATATAACCCAATGTCGACTATCAAGCATCGGAAATACCGGATAGTTAATGAAAGAAAATAGAGGGTGAGAATAGATAAGATAGAAACTTAGAATAGAAGAAGAAGAAGAACATACAACATCAGAGTAATCACGAATCTCACAGTAGAACAAACAATATATAATATACACATAACTTTGAAATAAAATCAGTATATGTATACAATAACATTATCAGTGTACATCACTTACAATACAACGGAAATAACAATAGCACCATAATCCTAAAGCCTCCTGCTTCAAGCTCTCAGTATATCTGTAAAATCCCGACCACTTGACTGCCCGTACAAATTTGGGCACCCAAGAGTTTAGGGAAAACAAAACAAAAATAAACTTTGGGTTAGTCATGTGACTGGTGTGAGTAAACTCCAACCATTTGTTTAAATTTTAAAATTCTTTTAAAATACATACGCTTCTGATATTATAATAATGTCTAAATCAAATAAAAAGCAATTTAGTGGAATGCTTTCATCTCACGTTCCACATATATAATATACAATCAAAAACCGTAGGCACTTATTGGGTAATGAATTCCAACTGGCAAGATATGGGACCACCTTCCGATAGTGTATCTCTAGAGAGGAATACACCGGGTTCAACAAGAACATCTGGCAACCCAGGCTAAACATGACCGGTCACCCATTTCGCTTGAGTGTACCGAATGTATTACCACCAACAGTTGGGATCAGCAACCATTTCCCGAAAGGGACAATATCGAAATAGATTATAGAAGTAAATGGATCAGGTGACAATACACCCTAATTGGTAGCTAACCACTTAACCATGCGACCTACCCGATTTTATACCATTTCCTGGTTGTGAGGCTACAGGCCAAGCTTATCTCTGACAAATCACACCTTTATTCACTTTGAATGTCACATCGTCATACCCGCCAAATCACAAATTGATTTCTCCAAACATACCATGGGTATACAGCTAAGAGAAATGAATTCCTCTGCCACCAAACGTAAATACGTTTGAAGAGATCCACTTACGCGATCTATTAAATATACTTCGTCATACATTCTTCCACATAGGTCGTCCTAGGACAGGACAGACCGAAGGCACTATTTTGTAAACAGTACAACCCTTGCATAACTCTGTCTTCAATTATCTTCATCATATTTGATCGCAACGCTAACACCCATACAGAGTGGTTTTTCAGATTATGAATCCGATCCCGGTCTCTCCGTATTGACAATGGAAAAATGGACCAAAACTTTGATAGTCGGTGATTTAACTATCAAAGAAAATCATGTGTGCAAACAACGATATTATTTCCAGGTGAAAATTCTATCGATCAATCATCAATCAAAATTTATTCATTTCCCCATTCCTCGTTTCCATATATTCAACAAATCCTTATTTTCTAAAATTAGAAAATATACGTTATTAACTTTGGAAAACGTTTCCATTTCTGATTCACACATCACTATCTTCTCACGTATATCAGTATCTAATTGTAAACTAGTAAGAGAACAACCCCCTACGTATTAACCCCGAGGGCCGAAACAAAGATCTTATCAATACCCAGATAGCTGTTCAACTTAACTAATCTCTAGTCAGTTTCTAATTCCTTTTACTTCATCTTAATTCCTATTTCAAACCCTATTTCCTTTATAAATATTTTATTAGCAAAATATTTACTTTAATCTAATTTTCACATAGAATGTGAAAAATATTTCTTTATAAAATCAAAATAGTTTGATTTCGTATTTTAAAAACAATATCTCAAATCCAAATTCTATTTATACTTCTGTTTGCAGAATTATTCATACAAATCTTATTTCATTTCCAACATTTAAATCTCATTTATAATTCCCTTTATATAATTCTATTTATTCTATATAAATCCTTTTATATATCTCTATTTATTCTATATAAATCCTTTTATATAATTCTATTTATTTTATATATAATTATTTCATTTTCAATATTCACTTTGAAAATTTCCTTTTTACATTCCAGTATTTCATATGGTATTTAAAATACCAAATAACATGACCAGTGTCATCATAATCAAATCACAGATTTTATCACATCATATATCATAATATATGAAAACAAACAGTATTATAATATTGAGGAATCCAGTTGGATCCCTCTAACCTGTCTCCCTGCATTCACAGATGTTAAACAATATAATTAACATCAAATTCATTTCTATATGAAATATTCTGATAAACAGAATCAATATAAAATTGACGATTATATATATATAACTCTACCTATAATTTCAACCAATTAATTAACAGTTCAACCAACAATCATTACACAACAATCAATCATCATTTATTAATACTAGATTATATTTATAAAATATAAACTGTACAGAGTTAGTGAGATTTACTCACATTGGACAGTTATCCTTTAATAACGATTAACTATATTTGATTCAGACGGACTTTTTATTTTGCAATAAATGGTAACGAGCTCCAATTCACTCCCAGTCTGTTCCAATGTGTAGCCCACGTCCATATGATCCCAACGTATTTGACCGTTCGAAATTCTGATATAGTATGGGTAAATTACGAACATTATATATTAACACACTATTAAAATTTAAAATTAAAACTTAGGATTATTTCATTTGGGCCTCACCCCTATTAACCGACCCAATACCACAAATACCCGTACTGGTGCTTCTTCTCCGTCTGCCAAACATAAATCCCGACTCCAGGAATGAGCTCTCATAGCCATTTCCGATTTTCAAACCCCCATAACTCCTTCTTTACCTCATTAAACTATGAAATAATATCATCACTTTCTTCCTCATCAAAATCTCTATCATTTTATAACAATAACAACCAACTCGGCCTCAAGAATAAGGTCGTGATTTCCACTTGAAACTGTGTTGAATAGTTTACCAGATCGAACTTTCTATCCCCCAAAACCCCCCAGATTTTTAACGCAACCTAGATTCGATATTCCCAATCCATATACAAACTCGAAATCAATCATTTATGCCTAAATTGATCACATTGATTAACCCTAGCTCGCGTATCAAAAATGACAACGAACAAAAAGGTCGTCGAACCCCATAATACTTATATTAGATCGAAGAGGGACTCATCAGGAATTCAAATATATAAAATTCATGATTTTAGAGAGTTGGTTTGAATTATTCTGATCTTTGGAAGATCGTTTTGCTTATGTTTAGGAATAAGCTGATGGCGGTCGTTGTTTGTTGACTTCAAAAGATAAAAAGAATAAAGGTTAGGTTTAAGAAGATTAAAGGTACACTTATAGGATTTTTATAATATTTTTATATCGATTAATTTATTCAAGTTTAATCAATCATTACTTGTAATTGTCTCTAAAAATCCACATGATCACACACGACACCCAAAAATCATGAAAATTGGCATGCAACTACAGTTCGACATTACGGACCCAACAAAACTGGCTTCGTCGAATTCCGACTCTGTTTGCTCACATAACGTATTTTTAACCATCAAAATATTGATTGTTTTCACATTAAAATTCGGTACGGTTACATACTGACTCCAAAAATTACGAAATTGAAATCTAACAATAATTCAATATTCCGGATCCAACAAAATTAGTTTCGTTGAAAACGGAGGTCGTTTGCAAAGATGGCTATTTTTAAAGCTCTAAACAAACCCACTTTTAAATATAAATATATTAAAAATAATTAAATTTAATATTTACAAATAAATATTATCGTATATATTTACAATAGAATATCATACAGCTCTCATTGTATTTATAACTCGATATTCAAATCTCGGTTGAAGCGATATTCAATTTATATTGAAAATTCCATTTATAATATAAATAAATCACTATAAATTATAAAGGAATTCCATAGCGACTTTTCAAAAATTTGATTTGGACATAACTCAAAATCCACACGACGAAATCTCAATTTTTCTCTTCCATTAGATCACCAGCTCCGAACGTTTCTTGTTTCATAGAAATCTGATTTAAAATGGATTATGTATATTCAATTGAGGTTCAAATCGCCAAATAACGAACTGCCGCTCCATTACGGGCTCGATTATAATTAAATTATAATTTATACGTTCTAACGTCGATCAAATAATATATTCGTTATTCTAATTCAATTCTAATCTGTATTATACCTTATATATGATCCAATTCATACTGTATTGTGAATTCAGCTATTTTTGACTATTTCGGAATCATAATATATTATTCTATTATTTATATTAATTAAATATTCAATATTATTTAATTCAAACCATTTTAAATTACCAAACCATCTTTTAAATAATTAAATAAATTATTAATTATCCGTTAAAAATATGGGTCGTTACATCATCTAAGTCAGAAACTAAGAAAGAAGAAGGCAGGAGATTCGCTTATTGAAACCCGGAAGGGCGGAAAGGCTGTCGGTATTAAGCTGCTTAATACCTATACACCAGGACGCGAAGGCATCAAGAGTACCAGGCCAGAAGTGCATTGAGATTATCTGGAACTAGCTTCCGAAACAACTACTACAGAAATGCCGAAAGGTCATATTGATAGACAACAGGCAAATTACCTAGAGCAACCTCTCGGAAGATCGGGCTATATCTAGAGACTCCACCGGAAGGAAAACCGGAACCCTAGAAGGGATACAAGCTGTCGTAAGAGTCCACTTAGTACAGACACCGATAATGGTCCCGAACCGACAATAATTTACATACATCATGACGGCAAGCTCCGCTAAGTATTCAGAAGAAAACCAGAAGTCTACATCTGAAAGCTTATAGCCGTAAGCATACAGCCGGAGGTTCAAACACCTTCCAAAAAGATACTACATCAATAAGCTCATATCAAACTCAAAGAATCCTCAACTGACTGGGACCTTCCCTCCGGAAGCTATAATCAGCACCACAAAGCGGCCAGGAGATAAAACAACCGAAACCAAGGAGAAAAGCGGTCGGCAGAGATATCTGCAGGCCCAACAGCCCAACAGCAGAAGGGGCCCCGAATTCTCTATAAATAAGACCCCAAAGGGTCACATTTTCGGTGCGATTTTTTCATTTCTCAATCTTGTTCTTTCTTCTTTAAGGATCAAACCCTAATTTCCTAATCGGATTGGGGATTTCTTCAACTCTTGTAATACATCCGCAATTTATGAACGAAGAGGTCCGAGACTTAAAAATTTTGTGATTTGATAATCATATTGCGCTATTTATGATGAAACAGGGAGGTAACACAAACCTTTTATGAAAGAGTTGTTCACGATACTCTCGTAAAGAGGAAGGGCTTCGTGGGAACCCGTAATCTTTCCCCCTTTACCTCGAGGGTTGGCAACGTGAATCAACCCACTCATAATGAGCCTAATTCTACTTAACTCCAAAAAATAGGTTGATTGCAGGCTTATGACTTGATCACTGACGCAACCAAGGCCCTTCGGGCGGGCTCGATGCGGAAGGATTGTTTAAGTTAATAAGCGTTGTGGTACCCTTATCATCCGAGTATCGGGAAGCAATAACATGTTTTCCTCTTATCACAATGTATATCATTTTACCCATGATTTAAGGGGTAACTGATTAAGCAAGGCTTTTGATGAACTAAGCTAAATTAACCCTTCTTCATGGTACTTCGGAACTCCATAGTTCTATGAGCGTGATATTCACCCCTTGAAGGAAGAATAACTTATGTTAAGAACGGAGATTATGGTACTCAAGAAATGTTTGATTTATCTAATGATCACTAACCCCAAATTATCCTTTAGTAACCTTAGATCATGGCTGCACCAATTTTCCTAAATATATGTTCCATATAACTCATTCCGGGTGTTGACGAAAAATATCGCTAACATTTTACAAGTAACTCATGAAGAAACAAACAAGTTAAACAAACCAAAATATATATGTTAACCAAGAAGTTTGAATTATATAAAATGAATTACAATGAGTCTATCTCTAATATGAACTGTGGGTTCCAGAAGATCATGCATTCACTAATGACTTTGGAATAAAATATATATTCTGAGGAATATCAAGTTAGAAAAATTTTGAATTCATTAACCACAAATTGGGATCAAAAGACTCTTGAAATTGAAGACACCAATGATATGTGTACAATGAGAATTGAAGAATTAATCAAAAGTCTATTGTCGTTTTGAAGTTCAGATGCAAGGAAGGAAAGAAAATAATTCATCAGAAAAAAATCAATAGCATTTAATGCAATAGCCGAAGACTTTGATTCAAACAATGGTGATGAAGAAGAAATAACATTAATGATAAGGAATTTTAGAAAATTCTTGAGATATAGAAAAAGAAGTAAAGAGGAGTGAGCAAAGGAATTCTATGAAACATAATGAGGTTTCGAATAATATCTGATATTTCAACTGTGACGAACCAGGCCACCTGAAAAGATTTTGTCCATATCTAGAGAAACAAAATAAACTTTCAAATGATAATTCATCTAGAGAAAAATAGATTATGCATAAAATCTGGATGATTCTGCTACATCCTCTAGTGACGAAGAGCAAGAAACGAACAATTCGAATATGTACTTCACAACAATTCACGAATCAGTAGAAATTGAAGAACAGATCTGAAAATAGATACGCCTTCATAATAATTATTTTTGGTTAAATTTTTTGAATGGTTGCTTATTTTAAAGTTTTAATTTTAAAATTTAAAATAATAATTATTTTAATAAAATAATGATAAATATAATATAAAATATTATTATAATAAATATTGTCCTAGGGAATACTCAAAAAAGAATATAAGATATAAATAAATCAAAAAATTAAATGTCTTTTGAAAAATTCAGAAGGTTTGCCGACATACCAAATACATATGTCGACATATATGGTGAAACTCAAAATTCAAATTTTGAATTTCAAACTTTTGAATTTTCCTCCACCTTTTCACCAAACCCATTGTTTTGAAAAGATGTCTCTTTACCAGAGAACAAGTCCTTTGATTCTCTATTTAACTTTCTATTCCTATCATTTCTTTCTACCTTTTATTCAAAATTCAAACTTATCTTCATTATCCTACACTATTCACAACAACTCTCTGATGGCTACCTCAAGCACACCAAGCACCCTAAGGATGACCAAGACCACCACAGGCTTCGTTTTCAACAACCTAGACGCTCTCAAGATTACATAAGCTATGTAAACTTTGGTAAATTTGATATGGGGAAATTTTCTATTTTTAGTGATTTCACATCTTATGATCTTTAAACCTTTTTTTATTCAAAATGGCATTCTTATTTTAGTTAACTCTTGGGATAATGATGAAGCTTACTACCCGAATCTTGTCAAAATGTTTTATGAAAATTTAAATCATTATTTTTATAAAGGAAATGAAAGTAAAACTTGGAGTAGCGTGAAAGGAAATCAAATTGTTTTGAACTGTGATATTTTAGGTACTATTTTGGATTGTAAAAATTTGAGAATGAATCTCTCAGATTTTAAGATTAATGAAGATGATCAAAAGACCTTTCACCATATTTTTGTAAGTTATAAACATCTGGATTTATAAAACCATTATTTTCATCCTAAGGTAAGGATTATTAACTTACTTCTTCAACATACCATCACACCATGTTCGCGAATTTCAACAACCCAACATTGAAAGTTTGTAAGGATCTTTTCGCTATTTTCGGAAATTACAACGTAAATTGGTCTCAAGTGGTTTTAAATGAATTTGTTTCAAAGGGTCATCAAATGAAAATATGTTATGTAATGGAGCTTATCTTACCCGTATTTTCAAATATTTTGGAGTAGATTTCAAGGGCGAAGATTTTGTATCTAAAAAGGTTTTCAACTCCACAAACATATCTCTTATGAAGATTCCACTTGTGTTTCAACCATATGAAACACTTGAGGAAAATCAAGCATGAATTGATCAAGAAGAAGAAAGTGAACAAATGGATATCGGAGAAGAGGAAGAAGATGAAAAATACTTCCTTAGAAAGTATAGAGTATCCCACTTACACCAAAAACCTTTCCAAGAAAATCACCCTTGACAATTAACAGATTCTAGCCAAAAATCAAAAGGCATTAAAGAGGTCATTTAGTAAGAAGATGGAAAAGATATCCTCTAAAATGACCAAGTTCTTTGGTAAAGTTTTTAGAAAACTTGGTTGTCATCATCCTTATCACTCTCTGCCGAATTCTATATGTATTATCTTGATTGTATCAGCTTCAGTTTAAATTTCCGTATTTCCATTTCATGTTATGTATCAATCCAATGCATCTTTATCGTTATTATCAATGAAGTTTTATATTTCTGTTAATTCTTTCTTAAACTCCTATGGAATAATCGTTAAATTAATGAAAATAAGTATATATAAGTCAAAGCAAAGCATAAGTCATAAAATTCTTGAAAAATAGAAATTCCAGAAGGTATGTCGACATACCCAAAAATATACATTGACATATAGGAGCAAAATTTTCAAATTAGTTTAAATTTAAAATTTGCCTTAACTAACTAGTGTCCATTCATTTTAAACGAATCCCAAAGCCTATATATATCCATTTCTCCCAAAAAAAACTCATTTCTTCATTCCTCCTTTCTTTTCTTTCATTATTCTTTAATATTATCAAATCCATGGCTTCATTAATTCATAATTTAAGTGAAAACCTTGAAGAAACACCCAATTCATTCAAGAATATTCACTTTATTATCTATCGTAACCAGCCTCACTTAGAGTTAAGTCAAATACAGATGATAAAGCAATAAGAAAAGCATTTTGATGCATTTTGATGGATGATTTCTTCTCTTTGCAAATACAAATAAAACATCACAGAAGCAACTCTCACCAAAGACAACGAAGAATGGGATGCTATAAAGGTTGATCCAATTTTCGGTGATGATGAATGGATAGAAGTTCCTAGAAATATATGAATTTGTATTTAAATATTGGTGTGTTTTGCTTAGATAATTTTAAGCTTGGATTTGCATTAATAATTTGTAAATTACTAGATTGGTTTGGATTGGATTTTTTTGAATTGGTTGATTATATGTATTGACTTGATTGCATATTTATATTTTAATATAGTTTATACGCATTCAATTCATCACTTAGAATATTAGATATTGTCCTAGTTATTAATTATCATACTAGTTTGAATTATTAGAACTACGTCTTAGTTTAAGGGGGGAGTACTATAGTCTACTAAGGAATATATAAATTTTGTTGATGACAAATGTAGAGAATTATAAAATAGGGCTTAGATTAAGGAGGAGTTAGTTGTTTCAAAAGGAATTAATGGAGTAAGGGGGAGTAACTAAAGAATCAAGATATCAGGTATCAATATTTTATAAATCAAGGTTGTCAACATCAAAAAAGGGGAGATCGCTAGTGATTGGGATGGTTGTAATGATGGTTTTAATGACAACAACCTTGTTTAACAGTTATTGTTATAAAATATATACAACACTATTCTCTAGAATATAAATGCATATACAGGAAATATGTGCGAGTATTAATTATTGAAGACTGCATAGTTTAGAGAATCAAGATTTCAAAGAAGAAGAGTTCAAGATAGAAGACTCATGAGTAACAAGAGTTCAAGAAATAAAAAGTAATTGAGTCCAGATTTTTTTGTCAAAAATCTGGTTAGCACTGAATCCGTATTTCAATCTTTTCTCACTATTTTTATATATTTCTATCTTAATTTCAAAATGATTTCAAAATTACTTCCTTGTTTTAAAATATATTTCTTTGTTCTTAAATTTATTTTAACTCCTACTTTTAATTATATTATATTTCCTAAATATTTTTAACTTCTGATTCAAATATTTCTTACTTATACTCATTTTTATTTAGGTATGTTATAATTACTTAAGTTTTAATTTTTCTTACTTATGTTTATATTAAGTTCTAAAGAATTTCTTATATTCACAGTTTTATGTATACTTTACTATCATTTTATATATAGTTTGTAATCATTTCTAAATAATTTTAATATATGTTTTAATATATATAAATACTTGAAAAAAATCTATTTCAATATAAAGGAATAAAGTTTGTTTTAACTCAAGAATCACCATAATTAATTTGATCATTATTTGATTTAATTCAAAAGATTATTTTTTGGGAAACTACTAAGATATGTCGACATATACATTTTAGTATGTCGACATAGTGGGGCTTTGTTTTCAAATTCAAATCTTGAAAAGTTGTGTCTTTTAAATTCAAAACTATTATGAAAGATTTTACTGTTGGGAGACTATAAATATGCTTCTAAATTCGATTTTTAGATAACTTTAATCGTTATCTTCTTCTTTTCTCTTCTCTCCATTAATACTCTTTATTCCTTAAATTCTACTCTGCAGTTTGCAAAGAAAATCATTTCAATCTCTTTCTATTTCAATTCTCTGTCAAACTCTCTTAAAGATTCAAGTGCTACTCAAGAGTTATAGGCTTTCTGTAATCAAATATTACAAGATTAAGTTCTATCGAGTCTATTTTTCAAAACTTATACTGAAAAGGTGTGGTCATGTCTTGTATAAATCTACTGGTTGTGATGTGTCTTGGAAATCAATTGGGTGCAGGTTATGGCCCGAAAATCAACTAAGTCTCACTGTACTCCGGAAATCAGATAGGGTGTACCCTTATAACCTGAAAATCAAGGAATGTGTTTTGGATATTATTTGAAAAGAAATCTGCATCAACCCAGCGTTCTTTAGGACTGGATGTAGGATAACTCCAAACCAGTATAAAATCCTAGTGTGTTCTCTCTTTTAACAGCTTTTTATTATTATTATTATTATTATTATTATTATTATTATTTGCATCTTTGATTGATTTTGTGATTATTCATATCTGTGACTTGCATAACATTCTGATAAACTTAAAAAGATTTCAAGAAATCCATAAAATCCATAAAACACTATTTACCCCTCTCAAGTGTTTAGTTTTCCTTAAGATCCTTTATCTGCATCCCTAATAACTACATCATAAAATTAAGGGGTCCTAAGGCTTTCTATTGAACCCACCAGTTCGATAATTAAATAAACGATCCATCACTCCATATTATGGCCAACCAGCCTACAACAAATACCAAACACCAAAGAGCCTTGTATGTATTCCTACATACGTACGGGACCCACCAGCCCCTGGTGCAGACATTAACAACATGATGTGTTACAGACTTATGGACAGTAACCCAGTGGTGGTAACTATGCGTCTCATACCACATGTTCTCACTACTAGTTTACTACTCACTTATCAATTCCACACTGAAAAACATCAGAAACATTAACCAGCAGATACATCAAAACATCAGCTTTAATTAAATGAGCCTTGGATTTACTGATTTGTATACCATCATGTCTCATACCATGGTGTTTGTGGTATTGTTTAATCTACATTACCCCGTTTCAAAGGGCGCAGAAATGTGTGAGTTTATAAAGAGAAAATACTTGGGGTTTTCGAAAGCGAGATTATAAAATGGTTTCGAAATCGATAAATTTTATTTTTCAAAAAAACTTTTTATATTTCCAAATATTTTCCTACTGTGGCTTAAAGACCATATGTATTGAAAATCCAAAATAGTTAAATTCCACTTTGGCCCCAAGCTGTAGAGAAAATGATATACATAAGTTTATATGAAAACAAGTTTACAACCATTGTAATAACCCGGAAATTCTGAGCCAGTTTAAATTTTTTATTTTGGCAATTTTAGCAAATTTTGAACATTTAAAATAGATTATTTTAAATAATATCGACGAGAAAATTTATTTTGAATGTAATTAGAACGTATATATTATACGCGTCGTCGTTGGAATATAAATATTTATAAATAATTATAAATAGAATTGAAAATGGCGCGGTATTTCGATAATTCGATTTCAAACTTCAATTAAATGTACCGGGTGCAAAACAATCCAGATTTTAGTGAAACCAAAAATGATAGGATCTAATTGAAGATATCTTTCCAACGAATCCGAAAAATCAAAATTGCATAGCGGGAATCAAAAGATATGTCCAGTTGAAAATTCTGAATAGTCGCTATGGAATTCAGGCCCTTAAAAATGAAAATTTTGCAAACGACCTCGGATTTCGACGAAACCACTTTTGTTGGATTCGCAGTGTCAAATTATTGCTAGATTTCAAATTTCATAATTTTTCGAATCAATATGTGAGCGTGGCAAAGGAAAACGCGTTTGACCAGTTTCAGTTGATTTTAATCGACTGGAAAATGGCCATTTTTCTAACGGTCTCAGAATTCGATGAAACTAGTTTTGTTAGGACCGTATCGTCAATACGAAGCTAGAAAATATTTTTCTGCAATTTTTCGAGTTAGTATGTGACCCCAGTAAATTGAAATGCGCATTTAAAGTCAATATATAGAGTTATATGTTGATTTTGATGAAAACAGATCGAAACGATCAAATCAGCTTGCGATACATATCCCATTGCGTTCGGAATGGGGGTAATTAGCTATGGACGACAGGCAGTGGGCTTCGTTTCGAGGTCGATAGGAAAAGTTACTTTATGTGAATAAAAATTAAAATTAAATA
Organism: Allium sativum; assembly: GCA_030737875.1. Classification (NCBI taxonomy): domain Eukaryota; kingdom Viridiplantae; phylum Streptophyta; class Magnoliopsida; order Asparagales; family Amaryllidaceae; genus Allium; species Allium sativum. The sequence continues at coordinate 733,082,896 of CM060915.1, read as the reverse complement.
ATAAAAAAAAGGGTCAACCCTTCTCCCCCTTTATTCGTTCTGCCCCCCCTCCCCGTTCATATTCATTTCAACAGAACCCGATATAAAAAAAAGAGAAAAGGAGGGGGAGGAGCTCGTCGCTCCTCCGATCGATCCCCCACCGCCGAGCCCACTCCCCAGGCGGCGCGCCGACCGAAGCCCCCCCTCTCGCGATTGCCGATCAGAACCCCCCCCCCCCAAAATCCTCTTGCGCGATCGACGAAAACCCGCACCCCCTAGAAGCCGCGCCACCTCCTTCCTCCACCTCAGGCGATGCGCGCCCCCATCCTCCTCCGCAGTTCGAAATCCCCCCCATCTCTCTGCAAAAGATCACTGTAGGTTTTGATTATATTTTTATTTTTATTTATAAAATCAGTTTTTGCATATAATAATTTATTATAAAAAGGTGATTTTTAATTTACAAGTAGAGTTATTAAAAATACGATTTTTTATGAGGTGAAGAGCGTATGAAAAATTACGAGATTTTTAATTTGTGAAAGGCGAGAATTTTAGATATGAAAGACGGGATTTTTATTTATAACAAAGGCGATATTTTTATATAATAGAGAAGATAAAAATATATTTTTTATATTATAGAAAGGATAAAAATATAATTTTCATTCAAGTGGTGAGTTAAAAATATGATTTTTATATTTGTAAAGAATTAAAAATATGATTTTTATATTTTTAAAGTAATAAAAATATAATCTTTACTATATAGAAGATGTAAAAATATGATTTTTGTTTATGTAGAGAATTAAAAATATAATTTTTACATGATAGGAATATTAAAAATATCATCTTTATATAGGTAGCAAAATAAAAATGTGATTTTTATAGTGATGAAATCTTTGCATTTGAAAAGGCGAAATCTTTTTATATAGTAGCGGTGTGAAAATAGAATTTTTATCCATATAGCGTGATTATAAAAATTCGATTTTTATATATTGAATAGCAAAATAAAAATTCGATTTTTATATATTGAATAGCAAAGTAAAAATTCGATTTTTATATATTGAATAGCGAAGTAAAAATTCGATTTTTATATATGTAGTGGCTACGGGCAACGAAGATGACAAAGATGCGATAACGACGAAGATTTCTATAAAATGAAGAGTCGTGGGATTGGGATAGCTATCTGTGAGAATTTCTCACTCTTCAATTTCTTTTCTAGTTATATATATACTAGGATGCAGACGGTGTTTAGTAGCACCCGACACCCGTCATCCACAGACCATGGATGGCTTGTTTGTTTAATTGTTTGGTTGTGTAGTTAGTTAGATTATTTGGTTTGAATTGAATTGTTTGGTGAAATTAAATTGGTTTGATTGATGTGTGAATGGCGTGGGCCTTCACTAGACCGGGGATAAGGCTAGGCCTCGTCCCGTTTCTAGTATCGTGCCGTTATGCCGCCGAAACTTTCTAAAATATGTTAGAAAAATAAAAATATCATTTTTATTGTGTAAATGAACTGAATAGAAATTCATGTATTGAAATAAAATATTTTATCGTTAAAAATATAATTTTTAATGTGAAGTGAATAAAATAAAATATTCATTTACAAAATAGACGGTTTGTTTATGTACACCTATTTGAAGGATATTGATTGGGCCGATAAATTTTACACATCGCCCAACTGCACAACTAAAATCTGTGCTTGATTGTTTGAAACCCCACACGGGTGTTGGGATGAAATTCGAAGTTCACTCATCCTGATTGATTAAATATGTCGATCGATTGATTGACAGGCTGTTATAAGCGTTAGATATCTATATTTGATGCTTATACAGTGTAGTGCACTTTGGTTGATGGTTGATTATTTTTCCGTGCTATTATATAGGGGTGATGTATGAAAATCCATATAATTAACATTATATGGTGATTGATTGGGCCTTATTCCAATTTAGAAAATAAAGAATATTATAAAATAAAAGTTCATGTGTTGACTGTACTCACCCGTTGAGATTAGTCATGTGTTGAACGTAATATTTTAACAATAAATTTTATATCTTTATCACTATAAAATAAAGGTTCATGTGTTGACTGTACTCATCCGTTGAGATTAGTCATGTGTTGAACAAAATAATTTAACAAAAATAGTCACACGTGGACAATACTCATTCGTTGAGATTAGTCGTGTGTTGACAAAAATAAATATTCATTTGTTGAATAGAATGAAGGAATATATGAAGCCGTGTTGATTAGATTGACGCCATTTTGACGTGAACGATATTTATATCGATTTTATTCATTTTAAAATGAATATTGAAAAGTGATTTCGAAATCGAATATTTTGAAATGAAATTTGAATTTGAATCGAATATTTTGAAATGAAATTTGAATTTGAATCCAATATTTTGAAATGAAATTTGAATTTGAATCGAATATTTTGAAATGAAATTTGAATTTGAATCGAATATTTTGAAATGAAATTTGAATTTGAATAGAATAGAAAATGAAATTTGAATTTGAATAGAATAGAAAATCATTTGAATTTGAATAGAAAATCATTTGAATTTGAATAGAATAGAAAAACATTTGAATTTGAATAGAATAGAAAATCATTTGAATTTGAATAGAAAAGAAAATGATTTCGAAATGAATTGAATATAAAATGATTTCGAAATGAATCGAATAGAAAACCAATTTTAATTGAATCGAATACAAAACCAATTTGAATCGAATCGAATAGAAAACGACTTTGAAATTGGATTGAATGGAAAACGAATTTGATTTCAATTGAATAGCAAACGAAACGAATTTGAATTGAATAGATAACGAATTTGAATTGAATTGAATATAAAACCAATTCGAATTGAATTGAAAATGAATTCGAATTGAATTGGAAACAAATTGAAATGAGTTCAAATTGAATCGAATAGAAATGAATTTTAAAACGAATTTATAAGGAAGAATTCAATTTTGATTTGAAATGAAATGGAAGTTGAAATTGTTTTTGAAACGAATTCAAAACTGTTTATAAAATTCGTTTTAAATAGAAATCGACGAGGTACAAATTATATATATTATATATATATAATATAATGGCCTGAATAGAACGCGCCGCGCCGCGGCAGTTCGTGAATTTCGACCATTTATTTCAAACGGACATTACGGGAGATCCGACCGTCGGATTCTCCTAAAACTGGAACCGTTGGGTTCGTATCGAAAAGAGCTTCCTAACAAATATTAGGAATTTGAAATCTAACGGTTGGATTTGGAGTTACATCCAAATCAAATTTGAAAAAGGTCACTGTAAGTGCAGTTCGATGGCCATTGTTGGAAATCGATTGTACGGGCCTTAATAAAATTATTAAAAATAGTAATAATTTGTGTAAAATCATAAGAAATGATTTGAGAAAAATTGGGGTGAAAAACTCCATATTTGAAAAGATAAAAATGAATTTTTATCGAAATGAACTAGTTTTGAACTAAATTTAAAACCCAATTATTTTTTTTATAAATAAATTAGATTTAAAAAGGGGTTTTTAATAATCGGAATTTCTAATATATTTGATTGGATTTGAAATGGGTTTATCGTGAACGGTGTTTTAAATAAAACTAGTTCTTTAACCCGATAACAAATAGAATGTGATTTGGGTTTGTCGTGAACTGTGTTTTAAATAACACCTAGTTCTTTAACCCAGTAAAAGGAGTTTTAACGAATCTGCAATTATGTTGAAATGTGAATCTATAATCTAAGTTATCAAATCTAGAAATCAGCGAGAATGGAGTATCGCCAGTTTTGCTCCAAAGCGATAGTTAAATCTTAAATCAGATTTGAACGTGAAATGGTAATTAATTTTACCGATAACACTGTGGTGTTAGATGTGAAGTATTACCAGTTTTGCTTCATGGGATGAATAGGTTGGGATTGGGAAATAAAATAAATAATTACTTCGTTGTGGTTCGCTAATCTCGACTAGTTTAGAAAACCATAATTTAGTTTGAAATGACATCCAAAGGAGGATTAAAGGATAAATTTTAAAGAATTTATCTTGGATAAAATTAATGGGAACTTTCCCCAAAAGATGTGGATATTTAAATAACAGAATATTCAGAATTGGAATGAGGCGTATGTTGTGTTTGTGAAACTTTTGTTTTTAATATACGCGGGTTGTTCGGAAAGGCCGGGTTTATACCCATTCTGAATAACCGATTCGACGATATGTCGAAGATGAAGACGGTGGTTGAAGATCGGAAGTCTTCACATCGTTTGGATAATTACTGACGATCCTGATTGGGCTGTACACCCAAGAGGATGGAAATATTTGGTGGTCATCCAGACGTACCTGGAGATGGATGGATATGCGAGGAAAGTGCCTCCGGTTTCGTTCAGACCCAGAACGGACTTGTAAATGGATTGTGTGTCTGACATTGGATTTTATTCTGTGTTGATTGATTTCTATTAAATATACATCTGTTTGGCGGCGGAGAATTTACTCTTTTGCTTAACGCCCTTCTCTGAGACGTACGAGCTCAGAGGTTGTATATCGATGGACATCAGTCGCATGGCATGAATTGCCTGTGTGGCACGCTAAGATGCAATGATCAAGGCTTTTGTTGAAAAGCAGAGTCTTGTGGTTGATGATCAAAGCACAGCCTATGTGGCAGCTTTGTGTATAGCGTGAATTCGCGAGCCTCACACCTCGGTATGATTCAAAACGGGATACAGACTGCAGGGAGAGCACGACGTTTCTTTCTAGCTTTGGTGGTGTCAGTGACTTACCGGCCCTGACATTTATATACTTTTCACCTTTGTGGTTGTTGGAATGAGGCGCCTCGATTTTAGGTCTGTAAGGACCGGGAAATGTGTGTTCAGGCTTAACTAATCCTCTAACGTAAGTGAGGACCGGCCCTGAAGATCCAAGGATTGCCCAGAGTGTGTAGTCCTGAGGCATTTCTTAGAGCGTCTCGAGCGCGGAGAGGAGCTTGCCCCTTGCCTCGACTCATGACGGAAATCCAATTTCCAATACGTGATATTGCGGTTTTAATTGTAGAACTAGTATGGCAACATAGTGGTATGGGGCACTCATGCCGTCTATGATTTATATTTATGATTGAAATTGTTTTGACACTATACACTTATTATAGTATCAAATGATTTGTTTTATACGTATCAAGCATGTTTGGCTGTTATAAGGTAAAACCCTATCCTCCGGCTTGCGTTGCATTGTGTGATGGGACCTGCGTCTTATAATAGCTTCATTTTTCGAAAAAGCATTGCGTTGTTTATTCTATGCACTGGTATTCTTGGGAGGAAACCCGTTCCGTGTTATACGGCGTGGTCCCTCGAATTACTCTCTTTTAAAGTAAAGTATTAAATAACTGTTTTAGTTCTCACACCAGTCACATGACTGACCTGGAGTTTATTGTTTTAACCAAAACTCTGGGTGCCTCTATTTTCGACACGGGCAGCTAGTAGTTTTGGTTTTGCAGATTTATACTCACAGGATCCTGGTTTACAGCGGGAATGATATCCGGAAAGCTCTGTATCCGTATATCACCTTCAGTTGTGCTTCGTATTATTTTTCCGCTGCTATATAATTTACTGTAATCTATGATATTTATCGAGTGTAATTTATTCATTTATACTCTGTATATTCTTGTATCTGATGGAATTGTTGTAATAGCACTGAAATTTTCTTCCGTCTGCGTTCTGATTTGTCCTGTTCTCAAACGATCAGGGGTTTCGAACGGTCTAGATCGGTTTAACGACTGATTCGGATCGAGCGAAATTCCTTGCCATCACATTTGGTATCAGAGCTTTGGTTTACAGAGCTCGAGAACAAGACACATTAGAACCATTCGAAAGAATTCATCAGATATTGGATTAGTAATATCCAATTAGAATGACTCGTTAGAGATAGGATCAGTAGTATCCTAGAACGAGTGTGAAGAGTATATTTTTCAAAAGAAAACAATTTTGTTTTGAAGTTTAAATCGTTTTAAACGTATTTGATTATTTATTTATTTTGAGTATGGACAATCGAGTATATAAAGATTTTGCATATACGCGTCATGAACGTATATTCGAAGTTTTAATATACTGGATAGATATGGAATCATGCTCTAGTGGCCCGGAGATGGCTCTGATTATTGATATATCATCATCAGAATTTATGTTCGTGTTTCGAAGGTGTGCTTTCTATATATTTCCATTAGACTGGTGTGAGAACCAAAACTTATATAGTTAGAACACATTGTTGTGAATTGGCATCAAAACAAGATTTTCAGTATATGTATCAAATTTATGAATTTGAAACGTTAATCCACTAATTGATTGATATTTGTGTTTATTTGTTTGATAATTTTGAACCATTATGCCTAATTGAACCAAATATGGAACGGTATTGAAAATTGGTCGCATTTGCATGCATATACATATACTTACATTGAACAGGTCATAGCAAGGAGGCTAGAGCAGAGAATAAAATTTGTTTGCCCGACAAATAGGTACATGTTTCCTATATAATTTACTGTTTTGTTTGGGTGATGATGATTTTATGAGCCTATTGGCTAGCCGCTTGGCTTTTTTTTTTTTTTGAGATCTGAAGGCCTATATGGCAATTTCGGGATTTTCCCGTGGCTCCCGGTGCAGGGGAGGTTATGGCGAAATTTTTCGAAAATTTAGGGTGTTAGCCAAATTTTTAAAAATTTGAAAATTCTCAAAAGCTGAAAAGTTGGAGAATAGAAGCCAGATCGAACGTAGAGTTGATTGATCAAACCACTTTCGACTTTGTTCCTTTTCGGGGACGAAAAGTTTTAAGTGGGGGAGAATGTAATAACCCGGAAATTCCGAGCCAGTTTAAAATTTTTATTTTGGCAATTTTAGCGAATTTTGAACATTTAAAATAGATTATTTTAAATAATATCGACGAGAAAATTTATTTTGAATGTAATTAGAACGTATATATTATACGCGTCGTCGTTAGAATATAAATATTTATAAATATTTATAAATAGAATTGAAAATGGCGCGGTAGTTCGATAATTCGATTTCAAACTTCAATTGAATGTACCGGGTGCAAAACAGTCCGGATTTTAGTGAAACCAAAAATGATAGGATCTAATTGAAGATATCTTTCCAATGAATCTGAAAAATCAAAATTTCATAGCGGGAATCAAAAGATATGTCCAGTTGAAAATTCTGAATAGTCGCTATGGAATTCAGGCCCTTAAAAATGGAAATTTTGCAAACGACCTCGGATTTCGACGAAACCACTTTTGTTCGATCCGTAGTGTCAAATTATTGCTAGATTTCAAATTTCATAATTTTTCGAATCAATATGTGAGCGTGGCAAAGGAAAACGCGTTTGACCAGTTTCAGTTGATTTTAATCAACTGAAAAATGGCCATTTTTCTAACGGTCTCAGAATTCGATGAAACTAGTTTTGTTAGGACCGTATCGTCAATATGAAGCTAGAAAATATTTTTCTGCAATTTTTCGAGTTAGTATGTGACCCCCGTAAATTGAAATGCGCGTTTAAATTCAATATATAGAGTTATATGTTGATTTTGATGAAAACTGATTGAAACGATCAAATCAGCTTGCGATACATATCCCATTGTGTTCGGAATGGGGGTAATTAGCTATGGATGACAGGCGGTGGGCTTCGTTTTGAGGTCGATAGGAAAAGTTACTTTATGTGAATAAAAATAAAAATTAAATAATAAAAAAAAGGGTCAACCCTTCTCCCCCTTTATTCGTTCTGCCCCCCCCCCCCTCCCGTTCATATTCATTTCAATAGAACCCGATATAAAAAAAAGAAAAGAGAAAAGGAGGGGGAGGAGCTCGTCGCTCCTCCGATCGATCCCCCACCGCCGAGCCCACTCCCCAGGCGGTGCGCCGACCGAAGCCCCCCTCTCGCGATTGCCGATCAGACCCCCCCCCCCCCCAATCCTCTTGCCCGATCGACAAAAACCCGCAACCCCTAGAAGCCGCGCCACATCCTTCCTCCACCTCAGGCGATGCGCGCCCCCATCCTCCTCCACAGTTCGAAATCCCCCCCATCTCTCTGCAAAAGATCACTGTAAGTTTTGATTATATTTTTATTTATATTTATAAAATCAGTTTTTTCATATAATAATTTATTATAAAAAGGTGATTTTTAATTTACAAGTAGAGTTATTAAAAATACGATTTTTTATGAGGTGAAGAGCGTATGAAAAATTACGAGATTTTTAATTTGTGATACGCGAGAATTTTAGATATGAAAGACGGGATTTTTATTTATAACAAAGGCCATATTTTTATATAATAGAGAAGATAAAAATATACTTTTTATATTATAGAAAGGATAAAAATATATTTTTCATTCAAGTGGTGAGTTAAAAATATGATTTTTATATTTGTAAAGAATTAAAAATATGATTTTTATATTTTTAAAGTAATAAAAATATAATCTTTACTATATAGAAGATGTAAAAATATGATTTTTGTTCATGTAGAGAATTAAAAATATAATTTTTACATGATAGGAATATTAAAAATATCATGTTTATATAGGTAGCAAAATAAAAATGTGATTTTTATAGTGATGAAATCTTTGCATTTGAAAAGGCGAAATCTTTTTATATAGTAGCGGTGTGAAAATAGAATTTTTATCCATAGAGCATGATTATAAAAATTCGATTTTTATATATTGAATAGCAAAGTAAAAATTCGATTTTTATATATTGAATAGCAAAGTAAAAAATTCGATTTTTATATATTGAATAGCGAAGTAAAAATTCGATTTTTATATATGTAGTGGCTACGGGCAACGAAGATGACAAAGATGCGATAACGACGAAGATTTCTATAAAATGAAGAGTCGTGGGATTGGGATAGCTAACTGTGAGAATTTCTCACTCTTCAATTTCTTTTCTAGTTATATATATATACTAGGATGCAGACGGTGTTTAGTAGCACCCGACACCCGTCATCCACAAACCATGGATGACTTGTTTGTTTAATTGTTTGGTTGTGTAGTTAGTTAGATTATTTGGTTTGAATTGAATTGTTTGGTGAAATTAAATTGGTTTGATTGATGTGTGAATGGCGTGGGCCTTCACTAGACCGGGGATAAGGCTAGGCCTCGTCCCGTTTCTAGTATCGTGCCGTTATGCCGCCGAAATTTTCTAAAATATGTTAGAAAAATAAAAATATCATTTTTATTGCGTAAATGAACTGAATAGAAATTCATGTATTGAAATAAAATATTTTATCGTTAAAAATATAATTTTTAACGTGAAGTGGATAAAATAAAATATTCATTTACAAACCAGACGGTTTGTTTATGTACACCTATTTGAAGGATATTGATTGGGTCGATAAATTTTACACATCGCCCAACTGCACAACTAAAATCTATGCTTGATTGTTTGAAACCCCACATGGGTGTTGGGATGAAATTTGAAGTTCACTCATCCTGATTGATTAAATATGTCGATCGATTGATTGACAGGCTGTTATAAGCGTTAGATATCTATATTTGATGCTTATACAGTGTAGTGCACTTTGGTTGATGGTTGATTATTTTTCCATGCTATTATATAGGTGTGATGTATGAAAATCCATATAATTAACATTATATGGTGATTGATTGGGCCTTATTCCAATTTAGAAAATGAAGAATATTATAAAATAAAAGTTCATGTGTTGACTGTACTCATCCGTTGAGATTAGTCATGTGTCGAACGTAATATTTTAACAATAAATTTTATATCTTTATCACTATAAAATAAAGGTTCATGTGTTGACTGTACTCATCCGTTGAGATTAGTCATGTGTTGAACGAAATAATTTAATAAAAATAGTCATACGTGGACAGTACTCATTCGTTGAGATTAGTCGTGTGTTGACAAAAATAAATATTCATTTGTTGAATAGAATGAAGGAATATATGAAGCCGTGTTGATTAGATTGACGCCATTTTGACGTGAACGATATTTATATCGATTTTATTCATTTTAAAATGAATATTGAAAAGTGATTTCGAAATCGAATATTTTGAAATGAAATTTGAATTTGAATCGAATATTTTGAAATGAAATTTGAATTTGAATCGAATATTTTGAAATGAAATTTGAATTTGAATAGAATAGAAAATGAAATTTGAATTTGAATAGAATAGAAAATCATTTGAATTTGAATAGAATAGAAAATCATTTGAATTTGATTAGAATAGAAAATCATTTGAATTTGAATAGAATAGAAAATCAATTGAATTTGAATAGAATAGAAAATCATTTGAATTTGAATAGAAAAGAAAATGATTTCGAAATGAATTGAATATAAAACGATTTCGAAATGAATCGAATAGAAAACCAATTTTAATTGAATCGAATAGAAAACCAATTTGAATCGAATCGAATAGAAAACGACTTTGAAATTGGATTGAATGGAAAACGAATTTGATTTCAATTGAATAGCAAACGAAACGAATTCGAATTGAATAGAATAGATAACGAATTTGAATTGAATTGAATATAAAACCAATTCGAATTGAATTGAAAACGAATTCGAATTGAATTGGAAACAAATTGAAATGAATTCAAATTGAATTGAATAGAAATGAATTTTAAAACGAATTTATAAGGAAGAATTCAATTTTGATTTGAAATGAAATGGAAGTTGAAACTGTTTTTGAAACGAATTCAAAACTGTTTATAAAATTCGTTTTAAATAGAAATCGACGAGGTATATATTATATATATATATATATAATATAATGGCCTGAATAGAACGCGCCGCGCCGCGGCAGTTCATGAATTTCGACCATTTATTTCAAACGGACATTACGGGAGATCCGACCGTCGAATTCTCCTAAAACCAGAACCGTTGGGTTCGTATCGAAAAGAGCTTCCTAACGAATATTAGGAATTTGAAATCTAACGGTTAGATTTGGAGTTACGTCCAAATCAAAATTGAAAAAGGTCGTTGTAAGTGCAGTTCGATGGCCATTGTTGGAAATCGATTGTACGGGCCTTAATAAAATTTTTAAAAATAGTAATAATTTGTGTAAAATTATAAGAAATGATTTGAGAAAAATTGGGGTGAAAAACTCCATATTTGAAAAGATAAAAATGGATTTTTATCAAAATAAACTAGTTTTGAACTAAATTTAAAACCCAATTATTATTTTTTATAAATAAATTAGATTTAAAAAGGGGTTTTAAATAATCGGAATTTCTAATATATTTGATTGGATTTGAAATGGGTTTATCGTGAACGGTGTTTTAAATAACACTAGTTCTTTAACCCGATAACAAATAGAATGTGATTTGGGTTTGTCGTGAACTGTGTTTTAAATAACACCTAGTTCTTTAACCCAGTAAAAGGAGTTTTAACGAATCTGCAATTAGGTTGAAATGTGAATCTATAATCTAAGTTATCAAATCTAGAAATCAGCGAGAATGGAGTATCGCCAGTTTTGCTCCAAAGCGATAGTTAAATCTTAAATCAGATTTGAACGTGAAATGGTAATTAATTTTACCGATAACACTGTGGTGTTAGATGTGAAGTATTACCAGTTTTGCTTCATGAGATGAATAGGTTGGGATTGGGAAATAAAATAAATAATTACTTCGTTGTGGTTCGCTAATCTCGACTAGTTTAGAAAACCATAATTTGGTTTGAAACGACATCGAAAGGAAGATTAAAGGATAAATTTTAAAGAATTTATCTTGGATAAAATTAATGGGAACTTTTCCCAAAAGATGTGGATATTTAAATAACAGAATATTCAGAATTGGAATGAGGCGTATGTTGTGTTTGTGAAACTTTTGTTTTTAATATACGCGGGTTGTTCGGAAAGGCCGGGTTTATACCCATTCTGAATAACCGATTCGACGATATGTCGAAGATGAAGACGGTGGTTGAAGACCAGAAGTCTTCACATCGTTTGGATAATTATTGACGATCCTGATTGGGCTGTACACCCAAGAGGATGGAAATAGTTGGTGGTCGTCCAGACATACCTGGAGATGGATGGATATGCGAGGAAAGTGCCCCGGTTTCGTTCAGACCCAGAACGGACTTGTAAATGGATTGTGTGTCTGACATTGGATTTTATTCTGTGTTGATTTATTTCTATTAAATATACATCTGTTTGGCGGCGGAGATTTTATTCTTTTGCTTAACGCCCTTCTCTGAGACGTACGAGCTCAGAGGTTGTATATCGATGGACATCAGTCGCATGGCATGAATTGCCTGTGTGGAACGCTAAGATGCAATGATCAAGGCTTTTGTTGAAAAGCAGAGTCTTGTGGTTGACGATCAAAGCACAGCCTACATGGCAGCTTTGTGTATAGTGTGAATTCGCGAGCCTCATACCTCGGTATGAGTCAAAACGGGATACGGACTGCAGGGAGAGCATGACGTTTCTTTCTAGCTTTGGTGGTGTCAGTGACTTACCAGCCCTGACATTTATATACTTTTCACCTTTGTGGTTATTGGAATGAGGCGCCTCGATTTTAGGTCTGTAAGGACCGGGAAACGTGTGTTCAGGCATAACTAATCCTCCAACGTAAGTGAGGACCGGCCCTGAAGATCCAAGGATTGCCCAGAGTGTGTAGTCCTGAGGCATTTGCTAGACTGTCTCGAGCGCGGAGAGGAGCTTGCCCCTTTCCTTGACTCATGACGGAAATCCAATTTCCAATACGTGATATTGCGGTTTTAATTGTAGAACTAGTATGGCGACATAGTGGTATGGGGCACTCATGTCGTCTATGATTTATATTTATGATTGAAATTGTTTTGACACTATACACTTATTATAGTATCAAATGATTTATTTTAAACGTATCAAGCATGTTTGGCTGTTATAAGGTAAAACCCTATCCTCCGGCTTGCGTTGCATTGTGTGATGGGACCTGGGTCTTATAATAGCTTCATTTTTCGAAAAAGCATTGCGTTGTTTATTCTATGCACTGGTATTCTTGGGAGGAAACCCGTTCCGTGTTATACGGCGTGGTCCCTCGAATTACTCTCTTTTAAAGAAAAGTTTTAAATAACTGTTTTAGTTCTCACACCAGTCACATGACTGACCTGGAGTTTATTGTTTTAACCTAAACTCTGGGTGCCCCTATTTTCGACACGGGCAGCTAGTAGTTTTGGTTTTGCAGATTTATATTCACAGGATCCTGGTTTACAGCTTGAATGATATCCGGAAAGCTCCATATCCGTATGTCACCTTCAGTTGTGCTTCGTATTATTTTTCCGCTGCTATGTAATTTACTGTAATCTCTGATATTTATCGAATGTAATTTATTCATTTATACTCTGTATATTCTTGTATCTGATGGAATTGTTGTAATAGCAATGAAATGTTCTTCCGTCTGCGTTCTGATTTGTCCTGTTCTCAAACGATCGGGGGTTTCGAACGGTCTAGATCGGTTTAACGACTGATTCGGATCGAGCGAAATTCCTTGCCGTCACAACCATGTACATGTGTGGAACACCGTCGAAACTCATCATAACATTCAACAAATTAATTATCAAAGCATCCACAAATCTGAGATTCGGAGTGGCCATAATAAGAACTTGGTTTTCCAAGTTTAAGTTACTGCAAAACCAAGTGAAATAGCTTTAAAAAATTCAATTAAACATCAAGTTTAATTCAGCTTCAGATATCAACACAGGAAGCAGGCTATAAACCTACGTAAATTTTAACTAAGTGGGTTAGCGATCTCATGCGAATACCAGGATTCACAAACTTAAACTGATTGCAAGTTCATCGATAAATTAAGCATAGAAATGTTTATCATAAATGCCTGAAAATTTGCAGGCTCATAGACAATATACTCAATAGCACACAAAACTTAAATTACGCGATTTCATCAAAGAATGACAAGGTTATAGCACTTCAAAGTGGCAGCTCAGCTGCTTTGTGCAACAGAAAGAAAAATTGAATAGGATTACTACAGATTATGATATTTTATGCATATATTCAAACAAAACATGCATTTAATCACTGTAACTAGAAGATGTAAGAGAACTCTCAGCTTGAGTTTGGATTACAACAAAAATAAAGTTGAACTAAAGCTTTAAGAGTCACAAATGCTAAGAAGTTGAAGCTTTTTACCTATAAAACTCACTACAATAACATGCAAACCAAAATACTTAATATACAGTGAATCATTCAACAAAACCGAGGAGAAAATGGGTTAGATTTAAGCTTTTGAATGTACTACCTGCTGTAGAAGAGGTATAAGAGCATCCCCAACGTGGGGTCGGTTGAAAAACAACCGACCCCCAACGCGGGGATGAAAGGGGGGCCAGGGTTGCTGGAGCAACCGAATGGTTGCTCCAGCAACAGGCCATAGCCGGCTCGGGGAAAGCCGGCTATGGCATGGCCGGCTTCTAAGATGCCGGCCATGGTGGGGGGAGTTAATTTATCCCCCCCCCCATAGCTGGCTTCATAGAAGCCGGTTTAATTTTTTTTTTAACTTGCCGTTGTGTATATTTGACCGTTGTTTTATGTTACCGTTTGATTTTAATCTATATGTACAGCATTTCTTTGTACATTATAACACACAACATTTCTACATTTCTACATCAAACCACACCTCTATTCTTTATTCAATTTCTGTTCAACTTATTTGCAATGTCAAACATTGGTAAAGGAAAGAAGGGTGTCTCCAATTCTGCACAGAAGCAACACCCTAATCAATCCGACAACAACCAGTTTCCTATCATCCGTCGTTCCAGCAGAATCAACACTCCAGTTATGGTAACTTCCCGAATATTACGAACTCTAATTATCCTCAACAGAGCCCGAATTTCTATCAATCCCAGCAAAACTCCAATCATTATCATAGTACTCAAAATTCTAGATCCGGTCAAAACGCGTATTTTCAGCAAAACTGTAGTGAGCATCACTACGCTTCTCCAAGCAGCCAACAACGGTTAGTCCCGCCTGAAACTTCTCCAAATCTGTCAAGAAATTTGAATTGTATGTTTGGAGATAACAGTGGCTTGAATGAAGAAACAGAAGTCGATGATACTGAAAATCCAGATGTTTTTCCCAACAAACCAATGAGAAGATCAAACAAAATAGTGAAATGGTCTCCAGAAGAACAAGCAGAACTAGCGTTTTGTTGGGTGGAGTGCTCCAAAGACAATCATAAAGGGACTAGTCAGTCCGATAATTCATTTTGGAGTCCTGTTTCAAGACTGTTTAACAGCCGTAGTCCAGAAAACCCATCGAGAACAGTCGACTCTTTGAAACAGTCGTGGAAGAGAATCAACGCTAACTGTCAAAGTTGGAATCAGATTATGGCTGGACTACTAAGTAGACAGCAAAGCAGTGCCAACGAGACGGACTTGGTAAATTTTGATTACTTAAATGATGGTTAATATGTTTTACTGTATAATATTACCACCTTACGTTTCGTCAACACATACATCTAAAGAGTGCGAATGAAGTTTATATGGTAGAGTACAAAACTCAACCATTCAATTTGCATAATTGCTACGCCATCTTATCTAGAGAGGAAAAATGGAGCACTATACGCCAAGAACATTCTGCAGCGCGATTTATGCCAAGAAGGCCAATGGCGGAATCAAGCTCGGGAAGTCCAGATCCTCAAGAAAACAACCCTTTTTCTACAAGTTCTGGTGGTAGGCCTCCTGGTAAATACAAAGGTAAGAAAAAAACAGTTGCAGATTACAGTTCGTACTACGAACAAATACACAGTCAAATGGTAGCTTCAGAAGAATCAAACCGACTTTTGGCGGAAGCGAGGGAAGCTAAGAGAGATGAGAGATCCAAGGAGAAGCAGCGTAGACACGAAGAACTTCAAATATCAAGAGAGCGTGACCTGGATGTTAGGGAGCATGAATTAGCTCGCCTAAAACGAGTTGATGATAGGGCACTAATGACTGTCAATATGGATACATTAAATCCGATGCAACGATTGATACTAGAGCAAGAACTAGAAGCGTGCCACAGAAGACGCATGGGATAGGACGTATTCATGTTTTGATCATTTCCTTGTAGTTGTTTGTTGCTATGTCGTTATGTAGTTTTTAATTACTAAGTACCAATGTTGTAGGAGTAAAAGATTATTAAATGTGTGTGAATTTCCTTTTTTAATTGTCACTAGCAATCTTGCAAGCATGAACTTGTAATACTAGAACATTAATGTAATATTTCATCACTGTAGCAAGCAGAGGTACATTAAAGCATTAAGGAAAACATATAACTAAACAACGAACGTAATTTAACTTAAACATCCAGATAGAGTTCACCACTTCCTAATGATTGCCGGCATGCTCCCAATAGTGTTCGACTAATTCGTCCCTTAACTGTAGATGTGCTTAGGGATCTCTACCGTCCTGGATACGCTGCAAGTACTCGGCAAAAGTATTCAGGTCCTTGTACGGCTTACTTCTAAACGCCACTGCTATATCCGGGTAGTTTTAAGTTGTAGTTCAAATCCCCCTTTCTTCTTCAACTATCATATAATGTAGTGTAATACAACAGTACATGATATCTGATATAACTGCTTGTTCGTGATAGTGCACCTCATTTCTTAAAATATGAAACCATCTCTGTAGAACTCCAAATGCTCGTTCTACGTCCTTTCTTAGACTCTCTTGTTGTTGTGTAAATTTCGCCTCTTTGGCATTGTTCGGGTTTTTAAATGCCTACACCATTGTCTTCCATTTCGGGTATATACCATCAACCAAATAATAACCCACTGAATGGTCTGTATCACCAATTTTATAGTTGCACGGCGGTGACAGATCGTTGTACAAATCATTAAACAAGTATGATTGACGAAGAACATTAATATCGTTTAATGATCCAGGAACACCAAAAAATGTGTGCCATATGTACAAATCGAAAGAAGCGACCGCTTCTAACACCAACGTTGCCTTTTTTGTGTGGCCCCTGTATTGGCCTTGTAGTGCAACTGGATAGTTTTTCCATGTCCAATGCATACAATCTAAGCTGCCCAGCATACCCGTGAAATCACGCTGATCTCCCATTTTTAACAATCGTTCGACGTCGCGTGCAGTGGGGGATCGTAGATACTCTTCACCGAATACACGAACAACTGTTTTGCAGAACTCTTTCAAGCATAGAATTGTCGTTGATTCACCAATTCGTAACTTATCATCTAACGAATCAGCTGAACTTCCGTATGAAATCATACGCAGTGCCGCTGTTACTTTTGTAGAGGTGAAATTCCTAGTTCTTTGATAGCATTTCTTCGGTGAGTAAAAAACACATTGGACTCAGAAACCTTGTTGAGGACTCTATTAAACACTGTCCGGGACATATGAAATCTACGACGAAAGTAAACGTCACCATATACTGGATTTGGCACAAAGTAGTCCTTCATCAACTGATTGTGCCCCCCTGGATAGTCACGTCCGTAGCGTATATCTCTTCTACCCACTTGGCTGCCTCCTTGGGTTGATTTGGAGCTCTCTACTATATCACGTTGCATCGCGTTTAAAGTTTCTCATTGGTACGTTAGCCGTTGTTTGTTGTACTGTTCTTCGACTTCATCTGAACCAAAAGATGAAGATGATGAGGAATTTGTGAAGCACCATAATCGCTTTAAACCATTCATGGTGCGAACGATGCTTTCTAAGCAATGATAATTGGATGAGTTGGAAGAACAACACTATGGTTATTATAAAGCAAACCCAGGGTCCCAGCACATGACATAATTAAGTTGTTAAAAGTGTAGGAATTTTGGCTAATATGTTTATGTTTGAACAAGTCACGGGTGAAGAAGAAGTGTTGAATGAAGGGGGGCCTACGAAGGATCGTGGATAAAGTAAAAATGTTATCTAGGAGACGAAACATTGATTTGTTTTATATGCCAGTGTATAGTGTATGGTGTGGATTCCTATAGAATAAATGATGGCGTTACTTTATCTTTTAGTCACTGTAATGCAAAGTTATGTTGTTTCACTGTCATAGCGGGTGTATAGTGTATAGTGTGGATTCACATCTCCTTTATGTCACTTTATCACGTTTCTCTACAGCTTAGACCAGTCTTTATTGGAATTTGACATAACAAGGATTACATATAAATAGAAATGCAAATTAGTTAAAAAGAAATGCAAAATAGTTAAATATCACGTTGACATAACAAGGATTACATATAACTCCAGATTCTACGTACACACATCAAATTAAACATACATTCAAACAACATTAAAATCATAATACCGTAAGACTACTCCGTTCCATAGCGAGTCAACCAACTGTTGCGGAGTTTATACGCTTTGTAGCCAACAAATTCCTCATCGTACACGAAAAGGTAATGAGAATCATATGTTTCTTGGTTTGTTTTAAAAATATTTTCGTATTCAACAGTTTCGATAATCTTTGTGTACCGATCACAAGCGTCTGCAAAACGACGATTACCTGTTTGGAGTTCAACTGATGTTCGTCTAGTCGGCCGGGAACGATGGTTGTTGTACAACCGCGTGATCAGTGCCCATCTTTCTTCATATGTTAAACCCCTTCCACCTTGCATTAGTAGCTCATCTCTTTTTTCAACGTCAATGTTGACTTTTACGAGGGCAAGCAAATCCTTGGAAGAAAATTCTCGAGTTGCAGAATTCGTTGTTTGAACACTATCACTAGGTCTTTGATTTAGTGGAGATGGACGCGGAGCTGTAATCGCTCGATGCTGATTCGGTCCAGGCACCTCTTCGATTTGTGTATCTTGAACTACTCCAACTCCATTATCGTTGAGTAGGTTTTGTTCGTACTCAACAAAAATCCTTCCCATATGTTCATCACTTATTTCGGAATCGTCCATGTAACCTATGCATCAGTAAAATAACTGGATTAACTAGAAGTATGAAGTATTGCTGATAACGAATATTACCTTGCTGATAACGAATATTACCTTTCAAATTGTAATTGTGTGGAAATTTACTTATGAGTTAATATAGCATACAACTGGGACATATAAATAGATCTTCAAAGGCTATAGTGTCCAGTTACATCAATAATTATATCACTGCCGACATATGCTTTGATGTGTAGTGAATAGTGTATAGTGTTCTGTGGATAGGGTGGATTCCTTCTACTTGGAATTTGGCGTTACTTTATCTTTATGTCACTTTATTACAAAGTTTGGTTGTATCACTTTCACCTTTCTGTCACTTTATCACGTTTGTCCAGCGAATGGACCAGTCATTATTGGAATTTGAAATGATAAAGTTTACAAATTTAACCCTACAACGTTGAATGGTAAACGGATTCCCATAGTAGACAAGTCCGTATTACGACTTGCAACATTTCATATTTACTCCACATGTTGGCCCTATAAATATATACGGTTACTACGTTGTAGTTAGCTGGAACCAAACTTTTCATCAAAATAAAAAAATGTCTTCATGGTCATGGCCATCGTCAATGGATTCGAACTATGATCAAAACTTTCCAGAGCGTCCTCCTTCAAGTCCAAGAACAGATATTGGTTGGAATATCGAGTACCAAGAGCGGCACTATAAGGAATTGCGTCAAGTCTACCCGGAGTTCACCCACATGACGATTCGTCCACCAGTTGTACCTGTTCCAGAGGTAGGTTATCAAGTAGTCCAAACTGTAACTGAAGAACACTTACAAGCGTCTACAGTCCCTCGTACTACGACTGCACCAGATGTAGGTCATCAAGAGGTAAGACGAGTTTCAGTTAACCAGGCTCCTAACGAGCAGGAAGTTAACTCCTATCCCGTTTGTTGCCACTGTGGTTACGCGGTAGAGGTGGTAGTCCGAGCGGATGGAGAGAATATAGGTCGCAGAATCCATTTATGCTCGCTATGGCCTAACGGATGCAATTATTTTGAGTGGATAGACGAGCGTTTCCTCAAAGGGCAATTTCTTACGCCAACGAGTTAGAGCAAGACAATAGGCGACTTCAAACCACTTTGAATGAGCGTAACAATTAATGTGTTTGCGTACTGAATCTACTACCGTTACCTGTTGTGTCTTTACAAGCTTTTGTATCTTTACGCTTATTGTTGAATGTATCGGTGTTCTATCCTTAAGTTTATTGTTTGATCTATTTGTGTTATTATTAAAAATTAACAATACGAGTAATCTTAATAACAGGATAAGTTACCAAGTACAACAGAAAGAGACATGAAGATAACGATACAATACAACCACTAAACCCAAACTAGATGCTTTTTACACACATACAACTATAATACAACCATCACAGTCTAACAAATAAGATAACAACCAGATCGCACATACTACATAAAATTACAACTACAACACACTAAAGGATAACGTACGAGTACATATAGCAATACTAACATATCACGTAAACTGAATCTAAGGTATATCACCAAATCCACGAATCATCCGCAAGAGGTGTTGCTTCTCCACTATAGCCATGGTCATCGTCATCATTATCATCTACTCGTCATACAGGATGATATCGCTCGTCATCCGCAGAAGTTAGCTCGGTAACGCGAGCCATCAACTCATCAACTGCGCGCTTATGCTCTCTATACATCGTATCTCGAAGACCAACATGCATAGGATATAGTTCCTCGTAGGAAAGAACAGCGGGATCTGGAAACTGTGTGACAGTAGGCCGTGAAATATCAACATACGTGTCTGGACTAGATGTCCCAGGAATGCCCATGGTCCAACCATAACTCGTCGGCGTAGTAGAGTAAGGTGGCTGAGGAGGGTGTTGACGAGGAGGCTGAGGGGGCTGAGGAGGCTGATGATGAGGAGCCTGAGGGGGCTGAGGAGGCCTATACATAGTAAGGGCACTCTGAGACATGTCGCGTAAAACACCTGGATCACCAAAAGGAGTGTAGGCGGAAGGACAAAAAAATCAACTCCGGTGGCATGTACAAACGTTGCCATATTAGTAGGCTCATAAAAAGATCCCTAAAACGTAATGTAATCTCTACCGGTAATGATAAATCTATCAGCTGGCCACCAGTCACCGGCATGCTGCTGTAAATCAGCACTGGAATAGACCCGTAAATGACCTGTATCAGGGTGGGGATCATCGGGAACAATGTCGACATCACGTATGTAATAACCGAAATTCTGAGCCAGTTTAAAAATTTTATTTTGGCAATTTTAGCGAATTTTGAACATTTAAAATGAATTATTTTAAATAATATCGACGAAAAATTTATTTTGAATATAGTTCGACGTATATATTATATACGCCGTCGTTAGAATATAAATAAATATATATAATTATAAATAGAATTGAAAATGGCGCGGTAGTTCGATAATTCGATTTCAAACTTCAATTGAATGTACCGGGTGCAAAACAAACCGGATTTTAGTGAAACCAAAAACATTGGGATCTATTTGGGAATATCTTTCCAATGAATCCGAAAAATTGAGATTTCATAGCGGGGATCAAAAGATATGTCCAGTTGAAAATTCTGAATAGTCGCTATGGAATTCAGGCCCTTAAAAATGGGAATTTTGCAAACGACCTCGGATTTCGACGAAACTACTTTTGTTGGGTCCGTGATGTCAAATTATTGCTAGGTTTCAAATTTCATAATTTTTCGAATCAATATGTGAGCGTGGCAAAGGAAAACGCGTTTGACCAGTTTCAGTTGATTTTAATCGACTGGAAAATGGCCATTTTTCAAACGGTCTCAGAATTCGACGAAACTAGTTTTGTTAGGACAGTATCGTCAATACGAAGCTAGAAAATATTTTTCGGGAATTTATAGAGTTAGTATGTGGCCCCAATAAATAGAAATGCGCGTTCAAATTCAATATATAGAGTTATATGTTGATTTTGACGAAAACTGATCGAAACGATCGAATCAGCTTACGATACGTATCTCATTGTGTTCGGAATGGGAGTAATACGCTAGGGACGACAGTCGGTGGGCGTGATTTCGAGTTCGTATTATAAAGCTAGTTTTTTGTGAAAAAAATAATAATAAAATATTTATATATATAAATATATAGCCTCAATTCCCTTTCTCTCTCTCCCCTCATTTCAAAACCGTCGTTCACGAACCCAAGACCCCCCATTGCCCTTGGTTTCGCCGCCGCCCCACCCTCTAGGCGCCGCCGCACCTCAGCCCTGGCCTCCCCACCTCCGACCGCACCTCCCTCTCCCCTCCGACGGCCCATCCCCGTCCCCCCTCTTCGAGAATCGAACCCCAATGCTCCAATGCCCCAAATCGAGCCGCCACAGTCCGTTTCCGTCCACCCACACTTGGTCGCACCTCCCAACCTCCAACCCGACCCCAGGCGTCGCCCTTCCGACCACCAACCCCGACCAGTGCCCCCCCCCCCAGTTAAAAATCCGATTTTTATTATTTTTCGAGTGTACATTTCAGTCCCCGAGATGTTTTAGCTCTTCTCCGAGCCTCCTCCGCCACTCTGACACCCCAAGTGAGTTTTATTTCAATTTTTATTCACTTATGCGATTAAAAATATGATTTTTACATTGGATTTTAAAATAAAAATGTGATCTTTATCTATATAAAGTTGAAATAAAAACGTGATTTTTATATTAGGAGAAGGGTAAAAATATAATTTTTATAATATAGAAAGGTTAAAAATATAATTTTTATATTTTATAGATGGTAAAAATATCATCTTTTTATATGTAGCAAAATAAAAATGTGATTTTTATAGTGATGAAACCTTAATAGAAAAGATTAGATTTTTAAAATAGAAAAAATTAGATTTTTGAAATTGAAAAGGCGAAATCTTTATATGAAGAATAGCGGGATAAAAATAGAATTTTTATCTATATAACATCGTTGTAAAAATAGAATTTTTATCTATATAACATCGTTGTAAAAATAGAATTTTTATCTATATAACATCGTTGTTAAAAATAGAATTTTTTATCCATATAGCATGATTATAAAAATTCGACTTTTATATATTGAATAGCGAAGTAAAAATTCGATTTTTATATATTGAATAGCATAGTAAAAATTCGATTTTTATATATTGAATAGCATAGTAAAAATTCGATTTTTATATATTGAATAGCGAAGTAAAAATTCGATTTTTATATTTTGAATAGCGAAGTAAAAATTCGATTTTTATATATTGAATAGCGAAGTGAAAATGTGATTTTTATATATATAGTGGCTACGGGCAACGAAAGCGACAAAAGGCGAGAATGACGAAGACTTCTACATTTGAAGTGTCGTGGAATTGGGATAGATATTGGTGAGAACTTCTCACTCTTCAATTTCTTTTTCTAGTTATATATATATATATATATATATATATATACTAGGATGCAGACGGTGTTTAGTACCACACGACACAATCGTCCACAGACCATGGACTTGTTTGTTTGGCTGTGTAGTTGGTTAGATTATTTAGGTTGAATTGAATTGTTTGGTGAAATTAAATTGATTTGATTGATGTGTGAATGGCGTGGGCCTTCACTGAACCGGGGATAAGGCTAGGCCTTGTCCCGTTTCTAGTATCGTGCCGTTATGCCGCCGAAATTTTCTAAAATATGTTAGAAAAATAAAAATATCATTTTTATTATGTAAATGAACTGAATAGAAATTCATGTGTTGAAATAAAATATTTTATCGTTAAAAATATAATTTTTGACGTGGAAGTAAATAAAATAAAATATTCATTTACAAACTGGACGGTTTGTTTATGTACACCTATTTGAAGGACATTGATTGGGACGATAAATTTTACACATCGCCCAACTGCACAAATAAAATCTGTGTTTGATTGTTTGAAACCCCACACGGGTATTGGGACGAAATACGATATACACTAATCCCAATAATTAGTTGTATGTCGATCAATTGATCGACAGGCTGTAATAAGCGTTAGATATCTATATTTGATGCTTATACAGTGTAGTGCACTTTGGATGATGGTTGATTATTTATCGTTGCTATTATATACATGTATTGTATGGAATCCATATAATTAACTTTATATGGTGATTGATTGGGCCTCATTCCAATTTAGAAGATAAAGAATATTATAAAATAAAGGTTCATGTGTTGACTGTACTCATCCGTTGAGATTAGTCATGTGTTGAACGAAATATTTTAAACAATAAAATTTATATCTTTATCATTATAAAATAAAGGTTCATGTGTTGACTATACTCATCCGTTGAGATTAGTCATGTGTTGAACGAAATATTTTAATAATAAAATTTACATCTTTATCATATTTAAAAATAGATAAGATGAGTGGTCTCCTGGATATTGATCTGATGTTGGTTTCGGCCTTCGGGGTTAATATTTATGGAATCATTCTCTTACTAGTTTACGGTTGGAGTTTGATTTGAAATAAAACGATAAATACCATAATTTTTATAAAATATATTAAATAATAAAAATAGTCACATGTGGACAGTACTCATTCGTTGAGATTAGTCGTGTGTTGACAAAGATATAGGTATTGAAAGAAATATAGATCCATTTGTTGAATATAAAGCCGTGTTGATTAGAGATGCGCTATTTTGACGCGAACGATATTTATATCGATTACATTTGAATTGAATAGAAAACGAATTTGATTTAATTAGAAAACTAATTGAATTTGATTTGAATAGAAAGCGAATTGAATTTTAATTGAATAGAAAACGAATTTGATTTAATTAGAAAACGAATTGAATTTGATTTGAATAGAAAACGAATTTGATTTGAATTGAATAGAAAACGAATTTGAATTGAACTGAATAGAAAACCAATTCGAATTGAATTGAAAACCAATTCGAATTGAATTGAAAATGAATTCAAATTGAATTGAAATTTGAATTGAATAGAATTGAATATAAAACCAATTTGAATTGAATTGAAGACTAATTCGAATTGAATTGAAAACGAATTCGAATTGAATTGAAAACGAATTGAAATGAATTCAAATTGAATTGAAATTGAATTGAATAGAAATGAATTTTAAAATGAATTTATAAGGAAGAATTCAATTTTGATTTGAATTGAAATGGAAGTTGAAATTGTTTTTGAAACGAATTTAAAATGATTTATAAAATTCGTTTTAAATAGAAATCGATGAAATATATATTATATATTATATATATATATATAATATAATGGCCTGAATAGAGCGCACCGCGCCGTGGCAGTTCGTGAATTTCGACCATTTATTTCAAACGGACATTACAGGAGATCCGACCAACGGATTCTCCTAAAACCGGAACCATTGGGTTCGTATCGAAAAGAGCTTTCGAACAATATTAGAAATTTAAAATCTAACGGTTGGATTTGGAGATACGTCTAAATCAAATTTGGAAAAGGTCACTGTAAGTGCAGTTCGAAGGCCGTTGATGGAAATCGACTGTATGGGCCTTGATAAAATTATTAAAAATATCAATAATTTGTGTAAAATCATAAGAAATGATTTGGGAGAAATTGGGATGTAAAACTCCATATTTGAAAAGATAAAAATAGATTTTTATCGAAATGAACTAGTTTTGAACTAAATTTAAAACCCAATTATTTTTAAATAAATAAATTAGATTTAAAAAGGGGTTTTAAAGAATCGGAATTTCTAATATATTTGATTGGAATTGAATTAAAATTCGTTTGTGGGTTTATCGTGAACGGTGTTTTAAGTAACACTAGTTCTTTAACCCGATAATAAATAGAACGTGATTTGGGTTTATCGTGAACTGTGTTTTAAATGACATTAATTCTTTAACCCAGTAAAGGGAGATTTAATGAATCTGCAACTAGATTGAAATGTGAATTGATAATCTGAATTATCAAATTTGGAAAATGAGCGAGAATGGAGTATCGCCAGTTTTTCTCCAAAGCGATAGCTAAATCTTTAATTAGATTTGAACGTGAAATGGTAATTAATTTTACCGATAACACCGTGGTGTTAGATATGGAGTACTACCAGTTTTGCTTCATAGGATGAATAGGTTGGGATTGGGAAATAAAATAAATAATTACTTCGGTGTGGTTCGCTAATCTCGACTAGTTTGGAAAACCATAATTTGGTTTGAAATGACATCCAAAGGAAGATTAAAGGATAAATTTTAAAGAATTTATCTTGGACAAAATTAATGGGAACCTTTCCCTAAAAATGTGAAATTTAGAAATTAGCTGTAGGTTAGCTAAGAAGAATGGTTCCTGGGTATTGATATTGATCTGATGTTGGTTTCGGCCTTCGGGGTTAATATTTGGGAAATTATTCTCTTGTTGATTTACGGTTAGTGACTAATGAATTGGAATGAGGCGTATGTTGTGTTTGTGTAACATTTGTTTTTAATATACGCCGGTTGTTCGGAAAGGCCGGGTTTATACCCATTCTGAATAACCGATTCGACGATAAGTCGAAGATGAAGACGGTGGTTGAAGACCGGAAATCTTCACATCGTTTGGGTGATTACTGATGATCTTGATTGGGCTGTACACCCAAGATGAGGGAATCAGTTAGTGGTCGTCCAGACGTACTTGGAGATCGATGGATATGCGAGGAAAGTGCCTCCGGTTTCGTTCAGACCCATAACGAACTTGTAAATGGATTGTGTGTCTGACATTGGATTTTATTCTGTGTTGATTGATTTCTGTTAAATATATATCTGTTTGGCGGCGGAGAATTTATTCTCTTGCTTAACGCCCTTCTCTGAGACGTACGAGCTTAGAGGTTATATATCGATAGATATCAATCGCATGACATGAATTGCCTGTGTGGCACGCTGAGTTGCATGGATTAAGGCTTTTGTTGAAAAGCAAAGTCTTATGGTTGATGATCAAAGCACGGCCTATGTGGCATCTTTGTGTATAACGTGAATTCGCGAGCCTCCCACCTCTGTATGAGTCAAAAAAGGGATACGGACCGTTGGGAGAACACGACGTTTCTTTCTAGCTTTGGTGGTGTCAGTGACTTACCAGCCCTGACATTTATATACTTTTCACCTATGTGGTTGTTGGATGCGAGGCGCCTCGATTATAGGTCTGTAAGGACCAGGAAACGTGTGTTCAGGAATAAATAATCCTCAAACGTAAGAGAGGACCGACCCAACCGATCCAGTGGTTGCCCAGAGTGCGTAGTCCTGAGCATTTGCTAGAGTGTCTCGAAGCGGAGAGGAGCTTGCCCCTTGCCTCGACTCATGACGGAAATCCAATTTCCAATACGTGTATTTCGGCTTTATTTGTAGAGCCTAGTATGGCGACATAGTGGTATGGGGCACTATGCCGTCTATGATTTATATTTATGATTGAAATTGTTTTGACACTATACACTTATTATAGTATCAAATGATTTGTTTTAAACGTACCAAGCATGTTTGGCTATTATAAGAGAAAACCCTATCCTCCGGCTTGCGTTGCATCGTGTGATGGGACATGGGTCTTATAATAGCTTCATTTTTCGAAAAAGCATTGCGTTGTTTATTATATGCACTGGTATTCTTGGGAGGAAACCCGTTCCGTGTTATACGGCGTGACCCCTTGAATTACTCTCTTTTAAAGTAAAGCTTTAAATAACTGTTTTAGTTCTCACACCAATCACATGACTGACCTAGAGTTTATTGTTTTAACCTAAACTCTGGGTGCCCTTATTTTCGACACGGGCAGCTAGTAGTTTTGGTTTTGCAGATTTATATTCACAGGATCCTGGTTTACAGCTGGAATGATATCCGGAAAGCTCTGTATCTGTGTATCACCTTTAGTTGTGCTTTGTATTATTTTCCACTGCTATGTAATTTATTATAATCTCTGATATTTATCGAATGTAATTTATTCATTCATACTCTGTATATTCTTGTATTCTGATGGAATTGTTGTAATAAACAATGAAATGTTCTTCTGTTTGCGTTCTGATTTGTCCTGTTCTCAAAAACGATCAGGGGTTTCGAACGGTCTAGATCGGTTTAATGACTGATTCGGATCGAGCGAAATTCCTTGTCGTCACATTTGGTATCAGAGCTTTGGTTTACAGAGCTCGAGAACGAGACACATTAGAACCATACGAAAGAATTCATCAGATATTGGATTAGTAATATCCAATTAGAATGACTCGTTAGAGATAGGATCAGTAGTATCCTAGAACGAGTGTGAAGAGTATATTTTTCAAATGAAAACAATTTTGTTTTGAAAATTTAAACCATTTTAAACGTATTTGATTATTTATTTATTTTGAATTTGGACAATCGAGTATATATAGATTTCGCATATACGCGTCATGAACGTATATTCGAAATTTTAATATGCTTGATAGATATAGAATCACACTCTAGTCCCTCGGAGATGATTTTGATGATGGAGCTCCATCACCAAAATTTATGTTCGTGTTTCAAAGGTGTGATATCTATATATTTCCATTAGACTGGTGTGAGAACTAAAACTTATATAGCTAGATGTATTGTTGTGATTTGGCATCAAAAACAAGAAATTTTGTATATGTATCAAAATTACGAATTTGAAACTTTAATTCACTAATTGATTGATGTTTGTGTTGGTTGTTTATTTATTTATTTGATAATTTTGAAACATTTAGCCTAATTGAAGCACATATTGAATTGTATTGAAATTAGTTGCATTTGCTTGCATATACAAGTACATACATTGAACAGGTCATAGCAAGGAGGCTAGAGCAGAGAATAAAATTTGTTTGCCCGACAAATAGGTATATGTTTACTATAATTTACTGTTTTGTTTGGGTGATGATGATTTTATGAGCCTATTGGCTAGCCGCTTGGCTTTTTCTTTTTCTTTTTGAGATCAGAAGGCCTGTATGGCAATTTTGGGATTTTCCCGTGGCTCCCGGTGCAGGTGAGGTTATGGCTAAATTTTTCGAAAATTTAGGATGTTAGCCAAATTTTTGAAAATTTGAAAATTCTCAGAAACTGAAAAGTTGGAGAATGGAAGCCATAATGAATGTAGAGTTGATTAATCAAACCACTTTCGGCTTCGTTCCTTTTCGGGGACGAAAAGTTTTAAGTGGGGGAGATTGTAATAACCCGAAAATCTGAGCCAGTTTAAAATTTTTATTTTGGCAATTTTAGCGAATTTTGAACATTTAAAATGAATTATTTTAAATAATATCGACGAAAAATTTATTTTGAATATAATTCAACGTATATATTATATACGCCGTCGTTAGAATATAAATAATTATATATAATTATAAATAGAATTGAAAATGGCGTGGTAGTTCAATAATTCGATTTCAAACTTCAATTGAATGTACCGGGTGCAAAACAAACCGGATTTTAGTGAAACCAAAAACATTGGGATCTATTTGGGAATATCTTTCCAACGAATCTGAAAAATTGAGATTTCATAGCGGGGTCAAAAGATATGTCCAGTTGAAAATTCTGAATAGTCGCTATGGAATTCAGGCCCTTAAAAATGGGAATTTTGCAAACGACCTCGGATTTCGACGAAACCACTTTGTTGGGTCCGTGATGTAAAATTATTGCTAGGTTTCAAATTTCATGATTTTTCGAATAAATATTTGAGCATGGCAAAGGAAAACGCGTTTGACCAGTTTTAGTTGATTTTAATCGACTGGAAAATGGCCATTTTTCAAATGGTCTCAGAATTCGACGAAACTAGTTTTGTTAAGACCGTATCATCAATACGAACCTAGAAAATATTTTTCGGGAATTTATAGAGTTAGTATGATGCCCCAGTAAATTGAAATGCGCGTTCAAATTCAATATATAGAGTTATATGTTGATTTTGACGAAAACCGATCAAAACGATCGAATCAGCTTACGATACATATCTCATTGTGTTCGGAATGGGAGTAATAGGCTAGGGACGACAGTCGGTGGGCGTGGTTTCGAGTTCGTATTATAAAGCTACCTTTTTGAGAAAAAAATAATAATAAAATATTTATATATATAAATATATAGCCTCAATTCCCTTTCTCTCTCTCCCCTCATTTCAAAACCGTCGTTCACGAACCCAAGACCCCCCCATTGCCCTTGGTTTCGCCGCCGCCGCACCTCAGCCCCGGCCTCCCCACCTCCGACCGCACCTCCCCCTCCCCTCCGACGGCCCATCCCCCCTCTTCGATAATCGAACCCCAATGCTCCAACGCCCCAAATCGAGCTGCCATAGTCCGTTTCCGTCCACCCACACTTGGTCGCACCTCCCAACCTCCAACCCCGACCCCAGGCGCTGCCCTTCCGACCACCAACCCGACCAGTGGGCCCCCCAGTTAAAAATCCGATTTTTATTATTTTCGAGTGTACATTTCAGTCCCCGAGATGTTTTAGCTCTTCTCCGAGCCTCCTCCGCCACTCTGACACCCCAAGTGAGTTTTATTTCAATTTTTATTCACTTATGCGATTAAAAATATGATTTTTACATTGGATTTTAAAATAAAAATGTGATCTTTATCTATATAGAGTTGAAATAAAAACGTGATTTTTATATTAGGAGAAGGATAAAAATATAATTTTTATAATATAGAAAGGTTAAAAATATAATTTTTATATTTTATAGATGGTAAAAATATCATCTTTTTATATGTAGCAAAATAAAAATGTGATTTTTATAGTGATGAAACCTTTATAGAAAAGATTAGATTTTTAAAATAGAAAAGATTAGATTTTTGAAATTGAAAAGGCGAAATCTTTATATGAAGAATAGCGGGATAAAAATAGAATTTTTATCTATATAACATCATTGTAAAAATAGAATTTTTATCTATATAACATCGTTGTAAAAATAGAATTTTTATCTATATAACATCGTTGTAAAAAATAGAATTTTTATCCATATAGCGAGATTATAAAAATTCGATTTTTATATATTGAATAGCGAAGTAAAAATTCGATTTTTATATATTGAATAGCATAGTAAAAATTCGATTTTTATATTGAATAGCATAGTAAAAATTCGATTTTTATATATTGAATAGCGAAGTAAAAATTCGACTTTTATATATTGAATAGTAAAGTATAAATTCGATTTTTATATATTGAATAGCGAAGTAAAAATTCGATTTTTATATATTGAATAGCGAAGTGAAAATGTGATTTTTATATATATAGTGGCTACGGGCAACGAAAGAGACAAAAGGCGAGAATGACGAAGACTTCTACATTTGAAGTGTCGTGGAATTGGGATAACTATTGGTGAGAACTTCTCACTCTTCAATTTCTTTTTCTAGTTATATATATATATACTAGGATGCAGACGGTGTTTAGTAGCACCCGACACAATCGTCCACAGACCATGGACTTGTTTGTTTGGCTGTGTAGTTGGTTAGATTATTTGGGTTGAATTGAATTGTTTGGTGAAATTAAATTGATTTGATTGATGTGTGAATGGCGTGGGCCTTCACTAGACCGGGGATAAGGCTAGGCCTTGTCCCGTTTCTAATATCGTGCCGTTATGCCGCCGAAATTTTCTAAAATATGTTAGAAAAATAAAAATATCATTTTTATTGTGTAAATGAACTGAACAGAAATTCATGTGTTGAAATAAAATATTTTATCGTTAAAAATATAATTTTTAACGTGGAAGTGAATAAAATAAAATATTCATTTACAAACTAGACGGTTTGTTTATGTACACCTATTTGAAGGACATTGATTGGGACGATAAATTTTACACATCGCCCAACTGCACAAATAAAATCTGTGTTTGATTGTTTGAAACCCCACACGGGTATTGGGACGAAATACGATATACACTAATCCCAATAATTAGTTGTATGTCGATCAATTGATCGACAGGCTGTAATAAGCGTTAGATATCTATATTTGATGCTTATACAGTGTAGTGCACTTTGGATGATGGTTGATTATTTATCGTTGCTATTATATACATGTATTGTATGGAATCCATATAATTAACTTTATATGGTGATTGATTGGGCCTCATTCCAATTTAGAAGATAAAGAATATTATAAAATAAAGGTTCATGTGTTGACTGTACTCATCCGTTGAGATTAGTCATGTGTTGAACGAAATATTTTAAACAATAAAATTTATATCTTTATCATTATAAAATAAAGGTTCATGTGTTGACTATACTCATCCGTTGAGATTAGTCATGTGTTGAACGAAATATTTTAATAATAAAATTTACATCTTTATCATATTTAAAAATATATAAGATGAGTGGTCTCCTGGATATTGATCTGATGTTGGTTTCGGCCTTCGGGGTTAATATTTAGGGAATCATTCTCTTACTAGTTTACGGTTGGAGTCTGATTTGAAAGCAAACGATAGATACCATAATTTTTATAAAATATATTAAATA
Organism: Allium sativum; assembly: GCA_030737875.1. NCBI lineage: Eukaryota > Viridiplantae > Streptophyta > Magnoliopsida > Asparagales > Amaryllidaceae > Allium > Allium sativum. The sequence goes on along the minus strand of CM060915.1, from coordinate 733,050,701 downwards.
ACAAAAATAGTCACATGTGGACAGTACTCATTCTTTGAGATTAGTCGTGTGTTGACAAAGATATAGAGTCGTGTATTGAAAGAAATATAGATCCATTTGTTGAATATAAAGCCGTGTTGATTAGAGATGCGCTATTTTGATGCGAACGATATTTATATCGATTACATTTGAATTGAATAGAAAACGAATTTGATTTAATTAGAAAACGAATTGAATTTGATTTGAATAGAAAACGAATTGAATTTGAATTGAATAGAAAACGAATTTGATTTAATTAGAAAACGAATTGAATTTGATTTGAATAGAAAACTCATTTGATTTGAATTGAATAGAAAACGAATTTGAATTGAACTGAATAGAAAACCAATTCGAATTGAATTGAAAACCAATTCGAATTGAATTGAAAATGAATTCAAATTGAATTGAAATTTGAATTGAATAGAATTGAATATAAAACCAATTCGAATTGAATTGAAAACCAATTCGAATTGAATTGAAAACGAATTCGAATTGAATTGAAAACGAATTGAAATGAATTCAAATTGAATTGATATTTGAATTGAATAGTAATGAATTTTAAAACGAATTTATAAGGAAGAATTCAATATTGATTTGAATTGAAATGGAAGTTGAAATTGTTTTTGAAACGAATTTAAAACGATTTATAAAATTCGTTTTAAATAGAAATCGACGAAATATATATTATATATATTATATATATAATATAATGGCCTGAATAGAACGCGCCGCGCCGCGGCAATTCGTGAATTTCGACCATTTATTTCAAACGGACATTACGGGAGATCCGACCGTCGGGTTCTCCTAAAACCGGAACTGTTGGGTTCGTATCGAAAAGAGCTTTCTAACGAATATTAGAAATTTAAAATCTAACGGTCGGATTTGGAGATACGCCCAAATCAAATTTGGAAAAGGTCGTTGTAAGTGCAGTTCGATGGTCGTTGATGGAAATCGACTGTATGGGCCTTGATAAAATTATTAAAAATATCAATAATTTGTGTAAAATCATAAGAAATGATTTGGGAGAAATTGGGATGTAAAACTCCATATTTGAAAAGATAAAAATAGATTTTTATCGAAATGAACTAGTTTTGAACTAAATTTAAAACCCAATTATTTTTAAATAAATAAATTAGATTTAAATAGGGGTTTAAAGAATTGGAATTTCTAATATATTTGATTGGAATTGAATTAAAATTCATTTGTGGGTTTATCGTGAACAGTGTTTTAAATAACACTAGTTCTTTAACCCGATAATAAATAGAACGTGATTTGGGTTTATCGTGAACTGTGTTTTAAATGACATTAGTTCTTTAACCCAGTAAAGGGAGTTTTAATGAATCTGCAATTAGATTGAAATGTGAATTGATAATCTGAATTATCAAATTTGGAAAATGAGCAAGAATGGAGTATCGCCAGTTTTGCTCCAAAGCGATAGCTAAATCTTTAATTAGATTTGAACGTGAAATGGTAATTAATTTTACCGATAACACCGTGGTGTTAGATATGGAGTATTACCAGTTTTGCTTCATGGGATGAATAGGTTGGGATTGGGAAATAAAATAAATAATTACTTCGGTGTGGTTCGCTAATCTCGACTAGTTTGGAAAACCATAATTTGGTTTGAAATGACATCTAAAGGAAGATTAAAGGATAAAATTTAAAGAATTTATCTTAGATAAAATTAATGGGAACCTTTCCCTAAGAATGTGAAATTTAGAAACTAGTTGTAGGTTAGCTAAGAAGAATGGTTCCTGGGTATTGATCTGATGTTGGTTTCGGCCTTCGGGGTTAATATTTGGGAAATTGTTCTCTTGTTGATTTAGGGTTAGTGACTAATGAATTGGAATGAGGCGTATGTTGTGTTTGTGTAACATTTGTTTTTAATATACGCGGGTTGTTCGGAAAAGTCGGGTTTATACCCATTCTGAATAACCGATTCGACGATAAGTCGAAGATGAAGACGGTGGTTGAAGACCGGAAGTCTTCACATCGTTTGGGTGATTACTAATGATCTTGATTGGGCTGTACACCCAAGATGAGGGAATCAGTTAGTGGTCGTCCAGACGTACTTGGAGATCGATGGATATGCGAGGAAAGTGCCTCCGGTTTCGTTCAGACCCAGAACGAACTTGTAAATGGATTGTGTGTCTGACATTGGATTTTATTCTGTGTTGATTGATTTCTGTTAAATATATATCTGTTTGGCGGCGGAGAATTTATTCTCTTGCTTAACGCCCTTCTCTGAGACGTACGAGCTTAGAGGTTATATATCGATAGATATCAATCGCATGGCATGAATTGCCTGTGTGGCACGCTGAGTTGCATGGATCAAGGCTTCTGTTGAAAAGCAAAGTCTTGCGGTTGATGATCAAAGCACAGCCTACGTGGCAGTTTTGTGTATAACGTGAATTCGCGAGCCTCACACCTCGGTATGAGTCAAAAACGGGATACGGACCGTTGGGAGAACACGACGTTTCTTTCTAGCTTTGGTGGTGTCAGTGACTTACCAGCCCTGACATTTATATACTTTTCACCTATGTGGTTGTTGGATGCAAGGCGCCTCGATTATAGGTCTGTAAGGACCGGGAAACATGTGTTCAGGAATAAATAATCCTCAAACGTAAGAGAGGACCGGCCAACCGATCCAGTGGCTGCCCAGAGTGCGTAGTCCTGAGCATTTGCTAGAGTGTCTCGAAGCGGAGAGGAGCTTGCCCCTTGCCTCGACTCATGACGGAAATCCAATTTCCAATACGTGTATTTCGGCTTTATTTGTAGAGCCTAGTATGGCGACATAGTGGTATGGGGCACTTATGCCGTCTATGATTTATATTTATGATTGAAATTGTTTTGACACTATACACTTATTATAGTATCAAATGATTTGTTTTAAACGTACCAAGCATGTTTGGCTATTATAAGGGAAAACCCTATCCTCCGGCTTGCGTTGCATTGTGTGATGGGACCTGGGTCTTATAATAGCTTCATTTTTCGAAAAACATTGCGCTGTTTATTATATGCACTGGTATTCTTGGGAGGAAACCCGTTCCGTGTTATACTGCGTGGCCCCTTGAATTACTCTCTTTTAAAGTAAAGCTTTAAATAACTGTTTTAGTTCTCACACCAGTCACATGACTAACCTGGAGTTTATTGTTTTAACCTAAACTCTGGGTGCCCTTATTTTCGACACGGGCAGCTAGTAGTTTTGGTTTTGCAGATTTATATTCATAGGATCCTGGTTTACAGCTGGAATGATATCCGGAAAGCTCTGTATCCGTGTATCACCTTTAGTTGTGCTTTGTATTATTTTCCGCTGCTATGTAATTTGTTGTAATCTCTGATATTTATCGAATGTAATTTATTCATTCATACTCTGTATATTCTTGTATTATGATGGAATTGTTGTAATAAACAATGAAATGTTCTTCTGTTTGCGTTCTGATTTGTCCTGTTCTCAAAAACGATCAGGGGTTTCGAACGGTCTAGATCGGTTTAACGACTGATTCGGATCGAGCGAAATTCCTTGCCGTCACAGCGTAACTGTCGCGAACAGCGCTCCCCCTAGTACCAGTAACATCCTAAACCAGGTGGGGGCGATACCAGAGGAAATCGTTTACCAGACAGAAATAGAGCGTGCTGCTGCGCTGAGCCTAGCAAGAACGGGGAATCGACAAAAGGACACCACAGAACTGACTCTCGTGTGGTCCTCATCTCTATCTGAGTATGAGCCACTGCAAATACATGACGGCAATCACCTCCTGGTACAACCCGCCGGTTATCGGGCGACCAAGCTTTCGCACGAGGGTAGAAAAGTGATAGTGTAAGATCCAATATCGGAAATGTCATGTTATGAAAGTACTCAAAATACCAATACTGCAGAACCTCCCAAAAACCTATAATCAATGACCCACGAGTCCTAATAGTGCACTGCTGGTCCAAACCCCTATACAAATGAGCTAAAATCGGCGTACCCCAGTCATATGAAATAGGAGTATTGTCGAACGACATGCCGGCAACAACAGCTACATATCCACATGGCAATGTGTTTGATGAATTCGTGAAGAATAAATTACCCATCATATATAATACAAACAATCTAAGAATCTCTAAGTGGTGATCTGCAGGCTGACGTTCCACTAAGTCCATTACGGCTTGCTTCATGAAAGAGGTTCTGATATGATGATTGTTTGTTAAGCCTCCCCCTCGTAAGTTCAAATGTGGAAATATACTAACCAATAAATCATACTGTTGATATAGCTCATCATATGGTAAAGTGGCATCCTGACCAATTGGTATGCCAGTAAGCATGGTAAAATCCAGTGGCGTAATACCCATCTCTCCAAAACTAAAGTGAAATGTATGTGTCGTTTTCCACCAACACATGGCTAAAGCACCACATAATTGAACATCATTATTGTACAAGTTTTCAATACCTAAGGATGCAAATTAAAAATATTAAAATCAAGAAAATATATTTCATTTTCTAACATACGTAATATGTAAGTGGGTTCATCAAAATTACGTAGTCAAGAAATCTCCAAAACCAATACTTCTAAGATATCCTGCAATAGTTTTGTCTGTGTCGTACGCCGAATCGTCGTATACAAATGGACGATACTAACCCACGATCCTCGTGTACGATCATTACGAGCCTAAAACATACAACAAAATAACTAATGATTGTACGACACACTTCTTGATCAAATACCGACTAATACACTAACCAGTTTAAGAAGTTATACCTCAAAATACGACTTCAAGTTATTGGTAAGGTGTCTTTCCCCTTCAGGCAATTCGCGAAAATCAGCCAACTTTTTCTCTGCAGACAAATTAACATCGATGTGTGGATCCAATGCAGCATAAACACCGACTTTAGCAACCCGTCTTCTCCGAACGGGTTTTGAACGACGAGCGTCGGACGAACTAGAGTCTTCAAGCGGTTTATTCTCACCTTGTGCATTGTTGTTCGAGGCATTACGACTTCCAGAACCAAATATAGCTTTGCCCAATCTTCTCATTGTTTTTTTAGAGGATTGGAGCTTTCGGCGGAGGAAGAAGGAAGAAAGGAGTGGCGGCTGCGAAGGGTTTGAGAGCAATTGAATACGGGTGCAAAGAAATAGGGGAGGGGGACCCGACATGCGGTTAAGGGTTAAAACCCTTAACCGGTGTTGAGAAAACCTGTTAACATTAACCAGTTTTCTCAACGCTGGCCAAGGGTTTTAACCCTTGGCCGCTTGGGGAGGGGTTGCTCGTGTCAACCCCCTCGAATGACCACGAGCAACCCCCCTATTAGGGATGCTCTAACAACAATATTCAATGATAAGAAGTGGTTTGGGGTAGTTTTGAGGCTTGGGTTTTAATTTACAGTAATTTTCTTAAGCTCCTTCGTTTTGAGAATGTTGCTAAGGAGGAAGAAAGCATATCTTCTGAAAGCTACATACTACGAACACATTTCTAGAGTTTTACCTCCGTTACAATGTTAATAAGACCCAAATTAAATGATCAAGCCTAAAGTGATATTATTAAGCTAAATTTTCGCCTTTATTAACATGGTTAAACCATGTTTTACACCAATTATTCACATAATGAACATACTTAACACTAAGCAACATAGTCTAAATTGTACACAATAATTTTAAAACCTTTTAAAGCCTTTTAATACTAGAATTTACATTTTACATCAAATTTTACATTTTACACAAATATGAACATTTTTATTCAAATTTGTGTAAATTTTCATGTAATACATGAATTAATGATTCTAAATATTCTGTATTATTATACAAACCCATAAAACATTTAAATTTCTTATTTCTACTTTTATGAACATCTTACAACTAAATTTACATTTTATCCTTTATATTTGCATAAATTTCCCAAAATTGCCATAATACTCAACACTTGTCATTAAATTCACAAAAGCATGTTTGTTTTAAACACAAATTCCAAAATATACGTTGTAAACAATATTTTACATCATAATAATTTTAACCTTTATTTTCAATTTACAAATTACTAAAGATACTTATTAAACCCATTTGTGAAATCAAAATTTATTCTAACATTTAATATTAGAAACAATCATTGGATCCTACCAATTTAATTTATTATCAACCCAACCATTCAAATTTTCTTAATTATCACCAGATTTACCAAAACCACTTTTCTTTGTAATTATCTCCAAGCCTTTTATTCAATCATCAAACTGATTAAATACTCATTCTCCCATAATTAAATCCTCAAGACACTTATTTAAACCACCAATCTATATAATGATGTCAATTTACCAACTTAACTAATATATTTAACTTAATTACTAGTTCAATATTCATTTTATAAGTTATATTACAGTAGGTAACCATAAAAAACCCAGGTTGTTACAACAATTCACCCACACATTCTATCCACAGGACTACGGGTGATAAGCGGTACATAAGTTAAGCTTTGTACCCAAAGCTTGCTGATGACTCTTCCAAAAGTGACTCAAAAAAAGTGGATCATGCTCGCATACAATAGAACTTGAGATATTGTGCAATCGCACGATCTCCTTAATATATAGCTTCGAAAGTTGAGATGTTGTCTATTTGACTTGATATGAATGAAACGTGCGGACTTGGTAAGATGATCCACGATCACCCGAATACTACTGTAACCGAACCTCGATCGAGATAAACCATCAATGAGGTCCATAGAGATTTGGTCCCACTTCCACATCGAGGCTCCAAGGGATGAAGTAGACCACTAGGTTATTGATGCTCGGCTTTCACGAGCTGAAAAGTCATGAAATTGCTTTCATAACTCGGTTCGTCTTTCTTCATTCATCCTAATAATATAAGCGATACATGTCAGCGTACAACTATCCATATGGATAATATACTTAGAACGATGACATTCAGCTAGAATGTCTAGTCTAAGCTAAAGATAGAAGGCATAATAACTCGATTATTCTTTCGAGGACAACCATATAAATCAACATTGGAGTCCCTTAACTCCTCATCATGGGACTCTGACTGGAAACTCTGAATGATAGAAATAATTTCTGTATTGTCGCTATGCCTCAACAATGAGGTCCAATAAGTTAAATCGTGTATCCATACTAAATAATGGAACCGGAGAATTAGAAGATGGTGCATGATCTAAAATATCACAATATAAAAGAGTATCTAAGACGTTCCATTCTGCAATCATCACGGAAACAACGTCTCAATGCTTATAGCTCAATGCATCGACAACTCGATTCCTTTTTCCTAGGGTTTACTAAATATCAAAGTCAAAAGAGGCAAGGAATTCGAGCCAACATTGTTGTCAGATGTTGAGCTCCTTCTGGGTAAACAAGTACTTGAGGGATTTATGATTGGTACAGAGAATGAAGTGCTCGCCTAATAAATAATGAGGCCATATCTCCAAGGTGAAGAAATAGAAGCAAGCTCTAAATCATGGTTAACGTAGCGAACCTTGTTCGAACGTAATGGCCTAGATGCTTAGTCAACTTCCCTGTTCCTCTACATGAGAACAACACCAAGGCCACTAAGACTAACATCAGTATAAATAATAAGATCTCGGTTCCCTTTAGGAACCACTAAGATAGGTGTAGAGTGAGAGGTCCCTTTATTTACTGAAAAGAAGCTTCACATCGATCAGTCCAAATAAAGAAAATGTGTTTATGAATATAGTTAGTAAGAGGTAGCATGATGCGGGACAAAGGTCTGACGAATTGATGGTAATAACCCACAAATCCTAAGAGGTAAGAAGTTACGAATCTCAAAGACATTCTCAGGCCTCTTCTAATTTTGGGTGACTTCAGCCTCAGATAGGTCAACTGATGCCATCAGATGATACAACATGACCTAAGAACTTGACATACTTTTCACAAAAATGGCACTAGATAATTTCGCTTTGAGTTGAAGACTCAAAACGATCCTCAAATGTCGTGCATGCTCAACTTTTGACTTAAAATATACAAGGATATCATCAATGAATACAAAAACAAACTTATCGAGGTAATCGCGAAATACATAATTCATAAGATCGACAAAGTAGGAGAAAGTTTTCATCAAAACGAAAGGCATGATTAGCCACTCATAAGATCCATATAAAGTGCAGAATGCTATAAGAGGAATGTTGTTCTCCGCAACTTGAAGCTGATGAAATATTATGGCAAGCTCAAGCTGTGAAATAACATTCTCTCTACGTAATTATCGAATAGGTCATCAATCCTAGGCAATGGAAATCAATTCTTGATTGTCAATTCATGAATCTTGCGATAATCAATGCGTAACCTAAGACTGCCATCAGATTTCCTCACAAATACCACTGTAGCACCCTACAGTGAAGAACTTGACAAAATGAACTGCTTTGCCTCAAGCTTAAGAATTTTCTTTTTAAGTTTCTCATTCTCTTTATTTGACATCCTAGTAGAAGGATGACTAACTGGTTATGCTCCCAGAATGAGGTTAATACAAAATTCGATTGCCCACTTAGGTGGTAAACTCGAAATAGGCTCAAATATATCAAGAAAATCACGAACAAGTGGAAGCCGAGATATCTCGTCCTCACACTAGGACTCAAGAGAAAATAGAGATACCTTAGAATCATGATCAATGTAATGAAAAACAAGAGAAAGCTATGCTGATGAATCAGGATGTCGAAGATATAAAATCCGCTCATAAGGAAGAATCCTGGCCTCGTATCGAATGAGCTAGTCTATACCCAAGATCATATCAATTCTAGAAAATGAATCATGTGTTGATTCGCATAGAAAGAAAAGCCACATAAAAATATCATGAACTCCACATGTAATAAGCTAAGGGTCATGAATCCCCCAATAGGATTATCAATCTACAAAGAAGTTAGCAAATATGTAACATCAGAGATAAAGCATCTACAAATCTTTTTGATACGAATAAATGCAACACACCCGTATCAAATAAAATTTGAATCGAACAATCATGAAATAGCAAAGAACCCTCTAGAATAGATGGAGACATACTTCATGGTAGTAATGAACCACTAGAAGATTTTTCCACTTAAGATTTCTCAAACTAGGCCCTTTGTTCCTCTTAGGACATGAAAATAGCACATGTCCTTTTGTCTTAAAGTACCGACAAATTTGGAGTTTAGGACACTTTATAGCAAAATGATCATGCAAGCCACAATTGTAACAACTCTGCACCGAGGTCGAAGTGGGTGCTACATGAGGCTTAGAACTAGAGCCACTCTAATTTTTCTGGTTCTTGAAATATTTGACTTATGGAAAGGAAAACACTTCTTGCTTGTTTTCTTATGAACCATTATCTCATGAATGTTATCCCTCTCATTCTCAATCTCTTTTGAGATGAAGGGCCGAGTATATAAGCTCCTCGAATGATAATTTAAGCTAAAGCATAAGAAATTTCTTTAAGTACTTCTTAAGGTCCAAAACAAATTAGAGATTCTTCTTATAAGAGTTGCTAATATGCTCTAGACCATATTTAGACCAAGCTTAGAGGGATGCCACATACTCAGAAACCATTGACTTCCCTTGTTTGAGATAAAGGAAACACCAAGCAAGGATAGTTTTTCGTACTCGGGAACAAACTTAAGATCGGGTCTCTCTTTAAACCGTGTCCAATCGAGAGTAGCCACATCACTCTCCACTACAAGTAACTCTTACCAATCTAACACACGTTCTTGCAAAATACTAGATGAGACAAGAATGCGGCGACGACTAGAACTCTTCATGCATGTAAAAATATGCTCGTATGAACGAATCCATGCTTGAACCTCCAAGACTGTCTCGCAGCCTTTGGAAGGCTTGCCTCCTAGATGGGTGAAGTCGCTGCACATGCATGCAAATACGAATTTGTGCACAGGAGAAGAGCGGGTTGGAGCTGAAGGCTGAGTGCTCCTAATAAGCTATAAGATGATCCGTGGACATATAGACTTCTTTAGGGATTGTTCCACTTGTTGGCTCATCATCTGAAGGTCGCTCATTGTCATTTCCAACCACAAGCTAAAAATATAAGATAAAATTGGATTAGGGGTATTTTTATCAATTGAACTCATTAAAAAAGGTATATTATAGAATAAAAATTACATTCCTAGACGTATTCCCCCATACCTACTCCCAAAGGACCCCAAAAAGTTAAGGACAAGATTAGGAACAACTTTGATTAAGGACGATGTAATCAAGCATATTATACTTCTATGTGTTGTAGTATGTAAATTGTTCTGTATTTATTAAATTTTGTTCTAAATTCAAATCCGATACCAAGCTATAACGTCCTAACCTAAGACCCATATTAACAAAGAACATTAACGAGTAGTGTCATCTGTTAATACGAAGAATAGGGCTATTTAGAAGCGATCATCTGTAGTCTTGCATTAAATAAGTCTTAAGTATATTGAAAATATGCTAATAATTTTCTCCATACCTCAAATGGTTCGACAAACTTAATATTTATCTAATACATTTCCACTATGGTGACAAGAATTATTCAAAACAAAGGACAATATAAATAGACACACAAATCACAGAGCAGCAGACGGAACAAACCATATTATAAATAATAAACACTTATCACATAATATCAGACACAATAATATATTTACAGATACATCCAGTACAATACACGGTGTTATACAAAAGGGGTGATATAACCATAATATATATATATATATATACACATCAAATCCCCCCATAAAAGAACATATACATCCCAATCATGGTAATAATTATAAGAAGTCTACACAAAAACTTTGTATTCAAGTCAAAAAGTCGATAGGAAGTCCATTGTGAAACAAGCAAGCAAGCCAAAAGATCTAACCTGCAGCTCAGTCTGACACAAGCAATAAATACACGGGTGTTAGACCAAAATCTGGGCTTAACACCTAAATGTAGATCACAGAATGCAGAAAATGATAAATAAGAGGAGACACACGAAGTTTTTATAGTGGTTCGGCTATAGATGTAGCCTATGTCCACTTTATAATCTTATTGTTATACTGAAAAATTACAAGAATTAGTTTTATGCAGACACACAATCCGTGTGTTAATTGAGATTACAAGAGGAGAATTTATGTGTAGAAAGGTGCAATGTCCTTGCAATCGGTAATGGTAGAGGCTGTCTAGATGTAGGAGAAAGTCTCGGCCAAAAAGTCAGAGAGAATCCCTTAAATTTCCATGTAGAGTTGTATTTATAGCTGTAGGAGAGCTTCTGGGAAGACCGATTCGTGATGGGGTACGTGGCACACGATCCAGAAAAGTAGGAGCAAGATGTGGCATGAGAACAGGTCAAAACAGTGCGTGTATCAGCAGGTGCAGGGGTCGGTTCGTGGTCATGGGATCGGATCGTGATATGGGCTCCACGAGCCGAGGTCTGATCGTAAGTTGTACGGTGAAGCTGGTGTGTCACGAGCGGGTCGTGATCAGGAGGTGTACCACAAACGGGTCGTGGTCTGAGGGTGCGCCACGATCCGAGGGGGGGCGATCCGATGAAGGGCGAACCGAGGGTGCACCACGAGCCAAAGAGGATGCACGAGCCGTACTCCGATTGTGTGACGCTTCGTCACTTTATCCAGGAAATTTCCAGATTATACCCATTCACGGAAACGGGCGTAACTTTCAAACCGTAAGTCCGATTGAGCCAAACCAAATCTCAAATTGAAGAAAATTCAGAGATCTACAAGAGTTACTGAGCTTGGCTCCGTAATTGCTGTTTTCGGGCCCAAAAAAGGTCGTCTGATAGGAATTTCAGGTCTTTCTTTGTTCGTGATGCGAATTTGACCAAATCGCTGCCTGTCTTCTGATGTTGTTCTCCATACCTGAGCACGATCCTATCCAGATATTCAGTGTGACAACTTTTACCAAAAAGTGTGTCAACATTTTTGCCCCCAAGAATATATCTTGCTGGTTGAAGGAAGATGTGTTCTGGATAATCTGAGAAATCCAAATCCAGAATGCGACGATCACGCCAGATCATATTAAGGCCAGAAAACCGACGATCACACAGGATCGTATTAAAGCCAGAGAAATCCAAGAAGACCAGGAGTTTGTACCTGTAGGAAGATAAAATAAAAAATGCAAGAATATTTCCTAGATGGCCTTACTGGAGTAAACCATCCGAGGAGATGTTAGAGGGGTTCCAAGACGGCCTTACCGGAGTAAGACGACCAAGGAAATGCCATGAAAGTTCTAAGACGGCCTTACCGGAGTAAGACGACCAAGGATAAGCACATGAAGTTCCAAGACGGCCTTAACAGGGTAAGACGACCAAGGAAAAACACATGAGAATTTGTTTATACTGGACGGATCCAGTTGGGAGCCGGAGCTCATGTTTGTACTGGACGGATCCAGTTGGGAGCCAGAGCTCAATGTTTATACTGGACGGATCCAGTTAGGAACCAGAGCTCAAGAGTGGTCATTATTGATTCATGAAAGCTAAGCGGCAGTTATTCTAACCCCGAACACGACTGGAGACTACAAGTCGATTTCGTGCGTGTGGGCCAATGTTGCCGAGCTTATTACATGCATTGAAAACAAAGAGGGGCGAGAAGTCACCTAAGAACCTAAAAACATGAACTACGAACCGGAGTTTGCCAAATTGAAGAGATCCGCTGAATGGAATCAGTGAATGATAAGCCTCGATTGCTCGATCCAGGGTTGTTCCCTCTCCGGGGATTCAGCGATGGCAGCGCAGGTGTGGGCGTTGTTGGTTGAGTGACGTACTCGGGTAGTTCTCCTCGCCTGACCCGATCCTCGATAAGGTCTCGCAAATGTCTGCAGTCATCAGTGTTGTGACCGTCCATGTCACAAAATATGCAATGCCTTCCAAAGTTGTGCTGTGCTAGCGTTTGTTCCCTCTTAGAAGGCCTTGGATATGAGGCAGCACCCCCTGTATCTACATAGATATTGCTCAGGGTGTCATTCAGTTCAATGTATTTTTCGTATCTGGACCCTCCACGGCGTGGAGGATTACGATCATTCTTTGCATTGGCTGCTCCTTTGCCTTTTCCAGAATCATATGGTTCTCCATATTTGAGCATGTTGACTTCGAGGGTTTTCTTCTCGGAAGTTGCATCTTCTTCCCGCAGAAATCTATCTGCTTCAAGGTAGAATTCGCCGAGATTTCATGATGGATCTCAGTACAAGGATTTTTTTAAGCTCCGAGTTATCTAGAACACCGGATACTGCTGCCATCAGTACCGTCGATGGTTCAGGGCGATCAACTGATGCTGCTGCAACGTTGAATCTTTCCAGGAATGAACACAGAGTTTCTCTGGGCCTCTGCTTGATTGTGGTGAGGGACATGACATTCTTGGGTCGTGCGATGTGGACCCGAAATTGTTCAAGGAAGCATGCGACCAACAGGTTACAACTGCTGATCGATCCCGTTTCTAGCTTTCGAATCCACATGGCTGCTATATCAGTTAGAAAGAGGGGAAAACATTTAGCCATGACGTTTTCCGATGTCGATTGAACTTCCATATGCCGTTTGTAGCGCATCAAGTTCACGGTAGGATCTGTCCTGCCATTGTAGGGCTCCAGTTGTGGAAGTTTGAAATCCGGGGGATTGCAAGAATTCCTGATTTCTTGTGTGAACGGGTTGTGATTGACGTCATCCACATCATTCTGATAAGTGCGGCCTCTCGTGAGGCATTGAATGAGATTGGCGAGCCGATCGCCCTCAAAAATTTGTTGCTAGTTGCCAAGATCAGAGCTGGTGCCCCCAGCATTGAATGCAGGAGAGGATGGAAGTTATTGGTGAGCTGTTTCCTAGGGATCGCGGCTCGTGGATCGCGGATCGAGGGTGGTGACCCGACCCGCTTCGAGGGGGTCGGTTCGTGAAGCAGGGGGCGATCCGACTAGGTCCTGAAGGTAGGTCACGACCCGTTGTTGTTGAGCAAACAGGAGTGAGTTGCTGGGATTGGCTCGTGAGCCTGGTGGTGCACCACGATCCGTATCGTAGTTCAGAGGTGTATCACGAGATGGTTGATGCTGTTGAATGGGGGCTTGCAATCCGATGTTCATCTGATCTGGAGCTGAAGTAGATTGCAGTGCATTTCCAAGAGCGAGTGGGTTGCCCCCGAGTCCTAGTGATGCATGAGCCGCTTATGTGGCCTCGTTTCCAATGACTTGAGCGTTACTCTGCCTTCCATCCATCTGAGCGAAGAATTGGTTGATCATTTCCTGTTGTTTCTGGAGGAGATCATCTTGCCGTGCCATCTGATCTCACAGTTCAGTGAGAACTCAGTCCATCTCGTCTCTGGTCAAGTATGCAGAAGGATCTCCATGAGAGGAAGCTTCTTGGCTTGCCTCGTTCCTTGTGCCTTCAGCGCCAGCATCATCAGCATGAGTGGAAGTTCTAGTCTTCTTCCTTTTTTTTTTTCATTTATCCAATAGCCAAAAAATCCAAGCAGAAGTTGAAGTTGTCGTGTGCCCCCTACCTGGCACACCAAAATGTTAGACCAAAATCTGGTCCTAACACCCAAATGCAGATCACATATCACAGAATGCAGAAAATGATAAATTAGAGGAGATACGCGAAGTTTTTATAGTGGTTCGATTGTAGATGTAGCCTACGTCCACTTTATAATCTTATTGTTATACTGACAAATTACAAGAATCAGTTATATGCAGACACACAATCCGTGTGTTAATTGAGATTACAAGAGGAGAATTTATTTGTAGAAAGGTGCAAAGTCCTTGCAATCGATAATGGCCGAGGCTGTCTATATGTAGGAGAAAGTCTCAGCCAAAAAGTCAGAGAGAATCCCCTTAAAATTCCATGTAGAGTTGTATTTATAGCTGTAGGAGAGCTTCTGGGAAGACCGGTTCGTGATGGGGTACGTGGCACCCGATCCGGAAAAGTAGGAGCAAGAGGTGGCATGAGAACAGGTCAAAACAGTGCATGTATCAGCAGGTGCAGGGGTCGGTTCGTGATCATGGGATCGGATCGTGATATGGGCTCCACGAACCGAGGTCTGATCGTGAGCTGTATGGTGAAGCTGGTGTGTCACAAGCAGGTCGTGATCAAGAGGTGTACCATGAACGGGTCATGGTCTCAGGGTGCGCCACGATTCGAGGGGGGCGATCCGATGAAGGGCGACCCGAGGGTGCACCACGAGCCAAAGAGGATGCACAAGCTGTATTACGATCGGGTGACGCTTCTTTGCTTTATCCAGGAAATTGCCAGATTACACCCATTCACGGAAACGGGCGTAACTTTCAAACCGTAAGTCCGATTGAGCCAACCAAAGCTCAAACTGAAGCTAATTTAGAGATCTACAAGAATTACAGAGCTTAGCTCCATAATTTCACATTAGAGAAAAAACATAATAGCTTTGAATGAACAAGTCTAGAAATACTCAAAACAATGAAATTGTGCGCCACATACCATGCGATTTATTAGATCATTTAAATCACAGCCTTATCTTCGTGGAAGGTGCTAAAATGTGTGAATTTATGTTGAAAAATATATTTTAGAAAAATCAGATTTTAAAATAAATTTCAGAAAATATTCAAAAATCAACTTTGAAAATCTCTTTACAATTTACAAATATTAATTATGCTTTATACAAAATCACTTTTAAACATTTTCCTTAAACAATAGGTAAATAAAATATCTTTTTTAAATAGCTTATAACTCACGCACGTGTGCTCGGAATCTTAAATAAAATAACACAAAAATATTTATTCATAAATAAGCAAAATCTCAATAATAGATGCATGGAAATCTAAGCCTCTTCATGGTAGAAGCAACCCAAAACATTCTCATGAAAATAGTTTAATATATGAATAGAATGATCCGGAGCAATCAAGACGAACACACACACAATATATATATATATATATAAAGAGAGAGAGCGATAGGAACAAGAGCATCTCAAACAGTGCAACACACTTATAGCGCCCTGATTTCCACCACACATTTTCATTTCTCTCTCCTCCCACTAAATCTCTCTCCCCTCTAACTTATTATAATATAAATGAGTGGCCCTAGTGATGGACCCAACGTAGTGGGCAGGGTCGGCAATTGCTCTACCTAAGATTTTTCCAAAAATCAAATACTGATGCTCAAAACCAAAATCAGAACAAACGAAAAGAAAAAATCTAACGGATCTCTGCGCCTTCTCTCATCTCTGTGCGTGGACGCGCCTTCTCTCATCTCTGTGCGTCTCCTCTTCTTAGGTCCTCATCTGCCTCTTGTGCTTGCCATCTTGTTCCTCTTTCAATTAGCAGAAATTTCAGCTTTCAAGGTACTGTTTTCAGCAATTTTTATTTGTAGAGAATTTTGTTTGCACTTTGCAGCGAATCGGTACAGTAGTAGTGGAATATGAAACACGTTGCTTATGACCATTTAGTAGTGAATTTGCAGTGATTTTTTTGCAGTGAATCAATACAGCGATACTGGAATATGAAACACATTGCTTATGGCCATTTAGTAATGAATTTTGTTTGCAGTGAATTTGTGGTGAATTATATTCTAAATTCATATTCCATTACAACGAGTTTTTATCTTTATCAGTAAACATTCATATAGTAGAATATGAAATATTGTACAGGAACTTTGTTTGTTTGAATTTGCTTGTGTGAATTTTGTTTGAAATCATCCAGAACTTTGCAGTGTGAATTTTGTTTGTGTGAAATTGTCAAACCCATGAGTTTTCATATGTGTTAGAGAACACTAAATTATCACAAAATCAATTGGCAATGCGAATGGTGAACTCTTATTGTTTATACATGATTTATTTTTATAAATTGATCAGTGTGGGATTTGTCTCAACAGCCCCCGCAGGTGTGACATATCCTGAACCTCACACGTGGATCTTATGTGTGACGTAAGCAAGTGTGGCTTGTGCACACGAATTAAACCTTGCTTAGATGCCATTTAGAGAACCCCAAATTATTACAAAACCAATTGGTAATGTAAAGGATGAACTCTTAATATTTATATAGGATTCATTTTTATAAATTCCCTGGTGTGAGACTTGTCTCAACACTATGTGAGTACATAGAATTTTGTTTGTTGGTAGACATTAGCCTATCTGAAAAACAATTCAAAGCATATTGTTTGTTTTGCTTATTTTGTTTGTTCAAACTTTACCTGTTTGTTTGTTTTGCTTGTTTGTTTGATGCTTAAATTGCCTAAAATTGAAATGGTTAGTTCAGTGTTTACATAAAACAAATACTTGATTTTTTTAAGCTATGTTGAAGAAACCATCAAAGACGTTATTTTCATTTTATACAAAAAAAGCTGATGCTACTGGGATTTCATCTCCTGGATTTCCTCTAAATTCTAGGACAAGTAGCTCAGATCTTATAGATCGCCCCACAAAAATTCAAAAAGTGAAGATAGTATCAAACATGATCCAAGATTACGACAACCAGTATGGATGTATCATTTTAAAGAACAAGATGCAGTTCGTCGTCGTTATATCGTAACGGGACCATGTCAACCCGATTTAAAATAAAAATTCAAAAAAATGAAGATGGACATCGTATGAATTTGAATGGTTTAAGGACCATAAATGGCTTGAGTATTCAGAGACAACTCAAAAAGCTTATTGATTTCCATGCTTT
This sequence comes from Allium sativum, assembly GCA_030737875.1. NCBI lineage: Eukaryota > Viridiplantae > Streptophyta > Magnoliopsida > Asparagales > Amaryllidaceae > Allium > Allium sativum. The sequence goes on along the minus strand of CM060915.1, from coordinate 733,033,123 downwards.
CTCTTTGAAAAATATTTCTCAACAACATAAGCAAGATACATGGATCTCTAGTGGTTTTAGTAATTGGAATGATTCAATGGAAAAAAAATTGTTGTCTCAAAAACCTCGAAGGAGGACCAAAATCATTGCATTCAAATAATGCCACATTATTAAAAAATTTGGGTAACCCATCTCAAAGTATTGAGAAGCAACCGATTTTACAATCAAAAACAGAAATAAATAAAAAGCCGATTGTGAGTCATTACTTCTGTGAAAGCTATTTTATAGCTAGCATGTCAAGGTTGTGCTCTTAGAGGAAACGATGAATCCACTGATTCTTCAAATCGTGGAAAATTTCTTGAATTACTCAAGTATTTTGCTTCCCTTTGTCCTGAAACTGAAGAAATTATATTAGAAAATGCCCTTCGAGATGCTTCGTATACTTTTTTAAAGATTCAAAAAGATATAATTAAAATTATGGGAGAACTAGTGAGAAAAATTTTTGTGAAGAGATAGATGATTTCCAATTTTGCATTCTTGTTGATGAATCACAAGATGAATCAAATGTCGATCAAATGGCCATCGCTTTAAGATATGTTAATAATGAAGGTTATGTTAAAGAGTGTTTCTTTGATATTGTTGGGGTTGAAGATACCACTGCGCAAACTTTGAAGAAACTCTGCTCTAATGTTCTTGATCAAAATGGGTTACTTGTTCAAAATATGCAGGGTCAAGGATATGATGGAGCTACTAAAATATGTGAGGTGCTTGCGGTGGATTGCAAAAGATATTTTTAGAGGAATGTCCATATGCGTATTATATGCATTGTTTTGCTCATCGATTGCAACTTGTATTGGTTGGGGCTTCTGGCGAATTATATGATATTGAATTGTTTTTTCAAATGCTTAATTGCATTGCAAATTTGGTGAGTTCGTCTCCCAAACGAAATCGACAACTGAAGACCGCTATAAGAAATGAAGTTGAAAGCTTGATGTTGTTGAGTGGTACATTACAAACAAGTAGGGGAGCGAATCAAAAAAACTACTTTAAGACGTCCAAGTTCTACTCGTTGGAGCACACATTACTCATCAACATATAGCTTGCTTAGCTTGTATAAACATACTTTTGGAGTTCTTGAAATTTTAAAAAAGAAGGGTTAAATAGAAAAATGTGTGCTGAAACAAGTGGAACTTTACATGGAATGAACACATTTTGGTTTGTCTTTATATTGCATTTAATGGTTGAAGTAATGAGAACTACTGAAATCCTTTGTCAAATACTTCAAAAAAAATCTTAAGGTATCTTAAATGGAATTAACTCGATCTTAATCACAAAAACTCTTCATCTCAATTTGAAAAGTGATGACAAATCGCAAAGTTTCCTGAAAATTGTGATATCGTTTTGTAATAGTAACTCAATCGTTACACCTGATATGAGCTCTCATTATTTAGAAGGAACAAGACGCTCATGTCAACAACGAGATGAAATCACAGTAGAACATCATTACCGTTATGATATACTAAATGAAATTGTTGACACACAAGTAATGGAGTTGATCACTACGAGATTTTCGGATACAACAATTGGCTTTTTAAGCCTTATCTCGGTTTTAGAGCCAAAAAATAACTTTGAAGCATTTAAAATTGAAGAAGCATGTTCACTAGCCGGAAATATTATCCGGAAGATTTTAGTGAATTGGATATTGGTTTCCAATTGAGACAATAGTTACAATATTATGAGCAGGATGTGCGACTTAATTCTCAATTTTGTAATATTTCTACGCTTTCAGGTTTAACTATGGAGCTGGTTAAATAAAAAACAGCCGAAAGATACTGTCTCGTTTACCAAATGATTTGTCTTGTATTAGCTCTTCTTTTATCAACTGCAATCACAGAGTGAACATTTTCAACTATGAAATTAATCATAACACCACTTCGCAATAAGATGGGCGATGATTTGTTTGGAAATCATATGATAATATATATTTTGAAAGGGAAATTGCTAAAAATCTTGATCTTGAAGTGATTGTAGATGAATTCCGTGAGGTTCGTAATACATGCCTTAAATAGATTATCTAGTATTTGATGTTTTTGTATGCAAACTTGCCAATATTTTCTAAGCTAATGCAAATTTGTAAGTTTTTTTATTTCTATGCATGTACAATAGTTTCATATTTCAGTACATTTTCATTAATTTAATTGTTTTTGTAAAACATTTGAACACTGTTCTAATTTTGCCCAGCACAAACTAAAATCCTAGTTTCGTCGCTGAGTGACCTTTATCGAGGGGCAAATGAAATGTTACAAAATAAGAATGCTCTAGAACTCTCCTCACACACACACACACAGAGAGCGTGAGAGTGACACACACACAGAGAGAGAGAGAGAGAGAGACACACATACACAAACAGAGAGAGAGAGAGAGAGTGACACACAGAAAGACGGACGCAGATATAAAGGTACCTGGGCCATAGCCCGAGACAAACCTTGAGCATTCGTTTATTCTTCATAAGCCTAAGTCATATTTCTAGTTCAAATGAGTGAATCATATAATCTACTTTGTACATTCTTTTTTCAAAAGAAAAGTCAACAGTTGAAAGTGTGTTGTTGTCACATATGTAAAAAAAAAAAAAAAAAAAAAAAAAAAACTTTATGCATGAATCTCAACTAGAGTCTTTATTAATTTAGGACAATTTGCATGGTATTTGACATTTTATGACATTTGCGCTATTATTTTATGTTGTTTTTATTATATGAAAGTATAATAAAAAATATATCATTTATTAGAGCATCTCTAGCAGCCGCGGGGATTCATGAGGAGGAAGCGGGAAATAAAATGGGAGAAACTCCTGTTCATCCAACGGCCAAAAAGAAGAAAAACAAAATTTGCGTTAAACGGAATTTGCAAATCCGTTTATCGCTTTTCTTCCCCAAAACGGGTTTCAAAACACCAATTAACTTAACGTAGTTAAAAAAATAAAAACTTTTTTGCAAACGGACTTCAAAAAACCAACTAAAACTTAAATGGTTTTCTGAAATTCATTTACGGATTGACACTTTGGAAAAAAAAAGCAAGAATCGTTATTTTCATTGCTTTCTCGTGCTCAAATCCACAATGTTGTAGCGCGAGGAAACAAATAAAAACGGCGACAATCACCTTTGTAGTTATCTCCACGCTGTTGGAGATGCTCTTATCTTCGAAGTCAAATATTTAATTCCATCCGAATAATTTGAACTTTTGGCTCCGTCCCCTGGACGCATATGCACACATATATAGAAGGGTCGACTAAGTCTTATTTTTGGTAAAACTTTACTCTTCATATCAATTACGAGTTTTTCCTTAAATAATCAATAGGTAATAAAGGAGAGTAACTTTAATTATTTAATGTGGATTAAGAGAGATTGAAATTCAAGAAGATACGAGATGTAGCACCTCAAATACTTCTGATTTCAGCCATATGATCCTAACTAAATAATATAGCTATGTCTGTGAAATTTTCAGCTCATGTGGCCTTTCAAACTAACAACAGGTGTGGTCGGCTTGCAAACCACCAGTGCTGCTGTTAACTAATACTAATAAACTAGGTCAACTAGTTTGCAGTGATTAGAGACCCTCATGCTTCATATTCTTTATTGAAATATGTACAAAAAATAGTTTATCGGTTTTCTTTACCATCAACGTCTTCACCAACCGGTTATCAGTGATCATATTTTCAACGGCTGCTGGCACAGTAATGCTTCTCTTAGAAAGTAAATGTGTGTTTATGTCAACTTGGTAGGTTTATATATATTCTTTTAGCACACAGGTGGTCTGGTTATTCTACCAATAATGGAGACAATTAATTAACAAGTTGACTGTATTTTATCACCTACTATTTGGCCGAAACATATGAACCAATAATGGAGACAACCAGTTCGACAGTTGCAAGCCAACATGTAATGATACCAACTTTAATAATAGAGTTATATAGTAATATTCATGATGGCACGATTATTTTAAACCTTGTAGTTAACGTCAAACCGTTTATACATGGAATAATTATGACATCTACATAGGGAAGGAAGAAAAATAAAACATAGATCATGTAGTCATCGAACGAAATGGAACTATGATGTTCCAAAGGTCGTCGTGATTAACGTGTAAAACTATATATAATACTGAATCTGCCATTTGCAGTCTGTGTTCCAGTCTACGGTTTTAGTAGATGCGCCCTGTAAGCGCAGCTACAATTACTGGTTGCCAAAAACAAATCTATTGCTTGGTCAAGCTAAAAATTCGGTTGCAGATGTTTGCTTCACACACACACCCCAAAAAACAATTTTTTTTTTTTTTTTTTTTTTTTTTTATAAAAAAAAAGGAGATTTCTAATAGCATGTAAACTGAAATCTAATTTTCGTTCGTAGGTTTGTACATTTGATGCTGAAGATACAATGCTTTCTGATGTTTTTCTCTTTTTTTTGCCTTGCTCCTCCAGCTGTTAAGCATACATACTAGTGGAGATGCTCTCATGCACCATACAACAGTTTACATATTCGTGCTGGGAATGGTGAGAACTGTGAATGCTCATGGACCAAGCATCGAAATCAGATGGATAACGTTTAGTTATATTCTTTATATGTGGACCTGTCTTTTTCCCTTATCTTCTTTTCAAATCTTAATTAATTTTAGCACATATAGACCAAAATGAGTTGATGTTGAACTACAAATTGGTATGTATCGATAACTACATGTGGGATTGAACTACAAAATCATAAAAGAATACATTCTGCATTCGAGCATGATAGAGTATAAACAGAAGAAGAAGAAAAAAAAAGATGGGAGGAAATGTTAGTTTAGTTGATGGATGGATGAGTCCATACAATTTGGTCCAAAGCTCATGAGCAATGAAGGACTTGACATTTCCAAGTATAATACAAGGTTTTGGAACAGAACCATGGACTGACACTAATGCACCAAGCCTCGAGATTTGGTCTACTTTTGACCTGGTTCATTTAATAAAACAAGTGAATTTAAAGGCTTTAATAAAACCAATCTGCTTATCCATTAAATAGTAGTAAAACAGAAAATTTTAAAGCTCACTTCTTACTTTCACAAGTTCGTTCTCTCTTTTATAGATAGTAAAGCATAAACTTTTAAACTCTCTTTTTACTTCAAGATACTTTCTCTCTTCTACTTAAATCTTTCTGGATATTTTATTTTTTAAAGTACATTATCGTTGTATGCTTATTTACAATTTCTTTCACGTTATTTTTACTTTTTCTATCATTTTACATTTTGACATGGACATTTAAAGTTTACACAATTATTTATTAATTGTTAGCTCCTAACATTTTACGTTTAAGTCCAGGTATTTGAATTAATTACAAAATCCAAAATTTAAGTAATTTAAATAAATCTAAGTAACTAATATATATTTCTAAATACTAAAAATGACAAAAATATGTTTTTTTTCGTTCTAAATATCTATACTTTAAACCTTCTATAATCATTTAAGTCTCTTTCAATTCTTTCTCGACGCATACGCGCATCCGATGGACGTGTGCATAGATGTATTTGATCAAAGCTGAAAATAATGTTTAAAATGGACAAACATGTCCAACAGACAATTGAAACATAGCTGGTTTATGTACAAAGAGGAGTAAAAGTAAGAACACAAAGCAACAAGACCGTTAGCAACAACCTGCATGGTTCCAAAAGATCATACGGTAGAAAGAAAGAAAAATGCACATGGCCATATAAAATGGAACCAAACCGGATACAACGGGTAAAACAAAATAAAGTAAAAAAGACCTCAGTCTAGTTGAAGGAAAATGATTTAAATGATGCTAGGTAATTTATTTAACTATCATTTTATGTACATCATCATCACTGTTATCAAATCAAATCCACTGTCCCCAAAATCCTTTATCCCCCTATATCCAACCAACCAGGACCCTTGATTTTCAACTTTTTGTAGTTAAGTCCACTTTCTTTTTTTGACTTAATTACAAAAAGGTTTAAATCAGGAATCCTGATTGATTGGGGATAGAGAGATAGAGGAATTTGGGTACAGAGGATTTGCTCTCGTTATCAAATTATGTTGCACTATATCATAGAAACATCTTCTCCAAAGTGTGTAATATAGTTATTAATGATATTGCATGCCGTTGTCGTCTTTTTTGATTTTTTTTCCCATTGTTTAGATGATACTAGATGAAGTTAGCCATGGCCTTTTGTTCTATATTTATTGGTATTTGAAGAATTTGCTTGAACTTTTTATATATTTGCATGGTAGTTGAAGCAGGACCGCTATTTTATCACTTTTATAAACGGTTGTTCTGATTTCACATATGTATATCTCATAAAAAATAAAAGTGATACATTTGATATGTTTAAGACATTCAAAACTAAAATTGAAAATCAATTAAACAAGAAAGTTAAAAGACTTCATAGTGATAGAGGAACAGAATATGAATCTATTCTATTCTGAATTACTATATACTACATGACATTATACGTGGAAGAACTGCACCTTATTCACCTGAAATGAACGGTAAAGCTAAAAGAAAAAAATAGGACCTTTACCGAATTAGTAGTTGCCATTTTATTAAATTCTGGTGCAGAAAAATATTAGTGGGGGGATATATTATTAACGGTGTGTTATGTACTAAATAGAATCCCTATATCAAAAAGTAAAATTTCACCGTTTGAAATTCTGAAATATTACAAACCCAATGTGCCCTATTTTAAAACTTGAGGATGTTTGGCATATCTTCGTATTTCAGACCCTAAGAGAGTAAAATTAGCAAGTAGAACATATGAATATAGGGATTGGCCACAACTAAGAGAGTAAGTAGAGCAAGTAGAAGATAAATACACATAATATAATTAAATGAAATGATGTTGATTTTTTATGAAACAAAATTTGCTTTTAAATTAAGGAATAGTGGGGGCGCATCAAGTAATTTATTACCTGTAAGAACATAACCTAATGAACGTTTTGAAAATGAACCTATAAAAAGTAAACGAGCAAGAACCACAAAAGATTTTGGTTTAGATTTTTGTACTTTTACTATAGAGGAGGATCCCTCAAAACTCCAAGAGGCCTTATCTTCACTAGATGCCGATTTTTGGCAAGAGGCTATAAATGATGAGGTGGATTATTTGGAATCCAATAAGACTTGTAACTTATTTGATTTTACCACCTGGTTGTAACTCTATAGACAATAAATGAGTGATTAAAAGAAATCAAGATATGATGGCACAGTAGATAAATCTGTAGCTCATTTAATAGATAAAGAATGTGAGCAAGGACAAAATATAGATCTTACTGGCACCATTTCACCTGTAACTGGAACTACATCCATTCGAGCATTAACTTCACTTGCATATATTCATAATTTTAAAAAGGATGTTAATACTGCATGTTTAAATGGTGAATTGGAATAGGAAATTTATATTGACCGATTCGAATAATTTATAGTTCATGGTTAAGAACATAAAATTTATAAATTAGATAAATCGTTATATGGTTTAAAACAAACACCTAAGAAATGGCATGAAAAAATCGATAACTTAATAATCTCATATGGATTTAAAGTTAATGAAAGTGACAAATGCATTTATTACAAATCTAAGAATGACATTTGTACAATTATACGTCTTTACGTGATGGCCTACTCATTTTTCGGTCAAATGTTCATGCCATAAACAATGTTGAATCTTTGCTAAGTGCAACCTTTGATACGAAAGATCTAGATGAGGCGAGTGTAATCCTTGGTATTAAAAATACTAGGTCCGAAAATTGGACTTTCTTTGGATCAATCTCATTATATTGAGAAGATTCTAAAGAAATACAATTACTTTGACTGTAAACCTTAATGTACACCATATGATCCCAGTGTGAAGCTATTCAAAAGCACTGGTGAAGGTATAAGACAATCTGACTATGCGAGCATCATTGACAGCCTTTGGTATGCCAATGATTGTATTAGACCTAACACTGCCAATGTCGGGATTATCATACAGGTTTATCAGTAGACCTAGTATAGAGCATTAACATGCTATTGAGAGGGTCATGAGATACCTAAAATAAATCATGAACCTTGAATTACATTATGAAAAGTTTCCAACTATTTTTTAAGGTTATTCCGATGCAGATTGGAATGCATTACATGATGATTCAAAAGAGACCAGTGGCTATTTATATTTAGCATTACTAAAGGAGTTATTTCTTGAAAAATTCAGGAAACATACTATTTTGCAAGTCTAATATAGAGACTGAGATAATAACACTGGCTACAGCTAGTGAAGAAGCAGAGAACTAAAGAAATCTGCTACTTGAGATCCCCATATGGGAAAAACTGACACCAGTGTTGTAATCTACTGCGATAGTTCCACGGCTATTGCAAAAAGCTCAGAACCGTTATTACAACGGTAGAAGATGACAGTCGTAAGCACAATACTGTAAGAGAACATCAAATATGTAGTGATGACAATTTGACGGCTATTGAAAAAAGGATATAACCGATACTATAACGGTAAGAAATGACAGTCATATGCACAGTATTGTTAGAGAACATCACATTTGAAGTGATGATAATTTGGCAAATCCTTTAACGAAAGGACAGACCAGAAAGAAAGTCCTTAATGATTCTAAAAGAATGGGACTGTTGCCCTGAGATTATGGAATCACTCACAATGGTAACTCGACCTAAATGACTGGAAATCCCAAGAACTAGGTTCAATGGGTTAAACAAGTTGTGTTGTAATAGTAGATGGACATGCTAAATTTATATATTAAGAAGCATGTATTCCTGAAGTGATTAGAGAATGAGTTAATAGAAACTCTTAATGAGATTTATACTCTATTTGGAGTGTAGTACCTACCTTAAGGAGTACTCTTGATAGACTCACCTATGTTAATGTGGAAATGTGATCGTTTTCTACGGAGTTTTGGGCAAGATTCCTAGAGCGTTCACTAAATTTAGATAGACATGCATGGCTATAAATGCACGGGCTTATTCGATTGCACTCTAGAAAGGTTGTGTGTGGTTTGATGTCAAGAATAGTGTAACAACCCAAATTCCGATAGTTCGATTTTTTTTTAAATTTCTAATCTATCGAAACTCATGTTGGTTTGTCTGGTATCCTGCACAAAAGACAGAGATATAAAATATATCAGAGATTAGAAAACATCTCATAGCGAAATGAATAAAATATAATATAATCAAAATATAGCCTTACCCAGATAATAATACCGCCTAACTAGTATCCAAAGCTATCATATCTCTGCCTCAAATCTAACCTGCGAGTATGTTATGAGGAGGGGGTTAGAACACAAGTTCTGGTGATTGGATTTAAACTATACATTTTGGATAACCCTACATATACCGTTCAGTTACATTTTCTTATTTGTTAGGTTACTTGGGTTAACAACACTCAGGGATTGCACACACGTTATACCCATCTACTCCCTAGTTGATTAACCTAATACAGTATATATGTAGCTATCCCCAAATTAATGTACACCCATTGTACCCCACTTGCACAGTCTCCGTCGTAATGCCACAGAAATATACGTAGTCCCTTATCCTACGCCGGAGCAACGTACAGATCTCTATATAACAAAGCTACGTTCCGCGTAGAACCGATATTGCCATGCTACGTAAGCGTACGGACTTCCATCTTTGATCGAATCAGATTCCATCACAGAGTAATGCCCTAAAGTCTACGATGCACCACCCAGAGAAGACATGCATGTATCTAGACTTTCTCACGTACGTATCTTCAATCGTACTCGATGCCTTAACCATACATACTCTCTATTGGGCACCGAGTTTCGTAACAGGGCTGTATAAGAAACACATAACTCGGTCGGGAGCTTTTCAGATATCTATATACACAGATGCTAAGGTCTGCATTTTCGGTGGCTATGGTCTCACCGGACCCCTTCCTCAACTAGTGAAAGACAAACAAAAACTGAGAGCTAGTGGCGTGGCCCCATAAAACAACAACATCCAAATCCTAATTAGCCTGTCCCATAACCAAAGCCTTGATAGCAAAAGGTATATAGTCTTTTGGTTTAGCACTCTGTCTTTCCGCATCACGCATTACGTATCACGCTGACTATCGATGGTTGGTACTCGATGACTTGCTATCAAACAGATGGTTAGACCCGTCGGCAAATCGATAAAATGGTCGTAACCCGCCTAGTCATTAGGCAACTGGTTCGTCGAATCACCAATGCCACCCTACAGCCTTCATACTGCTCCTAGCGGCAGCCAAGGTATACTCACCGGGTAGTAACACGCAGACCTAACCTCTGCGATCACAGTCTGAAAACTGCAACCACATAAAGGACTACCTTAAGACGCGTGTTTCCCCTTCCAGTCCTTCAGACCTAGTAGAATATCAGTAGAACATGCAGATTAATCAGATGGATGTGTGCTCCCCTCGTGCCTTATGACCACGTTGATCTACCCCGTTAGGTTATTCAACTTCAAATGTACAGACTGGTCCAAGCGCCTCAGGTTAACGTGTTATTAGACCTTATTCTAACTGTTTTATTTACGCGCTTGCTCTACTTCATCAGATTTCTAGTTTTACTTGGTTATTTCAAGTCATATTGACATCTTATTCAAGCTACCAATTTCCTCTTGCTTGTTAATTTCAGTTATATTTCAGTTATATAACTTAATCCATTTAAGTTTACTAATAAGCCCATAACATGTTATTTTCTAGATTTAATCCAAGGTCTGTAATATACAATCTTTTTAATTCATTGTCTGATTCCATGGTTATAGTAACATGTTCTGCTTAATTTATTAAGTATAGTTTTTCATAATTCACATGTTTTTTGTTTAACATGTCACTTATTATTTGTGATTAAATATAACTTATTTCATCCCATACATTTACCTCGTTCTTTCTTATTTAATCATAATTTCATCTTACACTGTCACTACAACTTGTTGTTGTTTACTTATTAACTAAGTCTTCCTAACTGAGGTTTATTAATAAGTTTCCTTTTCATTTATTATAACTTCTATCCATATAATAATTCCCACTAATCTTTAATGATTAATAATTGGTCCGACCGTAAAATACCCAAATTGCTCATATTTATTTTTACAAGAAAATCTTTACTACTTTATTTTTAAAGGAAATTGTCCATATTTACTACTTTACTATTTACATATCAATTGGTCATATTTTGCATCAATTTGTAGTTCATTATAACTTTTAGAATGCTAAGGAAGTTGGCTCTTAATTAGGAATTTCTAAAAGACGTTAACGCCTTTTAAGTAAAGATTCAATTTATTTCAAAATCAATATGTTAACTAGATTCCATGCTTTTTTAGTAGTTTCAAATGTTTTGATTCTGTCAGAGAAGTAATTGATTTCATATAATAGGTTTTATTTTCTTACGATTACATCCAAATTTTATAGAGGAAAAATTCGTTTTCAAAATTGGATAAATAAAGAAGTTACCATAGCTGAAATATCCAATCAAAAAGTTCGTGTCCAACAAGACATACAACTTCTATTTTTTGAATTTTTAATCATATTACATATAATATATTCCTTTTGTGTTCATATAGACTTTTGGTATATTATATAATTTCCTTTCTTGATATATAATTGCAAAATCAATATCCTGATAAAATATATTAGTTAATTCACAACCAGATTAGTACAAATCTTTACATCAACCAATTTGTCTACAAATATACCATATAATTCATAGCCTACTAACTATATAGTAAATTCAATAAAGGGAAAGCAGTGAAAAAAATACATTCATATGCAAATTGTATAATACCAAATAAATGCAAATGCAATTAGTAAAAATAGCATCAGTGTGCTTATATTACTTTTGTATGTTGTATAATCCGCTTTCTTGCCATATAATTGCAGATCAAATATTTTCATTGAATATGCCATATAATTCACAAATTGTTGCACAAAACTTTCCATTTATTTTTACTTAAAATTTCAAACGGCAAGGAAATTAGTTTTTTAAAAAAACCTAAGTATACATAGTAACAAAAGTTATCCGCTAGTTGTGGACATTATCATTACGATGTATGATGTATTTTCTGCTAGTCTTCTGTATAGGGATTCCTTAGTTACGCCATTTGATTTCATAATCTACATAATAATTCACAAATTGCCCATATTTACTCATCTATATTGCACTACATTATTAATACCATACGAGGTACACCAAATTCTCCGTGAAATTTAATTTCGTGAGTATGCATATATTTCTAAGTTGAAAGTTCCTCAGCTTCCCTTGAAATAATACTTCATTTCATTCATCCTCCAGACTCTTCTTTTTCTTGCCTTTTGCAACTTCATAAATTTATGTAGTGCTAATGAAATGTCTTTATTCTCGACAGTAAAATACCATTGCTTTTTTTTTTAAATCTTTACTACTTTATCCTAAAAGGAAATTGTCCATATTTACTACTTTACTACTTACATATCAATTTGTCATATTTTATATCAATTTGTAGTTCATTATAACTTTCGGAATGCTAAGGAAGTTGGCTCTTAATTAGGAATTTCTAAAAGACGTTAATGCCTTTTAAGTAAAGATTCAATTTATTTCGAAATCAATATGTTAACTAGTTTCCAAGTTTTTTAAGCAGTTTCAAATGTTTTGATTCTGTCAGAGAAGTAATTAAATTCATATAATATTTTTTAATTTCTTGCGATTGCATCCAAATTTCATAAAGGAAAATTTCGTTTTCAAAATTGGCACCATAGCTGAAATATCCAATCAAAAAATTCGTGTCCAACAAGACATACAACTTCCATTTTTTGAATTTTCAATCATATTACATATAATATATTCCTATTGTGTTCATATAGATTTTTGGTATATTATATAATTTCCTTTCATGATATATAATTGCAAAATCAATATCTTGATAAAATATATTAGTTAATTCACAACCAAATTAGTGCAATCTGTACATCAACCAATTTGTCTACAAATATACCTATAATTCATAGCTTACTAACCATATAGTAAATTCAATAAAGGGAAAGCAGTGAAAAAAAATACATTCATATGCAAATTGTAAAATACTAAATAAATGCCAATGCAATTAGTAAAAATAACATCAATGTGCTTATATTACTTTTGTATGTTGTATAATCCTCTTTCGTGCCATATAATTGCAAATCAAATATTTTCATTGAATATGCCATATAATTCACAAATTATTGCACCAAACTTTCCAATTATATTTACTTAAAATTTCAAATGACAAGAAAATTAGTTAAAAAACCTGAGTATACATAGTAATAAAAGTTATCTGCTGGTTGTGGACATTATCATTATGATGTGATGTATTTTCTGCTAGTTTTCTTTATAGAGTTTCCTTAGTAATGCTATTTATTTTCATAATCTATATAATAATTCACAAATTGCCCATATTTACTCATCTATATTGCACTACATTATTAATACCATACCAGGTACACCAAATTCTCAATGAAATTTAATTTCGTAGGGCGCCAAAATGTTAGACCAAAATCTGGGCCTAACACCCAAATGCAGATCGCAGATCACAGAAATGCAGAAAATAGTAAATTAAGAGGAGACACACGAGATTTTTATAGTGGTTCGGCTGTAGATGTAGCCTATGTCCACTTTATAATCTTATTGTTATACTGACGGATTACAAGAATCAGTTACATGCAGACACACAATCCGTGTGTTAATTGAGATTAGAAGAGGAGAATTTATGTGGAGAAGGGTGCAAAATCCTTGCACTTCAGTAATGGTGGAAGCAGTGAAGAAGAATGGCCAAAAGTCCTTGAAAATGCCTTCAAATGGTGTATTTATAGCTGTAGGAGAGCTTCTGGGTTGACCGGATCGTGATGGGGTACGTGGCACCCGATCCAGGATAATAGGAGCAAGATGTGGCATGAGAATAGGTCAAAACAGGGAGCGTATCTACAGGTCAGAAGTTCGGATCGCGGTCATGGGGTCGGATCGTGGTCATGGGTCGGATCGTGAGATGTACCACAGACGGTTCGTGGTCTGAGGAGGACGATCCGAGGGTGCGTGATCCATACTTCGATCGTGTGTTGCTTCGTCGCTTTATCCAGGAAATTGCCAGATTACACCAGTTTACGGAAACGGGCATAACTTTCAAACCGTAAGTCCGATTGAGCCAAACTGAAGCTCAAACTGAAGCTAACTCAGAGATCTACAAAAGTTACAAAGCTCACTGGGTAATCGCTGTTTTCGGGCCCAAAAGAGGTCGTCTGATAGGAGTTTCGGGCCTGTTTATGTTGAGGATGTGATTTTGACCAAATCTCTCAATGTCTTCTGACGTCGTTTCCATCGCTCGAGCATGTTATCATTCAGGAATTCCATGTGTGACGGCTTTTGCCAAAAAATGTGTCAACACGTTTGCCCCCCAGAACATATCTTGCTGGTTGAAGGAAGATGTGTTCTGGATAATCTGAGAAATCCAAACTCAGAATGCGACGATCACGCCGGATCGTATTAAGGCCAGAAAACCGACGATCACACGGGATCGTATTAAGGCCAGAGAAATCCAAGAAGACCAGGAGTTTGTACCTGCAAGAGGATAAAACAAACAATGCAAGAATATTTCCTAGATGGCCTTACCGGAGCAAACCATCCGAGGAGATGTTAGAGGGGTTCTGAGACGGCCTTACCGGAGTAAGACGACCAAGGAAAAGCAGTGAAGGTTCCAAGACGGCCTTACCGGAGTAAACCGACCAAGGAAAAGCACATGAAGGTTCCAAGACGGCCTTACCGGAGCAAGACGACCAAGGAAAAGCAATGAAGGTTCCAAGACGGCCTTACCGGAGTAAGACGACCAAGGAAATGCACATGAAAATTTGTTTATACTGGACGGATCCAGTTAGGAGCCGGAGCTCAGGTTTGTACTGGACGGATCCAGTTAGGAGCCGGAACTCAATGCTTATTGCTAATTCATGAAAATGCAGCAGTCGTTTGCCGGACACGACTGGAGACCACAAGACGATTTCGTGCGTGTGGGCTGATGTGACTGCTTTTATTGCGTGCAGGGAAAACAAAGAGGGGCGAGGAGTCGCCTAAAAACCTAAAAACATGAACTACGAACCAGAGTCCGTCAAACTGAAGGGATCCGCTGAGTGGGATCATTTGATAATGATCCCGCGATTGCTCGATCCAGGATCATTCCCTCTCTGGGGAGTCGGTGGTAGCAGCGCAGGTGCTGGCGTAGTTGGTTGAATGATATACTCGGGTAGTTCTCCTTGCCTGACCCGGTCCTCAATAAGGTCTCGCAAATGTCTGCAGTCATCAGTGTTATGACCATCAATGTCATGAAATATGCAGTGTCTGCCAGAATTGCGTTGTGCTAGTGTCGGCTCCCTCTTGGGAGGTCTCGGATAGGAGGCAGCACCTCCTGTATCCATGTATATGTTGCTCAGAGTGTCATTCAGTTCAGTGTATTTGTCGTATACGGACCCTCTCCGGGGTGGAGCATTACGATCATTTGTAGCAGGGGTCTTTCCTTTACCCTTGTCATTGCCTTTTCCAGGATTGGGCGGTTCTCCATCTCCGAGCATGTTGACTTCGAGGGTTTTCTTCTCGGAAGTTGCATCTTCTTCCCGCAGAAATCTATCTGCTTCAAGGTAGAATTCGCCGAGATTTCATGGTGGATCTCGGTACAAAGATTTCTTGAATTCCGTGTTATCCAGAACGTCGGATACCGTAGCCATCAGTACCATCGATTTCTCAGGGCGATCCACTGATCTTGCTGCAACGTTGAATCTTTCCAGGAAAGAACGCAGAGTTTCTCTGGGCCTTTGCTTGATTGTAGTGAGTTACATGACATTCTTGGGTCGAGCGATGTGGACCCGAAACTGTTCAAGGAAGCGTGCGACCAACATGTTCCAACTGCTGATCGATTCTATTTCCAACTGCTGAATCCACATGGCTGCTATATCAGTCAGAAAGAGGGGAAAACATTTAGCCATGACGTTTTCCGATGCCGATTGAACTTCCATATGCCGTTTGTAACGCATGAGATGCACGGTAGGATCTGTCCTGCCGTTGTAAGGCTCCAGTTGTGGAAGTTTGAAATCTGGCGGATTGCGGGAATTTCTGACTTCCTGAGTGAATGGGTTGTGATTGACGTCATCCACGTCATTCTGATAGGTGCGGCCTCTCGTGAGGCGTTGAATCAGATCAGCGAGTCGATTGCCCTCAAAAAGCTGTTGTAAACTACCAAAATCAGAGCTGGTGCCCCCAGCGTTGAATGCAGGAGAAGATGGAAGTTGGTGAGCTATCGCCTGGGGATCGCGGCTCGCGGATCGTGGATCGAGGGGAGCGACCCGACCCGGTTCGAGGGGGACGGTTCGTGAGGTAGGTTCGTGAAGTCCAGCTCGTGAGGCCGGATCTTGGAGTAGGGGGGCGATCCGACTGGGTCCGGGAGGTAGGTCACGAACTGGTTGTTGTTGAGCAGGCGGGAGCGAGTTGTTGGGATCGGCTCGTGAGCCTAGTAGTGTTCCACGATCCGGGTCGCGGTCCAGAGGTGTATCACGAGACGAGTTCTGCTGTTGAATGGGGGGTTGCCCCCGAGTCCGGGTGATACTCGAGCCGCGTCAATGGCTTCGTTTCCAGTGACTTGAGCGTTGCTCGGCCTTCCATCCATCCGAGCGAAGAATTTGTTGATCATTTCCTGTTGTTTCTGGAGGAGATCGTCCTGCCTTGCCATCTGGGTCCTCAATTCAACGAGAACTCCATCCATCTCGTCTCTAGTCAGGTATGCTGATGGGTCTTCATGGGAGGAAGCCTCCAGGCTTGCCTCATTCCTTGCGCCTTCAGCGTCAGCGTCATCGGCATGAGAAGAAGTTCCGGTCTTCTTCCTTTTGTTCGCCATTGAGTTTCCTTTCAAGCTAGAAGTTGAAGTTTTTGTGTGCCCCCCTTCCTGGCACGCCAAAATGTTAGACCAAAATCTGGGCCTAACACCCAAATGCAGATCGCAGATCACAGAAATGCAGAAAATAGTAAATTAAGAGGAGACACACGAGATTTTTATAGTGGTTCGGCTGTAGATGTAGCCTACGTCCACTTTATAATCTTATTGTTATACTGACGGATTACAAGAATCAGTTACATGCAGACACACAATCCGTGTGCTAATTGAGATTAGAAGAGGAGAATTTATGTGGAGAAGGGTGCAAAATCCTTGCACTTCAGTAATGGTGGAAGCAGTGAAGAAGAATGGCCAAAAGTCCTTGAAAATGCCTTCAAATGGTGTATTTATAGCTGTAGGAGAGCTTCTGGGTTGACCGGATCGTGATGGGGTACGTGGCACCCGATCCAGGATAATAGGAGCAAGATGTGGCATGAGAATAGGTCAAAACAGGGAGTGTATCTACAGGTCGGAAGTTCGGATCGCGATCATGGGGTCGGATCGTGGTCATGGGTCGGATCGTGAGATGTACCACGGATGGTTCATGGTCTGAGGAGGGCGATCCGATGAGGGGCGATCCGATGAGGGACGATCCGAGGGTGCGTGATCCATACTTCGATCGTGTGCTGCTTCGTCGCTTTATCCAGGAAATTGCCAGATTACACCAGTTTACGGAAACGGACATAACTTTCAAACCGTAAGTCCGATTGAGCCAAACCGAAGCTCAAACTGAAGCTAACTCAGAGATCTACAAAAGTTACAGAGCTCACTTTGTAATCGCTGTTTTCGGGCCCAAAAGAGGTCATCTGATAGGAGTTTCGGGCCTGTTTATGTTGAGGATGTGATTTTGACCAAATCTCTCAATGTCTTCTGACGTCGTTTCCATCGCTCGAGCATGTTATCATTCAGGAATTCCATGTGTGACGGCTTTTGCCAAAAAATGTGTCAACACAAATATTTCTAAGTTGAAAGTTCCTTGGCTTCACTTGAAATAATACTTCATTTCATTCATCCTCCCGACTTCTTTTTTTCTTGCCTTTTGCAACTTCATAAATTTATATAGTGCTAATGAAATGTCTTTATTATCGACCGTAAAATACCAAAATTGCCCATATTTACTTTAATAAAAATCTTTACTACTTTATCTTAAAAGAAAAATGTCCATATTTACTTCTTTACTACTTACATATCAATTTGTCATATATTATATTTTATAGTTCATTATAACTTTTGGAATACTAAGAAAGTTGGCTCTTAATTAGGAATTTCTAAAAGACGTTAACGCCTTTTAAGTAAATATTCAATTTATTTTGAAATCAATATGTTAACTAGATTCCATGCTTTTTAAGTAGTTTCAAATGTTTTGATTCTGTCATAGAAGTAATTAAATTCATATAATAGTTTTTAATTTCTTACAATTGCATCCAAATTTAATAGAGGAAAATTTCGTTTTCAAAATTGGATAAATTTTTCAAAATTGGATAAATAAAGAAGTTACCATAGCTGAAATATCCAATCAAAAAGTTTGTGTCAACATGACACACAACTTCCATTTTTCGAATTTTTAATCATATTACATATAATACATTCCTATTGTGTTCATATAGTTTTTTGGTATATTATATTATTTCCTTTCATGATATATAATTGCAAAATCATTATCCTGATAAAATATATTAGTTAATTCACAACCAAATTAGTACGATCTGTACATCAACCAATTTGTCTACAAATATACCATATAATTCATTGCCTACTAACTGTATAGTAAATTCAAAAAAAGGGAAAGCAGTGAAAAAAATACATTCATATGCAAATTGTATAATACCAAATAAATGCAAATGCAATTAGTAAAAATAACATCAGTGTGCTTATATTACTTTTGTTTGTTGTATAATCCGCTTTCATGCCATATATTTACAAATCAAATATTTTCATTGAACATGCCATGTAATTCACAAATTGTTGCACCAAACTTTCCATTTATTTTTACTTCAAATTTCAAACGGCAAGAAAATTAGTTAAAAAACCTAAGTATACATAGTAACAAAAGTTATCCGTTGGTTGTGGACATTATCATTATGATGTATGTATGATGTATTTTCTGCTAGTTTTCTTTATAGGGTTTCCTTAGTTATGCCATCTATTTTCATAGTCTATATAATAATTCACAAATTGCCCATATTTACTCATCTATATTGCACTACATTATTAATACTATACCAGGTACACCAAATTCTCAATGAAATTTAATTTTGTGGGTATGCATAAATTTCTGAGTTGAAAGTTCCTCAGTTTCCCTTGAAATAATACTTCATTTCGTTCATCCTCCCGACTCTTCTTTTTCTTGCCTTTTGCAACTTCATAAATTTATATAGCGCTAATGAAATATCTTTATTCTCGATCGAAATCTAATCAGGAATTCTTTTCACCATGTATAAATTCACTCACCGAAAAAGAATTGATGCATCTGATGATTTTCTTCCCAATATCACTATTGTGCCTCCACAGCCTTAGCAAAGGCGTCATATTTTCCATCCATAATTGCTTTGATGCATTGATCAAATTGAATGCACTAAAAATGAAGAAGTCAAACAAGGAAGACCTTTGCGAGTTCTGGTATGTTCCACAGTGGGACTATTAATTAATGACATTGTTGTGATAAAACTGCACAATATTGAATGCTAACCTTGCACCATCCTAAAATCAATTTTCCCATGAGAATGTTGCCTTATACATGAATTTTATGGTGCTGGTGACCCAAATACAGTTCTCCAGTATTCATTAGCTGGATGAAAATTTTCAACTGTCTTCCATTGTACCACATAAGAGTGTTAATATTAACATTTCTCACTTTGGAGTCAGAACCTTACATCATACATTGTAATCGATGTACTATTGACATAATTTATTTTACTTTTTTCTTAGAAAAATGATATACTGTCAAGTATAACTTAGCTCAATTGTTGTATGATAGTTAGCATTTGGTATCACCAATATATTGTTCTTACATGAGTATGGGGATAAAAGATGTTTGTGATCTGTTTAATGACAAATTGTCGAATCTGTTCTAGAATCCATATTTTTTGAATCAATATTGCATGATAAGTTTTTTACAGGCATATGTCTTCTGAATGAATATTGCATGATAAGTTTTTTGCAGGCATATGTTTATGGTTATTTCATATATTTTTGAGCTTCTCTTAGCACATCATGTATTTTGCCGCTTTAAATTCTTTAATATTGTTCTACATATATTTACTTGACTTAAATTCAAAACAGATCTATACGAATGATTTCTTGACTTAAATTTAGTGGTTTTGGCCTTTTCACTCTCTAATGTCCATTGTTTTGGACCACTAGCCAATCGGTCAAATATAAAAGAGTTTCCAATTATAGTGCATCAGTAAAAAAAATTATCAATGCTTTAGTTCTGTCTCTAAATGCATTTCTAAATGTTTATGATGGAACAAACCATTTAGTCCATCTAATATATTTAGTCAAACATATATTTACGATGGAACAAACCATTTAGTCCATCTAAATGTGATAGTTTAGTATAATTTCAAGAGAATCGCCCTTATTCCAAAATCCATTCAAAATAAATTTAAACATAAATCCCGAGTTTTCTTATTCCTAAGAAATCAATTGTCAACAAAATAAAAGTTATTCTCTTATCTACAATAGAGTTTTTTTGCTAAAAGAAAGGAAAATAATCTGAGCATTTAGGTTCATGAAAAGAGCGAGTGTTTATTTTCATGAGAAGAGCAAAAATTGGCAGTATGTTGGATAAAATTGTTTACAGTGCGCAAACCATATGTTCATTCCTTAGCAAAGTAGTTAAATTTCACTCTTTAATGCATATGTTTTATGTTTTATGTTTTAAGTTGAAAAGTGTTAACTGTTGGTATAATTGTCTATATTTATTGAAAAGGATGAAAATACAAAACTTATTATCAACATAACATTTCAAATAGTAGTAGGTGTATATTTTTGTTTCCATGCCATGTGTATTTGATAGTTAAGATAAAAGATTAGGATGACAAATGCATACCAGTATTAGCAATTCAGATTATTTCCTCACATAAGTCGAGTTTTGCACAACAATATCTGTATTACATGAAATAAATTAGTTTATTGGAGAAGGATAACTCTGACGGGCTACAACATAGCATAACAAGCCATTAAAATGCTATTTGACTTGGTGATTCTTCTTGCATAGAAAAGAGTTTGGTAAATCAAAATGCTTGAAAACTACAAATCATTTTCGACGACTTTAAGGATAAAAAAGATGATGAAAATGGATTTATTTCAAAACTGAAAGTAATTAAAAAGAAAAGGTAAGTTATATATATATATATATATATATATATGATGACATCATATACACTTATAACATATAAAAAAGAATACATTGCACATAAAAAAGAATGCCTCTACTGAAAGCAATTGAAAAAGAATGCCACTTATACATATAAAAATATATTTAAAACTTAATAACAAAGCATACATTGCATCATATTATATATATATAATGACATCATATACATTTTTTTCTTCATCAAAAAAGTTAACATACTGTAGTTTGTATATAGTTTATATAATATTACTTGAATTGTATCACTTATATAACTTTAATGATTATTTGTTCAATTTTTCACATTTAAATATCACAAAATAAGTTTAAATTGTAATGAATTAAGAACATGTTTTCAAAATAAAATCACAAATAATCATTTTTCTTATATTTATGCCAAAAAATAACCATTCATAACAAAAAAATTAGATGGATAACAGAATAATTAATCAAATAATCATCCACAGTAAAATTATTGTTGGGTGAACAACATGATAGTTACTGCATAAATTATTAGATGGATAACAGAACAATTAATCAAAATAATCATCCATGATAAAATTATTTTTGGGTGAACAACAGAACAATTTATTATTGTTGCCGCATAAATTACAATATTTCAAAATATATATATATATAACTATTTAATATTAATTACAATAGTTTATTTTTTTATCTTTAATATTTAATCATTGTAATATTAATTTTAATAACATAAATTTTAATGCCCAGCAAAGCGGGCAAAAAATACTAGTATGTTATAGTTTCCACTTGTCCCTAGGACAAGCCTACCTATTATCTTTTCCTTTTCAGGTTTATTCATAATAGGTTTTTATCATTCCTCGTTCATTCCAATCCTTTTCATTCATTTCCGTTAATCACAATTAGTGCCTTTTATGTACATATATTTATATATATGTTTATGCACCAGACCTCACACATTAAGTCGACCACTTATGGATGTTGGATTGTCGGGCGGTTCTAGGCAGACTTCTACCCTATTTATAAACATCTCTCTCATATTAATTGTTGACGCAAAAGATGTCGTAAAAACCCAAGATTCCAATTACTAGGAATTATTAATTTAGTCGTATAGACAAAAGTGGAAAGCGGTAAATAACGGTAAATAACACGAGAGATTTATAGTGATTCGGCCTTGAGAGAGGCCTACGTCCGCTTTGAAGAGTCGTTGGAATATTATTTATCACCAAAGATTAAAAGGTTGATACTATCACATAACATCTCCTTACATTCATTTCTAAGTTATACGATGTCATAATTATCATAGATTTCATATATTAGGAAAAAGACACTTTGCCCTTCTTCTTCCTCAAAGTGGAGATGCCATTAAAGGAGCTCTCAAGAGGTCTTAAGTTCACAAATTCCAACCCCTTTAAAGTGTGAGTCCAAGGGGTATTAATAGGGAAGTGGTTAGGTAGGAGTAGGTAAAAATAGGGGACCATACCCAGAATTTCACAACCGACCCCTGCGCATGTCGAAATTTTGCACCCCGCCTTGGGATGCAAATTTCTCACCCCATGGGGGCACAAAATTCGTACCCCGTTGAGTACGAATTTCGTACCGTATTGGGTACGAATTTTGTACCCAAGGGGCACGAATTTCGTCCCCTGTCGGGTACGAAATTCGTATCCCTGTTGGGTATGGATTTCGTACCCTGCTGGGTACGAAATTCGTAACCGAGGGGCATGATTTAGTCCCCTGCTAGGTACAAAATTCGTACCCCTCGGAAGTACGGATTTCGTACCTCCTAGGGTACGAGATTCGTACCCTAAGGGGTACGAATTTCGCACCCTGCTGGGTGCGAATTTCGTACCCCTTAGGGGTGCGAAGTTCATGCTCCGACCGGCGCAAAGGCTATATGTATGGGGGCTCGGGGGCTCGAGATTCGGGTTCGCGACTCCTAGGGATTCGAAGCCCTGATTTGGGAATATGCTAGGGGCACTACGAGACCTTTGGCGGCGCAGTCATTCTTCGACCTATTTCCTTTGCTCCTAGGTATCCCTCTTGGCCTTAACTCCATGCGATGGGTTGAGTTGAGCATGTCTTATGTACTTTTGGGAACCGGACCAAAAAGCTGGTTAATATCTGCCCCCCAAAGTTCGTCTTATCTTGACATGATGTGCTTTGAATTGGTTGAGGTAGTAGTTGAGTTGTTGACTTGTCCTGTAAGTTAAAAGGAAAACAGATGTTAGTTGTCATGCTCGTTCGCTGTGGAATTGTGAATGAACTACCGTTTGTGCGGTGTCATGCGCACATTACTGAGTATTCGTAGTGCATCGCCTCCGTGTGTTTGCAGTGATCGATATGCATACGTAGGGAGCACGTGTACAGGAGCATATTGCGTGATATTTCGAACCCGGGGGTATGATTTTTCTTTCCTTTTTTTTAGGATGTGGTACTTCAAACTCAGGGGGTACGAAATTCCACACCCAGGGGTTCGAAATTTCGTGTCCTCGGGGTGCGAAATTTCGATCCCTAGAGGTTCGAACACTAAGTTGCTAAATTTCGAACCTAGGAGGTTCGAAGTCTCGAACCCAGGGCTGCGAAATTTCGAACCCAGGTTTCGGAATTTCGAACCTGGGAGGTTTGAAATTTCGAACCTATTTGGTAATATAAAGAGAGATTTTCCCTTTTCCTTATAAGTAGCCCCCCTTCATTTCACTTTCTTCTTCAAACTTTCAAGATCGGCCACCATTAAAAAGCTTCGACCCCCTGTACTTCGAATTCGAACGCAAATTAGATGGGTCCTCGAGGTTCTTGAAGGCGAGCGCGGGGAAGAGGACTGTGCTAGGAGGAGGAAGCCATGAGAGAACTTCGAACCCGGATGGGCTCGAGTTCTCGAACCTCGTTGGGGCTCGAGCTTTCGAACCCTGGTGGGTTTCGAGCTTTCGAACCTCGGTGGTTCGAGTATTCGAACCCCACGAGGGTTCCAGCATTTGAACCCCGCGAGGTTTCGAGCATTAGAACCCCGGCGAGGTTCGAGCTTTCGAACCCCGGGCGGTTCGAACGTTCGAACCCTGGCGAGGTTCGAATCCCGGCATGATTCGAGTGTTTGAACCCCGATGGGGTTCCTGTTCTTGAGTTTCACTGGGCTCGAGCCTTTGAACCCTGACCGGGTTCGAGATTTCGAACCCTGAGGGGTTCGAGTATAAGAACCCTATGGGGTTCTAACCTCCGGACTTTGATGAGGAGTCTGGGGTCTTCAAGCCTCAAGTGCGGTGTGTTTTCGCAATTTCCCCCACTGTTTCGGTCCTTCGTTCTCTCATGCCGCCTTAGTAACTGTATGATTGCATATATTCTGACTTTCCACATAGGATAGAGCATATATCTGAACTATGCCTGAACTGTTGGACCGTTTTGAATTTCTTTTATATATCTTGACTTTTCATGACATCGCACGCACATATTAACTATCACCAACATGAGGGGAATAGGTTACTTTACTGCGATGTCTTACACTGGTGTGTTAAAGTATAGCTAGTGATGTAGACAAGATCAAAAACCGGAAAGACCTTGTGACTCAAGGCTTCCTCACCCTCGTCACATACGTCCGATTCTACCAACAGCGGTAGCTCGAGTGGCATTGAGCTTGAGAGAGCTTGAGACTACCAAAGGATCCGTTCCTTCCCAAACTACTAGTTCACCCAAAGTGTCTGAACATGGAAAAAAAATGGAGGTGCAGCATTCTTTCGTTATTCATGAGGAGGTCGACTGTGGACATTATGAGTGGGGATGCACCGGCAGCTCCGGTGGCCCCGCACATGCTGCCATATGCGGTTATCTTAGAAAATATGACAAACTCAGTACCGTCCCACATGGATGCTATAGCAGTTAGAAAGATGGCACTGCGGTTCAACATACCGGTGGGTGATGCCCAGGCCCCGGGAGAGGGTGGCAGGGCTCATGCGCCGCCTGAGGGTCTTACTTCTTGAAACAGACAAGCTTGTTTTTTCGGGTGCATATCCTCGGCCAATGATTTTATTTGGGACATTTTAAGTTATTTTCGCCTCGCACCATCGCAACTGCACCCCTAATGCTTATGCTTCCCTCTTAGGCATTTTTGTTCTCTATCGCGAGTACTTACATTTGGAACCCACCAAAGAGGATATTCTATATTTTTTCAATTTAAGAAGAATGATTAACACCTCGCCCTCCCAATGGTTCCTGGAAGCGTCACCTGCCACCAAATGTTTTGTCGGGAAGTGGCCCAGGCAAATCCCGAGGTGCCCACCAGCGATTAGTATCGGCGACCTCTTGATGCTCTGCGAACGACCCCTGCGGAGTTTCGCAGAACTGATACTGTAACAAGCCAAGAGCACCTTCGCCGAGCGGGGTTGCTTTCTGATGATCGAGCTATAATTAGGCTTGCGGTTGCAAGTAGTATGCTGAAGGAGAGAGTGGCGAAAGGCCCAACTGCCCTTGGTCGGAAAAGGAAAATGCCCACCGTTAGGGCGAAACCGCAAATGATTGCCAAATCCCAAGGAGATGTACGCGAAGACGAGGCTCGCGGTCAAGAGGAGGTCGATAGAGGCAAAGGGTTGTCGAGTGCTCCCATCCCGCCTACGGCAAGAGTGGGGGAAGGAGCGTCGCGCAAACCCCAGTCTCCAGCGACCCATTCAGGGACCGTCGCCTCGCTCGAGGATGAAGGCCAGTTTGATGGCCTTAATAAACTTCATCTAGAGTTGACTCCGTGGCTGAGTACGGTGAGCATTGAAGAGCTAACTCTTTCTACGGAGAGGTTAATTCCTTCGGGCGGACCATAATCTGGTCTTTTGAGAGAAGACTTAGTGCATACACTCATAAACATCGCATAACATAGAGGTTCGCTTCGGTGTGTAATTCAACTAACTTTGACTTGTTCCTTTGGCAGGTGATATGGCTAGAGGGCGTAGAGGACGGAGACCACCGACTAGGAACACCTCCTTTGAGAGCTTTAGAAGAGGGGCCAGTTTGTATGATACCCAACCCCCGCCAGAACAGGGTAGTGAACTTCGAAGTAGGGATCAGTCTCAGCGATATCCAACTCCTCCTCCGCTTCCTCCAATTTGCATGTCTGAGGGAGACTCTCGACTTAACTTAGGCAACTTCTGGCACTTTTCTTCGAAAACTCCCCCGCATACTACACCCTTGGCTCCCGTTCAGAATACTAAGGGGAAGGAGTCGTCGCTTGGCCAACCACGACCGCATAGGGAGATCGTAACAGGGGTACAAGACCTGACAGAGCTTCAAATTCAAAAGCTTTCTATGGAGGAGTGGGGGGCGTTTTTGAAATAGCATTTCCCTCGGCATTACTTTGATGAGATGACCTTCCTTTCTGATCTCTGTCCAGCTCCTGCTGGGGAATCTAGGGAGGTATGGATGCATGTGAAGGTCGCGTATCACTAAGCCAACGAACTTACCAAGTACTCTTTCCATCTTTCGGAGTTGATCAAGAGGAAAATATTGGAGCTTCTTAATCGACAACTGACTATTGATTATGAGAAGACCTCCGTTGGTAACTTGGAAAAGAGATAGGTAGGTCTATCCATTGCGTTGTGGTAATTTAATAGTTAGCCTTTATGCTTCCAAATTTTATCTTTCAATCATGTTGCTGCAGCGGAACTGAAGCACGCATATGAGGTTCTAAAGAAGGAGGTCGAGAATGACCTCTCAAGTTTTAAAGATACCATAGCTAACTTGACTACTAAGAATACAGCCCTCAAAAAAGATAAGGCCGAGCTAGTGCAAACGTCTGCTGACCTGGAAAGGGACAATGCAAGAGTTACCCAACTCCAAAATGATAATGATGCCTTGAGAGAAGAGAATGAAAGGTTACGTGCCAAAAACGACGAGGCTATTGAGCTGAGGAAGCAGCTTGAGGCTATGAGGAAAGCGAAGGAGGATGCCGAGGCCAGTAATAGGGATGTGTTGAGCACGGTCGACGGGCTAAAGGCCGAACACCTGATGGATGTAGAACAACTGAGGGAGCAGCTAAAGGATACGGAATTCCATGTGGAATCATCCTTCTAGGAAATTATCCATAACATGTATGTAACGGTTTTGAGACTCCACGGACTTTCATAGGTCAAAAATTACTCCCGTTAACTGGCCCGAATTGGGAGAGGTTGTTCCCATATGAGGCTTATTTGCGCCACGTAGATGTGGGCACTTTGAATGAACGCCAGCTTATGACTGACCTCCTGACTGATGATGAGCGTGAGAAGCTGGAGGAGGGGAGGAAACTACTGCTAGAGGATGTTGAGAAAGAGAGATTAGCGAGGATCGCTGCTGAAAATGGGAAGTCTGCCAATACTGAGAGTGTGGTTGTGGCGGAGACATTTGGAGCGAGAAGCTCTTACCGGCCACCAGTCCCTGAATCTGCTATAGTGAGCGATCCCGCAACCTTGGGTCAGGTCTTTACTGAGTACAACCCTGAGTATCCGATGCTAGGGACACTGGATTCACCTTACCTACCACGACGAGCACCCTTCCCATCCTTTCAACACCATCCCTGACCGGAGGTAAATTCCCTTTACAATGTATCCTTGAGGATGACGTGATTACCGAATTTGCCAACTAAAAGGTTGCGTTTTTACTATGCAGCCGTTCCTGGATTGATCAGACATCGGGCTCTGCCCCCATGTTTTCGCAAACAACCAAGTCTGGGCCAGGTTTCATGGGAACATAATTTGGAGATGGCGGCGATTAGTTGGACACCTGCTCGGATATAAGGATAGCGCCCATCCTTTATGACGGCCTTACTGATGAAGGAGAGGCGGTTGACAGACAAAGTGCTCATGCCAAAGGTCCAGTGGAAGCCAATGTGCCTTCGATGCCGGCTATGCTGGAGGCCCAAAAAGCCAAAATGGTGGCTAAGTGTGAAGAGTTGGAGGAGAAGCATAGGCAGGAGGAGGCTACCTGACAGGAGGTCCTAATGAAGACCAGATAGGATATTGAGAGGAATGCCACTGAGATGGTTGAGAAGAGAAGGGCCGACGAGGAGGCAGAGAAGAAGAGGGCTACTGATGAGGCCTAGAAGAAGGAGGGTGACAAAGCCCAGCTGAGAGTCACCGAAACCTCTGAGAAATCCAAGGTCAACGACGTTGTGGTGCATAAATCCCAGAAGCTAGCTGATCGTGGGGCTGCCAAGAAGGCAAAGGAGAAGGCGGAGCGGGAAGCCATAGAGGTCTCGGGGAAGAGTGGTGCTGTGGTAGACCTTACCGCCGGGGATGCCCCTAGGCCTAAGTCACATACAATTTTTTTCTGATATCACTGAGATTTCGAGTGGCGATGGTGCAGATGAGAGGCGCCTTTCGGTTTCTCATGAGTCGACTACTCCTTAGAAAGGCCAAGGAACCAGGAGCGGCTCAGGAAAGAAGAGGACTGGCGTGGGGGATGAACCGTCGAGTGTCGAATCTGCAAAGAAAGAGTGCAAATACAAGAAGAAAAGACACGATTAGTGTTAGCAACTTAAGTAGAAGTTACCATTATTTTGGTAGTGTAGGCCGATAGTTTACGCGAGTACGTCACCCGCTTTTGGTTTTTCAAGACATGGTGTGGTTTTCATGTACACCCTGTCATTAGAAAGAAAGATGTTAGACATGTAGTATGTTTAATGTGTGTGTGTGAAAATGGAATATGAATTAGTAAAGATCGCATTTTAAGTCAAGTGTTCGGATGTTCTTTTTATGTTTTCCAGTGTCCTGTACTTGCATAAGCATACTTATCATTACACTTAACATAAAAGCGATTGGGTACCGCGCTCGGGGTCTATTATTCTAAAGGGGTGAGGTAGAGTGTTGGTTTCAGTAAGTCTCCTTCAGTTCATTAAACCCGTAGTTTGCGAAACCAGGCTAAGTGCCTGCTATTTTGGGTTGCCCGGGATTAATCCCAAGTATAGCGAAGGCGTAAGACGTCGTGATTTTTGGTCCGTCCGGTGGGTGGCTCTCCCGTAGTTCATCGGGTTGTTGCAAGCAGCAGGCGTCATTTATTCACTGAGAAGAGAAGCCCATATCATCAGCCTGTAGGATCCGATCGTGGCCATGGGCTACCCCTTAGCCTTAAGAGCTTCGAGGAAGAAACGATTTAAGGTCGGTCTTGGTGTTGCGTCAAGATTCGACCAGGACCCGTAGCCAGGGGAGAAATTTGCATCACTCTTAGTTGGTTGTTGGGTGGCCCCAAGTCGCTTGGGACTTGGGCGCAGAACGATTTATCCTCGGTCTCAGTGCGGGGCCGAGATTCGAGTTAGTGGTTATTTATAATCGGTCGCGCCGCAGGCTGGCCACTCGAGTAGCGTTGCCGGCTCCCGTGCTCGGGGTGTCGGTCATAGCTAATGTTGTTTGGCCTCGATGTTGGTTTGAGGTTTGGATGGTTGTACCGACTCCAGTGCTCGGGGTACCGATACGGTGCTCAGATGTTTACATTTAAACTGACCATCCGGACTAATCAAACGTGTCATGCGTAGAGTAAACAAAAAAGAGATAAGAAGTTGAACATCATTTCTACTAATAACTTTGGTGGTAATAGCCTTTACAATGCCTTGCGTTGCTAGAAAACAAAACATCATTGAAAAGCATAAACAACTGTGTGCTAAGTTATGTAAAGTAGCTCTGCAAATGTTCGTTGTTCCATGCCCTCGGGAGTTCAGCTCCGTCCATGGTTGCGAGTTTGAAAGTTCCATCGCTGAGTCTTCATTGTATGGAGTATGGCCTTCCCACCGAGGATCAACGTCAGCTGGTGGAGGAAAACTTGTTTCAAGACGAGGTCGCCGACGTTGAGGTCCTTATGGCGGATCTTGGAATTGAAGTATCGAGCGACTCATTGCCGTTAGGCGGCTGCTCGGAGGTCAGCTTCATTCCTTTTTTCCTCTAGCAAGTCGAGTGACCCCAAAAGTAAGTCTTGGTTTGTCTTCAGATCGAAATAAGTAACTCGGTGAGATTGAGGCTTGAGCTCAAGGGGAATGACGGCTTCAGATCCGTAGGTAAGGGCGAATGGAGTGCGTCTGGTTGCAGTCTTGTGGGTGGTTCGGTAAGCCATAAGGATAAAGGAAGCTCGTCCACCCACATGCCCCCAGCCTTTTCCAGATGCTTCTTGATGATGGATTTGATGACCTTGTTGACCGCTTCGACTTGCCCGTTGGCTTGGGGATGAGCCACCGTCGAGAATCTTTCTCCGATGTTGTGCTGCTGACAGAAAGCTTTGAATTCAATGCTCTCGAATTGAGTGTCGTTGTTGTAAATGATAGCTTGAGGGACCCCATATCAGGTAATGATGTTGCGTACAATAAAGTTGATCATCTTCTTGGTGGTGATTGTGGCAAGAGCTTCGGCCTCTGCCCATTTGGTAAAATAATCAACTGCGTTGACAATGTATCGTGCCCCACCTCTGGCCTTGGAAGAGTTCCAATGATGTCGATTCCCCACATGGTGAATGGCCACGAGCTGATCATTTGAGTCAATTATGTAGGCAGGGCTCTCGGGATCTTTGAGAAGCGCTGGCATTTATCGCACTTGCGAGCATAGTCTGTGGCGCCTTGATCGAGGGCATGCCAATAATAGCCGTGTCTGAGTATTTTTCTTGCCAGGGTTTTCCCAATAGTATGATCGCCGCACTCCCCTTCATGTACACTGGTTAACACTTTGATACCGTCGTGATGGGCTATGCACCTGAGCAATGAACAGAGAAACCTCTGTAGTAGAGCACCCCACCCATAAGAAGGTAGCGAGCCGATTGGCGAGTGAGCATTCGTCTTTCTTTGTAGCTCCCCGAAAGGGTCCCATGTTGGAGGTAACTCTTGACTGGCGTCATCCAAGATTCAGGTTCAGATTTGATGTTCATGACTGTCTTGGTTTGTGTTTGCTTCAAACTTGGGGAGTTGAGCACTTCGACTGGAGCGAACCCCAAGAGTTGTGAATCCTCGGAGCTTGCTTGTTTGGCTAGTGAATCTGCCTTTTATTTTGCTCTCGGAGAATTGCATGATGACAAAGTGGTCGAGGTAGGTGAGCAATTCCTGAAATTGGGTTAAATATAGAGCGAGTCGTTCCCCCTTAGCTTGATATTCTCCTTGCACTTGGCGCACGATGAGTTGTGAATCAGAGAAGATTTGGATGGTTTTTAATTTGAGCTCGATCGCGATTCTAAGTCCAGCTATCAAGGCCTCATACTCCACATCGTTGTTGATAGCAGGGAAATTTAGCTTTAACACGTAGTATATTTGGTGTTCTTTGGGAGTGATGAGCACGACTCCGGCTCCAGAGCATTTGTTATTGGAGAACCCATCCACGTACAATTTCCATTGAGTGTCGGAAGCTTCAGTGTTCACTTTAGGAGTATCCTCAGGAGCTGTGAATTTTACTATGAAATCGGCGAGAGCTTGTATGAGGATGGCTTGACAAGGGACGAATGTTATCTCAACCTGGCTCAGCTCCATACTCCATTTTAATAACCGCGCAGATGCCTCGGGTCATTTTAGGATTGGTCGCAACGGCTGGTCGGTATAAACCTTTATGGGATGAGACTGGAAGTATGGTCGAAGCTTCCGGGAGGAAATCAATAAGCAGAAGGCCAGCTTTTCCAGCTTCAGATAATTCTTCTCTTCCCCGTCAATCGTTTGCTGATGTAGTAGACGGGTCGTTGGATACGGCTCTTGATGCCTACTAGTGTCGAGCAGATTGTCTGCATGGAAACAGACAAATAAACATATAAGTCCTCATGGTCCACGGGCTTACATAAGATAGGTGGTCGCTCTAAGTGATTCAGAAGGTCCTCGAATGCGTAAACACAATTTGGGTTCCCCTCGAAGTTGCGTTTCCCCTTTCGAAGTAAATCGAAGAAAAGGATGCACTTGTCGGTGGCCTTAGAGAAGAACTGACTCAAAGAGTCGACCTTTCCGTTTAAACTTTGGACATCTTTGATGTTCTAGGGGATGTGGATATCCCAAATGGCTTGGATTTTTTCTGGATTGTCTTCGATGCCCCAGGAGTTGACGATGAAACCCAAGAATTTTCCTAAAGCGACGCCGAAGGAACATTTCAGGGGG
Organism: Allium sativum; assembly: GCA_030737875.1. NCBI lineage: Eukaryota > Viridiplantae > Streptophyta > Magnoliopsida > Asparagales > Amaryllidaceae > Allium > Allium sativum. The sequence continues at coordinate 733,000,812 of CM060915.1, read as the reverse complement.
TTTCATGTCGTACGAGTGAAGAACATTAAACATTTCAAAGAGGTCATGGACGTGGTCGCTTGACACTTTAGATTTTATCAACATATCGTCTACGTATAGCTTCATAGATTTCTCAATTTGGTTCTTGAAGATGCGGTCAACCATGTGCTGATAAGTGGAGCCAGCATTCTTGAGGCCGAAGGGCATGACGCAATAGCAGTAAAGCCCAAGGTCGGTTATGAAAGAAGTATGATCCTGGTCACGAAGATTCATTGGGATCTGATTGTAGCCTGAATAGACATCCATGAAAGATAGTAGTTGGTATCCGGAGGTGGAATCAACAAGTCGATCGATCTTGGGAGTGGAAAGCTATCCTTGGAACAAGCCTTGTTTATGTCGGAGAAGTCGACGCATGTTCTCCATTTACTGTTGGCTTTTTTGACCAGGACTGGATTGGAGACCCATTTAGGGTAGTCGGCTTCACAGATAAAGTTGTTGTTGAGTAGACGGTCGACCTCTTCGTCGAGTGCTTTGGACCTCTCGGGTCCCAGGAATCGGCTTTTCTGCTTGACTGGAGGCATTGTAGGCTCAATACTTAGACAATGGCAAGCGACTGCGGGGTCGATGCCTCTCATATCGGAGTGAGTCCATGCGAACACATCCAAATTAGCCTTCAACTCATTTACAAGATGTCCTTTGATTGTGGGATGGAGTTGCGATTCTATCTTTAGCACCCTTGATGGATCATCGGGATTAACTGGAATATCCACTTTAGGTTCGACCAGAGTAGCCCTCTCATACTCGGGCTCTTCGTCCTTCCATGAGTCGAGGTTATTGGAAAGATGGCAGTGGCGCCTGAGCGAAGGCCCAGACGCCGCTAATTGCTATGCGGAAACGGTCTTGGCACAAGAAGGTGCGGGCACGGCTTTGCCCTTATCCGTATTACGCGCACTTTTTCATTCTATTGTGTAACATTCTCTGGCATTAGCTTGGTCGCCTCTAACTGTTCCAATCCCGTTTTCTATCGGGAATTTCATTAGGAGAGACCAGGGCGACATGTTGATCTGAAACTCTATGAGGAAAGGGCGTCCAAAGAAAGCGTTGTAAGGGGAATCGATGTCTATAACCACGAAAGTGAGGATTTGGACCCGACTCCGATCCCTTTCGCCTAGCTCTACAGGCAAATCGATCATTCCCACTAGGCAACTAGAAGCCCTGTTGAAGCCGTGGATCATGGCGCGACATGGCTTTAAGTCCTTTGTTTCCAATTTCAGCTGGTCGTAAGCAGCTTTGAAAATGATGTTGCCCGAGCTTCCCGAGTCAATTAATACTTTTCGGACAGAAGCAGCACCGATCTGAGTCGTGATAACTAGTGGATCAGTGGTCGGAATCTCAACCCCCGTAGAATTTCTTTCATGGAAAACAATGACGCCCCACATGGGTTTTTGGAGCTTGGATGGGACAGATTCATCCGAAGAGGAGCAATCCTCATAAGTAGCATGCTTTATGGAATTCACGTACTCTTCCATTTTCCGAAATCTATCGTGTGTGGGATAAGGTCCACCACATATAGTGTTAATCATGATTCCTCGCCTCGGGTTAGATGGATCTGGGGCCGTCTTGGCGGGCTCCTGAGGTACTGACGCCTGAGGTTTTGAATTTGCTTCGAGAAGAAATAGTTTTTGGACGTATTGCTCAAGTCGTTTCTCACGGATAAGCTTCTCGATTGCATCCTTGAGCTGACGGCATTCATTGGTGTTATGTCCATACACATCGTGGTAGCGACAGTATTTTCCCGTATTTTTATCGAGGTCAGTTGATTCTTTGGTGCACGGTAGTGTGTTGCATGTCTCTAAGTAAATTATTTCTAAGTCTTCATTCAGCGGGGTGTAGGTCTCGAAGGCTCGGTAAGGGCCGGGTTTTCTTGGCTCCGTCGAGGGCCGACCGTTGTTCCGGCCACCTTGCCTACCATTATTCAGTCTTTTCCTGTTGGGACCTAGCCCTTGTTCTGATCAAAGGACTCTCCTAATTGTTTTCCTCTGAGGTTGTTATTTGCAGCGTCCGCTTGAGGATCGTTGGGGAGACTGGTTTCGAAGAGTCGATTCCGCCTTGCTTCCTCTTGGCGTAAATACTGTCCCGCCTTTTCGTAGAAAGCGTCGAGGCTTTTCGGCTGCTTCCGATCTATCCAGGTTCCGAATTCGGAAGTAGGAAGGACACCTTTTGCTAACTGAAAGAGTACAGTGCGCGGGTCTGGATCCTCGACCTCGGCGAGGGCGATGTTGAACCGAGAGAGGTAGCTTTTAAGCGACTCAGCGGGCCCTTAGTATAGGATGGACTGGGTGAGGGCGTTCTTTGAAGTTTGGGACATGCTTCCTGACTTACTTGACCAACTCTATCGCTAACTAGCTGAAGTTGTTAATGGAATCAAGTGGAAGGCGAGAGAACCATAACAAAGCGGTTCCTGATAAGAAGACTGGGAAGCACTTGCATTTGACTGGGTCGTTGCCCCGACTCGAGTCCATTTGCCATTCATATCGGTTTAGGAAGTTACAGGGATCGGTTGTATCGTCGTAGAGGGACATATGTGGCATGCTGAAGCGCCGAGGCCACTCAGCTTCGTTTACCCTTCTTGTGAAGGGTTTGTGCCTAATGTGTGCCTCCCATGAATCGTGCACGTTCCCTCGCATTTCCCTCATGATCCTCTGGACCATGTCGGGAAGATAAGTTAGATGGGGTTCCGCCATCGGGATCCATGGATTCTGATGAGGTTCAGGAGTTCTATTGCAAGGGCGTCTTCTATGATGGATGTCTGGGTCATCTTCTTCCATATCCTCGACATCTATGATCAGGTTTTGGTAAGGATGTTGAGGCAGAGCGGGCTGATGTGGATCCTGTTCTGGATGGGCGTGAGCAGCAGGGATAGTAGGCCCATTGTCCGGATTAGCGACCGTCGGGTCTCGTCGAGGAGGGGATGGTTGGTCAGGCCCGGTCCGTCATTGATGATCAAGCAAGAACAATCTCAGTATTGTGTTCCCTCGCTATATGTAACTGTAGTTCGGTTTCCGTTGTCGTTCCCATTGCCGTTGGCATGGCCATTTCCGTAATCGTTACTGTTGTCGAGGGCATCAGTATGAACGACGACGTTGTTGATGAGATAAAACTCCTTCTTTGATGTAGGCCCCTAGACTTGGAAGAGGAAGTTTCTGAGATAGTTGGTCGAGGTCAAGCATTGTTCCGAGTTAATTGAAGTTGAGCGACGATGCGCTGACTTTCTTGAAGTTGTCGCATAAGGTCGATGTTATTCCACTTTGCGGCAGGTTTAGCAAAGGAACCTAAAGCTCGTCAAAGTCGAGATGACAAGGTGCGGCAAAGGCGCAAATCCGAGTTTTCTCGGTGAAAGCACCAAATGTTGACTGCAAAAAATGTCGTAAACACCCAAAATTCCAATAACTATGAATTATTAATTTGGTCGTATAGACAAGAGTGGAAAGCGGTAAATAACACGAGATATTTATAGTGGCTCGGCCTTGAGAGAGGCCTACGTCCGCTTTGAAGAGTCGTTGAAATATTATTTATCACCAAATATTACAAGGTTGAGACTATCACATGACATCTCCTTACATTCATTTCTAAGTTATATGATGACATAATTATCATATATTTCATATATTAGGAAAAATACACTTTTGCCCTTCTTCTTCCTTAAAGTGGAAATGCCATTAAAGGAGCTCTCAAGAGGTCTTAAGTTCATAAATTCCAACCCCTTTGAACTGTGAGGCCAAGAGGTATTTATAGGGAAGTGATTAGGTAAGAATAGGTGAAAATAGGGGACCACACCCAGAATTTCGCACCCGACCCCTGCGCATGCCGAAATTTCGCACCTTGTGGGGTGCAAAATTCGTACCCCATGGGGGGCACGAAATTCATACCCCATTGAATACGAATTTCGTACCCTGTTGGGTGCAAAATTCGTACCCGAGGGGCACAAATTTCATCCCCTGTCGGGTACGTAATTCGTACCCCTCGAGGGTACGAATTTCTTATCTCCTGCGGTACAAGATTCATACCCTAAGGGGTATGAATTTCACACCCTGCTGGGTGCGAATTTTGTACCCCTTAGGGGTAAGAAATTCGCACCCTGAGGGGTGCGAAGTTCGTGCCTCGAGGGGCGCGAAGGCTATATATATGGGGGCTTGAGATTCAGGTTCGTGACTCCTAGGGATTCGAAACCTTGGTTCGGGAATATGTTAGGGGCTCTACGAGACCTTTGGAGGCGCGGTCCTTCTTCGACCTATTTTCTTTGCTCTTAGGTGTCACTCTTGGCCTTAACTCCATGCGATGAGTTGAGTTGAGCATGTCCTATGTACTTTTGGGAACCGAACCAAAAAGCCGGTTAGCATATATATATATATATGTGTGTGTGTGTGTGTGTGTGTGTGTGTGTGTGTGTGTGAATTTCAAATGTTATACATACATCTTTTTTTATTTGTGGAATGCATGCATGCCTTATCTTTTTCTTTAATTGCAATTTATTCAATCATTCCACCGTCATTGTTTTAAATGTATACTTCTTCCATTGTTGCATGCAATTAATTGCTTATTTCCCTTTTCTATATATTTGCATGCACTATCATGTTTCGACTTGCACATTTTGTGTGTGTATGTGTGTGTGTCTATATATATATATATATATATATATAACCTTATAAATTATTCCTTATTTTATTGTCTCTTTCCGTTAATATTTATTGTTTACCTTCTATCTTCATTACCTATCATTAATTCTTTCTTCCATTGGCGCATCCTATTTGAAATTCAAACAACGTCTTAATGCACATATTTATTTACTAGCTTTATTTCCATATTTTCAACAAAATTAAGTCTGCCCATTTATTTATTTTGGTCTCTTATTTATTTGGTGTATATACAATTTCAAACTTGAAGTTATGCGTGTGTGTGTATATATATATATATATATTTATATTTACGCACAACCCCCTAAGATTCAAAATTCAAAAATGCCAAATTAATTATTATTTATTTTCCTTTAATTTCATGTATTTTCGAATTTCGAATTCCTTATCTATGTATGTGTATATATATATACACACACACACACTATATATATATATATATACATATACATATACATGTGCATTCTTATCCTTTCAAATTTTGAATTTATATATGCACATATATTTGTATTTACTAGTGGAACATATATGTTTAGTTAGTCCTTTTTAAAACAAAGATAAAATTATGTCACCGTCGGGGTTTCAAACCCCGATTTTTAGATTACTTGTCCAACACCTTAACCAACTAAGCTATGATGTATTTTGTTAACAAGTTGAAAACACTAGTTCCTCACACTTGTGTTTTGTTCCATTTTCTTCCTCCTATTTAACTGTTCACATTTTTTAAATCTTTTTACGTTTGTTTTCTTATTTAAAATATATTCATATATTTTCCTTATTAATGCCTACATGCAACTTGCATGCATTGCATATATATATATATATATATATATATATATATATATTGCATTAATTTCGTTTTAATGTATGTATTGCATGTATTTTATTTTATTAACCTTTTCTTCATTTTAATGCATGAATTTATTACATGCAATCATACATAACCATTATTTTATTCTTCTTTTATATATTTATGTCTATGCATATATATACATATATACACTATTAAACATTTAATAATCATAAAATGCTTGGTGTTACAAATGGAGTTCAAGACTATGTGTCACTCTAGACAAAACTGAATCTTAGTCACTATGCAAAGCTTTAAGTCGGAAGACACCTTTGTTTATGCACAATCTTATGTATTTTTTTGAACTACTCGAAAAAAATATTTTTAAGAAATTAAGTGGGGGATTATTGGAACATTTTGTGAATTTATTTAAAAAATAAGAATAAATATAAATTGAGCCATTATGAGTTAATAACAGTAACATATTTTGTGCCACTATTATCTTGAGATGTTGCAATTTTATTACAAACAATATATTTATGAGCCATTAATGCATCGAGTCATTGGAAGCTATAAACAGTATTATATTTTGTATCAATAATTTTCTTTGGGAGCCGTTACATTTACATACCAACTACACATACGCACGCACGCACACACACACACACACACACACACACTTGTATTTGATTGAGCTGTTACAAAATATAAATGGCATTAACATATTACCATGGATGATAACAAATTTAATAAATTTACTACCCTTTGTTATTTTTGGAATATATACAATTTACATTGTATAAGTTATAATCTTTTGTCCATTTTCTTTATTTTAATACACGGTATTATAATATTGCAATGAATGATAATATATTAATATTTATTAACATTCATCTCTTTTGTAACGTATGCATTTACACGTTAAAAATTGTAAGTTGTTTGAACGTTTCTTTTATTTAATATGGCAATAATTGTGGTCCAATTTTCCTCTCACTAACATAGCTATCATTTATGTATAAGAAATTGGTCAAAGACAAGGAAACAAATAGAATACAAAGAATATAGAAGAAAAACCCTCTCTCTTCTTCTTCCTCTGAAGGACAAAAAAACTTATATTTTTTATATTCTACTCCATCATTCTTTTACAAAATAAAAAGAAAAGAAAATTTGAGCAATATTATTTTAGAGTGCAAACAGAATCGGCTTCATATGTGCAAATGATCCTATATAGAAAGAAAAAACAAGAAAGATGTTGTTTTATCCTAGAGGCGGTGACGAACAATACGACCTACTTTGCACCTTGAGTAGATCGCCGAAACATCTTCAATAAAGTGACCTAGTCCACGACTCAGCCGAACCATTGTTTCCAGCACATACTATTATAATGATTTCTTGTTATTTTAATCTGTTTTATACTACTGTTTTTAGCTTAATTTGGATATGATTATGAACTATTTTTTTTTTAAATTAAGCATATTAATAAGAGCGAGCAGCTAGATATTCTAACTTCAGCTATTGATTCCAATAAGCATACCAGTTTTTTATTTAGAAAATGATTTCCATTATATGAAGTTTTGTGTATAAAATGAGTCTAGTTTAAATTCTTAATTTGCACCATTATTATAGTTTATTAAACGCAGTGTTTCTACCCAAGATGTTATTTGCATATTGATCTTCATTCTTTTTCTCATAACTTGTTAATTATGTGATCCATTTGGTCTTGTAAATATATAAAACCAACTTCATTTCATGACAAGTAATTAGAAGTTTTCTTTCTTAAATAAAGAATTTGTCCCTACCTGACCTATAATGAGAAGTCTTCTAGCAAGAACATTAATCATTACATGAGCATTACATATAAATTTCATTAAATTGTCCTTAAAGACTAGCATGAATGAAATATAATAGAATCATGAGTAACATGTCAACCTGAACTGCAATACTATCATTGTTTTGCAAATACTTCTAATGCTAATTAAATAAAAGGAATAACAATATCTGAAGTAAATAAAAGTGAAGGATTAGGAGATGAAAAGAGAAATGAAACCAAATTGAGAAAATATGAAATATATTTGCAAATTTAAATATCTAAGAATCCAAAACTATCTAATAATTTCTTGAGCTATCAAGATTCTGATGTCATGATTTACGTTTTGCAATTCATACTTAAGTACATGTGTCACAAATAGTTGAACAAAAAGGGTCTGGCTCAATTTCTGAAATTGAGTCTCAACAACCAAACTCAATTTAGGGAAACTAAGCCTAGCTCCGTTTGGCTCAAACTGAGCCCATTTAAATTTTATAAACTGAGCCTGCTCAGTTGTTTTGCACAAGCTGGGCCTGGCTCAGTTTTGCACAAACCGGGCATGGCTCAGTTTCCAAACTAAGCGTCAACAACTTGGTTTAAAAACCAAGCCTGACTCGGTTTCAAAATTGAGCCTCAAGTGCTCAATTTCAAAACTATGCATGGATCCATTTTGTACAAACCAAGACTAACTCAATTTCCAAGCCGTCTCAAGAGATCAGCTTTGTACAAACTGACCCAGTCTTAGTTTCACCAAATTGAGCCCGCCTCAGTGTCAAAACTGAGCCCAGTTTCAAAATGGAGCCTGTGAACTTGGCTATTGTTTTTCTTCCTTTATGTGTTTTTTCTGTTTTACATTTTTAATTTGTGCATTATTTTTTGAACATTTAGGCTTTAAGAAGCTGGAACACAACAAGAATGAAGAGAAGGAATAGAGAATGAAGATACTATACAAGAATGGTCATTATACATTATCTGGTTGGTTGGTAGAGGTCTTTTAATTTGGACGTAATGTCGCGTTTGTTGTTTGATAGGTTCTAGATATTTTGGAGTAGTAAAATTTTTGTTTGTCATATATTGAACATTATACTATTTGATATTTTGTATAATTGATGGTTTTTCTGAAATTAGTTATATGTTAAATTTTCAATTTTGTTACAAGCTGTTTACTGTTATAAATTTGTATATTTGATAGTATCTTAAGATGTTGAATGAGATATGGTATCTTTACTAAATTAGCTAGCATTCCAAACGGTTATAACCGTTAGTAGTACAAAATCATGCAACAGTTATAATAGTTGGAATTGAAGAATTTTCCAACAGTTATAACAGTTGTAAGCACAGAATCTTCCAACGGTTAGAACCATTGGTAAATACATTACAAAATTTATCACATATCTTCTGCCAATGGTTATAACCGTTGGTACTTTGATTTGTAACGGTTATAACTGTTATGAAATTCTGGTCTATACTTATTATACAGACTTGTATATGAAATATTCGCTGGGAGGGAAGCGACTTTTGTATAACAATCACTTTATGAACATTTGTGTTTTTTATTTAAAATAAAAAATAATGAATATATGAGTGATTGGTAACTGGTCTAAATACTCAATTGCCCATCTTTTGACATATTAATATTTTTTTTGTAAACCCCAAGCCCACATGCACTCATTCAGTAGAATATTGTTAGTTTCAATAACTTAAACAAATTAGAATTTACAATGATAATATTATATCGATACTAAAAGTTGGCATTGTTATTCGCACTTGAAATTTGGTTAAGGGGTGGATCCCTTTTTTTTTTTTTTTTTAATTTACTAAGGGGAGCACATTAGAATTTAACCCACTTAAAACTAAATTATAATATAATGCATTATTATTGACACTCTAAAAATGATTAAAAGGGAGGCACAAATGAAATTCGGTAAGATTTTGCCACATTTATTCACGGAATTCGGCGGAGTATGGTTGAGTTTCATCCTTAAATTCGGCAAAGGGCGATTGAAAATAAAAAAACCGAAAACAGTGAGTGTATAGCGAACTTTGTTTTCGACCATGTCCCCCCCTTAACCATTGTTGGAGTGTCGGCAACAATCCCCCTTGGAAAAAAAGATTTGGAGAAGTAAAGTAGAGGTATTTTCATATATTAATTTTTGTGTTTAGTACGCCCCATAACAATTCTAAATATGGCTGAAGTGCCTTTAAAATTGACCATCGCATAACCAAATTTGGAGTGCGATTAACAATGCTCTAAAAGTTACTCTCCTATGCACCTAGATCTCTATGCTAAAAGAGATGTAGGAAAATGTGGAAAAAAAACTGATGTGGAAAAAGCATAGGAAAATAGTCAGCTTTTGGGTGGGAATCGAGATAAATTTAGATTTTTCGAGTGAAGGATAAAAAAGGAAAATTTTAACAAAAGAATACGGTAGATTTTTTTTATTTTTTATTTTTAACATGAATAACATCATAGTAATAACATGTATTTTTCTTACATGAATATGTACATTAACTAACTTTTTAGTAGTTTTGTAAAGAAAACAATCCGCAGATGACAAAGAAGGGACAAATACAACCAGAAAACAAGCAATGAAGCATCGTAATCCATGACATCATGTTGCAAAAAACTAAAGCTAAAAGTACTTCATGCAGTTGCATTGTACAACTAATTAATTTCAAAGAATAATGCTCTTTAACCACCAACTAATTTTAAACTGTTAAAAAGGCTTAGTGTAACCTTAAGCTACCGTGTGACGACGCATAAGTACCATTTTTATACAATATAAGATTTGACATATATAGAACAAGCTATTTGATGAGTCATATCATGTAAGTATATATGTTTTCATGTTATTTACAAGGTACCGGTAGAAAACAAAAGCCACATGGAAGCGCGATGGTGCAAATTAAGTTGTATTGTATACATAGAAATGGGATGGGGATGAGGATAAGAGACGATAGGAGAAGGTACGTAGCATCAAAAACGAACGAACGTTGTTGGTGCAAGTAGATGATACAATTTGGAGTGATGCTTGAAAAACACGTAATATAGGAGGAATCGCCTTTTCACAACTTGGCCCACTTAATCAATGGATGCCACATAAGGAAAGTCGCGGTCTTCCAGGGGACTACCAAATCGTGTCGTTTGGGGTTGAACTCTCGATTGAAGCAACCAGCAACCACAATTTTATTGTTTTACGTGGAATTTGAATGTTGAGATAATTATCAGTTGCACAGGACTTCTACAATGATAATGATATCGCACCTACAAAAAATATTATTCTGTGGAATCTGAATTTGCAATCCATTCTCTTTTCAGCCAAACCTCCTTCCCTCCTACCCACTCCTTCCCACAGAAATGAACTAACCATTCTTATTTAGCTATTGCAAACCTAGAGATGTAAATCGATCAGATCGAACCGAACGGAAACGTTTTCAGTTTCTATACTAAAAAAATCCTACCATGTACAAATTTTGTTGTCCTAGCACGTGTCTCAAATGAGAATCAAACGAACTCGGATGGACATATTTCAGTCAAAAACACGAACGGACGTCGGACATTCGTACAAATTTACATTTATATGCAAACCTTACCCTCTTTCTTTAAATCCATCAAATAGAAGAGTATGCAAATCATGGTATGTTCAGCAGTCAATTTATACCCTACCTGTTGGAAATTTATGTGTGAATTATTAAAATATTTGAATAAGTGTATGAGTGGCTCCTTAATGTGAATAGTCCCACATCATGGGATTATATGAAAGTAGCAAGTATTTATACTTGTTTCTAAGTAGCTTTGATGGGGCCTTGGGGCTCCCAATACATGCTTTGTTGTGAGGAGGGAGCCCATGCATCATGACCACCACACACACGCGCGCGACCGACCGACCGACTCAACCCGGCCCGGCCCGGCTCAGTTCGGGCTTGGGCTTTGGGCTTTGGGCCTTGGCTATGTGGTGTAGACACTTATATTTTTGGTCCAGAAAACACTGCATTTTTCGAACCTGTTTTTTTTTAATCCGGATATTTCTGAACCGACTTTAATATGAAGCGGTAAAAATTTTGACCAGATCCTATTTTCCTCCACTGACCAGTTTTTTCGAATAACCTAATCATCGTCTATATATTATCATCAGATCAGACGAGATCCATATAGAAAAAAAAATCTGCTTTTCTCTTCCTCCGCCATTAAAAATATTCTTAAGAATTTTCGAGCAGTTAAAAATCAAAAAGTGCAAATCTGCACTGGTTTGTTTGTGCAAAGCAAATCAGTTATTAATTTCGGAGAGGCTGTTTTATCCTAGAGGCGGCGGTGAAAGTACGAACTAGTTTTGCACCACCGACCAGATCGCCAAATCGTCTTCAAGAAAGCGACAGAGTACGTGACTCAGCCATTTGTTTCCCAATAAATTGAAGACGAACAGAAACAATGACTTCGACAACAACTGTAGATGATGCTGCTCCTCCCTCTGCATTCCAGTCATTGGTGACTGCTGCCCCGTTCCGTTTCGAAGGGCTACACTTCAAACGATGCCGTCAGAAGATGGAGTTCTACTTGACGATGAGGAAGGTGGCTGCTGCTCTAACCACCAACAAACCGCAGTTGCCAGATAAACCTGATGGAATTGACGAAGCGCAGATGACATCCTGGACTGAACAATCAAAACAGCAGCAGAACTGGATAGAACATGACTATCTGTGCAAGAATTTTATTCTGAACGGATTGAGCGATGATCTGTATGATTACTATAACTCAGAGGACAAGACAGCGAAGCAGATCTGGGAAGCACTGCAGAAGAAATACGATACAGAGGAGGCAGGGGCAAAGAAGTATGCTGTGAGCCGCTATCTGAAGTACCAGATGACAGATGATAGGTCAGTAGAGATGCAGTCTCATGAGCTGCAGAAAATAGCTCATGAGATCATCTCCGAAGGTATGGTTTTAGATGAACAGTTTCAAATTGCTGTTATTATTGACAAACTGCCCCCAGGTTGGAAAGACTTTAAGAATTTCTTACGGCATAAGACTAAGGAATTTTCCTTAGAGAGTTTGATCACTCGCCTTCGCATTGAGGAGGCAGCACGCAAACAGGACCAGAAAGAGGAAGTGTTGTTTGTTTCAAACAACAACACTAAAAAGACCAAACCCGCAGTTCTGAAACCAAATCAGAAGTCTTTCAAGAATCAGAACAGACGCAACAAACAGAATGGGAAACCGCAAGGAAACCCAAAAGGACAGCAAAAATCAGCCCAAAAGAATGACTCTGGACAGTTGTTTCTATGTTACAACTGTGGAAAACCAGGTCATATGGCACGAAAGTGTCGGAACAAGCCTAGCTCTGTACCACAGGCTAACTTGACTGAAGAGGAGCCTCTTATGGCTATGATTACTGAGATTCACCTTGTTGGTGGATCAGAGGGTTGGTGGGTAGACACTGGTGCTTCTCGCCATGTCTGCTATGATCGTGCTATGTTCTCCACATACACGGCTGTTGAAGATCAGAAAGTGTTGCTGGGAGATTCTCACACCACTAAAGTTGCAGGGGTTGGAAACGTGGAGATCAAGTTTACCTCTGGAAAGACTGTGATCCTCAAAGATGTTTTGCATACTCCAGAGATGAGGAAGAATCTGGTTTCTGGCTATCTCCTTAATAAGGCAGGGTTTACTCAATTTATTGGGGCTGACTTGTATACCATTGTGTATAAGGGAAACTTTGTAGGAAAGGGTTATGCTTGTGAGGGAATGTTCAAATTAAATGTTGAATCTAATAAAGTGAATAATTCTGCTTATATGTTGTGTGATTTTAATATTTGGCATTCTAGATTATGTCATGTTAATAAGCGAATAATTCATAATGTAACGAACTGGGATTTTCGACTCCGAAAATCAACATCAAACTACCATGTTGACCCTTCAGACATCGAACATTCCAGATCATTAATAGAAAGAAGTTAGAGGGTGAGATAAGAAAGAAAGAAATATTAGAATAGAAGAAGAAGAAGAAACACCACACAGAGTCTCACATCGCAGCGGAACAAAATATAATACAGAAATAATCTTTATTGAAAGCTTTAAAATACTTACAGTATCAGAGTACATCATACCATGGGACAGTTATAATAGCCTGTTCCCATATACAACACACAGCGGAATAGTAGTAATATCATACGTCTGGACTCTTCCAGCTCGTCTCTTCATAGCAGTCGATAACCTGAACCTGTACAACCCGGTCTAACCCGAGCATTTACAAAACACCGGGTCAGTCTGGTGAACCAGAGTGAGATAAACTCGCACAGTAATAAGGGTGAACCATCCAATCATGATTTTAAAGTTCAAAACCTTTTCAAAAGAAAAGGATAATCGTAAGACCAAATCCACACATAAACACGGACGGTTTTTACCTTACGATAATCCAAAACAATTTTGAAACCAATATCTTTTATGATATTATAATAATGTCTAAATACAAGTAAATAACAATCTAGTGGAACGCTTGCATCTCACGCTCCACATATATAATATACAAACAAAAACCGCGGGCGCTTATTGGAGATTGGATTCCAACTATGACAAGGTATGGGACCACCTGCCGATAGTGTATCTCTAGAGACAAATACACTGGGTTCAACAAGAACGTCTTGCAACCCGGCCCTCACATGACCGACCACTCATTTCGCTTGAGTGTATCGAATGTATATCACCGACGGTTGGGATCAGCAACCGTCTCCCGACAAGGGACAGCATCGAAACATAGATTTAAGAAACAAATAGGACTTCCTCTAGATAGGTGATTATACACCCTAATGGGAGCGACCCACATAGCCATGCTGCCTGCCCGATTTTTGTCATTTCCCGGTTGATGAGGCTTGAGGCCAGAATAAACTCTTGACACCTGGTCGCCATTTACTTTGGATGCCACATCGTCAGATCCGTCAGATATCACTAATTGACGTCCACAATAATACTCTAGCTGGAAGCTAAGAGAACGGCGATTCCCCGCCAACAACCATAGCACGTTTGAAGAAATCAACGTACGTGATCCTTTGGAAATACTCTGTCAGACATTCGTCCATATACGTCATCCAGGAACAGGATGAACCGAAGGCACTCTCCTACCGCATCCATATAGGTATCACCCCATGGATCAGTAGCGAGAAGTCCTTGCAACCCGTAGATTCCAACTACGACAGAATCACAGCTTATCTCTGCTTGCCAGGCAGAGAATATTAGTGGTTCTTCCATTTATGAAAACACACGGTCTTCAAAGCTCCATCCCGATCATCTTCTGATCTCTTCACGTATTTGTTGGTCAGAATGGTTTTCGAATATAAATTCGATCCCGGTCTTTCCATACCAACAATCGTATTGGTCAGATTTGATAGTCGATGTTTTAACTATCAAAATACACAGTGTTTCAATCATGACACTCCAATGAGTTCACTGGTTCAGTATTTAGCATCATTTGGCCTTTGACAAACTAATTTCCTTTTTGTTAAATTGAAATTTCAAATTCTTTTAATATTCAACAATACGATATTTGAATAACTCTAATTGATAAATTGACATTTGTCTTAACCCCATTCGCTTGACTCTAGATCACAGCGATCACAATGGTTACGCCTGAATCCCTCAGGGAACATCCGACTGCCGTAGGCTATCTGCAGCCCTGCAAATTACGCTAGCAGTCGTACGAATTGGCAACTCAGCCGAATAATTATGTTTGGCTAATTTTATCTCGAATAACTATATTCAATTTCCCATTTTGAAATCTCATTTAAATTTCTCCTTTTTACTAGATCTCGTTTTCAAATAACGTTAATGTAAAATTAACGTCTTAATACTTTGAATCTCACTTAAAACCTCTGGTTTATAATAAACCCTTTTTATCGTAATCTCCTTTCACTTAATTCATATAATTGAGTACGTTTATTTCCTTTCACCATTCAATTGGCTTGCATCTCACATTCGGTAACTTTTTAAATGAATTCCCATTTAAAAATATTTTCCTAAATTCATCATTAATTAAAATAATAACTTATTTCAAACATTAACTACTTTAGTAGTTAATCCCTTTTAAACATTAAATCCCTTTTAAATCCTTATTTAAATTCAAACAATATTCATTTAACTATTTTGGTCAAAACACATTAACTTGATAAACAATTCTAATTCCGAACGGTCGATTTAATTAACTCAAAAACTTGATTATCTCATTAGCCGATTTCAACAATCCTCGCTTTAAATTAATTAAAAATATAATTAATTTAGATAGATTCTAATTATTTGTTTTCTTAACAAACGATTATCAAAGTTAAACCATTCGATTCATTTCTTATCTTCATACTTGAAAGTCTGATTAACATCAGCGTATACTTTATAAAATAACCCAACCATAAATCAAGGTCTTAAATAAATAAAATATTTATTTAATTTCCTTTTATACCTTATTCAAATAATATATTTCAAGATCTGAGTCCAGTTATAAAATAAACTTTATAACTTCACTTTTATCGACTCACCTAACGGTGAATCCATATCTATAAACCGATTGATTTTTAAAGGCCATACTCTGCCAAACACTTAACCAATATCACCTATTGGTTCAAACCAAACAGAGGTTGAATATTCAATTAATAATCAACCATCAAATCAATCACACAAACAGATCAGTTCATATATGATAATATGAAAATAAATAATACATTTGAGGAATCCGGTTGGATCCCTCCAACCTGTTCTGCCCTGTATTCACAATGGTTTTTCTCAAATCAGACGGTTCAGTTTTTGTTTAACTGATAACACTAAATAACAACCATTTATCATCAATCATAAGCAATTCAAACAATTCAACCATTTAAACATGTTTATAAATAAACATGACCAACCAAGGTGAGTCACCTTTATTGGAACCAATCGTTAAAAATAACGATTTGGTATTTCATTGAAATTAAACACGGTTTAATTTCATCAGTTAAATCAACAAACAAAGGTATAACTAGCAAACAGGCAACCATCAGCAAGCAGAGCACACAAAATAAAAACCCAATTTATATAAAATATAAATGGGAAAATAACTGAGTGAGTTTAACTCACCTTGATTTGATTCATTTCCGAAGTGGTTGATTTCAATTAAATTAAACTAGTGTTTAATTTAATTAAAAATTCCACTAACTTCTGGCTCCGTCCAGATTAATTATGCAATGTAGTGTTCACCGCTGCGGTCCCAACATACTCTGTTCCGTCCAATTCTGATCACAATGTGAGTTATACAGAATATAAGCATACATTTTATATTAATTTAATTAATCCTTTAATCAATAAAATAATCCTAATTATGTTAATTACTTTATATTTTAGCAAGCGTTACAGCCGATACTGTTCTTCCTTCAAATATCACGCTTCGTTCCTCAACACCGTACCACATTGCACTGCACGAAATATAATACCATAGTTTTATAATTTAACTAGTAATTAGTTATCTATCCGTAAAAATTTATTAAGTAAATTATATAATTACTTATGGTTACAAACATCAGGCCGTCCACTGTCATTCCCGTATCCTTCTCATGTGTTTCACAGACCATACATGAGTCCAATTTCCCAATGCTACCTGGTCAAATAGCAACAATGATTTAATAAGTGGTTTACCGTTTTATTTAGAATTAACTTCTTTAATTAAATACTTAATTAATATTAATTACTGGGAGAAAGAATCGGCTGCCCCTACTTCGTCATCTTCGAATACTGTTCCTGCTTCCCGTTCATTCACTCAATCTTCTCACCATAATCGCGTTGAGAACACAGTAAAACAATCTGATCCTTCTTTGTCATGTTCGCAAACCACGCCGGTACCCAGATTTCCATTTCGTTTTGATCCCAACATCCATTTCCTGGTGAACTGCCTCGAACCATTTCCTTCGTTCTTGGCTCCTGGATCCACAACATGACATCTTTAATAATCATTTAATAGTAAAATTACTTGCTCTAAGTTCATACTAGCGTTCAAAAATTTAGTTCATCGATTATATAGCCTTACAGGCTTCTTCGTTCTTCTTGCTATTGCTTCAGCAACTCACGCTCCATCACCAAAATGATCCCTTCTTCAATGTACGGGACAACCTCCGCCCTCCCTTGTGCTTCCAGTTTCCTCACGTCTTCTACTTATCCACTGTTGCTTGTTTTGATTCCTCGTCCCTTTCTTCTCTTCGGTTTATTCTTTTATTTTATTTTATTTTTTCTTCTTTTTTTTAAGAACTGGCGCAGAGATATTAAATGGGAGAAGGGATTTGCGTTTCTACAGTTGGAAAAAAGCAAAGTAAATAGCAAATAAGGCGTTGGTATTTATAGGAGAAGAAGTGTGTTGCGCACGCCGTTGAAAAATCATTTTTAATTGGATAGCTTGGGCATCACGGATGGGAAAATTTGGAGCGCAAGTAATTGAGGTTATAGGTTTGCAGTATTTTTGTAGAGTAGCTGATATAAGTGTGTACGGTGGTTGGAAATCAAACCCTTGGTCGGCAAGGTATAGTAGTTTGGCAGACAAGAAAGAAATAAAAGGTTTGCGGGGCAAGAAATCAGAAAGAAATGTGAACGCAAGAATGGTGAATGTGGACATAATTATATTATTATTTTAATATATCCCCACTTACACGAAGCTTTCCACAAAACAATCCTTTTATACGACTTTCGTTTTCTGATAAAAAAGCTAATCCTAGTGTAAAAAGGTATTCCGGACCCAATGGGACAAGTTCCGTCGAAATCCGAGGTCGTATGAAAAAAATTCCTTTATAAAACCAGAAATACACACGCGTTTAATTTTTCCATGATCACCAGATAAATCAAATCCACTTGAAACTGCGAACATCGACAATAACTTTTTGATACGAACCCAACGACACTAATTTCGTCGCATTCTGAGACTGTTGCCCCGGTAGGCTATTTTTAACGCGTACCGCACTGCCCTTCCGAACACCAAATTTCCCGATCTCTAAAATTAGCAAACTATATACCTACCCTGACTATAATCGACGATACGAACTCAACGGAACTTGTTTCGTGGTCTAATTCGATCGTCTGCTCAAATTACACTCAAATATCTCTTTATTAATTTAATTACGCGTTATAGAAATTGAACGGGCGTTTACAGCTACCATGGTCACATACGATATCGGTTTTCCACGCAATTCACCACCGTACAATAATTTAGTGATACGGTTCTAATGAAACTAATTTCATCGAAATCTGAGTCCGTTTGCAAAACGGCCATTTTAAAGGCCTTTAATTTAATAACGATTTTCCATAGCGACTATTTCAAAATTTGATTTAGCCATAACTCGCAATCTATAACACGAAATCTGGATTTTTCTCTTTCATATGAAAATTATCATCAATACGGTCCCAACGTGTCTTGTTTCACAGAAATCCGACTTATATCGAACCCTGTATTCTCAATTGAAGTTCAAAACTTCATTTTACGAACTGCACGCCATTTTCAAGCTTGAATTATATTATATATAAATTATAACGTTCAACTTCGTTTAAAACGACGATTTAAATATTAAATCACATCGATATTCCAAATAAAATAATTGAATTAAATAAATTAAATTACATATTCGAGTGCCAAAAACACGGGTCGTTACATTCTTCCCCCCTTAAAATAATTTCGTCCTCGAAATTGCTAAGGTAAGAAAGAACGTTATAAACTCATTAATTTCAAATCTAATTTTATATTAAATTAGAAACCAATTCAATACTGTAAATAAATATTTTCAAAATATCGAAAATTTTCTAACTTCTTAAATTCCCGAAAAATTTCGCCAGCATCTCCTCTGTATGGCTCAATCGGTACAACTACAACTCGCCTTTCTAGGCCTTCTCCATTCCAAAAGAAAATGAAACAGCCAAGCGGCTTGCCAAATAGGCTCATAAATCACCAAACCCATATAAAAATAAACGTGTACCTTTTTGTCGGGCATATCATTATATCTTTCCGTCTGCTACCCTGTCAGCATATACAAATGTGTCCCCAAACAAAATTCCAATTTTATCCTCAAAACCAAATCCTTTACACGTCCAAGCCAAATCTCATTCTTAACCCAATTTCCATCCGTTATCCATTTCAACTCTTAACTTGCCAGTCCAACACCATTTCAGATTCCTGTCTCCAAATCCCAAATCTGATTCTACTTGATATATATATATATATCTCGATTCAATTTCCAGTTAATTGGTTTCAATTCAATTCATATTTGTTTTCACAAATTCCTTTAATTTGTTTAATTCCTGCTATCTCTCCTGGGAGTTTTAAACTGTTTAGTTTTTCTAAAATAAATTATTCCCCTTCGGGATTCAAAACAACTTGTTTTACTCAAAGCAATTCAAAAACAAGATTTTTGATAGTAATCCATCACTTAGAACTCGAAAATGAACACTGATGATGTGGCCAGTATCCTCAGAGTTATTTCCCAGCTATCAAAGTGAGTTCAATACTATATCTTTTCAAAACATCAATTTTAAACACTTTCATTTTGAAATCTATTTCAAAATAACATTCACGGTGCTTGTAAACAATTTAAAATCTCCCAAGATCTTAAATTCCTCATATATTTAACCCAATTTCATTTGTTAATCACTTTTTCCACATTTAGGAATTTTAATTCCAATTCTGATTTAAATTCGGATTTAACTCCTCTGATTTTCATATATTTCACTTATATGAATTCTGATTGGTTATATATATAACCATTTCAATTATAATCAACCAACACATCCAATATACTATAATATTTCCAATACATATATTTCCTTTATACCAAAATATAATTTGGGTAAATTATTTCATTTACCCTTTTTTCAAAACATATTGTGTCGGTTTATCGTACTTGAATGTTTAGAAACTCCTATCGATACAGTGGATCAAACTGATCGATCAGAACTTATAAACAACTCAACCAATAAATCTCCACAATATAAACAATTTTTATAAAATCTACAAATACGTTCACTCGTATATATACACTCATACTCAATCTAGGGTGTTGCTAACCCCATCTCTATTGAGTCACGCCACAGAGCCAAGGTAATTACTTAACCTTCAGCTCTGATACCACTGTAACGAACTGGGATTTTCGACTCCGAAAATCAACATCAAACTACCATGTTGACCCTTCAGACATCGAACATTCCAGATCATTAATAGAAAGAAGTTAGAGGGTGAGATAAGAAAGAAAGAAATATTAGAATAGAAGAAGAAGAAGAAACACCACACAGAGTCTCACATCGCAGCGGAACAAAATATAATACAGAAATAATCTTTATTGAAAGCTTTAAAATACTTACAGTATCAGAGTACATCATACCATGGGACAGTTATAATAGCCTGTTCCCATATACAACACACAGCGGAATAGTAGTAATATCATACGTCTGGACTCTTCCAGCTCGTCTCTTCATAGCAGTCGATAACCTGAACC
Organism: Allium sativum; assembly: GCA_030737875.1. Lineage (NCBI taxonomy): Eukaryota > Viridiplantae > Streptophyta > Magnoliopsida > Asparagales > Amaryllidaceae > Allium > Allium sativum. The sequence goes on along the minus strand of CM060915.1, from coordinate 732,980,066 downwards.
TGTACAACCCGGTCTAACCCGAGCATTTACAAAACACCGGGTCAGTCTGGTGAACCAGAGTGAGATAAACTCGCACAGTAATAAGGGTGAACCATCCAATCATGATTTTAAAGTTCAAAACCTTTTCAAAAGAAAAGGATAATCGTAAGACCAAATCCACACATAAACACGGACGGTTTTTACCTTACGATAATTCAAAACAATTTTGAAACCAATATCTTTTATGATATTATAATAATGTCTAAATACAAGTAAATAACAATCTAGTGGAACGCTTGCATCTCACGCTCCACATATATAATATACAAACAAAAACCGCGGGCGCTTATTGGAGATTGGATTCCAACTATGACAAGGTATGGGACCACCTGCCGATAGTGTATCTCTAGAGACAAATACACTGGGTTCAACAAGAACGTCTTGCAACCCGGCCCTCACATGACCGACCACTCATTTCGCTTGAGTGTATCGAATGTATATCACCGACGGTTGGGATCAGCAACCGTCTCCCGACAAGGGACAGCATCGAAACATAGATTTAAGAAACAAATAGGACTTCCTCTAGATAGGTGATTATACACCCTAATGGGAGCGACCCACATAGCCATGCTGCCTGCCCGATTTTTGTCATTTCCCGGTTGATGAGGCTTGAGGCCAGAATAAACTCTTGACACCTGGTCGCCATTTACTTTGGATGCCACATCGTCAGATCCGTCAGATATCACTAATTGACGTCCACAATAATACTCTAGCTGGAAGCTAAGAGAACGGCGATTCCCCGCCAACAACCATAGCACGTTTGAAGAAATCAACGTACGTGATCCTTTGGAAATACTCTGTCAGACATTCGTCCATATACGTCATCCAGGAACAAGATGAACCGAAGGCACTCTCCTACCGCATCCATATAGGTATCACCCCATGGATCAGTAGCGAGAAGTCCTTGCAACCCGTAGATTCCAACTACGACAGAATCACAGCTTATCTCTGCTTGCCAGGCAGAGAATATTAGTGGTTCTTCCATTTATGAAAACCCACGGTCTTCAAAGCTCCATCCCGATCATCTTCTGATCTCTTCACGTATTTGTTGGTCAGAATGGTTTTCGAATATAAATTCGATCCCGGTCTTTCCATACCAACAATCGTATTGGTCAGATTTGATAGTCGATGTTTTAACTATCAAAATACACAGTGTTTCAATCATGACACTCCAATGAGTTCACTGGTTCAGTATTTAGCATCATTTGGCCTTTGACAAACTAATTTCCTTTTTGTTAAATTGAAATTTCAAATTCTTTTAATATTCAACAATACGATATTTGAATAACTCTAATTGATAAATTGACATTTGTCTTAACCCCATTCGCTTGACTCTAGATCACAGCGATCACAATGGTTACGCCTGAATCCCTCAGGGAACATCCGACTGCCGTAGGCTATCTACAGCCCTGCAAATTACGCTAGCAGTCGTACGAATTGGCAACTCAGCCGAATAATTATGTTTGGCTAATTTTATCTCGAATAACTATATTCAATTTCCCATTTTGAAATCTCATTTAAATTTCTCCTTTTTACTAGATCTCGTTTTCAAATAACGTTAATGTAAAATTAACGTCTTAATACTTTGAATCTCACTTAAAACCTCTGGTTTATAATAAACCCTTTTTATCGTAATCTCCTTTCACTTAATTCATATAATTGAGTACGTTTATTTCCTTTCACCATTCAATTGGCTTGCATCTCACATTCGGTAACTTTTTAAATGAATTCCCATTTAAAAATATTTTCCTAAATTCATCATTAATTAAAATAATAACTTATTTCAAACATTAACTACTTTAGTAGTTAATCCCTTTTAAACATTAAATCCCTTTTAAATCCTTATTTAAATTCAAACAATATTCATTTAACTATTTTGGTCAAAACACATTAACTTGATAAACAATTCTAATTCCGAACGGTCGATTTAATTAACTCAAAAACTTGATTATCTCATTAGCCGATTTCAACAATCCTCGCTTTAAATTAATTAAAAATATAATTAATTTAGATAGATTCTAATTATTTGTTTTCTTAACAAACGATTATCAAAGTTAAACCATTTGATTCATTTCTTATCTTCATACTTGAAAGTCTGATTAACATCAGCGTATACTTTATAAAATAACCCAACCATAAATCAAGGTCTTAAATAAATAAAATATTTATTTAATTTCCTTTTATACCTTATTCAAATAATATATTTCAAGATCTGAGTCCAGTTATAAAATAAACTTTATAACTTCACTTTTATCGACTCACCTAACGGTGAATCCATATCTATAAACCGATTGATTTTTAAAGGCCATACTCTGCCAAACACTTAACCAATATCACCTATTGGTTCAAACCAAACAGAGGTTGAATATTCAATTAATAATCAACCATCAAATCAATCACACAAACAGATCAGTTCATATATGATAATATGAAAATAAATAATACATTTGAGGAATCCGGTTGGATCCCTCCAACCTGTTCTGCCCTGTATTCACAATGGTTTTTCTCAAATCAGACGGTTCAGTTTTTGTTTAACTGATAACACTAAATAACAACCATTTATCATCAATCATAAGCAATTCAAACAATTCAACCATTTAAACATGTTTATAAATAAACATGACCAACCAAGGTGAGTCACCTTTATTGGAACCAATCGTTAAAAATAACGATTTGGTATTTCATTGAAATTAAACACGGTTTAATTTCATCAGTTAAATCAACAAACAAAGGTATAACTAGCAAACAGGCAACCATCAGCAAGCAGAGCACACAAAATAAAAACCCAATTTATATAAAATATAAATGGGAAAATAACTGAGTGAGTTTAACTCACCTTGATTTGATTCATTTCCGAAGTGGTTGATTTCAATTAAATTAAACTAGTGTTTAATTTAATTAAAAATTCCACTAACTTCTGGCTCCGTCCAGATTAATTATGCAATGTAGTGTTCACCGCTGCGGTCCCAACATACTCTGTTCCGTCCAATTCTGATCACAATGTGAGTTATACAGAATATAAGCATACATTTTATATTAATTTAATTAATCCTTTAATCAATAAAATAATCCTAATTATGTTAATTACTTTATATTTTAGCAAGCGTTACAGCCGATACTGTTCTTCCTTCAAATATCACGCTTCGTTCCTCAACACCGTACCACATTGCACTGCACGAAATATAATACCATAGTTTTATAATTTAACTAGTAATTAGTTATCTATCCGTAAAAATTTATTAAGTAAATTATATAATTACTTATGGTTACAAACATCAGGCCGTCCACTGTCATTCCCGTATCCTTCTCATGTGTTTCACAGACCATACATGAGTCCAATTTCCCAATGCTACCTGGTCAAATAGCAACAATGATTTAATAAGTGGTTTACCGTTTTATTTAGAATTAACTTCTTTAATTAAATACTTAATTAATATTAATTACTGGGAGAAAGAATCGGCTGCCCCTACTTCGTCATCTTCGAATACTGTTCCTGCTTCCCGTTCATTCACTCAATCTTCTCACCATAATCGCGTTGAGAACACAGTAAAACAATCTGATCCTTCTTTGTCATGTTCGCAAACCACGCCGGTACCCAGATTTCCATTTCGTTTTGATCCCAACATCCATTTCCTGGTGAACTGCCTCGAACCATTTCCTTCGTTCTTGGCTCCTGGATCCACAACATGACATCTTTAATAATCATTTAATAGTAAAATTACTTGCTCTAAGTTCATACTAGCGTTCAAAAATTTAGTTCATCGATTATATAGCCTTACAGGCTTCTTCGTTCTTCTTGCTATTGCTTCAGCAACTCACGCTCCATCACCAAAATGATCCCTTCTTCAATGTACGGGACAACCTCCGCCCTCCCTTGTGCTTCCAGTTTCCTCACGTCTTCTACTTATCCACTGTTGCTTGTTTTGATTCCTCGTCCCTTTCTTCTCTTCGGTTTATTCTTTTATTTTATTTTATTTTATTTTTTCTTCTTTTTTTTAAGAACTGGCGCAGAGATATTAAATGGGAGAAGGGATTTGCGTTTCTACAGTTGGAAAAAAGCAAAGTAAATAGCAAATAAGGCGTTGGTATTTATAGGAGAAGAAGTGTGTTGCGCACGCCGTTGAAAAATCATTTTTAATTGGATAGCTTGGGCATCACGGATGGGAAAATTTGGAGCGCAAGTAATTGAGGTTATAGGTTTGCAGTATTTTTGTAGAGTAGCTGATATAAGTGTGTACGGTGGTTGGAAATCAAACCCTTGGTCGGCAAGGTATAGTAGTTTGGCAGACAAGAAAGAAATAAAAGGTTTGCGGGGCAAGAAATCAGAAAGAAATGTGAACGCAAGAATGGTGAATGTGGACATAATTATATTATTATTTTAATATATCCCCACTTACACGAAGCTTTCCACAAAACAATCCTTTTATACGACTTTCGTTTTCTGATAAAAAAGCTAATCCTAGTGTAAAAAGGTATTCCGGACCCAATGGGACAAGTTCCGTCGAAATCCGAGGTCGTATGAAAAAAATTCCTTTATAAAACCAGAAATACACACGCGTTTAATTTTTCCATGATCACCAGATAAATCAAATCCACTTGAAACTGCGAACATCGACAATAACTTTTTGATACGAACCCAACGACACTAATTTCGTCGCATTCTGAGACTGTTGCCCCGGTAGGCTATTTTTAACGCGTACCGCACTGCCCTTCCGAACACCAAATTTCCCGATCTCTAAAATTAGCAAACTATATACCTACCCTGACTATAATCGACGATACGAACTCAACGGAACTTGTTTCGTGGTCTAATTCGATCGTCTGCTCAAATTACACTCAAATATCTCTTTATTAATTTAATTACGCGTTATAGAAATTGAACGGGCGTTTACAGCTACCATGGTCACATACGATATCGGTTTTCCACGCAATTCACCACCGTACAATAATTTAGTGATACGGTTCTAATGAAACTAATTTCATCGAAATCTGAGTCCGTTTGCAAAACGGCCATTTTAAAGGCCTCTAATTTAATAACGATTTTCCATAGCGACTATTTCAAAATTTGATTTAGCCATAACTCGCAATCTATAACACGAAATCTGGATTTTTCTCTTTCATATGAAAATTATCATCAATACGGTCCCAACGTGTCTTGTTTCACAGAAATCCGACTTATATCGAACCCTGTATTCTCAATTGAAGTTCAAAACTTCATTTTACGAACTGCACGCCATTTTCAAGCTTGAATTATATTATATATAAATTATAACGTTCAACTTCGTTTAAAACGACGATTTAAATATTAAATCACATCGATATTCCAAATAAAATAATTGAATTAAATAAATTAAATTACATATTCGAGTGCCAAAAACACGGGTCGTTACACATAACATGAGCACTCTAGATATGATACCTAAGATAGCAGAATCTGAATCTGATAAATGTGAATTCTGTACACAAGCAAAAATCACAAAGAAACCTCACAAGTCTGTTGATAGAGAATCTGAACCCTTAGACTTGATTCATTCTGATATATGTGAACTTGATGGTACTTTGACTAGACATGGACATCGCTATTTTATCACTTTTATCGATGATTGTTCTGATTTCACATATGTATATCTTATGAAAAATAAAAGTGATGCTTTCGAAATGTTTAAAACATTCAAAACTGAAATTGAGAATCAAGTAAATAGAAAAATTAAGAGACTTCGTAGTGATAGAGGAACATAATATGAATCTAATTCAATTCTGGACTTCTATAAATTACACGGTATTGTACATGAGAGAACTGCACCCTATTCACCTGAAATGAACGGTAAAGCTGAAAGAAAAAATAGGACTTTTACCGAATTAGTAGTGGCCATCCTACTAAATTCTGGTGCAGCATAACATTGGTGGGGGGATATTTTATTAACTGTATGTTATGTTCTGAATAGAATCCCCAAATCTAAGAATAAATTTTCACCTTATGAAATTTTAAAGAATCATAAACCCAATGTCTCGTACTTTAGAACTTGGGGTTGTTTAGCATATGTTCGCATTCCAGACCCTAAGAGAATAAAATTGGCAAGTAGAGCATATGAATGTGCATTTATAGGCTATGCTATTAATAGCACAGCATACAGATTTTATGATCTAAATGCACATAATATAATTGAATCAAATGATGCCGATTTTTATGAAACTAAATTTCCTTTTAAATTAAGGAATAGTGGGGGCACATCAAGTACGCCTATTAGAACAGAACTTGATAAAAGTTCTGAAGTTGAACCTAGAAGAAGTAAAAGAGCAAGAACCGTAAAAGATTTTGGTTCGGATTTTAGCGCTTTTACTATAGAGGAGGATCCCTTAAACCTCCAAGAGGCCTTATCTTCAATAGATGCCGATTTCTGGCGAGAGGCTATAAATGATGAGATGGATTCTCTTGAATCCAATAAGACTTGGCATTTGACAGATTTACCCCCTGGTTGTAAATCTATAGGCTGTAAATGGGTACTTAAAAAGAAACTAAAACCTGATGGTACTATAGATAAATACAAAGCAAGACTAGTAGCTAAAGGTTTTAGACAAAAAGAAAATATAGACTTCTTCGATACTTTTTCACCTGTAACTAGAATAGCATCCATTCGGGTATTAATCTCACTTGCTTCCATTCATAATTTACTAATACACCAAATGGATGTTAAAACTGCTTTTTTGAAAGGTGAATTAGACGAAAAAATTTATATGGACCAGCCTGAAGGATTTGTAGTACATGGTCAAGAACATAAAGTATGCAAATTGGATAAATCATTATATGGTTTAAAACAAGAACCTAAACAATGGCATGAAAAATTTGATAACTTAATCATTTCAAATGGTTTTAAAGTTAATGAAAGTGACAAATGCATTTATTACAAATATGAGAATGACATTTGCACTATTATATGCCTTTATGTAGATGACCTACTCATCTTTGGGTCAAACATTCATGCCATAAATTCAGTCAGATCCTTATTAAGTGCCAATTTTGATATGAAAGATCTAGGTGAGGCGAGTGTAATCCTTGGTATTAAAATTACTAGGTCAGAAAAGGGAATTTCTTTGGATCGGTCTCATTACATTGAGAAGATACTAAAGAAATATAATTACTTTGACTGTAAACCTGCATGTACACCATACGATCCAAGTGTAAAGTTATTTAAGAACACTGGTGAAGGTGTAAGACAGTCTGATTATGCGAGCATTATTGGCAGCCTTCGGTATGCCACTGATTGTACTAGACCCGACATTGCCTATGTCGTGGGATTATTGTGCAGGTTTACCAGTAGACCTAGTATAGAGCACTGGCATGCTATTGAAAGGGTCATGAGATACCTTAAACGAACTATGAACCTTGGATTACATTATGAAAAGTTTCCAGCTGTACTTGAAGGATACTCAGATGCAGACTGGAATACTTATCTGATGATTCTAAAGCGACCAGTGGCTATATATTTAGCATCGCTGGAGGAGCTGTTTCTTGGAAATCCAAGAAACAGACTATTTTGGCTCAGTCCACTATGGAATCTGAGACGATAGCGCTAGCTACAGCTAGTGAACAAGCAGAGTATTTGAGAAATCTGCTAGCTGAGATTCCCTTATGGGAAAAACCGATACCGGCTGTGTTGATACATTGCGATAGTACCGCGGCTATTGTAAAAGTTCAGAACCGTTATTATAACGGTAAGAGACGACAAATACGTCGTAAGCATAGCACGGTTAGAGAGCTACTTTCTACAGGTACCGTTAGAGTAGATTACGTACGTAGTGAAGAAAATTTGGCAGATCCTTTGACGAAAGGACTGTCAAGAGAGAAAGTCCATAATTCTTCCAAAAGAATGGGATATTGCCCTTAGATTGTTGAGTCACACACAATGGTAACCCGACCTAAATGACTGGAGATCCCAAGAAATAGGTTCAATGGGTAAAAACAAGTTGTGTAGTGATAGAAGTTGAACATGCTATTTAACAAACTAAGAAGCATGTATTCCTGAAGTGATAGAGGATGAGTTAATAGAAACTCTTAATGAGATCTATACTCTATTTGGAGTGGAGTACCTACCTTCAGGAGTACTCTTGATAGGCTCACCTATGTGAATGTGGAAATGAGGCCGTTTCCTATGGAGTTTTGGGCAAAACTTCTAGAGCGTTCACTAAACTGGGATAGACGTGCATGGCCATAAACGCACGGGCTTATTTGATTGCACTATAGAAAAGATTGTGTGTGGTTTGATGTCAGGAATAAAGTTCAAGACTACGTGTCACTCTAGTAAAAACTGAATCTTACTCACTATGCAAAGGTTCAAGTCGGATGACACCTTTGTTTATGCACAGTCTTATGTTTTTTAGAAACTACTCGATAATATTTTAAAAATTCAAGTGGGGGATTGTTGGAAATTTATGTGTGAATTATTAAAATATTTGAATAAGTGTATGAGTGGCTCCTTAATGTGAATAGTCCTACATCATGGGATTATATGAAAGAAGCAAGTATTTATACTTGTTTCTAAGAAGCTTTGATGGGGCCTTGGGGCTCCCAATACATGCTTTGTTGTGAGGAGGGAGCCCATGCATCATGACCACCACACACGCGTGCGCGACCGACCGACCGACTTGACCCGACCCGGCCCGGCTCGGCTCGGTACGGGCTTGGGCTTTGGGCTTTGCCTATGTGGTGTAGACACTTATATTTTTTATCCAGAAAACACTGCATTTTTCGAACCTGTTTTTTTTTAAATCCGGATATTTCTGAACCGACTTTAATATGAAGCGGTAAAAATTTTGACCAAATTTTTCGCAGATCCTATTTTCCTCCACTGACCAGTTTTTTCGAATAACCTAATCCTCGTCTATATATTATCATCAGATCAGACGAGATCCATATAGAAAAAAAATTCTGCTTTTCTCTTCCTCTGCCATTAAAAATATTCTTAAGAAATTTTCGAGCAGTTAAAAATCAGAAAGTGCAAATCTGCACTGGTTTGTTTGTGCAAAGCAAATCAGTTATTAATTTCGGAGAGGCTGTTTTATCCTAGAGGCGGCGGCGAAAGTACGAACTGGTTTTGCACCACCGACCAGATCGCCGAATCGTCTTCAAGAAAGCGACAGAGTACGTGACTCAGCCATTTGTTTCCCAACACTACCCACTTCACGCTTCCATAATTTCCGACTCCAGCGTTTCGTTGGTAATTAGTTTCACAAATTAAATAAATCAAATTTCATGGATAAATTCACAAATTAAACATAAGACGGGTGAACCCAAACGCATGATGGCCAACCAGTAGCGCTCGATTGTATGAGGTTATCACTAGATTGTTGGTGCTGTAAATTCGAGAATAAATCATGGTCTAACAACCCAAAATCAATGTATGCCTTAAATATAAATTGGAGTTGTAAGCTAAATAAAAATACATGCGATGAAATTACATATGATGCCTACATTTATGTTAATCAAATTGGAATAATAGAGATTAGATCTAAAGATCTAAAAAAGCAAATCTAATGAGGAAAATATAATTACATACTTTTGTGTAATATAAGATTTATGTTGTTGTGAATGTATGCCTAAAACATAAATTTGAGTTGTAAGCTAAATAAAAGTCAGGAAAATATTCATAAGGACAAAATTGAAGGTTTTTTTAATCATAAGGGCAACCCACTAAAATTTTACTCAAAGGACAATACACTAGTTCTTTTCTTCTTCACGCGCGCTGATTTCTTCTTCGTCAACAATTGATTCTCACACGTTTCTCGTTCTCCTCACTGATTTCCAACACAATTTTTTTCTTTCCATATTTCGATCTTCAGCAATCGTCTTCAAACAGCCATATCGATCGCGACTCTCAGAAGGATAGCTTCGATCTCGCGCGTGTTTCAGATCTCTTCATTAAATTTTGCAATCAATTTTGCAATCTGAAATGCAAACGTTTTATTTTTTGTTTATTGTTATCTGTTTGCATCGATATAAATTTTTGTTTATTGTTATATATTTGCATCGATATAAATTTTTGTTTCAGATCTCATCTCCATGGCATCCCTATTTGAAAGCACCCTAAATACACTTCGTTTTCAGCCTCAAGTTTATATTTAAATAAACTAGTGGGGTGGAGAGAGAGAGAGTTAGTGGGAAGAGAGTGAAATGAGAATATGTGATGTCAATCAAGGGGCTACAGGGATGTTGCACTATTTGAGAGATATAGAAAGAGCCAGTCCGAAGAGAGAGAAACGAGAATGTATGGTGAAAATTAAAGGGCCATAAGAATGCTGCACTGGATGGGGTACTGTTGAACGTGTTATATATATATATATATATGTGTGTGTGTGTGTGTGTGTGTGAGGAGCGATTATGAGCACCCCTGTTTGCAGCACCCATGTTGCACCCCCTACCCTACCGTGAGCTACGACGATCTAAATCCAACGAGAATTTGTAGATGTTCAATCCACATATATATTAGCATCTATCCAAAATTTGAACTCATTCCGACATATGTATAATACTATATTTGATTTTTAAATTAACGGTTTGAATAAATGTCTGAACGACGAATAATTGAGCTATGATTTTGAAAATGTTACGAATGCCGGAACGAACTCAAATTAAGGATTGATCATTATATATGTGTGGATTGAACATTTACAAATTCTCGTTGGATTTGGATCACTGTAGCTCACAAACGGATAGGGAGTGCAACAGGGATGCTGCAAAACAGGGGTGCCCCGATCGCTACTATATATATATATATATTGTTGAGACAAGTCCCGCACTGGGGAATTTATAAAATAATTTCTATATAAATATTAAAAGTCCACCATTCACATTGCCAATTGGTTTTGTGATAATCTGGGGTTCTCTAACATGGTATCAGAGCGGGTTTAATTCGTGTGTGCATAACTGCCACACTTGTTCACGTCATCCAATAAGATCTACGTCTTAGGTTTAGGATATGCCACACGTGCTAGGGCATGTTGATACAAGTCCCTCATCGGGGAATTTATAAAATAAATTCTGTATTAATATTAAGAGTCCACCATTCGTATTGTCAATTGCTTTTGTGATAATTTAGGGTTCTCTCTCTCACACACACATATATACTGATATATATATATATATATATATATATATATATGCGTGTGTGTGTGCGCGCGTGTGTGGCTGTGTTGAACCAGCAAATATTTGGGCATTAAATAATCCCTAAAACTTATAAGTTGAATGATAATTCTAGATTTTTACATTTATTTGGCTATTTAAAATATAATATAAGATAAGTTATCACAATAAATTGTAAGGGTCAAAGTAGGATTATAATTCGTTGGTATATAGGATGCTGCATTGTGGATTTATATTATCACGTTTAAATGTGTAACTTAATAATGTATCATTCGAAATGATAGTGAATACACCCAAATGGAAGAGATGTATAAAATAAGGAGATCTACCATATTTTGTGATGTTTGTTTCAATGACTATGAAAAGATAACTTCATGTAATTTTAAACGCAACATAAATCTTTCTTTTAATGAGATATAAAAATTTACGGTGTGAACATTTTCATTTGACAGAGACGTAATTCCAATGCATTAAAATGCATAAATCGCTGACAGTTAGTTTAAGAATCATAAATGTGTAAAGACGCTCTAAGAAGTAAATATATGCGAATAAACAAAAATATAAAATTGATAAAACTGAAATGAAGAGTAGATAAGAAAAAAATAAAGTTTAAAAAGGGAGTTGTAACGATCTATAATTTTTTACCAAATTAAAATTGGAACTTCTATTATTCAATTTGAATTTGACATAAATATATATAGTTAAGAATGTATAGTAATTTTGATAAGTTATATGATAGATTTTATTTGAATTATAAATGGGAATGATTATAAATAAGTTTGGATTTATTTGTCTTTCGATCGGATTTGTCAAACTATAACATGAATTAGTAGCATTAAAAATAAGTGTTGCCCTTAGTTTTCATAGCATTTAAGGGGAAATGCTAACAAAAAGTTCACCTTCTCTCCTTAAGACAAGTGTAAAGACACTTGTATTTTTGCATGCTTCCTTTCATGCATGCCTTCCACTTGCCCCCTTAGGTGTCATCACCTCCTTAACTCTCCATTCCTATATAAGGAAGCATTTACTCCACTTTTTTACCATTCCATTCTATTTCCTCCTTTTCATCTTCTTCTTAAAGCTTATGGCCATGGTTTCCATGGCATAAGTCTTCCCCTTTTCCACCACCACCTTGCCAAAGTTTGTCGTCATCCTCCTCCTCATTCCCTTATAAAGAGAGATTAATATATATATATACACACACACACATTGGTGAAGAAGATGTTGCGCCGAAATACTGTCCGACGGTTCGCTCAGCTAGGATCGCCTATCGGAAAATTTGGAAAGCTGTTCGGTGAGAACTCTTTTACCACGGTTTATGTAGTTTAATTAGTAGTTAGACTAATTTAAATATAGTGATGAATTATTAGTGGTTAATGATGATTGATGTTTGTTGTGATGGATGGTGCGTAGTTTAGAACACACATTATTAAGCGTTAGTGTCATAACGCTTGTGCACAGTTATGATTTATTTAATTATGTTGATGATGGTTGCTATGGATGTTTATAATAGTTGTTGATGTTGTTGCGCACACACTATGACACAATAATTATGGTATCACATTAGTGATCGACAAATCTCCTTCGTAATTAGAAGCAATATTATTATTGAAATTGAAGATTAATAATTGGAAAAGACCATATGTATGAATTCATATATATTGATAAAGTTTCTTGAAATGAATAAATAAATACCTGAACGTTCTAGGATGACAAAGAGGATAGTGTCTAGGCTTGGATTTGGAAATATAGTTCTCTGCTCTCTCTGGCTATCCCTAATTGATCCAACGAATGGGATGGTTAATTTGAAGTTTTTTTGAATTTAAAAATAAATTGGATTTTAATTTAATATTTTATTAAGTTTAAAATAAAAGTTGAATTTTAGGTCCAAAATATTTTTGGAAAGTAAATTTAAATGATTTTAAAAGGGTTATATATGGATATAATGATTTTCTAAGGTATTTTGAAGTAACACAGAGTAATGATTATTATGGTCAAAATAGAGCTTGTCGCGTAGCGGCAAATTGTGTATTTTAGATGCAAATTTTAACGCTTATAATTTTTGCAATCTAAATCAGATTTGCATGAAATGAAAAACTTTTGATTTCCATTAACAAGAGATTTGAGATGAGTGAAAGAAGATTTTAATTTCGAGTTATAATTTCGAGTTATGTTTAAAACTGTTTTGGGAAAGGTCGCTGTAAGAGCAGTTGTTGACCATAACTATAAACAATTATTTTAAATGTTTTAAAAATATGAAAAACAATTGAAAAATCATTATAAATTATGTAAAAGTGTTTTGAATTGTAAAGTTTAAGTTTTAGCTAATATAAACGATATTTTGATCAAAGTAGTTAAGATAACTGTTTTATAACGCTTTTGTAACGTTTTCGAAACACTATGCTAACTCTTTCTTTGAAAACCATCCATTTTGATTTTAAACCTTGTAAATTATTGGTGGAATGTTTTCAAAGATTTAAAAGTATTGAAAATGTTTTAAATGGAAATTAAATTGATTTATTTGATATTAAAATGGGGTTTTCAGTTTTAAATAATTGGATATGGTTGGAGATAAATCTTTGAATGTTTGATATTAATTCGGTAAATGATGACTCTTACTATTTTAGGAATTTAAAAGGTAGTTCACTATTATTCCGCCTATAGTGTGAGTTGGATATGGAGATTAATATTGAGGATAAGTTGATGGTATTTCTATCCAGATCTAATGCTAAAAAGTTGGATAAATCTTTTAATTAAGATACGAGTTTCCTAATTTGATTAAGATAAATTGGATAGAAATAATCTTCGGATATTTGATATGACATTCTTTGGTGTAAACGTATACTATTTGAGGAATTTGGAAGATAACATTATCATATCGTTATTCCATTTATAGTATTCGTTAATTATGAGAATTGATATCGAATATAAGTAGATACAATTTATGTGTAACTTATGTTCAATATCGATTGATTTGGGTTTTTTCGTGAATCATATATTGAATAATATCATTCTTGATACCCAGTAAGATTGAGTTATGGAAATTTATATCGTGATTTGGGGATTTAATAAATTCTTTGATTTGAGTAAATTAATAATAAGGAATTGGGAAGGAAGTATAATCTTTTAGTTAAGATTACATAATTGAATGTTGGGAAAACAACTTAATTGGAAACTATGATTGAAATGTAGGTAAGGATTTTCAAAGGAAACTGGGTTTTTGATAACAAGTTATTAAATGGAAAATTAATTAAGGTTTTGAGGCTAAATCATCTTTGATTTAATGGGTGTGTTTTAAAAGAGAAAGGTTAAATATGAATTTTGTTATAATTTGAGATTGGATTTAAAGAAGTTTAATTTAACAAAATCCAAGATGGAAGAAGATTTGGTTGAAAGCCCATATGTTCCGTAATCGTGTTTTTTTTTAAATTTGCGCTTGTTATTTGGAAAGACCGAGATCGGATGTATGTCCAAAAATCATTCCAAGTAATAATACGACGTTGTGGAGCATTTGAAGACATTGAAGACGACATTGAAGACCAGTACCCTTCATATCGTAAGGACGACTTACTGATTGTCTCGAATGGTTGGCTCCCATTCGCAGAAGGATTTTATATCAACTAAGTGGAAAGAAGCCCGAACGTATGTGTTGAAATTCCGGATTGTGGTTTCGTTCAGACCCAAAACGGGCTAGTATGGATTGTGTGTCTGAAATTGTAATTGACTGCATAGCACTGATCTCTGTTAAATATATATCTGTTTGGTGGCGGAGAATTTATTCTCTTGCTTAACACCCTTCTCTAAGATGTATGAGCTTAGAGGTTGTATATAGATAGAAATCAGTGATGCATTATGAATGGACAATGTGGCATACTTGAGTTATGTGATGAGCTATGAATGATCAAAGCATGGCTTATTTAAGCGTAGCTTTGTGTATATCGGGACCTCGGCAAGCCTCACAACCCGGTAAATGGCCAAAACAGGAAGAAATGTGGCAAGGTTAAGGGGTGTTGTCTCCTTCTAGATAAAATGTGTATTATGGTATGAAGCTCAGGTATTAACCTATGTGGTAAAAGCAGCTACTTTTGTGGTTGTTGTTGGCGCGCGCTCGAAAATGTTGGTAATGACTAGGAGATGACATACTCAGGCGAACTCTAAGTTAACTAGTTACATAGGTAACCCGGCCTTGTGTTGGCATGAGGAGCATGAGTTGGTCCTCGGACATCCCTCTAAAGGTGTTCAAAATTCAGTTCGGAAGGAAGTTCCTTTGCCTGGTTATTATTGGAAATCCAATCTCTGCTACGAGCCCGTACAATTTTAGTTGTATACCATACGTCAGCATAGTATATGGTACCAGTGCTAGCTAAGATTGATTCATATACTTTCGAAAGGATTTTTCACACTACATTATAGTATTGAAAGAGTATTTTACGTATCAAAGGCATTTTTGACTGCATAAGGAGAAACCTCGCCCATGTGTGCGTTTGCATTGTGTATGCCGCGAGACCTTATGTTAGTTTCATTTTTCAAAAAGTCACTGCAAATTTCTATGCACTGGTATTCACATGGAGTAAACCCGTTCCGCATTAGCGGCGTGGTCTGGTGAATTACCTAACTTTAAATTAAACCCTAAAAACAACTGTTTTGAGTTCTCACATCAGTCCCATGACTGACCTGGAGTTTATTGTTCTCACACCTAAACTCTGGGTGCCCATAATTTTTGCATAGGCAGTCTAGTAATTTTGTTTGCAGTTTAGACTTGGAGTTGGTTAGAGCAGGATCCTGGTTTAGTTGGAGCTATTATATCTTGGAGCATGCATATTCTTTCGATGAGTTTAGTATCTTTTCCATTGTGTAATTGATGTACTATGATGTTTCTCCCATAACTCTGATGTAATATTATTGTAATGATAATGGAAAAGTTATTTTTATTTTGTGAAAATGTGTAAGTATCCCTAACAATCCGTCTTTATGAACGGTTTAAGTTGGTTTAATTACCAGCGAAAACCAAGCAAAAATCCAGGTCGTTACAGGATTAGAAATAGAAAATGGAAAAAATGAGAAAAGAAATTTAAATCCTTTAAAAAGAAGATGACAAATGGTTTTAAATTGAATAAGGTATAATTGCCTAATAAATCTGAAAAAATACAGTTAACACTGAACAATAGAGACATAACAATTAAACAAAAATGTATGTATGTATTTTTCTTGAACTATGTATGTATGTGTGTGTGAACTAGCTTCATCGAGGCATCAAACATTATAGACCATGACAATTCCCTATAAAACACTTATATGCAGTAATATACAAATCAAATACGCATAGTCTTGAATTGCTTTTAGGGTTCAAAATTAGTAGAATACAATGCAGGGTCTCCACCATACGGACCTAAATTGTAAAATTAGGCAGAAGCATTGGTATATAAACTTTCACATGCGATAATAATTTATTAGTAAATATATGACACAATTTTTTTTCTATTTTCAATTCAATTCAGCTGTATAACTTAATTGGTAAACACATTATAATCATATTAAATGCACAAATTTATCAATGTCGACCATTATAACATTATATAACATATAATCTAACAATATTAGAAAGGGTAAATGTTATCATTTTTTAAATAAGTCCCCACTAGTCTTTTAAGTTTCTTCTAATTCTAAGGCAAAACATAGAAGTCTTTCGACTTCGCAAGTGGATGTTAGGACTCATATGCCTTCGGATCCTGACATATCCGCATATGTTGGATAACTCATCATAGGTTTTATCACATGCAACTCTTGACCTGTGGTTCCTTTTCCTAATCTCGCCTTTGCTTTAAGAAAAGCACCACAAGTATAAAGTGGGATTATTTACTCTAGTGTATCCTTTCGTGATGGCATAAGTATAATGTATATGCCTTGAGTAAAAGTCAACAAATTTGTGCAGTAATATTATCTTTTCTATTAAATATATTAATACTACTGCACATAACATCTCTAGCTTGAGAAATGCTCAACAACTAAAGAGCATGTTGGTAGTCTATTAATATACAAATGATAGAGGATGACTTTATATCAAAGTTTCATAATCTTTAGTATATTATTTCAAGTGATATTAACTTATGGAATAATGTATTTCATAAATATTGTCATGATTCAGGTGTCGGAAAGATCAAATCATATAGTGTACATACATTTGTGTATGTATTTATCCTTTAATGTTTTTGGGTTTTTTAATAATCCACAATTACTTTATATGTTCAATTTATTTAACTTTTAATATTATATTATCTGTTATATTTCAAATTTCTTTTATAGTAGTTTTATGAATAATATTATTTAATTAATTAACATTTTAATTAATTATATATTACTTAAATATAACATTTATATTAAATATTTATCGCATATAATAAGTTTTATAGCATTACACATTTGTGTTATAAACGTGCATATTCATATAATTAATTGACCTTCAATAATTTCATTCATTTAACATATTACCATTTCAGTTAATTAATTAGTTAAACTATTCTAACTAAATTATATTAATATTGAAGATCATTATATATGCACATATGTGTCTTTATGATATCTTAAACATTTAAAATATCATACCGAATTACCATGCATGCCTCTATATTTTATTAATTAGTTAACTTATTTTATCAATCTTATTGATAAATTCTAAAATTTTGGAATCAATACATATTTTCAAATATTTTTAAGATATTTTTTATCATACTGTATTATTTTAAATTCAATATCATACATTTTTAATTTTCAAGCATGCTAGCATCATTGTCCTAATTATTAAGTGCTTCGAGTGAGAGGATACAGGTTCAAAACCTACGTACCGTGATTCAAATATATGTTGACTTGTATTGTGTTGTGTATCACCTAAGGCTTGTAGTACCAACATGTACTACTTTTAAGTACCGAATTATTTAAAAAAAAAAGGCAATTTTGAAAACTTTCCCAATGCATATATACAAAGCCGACCCTTTACCAAAGCGGGTAAACCTATTGCTTTAGGCCTCATCAAAAGTCAGGGCACCATGCAAGCGTAGGCTATTGAACGGATTTTTTTTTGAAGCTAGGGCATACAGCCACTGCCCTCGAATCAAACTCCCCAAAGATCGAAGACGAAACTCGAAGCAACGACGATAGAAGGATACTCTACTGCCATAACGATCATGAAGACATCTCGACAAAGTTAGGGCAAAGGCATTGTAACGACCCGCATTCTACGCATCGGGGATCGTAGAATATTTATTTCTTTTCCGTATGAAGTCATATGGTCATGTAACTTTGGGAAACATCCATTAGAGTCATTTCCCATGCTTATGATTTTTGTCGATTTTTAAATGACCATTTTGCCCCTGGTTGGTACTGTTTTGGCCATAACTTTTGATTGGAAAGGAATTCTGACCTGAAACCACTTCCATTGGATTCGTTTGATGGTTTACCTTTCCGTAGAGTGGTCATAATAGCCAAACGGACTTACCGTTTGGGAGATATGGCTGAAATAAGGTTTGTAGGGTGAAAAACTGCTTAACCGGGCCAAATCGGGTGATTAGTGAGTAGGCCCATAACTCATTTCGGGATTAGGGTTATGGGGAGGATGAAATGAGATAGAGTATCATTCCATTTCAGTTTTCTAGCCTCCACTTATCACCAAGGAACCCTAAAAATGGCCTCCAACCTCTAAATCACCTCCAAATCACCTTTTGGTCAAGGATTTGGCTTAGCAACCCCTAATCAAGGAAGATCTACACCAAATCAACATTGGAGCTGCTGTTTAGCATAGAGATTCACATCAAATTAGAGATTTATTTCAGATCTTAGTTTATTTGTGGCTAAGGTGAGTGATTTGCATAGTTTTGCACTAATTATGGCTAATTAGGGTTGATTAGTGTTAATTAGCGAATGTAAACATGATAAAATTGGGGGAAAATGTTTATAAAATTTGGAATGATGTTTTAGACCTCTGATATGAATTTGGGTTAATTTGGTTAAGTTTTGCTAATCCTATCATTAGTTTCACCTAAACATGCTTAAGGGAAATATGGGGTTTTGGGGATGTTTGATCCATTTTAACCTATCATGTTGATGTTTTGATGTTTGTGGTTGATTATGCATGTTGCTATGACTGTATGAAATGCTTTGTGATTGATTTCAATAGTTAGAATGGTCGAAAACGTCGTCGAATGGCGTAAACACTTGCTGGAACAGTTTCAGAAAACAGTGCAGGGTTCGGATCGGATCGGATATGGGGCTCGAATCGGATATGTTGAACTGAGCAAGGAATTCGATCGGATCGGAACCCAACACTTGGGAAAAATGGCAAAAAGGAAGGCCACGCGAGCTGAACTGGGATCGGATCGGATTAGCGAGTAGGGATCGGAGCGGATAGAGGAGGATGGATCAGATCGAAGCGCGTGAAGGATGACGAGGCGGATCGGAGCGGAAGCAGGGACTGGAGGAGAGACACCCGACCCGACCCGAAGTGAAATACCCGACCCGAACCGAGGAGAAACGCCCGACCCGTACCGATGGAGTGGCACCCGACCCGAACTGCACCAGAAGAAGACCCGACCCGAACAGATGGAGGATACCCGACCCGAACCGATGGCTTGAGAAGGAACCCGACCCGACCCAGTATTGACCAATAACCCGAGATGCAAAGGTAGTCCAATACGGGAAGTTAGAGCTCAGGATCCAGTTGGGAACCGATGAGTTCACTTCATGGTTGGACTTTGCTGCGGGACGTGTGCTAAGGAGTTGTCGACGTTCATAACTTCGATTCACCACTAAGAGTGAATGATGGGCTACTTATCAGTGCAGTAGGGTCATTATGACCTGAGGGGCAAGGTGATGGTAGCAAGACTACGTTATCAGTGTAGTAGGGTCATTATGACCTGAGGGGCAAGGTGATGCGTAGTAAGACTATGAGCCAGTGCAGATGGGGTGAATAACTCCATGGGGCAAGTGGACATAGTAAGGATTGGTAAGGCTATGAGCCAGTGCAGTGGGGTTCTTGTGACTCCATGGGGCAAAGTGGACATAGCAAAGGATTAGTGGCTACGTTATCAGTGCAGTGAAGCCATTTATGAATTCATGGGGCAGAGTGATCGTAGCAAGGTATGTTGGGTGATCGAAGTGGTGAATATCGTATGCTTTATGCACTGAGTGAGAGATGTGAGGATGGATGCTATGTTTGATTGTTTGCCATCCTTATGACATGCACACCTCCCCCACCTCCGTATCTTTACACTGTTTGATGTGGTACCTTAGAGTGTTGTACAGTATGTAGTGCTAACTCTTTGGTTGCAGGTCCAGGTTCAGGTATGTTTTAGTCTACCTGTTATTGTTCACTTTAGATGCTTATCGCTCATACCAGGCTTTATGTCTGACCCAGAGTTTTATGTCTCCTCTTATTACTCTGGGTGCTCACACGAGCAGACTAGAGACAGGTTAGCTGGTGATGCGCGAGTAGCTGATTCGGAGGCGGGCAGGAGGCTTCCACGTATGATATATATATACACATTCTCCCTGTGTCGTTGGTGGTCGCTACTTGGGCATTAGTAGTGCACCTCCTTTATCTTACTTTTGCTTTGAGACAGTTTGAAAGTTGTAATAAGCTGTATTTTGGATTTCCGCTGCTATGATGTTTAGTTCTGATTTTCAGCTTATGCACTGTCTCTCCTGTTTTATGTCAAGTATGTTATTATTATATTTTGTTCTATGCGCTGTGAGACATTCTACAGGTTCTTTGTATGTTCATTTCCTTCTTCCCTTTCCTTTTCACGACCCGTTCCGTGCTAACTGGACATGTGTACAACGCACTTTTGGAGTAAATGTCGGTTGGTGCGGGGCGGGCCGTCACACTTGGTATCAGAGCTCTAGGTTGCGTAGTTAACCTAGGGAAAGACACTAGGGAGAGTTAGTACGTATATGAGAGTGCGTATTTGTAATTATTTTGGTTTTCAAAAGCTATGTATATATATACTATTAGTAGTATAAGAATGAAGTCGCACTGCACTAGCACCACTATGGGGTCGTTAATCGTTTCCCTTTTTCAGATTGACGATGAGCCGAGATACGAGGGGTGCTGGTAGAGGGACCAACCAAGGGAATGCCGCTGACATGAGGGTGATGTTTACTAACCTCATGAGAGACATGCTTAGAGAAGTGCAAGGGGCAGTTCCCAATCCCGGGGTTGGTGTTGGCCCAGTAGTGCAGGCGCCTAGGGTCGATTTCGCCAAGTTGTGCAAGGATTATACTAATCTTGGTGGAAAACCGTTCCACGGAACGGAGTCGGCCACAGATGTTCAAGATTGGATGGATAGCTGTGATCGTATCTTCGATGACTTGGGTCTTGAGGATGCGATGAAGAGAAGGCTAGCGTCTCGTCAGCTGCAAGGGCGAGCGATGAATTGGTGGAATGCCATTAGAACAGCTACTCCAGAAGATCAGGTTACTTGGGATCAGTTCAAGGCTCGCTTTAGCAAGAAGTTTATTCCAGCTGCCCAGAAGTCAGTGTTGTTTAAGAGGTTCTTGGAACTCAAGCAGAACGGAAGGGCAGTTTCTGATTATATTGTTGAGTTCGACACTTTGTCGAAGTATGGATTGTCTCTTATCGATACTCCTGAGAAAAAGAATGAGAAGTTCATTACTGGTTTGGATGGATACTTGGGGGAAAGGCTTATCAACCACATCGATGAGACTTTTGAATCGATCGTGGGGAAAGCTTTGAGATCAGAGAGCCTTTACCCTAAGTCAAAGACTGAGGCTGCATCTGCAGAAGGGCCAAAGCCGCAAGCAGGCGGTGGAGGCAAGAATAACTCTCAGAATAAGAGGAAGCAGGACCAATCTAAGGGTGGCCAGAAAAAGAGCAAGAAGGATGTTGAGTGCTTCAGCTGTGGTAAGAAAGGCCATTATGCTAAAGAATGTCGGGCCAAGCCAGCGGAAAGGAAGTGCTACAACTGTGGTCAAGTGGGACATCAGAAGGATAAGTGTCCGCAACCTCTTAAGGAGAAGCAGATTGTGAAAGCATATGCTATTGATGTTGTTCCTTCTTCGTCGAATGCCCCAACTGCGGCGGAGAAAGGAAAGAATGTTGTTATTCAAGGTATGCTTTCTATTTATGATGTACCAGTTCGAGTTTTGTTTGATACTGGGGCTTCCCGTTCCTTCATATCTAGTGACCTGGTAGATAGGTTGGGACTGGAACCCGAGATAGTCGATAGACCATTGGTTGTGACGAACACGATTGGTGGTTCGACTAGCCTTAGTATGATTTGCAGGAATTTGGTCTTATCGAGTCATGGATGTATGTTTGTTGTGATTGCTTTGTTTTGGGCTTTACTGGGTATGGCATTATATTGGGAGTCGATTGGCTCCAAAGATACGGGGTGGTGTTAGACTGTGAGGGCTTTTTGGTGACAGTGAGGGCGGATGATGGGCGGAGGGTAGTGTTTGGTAGTCTACCTAGTGATGGGGTTATGGCTAGTTTTGTAAATTCCCTCGACATCCCGCAGGATGAGTTGTCAGATGTGCCCGTGGTTGGCCAGTATCCGGACGTCTTCGAGGAGGTGACCGGACTTCCACCACACCGAGAGATTGAGTTCCGTATTGATTTAGTGAAGGATGCCAGACCTATAGTGATGCCACTTCGTCGTATGGCACCAAGGGAGCAGCGAGAGCTCGGGGTGCAAGTCAGCAATCTTTTGAAGAAGGGATTTATTAGAAGGAGTGTCTCCGAGTGGGGAGCACCAGTTGTGTTTGCCACTAAGGCAGATGGTTCCCTTCGTTTGTGTGTGGACTATCGCGAGTTGAATAAGGTGACGAGGAAGAATAAGTATCCTCTACCGTGGATAGATGATTTGTTTGATCAACTGGAAGGAGCAAGAGTGTTCTCCCAGTTGGACCTCGCGACAGGATTTCATCAGCTACGAGTAGCGGATGAGAGTGTTCCGAAAACGGCATTTAGGACGTCGTCTGGATTTTATGAGTGGTTGGTCATGCCATTTGGGTTGACCAATGCACCAGCCTACTTTGTGGATCTTATGAATCGAGTATTCAGAGATCAGTTGAATAAGTTTGTTCTTGTGTTCGTGGATGATATCCTTGTTTATTCAAGGACAGAGGAGGAACACAAGGGACACTTGAGGATAGTGATGGAGGTGTTGAGGAAACACCAATTGAAAGCGAAATTCTCTAAGTGTCATTTTTGGAGAAGGGAAGTGAGATTCTTGGGTCATGTTGTTTCCGAGAGTGGTATTGTCGTGGACCCTGCGAAGGTGGCTACGGTACAGGATTGGCCTACGCCCAAGAATACAACAGATGTAAGAAGTTTCTTGGGATTAGCTAGATATTATCGTAAGTTTATCCAGGACTTCTCCAAGATAGCAGCACCATTGACTCAGTTGACTAAGAAGAATCAGTCCTTCGTCTAGGACGGAGTGTGTGAGGATGCCTTCAAGAGTCTATAGGAGAAGTTGACGCGTGTGCCAGTGTTAGTCGTTCCTAAAGGGAATGAAGAGATGACGGTATACACGGACGCTTGTGGTACTGGATTGGGTGCTGTATTGATGCAAGGAGGTAGGGTTGTAGCTTATGCTAGTCGACAGCTAAAGCCGCATGAGAAGAAGTATCCTACCCATGATTTGGAATTAGCAGCGATTGTGTTTACGCTGAAGATGTGGAGGCACTATCTCTTGGGAGAAAGATTTGAGTTGTTTACCAATCATAAATCGTTAAAGTATCTTTTCTCTCAGAAGGATCTGAATCTCCGTCAGCAGAGATGGTTAGAGTTCTTGGCTTCATATGATTTTGATATCGCATATACACCTGGGAAAGGTAATGCGGTAGCCGATGCCTTGAGTAGGAGACATGCCAGCTTAGGGGCAATGTTTCTTGAATGGAAGCAACTGGAGTATATCGAGGGGTTTGATTTCAGACCAAAGTGCGAATTGGATCCAGTTATGCTAGCTAGTTTGACGATCAGACCCACTTTGTTAGAGCGGATTGGTTCCAGCCAGAGGAACAATCCTAATCTATTAGAAATCATCTCCAAGTTAGAGATGAACATCGACGGTGAGGAGATGAATGTGTATGGGCTTGATCGAGAGGGATGGCTTCGAAAGAATGGAAGATTAGTTGTGCCCAACGTGAATGGTTTGAGAGATGAAGTGCTTAGAGAATGTCATCACTCAAAACTAACTATACATCCCGGTGGTAATAAGATGTATCGAGACATGAGACAGACCTACTACTGGGAAGGGATGAAAAGAGACGTTGGGAAGTTTATATCCAAATGCATGAATTGCCAGCTAGTTAAAGCCGAGCAAAAGAAGCCTAGTGGGTTGTTGCAACCATTAGAAATTCCCGAATGGAAATGGGAGCAAGTCTCGATGGATTTCATCGATGGTTTACCAAGGACTAGATCGGGATATGATAGCATTTGAGTAATTGTGGATCGATTGACTAAAAGTGCAAGATTTATACCAGTCAAATCG
The DNA here is from genome assembly GCA_030737875.1 of Allium sativum. Classification (NCBI taxonomy): domain Eukaryota; kingdom Viridiplantae; phylum Streptophyta; class Magnoliopsida; order Asparagales; family Amaryllidaceae; genus Allium; species Allium sativum. The sequence continues at coordinate 732,955,382 of CM060915.1, read as the reverse complement.
ACCAGAACGGCAGCCAAGTTGGCAGAATTGTATATGAAGTGGGTAGTGAGATTTCATGGAGTACCCAAAAGCATTGTGAGTGACCGAGACCCGTTGTTCACTAGTGGGTTTTGGAAAAGCTTACAAGAGGCTCTAGGGTCAGGATTACATCTCAGTACCGCATATCATCCTCAGACCGACGGTCAGACGGAGAGGGTGAATCATATATTGGAAGATCTCTTGAGAGCTTGTATATTGGATTTTGGTGGATCATGGGATGACCATTTGCATCTAGTAGAGTTTGCATATAATAATAGCTACCAATCCAGTATCGGTATGGCTCCATATGAAGCTTTGTACGGAAGACCGTGTAACTCACCATCATGTTGGATAGAGACTGGCGAGAAGTTTGTGCTTGGACCAGATGTGGTGAGAGAAACTTCGGATAAGATTAAGATCATTCAGCAACTAATGAAAGCTGTCCAGGATATGCAGAAGAGTTATGCTGATAAGAGGAGAAGAGACTTGAAATTCTCCGTTGGTGACTTGGTGTTTGTCAAGATCTCTCCGTTGAAGAGTGTGATTCGATTTGGCAGGAGAGGCAAGTTGGCACCAAGATTTGTCGGCCCATTCCCTGTTCTTGAACTAGTCGGGAATTTGGCATATAGAGTTGGCTTACCAGAGAAAATGGCGGGAGTTCACAATGTATTTCATGTTTCCCAACTAAGGAAGTTCGTCCACGACTCAGATATGACTATTTCACCTGATCAGTTAGAGGACTTCGAAGTAGAACCCGAGGCGGTTGGGAACCGCAAGCCGATTCGTATTGTGGGGCACGATACGAAGCAACTTCGAAGGAAGGCGGTGAAGCTAGTCAAGGTTCAGTGAGGCGAGGACGAGAATGATTGTACTTGGGAGACAGAGGAGAGCATTAGAGAAGCATATCCAGAACTCTTTGCCTGGTAAGATTTACTTTGCAATTTAGTTTTCCGCATGCTAGGGTAGACTTGTTTTGCTAGTTTTGCATGTTTGATTGTTGTTTTATGATTGATAGGCATGCGGGACCTTTGTGTGTGTTTGGATTAGGGAATTTCGGGGGCGAAATTTCTTAAGGGGGGGAGAGTGTAACGACCCGCATTCTACGCATCGGGGATCGTAGAATATTTATTTCTTTTCCGTATGAAGTCATATGGTCATGTAACTTTGGGAAACATCCATTAGAGTCATTTCCCATGCTTATGATTTTTGTCGATTTTTAAATGACCATTTTGCCCCTGGTTGGTACTGTTTTGGCCATAACTTTTGATTGGAAAGGAATTCTGACCTGAAACCACTTCCATTGGATTCGTTTGATGGTTTACCTTTCCGTAGAGTGGTCATAATAGCTAAACGGACTTACCGTTTGGGAGATATGGCTGAAATAAGGTTTGGAGGGTGAAAAACTGCTTAACCGGGCCAAATCGGGTGATTAGTGAGTAGGCCCATAACCCATTTCGGGATTAGGGTTATGGGGAGGCTGAAATGAGATAGAGGATCATTCCATTTCAGTTTTCTAGCCTCCACTTATCACCAAGGAACCCTAAAAATGGCCTCCAACCTCTAAATCACCTCCAAATCACCTTTTGGTCAAGGATTTGGCTTAGCAACCCCTAATCAAGGAAGATCTACACCAAATCAACATTGGAGCTGCTGTTTAGCATAGAGATTCACATCAAATCAGAGATTTATTTCAGATCTTAGTTTATTTGTGGCTAAGGTGAGTGATTTGCATAGTTTTGCACTAATTATGGCTAATTAGGGTTGATTAGTGTTAATTAGCGAATGTAAACATGATAAAATTGAGGGAAAATGTTTATAAAATTCGGAATGATGTTTTAGACCTCTGATATGAATTTGGGTTAATTTGGTTAAGTTTTGCTAATCCTATCATTAGTTTCACCTAAACATGCTTAAGGGAAATATGGGGTTTTGGGGATGTTTGATCCATTTTAACCTATCATGTTGATGTTTGTGGTTGATTATGCATGTTGCTATGACTGTATGAAATGCTTTGTGATTGATTTCAATAGTTAGAATGGTCGAAAACGTCGTCGAATGGCGTAAACACTTGCTGGAACAGTTTCAGAAAACAGTGCAGGGTTCGGATCGGATATGGGGCTCGGATCTGTTGAACTGAGCAAGGAATTCGATCGGATCGGAACCCAACACTTGGGGAAAATAGCAAAAAGGAAGGCCACGCGAGCTGAACTGGGATCGGATCGAATTAGGGAGTAGGGATCGGAGCGGATAGAGGAGGATGGATCGGATCGAAGCGCGTGAAGGATGACGAGGCGGATCGGAGCGGAAGCAGGGACTGGAGGAGAGGCACCCGACCCGACCCGAAGTGAAGTACCCGACCCGAACCGAGGAGAAATGCCCGACCCGAACCGATGGAGTGGCACCCGACCCGAACCGCACCAGAAGAAGACCCGACCCGAACAGATGGAGGATACCCGACCCGAACCGATGGCTTGAGAAGGAACCCGACCCGACCCAGTATTGACCAATAACCCGAGATGCAAAGGTAGTCCAATACGGGAAGTTAGAGCTCAGGATCCAGTTGGGAACCGATGAGTTCACTTCATGGTTGGACTTTGCTGCGGGACGTGTGCTAAGGAGTTGTCGACGTTCATAACTTCGATTCACCACTAAGAATGAATGATGGGCTACTTATCAGTGCAGTAGGGTCATTATGACCTGAGGGGCAAGGTGATGGTAGCAAGACTACGTTATCAGTGCAGTAGGGTCATTATGACCTGAGGGGCAAGGTGATGCGTAGTAAGACTATGAGCCAGCGCAGATGGGGTGAATAACTCCATGGGGCAAGTGGACATAGTAAGGATTGGTAAGGCCATGAGCCAGTGCAGTGGGGTTCTTGTGACTCCATGGGGCAAAGTGGACATAGCAAAGGATTAGTGGCTACGTTATCAGTGCAGTGAAGCCATTTATGACTTCATGGGGCAGAGTGATCGTAGCAAGGTATGTTGGGTGATCGAAGTGGTGAATATCGTATGCTTTACGCACTGAGTGAGAGATGTGAGGATGGATGCTATGTTTGATTGTTTGCCATCCTTATGACATGCACACCTCCCCCACCTTTGTATCTTTACACTGTTTGATGTGGTACCTTAGAGTGTTGTACAGTATGTAGTGCTAACTCTTTGGTTGCAGGTCCAGGTTCAGGTATGTTTTAGTCTACCTGTTATTGTTCACTTTAGATGCTTATCGCTCATACCAGGCTTTATGTCTGACCCAGAGTTTTATGTCTCCTCTTATTACTTTGGGTGCTCACACGAGCAGACTAGAGACAGGTTAGCTGGTGATGCGCGAGTAGCTGATTCAGAGGCGGGCAGGAGGCTTCCACGTATGATATATATATATATACACATTCTCCCTGTGTCGTTGGTGGTCGCTACTTGGGCATTAGTAGTGCACCTCCTTTATCTTACTTTTGCTTTGAGACAGTTTGAAAGTTGTAATAAGCTGTATTTTGGATTTCCGCTGCTATGATGTTTAGTTCTGATTTTCAGCTTATGCACTGTCTCTCCTGTTTTATGTCAAGTATGTTATTATTATATTTTGTTATATGCGCTGTGAGACATTCTACAGGTTCTTTGTATGTTCATTTCCTTCTTCCCTTTCCTTTTCACGACCCGTTCCGTGCTAACTGGACATGTGTACAGCGCACTTTTGGAGTAAATGTCGGTTGGTGCGGGGCGGGCCGTCACACTTGGTATCAGAGCTCTAGGTTGCGTAGTTAACCTAGGGAAAGACACTAGGGAGAGTTAGTACGTATATGAGAGTGCGTATTTGTAATTATTTTGGTTTTCAAAAGCTATGTATATATATACTATTAGTAGTATAAGAATGAAGTCGCACTGCACTAGCACCACTATGGGGTCGTTAATCGTTTCCCTTTTTCAGATTGACGATGAGCCGAGATACGAGGGGTGCTGGTAGAGGGACCAACCAAGGGAATGCCGCTGACATGAGGGCGATGTTTACTAACCTCATGAGAGACATGCTTAGAGAAGTGCAAGGGGCAGTTCCCAATCCCGGGGTTGGTGTTGGCCCAGTAGTGCAGGCGCCTAGGGTCGATTTCGCCAAGTTGTGCAAGGATTATACTAATCTTGGTGGAAAACCGTTCCACGGAACGGAGTCGGCCACAGATGTTCAAGATTGGATGGATAACTGTGATCGTATCTTCGATGACTTGGGTCTTGAGGATGCGATGAAGAGAAGGCTAGCGTCTCGTCAGCTGCAAGGGTGAGCGATGAATTTGTGGAATGCCATTAGAACAGCTACTCCAGAAGATCAGGTTACTTGGGATCAGTTCAAGGCTCGCTTTAGCGAGAAGTTTATTCCAGCTGCCCAGAAGTCAGTGTTGTTTAAGAGGTTCTTGGAACTCAAGCAGAACGGAAGGGCAGTTTCTGATTATATTGCTGAGTTCGACACTTTGTCGAAGTATGGATTGTCTCTTATCGATACTCCTGAGAAAAAGAATGAGAAGTTCATTACTGGTTTGGATGGATACTTGGGGGAAAGGCTTATCAACCACATCGATGAGACTTTTGAATCGATCGTGGGGAAAGCTTTGAGATCAGAGAGCCTTTACCCTAAGTCAAAGACTGAGGATGCATCTGCAGAAGGGCCAAAGCCGCAAGCAGGCGGTGGAGGCAAGAATAACTCTCAGAATAAGAGGAAGCAGGACCAATCTAAGGGTGGCCAGAAAAAGAGCAAGAAGGATGTTGAGTGCTTCAGCTGTGGTAAGAAGGGCCATTATGCTAAAGAATGTCGGGCCAAGCCAGCGGAAAGGAAATGCTACAACTGTGGTCAAGTGGGACATCAGAAGGATAAGTGTCCGCAACCTCTTAAGGAGAAGCAGATTGTGAAAGCATATGCTATTGATGCTGTTCCTTCTTCGTCGAATGCCCCAACTGCGGCGGAGAAAGGAAAGAATGTTGTTATTCAAGGTATGCTTTCTATTTATGATGTACCAGTTCGAGTTTTGTTTGATACTGGGGCTTCCCGTTCCTTCATATCTAGTGACCTGGTAGATAGGTTGGGACTGGAACCCGAGATAGTCGATAGACCATTGGTTGTGACGAACCCGATTGGTGGTTCGACTAGCCTTAGTATGATTTGCAGGAATTTGGTCTTATCGAGTCATGGATGTATGTTTGTTGTGATTGCTTTGTTTTGGGCTTTACTGGGTATGGCATTATATTGGGAGTCGATTGGCTCCAAAGATACGGGGTGGTGGTAGACTGTGAGGGCTTTTTGGTGACAGTGAGGGCGGATGATGGGCGGAGGGTAGTGTTTGGTAGTCTACCTAGTGATGGGGTTATGGCTAGTTTTGTAAATTCCCTCGACATCCCGCAGGATGAGTTGTCAGATGTGCCCGTGGTTGGCCAGTATCCGGACGTCTTCGAGGAGGTGACCGGACTTCCACCACACCGAGAGATTGAGTTCCGTATTGATTTAGTGAAGGATGCCAGACCTATAGTGATGCCACTTCGTCGTATGGCACCAAGGGAGCAGCGAGAGCTCGGGGTGCAAGTCAGCAATCTTTTGAAGAAGGGATTGATTAGAAGGAGTGTCTCCGAGTGGGGAGCACCAGTTGTGTTTACCACTAAGGCAGATGATTCCCTTCGTTTTTGTGTGGACTATCGCGAGTTGAATAAGGTGACGAGGAAGAATAAGTATCCTCTACCGCGGATAGATGATTTGTTTGATCAACTGGAAGGAGCAAGAGTGTTCTCCCAGTTGGACCTCGCGACAGGATTTCATCAGCTACGAGTAGCGGATGAGAGTGTTCAGAAAACGGCATTTAGGACGTCGTCTGGATTTTATGAGTGGTTGGTCATGCCATTTGGGTTGACCAATGCACCAGCCTACTTTGTGGATCTTATGAATAGAATATTCAGAGATCAGTTGAATAAGTTTGTTCTTGTGTTCGTGGATGATATCCTTGTTTATTCAAGGACAGAGGAGGAACACAAGGGACACTTGAGGATAGTGATGGAGGTGTTGAGGAAACACCAATTGAAAGCGAAATTCTCTAAGTGTCATTTTTGGAGAAGGGAAGTGAGATTCTTGGGTCATGTTGTTTCCGAGAGTGGTATTGCCGTGGACCCTGCGAAGGTGGCTACGGTACAGGATTGGCCTACGCCCAAGAATGCAACAGATGTAAGAAGTTTCTTGGGATTAGCTGGATATTATCGTAAGTTTATCCAGGACTTCTCCAAGATAGCAGCACCGTTGACTCAGTTGACTAAGAAGAATCAGTCCTTCGTCTGGGACGGAGTGTGTGAGGATGCCTTCAAGAGTCTATAGGAGAAGTTGACGCGTGCGCCAGTGTTAGTCATTCCTAAAGGGAATGAAGAGATGACGGTATACACGGACGCTTGTGGTACCGGATTGGGTGCTGTATTGATGCAAGGAGGTAGGGTTGTAGCTTATGCTAGTCGACAGCTAAAGCCGCATGAGAAGAAGTATCCTACCCATGATTTGGAATTAGCAGTGATTGTGTTTGCGCTGAAGATGTGGAGGCACTATCTCTTGGGAGAAAGATTTGAGTTGTTTACCAATCATAAATCGTTAAAGTATCTTTTCTCTCAGAAGGATCTGAATCTCCGTCAGCAGAGATGGTTAGAGTTCTTGGCTTCGTATGATTTTGATATCGCATATACACCTGGGAAAGGTAATGCGGTAGCCGATGCCTTGAGTAGGAGACATGCCAGCTTAGGGGCAATGTTTCTTGAATGTAAGCAACTGGAGTATATCGCGGGGTTTGATTTCAGACCAAAGTGCGAATTGGATCCAGTTATGCTAGCTAGTTTGACGATCAGACCCACTTTGATAGAGGGGATTGGTTCCAGCCAGAGGAACGATCCTAATCTGTTAGAAATCATCTCCAAGTTAGAGATGAACATCGACGGTGAGGAGATGAATGTGTATGGGCTTGATCGAGAGGGATGGCTTCGAAAGAATGGAAGATTAGTTGTGCCCAACGTGAATGGTTTGAGAGATGAAGTGCTTAGAGAATGTCATCACTCAAAACTAACTATACATCCCGGTGGTAATAAGATGTATCGAGACATGAGACAGACCTACTACTGGGAAGGGATGAAAAGAGACGTTGGGAAGTTTATATCCAAATGCATGAATTGCCAGCTAGTTAAAGCCGAGCAAAAGAAGCCTAGTGGGTTGTTGCAACCATTAGAAATTCCCGAATGGAAATGGGAGCAAGTCTCGATGGATTTCATCGATGGTTTACCAAGGACTAGATCGGGATATGATAGTATTTGGGTAATTGTGGATCGATTGACTAAAAGTGCAAGATTTATACTAGTCAAATCGACCAGAACGGCAGCCAAGTTGGCAGAATTGTATATGAAGTGGGTAGTGAGATTTCATGGAGTACCCAAAAGCATTGTGAGTGACCGAGACCCGTTGTTCACTAGTGGGTTTTGGAAAAGCTTACAAGAGACTCTAGGGTCAGGATTACATCTCAGTACCGCATATCATCCTCAGACCGACGGTCAGACGGAGAGGGTGATTCATATATTGGAAGATCTCTTGAGAGCTTGTATATTGGATTTTGGTGGATCATGGGATGACCATTTGCATCTAGTAGAGTTTGCATATAATAATAGCTACCAATCCAGTATCGGTATGGCTCCATATGAAGCTTTGTACGGAAGACCGTGTAACTCACCATCATGTTGGATAGAGACTGGCGAGAAGTTTGTGCTTGGACCAGATGTGGTGAGAGAAACTTCGGATAAGATTAAGATCATTCAGCAACGAATGAAAGCTGCCCAGGATATGCAGAAGAGTTATGCTAATAAGAGGAGAAGAGACTTGAAATTCTCCGTTGGTGACTTGGTGTTTGTCAAGATCTCTCCGTTGAAGAGTGTGATTCGATTTGGCAAGAGAGGCAAGTTGGCACCAAGATTTGTCGGCCCATTCCCTGTTCTTGAACTAGTCGGGAATTTGGCATATAGAGTTGGCTTACCAGAGAAAATGGCGGGAGTTCACAATGTATTTCATGTTTCCCAACTAAGGAAGTTCGTCCACGACTCAGATATGACTATTTCACCTGATCAGTTAGAGGACTTCGAAGTAGAACCCGAGGCGGTTGGGAACCGCAAGCCGATTCGTATTGTGGGGCACGATACGAAGCAACTTCGAAGGAAGGCGGTGAAGCTAGTCAAGGTTCAGTGGGGCGAGGACGAGAATGATTGTACTTGGGAGACAGAGGAGAGCATTAGAGAAGCATATCCAGAACTCTTTGCCTGGTAAGATTTACTTTGCAATTTAGTTTTCCGCATGCTAGGGTAGACTTGTTTTGCTAGTTTTGCATGTTTGATTGTTGTTTTATGATTGATAGGCATGCGGGACCTTTGTGTGTGTTTGGATTAGGGAATTTCGGGGGCGAAATTTCTTAAGGGGGGGAGAGTGTAACGACCCGCATTCTACGCATCGGGGATCGTAGAATATTTATTTCTTTTCCGTATGAAGTCATATGGTCATGTAACTTTGGGAAACATCCATTAGAGTCATTTCCCATGCTTATGATTTTTGTCGATTTTTAAATGACCATTTTGCCCCTGGTTGGTACTGTTTTGGCCATAACTTTTGATTGGAAAGGAATTCTGACCTGAAACCACTTCCATTGGATTCGTTTGATGGTTTACCTTTCCGTAGAGTGGTCATAATAGCTAAACGGACTTACCGTTTGGGAGATATGGCTGAAATAAGGTTTGGAGGGTGAAAAACTGCTTAACCGGGCCAAATCGGGTGATTAGTGAGTAGGCCCATAACCCATTTCGGGATTAGGGTTATGGGGAGGCTGAAATGAGATAGAGGATCATTCCATTTCAGTTTTCTAGCCTCCACTTATCACCAAGGAACCCTAAAAATGGCCTCCAACCTCTAAATCACCTCCAAATCACCTTTTGGTCAAGGATTTGGCTTAGCAACCCCTAATCAAGGAAGATCTACACCAAATCAACATTGGAGCTGCTGTTTAGCATAGAGATTCACATCAAATCAGAGATTTATTTCAGATCTTAGTTTATTTGTGGCTAAGGTGAGTGATTTGCATAGTTTTGCACTAATTATGGCTAATTAGGGTTGATTAGTGTTAATTAGCGAATGTAAACATGATAAAATTGGGGGAAAATGTTTATAAAATTCGGAATGATGTTTTAGACCTCTGATATGAATTTGGGTTAATTTGGTTAAGTTTTGCTAATCCTATCATTAGTTTCACCTAAACATGCTTAAGGGAAATATGGGGTTTTGGGGATGTTTGATCCATTTTAACCTATCATGTTGATGTTTGTGGTTGATTATGCATGTTGCTATGACTGTATGAAATGCTTTGTGATTGATTTCAATAGTTAGAATGGTCGAAAACGTCGTCGAATGGCGTAAACACTTGCTGGAACAGTTTCAGAAAACAGTGCAGGGTTCGGATCGGATCGGATATGGGGTTCGGATCGGATATGTTAAACTGAGCAAGGAATTCGATCGGATCAGAACCCAACACTTGGAAAAAATGGCAAAAAGGAAGGCCACGCGAGCTGAACTGGGATCAGATCGGATTAGGGAGTAGGGATCGGAGCGGATAGAGGAGGATGGATCGGATCGAAGCGCATGAAGGATGACGAGGCGGATCGGAGCGGAAGCAGGGACTGGAGGAGAGGCACCCGACCCGACCCGAAGTGAAGTACCCGACCCGAACCGAGGAGAAACGCCCGACCCGAACCGATGGAGTGGCACCCGACCCGAACCGCACTAGAAGAAGACCCGACCCGAACAGATGGAGGATACCCGACCCGAACCGATGGCTTGAGAAGGAACCCGACCCGACCTAGTATTGACCAATAACCCGAGATGCAAAGGTAGTCCAATATGGGAAGTTAGAGCTCAGGATCCAGTTGGGAACCGATGAGTTCACTTCATGGTTGGACTTTGCTGCGGGACGTGTGCTAAGGAGTTGTCGACGTTCATAACTTCGATTCACCACTAAGAATGAATGATGGGCTACTTATCAGTGCAGTAGGGTCATTATGACCTGAGGGGCAAGGTGATGGTAGCAAGACTACGTTATCAGTGCAGTAGGGTCATTATGACCTGAGGGGCAAGGTGATGCGTAGTAAGACTATGAGCCAGCGCAGATGGGGTGAATAACTCCATGGGGCAAGTGGACATAGTAAGGATTGGTAAGGCTATGAGCCAGTGCAGTGGGGTTCTTGTGACTCCATGGGGCAAAGTGGACATAGCAAAGGATTAGTGGCTACGTTATCAGTGCAGTGAAGCCATTTATGACTTCATGGGGGCAGAGTGATCGTAGCAAGGTATGTTGGGTGATCGAAGTGGTGAATATCGTATGCTTTACGCACTGAGTGAGAGATGTGAGGATGGATGCTATGTTTGATTGTTTGCCATCCTTATGACATGCACACCTCCCCCACCTCCGTATCTTTACACTGTTTGATGTGGTACCTTAGAGTGTTGTACAATATGTAGTGCTAACTCTTTGGTTGCAGGTCCAGGTTCAGGTATGTTTTAGTCTACCTGTTATTGTTCACTTTAGATGCTTATCACTCATACCAGGCTTTATGTCTGACCCAGAGTTTTATGTCTCCTCTTATTACTCTGGGTGCTCACACGAGCAGACTAGAGACAGGTTAGCTGGTGATGCGCGAGTAGCTGATTCGGAGGCGGGCAGGAGGCTTCCACGTATGATATATATATACACATTCTCCCTGTGTCGTTGGTGGTCGCTACTTGGGCATTAGTAGTGCACCTCCTTTATCTTACTTTTGCTTTGAGACAGTTTGAAAGTTGTAATAAGCTGTATTTTGGATTTCCGCTGCTATGATGTTTAGTTCTGATTTTCAGCTTATGCACTGTCTCTCCTGTTTTATGTCAAGTATGTTATTATTATATTTTGTTCTATGCGCTGTGAGACATTCTACAGGTTCTTTGTATGTTCATTTCCTTCTTCCCTTTCCTTTTCACGACCCGTTCCGTGCTAACTGGACATGTGTACAGCGCACTTTTGGAGTAAATGTCGGTTGGTGCGGGGCGGGCCATCACAGGCATAATCGGACGACCCTTCTCCACACTCGTAACCCGCATGGCCGCTCATTACAACGATTGATTAGGATTAAGACTTGTGTATCACCATTCACGATTGTTTACTCCCCTTGTCCGATGCTTATTTTTGGAAAGATATCTCCATAGTTGTTAGTTAGTTCTAATGGATTTTGGATTTTGCATCGGTCAAGTTTGAATTTTTTTTCTTCTAATTTTAATATAGTGGTATTGTAATTTAGCAAAAAGCCGAGGCTAACGTTCAGTGTTCTACGTTCTAATGACAAATCCTATTCCTTCTTATTGTCATATTTCGAATAACAAAACTTTGCTTGGTTTTAGATTTTAATGACAATTAATTTATTTAATTTTAATTCATTTTCCAAAAGTTCTAATTTTGGATTTGTAGACATAGGTGATATGTTCCAGTTTACAATGGTTCAATGATTCAATTTCGATCCCTATTCCAGATATTCAATTTTGAGTCAATTAAGTATGGAATGCTAATTGAACTATATAATAAAGGTTAGACCAAAACTTTTATAATAAACAATGATTTGATAATTATTAATGGATTTTTTAATGGTTAGTTAATGCAAAATTCAACCGTAAATAATTAAATTTTCTTGCAGGTATTTATAGTTAGCGGTTTTAGTTGAATCGATTACTTCAAAAAACTTTAGCCTAAAATTATCATGCAAATATTTGTGATAATTTATAATAATGATAACGTTACATCTTGTATAAGGACCTTGGTTCCACAATTCGCTTTAGGTACCTAAACTTCTAAGACTGGTCTTGCATATATAAAATTATATGACTATTTTTTATTAAAGTACAATGTCTTAATTAATTATAAGCTATATATGTAATTAAACGATTTATATATATGTATATCAATTAATAAAGTATACAGTTGTGTTTTTCTCACTCGGGCTTGTGTTAACCTGATTTGTATTTAATAAAAATAAGTAAACTTTATTTTGTTGTATATATATCTATATATATATAAATGTGTGTATAGGTATATGCATACAACCAAACAACTTTATGACAATATTGCTTGTATACCAGAATTGTTACCTAACTAATAATATATATAATACACACATATAATAAAACATTATAATTGAGAATTAATAACTATGTTCTAATACCAAATAGGTTAATCCCAATGCATTGCAATACACACTAAAATATGATTTTTGCTCTTGAAACTTGTAATAACCCGAAGCCAACGAGCCCAGATTTTTCGCAAAATGCTGAAACTAAGTCCACTGAATTCCAAATTAGGTATTTAGTATCATGTAAATAGACAAAGATAAGTATATCAGAGCATACATAAGAAACTCACAGCGGAAATGATTAAAATATAATAATAGGAAAATATTATAACTTTCCTGGTTTTTAACTAACTTTGTTGAACAATAAACTATTGATTTTATCAGTGAATAATTAAATTAATTAGGGTTAATACTTGAGAAAAAATAAATTGATCTTTTAATTCCTATACATATATGTATATGCATATATATATATATATAGTGTGTGTGTGTGTATTAATTAGTTATAAATGTTTAACATATGTATATATGTAAAATAAGAGAGTAAGTAATGTTTTAACTTTTTTTTGCATTTTAAATTGGATTTTCAACTTATGTAAAATCATTGACTTAAGAAAATGTTGAATTACTTCATATACAAGAAACAAAACGGACGTATGCAAGATTAAACCACTATATACTTGAGATCATAAACATTAAATAAAATCTTTTGACATGTATACAATTGTGCCATTCAAATCAGAGGATATCTAGGCATTGGATAGCCTATTAGGCTTGAAACAAAGCACATCTTTTTAATTTATTGCATGCCTAAAATAAGTAATATATGATACTGGTTGTAGCTTTTTGCATGGAAAACATGTTTGCACAACTAAATTTTAGCAACTTCTTTTCAATCACTTATACATGGCTACACAATCAAACTTATGCACAACTGAAACCGTAGGAATTTCTTTCAATCACAACTCTTGCACAGCTAGAATACTAGGCATGAAAAAGTTGCAGATACACATGGTGGACCCAAAAAAATGATGTAATCAACGAATTTGATACTCATGGTGCATTCAACATACGGAAAGGCGAGGTATAATTTGATTTATAATTTTTATGTTTTATATGTATAAAGTAATAAAAATTATAAATTTTAGTTACAAATGTTAATTAAATTTATTTTATTGTAGGAACGGGCTCCTTTAATGTGCGTCAAACATGTGCACAAGGTACTAGAGTGTGAGTTCCTAGAAAATGCTAATAGACTTAGGAACATTATTGAGGAGTCTAGATTTTTCTTATTGTTCACACGTGCCATAGAAGTGTTAATAAAAACTTGATATCAGCATTCGTGGAACGTTGGTATCTAGAGACAAACACGTTTCATATGTTGTTTGGTGAGATTACCATTACCCTTAATGATGTAGCATCTTTGTTACACATTCTGGTGGAAGGAAAACCCATGCAAACTTTTTCATGTGATATGGAACAATCAGCCAAATTTTTTTAGTAAAGTAGAAGCGAGGATGGGAATGAATGAAAGAGTTAGATATAAGTTAAGTTTTTCCATGTTATTTGATAGGTTTAAGGATGTTAGTGATGACTGCACAGAACGAGCAATTAGACGTGCTGCTCGTGCTCATCTTTTATTCTTGTTAGGTAGAACCTTATTCGCTAAAAAGAGTAAGTTGCATGTTCACATGTCTGTAACGACCCGTCTTTTTGCCCAGTTCTCGCCGGTAATTAAACGAACTTAAACTGTTCATAAAGGCGGATTGTTATGGGTACTAACATATATTGAACAAAATAACAGAACTTTTCATATCATAATACAATATTACATCAAAGTTACATGGAATATCAGAGTTACAACATACAGCAGCAGAAACATAAATATACTCTCAGCGGGAGAAGCGATATGATATAGCGGAAACCCCAACTTTAGTTTGAAGCTCCAACTCAGAAAGCGCTCCAAAACTTGCTCCAAGGGTCTATAATAGTAAAACTATACAACTAGTTGCCCGTGTGAAAATTAGTGGGCACCCAGAGTTCAGGAAGAAACAATAAACTCCAGGTCAGTCATGGGACTGGTGTGAGAACATAAAACGTTTATCTTTAGTTTTTTTAAAGCTGGGGAAGTTCACCGGACCATGCCACTAGTGCGGAACGGGGTTACTTCATGTGATTTCCCGTGCATATGAATTCACAATGACTTTTGGAAAAATGAAGTTATCATAAGCTCGTCCCATATCACATAATGCAAGCGCACACCAAATGGGCGAGTTTTGTCTTTTGATGACCAAACATGCTTTCATACGTGGAAATCCTCTTTCAATACTATCATTAGTGCATAGTGCTGAAAACCGTTTCACAAATAAATATATTAATATGAGCAAGCATAGTGGCTATGCCCACATATGTAGTTTACAAACAAACGAAAGACTTGTATTGGTTATTGGGTTCCAATATGATGGTTCCTGACACGAAAGATCAATCGGGAACACGATCAAGGTGCATCTCACAGTTTTCGTCTAGACATGGACACCAACACTAGGTAAATCACCGGTTAACATCTAGACACGGACACCGAACATACCCTTATTTTCCCTAGGTTTTAGAGTAGATCTACCGCCGAAGCTTTCGAGTTTCAATAGAGATATCTATACAACTAATCACTAGTTTACCATCAATCCGGGGTGTGAGGTTCGTCGATGTCATAATATACACAAAGCCATGCTTCAGTAATCTATGCTTTGATGTCATTAGCTCATTCCATAACTTGAGTATGTCACATTGTCAACTTACAACATGTCGCTGATTTCTATCAATACATAACCTCTAAGAACGTAAAACTTAGAGATGGAAATAATTAAATGCCATAGTCTGATACATATACCAACAGAAATCAGTGTTATGCAGTCAATTACAATGTCAGACACACAATTCATATAAGTCCATTCTATGTTTGAATGGAACAAAATCCGAAAATCCTCAAATATATTCAAGCCTCGTGCCACTTATAACCTCTTATCGGGTGTGCAACCCGATTTGAGACGTCAACAATCAATCCAAATAAGTCCAAAGATTTCCTATCTTCATTTGTCATTTCCAAATCTTCAGTTGCTTCATAGCATCATATTATTACCTAGAATGGTTTTCAGACTTAAATCTGAACCCGGTCTTTCAAAGTAATAAGCGTATTTTAAAACAATAGTTATGGATTATACCAGTTTCAATTCAAATTTCCATCCCAATGTCAATTCATATTAGGATAAGGTTGGGTTCATTTCAAATTCCCTAAATTTCTTTACCACCTTATTTTTCTTTATAAATCCCATATCCAAAATTACTTTATTTCATTGTTATTATTTCATACATCTTCTCAACCATCCAATACAAATTTAGCTAAATTTAGCTTTAAATTTAAATTAGATAAGTTAAATTAAAGTGTTATATAAATTACTTTATTTCAAAACATTGGAAAGCCTTAAATTTATGGTTTACAAGTACGCTCTCTCGATGATATATTCCAGAATCCCATTCTAGGGCATTTCTAACCCTATCTCTAATGAGATACTATAACGCTGAGGAGTTCTATCTTTATTTCAAATATGTCGTACCCCGTAGCTTTGTACACTCAAAGCTCTGATCTCAAGCTGTAATGACCCTAGGCTTTGCAACCATCAGGTAGTGGGCTAACCTCCCACTGTGGCATACAGTGATACCTCAGAACTGATTTTACGACCAACCTCTCGACTACAACAACCAACACAATATTCCCATTGGGGCATATATGGGTAAGAGTCTCCTACTTTCCACCAAACAGCCAAGTGAGAACCCCCTATCATGTTCTCTAACTAGCTCTGATACCAAACTGTAACGACCCGTCTTTTTGCCCGGTTCTCGCCAGTAACTAAACCAACTTAAACCGTTAATAAAGGCGGATTATTATGGGTACTAACATATATTGAACAAAATAACAGAACTTTTCATATCATAGTACAACATTACATCAGAGTTACATGGAATATCAGAGTTACAACATATAGCAGCGGAAAGATAAATATACTCCCAGTGGAAGAAGCAATATGATATAGCGGAAACTCCAACTTTAGCTTGAAGCTCCAACTCAAAAAGTGCTCCAAATCTTGTTCCAAGGGTCTATAACTTTAAAACTAAACCACTAGCTGCCCGTATGTAAATTAGTGGGCATCCAGTTTTTAGGAAGGAACAATAAACTCTAGGTTAGTCATGGGACTAGTATGGGAACGTAAAACGTTTATTTTAGGATTTATTTTAAAGTTGGGGAAGTTCATCGGACCCTGCTGCTAGTGCGAAATGGGGTTACGCCATGTGATTTCCCATGAATATAAATTTGCATTGACTTTTGGAGAAATGAAGCTATCATAAGGTCGTCCCACATCACACAATGCAAGCACACACTAAATAGACGAGTTTCTTCTTATGATAATCGAACATGCTTTCATACGCGGAAATCCTCTTTCAATACTATTATTAGTGCATAGTGTTGAAAACCATTTCGCAAATAAATATATTAATCTTAGCAAGCATAGTGGCTATGCCCACATACATAGTTTACAAACAAAACAAAAGGCTTGTATTAGTTGTCGGGTTCCAATATGATGGTTCCTGACATGAAAGATCACTCGAGAACACGATCAAGATGCATCTCATGGTTTTCATCCAGACATGGACACAAACACCAGGTAAATCACCGGTTAACATCTAGACACGGACACCGAACATACTCTTATTTTCCCAAGGTTTTAGAGTAGATATACCGCCGAAGGTTTTGAGTTTCAATAGAGATATGTATACAACTAATCACCAGTTTACCATCAATTCGGGGTGTGATGTTCGTCGATGTCACGATATGCACAAAGCTACGCTTCAATAAGCCATGCTTTGATCATCATTAGCTCATTCCATAACTAGAGTATGCCACATTGTCAATTTACAACATGTCACTGATTTCTATCAATGCATAACCTCTAAGCACGTAAAACTTAGAGACAGAAATAATTAATTGCCACTGTTTTTGTGTGTGTGTGTATATATATACATATACTAACAGAAATCGGTGCTATGCAGTCAATTACAATGTCAGACACACAATCCATACAAGTCCATTATGGGCCTGAATGGAATAAAATCCAAAAATCCTCAAATATATAAGGACCTCATGCCACTTATAACCTCGTATCGGGTGTACGGCCCGATCTGAGACATCAGCAATCAATCCAAGTAAGTCCAAAGATTCCCTGTCTTCATTTGTCATTTCCAAGTCTTCAACTGCTTCATAGCATCGTATTATTACCTAGAATGGTTTTCGGAATTAAATCCAATCCCGGTCTTTCCAAGTAATAAGCGTATTTTAAAACAATAGTTATGGATTATATAGCTTTCAATTCAAATCTCCTTCCCAATGTCAGTTCATTTTAGTATAAGGTTGGTTTCATTTGAAATTCCTTAAATTTCATTACCACCTTGTTTTTGTTTATAAATCCTATATTCAAAATTCCTTTATTTCGTTGTTTTTATTTCATACATCTTCTCAACCATCCAATATAAATTTAGCTTTAAAGTTCATACACGACACTTTAAATCTTCCCATATTTTAGAAACCCTTTATAAAGTGTAGATATAATTCTTGATTTAGAAATCTCAAAATCAAGTCATTACAAGGAAATGTCACCGCGTTACTAAAAATACTATAGAATAGCTATTTAAACCAAATGGGTTCAAATCATTTAAAGGTTCAAATCCTTTACTCGAATTATTCCAATTAATGAGTACTGCCTTTTAAAATTTCCAAAATTGTTCTAAATTCAAAGGGTTTAATTAAATTCCAAATTAGATTTTGAAATAACCATCCCGTTCGTCAGATCAGTTAGGGATAGTGTGACGACCCCAAACCCCGTACTGACGGTGGCAAGGGTAATCCTTGGAATATAACACATAGACAGATAATAACAGAACAGAAATAAATACACCAGATAATGCACAATAGAATATACTGGATAAACGAAATCATCGGAGTTACACAGTATACAGGATCATACTTAGTACAAATACAGTTCAGCTATACATAAATGTCTACAGCGGAAAACAAACATAATGTACAATAGGAGTTGAACAGCATAAAAAGAGATAAATAATGTAATCCATCTCCAACTCCAGCTATCCAGAAAGAGCCAGCTAAACCTGAATACAAGGCTGCCCGTGTAGAAAAAGGGGCACCCGAGTTTGAAAGTGAAACAAACTACGAGTCAGTCATGGGACTGGTATGAGAAATCTACTCAACACATTTAAAATATGGCTAATCACAGGACCACGCCACTTTCGTGGAACGGGTTTACTCCATTGGATTGCCAGTGCTTTAAAACAAATAATTCTTTTAAACATCGCAATGCTTTTTATAAAAATGAAGCCATTATAAGACTCAGTTCCCATCACACAATGCAAAGCAAACCGGAGGAGAGAGTTTTACCTTATAATGGCCAAAATATGCTTGATACGAATAAAACAAAAGCATTTGATATTATTACTAGTGTTAAAATGTTTCAAAACAATTTTGAATCATAACTATCAATCCTAGAAGGCATGGGTACCATATATCATGTCGCCCCATATATATATATATATATACAATCAAAACCGCACAGTCATGTATTTGGAAATTGGATTTCTGTCATGAACCAAGGCAAAAGATAGTCCTTACCGAATTCGAGATGCTCTAGCCCGCCCCACAGGAACAGCCGCAACTGCCCCTTGGATCATCAGGGTCGGTCCACCGATGTGGATTATTATGCCTGAACAATACGTTTCCGCGCCCTATAGGGCGTAAATGAGCCAACGAATGGCTCCACCGGTCCTGGATCGACCGATATATCCGAGGCGCCTCGCTATCCATCATCCACATAAGTAAAATGTCAGGCTGTGTAAAAACACCAACACAACTCCTAGCTAGAAAGAAACGCATACCCTCCCTGATGTCCTTCTCCCGTTTCTGGTTCATACCGGGGTGTGAGGCTCGCGAATTCACGTTATACACAAAGCTACGCCACACAGGCGGTGCTTTGATCATCAATCACAAGACTTTTCTTTTCAACAGAAGCCCTGATCACTGCATCTTAGCATGTCACACCGGCAATTCATACCATGCAACTGATGGCTATCAATCACATAGAATAAATTCCAATGTCAGACACACAATCCATTTACAAGTCCGTTCTGGGTCGGAACGAAACCGGAGGCACTATATACCTCGCAAACCTATCGATCTCCATGTACGTCTGGACGATCACCACTCATTATCCATATTTCGGGATGCCTCCCAATCAGGACATCAGTTACCATCCAAACAAGGTGAAGATTTCCGGTCTTCAACCACCGTCATCATCTTCGATTTCTTATCGTCGATTCAGTTATTCAGAATGGGATAAACCCGGTCTTTCTGAGCAACTCGCGTATATAATAAACACGTGCTACACAAACACTACATACGCATCATTTCAATTCATTAGTCACTAACCGTCAATCAGTAAGAGAACGATTTCCCAAATATTAACCCCGAAGGCTGAAACCAACATCAGATCAAAATTCAGGAAACCATTCGACTTAGCTAACCTTCAGTTAATTTCTAAATTTCACATCCATATCGTTTATAATATTTTATAACGATTTATCACTATTTTTATTTATTTTAAAATAGCCAATTTATTCAAACGACGCTTCGGGCCATAACGCGGCTGTGGCGCTGTTTTTCTTCAGATTTGATTTACACATATCTGAAAATCTAACCGCTGGATCTTCACAAAATTTATATCAATAGAAATATCTTTTCAAAACGAATCCAACGGTTCCAGTTTTGGGTAAATCCGACGGTCGGATCTACCGGTACAATCGTTTGAAGTTTCGATTTCAAAATACGAACTGCAGCGTCGTTATTCGATTTAATATAATTATATATATATATATAATCGATTCTAGCGTTGTTTTTCTTCAGATTTGAATTAAACATTTCAGACAATCCAACCGTTGGATTTTTACAAAGTTGGTGCCGTTGGAAAGATATTTCCAAAGCGAACCCAACGGTTGCGGTATCGGGAAAATCTGATGGTCGGATCTCCCGCACTAATCGTTTGAAATAACGGTTTCAAAATACGAACTGCAGCTTCGTTATTCAATATATTTTAATTCTATTTATATATATATATATATATTGTTAGACCAAAAATTGGGCCTAACACCCAAATGCAGATCGCAGATCACAAAATGAAAAAAGGAGTAAATAAAGAGGAGACACACAAAGTTTTTATAGTGGTTCGGCTGTAGATGTAGCCTACGTCCACTTTATAATCTTATTGTTATACTGACAGATTACAAGAATCAGTTATATGTAGACACACAATCCGTGTGTTAATTGTATTGAAAGGAGAAGAATTTGAGTGTATGGAGGTGCAAAGTCCTTGCACTTCAGTAATGGTGGAAGCTATGAAGAGTTAGAGCCAAAAGGATCCTTGAAAATGCCTTCAAATGGTGTATTTATAGCCGTTTCCTGAAGGTGGTTCATGGGACACATGGCACGCATCCCAAAAATCTCGAAATGTGGTGGAAAACGTCCAGATATCATCTTCAAATCGTCATGTGACATGTGTAATCAGATCCATGCAAGTTGGAGTGAAAATAGCCTTGAGAATAGGTCAGAACAAGCTGCGCAGGAGCAGGTGCGGGGATCGGTTCGTGGTGGGGTGCGTGGCACACGATCCGGGATAATAGGAGCAAGACGTGGCGTGAGAATAGGTCAAAACAGGGAGCGTTTCTGCAGGCTCGGTGGTTGGATCGTGGTGATAGGATCGGATCGCGGATCAAGGGTGCGCACCACGAACAGGACGTGGTTGGAGGTAGCGAGCAGGGTGATGACGGGTCGGATCGTGGTGCATGAGGGGCGATCCGAGGGGGGCGATCCGATCGAGGGCGAGCTGATGGGAGCGATCCGAATTGGTGCTCACGAACCAGAGGGGGCGATCCGAGCCCATGATGCTTCGTTAGGAAATTGCCAGATTATACCTGTTCACGGAAACGGGCATAACTTTCAAACCGTAAGTCCGATTGAGCCAAAGCGAAGCTCAAACTGAAGCTTACTCAGAGATCTACAAAAGTTACAGAGCTCAGCTCCGTAATCGCTGTTTTCGGGCCCAGAAAAGGTCGTCTGATTGGAGTTTCGGGCCTTTCTTTGTTGGTGATGTGATTTTGACCAAAAAGTGCGTCAACATGTTTGCCCCCCAGAACATATCTTGCTGGTTGAAGGAAGATGTGTTCTGGATAATCTGAGAAATCCAAATTCAGAATGCTACGATCACGCCGGATCGTATTAAGGCCAGAGAAATCCAAGAAGACCAGGAGTTTGTACCTGCAAGAAGATAAAACAAACAATGCAAGAATATTTCCTAGATGGCCTTACCGGAGTAAACCATCCGAGGAGTTGTTAGAAGGGTTCCAAGACGGCCTTACCGGAGTAAGACGACCAAGGAAAAACGACGAAGGTTCCAAGACGGCCTTACCGGAGTAAGACGACCAAGGAAGAGCAACGAAGGTTCCAAGACGGCCTTACCGGAGTAAGACGACCAAGGAAAAGCACATGAAGGTTCCAAGACGGCCTTACCGGAGCAAGACGACCAAGGAAATGCCATGAAGGTTCCAAGACGGCCTTACCGGAGTAAGACGACCAAGGAAAAGCACATGAAGATTTGTTTATACTGGACGGATCCAGTTAGGAGCCGGAGCTCATGTTCGTACTGGACGGATCCAGTTGGGAGCCGGAGCTCAATGCTTATTGCTAATTCATGAAAATGCAGCAGTCGTTTGCCGGACACGGCTGGATACCTCATGTAGGTTCCGTGCGTGTGGGCTGATGTGACAGCTCTTATTACATGCAGGGAAAACAAAGGAGGGCGAGAAGTCGCCTAAAAACCTAAAAACATGAACTGTGAACCGGAGTTCAGCAAACTGAAGTGATCCGCTGAGTGGGATCAGCGAATGATAATCCCGCGATTGCTCGATCCAGGATCGTTCCCTCTCTGGGGAATAGGTGGTGGCAACGCAGGTGTAGGCGTTGTTGGTCGAGTGACATATTCGGGTAGCTCTCCTCGTCTGACCCGATCCTCAATAAGATCTCGCAGATGTCTACAGTCATCAGTGTTGTGACCGTCTATGTCATGAAATATGCAATGTCTGCCAGAATTGCGTTGTGCTAGCGTCGGCTCCCTCTTGGGAGGTCTCGGATAGGAGGCAACACCTCCTGTATCCATGTATATGTTGCTCAGAGTGTCATTCAGTTCAGTGTATTTGTCGTATCTGGACCCTCTCCGGGGTGGAGCATTACGATCATTTGTAGCAGGGGTTTTTCCTTTACCCTCGTCGTTGCCTTTTCCAGGATTGGGCGGTTCTCCATCTCCGAGCATGTTGACTTCGAGGGTTTTCTTCTCGGAAGTTGCATCTTCTTCCCGTAGAAATCTATCTGCTTCAAGGTAGAATTCGCCGAGATTTCGTGGTGGATCTCGGTACAAAGACTTTTTGAACTCCGAGTTATCCAGAACGCCGGATACTGCTGCCATCAGTACCATCGATGGTTCAGGACGATCAACTGATGCTGCTGCAACGTTAAATCTTTCCAGGAATGAACGCAGAGTTTCTCTGGGCCTCTGCTTGATTGTGGTGAGTGACATGACGTTCTTAGGTCGTGCGATGTGGACATGAAATTGTTCAATGAAGCGTGCGACCAACATGTTCCAACTGCTGATCGATTCTGTTTCCAGCTACCGAATCCACATGGCGGCTATGTCAGTCAGAAAGAGGGGAAAGCATTTAGCCATGACGTTTTCTGATGCCGATTGAACTTCCATATGCCGTTTGTAACGCATCAGATGCACGGTAGGATCCGTCCTGCCGTTGTAGGGCTCCAGTTGTGGAAGTTTGAAATCTGGGGGATTGCGTGAATTCCTGATTTGCTGAGTGAACGGATTGTGATTGACGTCGTCCACGTCATTCTGATAGGTGCGGCCTCTCGAGAGGCGTTGAATGAGATTTGCTAGTCGATTTCCTTCAAAAAGTTGTTGCAAATTGCCAAAATCAGAGCTGGTGCCCCCAGCGTTGAATGCAGGAGAAGATGGGAGTTTGTGAGCTGTCGTCTGGGGATCGCGGCTCGCGGATCGTGGATCGAGGGGAGCGACCCGACCCGGTTCGAGGGGGACGGTTCGCGAGGTAGGTTCGTGAAGTCCAGCTCGTGAGGCCGGATCGTGGAGTAGGGGGGCGATCCGACTGGGTCCAGGAGGTAGGTCACGAACTGGTTGTTGTTGAGCAGGCGGGAGCGAGTCGTTGGGATCGGATCGGGAGCCTTGTAGTGTTCCACGATCCGGGTCGCAGTGCAGAAGTGTATCACGAGACGAGTTCTGCTGTTGAATGGGGGGATTGCCCCCGAGTCCATCTGTGACGCGAGTCGTGGTGAGCCCGATCTGAGGGTTTCGCAGAGAGGGCGATCCGACCCGATTTTGGTCAATTGCTGGAGCAACTTCTGCATTGTTTCCAGCGAGCTGAACGTTGCCCGGCCTTCCATCCATCCGAGCGAAGAATAGGTTGATCATTTCCTGTTGTTTCTGGAGGAGATCGTCCTGCCTTGCCATCTGGGTCCTCAATTCAGCGAGAACTCCATCCATCTCGTCTCTGGTCAGGTATGCTGATGGGTCTTCATGAGAGGAAGCTTCCTGGCTTGCCTCGTTCCTTGTGCCTTCAGCGTCATCGGCATGAGAAGAAGTTCCAGTCTTCTTCCTTTTGTTCGCCATTGAGTTTCCTTTCAAGCTAGAAGTTGAAGTTTTTTGTGTGCCCCCCTTCCTGGCGCGCCAAAATGTTAGACCAAAAATTGGGCCTAACACCCAAATGCAGATCGCAGATCACAAAATGCAAAAAGGAGTAAATAAAGAGGAGACACACAAAGTTTTTATAGTGGTTCGGCTGTAGATGTAGCCTACGTCCACTTTATAATCTTATTGTTATACTGACAGATTACAAGAATCAGTTATATGTAGACACACAATCCGTGTGTTAATTGTATTGAAAGGAGAAGAATTTGAGTGTATGGAGGTGCAAAGTCCTTGCACTTCAGTAATGGTGGAAGCTATGAAGAGTTAGAGCCAAAAGGATCCTTGAAAATGCCTTCAAATGGTGTATTTATAGCCGTTTCCTGAAGGTGGTTCATGGGACACATGGCACGCATCCCAAAAATCTCGAAATGTGGTGGAAAACGTCCAGATATCATCTTCAAATCGTCATGTGACATGTGTAATCAGATCCATGCAAGTTGGAGTGAAAATAGCCTTGAGAATAGGTCAGAACAAGCTGCGCAGGAGCAGGTGCGGGGATCGGTTCGTGGTGGGGTGCGTGGCACACGATCCGGGATAATAGGAGCAAGACGTGGCGTGAGAATAGGTCAAAACAGGGAGCGTTTCTGCAGGCTCGGTGGTTGGATCGTGGTGATAGGATCGGATCGCGGATCAAGGGTGCGCACCACGAACGGGACGTGGTTGGAGGTAGCGAGCAGGGTGATGACAGGTCGGATCGTGGTGCATGAGGGGCGATCCGAGGGGGGCGATCCGATCGAGGGCGAGCTGATGGGAGCGATCTGAATTGGTGCTCACGAACCAGAGGGGGCGATCCGAGCCCATGATGCTTCGTTAGGAAATTGCCAGATTATACCTGTTCACGGAAACGGGCATAACTTTCAAACCGTAAGTCCGATTGAGCCAAAGCGAAGCTCAAACTGAAGCTTACTCAGAGATCTACAAAAGTTACAGAGCTCAGCTCCGTAATCGCTGTTTTCGGGCCCAGAAAAGGTCGTCTGATTGGAGTTTCGGGCCTTTCTTTGTTGGTGATGTGATTTTGACCAAAAAGTGCGTCAACATATATATATATCGATTCTTCGATTTAAAAGCTATATGATTTTCATACATTTGATAAAAATGATATTTTTATCTAACTGTCTTCTATTTCAACACTTCACTATTTTTAACAATTCATGTGTACAGTAGAAATGTGATTTTTATTGTAAAACAATTTATTCAAAATACGATTATTTTATATAGTTCATATAGGTAATAAAAATATGATTTTTATTATAAAACAATTTATTTCAAAACAATATTATTTTATATAGTTCATATTGATGATAAAAATAGGATTTTTATTATAAAACAATTTCTTCAAAATATGAATACCATTCAACACATGAATTTCAATTCAACAAATGAATTTTGATTCAACACATGAAGGTTTTCTATAGTTTGCATGTATAGATGATAAGGTGATTTTTATATTTAAAACACGAATACCATTCAACACATGAATCTCAATTCAACGAATGAATTTCGATTCAACACATGAAGGTTTTCTATAGTTTGCATATATAGATAAAAAGGTGATTTTTATATTTAAAACACGAATACCATTCAACACATGAATTTCAATTCAACGAATGAATTTCGATTCAACACATGAAGGTTTTCTATTCAACAGACGAATATAGTTTCAATACAAGAAAATAATTCTAACACATGAATATTATTCAAAATTTCGGCAGCATAACGGCAGGGTAGTTAAAACCGGGACCGTCCCTAGTACGGCTCTTCGCTCTACCTTAAAGCCTCGCAACTTTTGACAATGGGGAATCATGCATCTAGTTCGCACGCAGCTGGCATGTATATTTTTTTTTCATTTCCACAAACTAATCCTATGTGGTTTCAACCAAATATTTCTCAACCACAAACGGGTATTTTTCAACCACAATCAATCAATTTCAACCACAAACAATTCTAATCAACCATTCGTAATCAACCAATTTCCACACCAATCACAACCAATAAATATCGTCCATGGTTTCTGGACGAGGGGCGTATATATATATATATATATATATATATATATATATATATATATATATATATATATATATAAAGCATTTCACTTCTATTCAACACATATATAATTTTTACAATGCATATATAACTTATACATCGAACGTACAACTTATACAACGCTTATACATGAGGTGTACAACGCTTATATAACCCATACATCGACTATATAATTTACACATCGTCGTTTTCCATATCGTTTATAATTTAGATATCTCACATTGGGTTCCACTCCACCAAAAATAGCAGAAGGCTCAGAAAAATATGCGGTCTCTTCTAGAAGGTAGAAGACATCCACACGAGTCCACTGTCTCTTGTTTCACTGGATTTCGACAAGAAACGAAAAAGATATGATTTTTCATAGTTTGCAACGGTTTAAAGGTGTTAAAACAGTTGAAAATAAACAAAGCTGTATACCTTATTTGAATCTTCAAAACTAGGTTTCAAATTATCTTCAAATCCGTTGATCGTTGCTTCGATCAGCCAGCGCCACCTTAACGGGCTAGGAGAGGCGCACGTGCGCCAGGGAGGGGGCCCAGTTCGATCACCCCTGGTAGCGGCGGCGGGGGTTCAAAGTCGACGACTTTGGGGAGCTCGTTCCTGCCGATGGCGGAACGATAGGAGGGGATCCTTACATGGATCTGAAGCTCTCGAGGGGCTCTTCAAAAAGTTGCAAAGGAGCGATGGGTACTGGTGCGTGGATCGAGCAGAAAGGAGAAGAGAAGGAAGAAAGGGGAAGACGCCGTCGATCAGGTAGGGAGCGAGGGGTTTTTTGAATTTTTATTTTAAAATAAATTATGAAAGGAATAATTTCATTGGTCCGTACTTCTTTTAATCTTTAAAATAGGGTTTTCTAATACGAACACCAATTCCAACCCAACGACTGTCGTCCCTAGCGTTTTACCCCCATTTCGAACACAATGGGATATGTTTCATAGGCCCATTCGACAGTTTCCGTCAGTTTTCTTTCAAATTAAAATATAAAACATTCAATATTCCATTTGAACATACATTTCAATTTGCCAGGGCCACAAACTGATTCTAAAAATTCCAAAAAATAAATCTAGCTATGTTTTGACGATACGATCCCAACAAAACTAGTTTCGTCGAATTCTGAGACCGTTTGCAAAATGGCATTTTTCTGGTCGATCCAATTTAACTGTAATTGACCAAAACACATTTTCCATTGCCACGCTCACATACTAGCTTCAAAAATTATGAAATTTGAAACCTAGCAATAACTTCACATCCCGGATCCAACAAAAGTGGTTTCGTCGAATTCCGAGGTCGTTTGCAAAATGGCCAATTTCACGGGCTATATAAATTTCAATAGCGACCTTTCTGAAAATTCATTTGGCCATAACTTTTGCTTTCCGCTATGAAACTTCGATTTTTCAGATTCGTTAGAAAGGTATTCACTAACAGATTTAAATATTTTTGGTTTCACTCAAATCCGTTTTGTTTTTCACCCGGTACAGTCAGTCGAAGTTTGAATTCAAATTTTGAAACTGCCGCGCCATTTCAAGCCTTTTTATAATTAGAATTAATTATATTCGTTTTCAAATGTCGATTCAAACTTACTTTTCATCGTTATTATTTAAAATATTCATTTTAAATATTTAAAATCCACTATTTTAGCCGATTAAAATTTTTTAAATTGGTTCAGATTTTCCGGGTCGTTACAATCTCCCCCACTTAGAACTTTTCGTCCCCGAAAAGGAACAAAGTCGAAAGTGGTTTTATTAATCAACTCTACGTTCAATCTGCTTCCATTCTCCAACTTTTTCAGTTTATGAGAATTTTCAAATTCTACAAAAATTTGGCTAACACCCGGAATTTTCGAAAAATTTCGTCATAACCTCCTTTGTACGGGGAGAGGTTTGGAAATTTATTGGGTCGTATTAGGTACCCAATAAATCCTATAAAGCATACACATATTTATAGTGATATATTCTGGTGTTTACAGGGGAGCGTATATAGATAATAACTCCAGAGAATAAATTCTCGTCACCCTGTCAAAGCCTGAGGGAGTGTGTATTTTAATTGCTCCAGAGGATAAATCCTCGTCACCTCGTCCCGTGTGGGAAATAAATAGTCCATGTGCCGTAACTAATGACTAGAGAGACGTGATTATTGTCAACTCCAGACCCGTGTGGGGGTTTTAATTAATCTGGCAATTTATCGTTACAAATTTATATGTCCATATCAGTCATCAGTTCAACCTGTAAAATATAGTCATCGCCATATAAGCCTCTCGCTCGTATGGTAAATCTTCCACCTCGTCACACAAGCTCCAAATGCTTATGTGGTATATGATGAAGTATGCCTATCTTCCAGAAGTATGTCATGCCGTGTAGTTCAAAATTAATTGTTACTATCCTATGGCAATGTTTATTATTTCACACAGAACAACCAGCACTCCGCATCCAATGGCATTCACAGGAGTTGATATAATAATATTTCGCATCCAACTCATTAAGGTTTACCTATTTGTCGGGCATGCAAATAATTTCTTTACTCAACAGCTATCCAATTACCTGTTCAAACATATATAATGCACAAGTATATATTTCTATCTATTTTCTAATCAGTTCAATGTGTGATTTAATCAAATAAATCCTACTATTCATTCCATTATTGATTAATTAACTATCTTTTTAATAATTTTAATTAATCAAATCTACTATTACATAGCACAATCAATTTGTTTTTAACTTTTCAAATATATATCTTTTATATACTCAAAAATTATATTTCTAAAACCAGACTATACATATAATCACAAACATGTTATTTATAAACATATAACTCTCGACTCGTTCTGGGGCACTTCTGACCCCATCTCTAACGAGTTATTCTGATTCTGCTATACTAATACTAGGATATTACTAACCCTATCTGTAATGAGTTATCCGCCCTAGAACACTACTCACTACTACAAAAGTGGGCATATTCGACACTAATTTGTGTGCGTTGCATGAAAAGTGTGGCGAAAGCTATGATTTCTTCGAGCTTCTGCAACAGCATTCATATGTTGTTG
Source organism: Allium sativum (assembly GCA_030737875.1). NCBI lineage: Eukaryota > Viridiplantae > Streptophyta > Magnoliopsida > Asparagales > Amaryllidaceae > Allium > Allium sativum. The sequence goes on along the minus strand of CM060915.1, from coordinate 732,926,169 downwards.
CATTATACGTGGATGCACTGTTGCGGTGGGAATTTTAGTGTTCTGATGTGCAACACCAGTTAAAAGCGTAGCATTACGTATATATAATCCAGCTCAGCTATCCGCGTTATCAACATATAAAAACCCCAACCGTAGATGAAAGATTAATCCAACGGTTCAAACCATCTATGGATCAGATGATCTTAATGTTAGCCATCATCCAATCATTGACAGCCACGTCATTTCATTCTTTTGACGAAATTTTGGCGTGATCTTCTCCCTTCATGAAATCGTTTTCTTCTCTATCATCTAATCGTTTTCCCCCCTTTTTACTATTGACAAAAATTTAAACCTAAATTCACGTCAGTATCGATCCTCTCCTCGACAGCAAATTCTATTCCGAAAAGGATGAAGCTTTGAAACGCTTTCTAGTTTTGATTGCTCAGGGCGCTGACATCGCCAGTTTTTTCCCTCAGGTTCAGTTTGTATTGCACTGTGAATTAGTTGCGCTTATTATAGATTGGATTATGAGTAATTAGTAATTAGTTCATTTGTTACATTTTGGAAAACCCATTCGCTTATGAGTAATTAGTTGTGCTTATTATTGATTTGGGATTTGGGATTATGCTGAGGTTTATTCGAAAATTATACCCAGCAATAAACCATGAGAACCGGGCTACTGGCATGAAAAAGACATTGGTTTATTATAGAGGTCGGGCTAGTTAAGGAATGGGGACTGCGGTTAATTTGCACTGCTTGAGGTTCATACCTTACACTGCGGTTAATTTGTATGCTTGAGGTTAATTTGCACTGCGGTGTGTATGCACTGCGGTGACATCCGAATTTTAAGCCTCTTACAGCAGATTTTGACAAAATCTGAAGCGGGCACTCAAGCATTTTCGTTTTATTACAATACACATCATACACGCAGTGCATATATACACTCACAAGTATACACGCGCACACAAGTATACACGCACAAGTATCATAAGTATACACGCACAAGTATACACGCACAAGTATACACGCACAAGTATCACAAGTATACAAGCTCAAGTATCATAAGTATACACGCACAAGTACACACGCTCAAGTATCATAAGTATACACGCACAAGTATACACGCACAAGTATCACAAGTATACAAGCTCAAGTATCATAAGTATACACGCACAAGTACACACGCTCAAGTAGACACGCACAAATATACACGCGCGCACAAGTATACATGCACGCACAAGTATCATAAGGCAGCCATCTGAAGGCATGCACAAGTATACACGCACAAGTATCATAAGTATACACCAGAGAAGTACGCAGAGATTTTAAAAAATCACCAGCATTCACAAACAAAACAACGTACCATTCACAAACATTCAAAAACATTCACCAGCATCCATCATCAGTCATCACCAGTCATCACAAACTTCCACAACCACACAAAGTTTCACAAATATTCACAAAATTTCAAGCCAAAAATCATTACCAGCAGAATAAAACCAACATCCACAAACATCACCAGTCATCACCAGCATCCACACCAGCATCAGCACCAGCATCCATGTCAGAGTCATTGTCCATGTCAGAGTCATTGTCTATGTCAGAGTGGCTGTTAAGGATAGAGCATAGTCAGCGACCAAACCAGAATTTCTTGTTGTGGAGGGCAAAGTGATCTTTGGATGATCAAACTTCAATAGGTACGTTAATTCTATTTCTGTAAACATTTTGTGATCCACCTAATATATTATATGATCAAACTTCTATTTCTGTAAACATTTTGTGATCCACCTAATATATTATATGATTCAATTCTCAAATAATGTGATCCACCTACGAGTTTATATGCCTTAATTTTCAAACAATTTGACATGTAACACACATTAATTATCAAACAATTTGACATGTAACCACATCTGAAGGAAATTCAAGCCATACAATAACAATGTCTCAAATTCAAGCCACACAACCACATCTATGTACAACTAACAGAGCACCAGTTTGTATTATTATTTTAGAATCTTGGGTGGGGCATTATAACCTTGTATGTATGTATGTGAGTGTGTGCATGTGTGGTTGTGTCTCACTATAAGAAACTGTGGATGGAAGTAAAATTTACCTATGATCACAAAAAAATGGTACCACCGGTTCCTCCCTATTGCTCACAAACAGAATTTCAGGCCTCGTCAAAGGATGAGTATGTGTGGTGCGCTCAACCCTAATGATGTATTTCTTGTTGTCGAATCGAGCAGCAAAAACATTCTCCAAGCCAATGCCTTCATAAAATTCCATTTTCAGGTATAATGATCTATGGTCAATTCGAGACCAATGACAGTCGTCAATTTCACACACATTTCCCATTGGCGTCATTAATTCTTTTATTGCAGGAACATTTGTCTTCAGGAACTCGGGAAAGCCAACAACTCTAGCCCATGATTCTACCTCGAACGCTGGTTCAGGCTCAAATTCTTCAGCAGACCATTGTTGCACATAAAAAGCACCTCCAATTTTTGTAAAAAGTTTCAACATTAGCGCATGATCACGCGTACTGTAAGATGGGCATGTTATTAGAAAAGAGTTTTTGGGTATAACCCGTATAGTCCACTCCTCATTAAGCTTCAGCGTATGCCTAAGCGTGAGATGCACAAATTCGTAAGTCCAATGTCCTGAAAGAACAGTGGCAGTGATGCATAGTGAAGAGTCCTCCATTTTTTTTAACTTTTGACGATGGAGTTTTGTTTAGGAGTTGAAGATGTAGATGACGATATGCTTCTGAAGCTTGACAGGATATGAAGTGACACACTGTACGTGGCAGTAATATGGGAACTGAAAACTTTTTGCTCAGAAGACGAATGGCCATATGAAATTGCTTATTTGTTGGCTGGCATGAGTGACCAATCGCCAATGGTCAGTAAGTCAATTGTAATAATTGTGTTCATAACATTTTACTAAGAAGGCCAATGGTCATTCGATGCCACCACTTATCAAATAACTTGTTATCATTTGATCAGGTGCATATTTAATTCTGGAAGGCAGAGGGATACATTTTGCAGATCGGATTGCTGCATATATATGATTCATATATAGGTACATACTAACATACATATATATTTCCTATTGCAATCGGATTGCTGCATATATATGATTCATATATATAAATGAGTAATACATTTTGTAGGTGTGGACACATGTGTACATGTTCAGAATTCGCTAAAGAATTGGCCAGGAATGGATCAGGATAATGTCCCTTATGCCGTGCACCTATTCTTGAAGTAGTTCGAGCTTACTGTATACAATGAACAAAACGGTGTAGCTGATTTTTGAGTTTTGATATTTGGATAATTAAAACAATTGCTTTGGATGAGTTTCTTGTACAAAACCTGTATTGCAAATATTTAATTAAAGCATTGTATTTCTATCAAATTAGTGTTACATTTTCCTTCTTCTACTGTTGCGTTAGCTTTTATTGATATTGCATTTCATTGTAATGGTGTTGCATTACATATTGTAGTGGTGTTGCATTACATTAAATATAATTGCTTACCCGTCGCACGTGGACCCCACAGCTGACGTGGATAGGTAGTGTGGCATGTGACACGTGGAGTGCTGACATGGAGAGATGACGTGTCGTGTGACACATAGATAGCTGACGTGGAAAGCTGACGTGGCAGCACTGGAAGCCAGGCCCTAACTAATGCTTAAGGCAACGCTGAATAGTGTTGCATTACGTGCAAATAGTGTTGCATTATGGCTATAATGCAACACTTTCTTTCCGTGGCCGTAGATGGGCAAAAGTGTTGCCTTAGGTGGCTAATGCAACGGCCGCGGATGCCACGCCCCCCTGGTGTTGCCTATTTGAAAAAATGGCCTATGGCAACGCTTTTTTGATCTACGGCCACATAAAAATAGTGTCGAATATGCACACTTTTGTAGTAGTGACTAGTTCTATCTCTGACGAATTCGTTAATGTGTTATATACCAGCACTAAGCTTAACCAAAGCTCTGATACCACGTGTGACGACCCCAAACCCCGTAATGACGGTGGCAAGGGTAATCCTTGGAATATAACACATAGACAGATAATAGCAAAACAGAAATAAATAAATACACCAGATAATGCACAATAGAATATACTGGATAAACGAAATCATCAGAGTTACACAGTATACAGGATCATACTTAGTACAAATACAGTTCAGCTATACATAAATGTCTACATCGGAAAACAAACGTAATGTACAATAGGAGCTGAACAACATAAAAAGAGAAAAATAATAGAATCCATCTTCAGCTCCGGCTATCCAGAAAGAGCCAGCTAAACCTGAATACAAGGCTGCCCGTGTAGAAAAAGGGGCACCCGAGTTTGAAAGTGAAACAAACTACGAGTCAGTCATGGGACTGGTATGAGAAATCTACTCAACACATTTAAAATATGGCTAATCACAGGACCACGCCACTTTCATGGAACGAGTTTACTCCATTGGATTGCCTGTGCTTTAAAACAAATCATTCTTTTAAACATCGCAATGCTTTTTATAAAAATAAAGCCATTATAAGACTCAGTTCCCATCACACAATGCAACGCAAACCGGAGGATAGAGTTTTACCTTATAATGGCCAAAATATGCTTGATACGAATAAAACAAAAGCATTTGATATTATTACTAGTGTTTACATGTTTCAAAACAATTTTGAATCATAACTATCAATCCTAGACGGCATGGGTACCATATATCATGTCGCCATATATATATATACAATCAAAACCGCACAGTCACGTATTTGGAAATAGGATTTCCATCATGAACCAAGGCAAAAGATAGTCCTTACCGAATTCGAGACGTTATATCCTGCCCCTCAGGAACAGCTGCAACTACCCCTTGGATCGTCAGGGCCGGTCCACCGATGTGGATTATTATGTCTGAACAATACGTTTCCCTGCCCTATGGGGTGTAAATGAGCAAACGAATGACTCCATCGGTCCCGGATCGACCGATATATCCGAGGCGCCTCGCTATCCATCATCCACATAAGTAAAATGTCAGGCCGTGTAAAAACACCGACATAACTCCTAGCTAGAAAGAAACGCATGCCCTCCCTGAGGTCCTTCTCCCATTTCTGGTTCATACCGGGGTGTGAGGCTCGCGAATTCACATTATACACAAAGCTACGCCATACAGGCGGTGCTTTGATCATCAATCACAAGACTTTGCTTTTCAACAGAAGCCCTGATCACTGCATCTTAGCATGTCACACCGGCAATTCATACCATGCAACTGATGGCTATCAATCACATAGAATAAATTCCAATGTCAGACACACAATCCATTTACAAGTCCGTTCTGGGTCGGAACGAAACCGGAGGCACTATATACCTCGCAAACCCATCGATCTCCACGTACGTCTGGATGATCACCACTCATTATCCATATTTCGGGATGCCTCCCAATCAGGACATCAGTTACCATCCAAACGAGGTGAAGATTTCCAGTCTTCAACCACCGTCATCATCTTCGATTTCTTATCGTCGATTCAGTTATTTAGAATGGGATAAACCCGGTCTTTCTGAGCAACTCGCGTATATAATAAACACGTGCTACACAAACACTACATACGCATCATTTCAATTCATTAGTCACTAACCGTCAATCAGTAAGAAAACGATTTCCCAAATATTAACCCCGAAGGCCGAAACCAACATCAGATCAAAATCCAGGAAACCATTCGACTTAGCTAACCTTCAGTTAATTTCTAAATTTCACATCCATATCGTTTATAATATTTTATAATGATTTATCGCTATTTTTATTTATTTTAAAATAGCCAATTTATTCAAACGACACTTCGGGCCATAACCCGGCCGTGGCGCTGTTTTTCTTCAGATTTGATTTACACATATCTGAAAATCTAACCGCTGGATCTTCACAAAATTTATATCATTAGAAAGATCTTTTCGAAACGAATCCAACGGTTCCAGTTTTGGGAAAATCTGACGGTCGGATCTCCCGGTACAATCGTTTGAAGTTTCGATTTCAAAATACGAATTGCAGCGTCGTTATTCGATTTAATATAATTATATTTATATATATATATAGATAAATATAATTGATTCTGGCGCCGTTTTTCTTCAGATTTGAATTGAACATTCCAGACAATCCAACCGTTGGATTTTTACAAAGTTGGTGCCGTTGGAAAGATATTTCCAAAGCGAACCCAACGGTTGCAGTTTCGGGAAAATCCGATGGTCGGATCTCCCGCACTAATCGTTTGAAATCACGGTTTCAAAATACGAACTGCAGCTTCGTTATTCGATATATTTTAATTCTATTTATATATATATATCGATTCTTTGATTTAAAAGCTATATGATTTTCATACATTTGATAAAAATGATATTTTTATCTAACTGTCTTCTATTTCAACACTTCACTATTTTTAACAATTCATGTATACAGTAGAAATGTGATTTTTATTGTAAAACAATTTATTCAAAATACGATTATTTTATATAGTTCATATAGGTAATAAAAATATGATTTTTATTATAAAACAATTTATTTCAAAACAATATTATTTTATATAGTTCATATTGATGATAAAAATAGGATTTTTATTATAAAACAATTTCTTCAAAATATGAATACCATTCAACACATGAATTTCAATTCAACGAATGAATTTCGATTCAACACATGAGGTTTTCTATAGTTTGCATATATAGATAAAAAGGTGATTTTTATATTTAAAACACGAATACCATTCAACAATTGAATCTCAATTCAACGAATGAATTTCGATTCAACACATGAAGGTTTTCTATAGTTTGCATATATACATAAAAAGGTGATTTTTATATTTAAAACACGAATACCATTCAACACATGAATTTCAATTCAACGAATGAATTTCGATTCAACACATGAAGGTTTTCTATTCAACAGACGAATATAGTTTCAATACAGGAAAATAATTCTAACACATGAATATTATTCAAAATTTCGGCAGCATAACGGCAGGGTAGTTAAAACCAGGACCGTCCCTAGAACGGCTCCTCGCTCTACCTTAAAGCCTCGCAGCTTTTGACAATGGGGAATCATGCCACAAACTAATCCTATGTGGTTTCAACCAAATATTTCTCAACCACAAACGGGTATTTTTCAACCACAAACAATTCTAATCAACCATTCGTAATCAACCAATTTTCACACAACCAATAAATATCGTCCATGGTTTGTGGACACGGGGCGTATATGTATATATATATATATATATATTTAAATATAAGCATTTCACTTCTATTCAACGCATATATAATTTTTACAACGCATATATAACTTATACATCGAACGTACAACTTATACAACGCTTATACAAGAGTTGTACAACACTTATATAACCCATACATCGACTATATAATTTATACATCGTCGTTTTCCATATCGTTTATAATTTAGAAATCTCACATTGGGTTCCACTCCACCAAAAATAGCAGAAGGCTCAGAAAAATATGCGGTCTCTTATAGAAGGTAGAAGACGTCCACATGGGTCCACTGTCTCTTGTTTCACTGGATTTCGACAAGAAACGAAAAAGATATGATTTTTCAAAGTTTGCAACGGTTTAAAGGTGTTAAAACAGTTGAAAATAAACAAAGTCGTATACCTCATTTGAATCTTCAAAACTAGGTTTCAAATTATCTTCAAATCCGTTGATCTTGCTTCGATCAGCCAGCGCCACCTTGACGGGCTAGGAGAGGCGTACGTGCGCCAGGGAGGGGGCCCAGTTCGATCACCCCTGGTAGCGGCGGCGGGGGTTCAAAGTCGACGACTTTGGGGAGCTCGTTCCTGGCGATGGCGCAACGATAGGAGGGGATCCTTACATGGATCTGAAGCTCTCGAGGGGCTCTTCAAAAAGTTGCAAAGGAGCGATGGGTACTGGTGCGTGGATCGAGCAGAAAGGAGGAGAGAAGGAAGAAAGGGGAAGCCGCCGTCGATCAGGTAGGGAGCGAGGGGTTTTTTGAATTTTTATTTTAAAATAAATTATGAAAGGAATAATTTCATTGGTCCGTGCTTCTTTTAATCTTTAAAATAGGGTATTCTAATACGAACACCAATTCCAACCCAACGAATGTCATCCCTAGCGTTTTACCCCCATTCTGAACACAATGGGATATGTTTCGTAGGCCCATTCGACTGTTTCAGTCAGTTTTCTTTCAAATTAAAATATAAAACATTCAATATTCCATTTGAACGTACATTTCAATTTGCCAGGGCCACAAACTGATTCTAAAAATTCCAGAAAAATAAATCTAGCTATGTTTTGACGATACGGTCCCAACAAAACTAGTTTCGGTGAATTCTGAGACCGTTTGCAAAATGGCCCTTTTCTGGTCGATCCAATTTAACTGTAATTGACCAAAACACATTTTCCTTTGCCACACTCACATACTAGCTTAAAAAATTATGAAATTTGAAACCTAGCAATAACTTCACATCCCGGATCCAACAAAAGTGGTTTCATCGAATTCCGAGGTCGTTTGCAAAATGGCCAATTTCACGGGCTATATAAATTCCATAGCGACCTTTCTGAAAATTCATTTGGCCATAACTTTTGCTTTCCGCTATGAAACTTCGATTTTTCAGATTCGTTAGAAAGGTATTCACTAACAGATTTAAATATTTTTGGTTTCACTCAAATCCGTTTTGTTTTGCACCCGGTACAGTCAGTCGATGTTTGAATTCAAATTTTGAAACTGCCGCGCCATTTCAAGCCTTTTTATAATTAGAATTAATTATATTCGTTTTCAAATGTCGATTCAAACTTACTTTTCATCGTTATTATTTAAAATATTCATTTTAAATATTTAAAATCCACTATTTTAGCCGATTTAAAATTTTTAAATTGGTTCAGATTTTCCGGGTCGTTACAATCTCCCCCACTTAAAACTTTTCATCCCCGAAAAGGAACAAAGTCGAAAGTGGTTTTATTAATCAACTCTACGTTCAATCTGCTTCCATTCTCCAACTTTTTCAGTTTCTGAGAATTTTCAAATTCTTCAAAAATTTGGCTAACACCCGGAATTTTCGAAAAATTTCGCCATAACCTCCTTTGTACGGGGAGAGGTTTGGAAATTTATTGGGCCGTATTAGGTACCCAATAAATCCTATAAAGCATACACATATTTATAGTGATATATTCTGGTGTTTACAGGGGAGCGTATATAGATAATAACTCCAGAGAATAAATTCTCGTCACCCTGTCAAAGCCTGAGGGAGTGTGTATTTTAATTGCTCCAGAGGATAAATCCTCGTCACCTCGTCCCGTGTGGGAAATAAATAGTCCATGTGCCGTAACTAATGACTAGAGAGACGTGATTATTGTCAACTCCAGACCCGTGTGGGGTTTTTAATTAATCTGGCAATTTATCGTTACAAATTTATATGTTCATATCAGTCATCAGTTCAACCTGTAAAATATAGTCATCGCCATATAAGCCTCTCGCTCGTATGGTAAATCTTCCACCTCGTCACACAAGCTCCAAATGCTTATGTGGTATATGATGAAGTATGTCTATCTTCCAGAAGTATGCCATGCCGTGTAGTACAAAATTAATTGTTACTATCCTATGGCGATGTTTATTATTTTACACAGAACAACCAGCACTCCGCATCCAATGGCATTCACAGGAGTTGATATAATAATATTTCGCATCCAACTCATTAAGGTTTACCTATTTGTCGGGCATGCAAATAATTTCTTTACTCAACAGCTATCCAATTACCTGTTCAAACATATATAATGCACAAGTATATATTTCTATCTATTTTCTAATCAGTTCAATGTGTGATTTAATCAAATAAATCCTACTATTCATTCCATTATTGATTAATTAACTATCGTTTTAGTAATTTTAATTAATCAAATCTACTATCACATAGCACAAACAACAATCAATTTGTTTTTAACTTTTCAAATATATATCTTTTATATACTCAAAAATTATATTTCTAAAACCAGACTATACATATAATCACAAATATGTTATTTATAAACATATAACTCTCGACTCGTTCTGGGGCACTTCTGACCCCATCTCTAACGAGTTATTCTGATTCTGCTATACTAATACTAGGATATTACTAACCCTGTCTGTAATGAGTTATCCGCCCTAGAACACTACTGGTTCTATCTCTGACGAATTCATTAATGTGTTATATACCAGCACTAAACTTAACCAAAGCTCTGATACCACGTGTGACGACCCCAAACCCCGTAATGACGGTGGCAAGGGTAATCCTTGGAATATAACACATAGACAGATAATAGCAGAACAGAAATAAATAAATACACCAGATAATGCACAATAGAATATACTGGATAAACGAAATCATCAGAGTTACACAGTATACAGGATCATACTTAGTACAAATACAGTTCAGCTATACATAAATGTCTACAGCGGAAAACAAACGTAATGTACAATAGGAGCTGAACAGCATAAAAAGAGATAAATAATAGAATCCATCTTCAGCTCCGGCTATCCAGAAAGAGCCAGCTAAACCTGAATACAAGGCTGCCCGTGTAGAAAAAGGGGCACCCGAGTTTGAAAGTGAAACAAACTACGAGTCAGTCATGGGACTGGTATGAGAAATCTACTCAACACATTTAAAATATGGCTAATCACAGGACCACGCCACTTTCATGGAACGAGTTTACTCCATTGGATTGCCTGTGCTTTAAAACAAATCATTCTTTTAAACATCGCAATGCTTTTTATAAAAATAAAGCCATTATAAGACTCAGTTCCCATCACACAATGCAACGCAAACCGGAGGATAGAGTTTTACCTTATAATGGCCAAAATATGCTTGATACGAATAAAACAAAAGCATTTGATATTATTACTAGTGTTTACATGTTTCAAAACAATTTTGAATCATAACTATCAATCCTAGACGGCATGGGTACCATATATCATGTCGCCATATATATATATACAATCAAAACCGCACAGTCACGTATTTGGAAATAGGATTTCCATCATGAACCAAGGCAAAAGATAGTCCTTACCGAATTCGAGACGTTCTATCCTGCCCCTCAGGAACAGCTGCAACTACCCCTTGGATCGTCAGGGCCGGTCCACCGATGTGGATTATTATGTCTGAACAATACGTTTCCCCGCCCTATGGGGTGTAAATGAGCAAACGAATGACTCCATCGGTCCCGGATCGACCGATATATCCGAGGCGCCTCGCTATCCATCATCCACATAAGTAAAATGTCAGGCCGTGTAAAAACACCGACATAACTCCTAGCTAGAAAGAAACGCATGCCCTCCCTGAGGTCCTTCTCCCATTTCTGGTTCATACCGGGGTGTGAGGCTCGCGAATTCACATTATACACAAAGCTACGCCATACAGGCGGTGCTTTGATCATCAATCACAAGACTTTGCTTTTCAACAGAAGCCCTGATCACTGCATCTTAGCATGTCACACCGGCAATTCATACCATGCAACTGATGGCTATCAATCACATAGAATAAATTCCAATGTCAGACACACAATCCATTTACAAGTCCGTTCTGGGTCGGAACGAAACCGGAGGCACTATATACCTCGCAAACCCATCGATCTCCACGTACGTCTGGATGATCACCACTCATTATCCATATTTCGGGATGCCTCCCAATCAGGACATCAGTTACCATCCAAACGAGGTGAAGATTTCCAGTCTTCAACCACCGTCATCATCTTCGATTTCTTATCGTCGATTCAGTTATTTAGAATGGGATAAACCCGGTCTTTCTGAGCAACTCGCGTATATAATAAACACGTGCTACACAAACACTACATACGCATCATTTCAATTCATTAGTCACTAACCGTCAATCAGTAAGAAAACGATTTCCCAAATATTAACCCCGAAGGCCGAAACCAACATCAGATCAAAATCCAGGAAACCATTCGACTTAGCTAACCTTCAGTTAATTTCTAAATTTCACATCCACATCGTTTATAATATTTTATAATGATTTATCGCTATTTTTATTTATTTTAAAATAGCCAATTTATTCAAACGACACTTCGGGCCATAACCCGGCCGTGGCGCTGTTTTTCTTCAGATTTGATTTACACATATCTGAAAATCTAACCGCTGGATCTTCACAAAATTTATATCATTAGAAAGATCTTTTCAAAACGAATCCAACGGTTCCAGTTTTGGGAAAATCCGACGGTCGGATCTCCCGGTACAATCGTTTGAAGTTTCGATTTCAAAATACGAATTGCAGCGTCGTTATTCGATTTAATATAATTATATTTATATATATATAGATAAATATAATTGATTCTAGCGCCGTTTTTCTTCAGATTTGAATTGAACATTCCAGACAATCCAACCGTTGGATTTTTACAAAGTTGGTGCCGTTGGAAAGATATTTCCAAAGCGAACCCAACGGTTGCAGTTTCGGGAAAATCCGATGGTCGGATCTCCCGCACTAATCGTTTGAAATCACGGTTTCAAAATACGAACTGCAGCTTCGTTATTCGATATATTTTAATTCTATTTATATATATATATATATATCGATTCTTCGATTCAAAAGCTATATGATTTTCATACATTTGATAAAAATGATATTTTTATCTAACTGTCTTCTATTTCAACACTTCACTATTTTTAACAATTCATGTATACAGTAGAAATGTGATTTTTATTGTAAAACAATTTATTCAAAATACTATTATTTTATATAGTTCATATAGGTAATAAAAATATGATTTTTATTATAAAACAATTTATTTCAAAACAATATTATTTTATATAGTTCATATTGATGATAAAAATAGGATTTTTATTATAAAACAATTTCTTCAAAATATGAATACCATTCAACACATGAATTTCAATTCAACGAATGAATTTCGATTCAACACATGAAGGTTTTCTATAGTTTGCATATATAGATAAAAAGGTGATTTTTATATTTAAAACACGAATACCATTCAACAATTGAATCTCAATTCAACGAATGAATTTCGATTCAACACATGAAGGTTTTCTATAGTTTGCATATATACATAAAAAGGTGATTTTTATATTTAAAACACGAATACCATTCAACACATGAATTTCAATTCAACGAATGAATTTCGATTCAACACATGAAGGTTTTCTATTCAACAGACGAATATAGTTTCAATACAGGAAAATAATTCTAACACATGAATATTATTCAAAATTTCGGTAGCATAACGGCAGGGTAGTTAAAACCAGGATTGTCCCTAGTACGGCTCCTCGCTCTACCTTAAAGCCTCGCAGCTTTTGACAATGGGGAATCATGCATCTAGTTCGCACGCAGGCGGCATGTATATATTTTTTTCATTTCCACAAACTAATCCTATGTGGTTTCAACCTAATATTTCTCAACCACAAACGGGTATTTTTCAACCACAAACAATTCTAATCAACCATTCGTAATCAACCAATTTTCACACAACCAATAAATATCGTCCATGGTTTGTGGACGGGGGGCGTATATATATATATATATATATATATATATATATATATATATATATATAAGCATTTCACTTCTATTCAACGCATATATAACTTATACATCGAACGTACAACTTATACAACGCTTATACATGAGGTGTAAAACACTTATATAACCCATACATCGACTATATAATTTATACATCGTCGTTTTCCATATCGTTTATAATTTAGAAATCTCACATTGGGTTCCACTCCACCAAAAATAGCAGAAGGCTCAGAAAAATATGCGGTCTCTTCTAGAAGGTAGAAGACGTCCACACGGGTCCACTGTCTCTTGTTTCACTGGATTTCGACAAGAAACGAAAAAGATATGATTTTTCAAAGTTTGCAACGGTTTAAAGGTGTTAAAATAGTTGAAAATAAACAAAGTCGTATACCTTATTTGAATCTTCAAAACTAGGTTTCAAATTATCTTCAAATCCGTTGATCTTGCTTCGATCAGCCAGGGCCACCTTGACGGGCTGGGAGAGGCGTACGTGCGCCAGCGAGGGGGCCCAGTTCGATCACCCCTGGTAGCGGCGGCGGGGGTTCAAAGTCGACGACATTGGGGAGCTCGTTCCTGGCGATGGCGCAATGATAGGAGGGGATCCTTACATGGATCTGAAGCTCTCGAGGGGCTCTTCAAAAAGTTGCAAAGGAGCGATGGGTACTGGTGCGTGGATCGAGCAGAAAGGAGGAGAGAAGGAAGAAAGGGGAAGCCGCCGTCGATCAGGTAGGGAGCGAGGGGTTTTTTGAATTTTTATTTTAAAATAAATTATGAAAGGAATAATTTCATTGGTTCGTGCTTCTTTTAATCTTTAAAATAGGGGTTTCTAATACGAACACCAATTCCAACCCAACGAATGTCGTCCCTAGCGTTTTACCCTCATTCTGAACACAATGGGATATGTTTCGTAGGCCCATTCGACTGTTTCAGTCAGTTTTCTTTCAAATTAAAATATAAAACATTCAATATTCCATTTGAACGTACATTTCAATTTGCCAGGGCCACAAACTGATTCTAAAAATTCCAGAAAAATAAATCTAGCTATGTTTTGACGATACGGTCCCAACAAAACTAGTTTCATCGAATTCTGAGACCGTTTGCAAAATGGCCCTTTTCTGGTCGATCCAATTTAACTGTAATTGACCAAAACACATTTTCCTTTGCCACGCTCACATACTAGTTTCAAAAATTATGAAATTTGAAACCTAGCAATAACTTCACATCCCGGATCCAACAAAAGTGGTTTCGTCGAATTCCAAGGTCGTTTGCAAAATGGCCAATTTCACGGGCTATATAAATTCCATAGCGACCTTTCTGAAAATTCATTTGGCCATAACTTTTGCTTCCCGCTATGAAACTTCGATTTTTCAGATTCGTTAGAAAGGTATTCACTAACAGATTTAAATATTTTTGGTTTCACTCAAATCCGTTTTGTTTTGCACCCGGTACAGTCAGTCGAAGTTTGAATTCAAATTTTGAAACTACCACGCCATTTCGGGCCTTGTTTATAATTAGAATTAATTATATTCGTTTTCAAATGTCGATTCAAACTTACTTTTCATTGTTATTATTTAAAGTATTCATTTTAAATATTTAAAATCCATTATTTTAGCCGATTTAAAAATTTTAAATTGGTTCAGATTTTTCGGGTCGTTACAGATAGTCAGGGAGAGCAGGAAACTGTATTTTCCAAACCCAAGTCTTAGACATTATTCTCTCTGTCACCCTAGAATGTTCTGGTATATATATATTATTGGAAGAAATGTCATATATATATATATATATATTGTCGTGCTTATTCATGGGTTCAATTCATTATTGATTTGTATGTTAATCTATCGTCAGCATGTACTTTATGTCCTTTTTTATATAGCATACATTATTTTCATCAAATCTACTTTCGTAAAGAAATTCTTTCATGCACACTGTATGTATTTTGTGCTCAAATAGTAACTAAAATGCTATATTCAAAATCAGACAAATGATTCAAAAAATAATAACTACCAAAAATGAGTTTTGAGCAGTTTTTCGTCTAAACTAACACGTGTTCATGTATATGAGAGGCTAAAGATAGAAGTACTTGAATATATGAAATTAACAAATACGTTATTGATTAAACATTATAGACGACCTCTTTATGTAATATTGTAATAATTTTTCATTTGTCGTTTTCTAAAATGTTAGTGAGTGATAAATGATGTGAATATGCATGTTTTATTGCTAATACATTATGACAGTGGCATTTTAAAATGATGTGAATACACATATTTTATTTCTAATACATTATGATAGTGGTATTTTCATCGGGTTTGGTCTTTCCAGTAGTAATAGATGATGTTTGCGATTCTTTTTGTAACAACATTACTGAATATGTTGACTTAACTAATTATTTCTTAAGTTCATGAAATAGAATTCTTACTCAACTTAGTCATTTGGTAGACATTTATCTCTATCTCCACTGATTTTTATTTTTATCGTGCATATGTAGACGAGTTGTTTTATATATGTGGAATATTTTCAAATTGCATGCAAATAAGCAAAAAAAACTCAAATTATTGAATTGTACTTAGCTGTAGTAAGTTTCTATTTGACCGCAGATGATAAGCTGTTGTATGAAGTAGGAAAACCAGTCTTTAGACATGTGGAAGACTTAAGCTATCTGCTTAGGATAAGAATACAAGGCTAACTAAGCCTAAGTGAAAAAGAGATCAGCGAAAGGCTGGTGCAAGGCTTGAAATAGATTGGCAATTGTGAAAAAAAAATTTGAAGCTGTTATGCTAGCCAAAACGAGCTGTAGGGCTGGGAGGTTGATGAATCGGTCACTGGGAACAAACAACAAGGATTAAATACCGCACTACTGTTAATCAAATGCTAATGGGAGGAGAATGTTATGAGCAGTAGAGCTAGCATAGTCTGATAAGGAAGATAATGCACTCAGCATTAGCAGACTGCAGAATACCTATAAAAAGTGAAAAATCATGTATCCACCTAAATTTTATCTTTACTACATGTTTTCCATACACTCATTTGTCAGCATTAGCAGATTGTCCCGTTTGATATTTTACAACTTTCTGTAGGGTATAGACTATAGGCTGTCAATGATAATATTAAATTGGCACTTTGTTGTGAGTCTTTGTACATATTCATTCCAGCTTTGATGCTTTCACCCAGGGGAACTCATTTTTAATATAAAGCAAATATATGTTTTCCTTTGTTAATATTATCTACCTATTTCTATTTTGCAGTTTACGACATGACATGGTTGCTCTTTTCTTTGAAACAGTAACATATGCAAATGTAAAATAACTTATAATTTATATCCATAATGAATTACAGTCAGCAGGTTTACTTACCGTTCTTCAATTACAGGTATTGTCTTTATATGTATTGCAATTACAAACCTATAAATTAATAAACAAACGAATAAGATAGGAATGGGCCATGGATTAATACATTTCCAACTATGGTCACATTTATCTATGCACACGTCCATCAGACGTGCCTCCGTACTGATATATATATATATATATATATATATATATATGATAACGGTTCAAAACATAAATTGCCCAATCCTCATAAAAGTCATAATTAAAGTTTTACATAACTTCCATTAAACCGTTATTTAAATTTCCTTGGAAGCTTAATGTAATGTTACCAATTTGTTTAAACCTAAATAGTCTTTAGAAATAATGAACCCAAATGTATTTAATTAACTCGTTTAGTTACATGCTTAAATCAAATTTCTTTAATTAAATTTTAATGCTTATGGATGGCTATGAACTAAACATTTGCATGCAACTCAAAAGCTTGTTCAACTTTAAGAGTCCAAACAAATTTTAAACCTTCCCAAATCATTTCGTCGTTATGGAAAATTGTTTAATTATTCGTGATTTAGATTCAAATTATAAAAAATCTAAATTCAAAAATTAATTTTTAAATTAATTTTATTAACTGAATCATTATTCACATAGGAAGGAGATTTAAATTGACTACCCATATATTCCACGACTACAGTGTGTAGGTGATTCAACAAAATCAATCTATATAAAACACAAATTCATCCACCAATATGGCAACAATCAAACAGTTTATAAAACGGTGCGCAATCATCATGTTAAGTAACGCTTAGTGTTTGGTGTGTTCTAGCTACAACCATCCATCGCATACAATAACAACCATTTACACATTAACTAAATAGACTTATAAACAAATTATGTCTAACCACTAATTAAAACTAATCACTTTAATAAATTTAAAATTTATTAAATTAGAGTTCTCACCAAATATTGCTTTCTAAATTATTCACCGTTAAACTTCTCCCGTATCAACTGCCAACCATTGGAATAATGAACTCATGCGACTTCACAGATGACGTGCGCACCGTCTTCTTTGTAGCTACCGCGTATGCCAACTCTCAAAGCAGTGAAGTAATAGGAAAGATGCGATCTTTAAGAAAAGGAAGGGGTCACTAAATATATGAGAGGAAGGGTTCAAATTGTAGTATTTAGGGGAACAAATGTCCTTCAACAATCTAAAGAGAATGAGGAGAGAATTGTTGTGAAGGACCAACGAAGAAGGAGGTACGTCCTTTTTATACCAAAAGAAAAGGAACAAAAAGCAGAAGGAATATAAAAAATCTTTGCACTGATATGGCAAGATTTTAGGCTAGATTTAATCATATATTTGTTGTCTGCCATATCTCCTTAAAAGGAGGAAGACTTTATTTGTTCCTTATAAACGATATGGTAGGCTAAAACATGGACTAACAAACAACGTTATTTATGTTATTTCAGAACGTTATAAATTAAACCGTTATACATCGTAAATTAAATTCAAATATTAACGCCAAATACGCGCATTTATTGCACAATTTATTGCTTTCTTTTTATTGCACATTCCTTATAAATATGGATTAGATTTCTAGTTTGATTACACCGCTTGTATTACAAAGTTTCATCCTTTGCCTTAACTGTATTACAAGTAGTACCGACTTGAAATAAACTTAGCAATTATTCAAAACAAAATTAATCTCTATTTATAAACTTCAATTTTAAATTGTCAACAAAAATTTTCTTTCTTAATATTTTCTTCCTTTCCCTTAAATTCAAATATATAGTAAAACGTTTTCATTTGCCAAACGTTCATATTAAGAATTCAAATCTACAAATTATTCCAATATTTAAATTTAATGGTTTGATTGGAAATAAATTAATCTTAACGACATTTACTATGCAAATCAATAAATTGTTCAAAATCAATAGTTTTTTTTCTTAAACGGAATTTATTTCAAATTGATTTTAGTTCTAATGTCAAGTTTTAAATATTCAAACGACTCACTATTTGTTAACATCATAAATTTTGACAAATGTTTATATTAATACAATATTCAAAATGCGCTTTTATTTTTAGAATGAATACTATATTTAAATAATAGTTCAAATTCTAAGTTGAATTTCAAGCATATATTTTTCTTCTTACCAAATTTGCAAGACCAACAATAATTTCTTAATTAAATTACAAAATAGATTCATAATGGTAATAACTTTTGTTTTCAGTGGACTTTTAATGTTAAAAATTCAAATCAATTAGTAATGTAAATTTCATTTTAAAATGTTTATAAGTCCACTGAAAGAATTCACTTAAATATCGCTCAAAATAGACAAAATTCCAAATATAAATATTCAATTTGTGTTAATCTTAATTTAATTTATAGTTATTAAATGTCAAATTTTCTAGGTTATTACAATGTCACTCTTGGATCCATTGAAAAATTTAAGTGCCTTCAATACATATTCTTGGGGTTCAGTATCGTTAGCATTTACTTATAGGCAGCTTGGATTAGCTACTCGCATTGGTGTGAAGCAGATTGCAGGTTATCTTTGCTTGCTAGAGACTTCGATTTTTGAGCACTTCCCGTGCTTTCATCCTTCTACAAAGCTTTACTATGAAAATTTACCACGAGCTGTGAGATGGAATCCAAATATAGACAGTGTTGTACCTCTCACCAATCTTCATATATTTATCGATAATATTCAGATTGAGCTGGTACTTACCGTTATTTAATCTCATAAGTTCTATACTACAGTTAACAAGTTCTATCATTTATTTTTCAGGTAATTTTTGATCCATACATATCCTATTTCATGGCGTACTGGTTGTATTATGTGTCTCAACGTTGTCGAACTCTATCATCCCAACAGAGTGCGTAGGCAATTTGGAAGAGTTCAGACGATTCACAGTGCTCCCATCCCTCCTGTCACTACAAATGCACGACGAGGAATCACCTCGACTACATACACTCTTGTGCGTTACCAGTTCTTCGAAAGCGTATGGGAGAATTGGCATAACCATTTAATTGCTGAAGGACATCGATCAGTACCACTTGCCTAATCCTTTTTAAGCTGCACGGATGATTACATGCTTTGGTATAGAGATCAGTGTGTTTTAAGAGTTCAAAATCCCTCTAATTTGCCAGCTAATATTATGTTTGGAGCATCTCATTTCCAACCGACCTACAAGCAATTATATTCGGTGCGTTGTATTTCATTTTTTAAATTGATATGAAGTAGTGATTTTTTTTAATGCATGGTTATTTTTTAACTTAATTTGAAGTAGTGATATTTTTTACTGCATGATTTTTCTTTTCTTTTTTATAGACTTTGATTAACGTGCATTGGTTTTTAGATGAACCGAACACCCAAGTTGCTAATGCTAGAGTTGCAAGGACGCTACATCCATCGTCGGAATTAGTGATGCTGCATGGTTTGTGTTTTGTAGGTGTATTTTAATGCATGGTTATTTTTTATGTTAATGATGACTTATGTATGTTTATTTTGTATGTTAATGATGACTAATGTATGGTTATTTTGTATGTCAATAGACTTATGTATGGTTATTGATGATTTCTGGACGGTAGTTGTTAATCTATGTGTTCCTGCATGGATTTCTGTATGGTTTTAATGAAACTGCTACGTGGTTTCTCTGTACCTGTATGGTTTGTGATCCTAATTCTTTTTTTTTTCCATTTTTTTAATGTCCACCTCGTAGAGCAAGCATGTGAAAGTGCTTAAAACCATGCAGAACACTAACGTGATTAATGTTGATACCTCGCAGAATGCCAATGCGGTTTATATTTTTATCACGCATTATAAGTAGTTTTTAATTTTTTCATGTATATTCTATACATGGTTGCCCGACATGTACAAAAAAATATGAATGATGTGTTTCTTCATGGAACCAAAGAACCAAAGTAAGCAAAACAAAATATTTTTATAGACTTGTAATTGACTGTTGTATTTCTTCATGGAAGGATTATGTATGGTTTATGTATGGATTATATAGGGTTGCTCATGTTTTGCTGAGTATTTGGGTACGAGCAATATATATGGCTGAATATGTAGTTGACTATATACGGTTTTGCAGCATATATAGTATATATGGTTGGTACTGTTTTACGGTAAATTTTTTCCATTTTTTTAGCCACCTCGTAGAATAAATACGCAGTAAAAATATAAAAAACGTATATTTTTTGCGTGGATTTTCTCAATACCACGTGTTATTCATATGTGGTAAACCCGCGACAACAAAAAATAATAATAGAACATAGACACAACTCAGCAATTCAATCCATTAATTCAGAGAATTAACTTAACTTGAGTTCAAACACAATTCAATCCAATTTGCACCAGGCTAATACATTGATTCCGCAATTCAATAACACAATTCAATCCATTTAGTTCAAAGAATAAACTGAACTTAGAATACAAACACATTTCAATTCAAGAAAACTCCATCAATCCATTAATTCAGCAATTCAATCCAAGCTAATACACTGACCAAATTCAGAGACTGCAAGTTTAAGCACAATTCAGAGACTTAACAATTACACAATTCCATACATTTTGCATAAACATATACCATGCTAATACATACACTTCATGTTAGAAAATCTAGTTCAATTGAGCAAATTGTGTTCTATAATCCCTAGTCTATCGAAGATCGCCATAGATAAACTCCCAATTGTTGGCCTCCACATGACAAGTCGTCATCCATTTTGCATAAATTGGTGGAACCGTATGTTTAGGCTCTAATTTAACCTATAGTATGAAAACAATAAGTTAACTTTGATACAAACAGTAGCAAGTTAACCATTGAATATGATCTTACGAACATACTAGCACAAAATGACCATCATTGACAAAAGCTACCACTACTTCAAAGTGTTGTAACGGTGGTGGAACTTGTCCTTTGAATGGTGGGATCGTGAGAGAGAGTCTATCGCTTAATCTGAAAATGACTACGTTATATTTAATTGCAATAATATAACCCATATCGGGCATAGTCATCCATTTGTCCATAGGAGCGAAACCATTGCCTTCATGCTGTAACTTCTTAAGAAAATCAGTGCATATGCCATGCTTTATAAAAACTTGCTCATAAAATGCTTGGTTTTCATACAAATCATCCTGCAATTCAAGTCGAATTTGTGGCCAACAGCATTTTCCCATTCCAAGTGAAGCAGCAATATAACGGAATAAGCAATTACACTCTAATTGAACATCAATAATATCGATCACAAATGATTTTAGCTCTTCTTGTATTTGATCAATATACAATCTCATATCATGACTGCACTTGTCCATCTGTAAAATATAAGTTATTTTTTGCCACATAAATTGTAACACAAAATCAGTTGAAGTCAACAAGCGTATATACCTGTAATGGTTTTCTAGTTGTTAGTTTTTTGCTTCTTCGGTTTGGTCATGCTAACTTGGCTAGATGGATTCTCTGATGAAAGACTCTCGACTAACTCAAATAAAGAAGGCATTCTTTTAGTCGAAGAATTAAATGATTTCTTGCTTTCCCATCCTTTTGTTTTTACTTTGTTTTTAGGCGATCCGAGAATTGAAATTTGTGGTTGGACTACTTCCATTAATTTCTTGTAAATTTGAAGTTGATATAAGGTGTCCATTTTTTAACATTACTTAACAAAATTTCCATTTTTCGACTACTCCAACATCTTTTTCCCCACCTCTTTCCACTAAATGTAGTCTAGTCCAATGAATATAAATCAAATGTAGTGGTATTGATGTCGATGGCCCAAGGTGAACTAGCTCATATGCACACGACAAACCATGTGTTTTACGAAGGACATAGCCATATAAAAATTCATTGTCTCCAATAGAGGACACTTGAAGTAGCTTCGAATGCAGAAAATCAAGAGCTGTAGTAGAAATAATAACTCGCAAAATTTTGAACTCTTTAATGTGAAAAGCATGTTATACTCTACTAAGGCTCTGCTCAAACGAAGCTTTTAGTTCTGTGAATGATAGCTCCAATAATGAATGCATTTGATCCAGGCTTTCCGGAAACTACATTGACATGCTGCTATGTGTTTCTTCGGATTCGAGTGAGCTGCCTCGGTCCTGCATTTTATAAATAAATATTAGCATAAAGAACAAACAAATATAAAAAACACAAACAATGGTAAATTAGTATTACTTGTTCGATGTATATGCATATACTCATCAGTCCACATCTGAACAAATCGGTTTTGTATGGGTCTAGCTAATTCTCATGCACATATTTCATTAACGAATCATACTTACCATACTGTTTATGTAGACGACCCAAATTCTCATTGTATACAATACTGTTTTTAGAGAAAACAAGTTCATTCCAATCACTCAAGAATGCTTTCTTCTCCGTTATATCCATTTCTTTTTTCCCCATTAATGTGAGTATGTCATTTTTAATATGTCATTTGCATAACATGTGTAAAGAATTTGGAAACACATGAGCAATGGCATTAAGCAAGGCCGGCTCTCTATCACTAATGAATACACTAGGCAATTCCACCTCACAGTCGATCATAACGGATTTCAAACATTTCAAAGCCCAGATATAATCCTCTTCACTTTCAGCACATAAGTATGCAGTAGCAATACAAAATGTCTGATCCATTGAGATCACACCGACTATCTCAAGTAACGGCATTTTGGTACCTGTTGGTTTTGTAAGTACAATCTAGTATGAGAGGAAATGTTCGAAGAAAATCTAAACTAGTTGGATGTGCCCATAAAATATCCTTAATAATGCCGCTGCCATCTAAAGTCTTCCGATGCCATTGAATGTAACCAAATTCTTTTAGTTTGCTAAAAAGATACTGCACTTGCGACTATCCACCTCTTTCGATTAAATTGTGAGTCTGAATGACATTGTATATTGTTTTAATAGTAGTGCTATTCAAAGGATTATTTCGTTTTAATGTATTTAAAATATCCTTTGCTTTCACCATATTTTTGTGCATTTCCATGTCTAGCTTGATGTAACGACCCGGCGGATTTGACGCCCGAATCTCAACAATAATACATAACCTGTATTACTTATCGGAACTCAGGTATCAAAAACACCAGATTGTTATTGAAAGAATATAGAGGGTGTGTAACACCCCGAATTTCAGTTAATATTAACATTCAAAAATTAAAGAATAACTAATCCCAGATGTGAGAATTAGGGGAAATGGGTTGCGCCATTGCGTTCGTCTCAGAAAAATACGCGAAATAGAGTCTGAGTTTTCGAAAATCGGAGTCCGTATGAAGAAGATATGGACGAACGAAGTTAGGCAGAAAAACCGAAAACAAGCCAGAATGCACTGGCGCACTTGTGAAGTGCGCCAGCACAAAAATACACTGGCGCACTTATGAAGTGCGCCCGTGTCGAGCCAGAAACCTGCACAGCTTTCTGGTTTGACCCTGGCTGGCCTGGTGCACCTGTTTTGGTTCTCTGGTCTGTTCTGCTGACCTGTGACGATTTTTGATGGTTTAGATCTAAACTAGGGTTAATCCTGTGGCCTAAACTACATCCTAAATCTATAAATACACCCTAAGACTACCCTAATCCATACTAAAAATAGATACAATGTCATCATGCCGTCAAAATGCAATTAGAAGGAGCCTCCATCAAATTTTAGAAGAAGATAGCTTCTCAAATCAACTTCTAATCAACTCTAGCAACTTAATCTTCTTCATAGGAGTGCTAATCAACAAGTTGTGAGTTTCTATGCCTTTAGCAAGCAATTGCTAAACTAATTATGATAGGATGTAATGAGGTTAGGGTTATGAATGTGGATCAATGCAAGTTATGTTATCATATGCTATGTGCTCATGATGTTAGTTATGCAAGTTTTATGCTATATGCTAGTTATGCAAGTTTTATGCTATATGTTCATGATGCTAGTTATGCAAATCACTATGATAAACATTGATCCATTATGACACCATGTTATGCAAGTTTGGTGTTTGATTATATGCAAGTTCATATATGACATGTTATGCAAGTTTGGTGTTTGATTATATGTAAGTTCATATATGGCATGTTATGCAAGTTTGTTGTTTGATTATATGCTAGTTCATATATGACATGTTATGCAAGTTTGGTGTTTGATTATATGCAAGTAACATGTGCAAGTTTACACCTTTGTGTGATATGCATACATATGCAAGTTTACCCCTTTGTATGTCATGCATATATATGCATGTTCACCCCTTTTTATGATATGAGTAACATATGCAAGTTCATCCCTTTTTAGACCTATGACATGTATGCAAGTTTATCCCTTTATGATAGGTCTATGACATGAACATCTATGCAAGTTACCCTCTTTATGACATATGTGATTCATGCAAGTTTGGGTTGATTATTTATGCTAGTTGGGTTTGATGCTATGGTCATATATGCAAGTTGACACCTTTAAAACCCATGTTGATGCTAATGTTATGCTAAGTTGAACCCATTGTATTTGTGATGAATCTTCCCTTTTAAGTATGTCATGTTAGCGTATTACGTGGGGAACGATGGGGTTAATATTCATGTTAACAAAATTGTGGTGAAATTGGTATGATGTTGCATACCATAAGTGGATGGACATAATTGAGTCAATTATGTACATCATTAAATTGGAATTAATTAGGGAAAATTAATTCAAAATATGGGGGTGATTAATTAGGTGTAATTAATCGACTAAGACACGAGGTTGGACCCTTTTGTAACATAAGACTGCCCGGACCCGACCGGCAAATCCAGCAGCTACAAATGATTGGCCCAATGTGAGAGGTCTTAGGCATAAACTAAATACGTGACAAGTGTAAAGACACGAGGTTAGACTCTGTTATGGCGTAAGGCTGCCCGGACCCGACCGGCAAATCCAGCTGCCATAAAAGACAGTCTAATGTGAGAGGTCTTTACAAAGGTAACGGTCTTAATCAATTAAGAAACACTTAACCAGATAAGCATGTAGTGGGGCATGAGGGGTTAAGTGGGTGCCTTGGGTGGCATGTGGAAATCTAGTGGTTGCCTTGGGTGGCAATAGAAAATACGATTAGAATACTTAACCAAAGTGAAACATGTAATTAAACATGATTAAAGGGTTAAGTGGGATACACTAGATGGAGCAAGCTTAGGTGGTAGCTTGTGGGGGCCCATTTCAACCAGTAATCCATATGTATCTTTGTGGGCTCGACCCATGTCGAGGACGGGACACGCGTACTGGGCTTGACTATAAGAGGCCAAAACGGGTTAGCGGTGGCAACGCAAGTCCAACGGGTTTCATATGCGTGTGTGGACCCGGGC
The DNA here is from genome assembly GCA_030737875.1 of Allium sativum. Classification (NCBI taxonomy): domain Eukaryota; kingdom Viridiplantae; phylum Streptophyta; class Magnoliopsida; order Asparagales; family Amaryllidaceae; genus Allium; species Allium sativum. The sequence continues at coordinate 732,900,012 of CM060915.1, read as the reverse complement.
TGGTAGGTAAGACGTTGTTGCATCGTGTAGGTATAAGCCGTGCACCGTTGGTCGTATCGGATTGCCACTTTGGGGAGTGATACACCCCACTGTAGGGCCAGCACGGGTATCTACGTTAGGGAGCCGATCGCTTGGGGAGTAGTGTGTACACCTAGTGGAGATAGGGGAAGATGGCACCTATGTGGTCTGCTAGGGGTACACGAAACTACTAGTTAAATTTTCCAAGCCCTTAGGTGGGATCAACCTTTAAGTAGGAATGACTGGTGTGGTGCAGTGCAGTAATTACCCTTGGGTTAGATGCGTCTTTACTGATATCTTAGTTCATCCTATGTCTAGTTGGCTGCTTAGTGTAGTCATTTATCCCCAGTCATTACCGTACCAAGTTTATATCATACCCTAATTACTTTAATGATTTTATTGTTAAAGTTGTAGGACTCGCTCAGACTTATGTCTGACCCCGTTGTTTTTATCTTTTTCCCAACCCTCAGGTTCTCAGAGTGGGCCTAGCACTAGTGGGCTTTGATCGGATTGCTTTATCTATCTTTTGGAGCTTGGACCGTTGATGTAAAGCTCAACTTACCTTTTCTATTATGGCTATTAGTTATGTTGTGGGATTATGTACTTATGTTTTTTTTATCAGGATGGATATTTAGTACTTGACTCTTGTTTTATGGTTTTGTAACCAAACATGTTTACCTTCTGCTGCAATGAAATGATGTTTTAATTAACAAGTATTATTTATATCTGTCTTGTTGTTATTTTTCTGTTCTATATTCACTTAAAATACTCCACCGAAGTTAAGGCATTCCCTTAGTGAGTGACCTTAGCGGGTGTGGGGTGTTACACGTGGTATTAGAGCTGAAGGTTACCAGAACAGATAAAACTTTTAGAAAAAACTATTTTTCTAAAAACATTTTTGAAAGAGTATTTTCAAAAACATGTCTTTTAAGAGAAAAGTTTATGAAAGAAAAGCATAATCCCTAATAGCCATATCTTTATTTTTCGAATTCTCCGTTTTGAATCTTTCCTTTTTCGTTTCAGCATGGCTGAAGATCTTAACTTTCCGGAGGGTGTAGCGATACCAGTATGGTATAGGAGATTGATGGAGGCTAGGGCCGCCGCTGCGGGTCCAGCAGATGTTCCTCCACCACCAGTTGCACCCGATCTTCCTCCCCCTCCTCCTCCTCGCGCGGATACTTTTGCTAAGACTTGCAAGGAATTTAAGGCTATGGGAGGGAAACCTTTTCAAGGATTAGAAACTTTTGTGGAAGCTAGGGATTGGCTTAAGGAAACGGAAGAGTTAATAGACATCTTTGAGATGGAAGAAGGAAAGAAAGTCAAGTTAGCTGCTTGGTTAATGAAGGGAGAGGCCTCGTTCTGGTGGGAGGTCACTAATGGAGAGCGCCCTGTTGACTCTTGGGCGGATTTCATACAAAGGTTTGTGGCAAAGTTTCTCTCAAGGGTGGAAGAAAATCTGTATATGGAAAGGTTCTTGACTCTAAAGCAAGGAAACCTATCATTGAAGGAATATGTCAACAAGTTTAATCAGTTGGCAAGGTTTGGCATAGACATGGTGAATACACCGGAGAAGAAGGCTTTGAGGTTCGTTAAAGGCTTGAATGAACCGATGCATGGATTGGCTATGACTCACATCCCTATGGGGGCCACCTTTGAGAAGCTAGTAGACATGGCACTTACGCATGAGGAAGAGAAGGGTCCCAATGCTAATAAGGCACCCGAGAAGAAAGGAGATCAGAAGAGACCTCAACAGCAACAGCAAAACAAGGGTGGGAAAGGCAACGGTGGCAAGGGAAAGAAGAAGTGCTTCAATTGCGGGACAGCAGGCCACCTAAGCAAAGATTGTCGGAAGAAGAAAAAGACTGGCTGCTTCCACTGTGGCGAAGCAGGGCATCTAGTGAAGGACTTCCCTAAGAAGGGGCAGAGGACGAGATCCAACTCAGGAGGACAGGTGCAAGCTCTTATGGCACCAGGTCAGGCAAGGGGGCAAGTTCAGGCTCTCGCAGTTCCACCGATTCAGGAAAGAGGTAGAACTATTTCCGTTGTAAGTCTGGTTTTTCTGTTTGATCATCCTGTCCATACTTTGTTTGACTCTGGCGCATCGCATTCGTTTATCTCATCATCATTAGTTGAGTCACTGCACTTAGACACCAGTCTAGTAGATGATCCCTTGGTTGTTTCAAACCCAATTGGGGGCTCCACTTATTTGTCCATGATATGTTTGGGTTTGAAGATTTCTATACTTAGCGTTGAGTTTAGATGTGATGCTTTTGTTTTGGGCTTCACGGGCTATGGGTTAATTTTGGGCATGGACTGGTTATCCAGTAATGGTGTCATTCTTGATTGTGAAAGGAGAGTTGTTAGGCTCATGACCCGCTTGGGTAACACTCTCGAGATCTCTTGTAATCCCAAGGATTCTGTTATGGTAAGTTATCTTGAATCGCTTGACGCTTCGGTCGAGAGTTTGCGAACTGTTAGAGTGGTCCGGGAATACTCGGATGTGTTTGAGGAGGTGAAGGGCTTACCTCTGAAGCGGGAGATAGACTTCCGAATATATCTGGTAGACAATGCTAAACCAGTATCTTTGCCAGTGCGCCACATGGCTCCTCGTGAGAGGAGGGAACTCAATAAGCAAGTAGGGGAGTTGCTTGAGAAGGGGTTCATAAGACGAAGTATATCGGAGTGGGGTGCTCCAGTAGTTTTTGCCACGAAGGCGGATGGGTCCCTCAGACTTTGTGTAGACTATAGAGAACTCAACAAACTTACAAAGAAGAATAGACACCCATTGCCGAGGATTGATGATCTCTTTGATCAGTTGGTTGGCGCCTCAGTGTTTTCGCAGTTGGACTTAGCCACGGGGTTTCATCAGTTGAGAGTGGATGAGGATAGTATAGAGAAGACTGCCTTTAGGACTCCGGATGGTTTCTATGAGTGGCTGGTGATGCCCTTTGGTTTGACGAACGCCCCTGCATACTTTGTTGATTTGATGAGTAGGGTGTTCAGGGAGTACCTTAATAAGTTCGTGGTGGTCTTTGTGGATGACATCTTAGTCTTTTCTAAGAGTGAAGAAGAGCATGCCCTACATCTTAGGGAAGTGTTGGAGACTCTTCGAGCGCATAGCCTTAAGGCTAAATTCTCTAAATGTCACTTTTGGAGGAAGGAGGTGCGGTTCTTAGGGCACGTGGTCTCCAAAGAAGGGATAGTTGTGGATCCCGCGAAGGTAGTGTCCATCCAAGATTGGAAGGTTCTGAAGAATGCTACCGAGGTAAGGAGTTTCTTGGGGTTGGCTGGCTACTATAGGAAGTTTATCAAGGATTTCGCGAAGATATCAGCCCCATTAACTCGCTTGACGAAGAAGAATCTAGTCTTCACATGGGACGTAGATTGTGATGATGCGTTCCAACGGTTAAAGAGAGCTTTAACCACAGCTCCAGTCTTAGTGTTTCCAGATGGGAGTAAGCCATTTGTTGTTTATACCGATGCTTGTGGGACAGGACTAGGCGCAGTCTTAATGCAAGAGGGAAGGGTAATATCCTATGGGGGAAGGCAGTTGAGAGCGCATGAGAAAAATTACCCTACACATGATCTAGAGTTGGCCACTATTGTTTTTGCGCTTAAGACTTGGCGCCATTATCTTCTTGGCGAGAGGTTTGAATTGTTCACTGACCACAAATCATTGAAGTACTTGTTTTCTCAAAAGGATTTGAACTTAAGGCAACAAAGGTGGATGGAGTTCTTAGCATCCTATGATTTTGAGATAGCATATACCCCTGGCAAGGGTAACGTGGTGGCAGACGCCTTAAGCAGAAAAAGGTTGTCCTTGAGTCCATTGTTCGTGGAACGACGAAGCTTGGAATTTATCTCGATGTTTGACTTCAGACCTTCCGTTGACTTTATACCCAGTTTGCTAGCATCCTTAGAGGTCAGACCTACTCTTTTGGGACGAATTGGCGAGGCACAGCGGGACGACCCACAATTGGTTAAGTTAGTAGAGAAGCTCATAAGGGGGGAGTCGTCCAGCCATTTGAGTAGGTACACCCTAGATGATAAGGGGTGGTTGCGTAGAGACGGTAGACTTTGTGTACCGCAAGACGAGGGTTTGAAGAAGGCTGTTCTTGATGATGCACATCGTTCGAAGATGACCATTCATCCCAGTGGGGACAAGATGTACCAAGACATGAAGCGAGTTTTCTTTTGGGCCGGTATGAAGAAAGATGTGGCCGAGTATGTCACTAGATGCTTGGTGTGCCAACAAGTGAAAGCGGAGCAAAAGAAACCCGGTGGGTTGCTTCACCTATTGGAAGTTCCGCAATGGAAGTGGGATAGCGTCTCGATGGATTTTATCGATGGGTTACCGAGATCGAGGAAGGGTAATACGGGAATTTGGGTTGTGGTAGATAGACTTACTAAGAGCGCCCATTTTATACCCGTGAAGAGTAAGAGGACTGCTCCATGGCTAGCTTCAGTTTACCTTCGAGAGATAGTTCGATTGCATGGTGTACCTTTTAGCATAGTGAGTGATCGAGATCCCATCTTCACTAGCGAGTTTTCGAAGAGTTTGCAAGAGGCGGTAGGGACTCAGTTGTGTTTGAGCACCGCATATCATCCTCAGACGGACGGCCAGACTGAGAGGGTGAATCGTGTTCTAGAAGACCTTTTGAGGCTATGTATCTTAGATTTTGGAGGTACATAGGAAGAGCATCTTCCATTAGTGGAGTTCGCGTATAATAACAGCTTTCAGTCTAGTATTGGCATGGCTCCTTTCGAAGCTTTTTATGGAAGGCCTTGTCGATCACCTACATGTTGGTGGGAATCTACGGATAAGATCTTGCTTGGGCCCGATATGGTTAGAGAGACTTCGGAAAAGATTGATTTGATTCGAAGAAGGATGAAAGCAGCGCAAGATAGGCAGAAATCTTACGCGGATAAAAGGAGGACGGATCTTGAGTTTGATGTTGGGGACATGGTCTTTGTCAAAGTATCTCCATTACGGAATGTTGTTCGCTTTGGGTCCGTTGGAAAGTTAGCACCAAGGTTTGTAGGACCGTTTCCTATTAAGGAAAGGATTGGACAGATGGCATATAGAGTGGATTTGCCCAAGAGACTTAGTGGTGTACATGACGTATTCCATGTGTCACATTTGAGGAAGTGCGTACATGAGACCGCAGAGGTGGTAGAGCCGAGCTTGCTTAGAGAAGTGGAGGTAGAGCGTGATGCGACGATTCGTCGAGCTCCTACTCGCATCCTTGGGTCAAAGGCTAGGAAGTTGAGAAACAGAGAGGTTCAACTAGTCAAAGTGCAATGGGGAGATGATGAGAGCAACGCTACTTGGGAGACAGAAGTGAAGATGCGTTCTTTGTACCCATTCCTTTTTGAGGGTATGTCTTTTAACTTCTCCTTTATCGCTTATCTTGTGCTTATCTTATCTTTAGTATGTCCTCTCGTTAATACCTTTGACCTGTAGATAGGGTAAACCTATGGTTGAAACATGTGTTTGAGACATGTTATGATTGATGGATGCATGTGGATGCAAGTGGTTGCTAGTGGTTGCTCGTGGATGCATATACACACACTTTAAACACTAGATCGGCTCAGTCACTTCATATTGCATATTGCATATAATTGTGTGTAGGTAGCTATATTAATGGATGTATAATGGTTGTGTTATCATATGGATGATGCATTTTGATGTATGGTTGTGCACACATGTAGAAATAGTATGTGTAGATAGGGTTCTTTCGCATACATATTGGATGCATGGCACTATCATGGTTTGCATTAAGGAGGTCAACTGAATCAGTAGACCGCCTGATTTTGCATTAGACAGGGAACATATACACACACTTTTTGCATATGTTCATACAGCATTAGAAACTTTAAGGACAATGGATGCCAGTGTTTGATGGTTTAGTAGATGGTTGTTTGGATGGTAGGATACGTTCTTCTGGACTTAGAGATTTCGGGGACGAAATCCTTTAAGTAGGGGAGAATGTAACACCCCGAATTTCAGTTAATATTAACATTCACAAATTAAAGAATAACTAATCCCAGATGTGGGAATTAGGGGAAACGGGTTGCGCCATTGCGTTCGTCTCGGAAAAATACGCGAAATAGAGTCCGAGTTTTCGAAAATCGGAGTCTATATGAAGAAGATATGGACGAACGAAGTTAGGCAGAAAAACCGAAAACAAGCCAGAATGCACTGGCGCACTTGTGAAGTGCGCCAGCACAAAAATACACTGGCGCACTAGAGAACTGCGCCCGTGTCGAACCAGAAACCTGCACAGCTTTCTGGTTTGACCCTGGCTGGCCTGGTGCACCTGTTTTGGTTCTCTGGTCTGTTCTGCTGACCTGTGACGATTTTTGATGGTTTAGATCTAAACTAGGGTTAATCCTATGGCCTACACTACATCTTAAATCTATAAATACACCCTAAGACTACCCTAATCCATACTAAAAATAGATACAACGTCATCATGCCGTCAAAATGCAATTAGAAGGAGCCTCCATCAAATTTTAGAAGAAGATAGCTTCTCAAATCAACTTCTAATCAACTCTAGCAACTTAATCTTCTTCATAGGAGTGCTAATCAACAAGTTGTGAGTTTCTATGCCTTTAGCAAGCAATTGCTAAACTAATTATGATAGGATGTAATGAGGTTAGGGTTATGAATGTGGATCAATGCAAGTTATGTTATCATATGCTATGTGCTCATGATGTTAGTTATGCAAGTTTTATGCTATATGCTAGTTAAGCAAGTTTTATGCTATATGTTCATGATGCTAGTTATGCAAATCACTATGATAAACATTGGTCCATTATGACACCATGTTATGCAAGTTTGGTGTTTGATTATATGCAAGTTCATATATGACATGTTATGCAAGTTTGGTGTTTGATTATATGTAAGTTCATATATGACATGTTATGCAAGTTTGGTGTTTGATTATATGCAAGTTCATATATGACATGTTATGCAAGTTTGGTGTTTGATTATATGCAAGTAACATGTGCAAGTTTACACCTTTGTATGATATGCATACATATGCAAGTTTACCCCTTTGTATGTCATGCATATATATGCATGTTCGCCCCTTTTTATGATATGAGTAACATATGCAAGTTCATCCCTTTTTAGACCTATGACATGTATGCAAGTTTATCCCTTTATGATAGGTCTATGACATGAACATATATGCAAGTTACCCTCTTTATGACATATGTGATTCATGCAAGTTTGGGTTGATTATTTATGCTAGTTGGGTTTGATGCTATGGTCATATATGCAAGTTAACACATTTAAAACCCATGTTGATGCTAATGTTATGCTAAGTTGAACCCATTGTATTTGTGATGAATCTTCCCTTTTAAGTATGTCATGTTAGCGTATTACGTGGGGAACGATGGGGTTAATATTCATGTTAACAAAATTGTGGTGAAATTGGTATGATGTTGCATACCATAAGTGGATGGACATAATTGAGTCAATTATGTACATCATTAAATTGGAATTAATTAGGGAAAATTAATTCAAAATATGGGGGTGATTAATTAGGTGTAATTAATCGACTAAGACACGAGGTTGGACCCTTTTGTAACATAAGACTGCCCGGACCCGACCGGCAAATCCAGCAGCTACAAATGATTGGCCCAATGTGAGAGGTCTTAGGCATAAACTAAATACGTGACAAGTGTAAAGACACGAGGTTAGACTCTGTTATGGCGTAAGGCTGCCCGGACCCGACCGGCAAATCCAGCTGCCATAAAAGACAGTCTAATGTGAGAGGTCTTTACAAAGGTTACGGTCTTAATCAATTAAGAAACACTTAACCAGATAAGCATGTAGTGGGGAATGAGGGGTTAAGTGGGTGCCTTGGGTGGCATGTGGAAATCTAGTGGTTGCCTTGGGTGGCAATAGAAAATACGATTAGAATACTTAACCAAAGTGAAACATGTAATTAAACATGATTAAAGGGTTAAGTGGGATACACTAGAGGGAGCAAGCTTAGGTGGTAGCTTGTGGGGGCCCATTTCAACCAGTAACCCATATGTATCTTTGTGGGTTCGACCCATGTCGAGGACGGGACACGCGTACTGGGCTTGACTATAAGAGGCCAAAACGGGTTAGCGGTGGCAACGCAAGTCCAACGGGTTTCATATGCGTGTGTGGACCCGGGCTGGTAGGTAAGACGTTGTTGCATCGTGTAGGTATAAGTCGTGCACCGTTGGTTGTAGCGGGTTGCCACTTTGGGGAGTGATACACCCCACTGTGGGGCCAGCACGGGTATCTACGTTAGGGAGCCGATCGCTTGGGGAGTAGTGGGTACACCTAGTGGAGATAGGGGCAGACGGCACCTATGTGGTCAGCTAGGGGTACACGAAACTACTAGTTAAATTTTCTAAGTCCTTGGGTGGGATCAACCTTTAAGTAGGAATGACTGGTGTGGTGCAGTGTAGTAATTACCCTTGGGTGGGTAGATGCGTCTTTACCGATATCTTAGTTCATCCTATGTCTAGTTGGCTGCTTAGTGTAGTCATTTATCCCCGGTCATTACCGTACCAAGTTTATATCATACCCTAATTACTTTAATGATTGTATTGTTAAAGTTGTAGGACTCGCTCAGACTTATGTCTGACCCCGTTGTTTTTATCTTTTTCCCAACCCTCGGGTTCTCAGAGTGGGCCTAGCACTAGTGGGCTTTGATCAGATTGCTTTATCTATCTTTTGGAGCTTGAACCGTTGATGTAAAGCTCAGCTTATCTTTTCTATTATGGCTATTAGTTATGTAGTGGGATTATGTACTTATGTTTGTTTTTTTATCAGGATGGATATTTAGTACTTGACTCTTGTTTTATGGTTTTGTAACCAAACGTGTTTACCTTCTGCTGCAATGAAATGATGTTTTAGTTAACAAGTATTATTTATATCTGTCTTGTTGTAATTTTTCTGTTCTATATTCACTTAAAATACTCCACCGAAGTTAAGGCATTCCCTTAGTGAGTGACCTTAGCGGGTGTGGGGTGTTACAGGGTGAGATAAGAAAGAAATAAATATTAGAATAGAAGAAGAAGAAGAAGAACTTAACCAACACAACACAGAGTCTCACATCGCAGCGGAACAAAATATAATATAGAAATAAACTTTATTGAGAGCTTTGAAATAAAAACTTACAGTCATCAGAGTACATTAACACATCTGGACATTTATAAATATGTGTCCTCATATACAACACACAGCGGAATAAATATATATCATACGCCTGAACTCCTCCAGCATGTCTTCTTGAAAATCATATCATCCAAACCTGAACCTGTACAACCCGGGCTAACCCGAGCATTACAAACGCTGGATCAGTATGGTGAACCAAAGCGAAAAAACTCGCTAAGTTTATATAACATCCATATTGATTTTAAAGTCAAAAATCCTTTTGAAAGAAAAGGATAATAGTAAGACCATCCCACACATAAACACGGATGGTTTTTACCTTTCTATAACCCAAAACAATTTTGAAATCATATATTCCTCTGATATTATAATAATGTCTAATCACAAATAAATATCAATCTAGTGGAACGCTTGCATCTCACGCTCCACATATATAGTATACAATCAAAACCGCAGGCACTTATTGAAGATTGGATTTCCAGCTACGACAAGGTATGCAACCACCTTCCGATAGTGTATCTCTAGAGGGGAATACACTGGGTTCAACAAGAACGTCTTACAACCCGGTCCACACATGACCGACTACTCATTTCGCTTGAGCGTATCAAATGTATATCACTAACGGTTGGGATCAGCAACCATTTCCCGAAAAGGGACAGCATCGAAAAATAAATTAAAGAATGGATGGAGTTTCTCTAGATAGGTGATTATACACCCTAATGGGAGCGACCCACATAGACATGCTGCCTGCCCGATTTTTTGTCATTTCCCGGTTGATGAGGCTTGAGGTTATAATTACTCTTTTCGAACATCTGGCCACCATTTACTTTTAATGCAACATTTTCAAATCCACCAAACCACTACTTGACGTTCACAAAAATATTCTGGGTGTTTATGCTAAGAGAAGGTGTCTTCTCTGCCACCTACAGAAATACGTTCGTAAAAATCAATGTACGTGATTCTTATGAAATACTCAGTAAGACATTCGTCCATACAAGTCATCTAGTAACAAGATGAACTGAAGGTACCCTCCTACCACATCCTAGGAATCACCCTATAGATCAGTAGCGAGTATTCCTTGCAAATCCGTAGATTTCAACCACGACAAAACCATAATACATCTTTGGTTATAATTTATAAGTTAATTCATAATATAGTAGATTTTGAAAACTCTAGTAGTAAACCAGAGGTAAAAGTAATCCTTCCGTTTTACGAAGATCTATGGTCTTCAATGGCTCTGTCTTGATTAGCATCTGATATCTTTTCGATTTTTTATTTGTTGGTCGGAATGATTTTCGAATATAATTCGAACTCGGTCTTTCTGTACCAACAATCGTATGGGTCAGATTTGATAGTCGGTTATTTAACTATCAAATAAACAACCATTCAACCATAAAAAAATAAGATGAACTTACTGGTTCAATATTCAGCATCACTTAGCCTTTTAATTAAAACTAATTAAATATCTTAATCTTTTAATAATTTAAAACATGGTATTTAATTCTTATTATTTTATTAGAATATTCGCAACAACATTTTATATACTTTATACTCCAACTTTTGAGTTTAGTCAAATCCTATATAAAAACATCATTATGAATCTCTTTGATTTTCATTGCTGGAAAACAAAACAAATACTTGTCCCCTTTTTGATAAACCCATTCAAACTCATCCCATTAATTCCTTTGCTTCGTAGCATCATTATATTCATACCAAAACTTCTTTTATTTCCTTTGCATTGGAAATATTATTTTATATTCTCAAATCCTTTTTAATTTCCTTCATTTAACTTCTTATCGATCTATACCATTCCCCTCAACCATTTCCCACTTTGAAAATCTCATTTCAATCCCATTCATTTCCTTTAATTTCATTTTCAGGTAACGTTAATTTGAAATTAACGTTTTTAACTTTACGCCCCTTCTATAAACCTTGTTTATATAAATCTGGTTTAATACAAAATCCTTTTTACCTTGATTTCCTTTCACTAACTTCAAATGTTAAATTAACATTTATTTAAGTTATCACCTTAACTCAAAATCTCTTTTATAACGTTGTTATAAAACTCGGTTTAATATAACTCATTCCTAACCCCTTTTCAAATCTTAACCATATTCCACTCCAAATTGTTTACTTACTTAAATGTATATCATTTAAGAAATAATTACTTAGATTATTATTAATTAAAATAACAATTTACTTCATCATTAACTACCCAAGAAGTAGTTAACTTCTTTATTAACTAAATAAATAATAAATTTCTCTCTTTTAAATCTTATTAAAATTTATGAATATTTGTTAGATAGATTTCGTTAGATTTATTTAACAATAAACTAATTTAATTTAATAATCAATCCCCGTTAAAGTGGTCGAGTTATTCAATTCAAAACAAGGTTATCTCATTAACTAATTTCAATTAGTTCTTACTTTAAATTAATTAAAAATATAATTAATTTAAATAATTCCATTTAATCCAACTCTTAATTGTTACACTAGTTCTGCTCATTTACTTATGATTCTCGTTGCATAAGAATTTTCATTTATAAAACAATTTAATAATTTCTTATAACTTGAATAATAATTAGGTATTTCCTTTCAAATAACTTTTATTCCAATTAATAGATTTAAAAATAGAATCTATTTTCAGTTATAAAATAAATTTTATAACTTCATTACTGTCGATTCACTTGACGGTAAATCAACATTTAATAAATGGTTGATTTATAGGCCATATGCTGCCAAATACCATACCAATACTGCCCATTGGTTAATAACACACAACCGTTGAACCATGATTCAACAATCAATAAACATATCAATGATCTAATCAGGTTGGCCAAACAATTCATATAATGTGATATGAAAATAAACAATAAATTTGAGGAATCCCGTTGGATCCCTCCAACCTATTCTTCTCTGCATCCAAATATGTTATTTCAAATAATATTATTCAACTCAATCAACATATAAAATAAATAAATAATAGTAATCCAAGCATATATATTTTAATTTAATACATTTATATTATTATAAACATAACCAATAAGGTAAGTTACCTTGTTTGGAATTAATCGTTAAAATAACGATTATATTTTATTTAAATTAAACTAATGTTTAAATCAGCCAATTAAATCACTATATAAATAAACAGCACACCGCAAACAAATATCAACCATAGCACAAAATAAAACCCAATTTATATAAAATATAAATGGGTATAATTGAGTGAGTAAACTCACCTTGATTTCGTCCATGGAAATGGTTCCATTATAACTGAATTAAACATTGTTTGATTTAACTGTAAATTCCCAGCCGTCTCCATTTCTGTTTAAAACTGGTTTCACCATGAAGTGCTCGTGACGTGGTTTCACTCTGATAACATACGCATAAGATATACAATTATAAATATTCACGAATTTTAATTAGTTAATTAATTCTTTAATTTGTAACTATTTTGACTAATTATGTTCAAGTATATATAACGTTAAACTTGTTTGGATATTACCTTACTCAAATGCTTTCTTCGTCATGTTCTCAATTTCTTGTACCCGACCCTCTTATAATAATATTTCACCGCTTCATTTCCTGATCACTCCTAACATCAAACTACCTTCACACGTTATGATATGGCCAAACATTTCTTACTCCTTTTTATTCTTCTGACTTTGTTCCTTCATGTTCAAAGGAGAATTACCCCCATGCGTTTAACTATATGCCCATCTCTTTGTTTACTTTCACCACGCCAGGACCCAATGTCCATGTCTGCTTTGTGACTTTTCCTTTTTCCTTTAACCAGTTGACTTAAAAGTTGGGTTTCTTTCATCAACAACGCTACCTCTTCCAGGATTTTTCAATATCTAGCACTTGTTCTCTTTCTAAGTTTTATACCCCAGTACGCAACTTTAACTTATGCAAAAACTCGAACTGGACTTGTAAAATTTTCCACATGAGACAAACTACTTTAACCCAACGAACCATCTGCTCTTCGTTCTTCCTCCTGTTCTTTCAACTCTTACCTGATACTTCTTCTCATTTCAATACTGCTTCAGCTAGCCAATTCCAAACCACAAACTCCTCCTCACCATGTGCTTCACTTCCAATACACAACTCTTCCCTCCACCGTTGTTCAGACTTCCCCAAACTTGAAATTAACGTTTTAACTTTATGCCCCTTCTATAAACCTTGTTTATATAAGTCTGGTTTAATACAAAATCCTTTTTACCTTGATTTCCTATTACTTACTTCAAATGTTAAATTAACATTTATTTAAGCTAACGCTTTAGCTCAAAATCTCATTTATAACCTTGTTATAAAACTCGGTTCAATGTAACTCATTCCTAACCCCTTTTCAAATCGTAACCATATTCCATTCCAAACGGTTTACTTACTTAAATGTATATCATTTAAGAAATAATTACTTAGAGTATTATTAATTAAAATAATAATTTACTTCATCATTAACTACCCAAGAAGTAGTTAACTTCTTTATTAACTAAATAAATAATAATTTTCTTTCTTTTAAATCTTATTAAAATTTATAAATATTTGTTAGACAGTTATCATTAGATTTATTTAACAATAAACTAATTTAATTTAATAATCAATCCCCATTAAAGTGGTCGATTTATTCAATTCAAAACACGGTTATCTCGCTAACTAATTTCAATTAGTTCTTACTTTAAATTAATTAAAAATATAATTAATTGAAATAATTCCATTTAATCCAACTCTTAACTGTTACATTAATTCTGCTCATTTGCCTATGATTCTCGTTACATAAGAATTTTCATTTATAAAACAATTTAATAATTTCTTATAACTTAAATAATAAATATGTATTTCCTTTCAAATAAATTTTATTCCAATTAATAGATTTGAAAATCTATTTTCAGTTATAAAATAAATTTTATAACTTCATTACCGTCGATTCACTTGACGGTAAATCAACATTTAATAAATAATTGATTTATAGGCCATATGCTACCAAATACCCAACCAATATTGCCCATTGGTTAATAACACACAACCGTTGAACCATGATTCAACAATCAATAAACATATCAATGATCTAATCAGGTTGGCCAAATAGTTCATATAATGTGATATGAAAATAAACAATAAATTTGAGGAATCCTGTTGGATCCCTCCAACCTGTTCTTCTCTACATCAAAATATGTTATTTGAAATAATATTATTCAACTCAATCAATAGATAAAATAAATAAATAACAGTAATCCAAGCATTTATATTTTAATTTAATACGTTTATATTATTATAAACGTAACCAATAAGGTAAGTTACCTTGTTTGGAATTAATCGTTAAAATAACGATTATATTTTATTTAAATTAATCTAATGTTTAAATCAACTAATTAAGTCACTATATAAATAATCAGCACACCATAAACAATTATCAACCATAGCACAAAATAAATCTCGATTTATATAAAATATAAATGGGTACAACTAAGTGAGTAAACTCACCTTGATTTCGTCCATGGAAATGGTTCCATTATAACTGAATTAAACATTGTTTGATTTAACTGTAAATTCCCAGCCGTCTCCATTTCTGTTTAAAACTGGTTTCACCATGAAGTGCTCGTGACGTGGTTTCACTCTGATAACATACGCATAAGATATACAATTATAAATATTCACGAATTTTAATTAGTTAATTAATTCTTTAATTTGTAACTATTTTGACTAATTATGTTCAAGTATATATAACGTTAAACTTGTTTGGATATTACCTTACTCAAATGCTTTCTTCGTCACGTTCTCAATTTCTTGTACCCGACCCTCTTATAATAATATTTCACTGCTTCATTTCTTGATCCCTTCCAGCCTCAAGCTACCTTCACATGTTAGAGCATCTCCAACAAAGGGTGAATTCTTGTTACGGATCTTGAATTGGGGCAAAAATGGTCCCCAACAGATGTTACGTTGTGTAACATTTAGGCAACTGTTACGGGCTCAATTCAGATTTCTGAATTGGGCTCGCATGCCGACTTTATCGGCTCGCGGCTTCACGAGCCGATAAAGTCGGCGCGTGACTAGTTTTGAGTTTAATTTTTTTTCCCTATCCTACCTTATTTTCTAATATGACAAAAAAAAATCATTATTATTTTCATAGAATAAACTAATTTGGAATATAATAATAATTGATTAATAACCCTTACGAATACAAGAGAACACAATGGTACAATAGAAAAGAACAACATCGTTACTGCATACATGATCGATAAGTTCGGACAAGCATAAAATAAAACACGAATTCGGATAAGCGTGCTTTATAACTAGGCATCGCCATAGTGGTTCCATAAATGATTCATAAGATCCTTCTGCAGCCGGTTATGGAGTTCTGCATCTCTAAACATAACTTGACGAGTCATATGAATGTTGGAGTCCTCCTCTGTTAGTGGTCGGTTTGGTCAGAATACTTGCGGTGGTTGTGAAGCACCCTCGTAATCGTGACGTTGCTCTTCATCCATATCTCTTTCATCTTCTATAATCATTTTGTGAAGAACGATGCAAGCAAACATGATTGTAGACATCTTTTTCCTTGACCACAACCGACATGGATTACTTATCATTGCAAATCTAGATTGTAATACACCAAAAGCACGTTCTACATCTTTCCTTTGTGCCTCCTGCATCACCGCGAATCATACTTGTTTAGGAGTCAATGGATTTGGACATGTTTTAACAACGGTTCTCCATTTCGGGTAAATGCCGCCACCTAGGTAGTAGCCATGCTCGTAAGTATTTTGACGAGTGTAAATGTTAAAGGAGGTACCTGGCCTTGAGCAAGATCATTAAACAGATGGGATCTTTCTATAACATTTAAGTCGTTATTTGAAACAGGGATTCCGAAGAAATCGTGCCATATCCACAGATCGTACGATGCCACAACTTCCAAAATGATGGTTGTTCGCCTTTCCTTGCCGTTGTACGCACCTTGTAATCCCTTAGGACAGTTCTTCCATTCCCTGTGCATACATTCCATACTTCCTAACATTCCTGGCCAAACCCTACTTTCGTGCATCTCTCTAATTAGCACTACATCTGCTTCGTTCGGAGACCGTAAGTATTCTTCCCCGTAGACGTCCACTGCTACTTGATAGAAAGTTTTAAGTGTTTCAAGTGACGTGCTCTCTGCTATGCGGTATGCATCGTCCAAAGCATCGGCTAGAGTGGCATAAGCTAACATTCTCATAGCGGCCGTCTTTTTTTGTTCACCGGACAACTCTTGTGTCTTTGATGCATTTTGTTTGTACTTAAAGTAATCATTGTTACCTTGAATACCAGCCAATATCGGAAGAAATAGATTTCTCCGCCACTGTATCTTCTATGAAACATATCAGGCCCATAAGTGCAATCGTCATCGAAGTAATCTTACATCAAAGACTTATGGTATTTAGCATGATTTCGGTGTATTAACCTCCTTCCAACAACCGATCCCCCTCTAGTTGTGGATGATGAACCGTATGCTTCATGGTATTGGTCCCGTATTTCTTGTATTTCTTCCTCTTCCTCTTGAAGGATTTCATCTTCCTCCGAATTGCTATCAAAAGCCAGCACGCATTTCATAAATTGGAATCCATTTATATTTGTGAATAAGTTTTGATTTGAGATATGAATTGCAATGTTGTTATTATATATAAGGTATGAGGTATTGGTAAGTGGGTAGCTTTATTGGGTGGAGTGTTCTCCTTTATTGGATAAAGTGCTCCTTTATTGGACAGAGTGTTCCTTTATCGACAGGGTGCTCCTTTATTGGTACGAGTGCCTCTTTATTGGACAGAGTGTTCCTTTATTGGACAAAGTGCTCCTTTATTGGATAAAGTGTTCCTTTATTGGATAGAGTGGACAAAGTGCTCCTTTATTGGATAGAGTGCTCCTTTATTGGACAGATTGCTCCTTTATTGGTAAGAGTATTCCTTTATTGGACGGAGTGCACCTTTATTGAACATAGCCCTCGTTTATCGGTACGAATGGTCTTTAATTGGACAGTAAATAGTGCACAGTGTAGATTCTCTGCCTTGGCTCCAGTGAACAGTGACCAGGGCATAGTGGAGTTTCTCCATCACAGAAGTTTAGAGCGTTGGACTTTGCATTACATAACTATTTTGCATTACATAACTTAAAAGCTTGCAACAACGACAATTACAACATGAATAAATGTCAAAGTACAATTGAATGAACTACAACAACTAAACACATAAACATCAAAATTAAAGTACAATAATAAACGATACGATAGTTTCCACCCACACCTACCATGGACGTGGGTAAAATCCAGCTCTAGTTGCCTCAGCAACATTCTTGTTCAAACACCGTATTTCGGTTTGTGCTTCCAATGCATACTGAACTCCACATTCACACATCAGAGGGACAATCCACTGCTTAAAGTAAGAATAATCAATTTCGTCAGGAAAAACGGTGTGATCCTAGTAGGTTGCACAACCAAAAAATCGGCGCCCAGCATTTTTTTGGTCTTTGAAACAACGACGACCGATTCTTCTCCACAATGGCACACAGGGTTGGATCCACCTAGGCGTACTGGCTTGAGAACGCATCCTTCAACAACCATTTCTTTTCCAGGTCTTTGATTTGCTACCCCCTCATTGTCATTTTCCCATTTGTTCATATTGGAGGCTACACTTTCTTTTCCCTGTTCCGACATACTCCAAAAAGGGAACTATACTTTTTTTCTTAACAACTTGGCTGCTTTGGGGAAAGCGGAAGGAGGTGGCGGCTGGAAAAAAATAAATTATGATTAAGGGTTTCAGAGAAATCGCTATATATAGGGAAAACCAGAGTGTGGGTCCGGGGTCGTCCAATTACCCGTATTATTTAAACATATTGAAGTTCATAACATTATAAAACGAGGGTCGTCCACTTACCCATATAATTTAAACATTTCAGCGCACGAAGGAGTTAAAAAGGATGGTCGTCCCCATTTTATTTTATAAAAATCCTTTAACTTATATATGTGAACAGTATATTTTATAGACCATTTGCACGACGACTTTATGAAATTTTGATTTGGACGTAAAACAAAATATACAACATGAAAACAGATTTTTTTCTCTTCCACTAGAAAAATATTGTCGATTAGATGCGAATGTGTCTTGTTGTGAGGAAATCCGACTTAGATTGGATTTCGTACAAACAACTGAAGTTCGAAACATTATAAAATGAACTGCAGCACCGCTGTAGTTCGTTTTATAATTAAATTATAAACCAGGATTGTTTTTCAAATCGTTTTATTATTAAATATTACAAACATCATTCAAACAGAGTTAAAAAACTAGGGTCGTACACATTTTATTTTATAAAAATCCTTTAACTTATATATGTAAATTGTAATGACCCGAAAATTCCTACCCGTTGGATCGACCATAAACCACACAGGTCTGACCCAAAAGTTAGAAATTCTCGAATGCATTAACTCTGGGCATACTACAACATCAGAACTAATAACAAAAGACTTTTATAACATTATAATAACGTTACATCAGAGTACAGAATATCAGAGTACATCGAATAAATATATTACAGCGGAAGATTATATTACAAGAAATTAATACAATACACAGCGGAAGACTTCAATGCTCAGGACACAGCTTTAAGCTTCGATCCAAGATCATGCTAAAGAGATAAAGATATCTGCAAAAAGCTACTCGACTGCCCGTGTGGAAAGAGGGCACCCGAGTTCGCAAGGTGAAACAAAGTACGGGTCAGTCATGGGACTGGTGTGAGAATTCTTAACTAGTTTAACTAATAGTAATAAGGCAAATCCAAGGACCACGCCGCTAACACGGAACGGGTTTACTCCAATGGATTGCCGTGCATAATAATAAAGGAAATCGTCAAACAGCGCAATGCTTTTTGGAAAAATGAAACCATTATAAGACCCAGGTCCCATCACACAATGCAACGCAAGCTGGAGGATAGGGTTTTACCTTATAATGGTCAAAAGATGATAAATACGTGAAACGATATTATTATTAGTGTGTATATGTATGATAAACATTTCAATCATATTGTATCAATCATAGACGGCATAGTACCCCATACTACTATGTCGCCATACTAGTTCTACAATCAAAACCGCAAGGTCGTATTGGAAATTGGATTTCCATCATGAGTCGAGGCTAGGGGCAAGCTCCTCTCCGATTCGAGACACTCTAGAAAATGCCTCAGGATCCCCCGTAGTGAACCCTTGGATGCGGTAGGGCCGGTCCCCGCCTATCGGCAGTGGATTGGTTATGCCTGAACACACGCTTCCCGGTTCCTTTGAACCTATAATATGACCACTATCGGCCTATAAAAATCCGAGGCGCCTCAAAATCCATCATCCACATAAGTAAAATGTCAGCGCTGGTAGGTCCCTGACATCACTCTAGCTAGAAAGAAACGTGTGCACTCCCTACGGTCTGTATCCCGTTTTAGACTCCACCGGTGTGTGAGGCTCGCGAAGTCACGATATACACAAAGTTATGCCGTAATAGGCTATGCTTTGATCATCAACCACAAGGCCCTGCTTTTCAACAAAAGCCTTGATCAATTTGCATCTTGGCGTGCCACATTGACAATTCACGCCATGCGATCAATCACTATTAATACATACCAGGGTGTTAAGTAGAGAATAAATCCTCCACCACCAAACAGACATACATTAACAGAAATCGATGTAATTCACATGGAACGAAATTCAATATCAGAGACGCATCCATTTACTAGCTTATGCTCTGGGTCTGAGCGAAAGCCAAACCCGTACAATCAACAAGAACGTCCGGATGATCACTACCATCAACCCATCAAGGTAGCTACTCCCATCAAGGCCAATAATAGCAATACAACCATCCGCCTTGAAGGTCGTCGGTCTTCGACCGTCGTCTTCAACTCTTCAATTTGGATATCGCCGTATAATCATTTGAAATGAGATGGACTCGGTCTTTTCAAATGATTATCGTATATATATATAAAGTTTTAAACCATTTCATATCATTAATAGTATTGAATAATGATTTGTCGCTATTCTTATTTATATTTATGAATATAAATCATTTGGCGATAATATTAACATGGGTAACATGTCCCGTAAAGAATGAACTGTCTACCTAACACACACATTCATGTTTAATGTTTAACAAAATGTGTTTTACCAATCATAGAAATATAACTCTTAATTTTATATTTTATCTCCAAATCTTATTTGTGTTGTGGAACGCAAATTAAAAAAAATGTACTTTTCTTTCATGTTTATTTACATCGAGGGATGTAAATAAAAATACGTAACTTTTATTTCTAAGTTTCATTTGCAATAGAGTGTACAAATAGAAGATGCATTTTTATTTCTATGACCTATTTGTATTGGAGAATACAAATAAAAGGATGAATTCTATTTCTATGTCATATTTGTATTGGAAATACAAATATAAAGATGAACCTAAATCCTATGTTAATATTTGTGTCAAAGGACAAAGTTAAAAAGGCATTCATTTTCCTATATGTATTTGTGTTAAGAACACAAATATAGAGATGATTTATTCCTATGTAATATTTTTGTGTTAAGAACACACAAAAAGATGACTTCATTTTCTATGCAAATGTTTATGTTAAGAACACAAATTAAAAAAAAATGCTTTACTTCTATGTAAATATTTGTGTTAAGAACACAACTAAAAAGAGTGCTTTATTTTCTATGCAAATGTTTGCGGTAATGAATGCAAATAAAAAAGAATGTTTTTATTTCTATGCAAATGTTTGCATAATGAATGCAAATAAAAAAAGAATGTTTTTATTTCTATGCAAATGTTTGCATAATGAATGCAAATAAAAAAGAATGTTTTTATTTCTATGCAAATGTTTGCATAATGAATGCAAATAAAAAAAAATGTTTTTATTATCTGTGCATATATTTGTGTTGAAACACAAATAAAAAGAACGACTTTATTTTCCTACGCAATACTTGCATTATAAATGCGAGTAAAAAGAATGGTTTTATTTTCTTATGCAATACTTGCATTGTAAATGCAAGTATAAAAGACAATTTCTTTTCTTATACAATACTTGCATTATAAATGCGAGTAAAAAGAATGGTTTTATTTTCTTATGCAATACTTGCATTGTAAATGCAAGTATAAAAGACGATTTCTTTTCTTATACAATACTTGCATTATAAATGCGAGTAAAAAGAATGGTTTTATTTTCTTATGCAATACTTGCATTGTAAATGCAAGTATAAAAGACGATTTCTTTTCTTATACAATACTTGCATTGTAAATGCAAGTATAGAAGATAATTTCTTTTCTTATGAAATACTTGCAATGTAAATGCAAGTATAAAAGATGATTTCTATTCTTATGAAATACCTGTATTGTGATTGCAAGTATAAAAGATTAACTTCTTTTAAATGTGAAAATTTGTGTTAAAAACACAAATAAAAGTATGACTTAATTTGCTATGTAAATGTTTGTATAGTAAATGCAAACAAAAAGATTAACTTCTTAATCGAAAAGTGAAAATGATACTTTTACACCTTTTCAAATTATATTGGTTTGCAATAGAAAATGCAAACAAAATGTGTATTCTTTATAAATCGTGATTTATTCGCATTATGAATGCGGATAAAAAAAAAGTAAATTTTATTTCTAACATCTTATTCGCATTGTGAATGCGAACAAAAAGGTGAATTTTATTTTGAAAGGTTTGTTTACATTGTAAATGCAAACAAAAGTAAGTTTTGATTCTAATGTTTTGTTCGCATTGGTGGATGCAAAACAAAAGGCTAATTTCTTATTACAATGATTTGTTTGCATTTGTGAATGCGAACAAAAAGTAAAATTTTAAATCTTTATCATTTGTTCGCATTTGTGGATTCGAACGAAAAGTGAATTTTTAATCTTTATAATTTGTTCGCAATTGTGGATGCGAACAAAAAGTAATTTTCTTATTTTTAAAAAGTTTGTTTGCACTTGTGCCTGCAAAACCAAAAGCAAGTTTTATTCTCTCATTGTAAAATATAAATAGAAAGGTAAATTTTATTCTCAAGTTTTATTTACATTATAAGACGTAAATAAAAAGGTAAATTTTGGTTTCAGGTCATATTGGTGTTTTAAGAACACAAATGAAAATGTAAGTTTTTATTTCCATTCATGTCCACATTTTAAAGTGAAAATAAAAAGTAAAATTTTTGTTTCAAGTTTTATTGGGGTTTTAAGGACACAAAAGAAAAGTATAAGTTTTTAAGTGTTATTTACATTATACAAATGTGTATAAAAATAAAAAGTAAACTTTGTCTACAATGTTATTTACATTATGCAAATGTAAATAAAATAAAAAGAAGATTTTGTTTCAATTCATATTTACATTATATAAGTGTAAATAAAATAAAAAGTAAACTTTGTCTCCAAGTTCTATTTGTGTATTGAGAACAAAAAAATAAAAATGTATGTTTTATTTCAATTCATATCCATATCATGAAGTGAAAATAAAAAAATAAATCTTTGTTTCAAGTTTCATTTACATTCTGAAAATGTAAATAAAGCAAAAGTAAATTTTGTTTCAAGTGTCATTTACTTTATGAAAACGTAAATAAAACAAAAAGTAAATTTTTGTTTCAAGTGTTATTTACATTATGAAAACGTAAATAAAACAAAAAGTAAATTTTTGTTTCAAGTGTTATTTACATTATGAAATGGGAAACAAAAAGTAAGTTTTGTTTCCAAGTTCTATTTACAATATAAAATGAAAAAAAAAAGTAAGTTTTGTTTTCCAGTGACATATACATTATACAATGTAAAATAAAAAAAATGAGTTTTATTTCAAGTCTTATTTTTTCCTTTTCTTTTATTTTACTCTTTACTTATTTAATATTTTGTTTGCATTAGAAAAATGTAAACAAAATATAATCTTTGGTGAATTTCTATTTTTGACATTTTTGTTCGCATCGAGGGATGCAACAAAATAAAATCTTTTTATTTCTATATCTTGGATCAATTCAATTTCTAACACAAGCGATAAACTGTAAATGATAACAAATATATTCTTTATATTTTGAATTGAAGATTTGTCAATTCACATCTAAACAAGGTGTATAAATGGTGACAACCATTTTCTATTTTGAACTGAAACTTTGCCAATTCAATTCTAAACACGATGTATAAACAGTGGTAAACACTTTCTATTTTTAATTGAGGATTTGTCAATTCAATTCTAAACTAGATGTAGAAATAATAACAAACATTTTCTTTTATTTTGAATTGGAAATTTGTCCATTAAATTCTAAACAAGGTGTATATCATAGAATAAGTGACAATCACATGGATCTATACTATTCATTACAAACACAGAATCAACCATCACAAATACGATCACACGAAACAGATCTAAACCGTAATTATATATTTATTCCATCGCAATTTAAATAATTTAATTAATAGTAAATTAAAATAGAGAATCTCACATTCGTTGCAAATAAGCTGAAAGTTTCAACTGTTCAGAATGGTCCTGTTTCAGTCCTGAGGCGTAGATCTCCTTCGTACGATCATAACGCTTCTGAAATTTTTAGATTTCGAATCCGTATAGAGGAGTTATGGATTAAACAAGTTGATAATTAATTCAAAATTAAATTAACAAAACATAATTAAGGTTTGTTAACCTTTTCCTCCTCTCTGTACTTGGCCGTTGTTTTCAGAAATTGGTTCAAACCTTTGAACTCGAATTGCAGGAGGTAGGAGCGTCGGTTTGAGGCGCCGTCAGTTGGAGGAGGATCCCCTTGGAGAGGCGCACGTGCGCCGGGAGTATAGGGTGGTGCGGCGGTCTGTGGTGGGGCCGGCGGCAGCTAAAAGGCGCGGCCTTTATGGGCGTGGTTCTCGAGCTACAGGCCACGGGGTGCTTTGAATCGGGTATGAGAGCGTAGAGGAGAGGAAGAGCTTCAGTTTGGTGGGTGGTTTGTGTTCTAATTCGAAGTGAGGTGGGCGAATTCGAAGAGAGATGTTTGGAAGTGGTAGGCGGCTACGATTTTGAAGAGGACGATGAATAGTACCGTATTTTATACGGTGTATAATTAGGGTTTTTTTTATTTAATTTTAATTTAGCCCAACTAAGGTCCGTTTAGCCATCTCCTTCGTTTCCAGCCCAACGACTGCCTATCCTAACTATTTACCCCCGTTCCGGATCCATCTGAATATGTCCCGCAGGCCCAAGAGTTCGTCTCGATCCCCGTTTATCAAATTTAAATATAATTCATTTATTTTTAAATTCAAACCTATACAGAAATTTACCGGGACCACATATGAACTCAGAAAATTTCAGAAAAAATATTTCTAGCTTTCTTTTGATGATACGGTCCTAGCAAAATTAATTTCGTCTCATTCTGAGACTGTTTGAAAAATGGCTATTTTTCAAGTCGATTAAATTTAACTATAATGGTCAAAACACGTTTTCTTTTACCATGCTCACATATTAATTCAAAAAATTCTAAAAATTGAAACTTAGCAATGATTCGACATTCTGGTTCCAACAAAAGTGGTTTCGTCGAAAACAGAGGTCGTTTGTAAAATGGCTATTTTCAAGGCCAATATATTTAATTAAAATATATATAAATTCTATAGCGACTTTTCTAAATTTTAAACTGGACATAACGTTTTATTCCTACGACGAAATCTCAGTTTTCAGATTCGTTAGAAAGATATAATTAAACAGATTTAAATTTTTTTGGTTTTATTGAAATCCGATTTAATTTGAATCCTGTACATCCAGTTAAAGTTCAAAATCAAATTTTCAAACTGCAGCGTTGTTTCTAACTCCTTTTATATTCAAATTGAATTTATTTGTTTTAACTTAAATTTTTAGTCGTTATTATTTAAATAATTTATTTATATTCTCAAAATTCATTAAAATTTTCTAAAATAAATTTTTTAAATTGGTTCAGAATTTGCGGGTTGTTACATAAATAATACATTTTATAAACCATTTCCACGGAACATATGAAACGAGCAAACATTACCAGATTTGCCAAAATTACTAGATTAGGCACTTGGCAATGTACCAGATTTGGCACTTGCCAGCACGACAACATGTACCAAAAACCGAACATGTGGCGAACCTCTCTAAAAGCATACGAATAAAGAGCAGCGTATAGATAACCCAATATGGCAGAGCCCCAATCAATCATATGCAGCTGCTCTAACTCGACTAGTGCTATTAGGTAGCCCAGCCTAATCGTACTCCATTGGTTCGAAAAGAATGTCGAACCAAGGAGGTATAAAATGGTAGCCCTGTATACTATGTCATGGAAATCTACCACATCGAGATGCTCTGTAATATACTCAAGTAAATATGTGATGGAAACGACACCATTAGCTATATGAGCCGCTAACAAATCTGGCAAATACTGTAGGTAGGAATCGGATGACTCAAAACAGGCATCAAATGGACAAGTGACTCTATCTGGACGACCAATCTCAATCCCCGTAAGCATGTAAAAATCAGTTGGGGTGATACCTATCTCAAAATCCGGAAAGTGAAAAGTGTGTGTCGTAGGACACCATCTCTCTAATAAGGCCTCAACGAAGGGTCGATCAAAGGACCGGAGAGGTATAATACATAAAAAGAGTCTGAACGGACTAGCTAGTATCCTCTCTCGAATATGTAATGGTAATATGTCAACGGCATATGAAATAAACTTCGCTGAACTCCCGCGAAGGTAGACGTACTCAGTCTATTAAAATTGTAACAGTTAAATGACTATAAAACCCCTATTAAAACGTATAACGTACATGCACTAAACTATACCGTAGAACCAACATGGCATACTGTTTAACAGTTCATTAACTATAAACATTAAAAAAATTAAAATTCATACAAGAACGGTGGCCACCGCGGTAAAAGATCGATGAGTGAATACCTGTGGCAGCTCGTGGAGGATCCGTAAGTCCTCAATCGTCATCCCCACTGGTGGAGGAAGGTGAGTTGGACCAGATGCATCGTCTAACATACGTGGAACTGTCCGTCTCCCCATCTTCGTTACACGTGGCGGCATCCCGGCGTCGTACCGAATAAAAATAATAATTAAAAAGAGGATTTGGAAGGGGGATGGAGACTTTGCCTCTTGCGCCATTCCTTTATAGGCGCGGGAAGTCGCGAGCCGATAAAATCGGCTCGCCGCTATGAACGTTACAAATCGTAATGTTACGATTCGTAACGCTGCTAGAGATGAGATGCTCTTATGATATGGCCAAACATTTCTTACTCCTTATTCTTCTGACTTTGTTCCCTTACGTTCAAAGGAGAATTACCCCCACGCGTTTAACTGTATTCCCATTTCTTTGTTTACTTTCACCACGTCAGGACTCAATGTCCACGTCTGCTTCATGATTTTTCCTTTAACCAATTAACTTAAAAGCTGGGTTTCTTTCATCAACCACGTTACCGCTTCTAGGATTTTCCAATATCTAGCACTTGTTCTCTTTCTAAGTTTTATACCCCAGTACGCAACCTTAACTTCTGCAAAAATTCGAACCGGACTTGTAAAATTTTCCATGTTGAGACGAACTACTTCAACACAACGAACCATCCGCTCTTCGATCTTCCTCATGTTCTTTCAACTCTTACCTAATACTTCTTCAGTTGGCCAATTCCAAACTGCAAACTCCTCCTCACCATGTGCTTCACGTCCAATACACAGCTCTTCCCTCGACCGTTGTTCAGACTTCCCCAAACTTCATGTCTCACGCACACAATAAAGTATGCCAACCCTGTTTTGATTCTTCACTCAAACTAAAACACCCCATTTCCTCCTCATCTTTTCTTTACATTGTTCTTGCTGTATATGTGCCTTCTGACAACATCTTCTCATACCACTTCACCGCATCTTAGATCTGAACCCATCATTGTCGACAAACCTCTCCTCCATGCCGTAACCACCGCCTCCCACTGCAGATGGCCGGACTCCACAGTATATCACCAGATCCGACCCTTCCACGTGCTTAATAACCCACTACGCCTGAAGACAGACTCCACTTCGTGCCAGCTACCCCTCCTCGGTCCTCACCTCGCCAACCGCTCCAGAACTAGAGAGCTCGTAGAGCACTTCACGTTGATGGTTGGATAAACTTGAGTTCGATGATCAGATTTGGTGAAAATAAGGTGGAAGTGAGGGAAAAATTTTAATCGTTTGTGAATAGAGAAGTTGGAGGCGGTATTATCTTTGACCATGCAGAAAGTAAACAAAGGTTTTACTGTATAGGCTTATATATACATCCGAACAAACAAGGATAAACACAACGTCCATCGGTAAGTTTGAGATAGATGGGTGTTAACCGAAACAAGATGTAGACATGTTGATGTGAAAATACACTACAGAGGTAAAGATAGCATGCGAATATAGGATGAGAAAGAAGGGATGAAATCGCCTGGTCCGAAAATTCCCTGGTCCTCTAGACCCAACCAATGAGATCACCCTGACTTCAACCTTTTGCAGTTAAACTCGGGTATGTTTCAAGGGTTTAATCGCAAAAGGTTGAAATCAGGGGATTCTCATTGGTTGGGTCCAGAGAGCAAGAGGATTTTCGGACCAGACGATCTGCTCCCGGAAAAGAACAGGGTAGTAGCTGTGCGGATAGTCAATTGCTTAAGCACAAAGTTGCATAGAAAAGGATAGACCTGCATATATCAATAGAGGCATGTCTGCATGTTGTAGGATTGATCGAAAGGATTTGATGGTGGGAAATACAAGCTCAGCGTATGGGTCTGCGAAAAAAATGTATGTTAGCACATGCAGCGTCTAATGTTTTCTTAGGTATAGGGTAGTCTGTGTATAAAGGCAATAGCATGTGCATGTTTGGACAGCATATAGGCTAGTTTATTTTAACATAGCATTTCCATTTCAAATATACAGGGAGGATGCTTGAAAGACGTTGGGTCACGCACAGTAGGTGCATGTGCAATTGTATTTGCCGGACTTGCCATGCTCATCTCAATACCAGGTGTGGCTATCATAATTGATTTTGCCTTAATTTATTATAATCTTCACTTTTGATGCATTGTTAGGCTCACCAGATTCTCATTGTTTAGTCAAGTTCTATTTTACCGTCTTATGCATGATAACGTGAAAACAAAAATGGCGGATTTAAAGCGAAAAGCCTTCTTAGTCCACACAAACATAATAAATAAATAAATAACAGACGCAAAAAGGGAAAATTCATCTATATTCAACATTCCAATCACTTTATACTCCAAATAAAATCTTATACAGCTTCACGATAAACCAATATATATTTTAAGCCGAATATTTACAATTCTGGGTTAACCGATATTTAAAATATGTAGAAATCCCTTATATTTTATTTAATAATTGTTACTGCATATTAACAAATTCCATAGCGACTATTTCAAAATTTGAATTGGACGTTACTGACAATCTATAACACGAAATCTCCATTTTCTCTTCTACTAGAAAAATATAATCAAATCGGTTCCAACGTTTCTTGTTTCACTGAATTCCGACTTTAAATGGGTTTTGTATATTCAGTTGATGTTCAAATCGTAAATTACGAACTACCGCGACATTTACGAGTTCAATTTATATAAATATACATTCAATCTTCATTATATAAACGAATTACATGTTATAAATCCATTTATAATCCCTAATTAATATTAAATATAATAAAATATATTAAATATATGTCGGCCAAAAATACGGGACGTTACATTCCTTCCCCCTTAAAAGAATTTCGTCCCAGAAATTACTAAGGCAGAAGAAATTCTACAAACCCAATTTATTAACTTTCCTAAAATCCAATTTATTATAAATCGAAAATCAATTTATTATCGTAAATAAATTTTCAAAAACAACAAAAATTTCTAACACATTAAATTCTCGGAAAAATTCGGTAGAGTCTACCCTGCACAGAGGGGCTTCTACGATATCGTAGGATCAACAAATATATATACATCGACCCATACGGTCGAAAAAAAAATCAAAAACCAAAATTTATATTTTCGCGTAAGCGTATCTTATACGAGCGCTATTGAGCAAACTAACTCAATTTATTTCGATATATTCAACCAAAATCAACATCACTGCTTCCTGGCACCTGTACTCAACTCAATTCACCATATGAGTAACATTCACATGAAATTTCAAATAATATTCATTGATCAACATGATAACATCATTCATTTGCATATATGGGGTTTAATCATTAATTTCAAATCATATTCGATTCATTCAAGTTATTATACTGGACTTTAGTTTACAATTCATTCAACTCGTTTTAAACTGTCGATGAACGTATATACAATCGGTCTAACAAACACACAATGCATAATCAATCGAAACAAATAATTCAATAAATTCAACATTGACCTTTACTTGATTATATTCACTTGGGTTTTCAAATTTAAACATCTATCGATAATACCCTACTGATTTTTATTGAATTATATTCATTCAATTTCCAAAATTTTAAATCATTCTTATTTAATTCCAACTTCACTTGGCCAAGCTAACTTCCAATTCATATTCAATTTACTAATTGATTTTCCAATTAGTTCACTTCTATTTAAAAATCCAAATTCTGATTTTATTTCAAAAATAATCCAATTCTCTTCTTATTTAACTTTATATGTGAATTTCCTTGGTTATATCAAACCATTCAAATTTAAAAATCCAATTTGAATTCTACTCAAATCAATTAATCACACCAACATATAAATAATTTGAGTAAATTATTTCCTTTTTATACAAAAATATATTCGGGCAAAATTATTTCATTTACACTCTTTATAAAACAATATCATGTAAATTGTTAGTTCAAAATTGAACTAATCAAATAACACAAAATAAAACATTTTTATGTAAAATCTAAATATACGCTCTCATACATATATACCCTCAAACTCAATCTAGAGTATTACTAATCCTATCCCTATCGAGTTACGCCACAAAGCCAAGGTTACTACTAAACCTTATGCTCTGATACCACTGTAACGACCCGGTGGATTTGACGCCCGAATCTCGACAATAATACATAACCTGTATTACTTATCGAAACTCAGGTATCAAAAACTCCAGATTGTTATTGAAAGAATATAGAGGTGAGATAAGAAAGAAATATTAGAATAGAAGAAGAAGAACTTAACCAACACAACATAGAGTCTCACATCGCAGTGGAACAAAATATAATATAGAAATAAACTATAACAACCCAGAAAATTAGAACCAATTTA
This sequence comes from Allium sativum, assembly GCA_030737875.1. Classification (NCBI taxonomy): domain Eukaryota; kingdom Viridiplantae; phylum Streptophyta; class Magnoliopsida; order Asparagales; family Amaryllidaceae; genus Allium; species Allium sativum. The sequence goes on along the minus strand of CM060915.1, from coordinate 732,869,579 downwards.
AAATTTTTATTTTGGCAATTTTAATGAATTTTGAATATTTAAAATGATTTATTTTAAATAATAACGACCAGAAATTTATTTTGAATAGGACTACAATGTATATATATTTAAATCAAAGTTAGAATATAAATATTTATTTTTAGTTATAAAAGGAATTAGAAATGGCGCGTAGTTTGAAAATTTGATTTCAAATTTCAAATGAATGTACAGGATTCAAAATAAACAGGATTTTAGTGAAACCAGAAATATATGAATCTATTTGAAAATATCTTTCCAACGAATCTGAAAAATCCAAATTTCATAGAGGGAATAAAAAGTTATGTCCCGTTGAAAATTCGGAATAGTCGCTATGGAAATATAGACTTAAAAATAGCAATTTTGCAAACAACCTCCGTTTTCGACGAGACCACTTACGTTGGATCCGGAATGTCAAATTATTGCTAGATTCCTATTTTCAAAAATTTTGGAATTAATATGTGAGCGTGGCCGATTTAAACGCGTTTGGTAATTTCAATTTGAATTTAATTGACTGGAAAATGACCGTTTTTCAAGCGGTCTCCAAATTTAATGAAATTAGTTTCGTTAGGACCGTATCATCAAAACAAAGTTAGATATAATTTTTCTGTTATTTTTGGAGTCAGTATGTGGCATCGGTAAATTGAAATGTACATTAAAATTAATATATATATATATAGATTTAAATTTTAATTTAAATGAAAACTTATGGTAGCAGTCAAAATGGCATACGAGACGCATCCCATTGTGTTCGAAATGGGGGTATTTAGCTAGGGGCGATAGTCGTTAGGTCTCGTTTGGACTTCTGAATGTTAAATGAATAAAGAATGAATTAAATAATATTTTCACTACCCTATATAATATCTTTTATTTCTATCTTAACCCTTACTTCTCACTTCCTTTCCTCATTTCTTCAAAGTCAGGCTGATGCTTCTTTTTGCTGAAAGAAATAAAAAAAATTGGGACTTTAAAATTCCAAAGAAATCAAAATCAAAACAAAACAAAATCCATAGATCATTTTATATATATTCGGATTCATGGAGGGGATCTCTTCATTCCTATAGCCAGTTTGTTGGATACGCGTGCGTTTTACTGGGTGGTATTATTTCACGCAGCGCCTAGGGTTCGACTTTTCAGGAGATTGAAGCAGAAATATTGGATTTGGGTATTTATTTTGGATTTAGTGTAGGATTTGGAGCAACATATGGGTTTTCGGGAATTTTTGGCGACAAAAAGTGGCGTGTCTTCCTTTTGATGTGTGGTGAGCTGCTGAAACTCGCACCATGGCAGAAGGGTGTGAGTAGTTGATAAATGGCGGGAGGTTGATGAGAAACTGAAGTGGAGAATTATGGTGTTTTTAGCTTTTGGTTTAAGGGATGGTAGAAGTAGAATGTGAGGAGAGATGGTTGCGTAATGGGTTGAGCAGAATACTAGAGAGGGAAGTTGCAATGGGGAACAAGAGTAAACGGGTGGGTATGAAGTATTGGGCTAAGGGAAAATTGGGTAAGGCCCATTGGCTTTAAAATTGAATTTAATTGAAAATATATACATATATTAATTGGTAAAAATCATATCTTGACCATACGAACTCCAAGTTGCGTGAAACAAGATCCGTTGGGATCGTGGGGACGAGATCTTCGCAATAAGACTAACCAGGTCAAATTTGGAGCAAATGAGAATTTAAGGCAAATTAAAATTCGAACAGTTTAGAAAATTCAGAAATTAGAACTGGTGGAGTGGAAACCAATGTGAGAACTTCTAACTTTAATTTATTTTCTAGTTAAAATATATACTAGGATGCAGACGGTGCTTAGCAGCACTCCACACCCATCGTCCACAAACCATGGACGACTTGTTTGGTTTGATTGTGTTGTGAAAATTGATTGTGATGTGGAATGGAATAAATAAAATATTCATGTGTTGAAATAAATAGTTTATCGTTAAAAATATAAATTTTAACATGTATATGAATAAAATATATATTCATTTACAAATCGGACGATTTGTTTATGTATACCCATTTGACTGATATGGATTGGGACAATATATTTTACACATCGCCCAACTGCACAAATAATATTCGGTATTTGTTGGTTGAAACCCCACACGGATGTTGGGGTGATATTTGACATACACTAATCCCAACTGTTTAGTTGTATGTCAATCGATTGGTTGACAAATTGTTGTTAGCGTTAAATATCTATATTTAATGCTTATACAGTGTAGAATGCACTCTGGATGATGGATGATTGTTGATTATGGTTGTTATATACGTGTGTTGTATGAAATCCATATAAACAACATTATATGGTAATTAACTATGTCTGATTCCAGTTTAGAAAGAATGAATATTTTAAAACAACGAATATTTTAAAATAAGGAATATTTTAAATAAATATTCAGAAAGGAATCAAAATCTGATTTTGATGTCCGATTTGGGATGGACACGAATATATTTAAATATATAAAGCCGTGCTGATTAGATTAACGCCATTTTGACGAGAACGATATTGATATCGATTTTATTCATTTTTATAATGAATATTGAAAAGGAAGTGATTTCAAAATCTAATGTTTTGAAAATATTATGATTTATATATTAATGGTATGGAATATTCAATTTGATTTGAAATTGAATATGAAGTTGAAATCGTTTTGAAAATGAATTTAAAACGATTTATAAAATACGTTTTAAATGGAAATCGATGAAATATATAATATATATATGTATTATATATATAATGGCCTGAAAAGAATGCTCCGCGCCACGGCAATTTGCGAGTTTCGACCATTGACTTCAAACGGACATTACGGGAGATCCGACCATTCAAATTCTCCTAAATCCGGAACCGTTGGGTTTGAATCGAAAAGAGCTTTCTAACGAATACAAGGAATTAGAAATCTAACGATTGGATTTGGAATTATGTCCAAATCAAATTTGGAAAAGGTCGCTGTAAGTGCAGTTCGATGACCGTTTATGGAAATCGACTGTACGGGCCTTGATAATTAAAAATATCAATAATTTGTGTATAATCATAATAAATGATTTGGAAAGAACTAGAATGAAAAATTCCATATTTGAAAAGATAAAAATATATTTTTATCGAAATGAACTAGTTATTAACTAGAATTATAATCCAATTATTTTTAAATAAATAAATTGGATTTGAAATGGTTTTAAAAATAACCAGAAATTCCGATATATGAATTGGAAGGGATTTGAATCGAAATTATCTTCGAAATATTTCGATATTGGATTCCATGATTATACGGATATTGTGGAGTAATTTGGAAGATATATATATATCGTTATTCCGAATACAATATTTTTCGGTTTCTGAATTTGATGTTGAATATAATCTGATATATTTTCTATTCAGAGCCTTGTATTTAATATCAAATTGGATTTTGGGTTTGTCGTGAACGATGTCTTCGATAACACTGTTCTTAAACCTAGTTGAGAAAAGATATAAATCTTTTATTAAGATTTAATGATGTTTACCAATTAATTAACATTTAATTGGAATTAAATTGAAATTGGTTTTTGAGTTTATCGTGAACGGTGTTTTAAATAACACTTGTTCTTTAACCCGATTAACAATGGCATGAGATTTTGGGTTTGTCGTGAATGGTATCTTTAATAATACTATTCTTAAACCCAACGGAGTTAAGAAAATTAGAAATTAACTGGAGATTAGCTAAGTTGAATGGTTTCCTGGTTATTGATTTGATGTTGGTATCGCCCTTCGGTATTCATACTTAGGGAATTGTTCTCTACTAACTTACGGTTAGAGACTAATGGGATTGGGTCTTCAGTAACACTGTTCCTAAACCCCATGTGAAAAGAATAAATCTTTTTATTAAGATGTAGAAAAGAATTACAAATTAATTAACATTTAATTGGATTTGAAATGGAATGTGAATTGGATTTATTGTGAACTGTGTTTTTAACGACATTCGTTCTTTAAGCTGATTTACAGTGAAATATGATTTGGAATTTATAAATCTTTTGTTAAGATTTAAAGGAGATTTTCCAAAGTAAAGTCTTCCAATTTAACATATTAAATTGGAATTGAATGGAATTCGATTTCGTAATATCGAAGTGAACTTCTGTGGAGGAAGGTTGTAACTATGTATGGAATTTAAAAGGCTTTGTCGTTATTCCATTTATATTATCGGTTGGATATGAAAGTTCATATCGATCATATATATTGATCTGTATTCCGAGAAGATTCCATTGTTAATGGAATGTGATTCTGGGTTTATTGTGAGTTGTGTTTTAAATGACATTAGTTCATTAACCCAAGTAAAGATAAGATTTGTTTCTTAACTTTGAATAATCATTAAGTAATGATTTTTGGAAATTAAAACTAAATTAGAGTTTTAATGAATCTTTATATAGATTGAAAGGTGAATTTGATAACTAAAATTATCAAATTCGAGAAATGATCGAGAATAGAGTACCCAAGTTTTACTCCAGGCGATAATTAAATCTTTAATTAGATTTGAACGTGAAATGGTAATTGAATTTATCGATAACACCGTGGTGTTAGATATGAAATATTACCAGTTTTCTTCATGGGATGAATAGGTTGGGATTGGGAAATTCAACAAATGATTACTTCGGTAAGGTTCGCTAATCCCGACTAGTTTGGATAAACATTAATTTGGTTTGGATTGATATCCAAAGGAAGATTAAAGAATAAATTTAAAGAATTTATCTTTGATAAAATTAATGGGAACCTTCCCCAAAGGATATGGATATTTAAATAAAAGAATATCAGAATTGGAATGAGGCGTATGTGTGTTTTTATAACACTTGTTTATTAATACGCGGGTTATGCGGAAAGGTCGAGTTTATACCCATTCTGAATAACTGATTTGATTCGATGATATGTCGACGATGAAGACGGTGGTTGAAGACCGGAGGTCTTCACATCGTTTGGATGATTACTGATGTCTTAATTGGGTTGTACACCCAATACAAGGTAATAAGTGGATATCGTTCCAGGCGTACTTGGAGACCGACCGGATATGCGAGGACCTCTCTCCTGTATTGGACATACGGGATAAGGAATAAGGTGCCTTTGGTTTCGTTCAGACCCAGAACGAACTTGTAAATGGATGTGTATCTGACATCGGATTTCATTCTGTGTGATTGATAGACATCAGTTGCATAGTGTGAATTGCCTGTGTGGAATGCTGAGATGCAAATGATCAAGGCTTTGTTGAAAAGCAGAGTCTTGTGGTTGATGATCAAAGAATGGCTTTAATATAGCATAGCTTTGTATATAGCGTTAATTCGCGAGCCTCACACCTCGGTGTGAAACAGAAACGGGAGAGGACATCAGAGAGGACATGTGTTTCCTTCTAGCTAGGAGTAGTGTCTGGGTTTTACACGCCCAGATGTTTTACTTATGTGGATGATGGATAGTGAGGCGCCACAGATATATCGTTACTGCGGGGCCGATGGATGGTATGGTTTTTATACAGACCAACTTTACGCCCCGTAGGGTGGGAAAACGTAGTGTTCGGGCATTTTAATCCACTTCGAGTGGACCGGCCCTGACGATCCAAAGGCTTGACTGAGTACTTGCCTGAGACAAGGGCTAGAGCATCTCGAAGTGGTAAGGACGATCCCTTGCCTTGGTTCACAGACGGATATCCAACTTCCAATACATGACATTTCGGTTTTATTTGTAGAGCCTAGTATGGCAACATAGTAGGATAGGGCACTATGCCGTCTATGATTGATACATTTATATTTGAAGTTGTTTTCATACACTTTACACTATAATAGTATCAAAATGATTTGTTTTAAACGTATCAAGCATGTTTGGCTATTATAAGGTAAAACTCTATCCTCCGGCTTGCGTTGCATTGTGTGATGGGACCTGAGTCTTATAATAGCTTCATTTTTCCAAAGAGCATCACGCTATTTGTTTTATGCACTGGTACCCTGGGGAGGAAACCCGTTCTGTGTTTTATGGCGTGGTCCCTTGATTTACTTTATTTTTAAAGTAAAGATTTAATAACTGTTTTAGTTCTCACATCAGTCACATGACTAACCTAGAGTTTATTGTTTTAACCTAAACATTAGGTTCCCCTATTTTCCACACGGGCAGCTAGTAGTTTTGGTTTTGCAGATTTATATTCACAGGATCCTGGGTTACAGCTGGAATGATATTCGGAAAGCTCTGTATCCGTTTATCTCTTTCAATTGTGTTTTGTATTATTTTCCGCTGCGTTGTAAATGTGTAAATCACTGATATTTATCAAATGTATATTATTTGTTCATACTATGTATATCCTTGTACTCTGATGTAAATTGTTGTAATAAGCAATGAAATGTTCTTTTGTTTGCATTCTGATTTGTCATGTTCTCAACTCAATCCGGGCTTCCCTTCACGGGGAAGTTTGGGTCGTTTCTTAAACTTTATTGAGAGCTTTGAAATAAAAACTTACAGTCATCAAAGTACATCAACACATCTGGATAGTTATATATATTTGTCCTCATATACAACACACAACAGAATAAATATATATCATACACCTGAACTCCTCCAGCACGCCTTCTTGAAAATCGTATCTTCCAAACCTGAACCTGTACAACCCGGGCCAACCCAAGCATTACAAACGTCGGATCAGTCTGGTGAACCAGAGTGAGAAAACTTGCTAAGTTTATATAACATCCATATTGATTTTGAAGTCAAAAATCCTTTTGAAAGAAAAGGATAATAGTAAGACCAGCCCACACATAAACACAGATGGTTTCTACCTTACTATAACCCAAAACATTTTTGAAATCATATATTCCTCTGATATTATAATAATGTCTATTCACAAATAAATATCAATCTAGCGGAACGCTTGCATCTCACACTCCACACATATAGTATACAATCAAAACCGCAGGCGCTTATTGGAGATTGGATTTCCAACCATGACAAGGTACGGAACCACCTTCCGATAGTGTAACTCCAGAGAGGAATACACTGGGTTCAACAAGAACGTCTTGCAACCCGTCCCACACATGACCAACCACTCATTTCGCTTGAATGTATCGAATGTATATCACCAACGGTTGGGATCAGCAACCATTTCCCGAAAAGGGACAACATCGAAAAATAGGTTAAAGAATGGAACGAAGTTTCTCTAGATAGGTGATCATACACCCTAATGGGAGCGACCCACATAGCCATGCTTCTTGCCTGATTTTTTGTCATTTCCCGGTTGACGAGGCTTGAGGTTATAATTACTCTTTTCGAACATCTGGCCACCATTTACTTTGAACGCCACATTGTCAGATCCGCCAAACCACTAATTGACGTTCACAAAAATATTCTGGGTGTTTATGCTAAGAGAAGGTGTCTTATCTACCACCTACAGAAATATGTTTGTAAAAATCAACGTACGTGATTCTTAAGAAATACTCTGTCAGACATTCGTCCATACAAGTCATCCAGGAATAGGATGAACCGAAGGTACCCTCCTACCACATCCTAGGAATCACCTTATAGATCAGTAGCGAGTAGTCCTTGCAAATCCGTAGATTTCAACCACGACAGAACCATAATACATCTCTGGTTATAATTTATAAGTTAAGTTATAATATAGCAGATTTTGAAAACTCTAGTAGTAAACCAGAGATATAAGCAATCCTTACGTTTTACGAAGATCTATGGTCTTCAATGGCTCCGTCTTGATCAGCATCTGATATCTTCTCGATTTCGTATTTGTTGGTCAGAATGATTTTCGAATATAATTCGATTTTGGTCTTTCCGTACCAACAATCGTATGGGTCAGATTTGATAGTCGGTAATTTAACTATCAAATAAACAACCATTCAACCATTAAAAAAATAAGATGAACTTACCGGTTCAGTATTCAACATCACTTTGCCTTTTAATTAAAACTAATATCTTAATCTTTTAATAATTTAAAACATGGTATTTATTTCTTATTATATTATAAGACTATTCGCAACAAATTTTATATACTTTATACTCCAACTTTTGAGTTTAGTCAAATCCGACGAAAAAACATCGTTATGAATCTCTTTGATTTTCGTTGCTGGAAAACAAAACAAACACTTGTTCCCTTTTTGATAAACCCATTCAAACTCATCCCATTCATTCCTTTACTTCATAGCATCGTTATATTCATATCAAAACTCCTTTTATTTCCTTTACATTGGAAATATTATTTTATATTCTCAAATCCTTTTTAATTTCCTTTATTTAACTTCTTATCGATCTATACCATTCCCCTCAACCATTTCCCGCTTTGAAAATCTCATTTCAATCCCATTCATTTCCTTTAATTTCATTTTTAGGTAATGTTAACTTGAAATTAACGTTTTAACTTTATGCCCCTTCTATAAACCTTGTTTATATAAGTCTGGTTTAATACAAAATCCTTTTTACCTTGATTTCCTATCACTTACTTCAAATGTTAAATTAACATTTATTTAAGCTAACGCTTTAACTCAAAATCTCATTTATAACCTTGTTATAAAACTCGGTTCAATGTAACTCATTCCTAACCCCTTTTCAAATCTTAACCATATTCCATTCCAAACGGTTTACTTACTTAAATGTATATCATTTAAGAAATAATTACTTATAGTATTATTAATTAAAATAATAATTTACTTCATCATTAACTACCCAAGAAGTAGTTAACTTCTTTAATAACTAAATAAATAATAATTTTCTTTCTTTTAAATCTTATTAAAATTTATAAATATTTGTTAGACAGTTATCATTAGATTTATTTAACAATAAACTAATTTAATTTAATAATCAATCCCCATTAAAGTGGTCGATTTATTCAATTCAAAACACGGTTATCTCGCTAACTAATTTCAATTAGTTCTTACTTTAAATTAATTAAAAATATAATTAATTGAAATAATTCCATTTAATCCAACTCTTAACTGTTACATTAATTCTGCTCATTTGCCTATGATTCTCGTTACATAAGAATTTTCATTTATAAAACAATTTAATAATTTCTTATATCTTAAATAATAAATATGTATTTCCTTTCAAATAAATTTTATTCCAATTAATAGATTTGAAAATCTATTTTCAGTTATAAAATAAATTTTATAACTTCATTACCGTCGATTCACTTGACGGTAAATCAACATTTAATAAATAATTGATTTATAGGCCATATGCTACCAAATACCCAACCAATATTGCCCGTTGGTTAATAACACACAACCGTTGAACCATGATTCAACAATCAATAAACATATTAATGATCTAATCAGGTTGGCCAAATAGTTCATATAATGTGATATGAAAATAAACAATAAATTTGAGGAATCCTGTTGGATCCCTCCAACCTGTTCTTCTCTACATCAAAATATGTTATTTGAAATAATATTATTCAACTCAATCAATAGATAAAATAAATAAATAACAATAATCCAAGCATTTATATTTAATTTAATACGTTTATATTATTATAAACGTAACCAATAAAGTAAGTTACCTTGTTTGGAATTAATCGTTAAAATAACGATTATATTTTATTTAAATTAATCTAATGTTTAAATCAGCCAATTAAATCACTATATAAATAATCAGCACACCGCAAACAAATATCAACCATAGCACAAAATAAAACCCAATTTATATAAAATATAAATGGGTACAATTGAGTGAGTAAACTCACCTTGATTTCGTCCATGGAAATGGTTCCATTATAACTGAATTAAACATTGTTTGATTTAACTGTAAATTCCCAGCCGTCTCCATTTCTGTTTAAAACTGGTTTCACCATGAAGTGCTCGTGACGTGGTTTCACTCTGATAACATACGCATAAGATGTACAATTATAAATATTCACGAATTTTAATTAGTTAATTAATTCTTTAATTTGTAACTATTTTGACTAATTATGTTCAAGTATATATAACGTTAAACTTGTTTGGATATTACCTTACTCAAATGCTTTCTTCGTCATGTTCTCAATTTCTTGTACCCGACCCTTTTATAATAATATTTCACCGCTTCATTTCCTGATCACTCCTAACATCAAGCTACCTTCACACGTTATGATATGGCCAAACATTTCTTACTCCTTTTTATTCTTCTGACTTTTTCCTTCATGTTTAAAGGAGAATTACCCCCATGCGTTTAACTATATGCCCATCTCTTTGTTTACTTTCACCACGCCAGGACCCAATGTCCATGTCTGCTTTGTGACTTTTCCTATTTCCTTTAACCAGTTGACTTAAAAGTTGGGTTTCTTTCATCAACAATGTTACCTCTTCCAGGATTTTTCAATATCTAGCACTTATTCTCTTTCTAAGTTTTATACCCCAGTACGCAACTTTAACTTATGCAAAAACTCGAACTGGACTTGTAAAATTTTCCATATGAGACAAACTACTTCAACACAACGAACCATCTGCTCTTCGTTCTTCCTCCTGTTCTTTCAACTCTTACCTGATACTTCTTCTCATTTCAATACTGCTTCAGCTAGCCAATTCCAAACCACAAACTCCTCCTCACCATGTGCTTCACTTCCAATACACAACTCTTCCCTCCACCGTTGTTCAGACTTCCCCAAACTTCGTATCTCACGCACACAATAAAGTATGCCAACTATGTTTTGATTCTTCACTCAAACTAAAACACCCCATCTCCTCCTCATCTAGTCTTTACATTGTTCTTACTGTATTTGTGCCTTCAGACAACATCTTCTCATACCACTTCACTGCATCTCAGATATGAACCCATCATTGTCGACAAACCTCTCCTTCATGCCATAACCACCGCCTCCCACTGCAGATGGCCGAACTCCACCATATATCACCAGATCTGAACCTTCCACGTCCTTAATAACCCACTACGCCTGATGACAGACTCCACTTCGTGCCAGCTACCCCTCCTCAGTCCTCACCTTGCCAACCGCTCCAGAATCAGAGAGCTCGAAGTGCTTTTCATGTTGATGGTTATATAAACTCGAGTTTGATGATTAGATTTGGTGAAAACAAGGTGGAAGTGAGGGAAAATTTCTGATCGTCTGTGAATAGAGAAAGTGGAGACTATATTATCTTTGACCACGCAGAAAGTAAACAAAGGTTTTGCTGTATAGGCTTATATATACATGTGAACAAACAAGGATAAACACAATGTCCATCGGTAAGTTTGAGATAGCTGGGTGTTAACCGAAACAAGATGTAGATATGCTGATGTGAAAATACAGTGCATAGGTAGAGATATCATGCGAATATAGGATGGGAAAAAAGGGATGAAATCGCCTGGTCCGAAAATTCCATGGTCCCTGGACCCAACCAATGAGATCCCCCTGATTTCAACCTTTTGCAGTTAAACCCGGGTATGTTTCAAGGGTTTAATTGCTAAAGGTTGAAATCAGGGGATTCTCATTGGTTGGGTCCAGAGGACAAGAGGATTTTCGGATCAGACGATCTGCTCCCGGGAAAGAATAGGGTAATAGCTGTGTGGATAGTCAATTGCTCAAGCACGAAGTTGCATAGAAAAGGATATATTTGCATATATCAATAAGGGCATGTTTGCATGTTGTAGGATTGATCGAAAGGATTTGATGGTGGGAAATGCAAGCTCAACTTATACGTCTACGGAAAAAAGTATGCTAGCACATGCAACGTCTAATATTTTCTCAGTTCTGTGCTGACCGAAACCTTCTGAATCTTTATAGGCCATAACTTCTTCATCCGGACTCCGATTTTCGAAAACTCGGACTCTATTTCATGTAAAATTTCGAGAGGAACGCAATGGTGATGTCCATTTTACCTAATTCCTGATTCTTAAATTAATTATCCTCATTTTACTATCTTTTCCGTTACACACACCGTTATCAAACTAATTTTTCTTCTCTTTCATGTATTAATTAATTCTTCTTATGCATCACCATTATTTACCTATCATAAGCATATTTTCATACATTTTATTTCATTTTTAATTATACCTAAAAATGCGGGGTGTTACATTCTCCCCTCCTTAAAGGATTTCGTCCCCGAAATCTCCAAGTTAAGAAGAATGTGTCCTACCATCCAATCATCCATCTACTCAATCACCAATCACAGGCATTCATTGTCCTTAAGAGATTTCTAATGCTGTATGAACATATGCAAGAAGTGTGTGTATATGTTCCTTGTCTAATGCAAAGATCAGGCGATCCACTGATTCAGTTGACCTCCTTAATGCGAATTATGCCAGTGCCATGAGTCCAACATGTATGCAATTTTCCTACTCGATACATATCATTTCTATATGAGTGCACAACCATTCAGTCATATGCAACATCCATGTGCTGAGTCAATCATTTTGCATCCACAAAAATTAAAAATGCTCACACATCCATATGCAGTATGAGAGTGTTTTCGAGCCGATCTAGTGCCTAGTGTGTGTATATGCATCCACGGGCAACCACTAGCAACCACTTGCATCCACTTGCAACCATCAAACATAACATGTCTCAAACACATATTTACACCCATTAGTTTCTACATAAAGTTCGAAGATTTGATCGATAGGATACAGTCGAATGATGGAAGCGAGTACAGATAGAACAAAAACTTGGTTCCCATTAGGCATGGGTCCTAAGTATCGGCCCCGAAGACCGAAACCAACATCAAATTGACACCCAGAGGATTACCCTCTTTAGACAATGTCAAAACTGGGAATCTTATCAGAAGTATTCAGATGATAATAGATTACTGGTACAGATCAGGTTCCCTAATAGCTCTTAGGAAGTTAAGCATGATAAAATCATACCCCACGAAAACTCAGAATGTATGCGTCATACTTGACGCCTAACACAGATATCCCTCAAACTCCAATCTCAAACAGATGAGCCATAACCCTTATGGGTCTGAGTCTACAGCGGAATTCAGAAATAATACTAGTATTAAAGTGCAGAGTATCGATTACAAAATCAAAATACCAGAATCAGAAAAAGTCTTAACTCCATAATCAGATAAAGAAATTAAACCTACTATAGAAATTTTCCTATTTCTATCCTAGCCACTAGCCTCAAGAGTGTTCGCCTGCCCTCCTTGCCCTCGTCTCTTCGGGCAGTCCTTAGTGAAGTTTCCCATCTCTCCACAGTTGAAGCAAGTGCCTTTCCTTTTTCTGCAATCCTTGTTCAGATGAGTCGAGCTCCCACAAGTAAAGCACTTTTTCCCCTTCTTATCTTCAGACTTCTCATCCTTCTTTTGTGTTTCCTTTTTGGGCCATGCTTTCTTATTTTGTGGTTCTTCCTTCTATGTCTCTTTCGGACCCTTGTATTCCTTGTGCAGTAGTGCCATGTCCACCAATTTCTCGTAAGTCGCTCCCATGGGTATGTGGGTCATGGCTAGGCTGTGTAGTGGCTCGTTCAATCCTTTAACAAAGCGGAGAGCCTTTTTATGCTGAGTGTTGACTAAATCCAATCCGAACCTAGCTAGTTGGTTGAACTGGTTGACGTATTCATTGACCGTCATACTTCCTTGCTTAAGAGATAAGAAATTTTCTAGTTGTAAACTCCATTCAGCTTGCGAGAGAAATTTTGTCTCAAATCTTGTTCTGAAATCCATCCATGTCTCAACCGGCCTCTTGGCGATAGTGACTTCCCACCAGTAGGAAGCTTCGTCTTTGAGCAGCCATACCGCCAACTGTACCTTCTGCCTATCGTCCACCTCGAAGATAACGAATAGATCCTCAGTTTCTTTGAGCCAGTTCCTCGCTTCGACGAATGATTCAGTTCCCTTGAAATCCTTTCCACCCATGGCCCTAAAATCTCTACAGATCTTTGAGAAAGAAATTGCACGAGGAGGGGGCGGAGGAGGAGGGGGATCATTTGCTGGACCTGCGGCGGCGGTCCTAGCCTCAAGATATTGACGAAACCAACCGGGTACATGAACACCCTCTGGTATCTCAGATGCTTCAGACATGCTGAAACGAAAAAAAGGAAAGATTCAATACAAAAAGGACTGAAGGAAAGGTATATGGCTCTTGGGGATCATGTTTTTCAAAATAAGCTTTATTTTTTAAAATACTTCCTTTCAAAACCTTTTTGAAAATAATTTTCCAAAAACTTTACCCAATCTGGTAACATTCAGCTCTGATACCAAGTGTAACACCCAACCTCCATTAAGGTCACTCACAAAGGGAATGCCTTAACTTTGGTGGAGCATTTTAGTAAACAGAACAGAAACTTACAAGACAGATAGAATAGTACTTGAAAATTTATACCTTTATTTCAACAGAAACCGAAATAAACTTGGTTACATCCTTTCAAACACATTATCAAAATTCAAGTACAAAATATCAGTCTTGTACAAAAGCCTTCAGAATGCATAGTTTAAAATCATAATCCCCATAGAACGGAAGCTATACAGAGCCAAGCCATACTTTAAGCACTTCAAGCAGAAGAAATCCGGATCAAGCTAAAGTATTCCCTCCTTGGATAACCTGGGGGGAAACGGAAGAAAGGAGGAAAAACAACAAGGGTCAGACAAAAAGTCTGGCAAGTCCAGTGATTTTCAGTTATGAACAGATAATAATAACATGACATGAAAATAAAACTGGATGAGAGATAACTGTAACAGGTGTAACAGATATAATAGAAGAACAGAATGATATAAGCTATTGTTTTACACTTCTCTGCACTAATACTAGTATAACAGAATTAGGTGTCACCCTAATGTCTAAACTGAAACAGAAACGGGTACAAAATAATTTAACAGAAACAGAATGCTAATAATGGGCCTTTACTACCCGATCAGAAACAGACAGAAGCAGAAACAGATTAATCCCTACGGAAACAGAATGTAGAATTAGGTGTACACTAGTAATGGGCCTTTACCACCCGAACAGACGGTACCACGCAGAAACAGACAGGTGTTACCACCCAACAGAAACAGACGGTACTAACAGAAACAGATAGAACTAAGTGTACCCTAAACCCTACCCCAAGCGATCGGCTCCCTAATACATTAATATCCTGTGTCGACCCCACAATAGGATGTATCACTCCCTAAAGTGACAGCCAATTGGCACAGACCTATTTACAGATGTCACGGCGTCTTACATCCTCAGAGGCAGACCGGGATCCATGCACGCACATGACCCGGTTGGAACGCACCATCAACACCCCTCGCCATTATCAGAATGAACCGCTTATAATTAGTTCAGTAAGCGTGCCCGGACCCTACTTACTGTTGGGTCAAAGTTTTGATACCAGAAAGGGTTACTGACTAATATGGGTCCCAAACAACAGATGACACAAGTAATTCCCCTCCTAACCTTGTGTCCCCAGACTAACAGATTTCAGCTTAACTTGTCTACAAGTTTCAGACATACAAAATTTAGATTAACTAGTTCACAGATCAGACAATCAAGTTAACAGGTTTTCAGACTAACGGATCAGATGTTCGGATTAACAGGCTTACAGATTAACTGGTTACAGATTAACAGACTTACAGACTAACTGGTTACAGATTATCTAACTTTGTATTGGGCCTACGGATTCACGAAACAGGTTTATCAGATTCATTGGTCCAATTGGTTTAACCTTACCCAACACGTTTTAGACATCATAATTATCTCAGATTTTCATTAATTAAATATTAATGCCCAAACCTCTCACATTAGACTGACAGTTTGCGGCTACTGGTTTGGCCGGTTGGTTCCGGGCTGGTTTCTGTCGCAAACTGAGTCTAACCTCGGGTTTCAAGCACGTTATGACTAACTTCTCACATTAGAACCTATTGTTTGCGACCACTGGAATATGCCGGGCGGTTCCGGGCAGAATTACGCCGCAAACTCATTCTAACCTCGAGTTAGCCATGTTTATCTTTGCGGCCAATTAATTAATGATTTACCATTTGTACCCACGCCTAATATACATGTCAATTATTCATAACTATAGCCAATTCAGATTATGTCAATAGCGGACTAATTATATCAACTCAACAGATATTGCAGATAACAGATTTTTCAGATTAGGCGACTTAACGGATTTAGCAAATTAAGCAAACTAGCAGATCTAGCATTTTCAACAGACTTAGCAGATGAAAGATTTGGCAGATGAATAAATCTAGCAGACTAGGCAGTAGAGCAGAACTAGCAGATTAAGCAATACAACAGAACTAGCAGATTAAGCAATATAGCAGAACTAGCAGATTAGGCAAATATAACAGATTTAATCATTCCTTAAAGTTTCACAAACATATCTTCCCTAATTTTAAATTTGGCCTAAGCATGCCTAAATAATTGTCATGATTCACACTATGATCATATACCAAATATAACCATTGATTACTATGCATGTCATATATCCCAAAGATCCCTTACTTAGGTGTTTATTTACATTTAATAGATGTCCTACCTTAATGTAAATCTTTATACCTAAGCCATATTTTATTTGTCTCAAGTCATATGTTAACATACCATGGTTCCTCTTCTTCCAATTCACAGAATATGCATAGATCTAAATCTAGTTTACAACCTATGTCCTTTTTCTTAAATCAGTCACAGATTAACCATGTCCAATTATTCCACATTCATTATTTGTCCCAAACATTTTAGCGTTCGTGCGTTAATCTCTTAGGAGATTGGCGCAGGCTCGTAGTAGCCTGGCTATAGAACAGAAAGAAGAAGAGATACAGAATAAAATAGATCAGAACAGAACATACACAATCTCAAATTCAGATTTACAATCATGTCACAATTATGATTAAACTTTATATCGGAAAATAACTGCACTTGCCTTGGTTGGATTAAAGAAAGAACTTTAATTGTTGTAGAATCGTTGCAGAAGCTTTAATCTCTAATTTTGAATTGAGTTGCTTAGGTTGATGTTGATTAGCTTCTAGTTTTGATTCCAGCAGAGTAGTGATGCCATTTTTATTTTTATTTAGAACAGAAGCAGAGAAGAAGCAGAATAGAATTGTGTTTAGAGAAGGCTAGGTCTTAGGTTGTTTTTATAGGTATAGCAATTCATTTCAGCCATCAGATTAACCCTAAAACCAATCCGGACCATCAAAAATCGTCCCTGGGCTTCAAAAACGTGTTCTGGACTGAAACAGGCAGACCAGGTAAACCTGTAGGGGGGGCAGGTCGACACTATAGTCGACCCCCATGGGGGAGGTCGACTCCCAGGTCGACCCCCTGGTCGACCTGGCCCCCAGGTCGACTTGCCCAGTTCTGTGTTGACCGAAACCTTCTGAATCTTCTACAGGCCATAATTTCTTCATCCGGACTCCGATTTTCGAAAACTCGGACTCTATTTCATGTAAAATTTCGAGAGGAACGCAATGCTGACGTCCATTTTACCTAATTCCTGATTCTTAAATTAATTATCCTCATTTTACTATCTTTTCCGTTACACACACCGTTATCGAACTAATTTTTCTTCTCTTTCATGTATTAATTAATTCTTCTTATGCATCACCATTATTTACCTATCATAAGCATATTTTCATACATTTTATTTCATTTTTAATTATACTTAAAAATGCGGGGTGTTACATTCTCCCCTCTTTAAAGGATTTCGTCCCCGAAATCTTCAAGTTAAGAAGAATGTGTCCTACCATCCAATCATTCATCTACTCAATCACCAATCACAGGCATTCATTGTCCTTAAGAGATTTCTAATGCTGTATGAACATATGCAAGAAGTGTGTGTATATGTTCCTTGTCTAATGCAAAGATCAGGCGGTCCACTGATTCAGTTGACCTCCTTAATGCGAATTATGCCAGTGCCATGAGTCCAACATGTATGCAATTTTCTTACTCGATACATATCATTTCTATATGAGTGCACAACCATTCAGTCATATGCAACATCCATGTGCTGAGTCAATCATTTTGCATCCACAAAAATTAAAAATGCTCACACATCCATATGCAGTATGAGAGTGTTTTCGAGCCGATCTAGTGCCTAGTGTGTGTATATGCATCCACGGGCAACCACTAGCAACCACTTGCATCCACTTGCATCCACTTGCCACCATCGAACATAACATGTCTCTAACACATGTTTACACCCATTAGTTTCTACCTAAAGTTCGAAGATTCGATTGATAGGATACAGTCGAATGATGGAAGCGAGTACAGATAGAACAAAAACTTGGTTCCCATTAGGCATGGGTCCTAAGTATCGGCCCCGAAGACCGAAACCAACATCAAATTGACACCCAGAGGATTATCCTCTTTAGACAATGTCAAAACTGGGAATCATATCAGAAGTATTCAAATATTTATAGATTACTGGTACAGATCAGGTTCCCTAATGACTCTTAGGAAGTTAAGCATGATAAAATCATACCCCACGAAAACTCAGAATGTATGCGTCATACTTGACGCCTAACACAGATATCCCTCAAACCCCAATCTCAAACAAATGAGCCATAACCCTTATGGGTCTGAGTCTACAGCGGAATTCAGAAATATTACTAGTATTAAAGTGCAAAGTATCGATTACAAAATCAAAATACCAGAATCAGAAAAAGTCTTAACTCCATAATCAGATAAAGAAATTAAACCTACTATAGAAATTTTCCTATTTCTATCCTAGCCACTAGCCTC
Organism: Allium sativum; assembly: GCA_030737875.1. Lineage (NCBI taxonomy): Eukaryota > Viridiplantae > Streptophyta > Magnoliopsida > Asparagales > Amaryllidaceae > Allium > Allium sativum. Next base: position 732,850,989 of record CM060915.1, on the reverse strand, counting down.
AAGAGTGTTCGCCTGCCCTCCTTGCCCTCGTCTCTTCGGGCAGTCCCTAGTGAAGTGTCCCATCTCTCCACAGTTGAAGCAAGTGCCTTTCCTTTTTCTGCAATCCTTGTTCAGATGAGTCGAGCTCCCACAAGTAAAGCACTTTTTCCCCTTCTTATCTTCAGACTTCTCATCCTTCTTTTGTGTTTCCTTTTTGGGCCATGTTTTCTTATTTTGTGGTTCTTCCTTCTTTGTCTCTTTCGGGCCCTTGTCTTCCTCGTGCAGTAGTGCCATGTCCACCAATTTCTTGTAAGTCGCTCCCATGGGTACGTGGGTCATGGATAGGCTGCGCAGTGGCTCGTTCAATCCTTTAACAAAGCGGAGAGCCTTTTTATGCTGAGTGTTGACTAAATCCAATCCGAACCTAGCTAGTTGGTTGAACTGGTTGACGTATTCCTTGACCGTCATACTTCCTTGCTTAAGAGATAAGAACCTTTCCAGTTGTAAACTCCGTTCAGCTTGCGAGAGAAATTTTGTCTCAAACCTTGTTCTGAAATCCATCCATGTCTCAACCGGCCTCTCGGCGTTAGTGACTACCCACCAGTAGGAAGCTTCGTCTTTGAGCAGCCATACCGCCAACTGTACCTTCTGCCTATCGTCCACCTCGAAGATAACGAATAGATCCTCAGTTTCTTTGAGCCAATTCCTCGCTTCGACGAATGATTCAGTTCCCTTGAAATCCTTTCCACCCATGGCCCTAAAGTCTCTACAGATCTTTGAGAAAGCAATTGCACGAGGAGGGGGCGGAGGAGGAGGGGGATCATTTGCTGGACCTGCGGCGGCGGTCCTAGCCTCAAGATATTGACAAAACCAACCGGGTACATGAACACCCTCTGGTATCTCAGATGCTTCAGACATGCTGAAACGAAAAAAAGGAAAGATTCAATACAAAAAGGACTGAAGGAAAGATATATGGCTCTTGGGGATCATGTTTTTCAAAATAAGCTTTATTTTTGAAAATACATCCTTTCAAAACCTTTTTGAAAATAGTTTTCCAAAAACTTTACCTAATCTGGTAACCTTCAGCTCCGATACCATGTGTAACACCCCACCTCCGTTAAGGTCACTCACAAAGGGAATGCCTTAACTTTGGTTGAGCATTTTAGTAAACAGAACAGAAACTTGCAAGACAGATAGAATAGTACTTGAAAATTTTATACCTTTATTTCAACAGAAACCGGAATAAACTTGGTTACATCCTTTCAAATCACATTATCAGAATTCAAGTACAAAATATCAGTCTTGTACAAAAGCCTTCAGAATGCATAGTTTAAAATCATAATCCCCATAGAACGGAAGCTATACAGAGCCAAGCCATACTTTAAGCACTTCAAGTAGAAGAAATCCGGATCAAGCTAAAGTATTCCCTCCTTGGATAACTTGGGGGGAAACGGAAGAAAGGAGGCGAAACAACAAGGGTCAGACAAAAAGTCTGGCAAGTCCAGTGATTTTCAGTTATGAACAGATAATAATAACATGACATGAAAATAAAACTGGATGAGAGATAACTGTAACAGGTGTAACAGATATAACAGAAGAACAGAATGATATAAGCTATTGTTTTACACTTCTCTGCACTAATACTAGTATAACAGAATTAGGTGTCACCCTAATGTCTAAACAGAAACAGAAACGGGTACAGAATAATTTAACAGAAACAGAATGCTAATAATGGGCCTTTACTACCCGATCAGAAACAGACAGAAGCAGAAACAGATTAATCCCTACGGAAACAGAATGTAGAATTAGGTGTACACTAGTAATGGGCCTTTACCACCCGAACAGATGGTACCACGCAGAAACAGACCGGTGTTACCACCCAATAGAAACAGACGGTACCAACAGAAACAGACAGAACTAAGTGTACCCTAAAACCCTACCCCAAGCGATCGGCTCCCTAATACATAAATATCCTGTGTCGGCCCCACAGTAGGGCGTATCACTCCCTAAAGTGACAGCCAATTGGCACAGACCTATTTACAGATGTCACGGCGTCTTACATCCTCAGAGGCAGACCGGGATCCATGCACGCACATGACCCGGTTGGAACGCACCATCAACAACCCTCGCCATTATCAGAATGAACCGCTTATAATTAGTTCAGTAAGCGTGCCCGGACCCTACTTACTGTTGGGTCAAAGTTTTGATACCAGAAAGGGTTACTGACTAATATGGGTCCTAAACAACAGATGACACAAGTAATTCCCCTCCTAACCTTGTGTCCTCAGACTAACAGATTTCAGCTTAACTTGTCTACAAGTTTCAGACATGCAAAATTTAGATTAACTAGTTCACAGATCAGACAATCAAGTTAATAGGTTTTCAGACTAATGGATCAGATGTTCGGATTAACAGGCTTACAGATTAACTGGTTACAGATTAACAGACTTACAGATTAACTGGTTACAGATTATCTAACTTTGTATTGGGCCTACGGATTCACGAAACGGGTTTATCAGATTCATTGGTCCAATTGGTTTAACCTTACCCAACACGTTTTAGACATCATAATTATCTCAGATTTTCATTAATTAAATATTAATGCCCAAACCTCTCACATTAGACTGACAGTTTGCGGCTACTGGTTAGGTCGGTTGGTTCCGGGCAGGTTTCTGTCGCAAACTGGGTCTAACCTCGGGTTTCATGCACGTTATGACTAACTTCTCACATTAGAACCTATTGTTTGCGACCACTGGAATATGTCGGGCGGTTCCAGGCAGAATTACGCCACAAACTCATTTTAACCTCGAGTTAGCCATGTTTATCTTTGCAGCCAATTAATTAATGATTTACCATTTATACCCACGCCTAATATACATGTCAATTATTCATAACTATAGCCAATTCAGATTATTTCAATAGCGGACTAATTATATCAACTCAACAGATATTGCAGATAACAGATTTTTCAGATTAGGCGACTTAACGGATTTAGCAGATTAAGCAAACTAGCATATCTAGCATTTTCAACAGACTTAGCAGATGACAGATTTGGCAGATGAACAAATCTAGCAGACTAGGCAGTAGAGCAGAACTAGCAGATTAAGCAATACAATAGAACTAGCAGATTAAGCAATATAGCAGAACTAGCAGATTAGGCAAATATAACAGATTTAATCATTCCTTAAAGTTTCACAAACATATCTTGCCTAATTTTAAATTTGGCCTAAGCATGCCTAAATAATTGTCATGATTCACACTATGATCATATACCAAATATAACCATCGATTACTATGCATGTCATATATCCCAAAGATCCCTTACCTAGGTGTTTATTTACATTTAATAGATGTCCTACCTTAATGTAAATCTTTATACCTAAGCCATATTTTCTTTGTATTAAGTCATATGTTAACATACCATGGTTCCTCTTCTTCCAATTCACAGAATATGCATAGATCTAAATCTAGTTTACAACCTATGTCCTTTTTCTTAAATCAGTCACAGATTAACCATGTCCAATTATTCCACATTCATTATTTGTCCCAAACATTTTAGTGTTCGTGCGTTAATCTCTTAGGAGATTGGCGCAGGCTCGTAGTAGCCTGGCTATAGAACAGAAAGAAGAAGAGATACAGAATAAAATAGATCAGAACAGAACATACACAATCTCAAATTCAGATTTACAATCATGTCACAATTATGATTAAAGTTTATATCGGAAAATAACTGCACTTGCCTTGGTTGGATTAAAGAAAGAACTTTAATTGTTGTAGAATCGTTGCAGAAGCTTTAATCTCTAATTTTGAATTGAGTTGCTTAGGTTGATGTTGATTAGCTTCTAGTTTTGATTCCAGCAGAGTAGCGACGTCATTTTTATTTTTATTTAGAACAGAGGCAGAGAAGAAGCAGAATAGAATTGTGTGTAGAGAAGGCTAGGTCTTAGGTTGTTTTTATAGGTGTAGCAATTCATTTTAGCCATCAGATTAACCCTAAAACCAATTCGGACCATCAAAAATCGTCCCTGGGCTTCAAAAACGTGTTCTGGACCGAAACAGGCCGACCAGGTCGACCTGTAGGGGGGGAGGTCGACACTATAGTCGACCCCCATGGAGGAGGTCGACTCCTAGGTCGACCCCCTGGTCGACCTGGCCCCCAGGTCGACCCCCAGGTCGACCTGCCCAGTTCTGTGCTGACCGAAACCTTCTGAATCTTCTACAGGCCATAACTTCTTCATCCGGACTCCGATTTTCGAAAACTCGGACTCTATTTCATGTACAATTTCGATAGGAACGCAATGGTGATGTCCATTTTACCTAATTCCTGATTCTTAAATTAATTATCCTCATTTTACTATCTTTTCCGTTACACACACCGTTATCGAACTAATTTTTCTTCTCTTTCATGTATTAATTAATTCTTCTTATAAATCACCATTATTTACCTATCATAAGCATATTTTCATATATTTTATTTCATTTTTAATTATACTTAAAAATGCGGGGTGTTACACATCTTCATCACTTGAGTAATCTACTATCTGCAGAAGCAACGTATAAGTGCAAAAAGAAATAGTCAAATGATAAGTTACAACGCATGAAGTATACGAAATTACGTGACAAAAACGTAGAGCTCATACGTGGAAACTATAATAATCACATATAAGGTCTGTGTGGTTATATTCTTTTCTATGCATGTACTATGCGCAAGTATACGTTATGCCCCAAATTTCTCACGTTGCTTGTTTACGTGGTAAGCACCTTAATCACGTATCATCTACACGAGAAAACTATAATATCCACGTAGACATAGTATGCGAATAACATTACGATTGCACCTCAAAGCCTCTTCGAAACTGAGGTGGTTTACATTGAAATTTTACTGTTCAAAAGTGAAAAAAAATCAAAATTACCGCATTAATCTCATTTAGATTTGTAGCATCGCCTTCATGATCCATTGTTTGAATGTAAAAGGATGAGATTTTGAATATTTTATGATTTAGGTTTACTGATTGAAGGAGCAGACAAGGAAAAGAAAGAAGTTACATACAAAAAATAAAAGAGTATTTTAGTCACTTAAATTTTCTTTAAGTTTGTTAGGTTAATTTAGTAAATATCTAGATTTAAATAGAATTTGCCTTTATACTTCAGTCGACCTGGCCATATACAACCTAAAAGTGGAAATTAAACTTGAAAAGCCTTCACACAAATTTTAATCAGTCCACTTCACACAGTTATGAAACATACTAGACATGTTCTTTTCAATCATATAATGGGTCGCAGCTACCTCTGTCTATTCTACCCACAAGCAAGTAAATGCATCATTACTTTATTCATTTTGTTTACCTATAAACATATGCCCAAACACACACATTTACTCACAACTCATTCACATATCACTCCAACCAAACAACAAGGAAAAATGAAGAGAGGAAACCAAGGCAAACCTAAGAAGAGAGAATAGAAATAGTGAGTAAACCTTCTGTTTTACTTTTAACCTTCTTATCTACGATCATTACTGAACAAATGAATACATACAAGTGCATATCCCTGTGTGTGGATATATTTGAAACACCTCTGAACCAAAGATTGGTTAAATGCTGGCTTGAAACAAAGTGGCATTCTTTTAGATTAACTATTATGTTATACTGGTAACCGGTTTTCATCTGTCACACTTCAAAAATCCTTAGTTTAGATTCTAGAAAATTATAGGACCTGATTTCAACATGTAAGTTGTTTATTTGGATATATTGTATATCTTAAAAAATTCCTGAGATGATATAACTCATATATTCATGATTATATAACATATACAGTAAAAGAAGGATAAAAACAAAAAAAATGACCATCTCAGAATTGGATTTCAGGTATGCGATTGCGCTCGTAGAAGAAAATCATGATTTTAGGTGGCAATTTCATGACTTTTAGTGGTGGGTTGTGTATATTTTATGGGTTAAGCAAAAAAAAGAGTTTTGGGTTTTTTTGGCAATCTAGTTGATCGAAATCCATGAAATATGGACTGGAGGAGCGCGGACGATCGGTGATCATGGAAAAAATGCTAAATAGTTTTTATATGGAGTGGATTGTGAGAATGAGGTGAAAATGAGTTTTAGGGTTACGTTTTTTTACTGTGAGTTTGGTGACATACTACGACACTGACAGTTGATCGATTGTCGAGATGCTTAAGAAGGAGGTCAGCCAGGGTGTCAGCATCACATGGATAAATTCTGGAGTTGATCGGTGGTCTGTGTTGACAGTTGTAGGTCATTGTTCGATCGTGAGTTTTGGGGTGTTTATTTCGATGGTTCGATCGAGTGGTATTTTTCTGATCCAGTTGATCGATAAGTAGTCGAATGGCATGGGGTGACTCAGGTGAGACGTATACGAATGTGCATGTGCACACCGTACTGTGCACAATGAAGTTCTTCTGGGTATAGGAGGATAAAAAAGAAGCGCGTAGCAGTAGGGGAGGAAGAAGGGTTGGATGAATGCATTGATGATCGATCAATCAGTGATGGGATCAATAATAACCAGAGATTTGAAGAAGAAACAGGGAAGCAGTAGTAATACAGTGAGGAGAGAGGGGAATAAATAAAGTGGTCAGAAGAAATAACAAGAATTAAAAAAAGATAGAAGAAGGGGCGCGTGCGTGGGCTAAGGGAATTGGGCCAAACTTGGGCTGAATAATAAAATAATAAAACAGAAAAGGAAAAAAGCTAGGTAGCCCAGAGAGTTTTGTGCCAGGAGAGTGGGCTCCTAGTTAAAAAAATAAAGAAAATAATATAAAATGGAAAGGGATATAAAGATTAGAGATGTAGTCTTGTTAAAATTTAAACTTTCGTTTTGATCAAATGTTATAACGTAAACGATCTTATTTGTTTAAGATAACACACACACACACACACATATATATATATGTAAGTATAAGAGTATAACCGAGATAAATTCATAATAAAATAAGACGATAAGAAGAAGTGATAGAAAACAAATGAGAAGTTAATTTTATATATGAAAATCAAAGTTGTTGTTTAAATTATTCCTTTGAATAATTTAAAGAATAAAAGGAAGAATCTATCCGATCATTTTCAAGACCAAGGAATTGATAAAAAATGATTTGTTAAATTACAATCAATGATTAATCATAACTATTGAAAGCTGGTTGACGGTCAATGACAAATTCAATTATTTTGAAATAAACATTGAAGTATTATTTAATCGACTTTAGGTCGATAACCATTTAAATATCAAGAAATGATTTTAACGATAAATAAATACTGGAATCCATTTTGATTATAATAATTTGTTTCCCCATAAGTATCACTTGACCCTAAAAGATATTTACGTTGATCGTTTTGAAGTGTCCGGAATCTATATTCCACTTCGATTCGTTTAGTACGAGCCTGAGATTATTGAAGACAATTGAAGTTGGAGTTTTGCAAGGGTTATTCTGTTAATCCTAGGTAGAAATTGCCTAAGATAGATTTACAAAATAATGCCTTTGGTTTGCCCAGTCCTAGGACAACTTGTATGGGTGAATGTCTGACAGAGTATGCCTAACCAATTACATATGTTGATCTCTCCAAAAGTATTTATGTTTGGTGGTGGAGAAATTCGTTTATCTAAGCTTATACCCATAATATATTTTTGGGGAAATCAATTAGTGATTGGTGGATTTTGACGATGTGGCATTGAAATTAAATAAAGATCTGATATGCCTAAAGGTAAGTATATCCTCAAGTTCACAACCGAAAAATGACAAAAATAAAGCAGGCGATATGGCTAAGTGGGTTGCTCCCAATTAGGGTGTATTGTAACCATCTAGAGAATATTCATTTTGTTACTTCTTTCACTTTTGTATCTCCCGGTGTGTAACGACCCGGATTTTTGGTATGTTAATTTTAAATATTTAGTTGATAATATAAATTAATTTTTATATTGAGTTATCGATTTAATAATCGAATATAATTTAATTTAGAATATATTGAATTATTGTAATTCGAAATATAATTGAAATCGAAGTTAAAAACCGAATCAAAATGATTCAGAGGATAAGTAGGAATTTTATTTGATATAAACGATAATAAATAATAATTTATTATCAAAGAATTTGTGGTTTTCGAATTTAAATTATATTATATTAATATAATATGGTATATATGTTGAAATTAAATTTCAGAATATTTACTGTTGAGTTCAGAATAGGGTTATTATATTGAAATGTCGGTCGGTACGCTAGAATAGCGGTTCATGATTTAAATTAATGGACCCCGAGATATTTGATTGTCGATAGGTTCGAAATCAAATCGATATCCATCTAAAAAGAATAAAAATCACTTTATATCGAATTGTATTAAATACGAGATCAAATCGAAGTCAAAACAAAATCAAATCAGGTTGAATCAACTTCAAATTGAAATTTAAAGCCATGTACTTATCCTACCCTACATCCCTTAATGACCAAGTATTGTTTGTGTATAAATTCGCACTCTTTCCTCCTATTCACATTAGCAGATCCGAACACTTCAAGGAGAAAACAAAATGGCCATTTCCCCATTCATCATAAGCCGTGTTTTCCCATTCCTCAAATTAAATCATTCCTGAAAGAAAAGAAAAAGAAGAAGTCGAATTGGATTCCGCAGTTGAATCGAAGGATGCGGTTTTGGTTTTGGATGGGGAGGATTCGATCTTTCATCAAAATGGAAGTCGCGAAGTCAGTTAGGGTTCGATGCTTACTCCTGCACCTCGAGTGGACTGTGCGATGGTGTTGAGTTCGACTTTGGGATGGGCTCTCGTGGTAGGTTTAGCAACGCGAAGGGATTTGGGGTTCGAGTTCCAACTTGACGAGGTCGGTGAGGGGCGGAAGAGGCGCGATGGGAATAAGGATGTCGCGATTTGTGAAGGGGGCCGATCTGAATGTTGGTGGTTGCGTTGTCTTGGAAGTTAGGCGCTGAGATTGGAAAGGAAGAAGGATGCGCTGAAGGTTGTGTAGGAGTTCGATGATGAATATTAGAGGTGGTTAGTGATCGAAAAAGGAGAAGTTTGAAGTTGTCCAGGTGCTGTGTTTTTGGAAGATGAAGTCCGAAGTCCATTGTGGTTGATTGTTTTGAGTTTTGCTGTGGGGTTTCAACCTCGATGCTATGTGAAGTTGGGTGAGAAGGCACTGGGAGTTGGACGAAGTCAATGTTGTTTTTGCTTGCGTCTTCAGAAAGAGATTCTGATTTTCAAATGGTCTTGCTGATGTTGAGAATTTGATTGGTTCGGAAAGTAGGGTATTAGAGAAGTGAATGGTAGAAGTGAGGATTTCAGGTAGACAGGAATTAAACTTGGGTGAGACATTTAATTAAAGTTAATTGTCTTTTTTAGTTAAATGATAATTTAGTTCTATCAAAACTTACGAACATTTTATATAATTCGTACAATAACACAATTTCACGAAAATAAAGTCAATGGGATTCATATGGATGTCGTCGTCGTTTTGGAATTGATTCGAAGTAATTTGGTGCTAATGGAGATTTTTGTCTAATTTTAAACACCCGTTTAAAATTAGATGAAATCAATGAAAAATCATCGAATAAAATCAGGTGAGTAATTCTCACTCAAGAATTCTATTTAAATTATTTCTATCGTTAAAAATAATTTGTCGATTGTTTGGTTACATTTAATTATTTTGTGGCTATATAAATATATTAGTTATTTAGGATTGGTTGTGGTTATTATATATATATTGGTGATTGGATAGTTCCTACAGTACCATTAGCGGATGCCCGCAGTATCATTAGCGGATGACCATATACGCCCCACGCTATGATAGTGGATGAACTTCTATACCGTGATATTCTGCCAAGAAGCAAAATGGGTATTATTTATGTTGGCTAACGTCTGTGAATGCAGGAAAACAGGTTGGAGGGATCCGACTGGATTCCTAAAAAAAAATTATTATTTGTTTGTTTGTTTGTATTCATATATATTATCATATATGATGTGTTATAAAACCCGTGATTTGATAATTGAGTGTTTTGGATGTTTATATATCACTGGGCAAAAATGTTAATTTATAAAAATATTGTAAAATGGAGTTTGAGATTTAAAAGGAAAATTCTATTTTTCTAAAATAGAATTTGAATTTCGAATGGGCTAAGAAATATTTACTTGTTTTGAAAAATATAAACAAGTGTCGAATTTATAAACGGTGTTTATAAATTAAATAATACAGGAAATTGAAGTAAATTTATAAATGGCGTTTACAAATAAACGGGAAATGATTTTCATTGAATAATCAGGGAATTGAAGTGAAGTTATAAACGATGTTTATAAATTGAATAATGTGGGGAATCGAAATGAATGTATAAATGGTGTATATAAATAAAATGGATAACTGGGAAAGTTAAATTCAAATGTGAATTTAAAAATATGAATTGGAAATCATTTTAAATAGAAAACGATGAAATCTATTTGAATGTTCGGAGTGGAAATTTAATTGGATAATTAAGTTAGATTATACTGAGTTTATAAAATAAATTACTTTAAGAAGGAATATTAGAACTAAATTAATTAGGGACTAATATTTAAATTAAATATTAAAATAGATTCTATGTTATATATGGATAAGTTAAAATAAATAAAATATTCCAAAATAAGATTTTGTTTCAAAAGTAGAATTTTTGGAATGAAGCTCGTTTTATTATATAAACAACGAAGTTGGATTTATAAACAATATTTTTAAATCTGGTGAAGTAGATTATCATTGGATAATTTAGAGTTTAAAGTTGAAAATATAAAGTGAAAATAGAAATTGAAATTAGAAAATGAAAATAGAAGTTGAAAATCGAAATTGAAAGTAGAAATTGAATATAGAATTTTAAATCATTTAGTAGGAACGACGAAATATATTTCAAAATGCGGATTGTAAATAGAATTGAAATAAATCCAAAGGATTTATATTTTATCTCCAAAAGAATTGGAATATTATATATAAGATAGACTTGAAAATAAAATTTACAATTGAGTTATGAAAATTGACGATTCAGAAAAATCGAATTGTTTAACTTAGATTTGGAAAGCCGATCTTATATATATATATAAAATATATTAGAATGGAAGTGAAATTTATATATAAACAAAGTTTAAAATGTTTATATATTAAATATAATTAAAACGAACTCTCCGTAGCACAATAGTTCGTAAATTGGCGTTTCGAACTTCAATTGAGTATACAGAACTCAATTTAAGTCAGAATTCTGTGAAACAAGAATCGTCGGGACCAGTTTGATAATAGTTTTCTATTGGAAAAGAAAATTCCGAATTTCGTCGAATATATTTTTAGTTATATCAAAATCAAATTTTCAGAAAAACAGCGCCATAACCATTATAAAACCATAATGGTTTATTTAATTAAATATAAGGGTTTTAGTCGTATAAAACTTAGATATACATTAGAAAAATCCAGACTTGAGTTGTAAAATATATCTGAACTCAAGTGGAGTAATGATTTGATTTTTGAAACAAAAATCAGATTTTTAATTATTGAATAGAATTAACTAATTTGAATAGTAATTAGTTAATGAGATTTTGAATTGATATTGGGCTTTGAATAAGTGAATTCGATTTGGAAATTTATATTTGAAATCGAAAAGGAAACTTGAATTGAAATTGGAATTCAATTTGGTTATAAGCAAGTTAATATTTTATTTGAACATTTTATGTTCAAACAAACAAGTGAAACAGGAAAATATAGCTAATTAGAAAATAAATTAGAGAATTGGGTTAAGACGAATGGATTGAGTTGAAACCAAATGGAAATATTTGGATATGTGTTAGACAGGTATAGAATGAAGTATATGAAGATTTTAATTTGTGTGCCCGACAAAATGGTACACGTTTAAATTCCATAAGAGGTTTTATGCGCCGAATCGGCAAGCCACTTGGCTTTTTGATTTTCTTTTTGAATGGAAAGGGCCTAGAGAGGCGAGTTGAGGTTTGAACGATCGACCGGTACAAAGGAGGTTATGGTGAATTTTTCTGGAAATTTAAGGAGTTCGAATATTTTTAAGAAAATTCGATTATTAGAAATCAATGTATCGATATATATAATTTGATAATGAAAGGTACTTAAAAATAGAATATTATAAACAAATAGAAAATCTACAATTAAAGCTGGTCAAATGAGAAAGAGAAACGTATGCGTGTTTAAAAATGAATAATTGTTTTTTTTATGTTGATTATTCGACGTAAGTGGTCTTCTCCATTTTGAAGTTAAGGATATTTTCAGTCAAGGTATGAGAGGTAGTTATACCCCAACTTGATTGATTTCATTTTTAACCAATAAATAGCAAGATCTTGTCTCAAAGAGAAATGTTTGAATAAGAGTTAGTTGAATGCAGTGTTTTGGGTTGTTGTAACGATGTTTTACACAACATTCGTTTTAACCCAAGGAAGTGGAATTTTGGAAATATAATAATAAATATTTCCTAAGACTAAAAATGAACTGGCGTGAAAGAGATAAGTAAGTGGAATGTTCTCCAATTATAAATAAAAGATATTTTCTACGTATAGAAAATAAATGAAGGCGATATACGAAAATGTTTTTCCAAATAGCGAAAAGGCCAAGATGATTATTGAAAATATTTGGTTAACAAATATTGGTAAGGAAACGAAGAAGTGATTTAATTAATGAAATATTAATTAAGAGGCCCAATGATTTGTTTGATGGTTGGAATGTTTGTTTATTTTTCTTTGATAGTTAAATAACCGACTATCGAAGTGTTTGACAATATCGTTGTCAATATGGACAGATCAGTTGGATTATTATCCGTGAACCACTCCGTATTGGCAGTAGCGTTGCGAATCAGATTATATGATGATAATCGAAGACAGAGTAAAGTGCAAGGACTTTTTCTATTAATGGAAATTGTGCCTTCGGTTTCGTTCAATCCCAGAACGAACGTATATGGACTAATGTCTGACAGAGTATCTCCAATGATTGAATATGTTAGTCTGTATAAATATATATGGTGGCAGAGGATTTATTCTCTTAGCATAATATCCAGAATATATTTATGCAAATCAATTAATGATTAACGGATCTGAAAATGTGGCATTCGAAGTGATTGTGCTATCAATGAATGATAAGAAATCGTAGCCTCAGGCCTCAACAACCGGGAAATGACAAAAATCGGGCAGGCAGCATGGCTATGTGGGTTGCTCCCATTAGGGTGTATAATCACCTATCTAGAGAAATTCCTTTTACTTCTTTAATCTATCGATGTTGTCCCTTTTCGGGAAATGTTTGCTGATTCCAACCGTTGGTGATATACATTCGATACACTCAAGCGAAATGAGTGGTCGGTCATGTGTGGGCCGGGTTGCAAGATGTTCTTATTGAACCCAGTGTATTCCCCTCTAAAGATATACTATCGGCAGGTGGTTCCATACCTTGTCATGTTGGAAATCCGATCTCCAATAAGCGTCATGCGGTTTTTGATTTTATATTATATATGGAGCGTGAGATACAAGCGTTCTGCTAGATTCTATTTATTTGATGTAGACATTATTATAATATCACTGGATTTGATATAAAAAATATTTTGGGTTATCGTAAGGTAAAAACCATCCGTGTTTATGTGTGGATTGGTCTTACGATTATCATTTCTTTCAAAAGGATTTTTAAAGTTAAACAAATGATTGGAGTTTACTCACACCAGTCCCATAACTGACCTAGAGTTTATTTTGTTTGTTTTCCCTAAACTCTTGGGTGCCCAAATTTGTACGGGCAGTCAAGTAGTCATGATTTTTCAGATTCACTTGGAAGAGCTTGAAGTAGGAGGCTTCACCAGTTAGTTATAGACTATCATATTTCCGTTGTGTACTATGTTGTATCTGGAAACAGGTGTTTATAACCATTCCAGGAATAACTGTTGTGCTCTGATAACGGTATGTATATACAGTTACTGATTTGTATTTCAAAAGTTATGCTATTTAATATATTTTATTCGTTCCGCTGTGAGATGTGTTCTTCGTTTTTCTTCTATTCTAACTCTTCTTTCTTTCTATTCCTCATCCTCTAACTTCTTTATAATAATGATTCGTATTTCTGTGCAATTTGGGTTGGACGTGTGGTATTATTAGTCAACTCAGATAGTACGGATTTGCGGGTCATTACAGTCGGTATCAGAGCTTAGGTTGAGCGAATACCTAGGCTTTGGTGGGGTTATGCTCATTAGAGATAGGGTCAGTAGTATCCTAGAATGAGTTGAGTGTATATATACGAGAGCGCGTATTTGTTAATTGATTAAAACAATTGTTTTATATTGTGTTGGCTAGTCTGTTGAGTGGTTTATGAACTCTTATCAGATCGTGGGACGCCACGAAGTCGATAGGAATTTCTAAATACTTGAACAGAGCAATTTGACACAGTATTGTTTTAAATTGGGTAAATGGAATAATTTTACCCAAAATTCTATTTTGACGTAGAAGGAATAATTTTCTGAAATTATTATCATATATGGATGAGTTGGTTGCTAATATTATAGTAAGATAATATTATAAAATTGGAATGGTTATATATAACCAAATAGAATTTGTATAATAGTAAAATATACATATGAGATGAATTAAAATTAAATTCAAAACAAAATTTGGAATTTAGATCCTGGGAAGTTGGAAAATATTTTCTGAAGTATATTGAAATAATATAGCTTTGGTTTGAAAAGATTTTTGAATAAAAATTAGCTTGAAAAGGATTTTGAATGGGTTTTGAAATTGTTTAAGCACTGAACTCACTTCAGTGGCTGGAAAATAATTCTAATGAGAACTGCAGCTTCATCAGTGTTCATTTTAGAGTTACTAAGTGATAAATTGCTACCTTAGAAAAGTTTTGATGGAAATTTGTTTGAAAGAGAACAAGTTGATTTGAAAATTCAAATGTTCTGAATTTGAGATGGAAATAAATATATGTTTATGTGATTCCAAAGGATTTGAAATGAAAACTCGGGATTTGAATTCTTGAATTTAAATTTTAACTTAAGTAAGTTAAATAAATTAAAGTGAATAAATTGACTAAAATCAATATAAATAGATTAATGGAATACATGTGTAACATGAATTGACTATAAATCATTCAGACTAAATGAATGCAAACATATATGGAGTGCCATATGAATGAGAAACCAAATGTTTTGGTAGAATAATATTTTTTAAAATACAAAGAGTTGAGTTTCAGCATAAATGGAGTTTGAAAAGTAACGGGTTCGTACTATTTTTCTACGTTAGTAATTTCGGGGACGAAATTCTTTTAAGAGGGGAAGAATGTAACGACCCGGATTTTTGGTATGTTAATTTTAAATATTTAATATTTGTTTTAAATATTTAGTTGATAATATAAATTAATTTTTATATTGAGTTATCGATTTAATAATCGAATATAATTTAATTTAGATATATCAAATTATTGTAATTCGAAATATAATTGAAATCGAAGTTAAAAACTGAACCAAAATGATTCAGAGGATAAGTAGGAATTTTATTTGGTATATATGATAATAAATAATAATTTATTATCAAAGAATTTGTGGTTTTCGAATTTAAATTATATTATATTAATTTAATATGGTTTATATGTTGAAATTAAATTTCAGAATATTTTCTGTTGAGTTTAGAATAGGGTTATTATATTGAAATGTTGGTCGGCATGCTAGAATAGCGGTTCGTGATTTAAATTAATGGACGCCGAGATATTTGATTATGGATAGGTTCGAAATCAAATCGATATCCATCAAAAAAGAATAAAAATCACTTTATATTGAATCGTATTAAATACGAGATCAAATCGAAGTCAAAACAAAATCTAATCAGGTTAAATCAACATCAAATCGAAATTTAAAGCCATGTACTTATCCTACCCTACATCCCTTAATGATCAAGTATTGTTTGTGCATAAATTCGCACTCTTTCCTCCTATTCTCATTAGTAGATCCGAACACTTCAAGGAGAAAACAAAATGGCCATTTCCCCATTCATCATAAGCCGTGTTTTCCCATTCCTCAAATTAAATCATTTCTGAAAGAAAAGAAAAAGAAGAAGTCGAATTGGATTCCGCAGTTGAATCGAAGGATGCGGTTTTGGTTTTGAATGGGGAGGATTCGATCTTTCATCAAAATGGAAGTCATGAAGTCGGTTAGGGTTCGATGCTCACTCCTGCACCTCGAGTGGACTGTGCGATGGTGTAGAGTTCGACTTTGGGATGGGCTCTCGTGGTAGGGTTAGCAACACGAAGGGATTTGGGGTTCGAGTTCCAACTCAGCGAGGTCAGTGAGGGGCGGAAGAGGCGCGATGGGAATAAGGATATCGCGATTTGTGAAGGGGGTCGATCTGAATGTTGGTGGTTGCGTTGTCTTGGGAAGTTAGGTGCTGAGATTGGCAAGGAAGAAGGGTGCGCTGAAGGTTGTGGTTGTGTAGGAGTTCGATGATGAATATTAGTGATGGTCAGTGATCGGAAAAGGAGAAGTTTGAAGTTGTCCAGGTGTTGTGTTTTTGGAAGATGAAGTCCGAAGTCCATTGTGGTTGATTGTTTTAAGTTTTGTTGTGGGGTTTCAACCTCGATGCTATGTGAAGTTGGGTGAGAGGGCACTGGGAGTTGGACGAAGTCAATGTTGTTTTTGCTTGCGTCTTCAGAAAGAGATTCTGATTTTCAAATGGTCTTGCTGATGTTGAGAATTTGATTGGTTCGACAAGTAGGGTATTGTAGAAGTGAATGATAGAAGTGAGGGTTTCAGGCAGATAGGAATTAAACTTAGGTGAGACATTTAATTAAAGTTAATTGTCTTTTTTAGTTAAATGATAATTTAGTTCTATCAAAACTTACGAACATTTTATATAATTCGTACAAAAGCACAATTTCACGAAAATGAAGTCAATGGGATTCATATGGATGTCGTCGTTTTTGGAATTGATTCGAAGTAATTTGGAGCTAATGGAGATTTTTGTCTAATTTTAAACACCCATTTAAAATTAGATGAAATCAACGAAAAATCATCGGATAAAATCAGGTGACTAATTCTCACTCAAGAATTCTATTTTAATTATTTTTATCGTTAAAAATAATTTATTGGTTGTTTGGTTGCATTTAATTATTTTGTGGCTATATAAATATATTAGTTATTTAGGCTTGGTTGTGGTTATTATATATATATTGGTGATTGGATAGTTCCCGCAGTACCATTAGCGGATGCCCGCAGTATCATTAGCGGACGACCCTATACGCCCCCACGCTATGATAGTAGATGACCTTCTGTACCGCGATATTCTGCCATGAAGCAAAATGGGTATTATTTATGTTGGCTAACGTCTGTGGATGCAGGAAAACAGGTTGGAGGGATTCGACTGTATTCCTCAAAAAAAAAAAAATTGTTTGGTTGTTTGTATTCATATATATTATCATATATGGTGTGTTATAAAACCCGTGATTTGATAATTGAGTGTTTTGGATGTTTAAATATCACTCGGCAAAAATGTTAATTTATAAAAATATTGTGAAAAGGGATTTTGAGATTTAAAAGGAAAATTCTATTTTTCTAAAATAAAATTTGAATTTCGAATGGGCTAAGAAATATTTACTTGTTTTGAAAAATATGAACAAGTGTCGAATTTATGAACGGTGTTTATAAATTAAATAATACAGGAAATTGAAGTAAATTTATAAATGGTGCTTATAAATAAACGAGAAATGATTTTCATTGAATAATCAGGGAATTGAAGTGAATTTATAAACGATGTTTATAAATTGAATAATGTGGGGAATTGAAATGAATGTATAAATGGTGTATATAAATAAAATGGATAATTGGGAAAGTTAAATTCAAATGTGATTTTAAAAATATGAATTGGAAATCGTTTTAAATAGAAAACGATGAAATCTATTTGAATGTTCGGAGTGGAAATTTAATTGGATAATTAAGTTAGATTATACTGAGTTTATAAAATAAATTACTTCAAGAAGGAATATTAGAATTGAATTAATTAGAGACTAATATTTAAATTAAATATTAAAATAGATTCTATGTTATATATGGATAAGTTAAAATAAGTAAAATATTCCAAAATAAGATTTTGTTTTAAAAATAGAATTTTTGGAATGAAGCTTGTTTTATTATATAAACAACGAAGTTCGATTTTTTTTAAATCTAGTGAAATAGATTATCATTGGATAATTTAGAGTTTAAAGTTGAAAATTGAAAGTTGAAAATAGAAAGTGAAAATAGAAATTGAAATTAGAAAGTGAAAATAGAAGTTGAAAATAGAAATTGAAAGTAGAAATTGAATACAGAATTTGAAATCATTTAGTGGGAACGACGAAATATATTTCAGAATGCGGATTGTAAACAGAATTGAATTAAATCCAAAGGATTTATATTTTATCTCCAAAAGAATTGGAACATTATATATAAGATAAACTTGTAAATAAAATTTACAATTAAGTTATGAAAATCGACGATTTAGAAAAATCGAATTGTTTAACTTAGATTTGGAAAGCCGATCTTATATATATATAAAATATATTAGAATGGAAGTGAAATTTATATATAAACGAAGTTTAAAATGTTTATATATTAAATATAATTAAAACGAACTCGCCGCAGCACGACAGTTCATAAATTGGCGTTTCGAACTTCAATTGAGTATACATAACTATATTTAAGTCGGAATTCTTTGAAACAAGAATCGTCGGGAATGGTTTGATAATAGTTTTCTAATGGAAGAGAAAATTTCGAATTTCGTCGAATATATTTTTAGTTATTTCAAAATCAAATTTTCAGAAAAACAGCGCCATAACTATTATAAAACCATAATGGTTTATTTAATTAAATATAAGGGTTTTAGGCAAATAAAACTTAGATATACATTAGAAAAATCCAGACTTGAGTTGTAAAATATATCTGAACTCTAGTGGAGTAATGATTTTATTTTTGAAACAGAAATCAGATTTTTAATTATTGAATAGAATTAACTAATTTGAATAGTAATTAGTTAATGAGATTTTGAATTGATATTGGGCTTTGAATAAGTGAATTCGATTTGGAAATTTATATTTGAAATCGAAAAGGAAACTTGAATTGAAATTGGAATTCAATTTGGTTATAAGCAAGTTAATATTTTATTTGAACATTTTATGTTCAAACAAAGAAGTGAAACAAGCAAATATAGCTAATTAGAAAATAAATTAGCGAATTGGGTTAAGACGAATGGATTGAGTTGAAACCAAATGGAAATATTTGGATATGTGTTAGACAGGTATGGAATGAAGTATATGAAGATTTTAATTTGTGCGCCCGACAAAAAGGTACATGTTTAAATTCCATATGAGGTATTATGCGCCGAATCGGCAAGCCACTTAGCTTTTTGATTTTCTTTTTGAATGGAAAGGGCCTAGAGAGACAAGTTGAGGTTTGAACTATCGACTGGTACAAAGGAGGTTATGGCGAATTTTTCTGGAAATTTAAGGAGTTAGAATATTTTTAAGAAAATTTGATAGTTAGAAATCAATGTATCGATATATATAATTCGATAAGGAAAAGGTACTTAAAAATAGAATATTGTAAACAAAAAGAAAATTTACAATTAAAGCTGGTCAAATGAGAAAGTGAAACGTATGCGAGTTTAAAAATGAATAATTAGTTTTTATGATGTTGATTATTCGAGGTAAGTGGTCTTGTCCGTTTTGAAGTTAAGGATATTTTCAGTAAAGGTCTAAGAGGTAGTTATACCCCAACTTGATTGTTTTCATTTTTAAGTGATAAATAGCAAGATCCAGTCTCGAAGAGAAATGTTTGAACAAGAGTTAGTTGAATGCAGTGTTTTGGGTTGTTGTAACGATGTTTTACACAACATTCATTTTAACCAAGGAAGTGGAATTTTGGAAATATAATAATAAATATTTCCAAAGTCTAAAAATGAACTGCCGTGAAAGAGATAAGTAAGTGGAATGTTCTCCAGTTATAAATAGAAGATATTTTCTATGTATAGAAAATAAAAGAAGGCGATATACGGAAATGTTTTTCCAAATAGCGAAAAGGCCAAGATGATTATTGAAAATATTCGGTTGACAAATATTGGTAAGGAAATGAAGAAGTGATTTAATTAATGAAATATTAATTAAGAGACCCGGTGATTTGTTTGATGGTTGGAATGTTTGTTTATTTTTCTTCGATAGTTAAATAACCAACTATCGAAGTGTTTGCCAATATCGTTGTCAATATGGAGAGACCGGTTGGATTATTATCCGTGAACCACTCCGTTTGGCAGTAGCGTTGCGAATCAGATTATATGAAGATGATCGTAGATGGAGTAAAGTGCAAGGACTTTTTCTATTAATGGAAATTGTGCCTTCGGTTTCGTTCAATCCTAGAACGAACGTATATGGATGAATGTCTGGAAGAGTATCTCCAATGATCGAATATGTTAGTCTGTATAAATATATATGGTGGCGGAGGATTTATTCTCTTAGCATAATATCCAGAATATATTTATGCAAATCAATTAATGATTGACGGATCTGACAATGTGGAATTCAAAGTGATTGTGCTATCAATGAATTATAAGAAATCGTAGCCTCAGGCCTCAACAACCTAGAAATGACAAAAATCTGGCAGGCAGCATGGCTATGTGGGTCGCTCCCATTAGGGTGTATAATCACCTATCTAGAGAAATTCCTTTTACTTCTTTAATCTATCGATGCTGTCCCTTTTCGGGAAACGGTTGCTGATCCCAACCCTTGGTGATATACATTCGATAAACTCAGGCGAAATGAGTGGTCGGTCATGTGTGGGCCCGGTTGCAAGATGTTCTTATTGAACCCAATGTATTCCCCTCTAAAGATATACTATCGGCAGGTGGTTCCATACCTTGTCATGTTGGAAATCCGATCTCCAATAAGCGCCATGTGGTTTTTGATTTTATATTATATATGGAGCGTGAGATGCAAGCGTTCCGCTAGATTCTATTTATTTGATGTAGACATTATTATAATATCACTGGATTTGATATAAAAAATATTTTGGGTTATTGTAAGGTAAAAAACATCCGTGTTTATGTGTGGATCGGTCTTACGATTATCATTTCTTTCAAAAGGATTTTTAAAGTTAAACAAATGATTGGAGTTTACTAACACCAGTTCCATGACTGACCCAGAGTTTATTTTGTTTGTTTTCCCTAAAATCTTGGGTGCCCAAATTTGTACGGGCAATCAAGTAGTCGGGATTTTTCAGATTCCCTTGGAAGAGCTGGAAGCAGGAGGCTTCACCCGTTAGCTATAGACTATCATATATTCGCTGTGTACTATGTTGTATTTGGAAACAGGTGTTTATAACCATTCCAGGAATAACTTTGTGCTCTGATAATGGTATGTATATACAGTTACTGATTTGTATTTCAAAAATTATGTAATTTAATATGTTTTATTCATTCCGTTGTGAGATGTGTTCTTCGTTTTTCTTCTATTCTAACTTTTCTTTCTTTCTATTCCCCATCCTCTAACTTCTTTCTAATAATGATTCGTATTTCGGTGCAATTTGGGTTGGACGTGTGGTATTATTAGTCAACTCTGACAGTACAGATTTGCGGGTCGTTGCACGGTGTGACGACCAAAACTTCCCGGCCATCCTGAACCGAATAAGAAGACGGATCGTTTGAGAACATGACGCATCAGAACACAAAACAAGAGAACATTTCATTGCTATTACAACAATTTACATCAGAGTACAAGATATCAGAGTACGAATAAAAAATATATAGTGAAAAATATCAAAGACTAATAATACAAAGCAGCGGAAATATAATAATGTAGTGGAAAACATCAACTACCACTACTGAAAGAAATATACGGATATAAATCATTCCATAGTATAGCTCCAGTCGTAATCCAGGATCCTGTGAAAAGAAATACCTGTAAACCAAAACTACTAGCTCCCCGTGTGGAAAATATGGGCACCCAAAGTTTAGGTGGGAAACAATAAACTCTGAGCCAGTCATGGGACTGGTGTGAGAACCAAAATAGTTATTAAATTTATTTTAAAGTTTGGTAAATCACAGGCCCACGCCGTATGACACGAAACGTGCTTACGTCGATGAATACCAGTGCCTATAAACAACAACACAATGCTAAAAGGAAAAATGAAGCTATTATAAGACCCAGGTCCTATTGCACAATGCAACACAAGCCAAAGGATATAGTTTTACCTTGTAATAACCAAACATGCTTGATACACGAAATTTATCTTTTATTATTATAAGTGCAAAGTGTAGAAATCAACTTCGAATATAAATGTATCAATCTTAGACAACATAGTACCCCATCCTATTATGTCATCATATAAGTTTACAACTAAAACTAAAAAGTCGCATATTGGAAATTGAGTTTCCATCTATGAACCAAGGCTAGGGATCTTCCTCAACCGAATTTGAGACAATCTAGCACCATGACTCGTGGACAAAATACATCGACCCTTAGGAGCGCCAGGGTAGGTCAACCGTCACTGATTAGGTTTAGTCCTGAACAATACATTTCCCAGTCCTTTGTGACCTAAAATCGGGTGTCGACCATCAAGGGCCTTAGTATGGCCATATCTGAGGTACCTCTCTATCCATCATCCAACATCCACATAAGTAAATGTTTGGGCTCTATACCATGACATCGCTCCTATCTAGAAAGAAACGCATGTCCTGTATTTCTATGCGGTCCTTCATCCCGTTTTTGGTTCATATCGTGGTATGAAACTCACGAATTAATGCTATACACAAAGCTAGGCTATATTAAAGCTATGCTTTTATCATCAACCACAAAGCTCTTCTTTTCAACAAAAGCTTTGATCCATGCATCTCAACATGCCACATTGTCAATTCATACCATACAACTGATGTCTACCGATATACAACCTTTGTGCTCGTACGTCTCAAAGGAGAGCGTTAGGCAAAGAGAATCAATTCTCCGCCACCAAACAGATATATATTTAGTAGAGATCAATGAATACAGCGCGAAGTACAATATCAGACATACAATCCATTTGCAAGTCCATTTTAGGTCTGAACGAAACCTGAGGCACCTTATTCCCCTCCCATATGTCCAATACAGAAGGGAGAGGCCCTAACATACTCGGTCGATCTCCAAGTATGTATGGACGACCACCACTTATTAACTCGTCTTGGGTGTACATTATAATCAAGACATAAGTAATCATCCTAATGATGTGAAGATCTCCGGTCTTCAACCACCATCTTCAAATTTTTGACTTTTAATCATCGTATCAGTTATTCATAATGGGTTAAACCCAGTCTTCCAGAGTAACTCGTGTATCTTATAATCAAGTGATATAAAAACTCATCATACGCCTCGTTCCAATGCAGAATATTCTTTTATTCAAATATTCAATATACTGGGAATTACTCCCACAAATATTATCAAAGATTTATTTCATTTAAACCTCTTGTTTAAATCTTCACTTTGGAAACCATTTCAAAAGATTTTGTATTATCTTTTCACAACTTAAACAAAATTAAGGCTTATCAACTAGTCGGGATTAACGAGCCTTACCAAAGTAATAATTCATTTTATTATCCCACTCCCAACCTATTCATTACATGGAGCAAAACTGGTAGTACTTCATGTCTAGCACCCATTGTCTTATCGGTAAAATTAATTACCATTTAACGTTCAAATCTAATTAAACATTTAACTATCGCATGGAGTAAAACTGGTGATACTCCATTTCGAATATTTCTTGAATTCGGTAAATTTAATTACCTCATTCACATTTCAGTCTAATTAAAAATTCATTAAAAATCCATTTAGTTTTAATCTCAAATATCATTACTTAATGATTATTCAACTTTAGGAAATCAATCATGTCTTTAACTAGGTTAAAGAACGAATGTCATTTAAAACACCGTTAACAATAAACCAGAAATCATCTTCCATTTAATATGGAATCTTCGCGGAAATCAAATCAGTCGTAATCAATATGAATTTCCATATCAGACTAATACTATAAGTGGAATAACGACAAAGCCTTTTAAATTCAATAAATAGTAAAGTTCTTCCTTTATAGAAGCTCATCTCGAATATTACTAAATCGAATTCCATTTAATTCCAATTTAATTGGTTAAATCGGAAAACTTCACTTTGGAATATTTCCATTAAATCTTAACTAAAAGATTTGTAAATTCTAAATCTTAATTTTACTTCTAACTGGGTTTAAGAACTAATACTATTCAAACCATCATTCATAATGAACCCAAAATCAAACTTCAATTCAACTCCAATTAAATTAATTAATTGGAAAACTTCATTAATCTTAGCTAAAAAAATTATTCTTTTCTCAACCGGGTTTACGAACTGTATAATTAAAGATACCATTCACAACAAACCCAAAATCCAATTTGATGTTAAATACAAGACTCTGAATAGAGATCATATTGACTTATATTCAACATCCAATTCTAGAACCAACAGATGTCGTATTGGGAATAATGATATCTATACCTTCTGAATTCCTCAACGATATCCGTATAATTACAGAATTGAATATCTCAGATATTCGAAGATAATTCCCATTCAAATCCTTTCGAATTTATATATTGGTAATTCTGGTCATGTTAAAACCATTACGATTCTTTCCTGTTCTTTTACTCAAATTGGTAAACAACTTATTTAGATAAAAATATCTTTTATCTTTCCAAGGCGTGGAATATTTCATCCAAAATCATTTATTATGATTTATCATAATTTATTCATATTTTTAATTTTATTAAGGCCTTTACAGTCGATTTCAAATATCGACCACCGAATTGCATCCATAGCGACCTTTTCCAAAACTGATTTGGACATATTTTAAAATCTAACTATTAGGTTTTAAATCTCTTATTATCATTTGAAAGATCTTTTCGATACGGACTGAACAATTCTGGTTTTAGGAGAATCTGATGGTCAGATCTCCCATTACAATAATTCGAAGTTACGGGTTGAACTTCGCGAACTATCGCTGCGGGACACGTCCTATTCAAACCCGAATCGATTTAGAATTAAAAAATAAAACCGAACATGCTTTCAACAATATTTTACAAATTATCTAAAATATTTTCAACTACCATTTGAAATTTTATTTCAATCATTTTACTTCAAAATCAAATATCTTCATTTTAAGCCATTATATTATATTTAATAGATTTATTCAATTTCTATTAAAAACGTATTTTATAAAAAAATTATAATCTCATTTAAAAACGGTTTCAACTTCCATTCCAATTTTAAATCAAAATCAAACATCCCATATTATTATAATGCGAAAATAATAATTTCCAAAACATCAAACTTTGAAATCCTTTTTTCCAACATTCATTATAAAAATGAATAAAATCGATAAATAAAAAAAATCCGTTCGAGTTAAAATGACATTTATTTATTCAACTCGACTTCATATTTCAATACTTTCATGTCCATCCAAAATCGGACATCAAAATCTTATTTTGATTCTTCAGTGAATGTTATATTAAAATATTCGTTTATTCCGAATTGAAATGAGATTCAACCAACTACCATATAATTTTAGTTATATGGATTTCATACATCGCATGTATTCAACAATAGTGATAAATAACTATTAAACATCCAATTCACATCCAGAGTGCATCTACAACTGTATTAACATTAAATAATTAAATAACGCTTATAACGATCTGTCAATCGATTGATTGACACACAACTACACATAAGGTGAACATAAACAAGCCGTTTGACTTCTAAATGGACGTTTAAAACAGTTTTAACTTCGTTTTTAACATGTTAATTATTTCAAAATCACATTCGAATCATAACACAAATAATCATCTTTCTGGTTTGCAAATAACTATGATGTGAGCTACCACATACCGTATAGCAATTTGTGATAATTAAATCAAATATAAATCAGCATAGGCAATCAATATATATTCAGTTATAAAATAGAATAAATGTACAAATATTTAAGTGAGAGAGTTCTCACACTGATCGGTTCTGAAATCGTTAAAAAAATTCTTGTTTTGATTAAATTAAAAGTGTGTTTTATTTTATCAAAATCTGCAACTAACCCCGTTTCTGTTCCAATCAGTTCCATAGCGTAGATCACGTCTTCACGGTTCCAACGCAACGAACGACACTCAATTCTGAAGTCGTATGAGTAAGATATGATATTCTATAGGTTAATTACATTTTTAGTTCAACCTAAGATAATTTAAATTTTAATTAATCACCATTTATACTAATCACGTCATTAGTTTTTTTTAAAAACCCGTCATCTTCTTTATTTGCCTGGACGAAATATCGAACCCTTCCACAAACCCTAACTCCAAAACGCACGCCTCCTCGAACGATCGGACCATGATAAGAATAGCCCACCCAAAACGCCGTCTTGATGCCATGCTCTCCATTGAACCTGACACCCCCCAGATCCTCTAAAAATCATTTGAACGACGACGCTTCACAAGAGAAGTTCGGCCACCACGAGGCTCTAAACAAAATCATAGTCGTTGAAGTCCAAGAACTCAAGGTGCTTAAGATTTTTGTAGTTGTAAGTGTTTTAATTTAATGCATGGATTCAGATAAATCGGAGAGGGAAAATTGTGAGTTTGTGGCCATTGAAAGTGTTGATGGCGGCTTTTACTCGGTTTGACCATGCAAAAAGAAATAGGGTTGTTGACTAATCAGGATGTGTGTGTGTGTGTATATATATATATATTTAATATTATTTTAATTCTTAAACATGAAGTTTTAACACCGAACTCCAAACGGACCCCAACGACTTCCGCTTCTAGCCAAATACCCCCATTCCGGACACAATGAGATATGTTTCGTAAGCTGATTCGATCAGTTTTTATCAAAATTAAAATATAAATCAATATAACATTCAAAATCGATTTTCAACATACGTTTTAATTTTTCACGACCACATACTAACTCCAAAAATTACGAAATTTGGAATCTAGCTATGTTTTACAAATACATTTCTAATAGACCCGGTTTCTTCAAATTTGAACACCGTTTGAAAAATGGATTTTAACTAGCTTATTAAATTATAACTGAAATTCAACATGCGTTTAAATTTGCTATGCTCACATACTAATTCCAATTGACTTGATACTTAAACCTGACAATAATTTGATGTTCCAGATCCAACAAACTTAGTTTTGTTGAAAACAGAGATCGTTTGCAAAATGACCATTTTTAAGGGCTTATATAGTGTTAAAAATAATAAATTCCATAGCGAGTGTTAGAAATTTTAATTTGGACATAACTTACAATTTATAATACGAAATCTAAATTTCTTACATTCGTTAGAAAGATATTATTGAATAGACCCTAATTTTTCTTGTTTTACGGAAATCCGACCTATTTTGAATTTTGTACATTCATTTAAAATTCAAAACTAAAATTTCAAACTACCACGATGTTACGCGTTCAATTTGTAATTATATAAATTTATATGTTGAAACTTATTTTTAAATTAATTCTTAGTCGTTTATTCTTAAAATAAATCATTTAAAATATTTATTTTGTATTAAAATCAATTGAAAATAAATTTTAAATTAGTTCCAAAATTCAAGGTTTTGCACCCGGGAACGATTATGTTGGATCCAACCGTAAGGTGACAATATATTCGGTACACTCAAGCGAAATGAGTGGCCGGTCATGTGTGGCCGAGTTGCAAGATGTTCTTGTTGAGCCCAGAGTATTCTTTTCAAGATATTATACACTATCGGAAGGTTGTTCCATACATTTTCGTAGTTAGAAATCATTATCCACAAGCGCCAAGCGGTTTTGTTTGTATACTATGTAGTAGAATGTGAGATGCAAGCATTCTTCTAGATTCCAAATTATATTTGGAAAACCTTAGACATTATCATAATATCTGGTTTCAATATATAAAACGTTTTGGTTCTCATAAGGTAAAAAACCTGTACTAACGGTGTGGTCTTATGAGATACTTTTTATTTCTTATCTTGTTTTAAAATCGTTTACTCATACCAGACCTCTGACTGACCCATAGTTTGTTTTTCTGTGTTTTCCCTAAACTCTTAGGTACTCTAACACTTGTTATGAGTAGACAAGTGAACCAGGTATTGACTTAAACTTTTGGAATAGCTGTATGGCAAGGTTACGCAAGTTGGTCTATATATATTATATATATGAAGTCTACAAGCTGGTTATCAAAAAAAAAATAGATGTATAATTATGAAGTTCGTAAGTTGTTATGGGTATGTAACCATATATGTGATGTACTGTACTCTAATGTATTATGACTCTGATGTATAATAGTATGTGATATTATATTTTGTTTAAATTCCGTGTGAGATTCTGATGTTTTCTTAGTTATATATTGTATCTATTTCTTATTCTTAAATAATGACACTACTTTCGAGGAGTTCGAAAGTTGGGCCGTTACAAATATTTATCAAATATTGACACCTTTTGAACAAGTGTCTCTAAGATGAATAATCTTAGTCTGTCACCTAACTTACGGATTGTTGTGAGGAAGGGGTTCTGTTGAATGGGCAAATTATACACTTTTAAGTTAAACCCTATATATAACGTTCTATCTCCAGTTCTATTTATATTAGGTGATTAAGGTTTACAGTATTCTCGCCTCCATGCGTAAATCGTACCCATCTACCCCTAGGTAGCCCAAGTCTAATAATCCATTTATATGTAGCTTTATGACCAATTGACCATAGTGTTTCTAGATACTACCCATAATATCTTATATATCCTCCACGATATTGCTCTATTGTCTCGCTACGAAAGAGTGTTCCAACTACGTCTATAAAAGACAGCTTCTTAAGGACTATAATACAGATGTTCCACCATTTGATAGAAAACATGGAACCGCATCTACATCAACTCGCTTCAATGCTCAGACATCCAAAATGTACCACTCGGTGCATACATTGAGGACTAACATGTAATCGTACTGTCTGCTACTTGAGCTCCACTAACAAGGCATACACTTGTATGGAACTCAATCAAGGATTTCAAAATTTGTAACGGACAACTTCGTTAGACATATAATACAGATATCTAATGTGGTATGTCTCTTTCTCCGTGGCTATAGCTCCACACTGCCCCTCTCAACTAATGAAAGATCAATTGAAATCTAATTGATCGTGCCCTACAGCAAACAATTTAAACATTTAATTAGAGTTGTCCCTTATCCAACGTCTCGATAGAGGAAGATCATTGGCCTGTTGGTTTAGCTTCAGTATTTCCCATTCTTGCTCTAATTGACGATGATGGGTATCCGAACGATTACTATCCTTACTAGGTCTTGACCACGAAGCCTGCTATCGGAGTTGAGGCAACCCTACAAACCTTTGATGGAACCACTACAAACCTGCCTCCGGAGGTGCAGCTTCATTGGGCCTACCCTCAAGGGCCATCCTAGAATATCCTCACTCCCCGTAGAAGTCTCATACTTCCTTCTAACCTCACTGAACGTCAAGTTGGACGTGCTCCCACTATATTGAAACACCTGTAGTAATGTGCTTTGTTAGGTTTTTCATCCAGAATCCCTTTGGGTTGCTTTCAAACGCACCTCACTAATTATTAGACCATATGTCCAATCTTTCTTCATGTGTTTAGATGACCTTTTCTTTTCTGATATTTCACACTGATTGATGTTTACTTCCCAATACTTCCTATTCTAGGACTTATTCATTTGCTTATTAACTTAATCCAAGATTAAAGTTTTATTCATTTTCCTCCGGAGGGGTGCGAAATTTCGTACCCCTGGACAGGGGGTGCAAATTTCCTGATATGGGATGTATTATAGGGCTCGAAAATTGCTCTTGCGGGTCCCGCTGCTCACCTACTCTCACCTACTCCCACCTAATCTCCATATTATAAATACCCCAAGCCTTGGCCTTCATTTGGATCCTTTTCCCTTGGAATTTTTGGACCTTGAGAGCTCCAAACACTCATTAATGGCTTCCAACACCTTCATCATGGCCATTGGAGATGGCACGGATAATTAAAACATGGCATGCATGTTTTCCATCAACACTTGAGCATTAACAAGAAATGTTATGCTACTTTTGAACTTTATGGACATGAGTACTAAACTTGGATATTGGTGACCAAGTCAACGCTTCTCAACGAAGAAGAAGAAGGGCAATTTAGTCAAAGTGTAGAACAAACATATATTTTGTTATTCTATTGTAACACTTTGAACTTAGCTATTGTCCAAATTTGTACAACTTTGTAATCGACCAAAGATATGATGAATGATGATTATAAAGTGGACGTAGGCATTAGTGCCGAGCCACTATAAAAGTTGTGTCTCCCCGCACTTACATTATTTACCACTTGTTTTGATAATTGTACACACATACACATTGGGTGTTCGCATGCGATAATTTTAGCCGTCAACAATTGGTTTGTGGAGTAAGTAATTTGATTGAAGATTGACATATTCCTCGTGATGTTTGTGCTAATTGCGATGGAAGAACGTTAGTGTGTTGATCGTTGAAAGTTTTCGCAGTGGGTTGTTAGCGTAATACAATTGTGTTTTTTTTATTGTTCCAGATTACCACGTATGACAAAATCATGGAAAAGTGATAAACCACGAAGAACAATTACGAGGAATTAATTTTTCCCTCGATGAACTACTACTTAGTTATCATATTTTCCTCGTAGAAAGAGTACGTGGTTAAATAAATTTAGATGCCCACCACGTAAAAGCTTTACATGGTAAAACGCCAAACCACGTAAACAAGGTACAAGGAATTATCATTAACCTTGTATCTGTACCACGCAAGTATGCTACGTGGGGACCTGTAATTTTGAAAAAATAATAATATGTGATGATAACTTACACATTGATTTTTATTTATTTATAGATGCCTCCACGTAAACAAACGACGGCTTCTGAAAGAAAAAGGAGAGCGGAGAAGGCAGCCGAAGGCACAAGTGCAGACATGAATGTGGGTAGAGATGAAGAGCAACACGATGAAGCTGAGGATGATTACAGAATTGCAGTAAGGGAAAGTGAAGATCATACAGAACTAGAAGAACATCAAGATGAAGAAGAGGATGAACAACAGGAAGATGAAGAAGAGGGTGGTGAAGAAGCTTTAAATGAGAAAGGAGGACCACGAATAAATGATATGATTAGAGAGTTTGATACTCATGTTGCTTCCATGATATGGCTTGACTAGGTACGTTTCTAATAATTATATGTAACTGAATTATATTTAATTAATTTTTTATCTTATAAATATATTTGTGTAGGACCTAGGACCGCTTACATGTGTAAACCATGCTCAAAAGGTATCAGAGTGGAAGATACCGGATAATGCTACTAGATTTAAAGCCATCGTTGAGTTGTTCGGTTTATATCCCATTGTTAGCACTTGCTACAAGAGCGTCAACAAGTATTTGATATTGACATTCGTACAACGATGGTATCCAAAGACTAACTGTAACACCCCACGTCCATTAATGTCACTCACAAAGGGAATGCATTAACTTCCATGGAGGTTTTAAGTGAATATAGAACAGAAAAATTACAACAAGACAGATAAGAAGTAGTACTTGGAAATCTAAAACTTTATTTCATTGCAGCAGAAGTTAAACATGTTTGTTACATCATAAAAACCATAAATCAGAGTCAAGTACAATATCCATCTTGATAAAACAAAATACATAACCCAATTACATGAATAGCCATTAAAGAAGATAACAAGCTGGACTTTACTTCAGCGGTCCAAGCTTTCCAAAAGAGATAAAGCAATCCAATCAAACTCCACTAGAGCTGGGTCCACCCTGAGGACCTGGAGGGGGAAAAGATAGAAATGGAGGGGGTCAGACATAAAGTCTGGCGAGTATGATAATTCTAACAATACTATTATCAAAATAACTAGACTAAGGCATAAGCTGGAAAACAAGGAAATGTATATGAACTATTGGGTATGGAAGAGCGGATAAAGATAACGTGAAAGGCACACCTAATTACTAACAAATAATTACTACACTGCACCACACCAGACACCCTAAAGGTTGATCCCACTTGCTTCACTTAGAAATTATATAAATAGCTTCGTGTACCCCTAGCTGACTACATAGGTGCCGCCTGCCCCTATCTCCGCTAGGTGTACCCCACTACCCACTTTCGATCGGCTCCCTACTCGTAGATACCCGTGCTGGCCCCACAGTGGGGTGTATCACTCCCCTAAAGTGGCAACCCGATACAACTGGAGAATGCACGGCTTATACCTACATGATGCAACAACGTCTTACCTACCAGCCCGGGTCCACACACGCATATGAAACCCGTTGGACTTGCGTTGCCACCGCTAGCCCGTTTGGCCTCTTATAGTCAAACCCAATATGCGTGTCCCGTCCTCGACTTGGGTCGAGCCCACAAAGATACGTTTGGGTTACTGGTTGAAATGGGCCCCCAATTACTTACCACAAGCTATCCACCTAAGCTTGTCCCCATTAGTATATCCCACTTAACCCTCTTCTTAGTCATGTTCATTTACATGTGTGTTTGGTTATGTCTTACTAATCGTATTTCAAATGCCACTAAAGGCACCCACTAGATTCCTCATGCCACCCAAGGCACCTACTTAACCCCCATGTCCCACTTCACATGTTTATTTGGTTAAGTATTTCTTAATTCATCTAGGCCATAACCTCATAAAGACCTCTCACATTAGACTGGCATTTATGGCAGCTGGATTCCCCGGGCGGGTTCGGGTAGTCTTACACCATAAAAGAGTCTAACCTCGTGTCTTTACAACTGTTATGCTTTAATTTGGGCCTAGGACCTCTAACATTGGGCTGACATTTGTGACTACTGGATTTGTCGGGCGGGTCCAGGCAGTTTTACGTCACAAACGAATCCAACCTCGTGTCCTAAGCATTGATTAACACTTATAATCTTTTACCCCAGTTTTAAATATATCCCTATTCAAATCATTAATTAATTCCACTTTTAATGATGTCCATAATTGACTCAATTATGGCCATCCACTTACGGTATGCAAAATCATATCAATTGCATCCAAATTTCTCAATATTAAATCCTTAATATTACCCCTACCCCACGTTATACATTCGCTTATTCAATGCAAAGTATACGTTAGACTCGAATAGTCTAACTCATAGCACAAAGATAAATCATCACAACATATAGACAAATAAAATAGATCTAATCATAATAGGGGTGAAACTTGCATAAAACTACACATGTCATGGATCTAAAGGTGTCAACTTGTTTGGTTAAATGTCACAACTTACATAATATGATCATAATCCAAATTCATGTATAAACTTGCATATGTGGTTTATGCAACATAATGATGTTGTGAACTAGCATCTAACCCATAGAACTCACACATGTTATAACCTAATTTTAGGTCTAAATAGATGTCATAGGATATGTGAGATTATACATACTAATCAATCTAAACTTGCATAAGTACATGTGATTTATCATGTGAATCATCATAGCCCAAACATGTATATATAATCAACATCATGATTTGATCAAGCATAAGCTAACTATAACATAAATAATAACATCATGACTTTGTAACATCGCAACTTAGCATAGAAAACTTTCAACATATATAATATCATCATAGCATGATTTACAACATATAGGATATCATCATCACATAACATAGGCTTTACAACATACATGATAGCATAAGGTTTACAACAACATATATGACAATTCACATCATTTTCTTATGATCCATATCACATCTTAATCTAATTAGTTTGCTAATAATCTTGTTAAAATCATCATACTCACAATTAGAGAAGAAAGAGAGTCTTGATTTGCTTTAGAGTTGAGTAGAATTAGGGTTTTGATTAGCTTTCTTCCTTCTTAGTTGGCGGCGGCTACACTGAGTTCCATGGCGATGGCATGACGGTGGCTATTCTATTTTTCATGTGATTTTAGAGTGAGAGACTACCTAGGTATATATAGAGTTTAGGATTTATTTAGACCGTCAGATCAACTCAGAACTAACCTGAACCGTTAAATTAGCCAACTCAGCCCTAAAGACACATCAGCAGCTCAAGATTGGGCTTGACCAAAACCTGGCCGACTTGACCAGGTCGACACCCAGGGCAGTCGACCTGGTCCCTGGGGTGTCGACTGCCCAGTCGACTCCCCAGTCGACCTGGGTGCTGGGCGGGAAATTTCCCGCCTAGCCTGTTTGACTTCGAATTTTGAAATTTAAATATTCTGAAATCTGTTTTGAATTTTCGGAAACTTCCGATGGCCATATCTCCTTCATACGAAGTCCAAATCATGCAAACTCGGACTCTATTTCAACCAGAATTCCGAGACGAACACAATGGCGCAACCCATTTCCCACAATTCTTACGTCTGAGATTAGTTATTCTTTAATTTGTGAATATTAATATTAACAGAATTACGGGGTGTTACATTCTCCCTTCCTTAAAGGATTTCGACCCCGAAATCTTCAAGTCAAGAAGAATGTATATCCTAACATCCAATCGTCCATCTACTCAACCATCAAACACAGGCATCCATTGTCCTTATAGACTTCTAATGCTTTCATGTTTAAATGCACAGTGTGTGTATATGTCCATATCTAATGCAAAATCAGGCGGTCCACTGATTCAGTTGACCTCCTTAATGCAAATCATGATAGTGCCATGCGTCCATTATGTATGCAAAAGTTCCTTAATGCTACATATTATCTCTATATGCGTGCACAATCATCATCTGAATGCAGCATCCATATGATAAAAAGAATCCTCATACATCCATTTTACTAAATACATCCATATATATGCAATATGAAGTGACTGAGCCGATCTAGTGCCTAATAGTGTGTGTATATGCGTCCACGAGCAACCACTAGCAAACACTTGTATCCACTTTGCATCCATCATACATAACATGTCTCAAACACATGTTTCAACCATAGGATTATCCTAATTAAAGGTCAAAGATACTAGCGAGAGGATTCTCTAAAGGTAAGATAAGTACAAGCTAAGCGATAAAAGAGAAATTAAAAGACATACCCTCAAAAAGAAAAGGGTAGAATGTACGCATTTTCTCTTTCGTCTCCCAAGTAGCATCGCTCTCATCATCTCCTCATTGCACTTTGACTAGACTGACCTCTCGATTTCTTAACTTCTTAATCTCTGACCCAAGAATGCGCGTAGGAGCTCGTCGGATCGTCGCATCACGCTCTATCTCCACCTCTCTAAGCAAGCTCGGCTCTACCACTTCCGCTGTCTCGTGCAAGCACTTCCTCAAATGTGATACATGGAATACGTCGTGTACACCACTAAGTCTCTCAGGCAACTCCACTCTATACGCCATCTGTCCAATCTTCTCCTTAATAGGAAACGGCCCTACGAACCTTGGTACTAATTTCTCAACGGACCCAAAGCGAACAACGTTCCGTAATGGAGACACTTTGATAAAGACCATGTCCCCAACATCAAACTCAAGATCTGTCCTCCTTTTGTCTGCATAAGATTTCTGCCTGTCTTGCGCCGTCTTCATCCTCCTTCGAATCAAGTCGATCTTTTCCGAAGTCTCTCTAATCATATCGGGCCCAAGTAAGATCTGTTGGATCTAGATTAACCCTAGAGGGGGGGTGAATAGGGTTTATCACAGTTTTTAACTGAATTAAAATTCTAACGAGATATTAAAATAATAAATAGATTACAGATTATAGCAGAAACAGAAATGCAGAAAATAAATCACACACAGAGATACCCAGCTTCGGCAAATCTTGCCTACTGCTGCATTCCTAAGGTTTCTACTAGGTGTTAATAACAGATCCCGCTTACAGACACTGTAAACTCGCACTCCCTGCTCCTGTACTAACCCTATGCTCAAAGACCTAGACTGGCCAATATCCCCTTGACCAGATTTCCTCTGATTACAACCCTGTAACCAGTAACCCAGAATTTTACAGACTCTGTGAACTGTCAGTCAACACCCTGACTGATCCCCCTAGTATTTTACAGACACTAGAACTGTTTCAGAATGATTTCTAAAGAAAAACAAATACAACACAAAATTAAACTAAATGGAAAACTTAGGACCTAAATGAAATTAACACTCCCCTTTATACTTTGACTAAGCCCTTAAACATAAAAAACTAGCCGGCCCATTTGTTTTAGATTCAGCCCGTTCTCTTTGGTCTCTTAGGAAAATTAATGGCGACTGTAAAAATAACTCCAGAAGCTAGGGTTTGATTAAATCCTCAAATATCAATCGCGTATGCTTGAAAGATGATTCATTGATGATCGTTGTTCTCTGGTTGCTTCAACTTGATCATGTCGGTCGATTTGTATTGCTCCTAGCTTCACTGATTTGAGGAGATTGAATGGCGATCAAAACCAGATAGATTGTGAGTGATTTTTCTTTGAATTCTTCGAATTATTTTCTTGTTTGAATTTCTATATTAATTTACAATACCATAGCCGATGATGTATAGGGTGTTTATATAGGGTAATGAAAACCCTAATTTCTGATTTCATAACATATGACTTCGATCTGGATTTGCCCCTGATTTATGTGGTTTCCACTTTTGGATTTTCGGCTTTTAAAAAATTCAATGATTTTGGTGGATTTTTCATTGATTGTTCCTTTCCCTTTTCGAGTTGCTCCAAATTTCGGCTTTAAAAGCTTTTGATTTCCTCCTGTATATTTCTTGATTGAGATGGCTGATAGATTGGCTCGAACTGATTGCAGTTTCCACCTTTTGATTTCAATTTGCTCGGCTGCCAAAAATGATTTTCTGCAATTCAAAAATGTATGATTTCTGACATTGATAAATTGCCATGACTTTCTCTTGCGTGGATTTTCTGCCTTGAATGGATTCGAAATTGTTGCCTTTATAAATACATCATGAATGAATTATAAAGAGAAATAAATCAAATTTCTGGAAAATAGAATGTCCCTGTTGCAATTTGATTGCTTGTCCCTTGCGATGAACAACATTAAAAAAAAGATTTCTTTCCGGATATTTGCATCCTCGCCTAAAACTGAATCACTTTATGACTGATTTATCTGTGTTTGTGTCTCATGCTTCTTCACTTACTGTTGTACTAGAAAATGTCGAGGCAAGATCATACTGCTTTGCTCATTCATTGTTGCTCGACAGTTTGTTCACTTGCACTGAACCTTGTCCATACTAGTCTTGCACTGATCTTGCCACACACTTCTTTAAGTTTTGTATTGTTTGACTTGTAGTCATGCATTGATATACTTTCTTGTACCTGTATATTGCTGTGTGCATCATGATGGCATGATCATCATTCTGAACTGCTCTTATCATCTCTTGTGCCATTTGTTAACTGTCTGAACTGATTTTGTCAAGAGTGCTTGGCTTGCCTTGTTATGTTGAGTTTGCATTTGTAATTGCTTTCACCATACATGACTGTTTTTGTGCATGTTTAACATGCAGCTCGGCCCATTTCATTTTGTCATGCTGTCCATGCTTTGTGCTCGGCCCATGCTTGACATCACATTGTTGAACCATTCACCATGTTGGTTTGACTATTAAACTTGCTGTCACCTTAGGTACATGATGTTGAGAACTTTGTTGTAACATGTGCATTACTGAGTTACATATATTCACTTTTGCTCGGCCATGTATGCTTGCATAACACTTGTGCTCGTACACTTGAATACTTGCATGTTGAAAATTTGCACACCACTTGTACATGTTCAACTGAGATGAAATCTGCTCCATGTACTTTGCTGTTTTGATTGTTGAGTTTCCTTGACCACTTTATCTTGAGTTGACTATGTTGACTTTGTGTATTGCACTAAGTCGAGTAGGTCCATGTGGATACTCCTCAGTTGCAATCTGATTGGCGTGGCAGTGCACACGTGTATTTATACACGTGTGTATATGCAGCCATCAGACAATATTTTCTGTCCCTGTACGTATATAAACTGGCTGCCTTGTGGTATTTACAGTGTTTCACTGTGAATATCACAAGCTGTCTAGTTACAGATTAATCATATCAAGTCATGAAAAATGATGAGAAACACACCAAAAATCTGAGACAAATAAAATTTTAAAAATAAAATTTAAATCTGCATGTGTTCAGTTTTTATTTCTATTGCAGTGTACTGTGTGTGTGTCTCTGTGTATGTGACAGGTATGAAGACTGGACTGATGGTGAAGATAGAAGACTGAAGATACAAGACAGAAGATAAAAGACCGAAGATGATAGAGAAAAGTATATGTGTCAGTTTATGGGAGAAATGTATGTCTGAAATGTAAACAAAGTGAATGATGTAACAGTGTCAAAGTATATATGAAATGTATATCAGTGATATGTACAAATAGTGGAGTGTACTGTTTGAAATGTTGAAATAACATATCATATTTAAATAAAATACTGTTTGAATATTTAAATTCGTGTACAGTAGTATTCTGTTTAAATATAAATATTATATTCCTGTCTGTGATGTATATTAACAGTACGATATCAAACACATTTATAATATATATTTATTTGGTTGTTATCATCAAACAAAAATCATATAATAATGTATACGACTACGTCATATACAACAATCTCCCCCTTTTGATGATGACAAACAAATAAAAGATTTTGATCGTAATAAATGTGTTTGACAAATAAATGTGTTTGACAATGAATATTGAACTCCCCCTATTTATTTGCTCCCCCTACAACTACCAACTCCCCTTATAACTGTGCATGAGTGAAATGTATGAATAATAAATTTTCAAAATTGTAAATATTTATAAAATATTCACTCATAAATCAAAATCTCTATCCATTCTCCCCCTTTTGTTATCGTCAAAAGGTTCCAGAATTTGAAATACAGATGGAAAATGAAAAAAAAAATTCAGCTTAAGAGAAAGAAGGATCATCATAAATCTCAATCAGTCAAACAAAAATCATAATAAACTGAGAACAGGTGGCATATTTTACATTGTAGAACGGTGGATTTACGATGAAAAATGGAGAGAGTTTCAAAAACAAATCATTTCCAATTATTTTCAAAAGATTTTTTATAAAAATAAAGCACAAAAACAGTGATGGATTTGGACTATAATTATAATTTCAACTTAAGTGACAAAATTGAATAATCTCAAATCCCAATAGCTATCAATCAACAAATCATAATACTTCATAAGATTTCAACACATTTCACAAATAGAAGATGGATTAATAGGATGGTTTTTATAAACACCAAGGAGAATTTCATATTAAATTCAATTTTTAGCACAATATTTTCTTTTCTTTTTCTTTTGATTTAAGAGCACCCTGACCACGCATAACCAAAGCTTGGATTTTTAAATGAGGTCAGTCGCAGCTTAAATTGTAAGTTGTCTCATAACCATGCATAACCAGAGCTTGGATTTTTAAATGAGGTTAGAGACATGCTTATGTATCAATTATATATTTTATCATTTTCAGCTTTAAATATGAAAAACTCCCCAGTATATACAACCAATATGAATGATAGAAATGTGATAGGTACAGAAATGGACTGTGAAATAAATTTCTAAATTAATTATATTATGAAATATGACCAACTGTACCGGGATTATTGAAAATTTTCAATTGAGACTAATTCTGAAAAATAACATAACCACAATTCCATCACAAACATTTTCACTGTTTATTCAAAATGATTTTTTTTTTTAAAAAAATATATTAAACTCTCCACATTTATAAAATAAATTATCATGGATGGCAGAATGATGATAGATAATGAGTATGGTCGTGAAATAATTGCCAGTTCAAAGATATTATAATAAATATTCAACCATCATGAAAATCCAGATAAAATCTCCTCTTGTTGTGAAATATATTGCAGTCATAATTCATCACAATTTCAGATTCTGATATATTTTGATGAATTATAAATACAGAACAATTTGGATATTGATTTCAATTTCTGAAAAAATAAATAATCTTAAAATTGAAAATTAATTACAAGAGGAATATAAAGAGCTATACAGGACAAGAGTGATTAAAATATATACAAAAAAAATTCAGCACATCTGATACCAATTGTAGTCTCCCTCTCGAGGATTTTAATTACACCCTGATGGACCATCATGGACATCTCAGACCAAAGAAATTTAAACACAAACCCAGCCAGACAAATTTAGCACATTTATTTGTATAAGGCAAAAAAAAATGTATGGATCTATACAAGGTGAAAATTTGAATCTCAGTACAGATGGGTGAAACAAATATAAGCACTTCTGATACCACTTGTTCTCGCTTTCTCGAGGATTTTACCAAGACAATGGAGACAAACTATGATATCACAGACAACAGAAATTTAAAGCCCAAGCAGACAAATCAGACAATAAGCAATTATCTAAGAACAGTATCAGAGCAGTGCAGAACACAATATCACATCAGACTTGTCTGGGGATGGTCACATAAGAACTTTCATGATCCAAGATTAGAACTACCGTTTATTTGAAATCATTTGAGGAATATGAAAAATCTCTAGATTCAATGAATCGATCACACCAAATTATTATTTTCACATTCAGAATATGTGCGTGATTCAATAAATCAATAATTTCAAATGATTTTAAACAAACAATCATTCAAATCAAATAACCATGAAATAGTAGAGAGATTTAACACTAATTTTTCAAAGAATTTTTCACAAGAATTTCAGACAAGCCCAAAGAAAATCAGATCATTTACATCAGATTTGATAGATATTCATGATCCAAAATAATTTATTTGAAATCACTTGAATCAATGTCAAGTTTTGAAATATAATGAATCAGTCACACAAGGTTGATAATTTCAAATTTAGGAGGTGTGTGATTATTCAAGATATTAATAGTTTCAGATGATTTCAAACAAACAAATTCTAACCATAATGATCATGAATAACAATGATTTTTAAGATGTATCACTGAGATTCTAGACAATTTTAAAAAATTCAAGCCAATCTGAATATTTCTGAAATTATCACAACTGATGAATAACAAAGTGCTGTAATGAGTATAATATATTGAGCTTTTCTAAAATAGATTAGAAGAGACTCAAAAACAGCAGAGGTGTGTGAAATTTCATTAAATTTTCAGATCTTCAAAATTTTTGAATTTATACTAACAATGTTCAAGATATGATATGAATGCTTCAGCACTGTTAGAATTTCAGAAAAAAATAAACTCCAAAACAATTGCAGATATATACATGTTTAAATTCAGATTCTGGAAGAATTAAAACATGACAGCTTTATACAGATTAAACGAATTTCCAAAAAATCATAAGTACTGCAATCGGAAGTTAATGAAGCGCAGAATAAGAAGAATATGGCAGTGTCAAATCAACTCAGGACAAACAAAAATAAAAAAAATAAAAAGGAAAGGGGTAGAAGAAGAAATAAACAAAAAAATATTTACAAAGACAAGTTCAGAGATCATACCTGAAATCAGTGTAAACCAGAATCTCTAACTCAGTAAATCTTGGCCAAGGAACTGTAAAGAATACAGAAATATAGAACAGCTTGAAATCAATCTCTTTTCAGCATAGCAGTTCCTCTACCTTCACTGGTACCTAGCAGTTAAGTGGATCAAGTGGTCTAACAAAATTTGTAAAACCACTCTAAAATTTGTTTACCACTTTTGGTACCCAAACCTGTTTGTATAACATCCCATTCGAATCTATCTTTGTGCCTTTAGGAACCCAAACTTGTTTAGTTTTTCCAAAAATCATTTTATTTCCTTTTGGGGTCCACATCTGTTCAACTGGATTGTTATCAAACCAATTCTTGTCTCGTTTGTGATTTAAAAACCTTTTGGAATTGTCAAAATTCAAATTTTCAGAAAGACCCTTTTTAAAGCAATTTAAAGGATTTTTAAAATCACAAGAATTCAATTTTTCAAAAACACTTGTTTTTCCAAAACCAAGACCTTGTTTATGACCAACCGAAAATTGGTTTTGTAACAGCATATTCAACGATTTTTCTCCATTCGAAAATTTATCCAACGTTGATTCTAATCGTTGAATTTTGGATTTAAGATCAGAGTTTTCTTTTATCAGATTTGAACAACGATTAATGTTGATCTTTCTCCTTTCAGTATCATTTTGTTTCAAAGACAAATTTTCGTTTTCAAGAAGTTTGATTTTGGTCTTGGACTCAAAGATTTCAGATTCAAATTTAACTTGTTTTTCAAATTCAAGTTTCTTGAAATTCTCAATCTCTTTTTCAAGCTCGTTTAAAATTAAATCACTTTTCAACAAGCTTTCTTTCTCAGCAATTTCATGTTTGGAACTTTTGATGGCCTTAAAATTATTAAATTCTTTTTGCAAAGAATTGTTTGAATCTTTTAGCTCAACCTCGTTATCTTTTAAAATCAGAATTTCCTCTTTAAGCCTTTGAATATTTTTATTGAGATGAACGAGGTCAGTTTTCAAATTCAAACAACTTTCACAGTCAGAATTTTCTAATTTCATGACATTTGTAGATTCTGATTCCAAACAGTTAATTTTGCTATTTAACTCGTGATTTTTAGATTTCAAGTATTTGTTTTTACGATGGAGTTTATCAACGATTTTTGTTAAATCAGTACACATATAAACCAACTCTTCATATGAGAAGCTTTCAGTCTCATTGTCTGTTGAGTCTCCATCGTCTGATCTACTTGAATTTTCATTTGTTTCTTCTCCTGAGCATAGATCTGAATCTGAGTTGACCACTTTGGGTTTTGAGCTGCTGTTGTCGATCTTTCCATACTTTCTATTGAGAAAATCCCATATTTCCTGCGCAGTCAAGCAATGAGAAATGAGGTTATATTGGACATCATCAATATAAGAATACAAAGTGTGAATAGCACGAGAATTAAATCCAATATCGTTCGTACTGACCATATCATAACCATTAATAACAGTATCCCAACATTTAATATCAATAGATTTTAAATATAATTCCATTTCTAATTTCCAATTTGAAAAATCTGTACCATCAAAAATAAATGGAGTACGACTGGACTGATTCTCAGAAGACTGACAACTAGAATTCACCATTTCTCTAGAGTTAAAAAATACCTGCTCTGATACCACTTGTTGGATCTAGATTAACCCTAGAGGGGGGGTGAATAGGGTTTATCACAGTTTTTAACTGAATTAAAATTCTAACGAGATATTAAAATAATAAATAGATTACAGATTATAACAGAAACAGAAATGCAGAAAATAAATCATACACAGAGATACCCAGCTTCGGCAAATCTTGCCTACTGCTGCATTCCTAAGGTTTCTACTAGGTGTTAATAACAGATCCCGCTTACAGACACTGTAAACTCGCACTCCCTGCTCCTGTACTAACCCTATGCTCAAAGCCCTAGACTGGCCAATATCCCCTTGACCAGATTTCCTCTGATTACAACCCTGTAACCAGTAACCCAGAATTTTACAGACTCTGTGAACTGTCAGTCAACACTCTGACTGATCCCCCTAGTATTTTACAGACACTAGAACTGTTTCAGAATGATTTCAAAAGAAAAACAAATACAACACGAAATTAAACAAAATGGAAAACTTAGGACCTAAATGAAATTAACACTCCCCTTTATACTTTGACTAAGCCCTTAAACATAAAAAACTAGCCGGCCCATTTGTTTTAGATTCAGCCCGTTCTCTTTGGTCTCTTAGGAAAATTAATGGCGACTGTAAAAATAACTCCAGAAGCTAGGGTTTGATTAAATCCTCAAATATCAATCGCGTATGCTTGAAAGATGATTCATTGATGATCGTTGTTCTCTGATTGCTTCAACTTGATCATGTCGGTCGATTTGTATTGCTCCTAGCTTCACTGATTTGAGGAGATTGAATGGCGATCGAAACCAGATAGATTGTGAGTGATTTTTCTTTGAATTCTTCGAATTATTTTCTTGTTTGGATTTCTATATTAATTTACAATACCATAGCCGATGATGTATAGGGTGTTTATATAGGGTAATGAAAACCCTAATTTCTGATTTCATAACATATGACTTCGATCTGGATTTGCCCCTGATTTATGTGGTTTCCACTTTTGGATTTTCGGCTTTTAAAAAATTCAATGATTTTGGTGGATTTTTCATTGATTGTTCCTTTCCCTTTTCGAGTTGCTCCAAATTTCCGCTTTAAAAGCTTTTGATTTCCTCCTGTATATTTCTTGAATGAGATGGCTGATAGATTGGCTCGAACTGATTGCAGTTTCCACCTTTTGATTTCAATTTGCTCGGCTGCCAAAAATGATTTTCTGCAATTCAAAAATGTATGATTTCTGACATTGATAAATTGCCATGACTTTCTCTTGCGTGGATTTTCTGCCTTGAATGGATTCGAAATTGTTGCCTTTATAAATACATCATGAATGAATTATAAAGAGAAATAAATCAAATTTCTGGAAAATAGAATGTCCCTGTTGCAATTTGATTGCTTGTCCCTTGCGATGAACAGCATTAAAAAAAAGATTTCTTTCCGGATATTTGCATCCTCGCCTAAAACTGAATCACTTTATGACTGATTTATCTGTGTTTGTGTCTCATGCTTCTTCACTTACTGTTGTACTAGAAAATGTCGAGGCAAGATCATACTGCTTTGCTCATTCATTGTTGCTCGACAGTTTGTTCACTTGCACTGAACCTTGTCCATACTAGTCTTGCACTGATCTTGCCACACACTTCTTTAAGTTTTGTATTGTTTGACTTGTGGTCATGCATTGATATACTTGCTTGTACCTGTATATTGCTGTGTGCATCATGATGGCATGATCATCATTCTGAACTGCTCTTATCATCTCTTGTGCCAT
The DNA here is from genome assembly GCA_030737875.1 of Allium sativum. Classification (NCBI taxonomy): domain Eukaryota; kingdom Viridiplantae; phylum Streptophyta; class Magnoliopsida; order Asparagales; family Amaryllidaceae; genus Allium; species Allium sativum. The sequence continues at coordinate 732,806,167 of CM060915.1, read as the reverse complement.
TTGTTAACTGTCTGAACTGATTTTGTCAAGAGTGCTTGGCTTGCCTTGTTATGTTGAGTTTGCATTTGTAATTGCTTTCACCATACATGACTGTTTTTGTGCATGTTTAACATGCAGCTCGGCCCATTTCATTTTGTCATGCTGTCCATGCTTTGTGCTCGGCCCATGCTTGACATCACATTGTTGAACCATTCACCATGTTGGTTTGACTATTAAACTTGCTGTCACCTTAGGTACATGATGTTGAGAACTTTGTTGTAACATGTGCATTACTGAGTTACATATATTCACTTTTGCTCGGCCATGTATGCTTGCATAACACTTGTGCTCGTACACTTGAATACTTGCATGTTGAAAATTTGCACACCACTTGTACATGTTCAACTGAGATGAAATCTGCTCCATGTACTTTGCTGTTTTGATTGTTGAGTTTCCTTGACCACTTTATCTTGAGTTGACTATGTTGACTTTGTGTATTGCACTAAGTCGAGTAGGTCCATGTGGCTACTCCTCAGTTGCAATCTGATTGGCGTGGCAGTGCACACGTGTATTTATACACGTGTGTATATGCAGCCATCAGACAATATTTTCTGTCCCTGTACGTATATAAACTGGCTGCCTTGTGGTATTTACAGTGTTTCACTGTGAATATCACAAGCTGTCTAGTTACAGATTAATCAGATCAAGTCATGAAAAATGATGAGAAACACACCAAAAATCTGAGACAAATAAAATTTTAAAAATAAAATTTAAATCTGCATGTGTTCAGTTTTTATTTCTATTGCAGTGTACTGTGTGTGTGTCTCTGTGTATGTGACAGGTATGAAGACTGGACTGATGGTGAAGATAGAAGACTGAAGATACAAGACAGAAGATAAAAGACCGAAGATGATAGAGAAAAGTATATGTGTCAGTTTATGGGAGAAATGTATGTCTGAAATGTAAACAAAGTGAATGATGTAACAGTGTCAAAGTATATATGAAATGTATATCAGTGATATGTACAAATAGTGGAGTGTACTGTTTGAAATGTTGAAATAACATATCATATTTAAATAAAATACTGTTTGAATATTTAAATTCGTGTACAGTAGTATTCTATTTAAATATAAATATTATATTCCTGTCTGTGATGTATATTAACAGTACGATATCAAACACATTTATAATATATATTTATTTGGTTGTTATCATCAAACAAAAATCATATAATAATGTATACGACTACGTCATATACAACAAGATCTTATCCGTAGATTCCCACCAACATGTAGGTGAACGACAAGGTCGTCCATAAAGAGCTTCGAAAGGTGCTATGCCAATGCTGGACTGAAAGCTATTATTATATGCGAACTCCACCAATGGAAGATGCTCTTCCCATGTACCCCCAAAGTCTAAGATACATAGCCTCAAAAGATCCTCTAGAATGCGATTCACCCTCTCAGTCTGGCTGTCCGTCTGAGGATGATACGCGGTGTTCAAACGTAACTGAGTCCCTACCGCCTCTTGCAAGCTCTTCCAAAATTCGCTAGTGAAGATAGGGTCACGGTCGCTTACTATGCTAGAAGGAACACCATGCAAACGAACTATCTCTCCGACGTATACAGAAGCTAACCATGGAGCAGTCCTCTGACTCTTCACGGGAATGAAATGGGCGCTTTTAGTAAGTCTATCTACTATAACCCAAATCCCCGTATTACCCTTCTTTGATCTTGGTAATCCATCCACAAAGTCCATCGAGACACTATCCCACTTCCATTGCGGAACCTCCAATGGGTGAAGCAACCCACCGGGTTTCTTTTGCTCTGCTTTTACTTATTGGCACACCAAGCATCTAGCGACATGCTCGGCCACATCCCTCTTCATACCGGCCCAAAATAAAACTCACTTCATGTCTTTGTACATCTTGTCCCCGCCGGGATAAATGGTCATCTTCGAACGATGTGCATCATCAAGAATAGCCTTCCTCAAACCTTCATCTCGAGGTACACAAAGTCTACTATCCCTACGTAACCAACCCTAGGGTATACCTACGGAGATGGCTTGATGACTCCCCTCTTTTGAGCTTTTCTACTAACTCAACCAACTGTGGGTCGTCTCGCTGTGCCTCACCAATTCGTCCCAAAAGCGTAGGTCTGACCTCCAAGGATGCTAGCAAACTGGGTACAAAGTCAACGGAAGGTATAAAATCAAACATAGAGATGAATTCTAAGTTTCGCCATTCAACAAACAATGGACTCAAGGACAACCTTTTCCTACTTAAGGCGTCTGCCACCACGTTACCCTTGCCAGGGGTATATGCTATTTCGAAATCGTAGGACGCTAAGAACTCCATCCACCTTTGCTGCCTTAAGTTCAAGTCCTTCTGAGAGAATAAGTATTTTAAAGATTTGTGGTTAGTGAATAATTCGAATTTCTCGCCAAGAAGGTAATGGCGCCAAGACTTAAGCGCAAAAACAATTGCGGCCAACTCTAGGTCATGTGTAGGGTAATTTTTCTCATGCACCCTTAACTGCCTTCCACCATAGGCTATTACCCTTCCCTCTTGCATTAAGACTGCGCCTAGACCTGTCCCACAAGCATCGGTATAAACAGTAAACGGCTTACTCCCGTCTGGCAGCACTAAGACTGGAGCTGAGGTCAAAGCTCTCTTTAAACGTTGGAACACATCATCACAATCTACGTCCCACGCGAAGACTAGGTTCTTCTTCGTCAGGCGCGTCAATGGAGCTGATATCTTTGCGAAGTGTTTGATAAACTTCCTATAGTAGCCAGCCAACCCCAAGAAACTCCTTACTTCGGTAGCATTTTTAGGGATCTTCCAATCTTGGATGGCCACCACCTTCGCGGGATCCACAGCTATCCCTTCTTTGGAAACCACGTGCCCTAAGAATCGCACTTCCTCTCTCCAGAAGTGACACTTAGTAAATTTAGCTTTAAGGTTATGCGCTCGTAAAGTCTCCAACACTTCCCTAAGATGTAGGGCATGCTCTTCTTCATTCTTAGAAAAGATCAAGATGTCGTCTACAAAGACCACCACGAATTTATTAAGGTACTCCCTAAACACCCTACTCATCAAATCAACAAAGTATGCGGGGGCGTTTATCAGACCGAAGGGCATCACTAGCCATTCATAGAAACCGTCCGGAGTCCTAAAGGCAGTCTTGTTTATGCTATCCTCAGCCACTCTCAACTGATGGAAACCAGTGGCTAAGTCCAACTGCGAAAACACTGAGGCGCCAACTAACTGATCGAAGAGATCGTCAATCCTCGGCAGTGGGTGTCTATTCTTCTTAGTAAGCTTATTAAGTTCTCTATAGTCCACACAAAGTCTAAGGGACCCATCCGCCTTCGTGGCAAATACTACTGGAGCCCCCCACTCCGATATACTTCGTCTTATGAACCCCTTCTCAAGCAACTCCTTTACTTGCTTATTGAGTTCCCTCCTTTCACGAGGAGCCATGTGGCGTACTGGCAAAGATACTGGTTTTGCATTATCCACAAGATATATTCGAAAATCTATCTCCCGCTTCGGAGGCAAGCCCTTCACCTCCTCAAACACATCCGAGTATTCTCGGACCACTCTAACAGATCGTAGATTCTCCACAGACGCGTCAAGCGATTCTAGTTAACTTAGCATAACGGAATTTATGAGATTACAAAAGATTTCGAGAGTGTTGCCAAGGCGAGTCATGAGCCTAACTACTCTCCTTTCACAATCAAGAATGGCCCCATTTCTGGATAACCAATCCATTCCTAAAATTAGCCCATAGCCCGTGAAGCCCAAAACATAAGCATCACATCTAAACTCAACACTAAGTATAGAAATTTTCAAATCCAAACACATCATGGACAAATAAGCTGAGCCCCCAATTGGATTCAAAACAACTAAGGGATCCTCTACTAAACTGGTGTTTAAGTGCAGTGATTCAACTAATGATGTAGAGATAAACGAATGCGATGCGCCCGAATCGAATAAAGTACGGACAGGATGATCAAACAGAAAAACTAAGCTTTCAACAGAAATGGTTCTACCTCATTCTTGTAGTGGTGGGACCGCGAGAGCCTGAACTTGTCCCCTTGCCTGCCCTGGTGCCATAGGAGCCTGCACCTGTCCTCCCGAGGTAGACCCTGCCCTCTGCCCCTTCTTTGGGCAGTCCTTCACTAGATGTCCCGCTTCACCACAGTGAAAACAGCCAGTCTTCTTTTTCTTTCTGCAATCCTTGCTGAGATGGCCGGGTGTCCCACAGTTAAAGCATCTTTTCTTTCCTTTGCCATTATTGTCTTTACCACCCTTCCTGTTTTGCTGTTGTGGTTTCTTCTGATCCCCTTTCTTCTCGGGTGCCTTATTAGCATTAGCACCTTTCTCCTCGTGCATGAGTGCCATGTCTACTAGCTTCTCAAAGGTGGCCCCCATAGGGATGTGGGTCATAGCCAACCCCTGCAATGGCTCATTCAATCCATTAACGAACCTTAGAGCCTTCTTCTCCGGCGTGTTCACTAAGTCCAAGCCAAACCTTGCTAACTGATTAAATTTGTTGACATATTCTTTCGCTGATGAGCTTCCTTGCTTTATTGTCAAGAACCTTTCCATATATAGATTCTCTTCTGCCCTTGAGAGAAACTTTGCCTCAAACCTACGCCTGAAATCTGCCCAAGAATCGACAGGACGTTCCCCATTAGTGACCTCCCACCAAAACGAGGCCTCTCCCTTCATTAACCAAGCTGCTAATTTGACTTTCCTCCCTTCTACTTCAAAGATTTCTAGCAATTCTTCCACCTCCTTAAGCCAATCTCTAGCTTCCACAAACGTTTCTGACCCTTGAAAAGGTTTTCCACCCATAGCCTTAAACTCCTTGCATGTCTTTGCAAAAGTATCAGCGCGAGGAGGAGGAGGAGGAACGGGTGCAACTGGTGGTGGAGGAACATTGGCTGGACCTGCAGCGGCCCTAGCCTCTAATAACCTCCTATACCATCCTGGTATCGTTACACCATCCGGAAGGTTAAGATCTTCAGCCATGCTGAAACGAAAAAGGAAAGATTCAAAATGGAGAATTCGAAAGATAAAGATATATGACTATTGGGGATTATGTTTTTCTTAAAAACTTTCCTCTTTAAATTACTCATCAAGACATGTTTTTGAAAACACTTCTTCCAAAAATACTTTAGAGAAATAGTTTTTCTAAAATTTTTATCTATTCTGGTAACCTTAAGCTCTGATACCACGTGTAACACCCCACGTCCATTAATGTCACTCACAAAGGGAATGCATTAACCTCCATGGAGGTTTTAAGTGAATATAGAACAGAAAAATTACAACAAGACAGATAATAAGTAGTACTTGGAAATCTAAAACTTTATTTCATTGCAGCGGAAGTTATACATGTTTGTTACATCATAAAAACCATAAATCAGAGTCAAGTACAATATCCATCTTGATAAAACAAAATACATAACCCCATTACATAAATATCCATTAAAGAAGATAACAAGCTGGACTTTACTTCAGCGGTCCAAGCTTTCCAAAAGAGATAAAGCAATCCAATCAAACTCCACTAGAGCTGGGTCCACCCTGAGGACCTGGAGGGGGAAAAAGATAGAAATGGAGGGGGTCAGACATAAAGTCTGGCGAGTATGATAATTCTAACAATACTATTATCAAAATAACTAGACTAAGGCATAAGCTGGAAAACAAGGAAATATCTATGAACTATTGGGTATGGAAGAGCAGATAAAGATAACGTGAAAGGCACACCTAATTACTAACGAATAATTACTACACTGCACCACACCAGACACCCTAAAGGTTGATCCCACTTGCTTCACTTAGAAATTATATAAATAGCTTCGTGTACCCCTAGCTGACTACATAGGTGCCGCCTGCCCCTATCTCCGCTAGGTGTATCCCACTACCCACTTTCGATCGGCTCCCTACTCGTAGATACCCGTGCTGGCCCCACAGTGGGGTGTATCACTTCCCTAAAGTGGCAACCCGATACAACTGGAGAATGCACGGCTTATACCTACACGATGCAACAACGTCTTACCTACCAGCCCGGGTCCACACACGCATATGAAACCCGTTGGACTTGCGTTGCCACCGCTAGCCCGTTTGGCCTCTTATAGTCAAACCTAGTATGCGTGTCCCGTCCTCAACTTGGGTCGAGCCCACAAAGATACGTTTGGGTTACTGGTTGAAATGGGCCCCCAATTACTTACCACAAGCTATCCACCTAAGCTTGTCCCCATTAGTATATCCCACTTAACCCTCTTCTTAGTCATGTTCATTTACATGTGTGTTTGGTTAAGTCTTACTAATCGTATTTCAAATGCCACTAAAGGCACCCACTAGATTCCTCATGCCACCCAAGGCACCTACTTAACCCCAATGTCCCACTTCACATGTTTATCTGGTTAAGTATTTCTTAATTCATTCAGGCCATAACCTCATAATGACCTCTCACATTAGACTGGCATTTATGGCAGCTGGATTCGCCGGGCGGGTCCGGGCAGTCTTACACCATAAAAGAGTCTAACCTCGTGTCTTTACAACTGTTATGCTTTAATTTGGGCCTAGGACCTCTCACATTGGGCTGACATTTGTGACTACTGGATTTGTCGGGCGGGTCCGGGCAGTTTTACGTCACAAACGAGTCCAACCTCGTGTCCTAAGCATTGATTAACACTTATAATCTTTTACCCCAGTTTTAAATATATCCCTATTCAAATCGTTAATTAATTCCACTTTTAATGATGTCCATAATTGACTCAATTATGGCCATCCACTTACGGTATGCAAAATCATATCAATTACATCCAAATTTCTCAATATTAAATCCTTAATATTACCCCTACCCCACGTTATACGTTCGCTTATTCAACGCAAAGTATACGTTAGACTCGAATAGTCTAACTCATAGCACAAAGATAAATCATCACAACATATAGACAAATAAAATAGATCTAATCATAATAGGGGTGAAACTTGCATAAAACTACACATGTCATGGATCTAAAGGTGTCAAATTGTTTGGTTAAATGTCACAACTTACATAATATGATCATAACCCAAATTCATGTATAAACTTGCATATGTGGTTTATGCAACATAATGATGGTGTGAACTAGCATCTAACCCATATAACTCACACATGTTATAACCTAATTTTAGGTCTAAATAGATGTCATAGGATATGTGAGATTATACATACTAATCAATCTAAACTTGCATAAGTACATGTGATTTATCATGTGAATCATCATAGCCCAAACATATATATATAATCAACATCATGATTTGATCAAGCATAAGCTAACTATAACATAAATAATAACATCATGACTTTGTAACATCGCAACTTAGCATAGAAAACTTTCAACATATATAATATCATCATAGCATGATTTACAGCATATAGGATATCATCATCACATAACATAGGCTTTACAACATACATGATAGCATAAGGTTTACAACAACATATATGACAATTCACATCATTTTCTTATGATCCATATCACATCTTAATCTAATTAGTTTGCTAATAATCTTGTTAAAATCATCATACTCACAATTAGAGAATAAAGAGAGTCTTGATTTGCTTTAGAGTTAAGTAGAATTAGGGTTTTGATTAGCTTTCTTCCTTCTTAGTTGGCGGCGGCTACACTGAGTTCCATGGCGATGGCATGACGGTGGCTATTCTATTTTTCATGTGATTTTAGAGTGAGAGACTACCTAGGTATATACAGAGTTTAGGATTTATTTAGACCGTCAGATCAACTCAGAACTAACCTAAATCGTTAAATTAACCAACTCAGCCCTAAAGACACATCAGCAGCTCAAGATTGGGCTTAGCCAAAACCTGGCCGACTTGACCAGGTCGACACCCAGGTCGACTGCGCAGTCGACCTGGTCCCTGGGGTGTCGACTGCCCAGTCGACTCCCCAGTCGACCTGGGTGCTGGGCGAGAAATTTCCCGCCTAGCCTGTTTGACTTCGAATTTTGAAATTTAAATTTTCTGAAATCTGTTTTGAATTTTCTGAAACTTCCGATGGCCATATCTCCTTTATACGAAGTCCAAATCATGCAAACTCGGACTCTATTTCAACCAGAATTCCGAGACGAACATAATGGCGCAACCCGTTTCCCACAATTCTCACATCTGAGATTAGTTATTCTTTAATTTGTGAATATTAATATTAACAGAATTACGGGGTGTTACACTAATACTTTTCATTTGCCATTCGGTGAAATGAGAATTACTTTTGATGATGTCGCGTCTCTATTACACATTCCAATTGAAGGAAAACCGATACAGAGCAGTCCTATGACATTGAGCAGGCGGTTATTGTTGTTCATAAGTATCTTGGAATTTCAAAAGAAGTAGCTAGGATGGAAATGAATGATCGAGTTGGTTATAAGCTAAATTTGTCTATGTTACATGGTGTATTTGAAGATATGAGTGATGAGCGGACCGATCGAGCTATTAGGCGCGCCGCTCGCGCATATTTGTTGTTTTTGGTCGGCAACATGTTGTTTGCTGATAAAACAAGACTCATGTGCACATCTGCATTTTAGAGACACTTAAACACTTGGATTCTGTTAACACATACTCATGGGGTTCGACAACACTTGCTTTTCTCTACAGGCAGCTTGGATTATCAACTCGCATGGGAGTGAAACAAATTGTCGGATTTCTTTGTTTACTTGAGTCGTGGATATTAGAAACATTTCCCCTGTTTTCATCCATCAACAAATCTTTACTACCAGAATTTACCCCGTGCTGCTCGGTGGAATCCATCTATAGACTATGGTGCTTCACTAGTTGATATTCGTATATTCCTCGATAACATTCAAGAAGAACAGGTAAATAACTTCATTTATCAAATAATTAATATTGATTTATTACATTTAGTATTAATGATTTTCTACATCTTTAAATAGGTTATTTATGATTCTTATATTTTTGCATGGCACCATCATCCGTTCCATCCTATATCTTGGTATAATGGTTGCATTCTATGTATGAACGTTCTAGAACCGTATCATCCTGACAGAGTACTCAGGCAATTTGGCAGAGTTCAAAACATCCCCCCAGCCCCTATTCCTCCTGTAGCAACAAATGCATGTCGAGAGACTACTTATACTACATACACCCAAGTGCGTTATCAATTTTTGGAAAATATATGGGAGAATTGGTACAATCATGTGATAGCAGAAGGGTGTAAATCAATACCACTACATCATTCCTCCTTGAGTTACACAGATGATTATATGGAGTGGTATACCTACCTGATAATGTTATGCTTGGAGCTTCACATTTTTAGTCGACCTACAATCAGTTGTACTCGGTATGTTTCATTTAATTTTTTATTTATTTTGTTTTTCCAGTATAATATCCTTTTTTTTGCGATTTAACACTATGCTTAATTCAGTTTAATTTATTTTTCGCAGACCCTTCAAGACATGCATGGGATGTTGAATGATCCTAATCCTCAAGTTGCTAATGCTAGGATTGTTGTTGGACGCTACTTCAGGCCTCAAGTTTGATTGTTTAATAGTTTCAGTTTGTTGACCGTGTATTTTGGATGTGGTATGTACTATAATAACTTTAATGTTGAATTTGGATGGACATGTGTTTGATCATGTGATGTATTTTGGAAATAGAATGCTAATGTAATGGCTTTTGGTTTGTTTAATTTGTTGTAATGGTTTAATTGTGGTCAATTTTCATATTTATGTTTTCCATTTAGTGAGTAAACAGTTATGTGCTTGTACCAGTTTGACAATTTTTAATTTTTTTGAGTTTCTGTTACAGTGTCGCACTGAAAAATCGTGGTAATAAACAAAACCACGTAAGGTTACAATGTGGTCAACCAAAAACCAAGTACATATGTATCGTGGTTTTTTTTCAAAACCTCATTTGCATAATACGTGGTTGGTCTACAAACAATGATAATATATATAAGACACTTTTTTTTTTTGGTGTTTCGGGAAGTCGTCTCGCTATGTAAAAACATGGTTAGGAGAATAACCACGTATGCATTTTTCATGGTTTAGAAATAAACCTCGTATGGTTTAAACGTGGATGACTTGTTTATCACGTAGCCATGCTTCGAGGTTTTACACCCTTCCACGTTTTTACAGTCCGCTTGTGCCCAGAATAAAAAAAAAGAATATGTTGACCAAACTGTATCAACAAATAACAATTACAGTACACACAGAACAACAAATAACAACACAATTTCCAATTGTCCAATAGTGTAATACAATATCCAAACAACATCCAATTTCCCAATACATTCTCATTTAATTTGCCGAACAAAACTACAACCAAGCAAACGTATGCCAACCAAACTACTTCCAATCTACATACGAATTTCTTTCCTCCCATGCTTGTCTCTTATTGTTGTAATTATGCTCCCAGTTGCTAGCATCCCCGTCTCGAGCCTTGAACCATTTTGTGTAAATAGGTGGTACGGGATGTTTATCCTCAAGCTTAACCTGTAAGTCATGATCCATGAGCCTTGAAAATATACTACATATTTTAAAATTTATGAATATAAACGTTGTATACCTGAACAAAATGATCTTAGTTGACAAAAGCTATCGCAATTTCAGTGCGCAGTACTGGTGGAGGTATATTTCCTCTCAATGGTGGTATTGTCATCATAAGCCTTTCACTAATGCTGAATAGCATAACATTATATCTAATTGCAATAATATATCCAACATCAGGCGTTGGCATCCACTTTTCCATTGGCGCAAAATCTTCATCTTCGTGTAAACGACTTTTGAGAATAGCTGAACTTCTACCATTCTCTACAAAAACTTGATCGTACAGACTCTAGTGTTCATATAGCTCATCGTGCAATTCTCTTCTAATTTCGCTCCATCTAGATTATCCCAAACCAAGTAAAGCAGCCACACATCGATATCCACAATTACCGTCCGATCGAACGTCAACAATATCGCTCACAAAAGCCTTCATCTCTACATTCTCATGCCTTCAGTTAGTTCGTCTAACTGCAAAAACTAATAAAATATGTTATTATACAACTCATGTATATTCAAATAAAATGATTATTACCTTTTTTTGGTTTATGAATAGGAAGCTTTTCAGTACGAGCTTTTTTTGAAGTATAAGAACTTTGGGAATAAACACTTTCGACAAGCTCAAATGACGAAGCCATCCTTTTAGTCGAAGTATTAGAACTTTTTTTTGTTTTCTCTTCCACGTGTCTTTATTTTGCTTTTCGGAGATGCGAGAGACGTCGTTCGCGGTTCTACAACTTCCAACATCTTCTTATAAATTTGCAATTGGTAAGGAGCTCCCATCTTTTTCACATCATTTAATAGCCTTTCCATTTTCTCCGCTATCCCCGCGTCTTTCTTTCCACGTATTTCAAACAAGATGAAGTCTCAACCAATGAATATCTATCATATCAAGCGATATTGTCGTACCAGGTCCTAGACGAGCTAACTCATGCGCACAAGGCAATCCATGTGTTTTACGAAGAACACATCCACATAACAATTCTTCATCACCAACATTATTTATTCTCTGAAGTTCAGAATGCAATAAGTCAAGTGCCTTTATAGAAACAAAGCCTCGTAATTTTCTGAACTCTCGTGTATGTAATATGTGCTTCATTTTGGTTAGACTTTGCTCAAATGATGCTTTAAGTTCGGTAAACGAGAGTTCCAATAATGAATGCATCTCCATCTAGGCTTGTTCGAAATTGCATTGGCAACTAGCTAAATGTTTCTTCAATTTTGAATGAGTAGACTCGGCCTTGCATTGACACATGTATATAAGTTAGTACTAATTACAACAATTATTCTTTGAATAACTACTAGAACAATTGTTAAACAAAATTACCGATTAGAAGTGTAATTTTCAAAATGCTTGTAGTCATCTATCCATGCTTGCACAAATCTGTCTTTGTAAGTATTCAACCATGTCTCGTGAATATACTTCAAAAGTGAAGTATGGCTTGCATACTTTTCGTGCAACGCTTGTAAGTTCTCATTGTTATGCAACTATATTTTTTGAACACACTAATTCATTCCAATCATATAAGAAAGACTTTTCTCTTCAAGCTCCATACCTTTAACTTTTTTTTGCATATACGTGTGAACATTATTTTTAATATGCCACGTGCATAACATATGAGCAGACCGAGGAAACACAAATCCAATAGCATTAACTAGTGCCGTTTCTCTGTCAGAAATAAAGGAAGATGGCATTTCCACTTCAAAATCAACCAACACTGATTTCAACCTCTCTAATGCCCACATATAATTTTCCTCTGTTTCGGCAACTAAATACGCAATGGCAATACATAATATAAGATCTGTGCAAGTAACTCCAATAATCTCGAGTAACGACATTCTGTATCTGTTGGTTTTATACGTGCAATCTAATATGATAACCCTGAGAAATGTACATAGAAAAACCAAACTAATAGGATGTGCCCAAAAGATATTTTTAATAATATTTGTTCCATCTAATGTCTTACGATGCAATTCAAAGTAACCAAACTCTTCCAATTTACTAAGCGAGTATTAAACTTGTTATCGCCCTGCTTGTTCAATGGCATTCTGTGTTTTTATCACATTGTAAATTGTTTTGATTGTGATAGAATTTGAAGTATCATTTCGTTTAATGGTGGGTAAAATATCTTTTGGCTTTACCAAGTTCTTATGCATTTCTACAACTAACCTGATCTCAGCTTCGGTTAGTCAACCAATATACGAATGACCTTCTGTATTTTTCAATTCGTAATGATTGTGAACACCATTTACAACAAGCAATCGCCAATCATCTAAAATTCCAAGTTTCCCACCTTTGAGTCTAAATGGGCAGTTGCATTTTTTGGTAGCCGTAAGTCAGAGATTTTTCGGCTTAAAATCTTTTCGCTTCTTGTAAACGCCGCTTAGTTCACAAACAAACATGATTCTTGGTTTCTTGACTGAAGCACCGGTATTCGGTTTCAAGATTATGACAACAAAACCTACACGCTTTTCAGTATCACGAACCCAATCAATTAATTTTTTCCACGAAGGATATATCTGCATTTAAAATGTTAAATAGAATGTAAGTACTCACGATTTATTCGAGCGTTAATCGAAGAAAACTTACATCATAAGTCGTGAACTCATTTGAATAATCCAGTACTATCTCATCATTCGTTTCTTCATCAGTAGAGAATGCTACAATATGGAAAAGGAAAATATAACAAACTTTAAGCACAAACTAGAAAAATAGTAACTGACCAAATTCTGCTAAGTTGCGTGGTACAAAAGAAATCCACAAATAGTGTATGCCTGGTTTGTTACCTTTCCACGTAGGTACTATATGTGGTTGATTATGTATCCCCTCTTTATTATTACTAGGTTCTTATAGTTTCTTAGGACTCGTCCTACGTGGTTTTATATAAAATCACACAATTCGTTGTGCATCGGCTGTACTTGAAAAGTGAAAAAAAAACTCAAATTTTTAATTTTTCTTCAATTACCTATTGTGATTGCGATGAGGAATCATCTTCTCCTTCAAAATTCATTGTATTCTTGTTTGCAAATGAATTTTTCCTTGAGTGATTTGAAATCTAAGGTTTTAAGCTTTGGTGTTTTAACAGACAATAAATATTACTTTGTACCGAGATGAGATGAGATGAGAAGATAACTCCTTAATGGTACTTTAGTCGTTAAAATTTTAATTTTTTAAGGGGGACTGCTAACTAAAAACGTGGATTGAAATAGAATTAGCCATGTTTCGTATGTATTTTTCCTTTAAATATCACTGACATCAAACCAAAAGAAAAAGCCCTCGGATTTGTCTTTGAACAGCATATAACTTTGTGCCTCCGCAAATTCTATTTGACTATAAAGAAATGCTGAGTAGCCCCCCATTTTTATAGAAAATATCAATGACAAAACTGCCCCTTTTCAGTTATTTTTCTTTTAGTTTTCGGTTTACCTCGTAGTGGTTTTACATGGTGTTGTAGTAAACCATGCATGGCCACTACTAGGTTCCTAATCATACCCCGTAAAGCTCCTACGGGGTATGATTAGAAACCACGTACCGACTGTGTGTGGTTTCCTACAATACCAAGTATAGTCACTACGAGGAAATATATTATTGGTTTTTTTTAAAAAAAAATTAAACGGAGGACTGCTCATCAAAATGATGAATTTACTTATTTTTGCAGAATTTTAGGGACTACCCAGCAATTAAACGGCGGTATCATGTCCAACGCACCGTGATTGAAAACAAATAAAACGGCTGTTATTTTCACGGGTGTGCTGCTATTCACACTCCCATTTAGACTACTGGCCACCTTTAAAAAATTAATAGATTGTATTATTTTTGACCTACATTCTACCACCTCTTTATTTCTTTTCACTCAGTCAATAACAGTTGTCTCTTCTCTTCTCAAACAACGCAAATTCTCAGATATTAAACCCTAAACCATAAGAAAAATAATAATTTCTTTTGATTGAGTAGAGGATGGAAGATAAAGACAAAAAAGATGTTAGTTTTGTATATCATGCTGCATAATCTATTCTGTTATTATAGATTTTTTTTTAAGGGTTTTGTATTAATTTTTGTAGGAGCTTTCTTTCATCATTCTCTCTACTTCGAGTTTGGAAGATATTAATTTGGATGACGTTATAATAGAGAATTACGTTGTAAGTTATTGAATTTTAGGGTTTTCTTCATACAACAATTTATATGTCAAAATTTACAAAAAAAATAATATTTTAATTATTTTTATTTGATTTTTGTAGGAAGATAATGTGATTTACGATAAATATGATAATTATGTGGATGATAGCAATAGACCACAAGATGATCGGTCAAATGCCGTTGAAGACACAAAAGTTGATTTGACATTTCATTTTGCAACTGATGAAGTATGTAGTTTGTGCTTAATTTACAATCACTATTATTTATGCAAAACTGGAAGTATGTTAATTTTCTTTGTTAAACGATGTGATTTCAGGTATTTGATTCGCATAACGCGCTGACTCGATGGTGTAAAACAACAGGGATAAAGTTGAATGCTGTTATAGAGCGATTCGATGGTGTTAGTCAGCTGATTAGACGCATGAAATTGCGTTGATAATTTAGGGAAATCTTCAAGCTTGTAGAGCGACGGAGAAAATTTCAGGAAGGAGACGTTTTTTTTTTGTTGTTGTTGGAACGATGAAGAATTAAAGGCAGACTTGGTAGCCGATTAGAAATTGAATAATTTAGGTAGTGTAAAGAAGTAGAAAGACACAAAAAAGAGGTGGTCTTTAGTATAGGTGACCAGTAGCCTAAATGGGGTGTGAATAGCAACACACTTTTCACGGTCAGCTGTTGCCGGAAACAAGCGTACCCTGTGAACACCGTCGATGCCTGGCCGGCAGTACACAAAATTTGCATCTAGTTCCATTCGCCGAGTCCAAATCTACCAATGCAAAAAATTCCCAGGAAACTTTGCCGGAACGACCATCACCTCCGGTTATCATCCTCGACGCCATGGTACGCCGCACCCTCTCCACCACCTTTACCTCCTTCGCCCCCACCAGAACAAGACCTCCACATCCTTCAAACCCTCTCCGCCAAAATCAACACCTCCTTCCAAACCCAAACCCCATTCGAAACCTCCCTGAAACCCTACCTCCACCTCCTCACTCCCTCCATCTTCACCTCCCTCCTCTCGCCGCCTTTTCCCCCTCTCCCTCCTCTCTGCCTCCTTTCCCTCTTCCACTTTCTCTCTTCCCTCCCCCACTTCAACCACACTCCTCACTCCTTCCTTTCCCTCTCCTCCCTCCTCCTCTCCCACAACCTCCGCTCCCACTCCTTCTCTCTTCTCTCTTCCTTGGTTTCCCGCCTCGGCCGTTCCCCTTCCACTACCCTCCTCCCTCTTGTCTTCTCACTCCACCCCCATCCCATCTTCTACACCCTCTTGATGGAAGCATTTCTCCAGTCTAATCATGTAACCGATGCAATGCAGGTTTTCCGCTTCACACGGAAGCACAAAATATCCCCTCTTCCTTTTCATGCTTGTTTGAAGGTTGTGGAAAGGTGCAATAATGCTGCTTTTTGTTTTGATTTTTATAAGGAGGTTTTGGACAGCGGGTGCTTGCCCGATTTGAAGGTTTTTAATAAAATCATGAATCAATTTGTTAGGGAGGGGAGGGTCAGTGAGGCAAAAGATGTTTTTGATACAATTTTAAATTATGGGATGAAGCCAAGTGTGGTTAGTTTCAACACATTGATTAATGGCTATTGCAGGATTGGAGAGCTGGATAATGGTTTTTTCTTGAAAAAGGATATGAAAGAGAGGTTTAGATTATCGCCTGATGCATTCACTTATGGGTCTTTGATCAAGGGCTTATGTAGGGCAGGCAGGTTAGTAGATGCAAGCATGTTGTTAGATGAAATGTGTGAAAGCAATGTAGTTCCAAATCGGGTTATATACACTAGTTTGATTGATGGGTATTGTAGGAACGGAGAAGCTAAGATGGGTATGGAGATTTACGAGAAAATGGTAATGAAAGGGGTTGAGCCTGATTTGATTGCTTTTAATACTTTAGTGAATGGACTTTGTAAAGTTGGCGATTTGAATGGAGCGAAAAATGCTGTGAAGGAAATTAAAAAGAGAGGTTTGAAACCTGATATAGTTACATATACTACTCTAATTGATGGTTGTTGCAAAGAGGGCGATCTAGAAATGGCTATTGAGATCAAAAGAATGATGGTGAGTGAGCAAATAGAATTGGATGAGATTACGTATACTGCACTTATATCAGGACTGAGTAGAGGTGGGAGGGTTATAGACGCTGAAAGAATGTTATATGAGATGGAGCGAGTTGGTATGTCTCCAAACGAATCAACTTATACTATGGTAATTGATGCATTCTGTAAAGGAGGAGAGGTTAAACGGGGTTATAAATTGATGGAGGAAATGCAAAGAAAGGGTTTATCTCCAGGTGTTATGACATATAATGTGATGATGAATGGTTACTCCAAGCTCGGGCAAATGAAGAATGCAAACATGTTGTTGAATGCAATGATCAATGTTGGGGTTGTCCCAGATGATGTTACATATAATATTTTAATAGACGGTCACTGCAAAAATGGAGAACTTGATCATGGGGAACTAAAACTTGAAAAAGGAATGGTTTCAGATTATGCAGCTTATACTTCTCTGATCAACGAATATACTAAAAAGCCTAAGAGTTACCAAAGTGGACAAAGAAACTCATGAAGTCCTATAGTCTGAAGACTGCATGGATACCTTAGTGTATAATATACGTTTGTATCCTTTGACCTGTTATACTTCACAGATTGATATACATATTATAAAGCCAGATAATTGTTTAGAAGTTAATGATTCATGGAAACTAGGTAAGTCCCATGAGGATATATTAATTGTTTTCACTCTCATATGCTAGCTATTAGTTATGCATCAGGTGTCATTTACTCATGCTTTGATATGAAACTAACGCAAGTGCCTTTTCTTTCAACATATCATAGTTCATGCAAACAAGGAGTTAATTTATGTTTATATCATCCCCATATTTTGCGCTTCATATGGTCTTATAGGTTTGATAATTGGCCTACACAGATAAGGGATCAGTAGGAGTTTCTAAGAAAGCCTACATTCCATGGGAGCTTCCGAACTACGAGAGGTTGAGAATTCATACCTGCAACTTGTGAAGCAGTCAATGCTGTGACCAAAGAACATTGCTTTTGATTTTCCTTGAATCCACTCCACTTTGGGACAAGTGTCATGGCCATGCAGTTCACATACGTAATCTAATTTTCATTCTCGGTTTAATAGTTCAAAGAATCTTTATTACATCTTAAAATGTATCAAACATCATTTTATATTTTGTTATTATTATATACATTTAAAAAAGGAGAAACAGACAATATCATTTGTGGTTAGACACGTGGTTCCTCCATATAGTTGATGAAATTACACACACGCTCTTAGGTGTCCTATCTTTGTTAGAGCCAATGTATTAACAGGGGTGCGAGTCAGTGATAAATCACTAACCCACTTAAGTCACTTGCACCATTGAAACTCGACGAAGGGTGGATGTGTGTTTTTCGTTCACTCAATTTGCACTCATATTCAGTCAAGTTGTGCAATTGCAGGTTTGTTGAACAGTAATTCAATACCATATGATGGTTGCAGTATGAATTGTGCATTTTTAAGTGCTTGGGCACAGGAAAATATTCAGCGTCACAGTTCCAACATAGTGTACTGGCATGAGAGAAAGGTTGCGTTGGTATCTGTATATATCAATACCTTGTGTGTTTATAGATTTTTTAGCGTTCAGCGAAAGTATGCATTGTCTAATTGCATTTCATAAAGCCTTTGTGTGTTGAGCGTGAAGGGATTTGTTTTTGTTGGGATATAAGTGTGACTGAATTGGATTCGGGTTCACCGTTGTCACGATAGAGGAAAAAAAACACTCACTTGCGCTTTTGGGATGGGAGTGGTATTAATATTAAATGAAATCATCTATCCTCTTATTTTCTCTCATCATGTCCTAACGAAATTTCAGCCACACATCACAACAATTTTATTGAGTTAATGGGACCCACCGTATTTGATGAATGGTTGGCAATACCAAATGAAGTGTTGAGATATATATGAGTCTATGACACATATAGGAGGAGGTCAGAGGAACTGGTCCCTATTAATATTGATAGACAAATGACATTTCTTAAACATAGTAAAGTCAGCTGAAAAGCTGCTACACACACCAATTACCTCTGTCTGCACCAGAGGGATTACCTCAGGTACAGACAACAGCTATTGGTGCGTTTGAAATTTTTATTTGTGTACTCTGGAGTGCCAACGATAAAGGGTGGAGTTCCGTCATTAGCAATCAACTGTAATTTTCCTTTAAGGTTCGCGTCATGGCGCAAGCGTCTGCACACACATTTATAACGTTTCATTTTGTTCCAACAACAATTTTTTTTCTTATGCAGGTAAGAAGCATGACAAACAGGCTACCAGCCAAAGATGTCACGAGAAAATATAGTATACTACAGGTATCATTTCCGAATTCAAATATAAACATTTGCATGAAAATATTAAGTGGTGTTTGTTTAAATTTATGTTTTATGTTTTGAGTTTTCAGCATTACGAGAAATAAGAAGAGTGAAAGGACGACACAAGGGGTGGAAGGAAGATTGAGGGAACGACGAAAGATTGAATTATCTCTCGCCCTTCCGTTATTTCTCAAAACATGGAAAAAGGTAGTTTTATGTTTTTGTGTGTTAACTTTATTTTCTAAAACGGTTATTTTTCACTATGTAGATGTGCCGTTTGTACTTTTGTAAGGACGAAAACAGAAAATCATAAAGGATAAACGAAAGCACCCTTCATTTTTATCAAAAGTATTTATACAACGCTGTTCGTGATGAAATGGGATTGAAATTTGACAAATCACCATAGGGTGGCATAAATGTTTTTAATCAAACCTGGATTAGTTTTATGCATCAAATTTTGGGGGGAAAAAAAAAGTAACATTACTGCTTTGAGATTTTGGTATAAATGTACTTAGCCAAGTGTACACCGTGATGCCAAAATAGCATAATGTTAAACTATTGTAAATGCTATGATGCCAAAATGGCGTAGTGAACTATGAAACTTGCTACATTGGGCTACGATTTCACTGTGTGTTTCATCTAGCACAATCATTGAAGAATTTGTAGAATCGTTTTTTTTTTCTAGGGTATTGTTTTTGTGGGTTTGTACTCTAATAAGCTAAGCTTGTGATTTTAGTTGTGAATATGAATATGATTATTTAATCCGACTTTTACTTAGGGGTGGCAATTAAACCTGACCCGATGGACTCGGACCCGACCCGATGAGTCGCGGTTCTAGGTGGGTTGAGTTTTGTCGGGTCTGAACTATACATTTCAAAAATCTGGACCCAACCCAATCTGAGCTTCGGTTCGGGTCCGGTTCGGTTGGATTGTAACACTAAAAATACATGTATTTCAATGTTTTTTGTTGGTTCTTTCGGGTCGAGTCAATTCAAGTCGGGTTTGATCGGGTCTTAATCGTATTTTTCATCACCTAGACCCGATCTGAGACCCATCGGGTTCGATTCGGATCTTTTCGGATCTGTTCGGTTCTGGTTTTAATTGTCAGCCCTACTTTTACTGCAAAATGTTGCCTTTTTTTTTTTTTTAACAATTTAAGTTTTTCGTGCCTAATGAGTTGAAAGGTGAGGTGGGTGACAACAACAAAGTTGTGGCCTGCTTTACTATCGTTCATGGGGTAATGATCTGTTTTGCATTTCAGTTAGTAACTATGGGTTCTAAGCTATGCTTTTTTATTTTTTATTTTGTCGCATAAAATTTGTGCATTTCTAACCAAATTAACCTAAGATATGATCAGTTTCTTGTGGATGAGTCGTGACTAAACCATTTGACACTCTGAATAGTGGTAAACTACACTAAGTTGGACTAAAAAAACCCTACCCTCACACCGGTTGCTGACTGTGATTTACCCATCACTAATCAGCTTTGGCTTGTTTTACCTTGATCTTCTTTCCCCTCGATTACTAATATTTCTTATGCAATTATACCGTAGTTCAAGATGAGCTTTTAAGATAGCTTACCAGAGTGCTCATTAACAATATGCTTTTATAATCTCATAACCACCAAACGCAAAATACATTTTCATGGGCATTACACTAGTGAGTAGTGACATTCCTTTGTATAGGTGTTGGCTTCATACCTGTCAAGTACCGATATTAAAGGGGAACGGCTATTTGAACACAAAATTAGACAGAATTGGTGACCCAAGAGATCTGAACCGCTGGATATTTTGTTTTATATGAAAGGACTTAATTTAAGGGGTAATTCAATGGTGGAGATCAATTGTGTCTTTTATGTCTATATAGTTTTTCCCATTATAAATTATTGTAATAATATCGGTAAATTGTACAGAACATTTTGTAAACAACATTGTTTAATGTATATTGCTATAATGATGATAAAATTTTGAATATTTAGATCTAAATTGCCAAAATTACAACTAATAAATCATTTTATATAGTATACAGATATATAATCTGTCTATTGAGATTTTTTGATAGCAAAAGCGACACTTGGTTCAAACAGAACAGTCATAATGATGCCTCAGGGGCTTGAACCCGTAATCTATGAAACCACAGTCTAAAGCGCTATACACTAGCTACTTGAGCTAGAGGTACTTGACTATTTACAAGAATATATTATTAATTACAAGTCATAAAATAATCTCACGAAGACTGAGAAATTCATATAATATGCGTATTTATTATTTCTTCAATTTTGTACCATATTCATTTTTTATTCAATCGTCTAGTTGTATTATTTTTCAAAATTTTCATACCTATATTTTCCTAGTTTTTTTTCATTAGATTTATCGTGCAAGTAATGTCAATCTGAGAGTAACTGCTTCTAACATTTTTTTTAATCGATATGTCAAATGTATATCTTTACTATTAATGCTTGAAACAGCTTACCAGTTCGAACTGAACACAAAAGATAGAGAGAGGAGGGGGGGAGGGACTTTTACACTATGTTATTTTTAGTGGTAAAGTGCTTGCACGGAATAAACATTTGGAAAAAGTAGAGTTTTCCTCATTGAATTACTAATGATGAAGATTGAAAACACATTGTTAAAATTGAAAAACTAGTGCATAGTAACAATATTACTCCTAGACCTCCTAATATAAGAAATGATACTCGATTATTATCAAACTGACTGCAATCCTTTTTTGTCTGTGAGGATCCCACCAGAGCGCCTGGTTTCTAATATGATCTACATATCGTCATTTATCTGTTGCTTAAACCGACGAGCAGAACATCAAAATGCCGATGTGGCAGTGTTGTGCACTTGTTCTTCTCCTATTTCGAAATAAGTGCATCCCATTTCTTAACTCCTACACATGTTCCATCACTACGAGCAACCGTTTATTCTCCATTTATTTTCTCAGTCTCTTGAAAAATCCTCTAAAACGGTCTAAACGACTCTCTTGAATTTTCACAGCTAAAGAAATCTGGAAAATAAGGAAACCCTGCCCAGAGTTTTAAAATTCAATCCGATACCTTTCACACAAATTACGCAAATTCACCGAATTCTAACTTCTACCTATTACTGATTGCGAATAGAAACTAATTCGGTAGTCTGATCCATTCTTGGATGGCATTAATCTATAAGGTATTAAATTTATTTCCCTTGTATGATATTGTCAATTAGTTAATTTTGTTTGATCACGGTCTTCATCTTCCACTTCGTTGATGTTACTAGATTAATATACGCTTCCTATGTTCATCAGTTTATCCTTTGCAAAATTTACACTGACGGATCATATTTTGAATTGTAGACATTTTTCAAACTGCTACACAATTTTTTACAATATTAAAGTTCGATGCTGTGTTGTTGGTGGTGGTATAGAATCATGTAGTTTGAGCGCTCGACTTAAATTGCCATGACATTTAATCTTGGATTTCAATGTATTAAACATGCTAAGGCTACGACAGCTTCATTTTTCCAGTCCTCTCTATGCAAAGTTTGAATTTTATATATGATCTTTTATTGAGATACATATGATTAGCATTAGCAAATAAGTGTTCTCTAGTTAGCTAACCAAGTGATAGAAGGTCCAACTACATATGGATTTGCAGTATTAAAGAGTTCTTGCAGTATCTAAGAGGAAAAAAAAAATGAAGAATAAACCAAACAAATAAAACAAGGCTAGCTACTGTACCAGGAAATAAGTAAACTAAAGATGTTCGTGTAGGACCTTTTTTGACAACAAAAGTGACTTAATTTAAGCAGAACCGTCATAGTGATGCCACAGGGGCTTGAACGCGTAATCTATGGAACCAAAGTCTAAAGCGCTATACATCTAGCTACTTGAGCCTAGAGGTCCTTGACTTTTTACAAGAATATTCTATTAATTACAAGTCATAAAATAATCTCACAAAAATCGAGAAATTCGTATAATATGCGTATTTATTATTTTCTTTAATTTTGTACCATATTCATTTTTTATTCAATCATCTAATTGTATTGTTTTTCAAAATTTTAATACCTATATTTTCCTAGTTTTTTTACTTGATTTATCGTACAAGTAATGTCAATCTGAGGATTACTGCTTCTAACATGTTTTTTTAAATCGATATGTCGAATTTATAACTTTACTACTCTTTTTAGTTCTTAATGCTTGAAAAATAAAATAAAAAAAATCAAAGGCCAACTTACCAATTAGAAATGAATACAAAAATAAAATAAAAAAGGAGCTCTTACACGATGTTATTTTTACTGGTAAAGTGCTTGCATAGAATAAAACACATAAAATGTTTGGAAAAAGTATAGTTTTCCTCATTGAATTACTAATGCTGAAGATTGAAAACACATGGTTAAAATTGAAAAACCAGTGCATAATGACTTCTCTATTACAGTGTTGTTCACTTGTTCTCCTATTTCAAAGTAAGTGCATCCCGTTTCTTAACTCATAAATGCTACTATGACAAAAAACTTTTTTTTTGGTCAAATCCTGCTTCAAAGACGTAAATTTAGGAGGGGCATACATCAAATTATTATACTACCCTTTGAATTTCACCAATGTTCCCTTAAATAGACTATTCTGGCATTTTGACCAAAAAAAAAAAAAAAAAAAAAAAAAAATCTTCATAGTTGCAAAACTTCCTGCACATGTTCAGTCACTACCGTTTATCTTCTGTCTCTTGAAAACTACTCTAAAACGGTCTAAATGACTTAAATTTACACAGCTACAGAAATCTGGAAAATAAGGAAAACCCTGCCCAGAGTTTTAAAATTCAATCCGATACCTTTCAACCAAATTACACAACTAACTCACTGAATTCTAACTTCTACCTATTACTGATTGCGGATAGAAACTAATTCGGTCGTCTGATCTCTCTTATTCTTGGATGGCATTAATCTATAAGGTATTAAATTTATTTCCCTTCTATGATATTGTCAATCAGTTAATTTTGTTTGATCGACAATCTTCATCTTTTACTTCGTTGATGTTACTAGATTAATATACGCTTCCTATGTTGATCTGTTTCCTTTGCGCAAAATTTAGACCGACGGATCATATTTTGAATTATAGTCTTTTTTCAAACCACTACACAATTTCTTACAAAACTAAAGTTCGACGCTGTTCCTGTTTTGTTGTTGTTGGTGGTATAGAATCATGTAGTTAGAGTGCTCGACTTAAATTGCCATGACATTTAATCTTGGATTCCAAGGTATTAAACATGCTATGGCTACGACGTCTTCATTTCTCCCGTCCTCTCTAAGCAAAGTTTGAATTTTATATATGATCTTTTATTGAGATACATATGATGAGCATCAACAAATAAGTGTTTTTAGTTAGCCAAGCAAATGAGAGGTCCAACTACACATGGATTTGCAGTACAAAATTTAAAGAGTTCTAGCAGTATCTACAAAGAAATAAAAAAATCAAACAAACAAAACAAAGCTATCTACTGTACCAGGAAATAAGTATACGAACGATGTTTCTGTAGACTTTTTTTCTAATGCCACAATCTATTTTATCACATTGCAGCTATTTTACTATTGAAATGAGAATTGTACCACAAATTTTCTAGTCCATCGGCATTCGACAGCATCTGGATATATGCTTGGGAAGTCAAAATGTGATATCAGACTTGTTATGTTTACAAACTGGCTGAGTTTATAACTTCATATGCTTTTGATACGTCAACAATCAATGCGTATCTGTCCAAGCATAATAAGTGTGCACCTATGTTAAGCTAATGGAGAGAAAATAATATAGAAAATTACATCCTGTCTTCCTTATGTATGACAATATTGTATAACCAAATCAATAGTACCAAATATCCACACTAGCTACTACCTTATGATATGATGCTAGACCATAGTATTTCATTTAAAGGTAGCATACCATGTCAAAATAAGGTAAGCATGCATTGACCGAGAAATTTCACGTTTTCTAATAGTATTTATAAATTAACATTTCTAACTTGAGTTTATATCATTTATTTATATGCTTGCTTAATTCATGATTGTTGTTTGAGTTATAATTGTACGCTCGAAACCACTTCTTCGCATCTGTTCATTGTCTGGATTTGATGCTATTCATACGGCCTCAACCATGAAATTTACACTAGAAATCAAAATTCTTGATAGTGAAATTTATAATACAAATTGTTTCTGTATGTTGATCTATTATTTTGCAATACAGTGTCAACTGTCAAGTATGATGGTGAAATTCAATTTGTCCACGATTTTATACCTAACAAGTACATGCTTTTATTTTCCCTATCACAACTTTGTTGATTTTTTTCTTATATAGGACGACGATGAACCTTGTAGAGTATGTAGATGCGGATAATGACACCAAAGTTTCAGTTCAAGTGCTATGTAAAAGCGATTAACAATGAAGCTCTCTTTGAGACTATTTTGGATTGTCTGAATAAATCATAGCACCCATATTCTGGTGCATGTTGCGTGCTCTTGAAAGTTAATGCCATGAGTTGGTGCATGAAATTGCAACTTGGCTGATATGTGGATTACTGCATGTTAGGAGAATTCAAGAAGTGTCAACATGTGGTTTTCTTTTCATTGATGCTAAGTGCTACCTGATGAGCTGTAATACTACACCATATTCTTTGTCCAACGGATGTTAGCTAAATAATTTCTATCAGGTATTGTTTTTTTTTTCTCCAATTTCTTTACTCTTATTTTATACCATGAAAATGTATAAAGCTGTACATTGAAAACACTTTGTCCCTTTTTTACTTGAAAATAAACCAATGTCATAACCTATATCATTAATTTACACACCTGACAAAACATGTATACTAAAGTTGTCTTAGTTATGAATTTGGTGAAACAGACAGTTTTGGTCCATATTTCTCAATGCAAATTTAATTCTACATGTATTACGTATTCACATATGTTAAGTTACTCCTTTATAAATAGATGTTATTACCAGCATATATAGCATACAAATCATATTAACAAATGAAGTGCATTGGATTTGGTAGTTTGAAAGAGCAGACACTTACCGAGAAACCTAGCAAATCCACTCTATTTGATCTTCTGAATTTCCTATGATTCTGTAGCCATATACAGTAATTACTGATCTCTTCTCCAATTATATGTTTTTGTTGTTTCTGATTGATCATTTGATCCTTTGTAAAAATGAGCTTTGCTTATTACGCTTTTGAAAAAAGAAAACACCGCTTAAATGCAGATTCAAAATGAAATTTGAAATTTTACCTTAACATGAGCTTGGCCCAATTGTGGAAGCAACCAAAATTAGATTATTGGTTGTGAAATTTCTTTATGCTTCATATTAACCGATCAATAACATAATTGTAACCCCAGCCTTGAAACTTCATCATGGAACTAAACGCCATGGCATTGGCCACCCATTTATTTTTCGCTATTTATTATCTCCAGTCTGCAAGCACCAAATTGCATCAGGTATAATGAGAAAGATGCATGTAATTTTTTTTTTGTACTATTGTACAATGCTGCATCAATCAGTTAATGTTGTATCATGTATCACACAACATAAGATATGAATAAAAATTGTCTGTGCGCCACGTTTATGATTTTTCATTTCTGTTATACGGATGATATTTTGCAACACTTACATTCAAGAAGGCAGACGTAGATAAATAAAAGTATTAATAGCAATTCTTTTGTGTAATGAATTGCAACGGTATTCAAATTTGGTAGCCCAGTAAATGTGAGGTTTGTAAAGCGTATGTAGGGATGCAACTAGGATTGAAGCAGGCTGTAAAATTTACTTTATCATATGAACACAACAGTCATTTTAATAAGTAACACTAATGAGATTATAGCTGTGATCTGGTGAACAATAGTGAAATTCAAGTGCTTGAAAAATAATAAAGAGAACAAACATTTTAGGGAAAAGGTACTTTAATTCAAAAGTTTATTTGAAAAACAATAAAGAGTATTGAGAAAGTTAATGTGGTAGGCTCTAGAAAAGAAGAGGGTCTATATTATCCTTATCAAAGTTATGTGCGATGAGGTTGTGACTAGTTTCAGAGCATGTGATAGTGAAATCAGTGACTTTCCCTTAAACATAGGATTACATCACGGACCGGCTTTGAGCTTCTATGTTTTTGCCGTAGTGATGGATGAAGTCCCGAAGGTTATACAAGATGAGAATTCTTGATGTATATTCTTTGTTGATGATGTTTTGCTGGGTGATGAAAGTAAGATAGGGGCTAACAAACAACTGGAGTTTTGGAGGAAGACTTTATAATCAAAAGGTTTCGGACTTACCAAAATAAATACAGAGTATATGAAGTGCTAGTTCAGCGGTATCAAGTCAGAGGATGAAGGGGTCACCCTGGCCAGACAAGTAGTGCCAAAAAAGAAATCCTTTCGATGTTTAGGATCTATGTTGCAGGTTGATGATGAAATTGATGAAAGATGTAGTTTTAGAATTTGAGTTGGATGTGAAATGACAATCAACATCTGACATTCTTTGTAACACCCTGAATTTTCTATGAATATAAAAATTTACAAATTTAAGAATACTTAATTATTAAAGTGAGAATTGAGGGAAATGAGTTACGCCATTGCGTTAGTCTCAAAATTCTGCTTTAGATAAAGTCCGAGTTTGCGTGAATTGGACTCCGTATGAAGAAGTTATGGCCTTCCAAAGTTTCAGAATTCAAATAAATTAAAAACGGTTCAGAATAATAAATTTGAAATTCAAATTCAAACAGGGGAGCAGGCTGGGTGGGAATTCTCCGGCTCAAGGGCCAGGTCGACCAGGGGGTCGACCTACCCATACAGGTCGACCAGGGGGTCGACCTACCGCACCCGGGCAGATCTGAAATGTGACGATTTCTGACTCTTTGCTGAGTCATTAGGGATGATGTAGCTGTTCTAGATAACCCTATCTAGTCATGGATGGTTGGGATTGTTCCTATGATAATCTAACGGCTTAGGTTGATTCAAACTTCTATAAAAGAGTGCCTAGACTCAAACCCTAAAATCAAAACAAAATTTGTCTCATGGCCACCATGCTGCTCCTAGGATTTAACAAGTCAGAATTTGTCAGGATTTAACAACCCAAATTTGTCTCCTTCCTAAAGCTTAGGATTTAACAAGTCAGAATTCCAATTCAAAAGACGAACAAATCATTCTCTTCTCTAACCTATCTTTGTGAGTACTATTTCTTTCACAATATAATTATTATGATGGGTTGTAATTGGATTATGAGAACATGTCTGTTGAATCGCATGATGTTGTTTAACTTTGTAGATCTATTTCATATTTAATTGATTCATTTTATGCAAGTTTGGGATGTTAAACCATATGTTAATTCATATGTGAATCTCATGCAAGTTTGGGTTGTTAAATCATATGTTAATTCATATGTGAATCTTATACAAGTTTGGGTTGTTAGATCATAGGTTAATGCATATGTGAATCTTATGCAAGTTTGGATGTTAAATCATATGCTAATTCGTATGTGAATTTTATGCAAGTTTGGGATGTTAAATTGTATGTTAGTTTGAATATGAATCTTATGCAAGTCTATATGTGAATTATACACAAGTTTATATGTGAATCAAGTATATACATATGCTAGTTTATATGCAAAAATCATGTGATAAATTCATATGCAAGTTGTAGAAATTCATATGCAAGTTGTAGAAATCCATATGCAAGTTTAGGTGAAAAATTATATTCACATTTCTGGGTGAAAATTATATTCACATATGCAAGTTAAGCGAGACCCATAATTTATATATGCAAGTTCACAATTTCATGTTTAGATCTATATTTAGATTCATGGTAGTTTATGCAAATATATGATTCTATATGACATTGTCTATGCAAATTGTTGGCTATGAAATTTTATGTTAGAATTCCTATTTGCAAGTTAGATCTATTTTTATGTGTTATGCAAGTTGTGTTGTTCCTTTTTTTTTTTTATAAGTTAGACTATTTGCGAGTTTAACATATCTTATATTTGAACGTTCGAATAGCGTGGGGACAAATGGGAAAAATACTAATTATGTAAATTGTGAATTGACATAAAATGGCTTTAAAAGCATATAATTAAGTTGAGACTTAATTGGTACATTTTTATACCTAAAAAGTATAGACATAATTTAGGTGATAATTATTGACATAATTAATTTGGAGATTATTGGAAATTTGAATAGGGATAATTAACTCATTTTGGGGTGAAATAATGTGTAATAATAAACGCCTAAGACACGAGGTTAGACTCGTTTGTGGTGTAAGACTGCCCGGACCCGCACGGAAAATCCAGCAACCACAAACGGTAGTCTAATGTGAGAGGTCGAAGACATAAATTAAATGCGTAACAGTTGTAGTGACACGAGGTTAGACACGTTTGCGGTATAAGACTGCCTGGACTCGTCCGACAAATCCAGCAACCGCAAACGGGAGTCTAATGTGGGAGGTCTTACAAGGTTACGATTACAATGAATTAAGTAACACTTAACCAAGATAAACATGTGGTGGGACATGAGGGTTAAGTTGGTGACATGGGTGACATGTGAAATACGATTAGAAACACTTAACCATATTGAAACATGTAAAGAAGACATGAATAAGAGGGGGTTAAGTGGAAAATTCTAGTGGGGACCAAGCATAGGTAGAAAGCTTGTGTCAAGCATGGGGGACCTATTTCAAACTAGTAACCCATTAAGTATCTTTGTGAGCTCGAGTTAGATCGAGGACGGGACACGCTTACTGGGTTTGATTGTAAGAGGTCAAAACGGGTTAACGGCGGCAACGCAAGTCCAACGGGGTCATGTGCGTGCGTGGGCCCAGGCTGGTAGGTAAGACGTTGCATCGTGTAGATATAAGCCGTGAATCTTTAGTGGTATCGGGTTGCCACTTTGTGGAGTGATACACCCCACTGTGGGAACAACACAGGTATCTACGAGTTAGGGAGCCGGTCGCATGGGGGTAGTGGATACAACTAGTGGAGATAGGGGCAGGCTGCACCTATGAAGACAGCTAGAGGTACACGAAACTACCATTAATATTATTGTGTTCAGTAGGCGGGATCAACTTTTAGGGTGACTAGCAGTGGTGCAATATAGTAATTATCCTATAATGATTAGGAGCGAGATTAACGCCAGAATATTCCTCCTATTTGTTTTGTCTTGCCAACTTGTTTCACAGTCATTCCTTGTTTTACCAGTTTATGCCTTATATTAATTACTTTAATAATTATATCGTTAAAGTTATGGTATTCGCCAGACTTTATGTCTGACCCCCTTTGTTTTCGCTTCTTTTCTTCCTTCCCCCCCAGGTTCTCTTGGTGGGACTAGTACTAGTGGAGCTTGATCTGGATCTTTCTCTCTCTTTTGGAAGTGCTTGGATTGCTGAAAGTAAAGTTTAGCTCATCTCTTTTAGGGGTACTTATGTTGGGATTATGCTTTTTATTTTATGTACTCAGAAAATAATTTGTCAAGATGGCTACTAAGTGTACTTGGTTTTCCTATTGGTTTATGATGTTATTGTAATCAAACTATTTATCCGCTGCAATAAATGTTGTTTTGAAATTTTTAAGTACCAATATATGTATCTGTCTTGTTATATTCTGTTTTATTCACCAATAATACTCCATGAAAGTTAATGCATTCCCTTTGAGAGTGACATTAATGGACGTGGGGTGTTACACGTGGTATCAGAGCGAGGTTAACAGAACAGATAAGAGATTTTGAAAAACTGTTTTTCAAAAGCATTTTATAAAGAAATACTTTCAAAAGTATGTTTTAAGGAGAGTATTTTCAAGGAAAAATTTTGTTTTAAAAACATAAGCCCCAAGAGCCATATATCTTTCTTCTGAATTCTCCGTTTTGAATCTCTTCATTTTCTTTTCAGCATGTCTGGGTTACCCGAGATACCCGAGGGAATACCGATACCAACCCGGTTCAGAAGGTATCTGGACGCTAGGGCCACCGCCGCTGACCCAGCAGACATCCCTCCTCCCCCCGCTGCAGCCGCTCCTCCTCCTCCCCCTCCCTGTGTTGATACTTTTTTCAAAGATATGCATAGACTTTCGAGCAATGGGCGGAAAATCTTTTCACGGATCAGAGACGTTTGTTGAAGCTCGAAATTGGCTTAAGGAGGTAGAAGACTTGTTTGGTATCTTCGAGGTAGAAGATGGAAGGAAGGTCCAATTGGCCGCTTGGTTAATGAAGGATGAAGCCTCGTTTTGGTGGAAGGTTACAAATGGAGAGCGTACAGTAGAGACGTGGATGGATTTCAGACATAGGTTCGAGATGAAATTTCTCTTACGAGCAGAAGAGAATTTATACATGGAAAGATTCTTGACATTGAAGCAGAGGAATTTATCAGTAAAGGAGTACGTCAATAAGTTCAATCAGTTGGCGAGGTTTGACTTAGACTTGGTGAACACACCTGAAAAGAAGGCCCTGAGGTTCGTTAAAGGTTTGAATGAGCCCCTACATGGGTTAGCTATGACGCACATTCCTACGGGGGCTACCTTTGAGAAACTAGTTGACATGGCGCTTATGCATGAAGAGGAGAAAGGCGCTAATGCTAATAATGCACCAGAAAAGAAAGGAGTCAAAAGAAGTCACAACAGCAACCTAAGAAAGGTGGTAAGGACAACAATAGCAAGGGAAAGAAAAGATGCTTTAATTGTGGAACACCAGGCCATCTGAGCAAGGACTGTAGGAAGAAGAAGAAGACTGGTTGTTTCCACTGTGGAGAGGCAGGACATCTAATTAAAAACTGCCCGAGGAAACAGGGACAAGGGCAAAGAACATGGTCTACTTCTGGAGGACGGGTTCAGCCTCTCATGGCACCAGGGCAGACAAGAGGGCAGGTTCACGCTCTCATGGCACCAGGACAAGAGAGAGGTAAAAACATTTCTGTTGAAAGTTTGGTTTTTCTGTTTGATCATCCTGTTCGTACTTTGTTTAATTCTGGCGCTTCACACTCGTTTGTGTCTGCTTTGTTAGTTGAAACACTGCATCTAAATACTAGTCTAGTTATGGATCCCATAGTAGTCTCAAATCCTATTGGTGGTTCGGCCCATCTTTCAATGATTTGTCGGGATTTGAGAGTGTCTATCTTGAGCGTTGAGTTTGAATGCAACGCCTTTGTTCTTGGCTTCACGGGCTATGGATTGATTCTAGGCATGGATTGGTTATCCAGTAATGGTGCCATCCTCGATTGTGAAAAGAGGGTGGTTAGACTTATGATTCGCCTCGGCAACACTCTCGAAATATCTTGTAATCCCATACATTCTGTTATGCTAGTTATCTAGAATCTCTTGATGCGTCTGTTGAAAACTTGCAGTCTGTTAGAGTAGTCCGTGAATACTCAGATGTATTTGAAGAGGTGAAGGGCTTACCTATGAAGCGGGAGATAGACTTCCGCATATACCTTGTTGATAGCGCAAAACTCGTAGCTCTACCCGTTCGACACATGGCTCCAAGGGAGAGAAAAGAGCTCAGTAAGCAAGTTAAAGAGCTGCTCTAAAAGGGGTTTATAAGGCGGAGTATTTCTGAATGGGGTGCTCCAGTAGTATTCGCAACCAAAGCGGATGGTTCGCTTCGCCTACGCGTTGATTATAGGGAGCTAAACATGCTGACCAAGAAGAATAGGCACCCACTTCCTAGAATAGATGACTTGTTTGATCAACTTGTAGGTGTGTCTGTTTTCTCC
Organism: Allium sativum; assembly: GCA_030737875.1. Lineage (NCBI taxonomy): Eukaryota > Viridiplantae > Streptophyta > Magnoliopsida > Asparagales > Amaryllidaceae > Allium > Allium sativum. Next base: position 732,773,395 of record CM060915.1, on the reverse strand, counting down.
CAACTAGATTTGGCTACCGGGTTCCATCAGCTAAGAGTGGTTGAAGACAGCATCGATAAGACCGCGTTCAGAACCCCGGATGGTTTCTTCGAATGGCTTGTCATGCCTTTCGGCTTGACAAACGCACCCGCTTACTTCGTTGACTTGATGAGTAGGGTGTTTAGAGAATTCCTTAATAAGTTTGTGGTGGTCTTCGTAGACGACAATTTGATCTTCTCGAAGAATGAAGAAGAGCATGCTTTACATTTAAGGGAAGTCATGGATACTCTTCGTACGCATCAGCTGAAGGCCAAATTCTCCAAATGCCATTTCTGGAGAGAAGAAGTGAGGTTTCTTGGACATGTGGTGTCCAAAGAGGGGTTAGCCGTGGACCCGCAAAAGTAGTTGCGGTGCAAGATTGGAAGGTTCCACGGAATGCAACTGAAGTCCGAAGCTTTCTCGGGCTAGTGGGCTTTTACCGAAATTTCATTAAAGACTTTGCTAAAATCTCAGCCCCACTCACAAGATTAACGAAGAAAAACCTAACTTTCGTTTGGGATTTGGATTGCGATATTGCTTTCCAACGTTTGAAAAGGGCTCTAACAACAGCCCCAGTTCTAACATTGCCGGATGAGAGCAAAATGTTTACCGTATACACGGATGCATGTGGTACGGGACTAGGTGCTGTCTTGATGCAAGAAGGGAAGATAGTAGCTTATGGAGGCAGACAGTTGAAAGTACATGAGAAAAACTATCCGACCCACGATCTAGAGTTGGCTGCCATCATCTTTGCGCTTAAGTCTTGGCGCCATTATCTCCTAGGTGAGAAGTTTGAATTATATACTGACCATAAATCGTTGAAGTACCTTTTCTCGTAAAAAGATCTTAACTTAAGACAGCAAAGGTGGATGGAATTTCTAGCTTCTTATGATTTTGAGATTTCCTATACCCCAGGCAAGGACAATGTAGTAGCAGATGCCTTAAGTAGGAAGAAGCTGACCTTGAGTCCTCTCTTTGTAGAAAGGCAAAGCTTGGAATATATAGCAAATTTTAATTTTAGACCCTCCTCTGAAATTGTGCCTGGTCTGTTAGCATCACTAGAGGTGCGGCCTACTCTTTTGGACTCAATAGGAACCACGCAACGAGAAGATCCTCAGCTAGTTGATGTGATGGATAAGCTAGTTAGGGATGAGACTTCAACTCACCTCAATAGATACTCCATCGATGATAGGGGTTAGTTGAGACGGGATGGAAGGCTATGCGTCCCACAAGCAAGGGATTTAGTGAAGACGATTTTCGAAGAGGTGCACTATTCTAAACTGAACATACACCCAGGCGGAGACAAGATGTATAAAGATATAAAAAGGGTTTTCTTTTGGAATGGCATGAAGAGTGATGTAGCTGAGTTCATCGCTAAGTGTTTGATATGCCAGCAAGTCAAAGCGGAGTAGAAGAAGCCCGGTGGTCCGCTTCATCCTCTCGAGGTCCTACTGTGGAAGTGAGAGAGCATTTCGATGGACTTTGTTGATGGGTTGCCTAGGTCAAGAAGGGGCAATACCAGTATTTGGGTAATAGTGGACATGCTCACTAAAAGCGCTCACTTTATGCCTGTTAAAAGTAGAAGGGCTGCCTCGTCCCTAGCATCCATTTATCTTAAAGAAATAGTTCGAGTGAGTGATCGAGATCCTATCTTTACGAGCGAGTTTTGGAAGAGTTTGCAAGAGGCCGTAGGCACACAATTACGCTTAAGCACGGCCTATCCCCCCCAAACCGACGGTCAGACGGAAAGGGTGAACAGAGTATTAGAAGACCTCTTGAGATTGTGCGTTCTTGACTTTGGAGGGACATGGGAGGATCATCTTCCTTTGGTGGAATTCGCCTACAACAATAGCTACCAAGCCACCATAGGCATGGCGCCCTTCGAAGCTTTATATGGAAGATTATGCCGATCACCAACTTGTTGGTGGGAGTCTATAGACAAACTTGTACTTGGGCCGGACATGATTAGAGAAACCTCAGAAAAGGTGGACATGATAAGAAGACGACTGAATGCTGCACAAGATAGATAGAAGTCCTACGCAGACAAAAGAAGGACCAACCTTGAGTTTAAGGTTGGAGATAGGGTGTTCCTTAAAGTATCTCCTTTGAGGAATGTCAATCGCTTTGGGTCCATAGGAAAGCTAGCACCAAGGTTTGTGGGTCCATTTCCTATCATTGAAAGGATTGGTACGATGGCTTACAGAGTAGAGCTACCTGAGAGACTGGTTGGATTTCATAATGTTTTTCATGTTTCTCAACTACGAAAGTGCTTACATGAATTTGCAGAAGTGGTGGAGCCAAGTATACTAGAGAAAGTAGAAGTGGAACGAGAAGCGACCGTGAGAAGAGTTCCAACTCGTATATTGGGTACGAAAGTCAAAAACTACGCAACCGTAACGTCAAACTTGTTAAAGTTCACTGGAGTGATGCTGAGGAAGACGCGACTTAGGAAACTGAGAGGAAAATACGCGCAACTTACCCTTTTCTCTTCGTGGGTACCTCCTTGATCTCTTTTTCCATAAGTTTATTCATGCTTATATCTATCTTTTAAGTTTATCTCCTCAGTCCTACTCTTTAGCCTTAGGTAGAAACCGATGGATATAAACATGTATTTGAAACATGTTATGATTGATGGTTGCGAGTGGTTGCAAGTGGTTGCTAGTGGTTGCTCTTGGATGCATGTACACACACTTTAGGCACTAGATCGGCTCAATCACTTCCATATTTCAAATAAATGTGTGTGCGTATTTAAATTAATGGATGTATAATGGTTGTGTTATCATCTGGATGCTGCATTCTGATGAATGGTTGTGCACACATGTAGAAGTAATATGTACCGTTACGATTCTTTTGCATGTATAATGGACGCATGACACTATCTTGATTTGCATTAAGGAGGTCAACTGAATCAGTGGACCGCCTGATTTTGCATTAGATAAGGAACATATACACACACATTTTGCATATGTTCATACGACATTAGAAACTTGTAAGGACAATGGATGCCTGTGTTTGATGATTGAGTAGATGGATGATTGGATGTTAGGATACACATTCTCCTTAACTTGAAGATTTCGGGGGCGAAATCCTTTAAGGAGGGGAGAATGTAACACCCTGAATTTTATGTGAATATAAAAATTTACAAATTTAAGAATACTTAATTATTAAAGTGAGAATTGAGGGAAATGGGTTATGCCATTACGTTCGTCTCGGAATTCTGCTTGAGATAGAATCCGATTTTGCGTGAATTGGACTCCGTATGAAGAAGTTATGGTCTTCCGAAGTTTCAGAATTCAAATAAATTAAAAACAATTCAGAATAATAAATTTGAAATTCAAATTCAAACAGGGGAGCAGACTGGGCGGCCCAAGGGCCAGGTCGACCAGGGGGTCGACCTACCCCCCTCCGGCAGATCTGAAATGTGACGATTTCTGACTCTGTGCTGAGTCATTAGGGCTGATGTGGCTGTTCTAGATAACCCTATCTAGTCATGGATGGTTGGGATTGTTCCTATGATAATCTAACGGCTTAGGTCGATTCAAACTTCTATAAAAGAGTGCCTAAACTCAAAGCCTAAAATCAAAACAAAATTTGTCTCATGGCCACCATGTTGCTCCTAGGATAGTCTCCTTCCTAAAGCTTAGGATTTAACAAGTCAGAATTCCAATTCAAAAGACGAACAAATCATTCTCTTCTCTAGCCTATCTTTGTGAGTACTATTTCTTTCACAATATAATTATTATGATGGGTTGTAATTGGATTATGAGAACATGTCTGTTGAATCGCATAATGTTGTTTAACTTTGTAGATCTATTTCATATTTAATTGATTCATTTTATGCAAGTTTGGGATGTTAAACCATATGTTAATTCATATGTGAATCTCATGCAAGTTTGGGTTGTTAAATCATATGTTAATTCATATGTGAATCTTATACAAGTTTGGGTTGTTAGATCATAGGTTAATGCATATGTGAATCTTATGCAAGTTTGGATGTTAAATCATATGCTAATTCGTATGTGAATTTTATGCAAGTTTGGGATGTTAAATTGTATGTTAGTTTGAATATGAATCTTATGCAAGTCTATATGTGAATTATACACAAGTTTATATGTGAATCAAGTATACACATATGCTAGTTTATATGCAAAAATCATGTGATAAATTCATATGCAAGTTGTAGAAATTCATATGCAAGTTGTAGAAATCCATATGCAAGTTTAGGTGAAAAATTATATTCACATTTCTGGGTGAAAATTATATTCACATATGCAAGTTAAGCGAGACCCATAATTTATATATGCAAGTTCACAATTTCATGTTTAGATCTATATTTAGATCCATGGTAGTTTATGCAAATATATGATTCTATATGACATTTTCTATGCAAATTGTTGGCTATGAAATTTTATGTTAGAATTCCTATTTGCAAGTTAGATCTATTTTTATGTGTTATGCAAGTTGTGATGTTCCTTTTTTTTATAAATTAGACTATTTGCGAGTCTAACATATCTCATATTTGAACGTTCGAATAACGTGGGGACAAATGGGAAAAATACTAATTATGTAAATTGTGAATTGGCATAAAATGGCTTTAAAAGCATATAATTAAGTTGAGACTTAATTGGTATATTTTTATACCTAAAAAGTATGGACATAATTTAGGTGACAATTATGGACATAATTAATTTGGAGATTATTGGAAATTTGAATAGGGATAATTAATTCATATTGGGGTGAAATAATGTGTAATAATAAACGCCTAAGACACGAGGTTAGACTCGTTTGTGGTGTAAGACGGCCCAGACCCGCCTGGAAAATCCAGCAACCACAGACGATAGTCTAATGTGAGAGGTCGAAGGCATAAATTAAATGTGTAACAGTTGTAATGACACGAGGTTAGGCAGGTTTGCGGTATAAGACTGCCTGGACCCGCCCGACAAATCCAGCAACCGCAAACGGGAGTCTAATGTGGGAGGTCTTACAAGGTTATGGTTATAATGAACTAAGTAACACTTAACCAAGATAAACATGTGGTGGGACATGGGGGTTAAGTGGGTGGCATAGGTGGTATGTGAAATACGATTAGAAATACTTAACCATATTGAAACATGTAAAGAAGACATGAATAAGAGGGGGTTAAGTGGAAAATTCTAGTGGGGACCAAGCATAGGTAAAAAGCTTGTGTCAAGCATGGGGGACCCATTTTAAACCAGTAACCCATTAAGTATCTTTGTGAGCTCGAGTTTGATCGAGGACAGGACACGCTTAATGGGTTTGATTGTAAGAGGTCAAAACGGGTTAACGGTGGCAACGTAAGTCCAACGGGGTCTTGTGCGTGTGTGGGCCTGGACTGGTAGGTAATACGTTGTTGCATCATGTAGGTATAAGTCGTGCATCTTTAGTGGTATCAGATTGCCACTTTGGGGAGTGATACACCCCACTGTGGGACCAACACGGGTATCTATAAGTTAGGGAGCCGATGTGGGTACAACTAGTGGAGATAGGGGCAGGCGGCACCTATGAAGACAACTAGAGGTGCACGAAACTACCATTAAGGTTATTGTGTTCAGTAGGAGAGATCAACTTTTAGGGTGACTAGCAGTGATGCAGTATAGTATTTATCATATAGTGATTAGGAGCGAGATTAACGCCAGAATATTCCTCGTTTTACCAGTTTATGCCTTATCCTAATTACTTTAATAATTATATCGTTAAAGTTATGGTACTCGCCAGACTTTATGTCTGACCCCCTTTGTTTTTGCCTCTTTTCTTCCTTTCCCCTCCAAGGTTCTCAGGATGGGACTAGTACTAGTGGAGCTTGATCTGGATCTTTCTCTCTTTTGGAAGTGCTTGGATTGCTGAAAGTAAAGTTCAGCTCATCTCTTTTATGGCTACTTATGTTGGGATTATGCCTTTTATTTTATGTACTCAGAAAACAATTTGTCAAGATGGCTACTAAGTGTACTTGGTTTTTCTGTTGGTTTATGATGTTATTGTAATCAAACTATTTCTCCGCTGCAATAAATGTTGTTTTGAAAATTTTCAAGTACCAATATATGTATCTATCTTGTTATATTCTGTTCTATTCACCAATAATACTCCATGAAAGTTAATGCATTCCCTTTGAGAGTGACATTAATGGACGTGGGGTGTTACATTCTTCGTGATAGGAAAATTTCATACAAGCTTAAGGGAAAGTTCTATATAACAACAATCAGGTTTGTGATGTCATGTGATGCAGAATGTTGGTCTACCGAATGGAAACATGTCATGCGTATGCAACGGTGGAGCTGTGAGTATTCCAGACTGGACTGAATTAAAAATGATGATATTCGACACAAACTTGAAGTTGCGCTAATTGAAGAGAAGCTATTCTAACAATGTTTAAGATGGTATGAACATCTCTAACGAGGACCTTACGATGCACATGTAGATGTCAGAATTATAGGTCGTGCATAATGCTCAAAGAAGGGTAGAGACCGACCAAGAATGACTTGGGATAAAGTAGTAAAAAAGAACTTTAGAAATTCGAATATATACGAAGAATTGGTGCCGAACATAAGCGTATAGAAGTTAGCGATTAGTATACCAAAACCTTGAGTTAAAGCTAATTTGGAGTGTTATAAGTTTTAGATTATAGGATTAGTGAATAGGGACATAAAGACATGGCATTGGTCTTCAATATCTATTACTATTAGTGGCGTTATTAATATTATCATCATCTGTCACCTTGTTTTTTTTTTATTCATCATTATTGGTATTATTATCATTTGTTCAAGTTAATGTTTTTTTATTAGCAGCGTTATTTTATTTATTCAATAGCTTGCATCCTTTGTTAAGTTAATGGGGGTAGCTAAAGAGTATTTTGAATAGTGCACGAATGGGGAAAGGACGTGTTGTAGATGGGAAACTGGTTGTTTAACCATTCAATGCATCAGACACGTCCGAAGTTCAAAAACTGGGCTAAACCCATTATGACCAGCTTATAAAACACAAGAAAATTCGACTCTTTGAATTTTGACAAGGGGTTTTTCACTTAAGGGCATATTTGTTTAGGGTAATAAATTTAAGAATGACACTTCTGAAAAATTAGTTTTAAGAACATTTTATGGGAAAAAGATAAAAGAATTTACCAGTTCTAGTAATATATATAAATGATGATAAAAGAATTTATCATTTTCTTGTATAACTTATAAAGATAAAAGAATTTATCCTTTTTCTTTTAATTGTCCTTAAAACTAATTATTTAGAAGTGTTGTCCTTAAAACATATTATCCTGAAATAAAATGCACTTCAACCTAATTTCCACTTTTGACAAAAATAGCATTCTATCTTATTATCTAAAATACCGTTATTTTGATATTATTTGTTCCTATCATCCCCACGCATACAGTGCATTGCATAATCATAATTGGGAAAGTCTAAATGGACACAAAATGTTGACACAAAATTAAACACACAAAATCTGAGCCATTAGATCTTCCCCTGAATTCCACCTCACGCATAAAGATAAACAAATCTTGTGGTCCAGATTTTGTGTACATAATTTTGTGTCTAATTTTGTGACCCTATAGCCGCTCCCATGATAATTTTCAAATATATACAAAACAAGTCATTTGCATCAGTTGCTAAACCCCTGTTGCATTAGTTGTTAAACTGATGCAAATAAAGATGATGCAACAGACAAATTTCTGTTGCATCAGTTAAAAAACTTAACTGATGCAAATGACGATTGCTTGCATCAGTTGTTCAATACAACCGATGCTATAGAGCAAATGCAAATGTCTGCATTTGCTTTCGAAGTCTTGGTCTATTGCATCAGATTTTTAAAACAACTGATGTTAATGAACAGATGCAAAAATAACATTTGTTATGACCTTTAATGTATTCCATAAGTTGCCTATGCTACTGCAACTGATGCAAATTTAGTTTGAAGTAAAAATAATCCATTATTTCAGATTTTTAAACCTCAAGCAATATTAAATAAAATTTAAAATTCTACAAATGCACTATTACCACGAATCTGATGAAACAAACAATATAAGTGTATTATCAATCAACATAGTTCATGTGTAAAACCCAAAAAAACATAATACATACTCTAATCATAAAACTAAAGTCTACGTGCATAACAAAAGACTAATATAACTACATCCAGTTATGCATGATATAACTCGCTAAGCAATCTCGAACTTCGTCTATCTCTTGCCGGTCATAAGAACCACGTTGTGCAAAGTCCTGCAATTATAAGAGTACTGTTTTAAAATGTACGTAAATAACATATAATAGCTAGGCAAATAAAATAAATTAAAATATACCTTTTGTAACTCGATGCTTTGGTTGTGGCTTTTTACTAGTCAAGCATATATCTCATCACATAATATACGCAATCCATTGTTTCATATTGCTGCTGACACTAGCAATATTGCAAAATAATGTAATAGTTAGTTCAAAATGAATAGAATAAAAAAAGACAAAATTTGAACAAAAAATTCTAAGCAATACGTGGAAACTCTCAAGATAAGCAACCCTTTAGAACATTAAGTTACAAAACATTAAGTTACAAAACATTAAGTTCTAAATAGTATAACTGTACGTGGAAACGTGATAACAATGCTTTTTACATGTCCGCTGAAGTTAATTTTGTGGTCTGATTTTGTTATTACTGTTTTAGGGTAGCAGTATTGATGCATGTACTAAACAAGTAACAAAAAGGTGACTAATTTAGCATGCACAAACAATATCTAGTGTAACTTAGCAGTTCAAAATGAAGTGCGATGTATCGGTACAGTTAAGCATGTTACACCAATAACCGTTTGCACTGGAATAAATTTCACAGTTAAACCCCTCAAATTATCATACATGAAATTTGATTTCTTGTTATATAATACTTGGAAGAAATCTTAGGAAGTAATAGAATAAATTTCTTTGGCAGCAACAAAGAAAATTTAAACATAAAAATGAATAGTTGATATAAGCATAGCATGGTTAAAACATAAAAGGGCTCCAAAACACAATAGGGGTAAAAAAAAAATAAAAAAAAATAGTTTCCAAAAAAAATAAAAAATGCTATAGGGGTATTAAAAATAATTGAACGTAATTACCTAGGTATTATGTGTTATACATATAAATTAATGTGGTCTACATAAGAAGTTTAGCATACCATATTCTTCCGTGGAAATAATTTGCAAATCCCCTCCGAAATATTTAGCATACAACCAGCTAATAGGAAGTCCATAACCATATCCAACCATTGTTACTCCATCAGTATCATCAAAATTCTCAACTATAGGATTTTTCGTTGTACTATATGTTGGATCTAGAATAACCCTAGAGGGGGGGGGGGGGTGAATAGGGTTTTTCACAGTTTTTAAAACTGAATTTAAAAACTGACAGGAAATTAAAATGATAAACAGATCACAGAACATAACAGAAACAGAAATGCAGAAAATAAATCACACACAGTATACCCAGCTTCGGCAAACCCTGCCTACTGCTGCATTTCTAAGGTTTCTACTAGGTGATAGAACAGATCCCGCATACAAGACCATGTACACTCGCAAACCCTGCTCCTATTCTAACCCTACGCTCAAAACCGTAGACTGGCCAATATCCCCTTGACCAGATTTCCCTTGATTACAACCCGTAACCAATATCCTAGATTTTACAGAATTCTAGTACTGTCAGTTAACTCCTAACTGAAACTCCCCTAGAAATTTTACAGACTTCTAGAAACTGTTCGACGGTTTTTACAAACAAATTAAAACAATACAAAATAAAATAAACTAAAGTAAAAACCCTAGGAGATAAATAACAAGGGTCATCCCCTTTTAGCCTTTAAACAAAAACGTGGCCGGCCCAATATCCTTTAGGCCATTGTCATTCTTATTTGCCCGATCTTCTTTGTCCCTGAAAAAAAAATGGCGGCTAGGGTTCTGAAACTTCCTCCCCAAATCGAAACGACTGCTTGAAGGATTCTGAAACTCTGATGCTTCACTTTAGTTGATGCTGGTCGATTGATGCTCCTCTCCGATTTGGGCTTTTTCTCGATAGAAAAACAAGTGAGTAGCTTCTGATTTCAATCGATTACTGCTCTTTGAAATTTTTGGTTCTGTTTTTCCGATAATTCTTGCCAGTGATGTATTGGTGTTTACATAGGGATTACCAACCCGAAAAATTCTCTGATTTCAATTAACTGGCTTGACTGATTTTTCGGGTTTCCCCTTTTGACAAACTCTTGATAAAAACGGCTTTAATTTATCTGCGTGAATTTCTTGATTGAAAGTTTGTGGCCCCTTTTTGATTGCTCTCGATTAGAGCCGTGAATTTGTGATTGAATTGTGATAAAGACTTGCCGAATATATATTGAAAAATCCATTTGCAATTCTTGCCATTATTGGTTCCTGGAATTGTTTCTGAAACCACCTTGATTGAAAACTGAACTTGATTTGCACACGTATTCTATTGCCTTATATGAATGAATGGATTTGTACACAGATTGAATTCTTGCCATAAAAATTTTACTGCGATTTTCTGGAAATTGTTCTTGCCAAAATCATTTTTGCTGAGTTGTTATTCTTGCCAAAAAATTGATGAAGGATTTTATCTCCTGCTTCTTTTAACCATTGTCAAAAATGACTTCAACATTAATATCCAACTGAATTACTTCCTTGCGAGATTTAATCATGAATGAATCTTCCCATTCATGCCACCCATGCTGCTTGTATACACCTCCACTCATGTATGTTCTGAAATGTTTGCCAAATATGAAAACTGAAACTGATTTTCTTGGGTTACACCATGTCAATGCCATGCCATGTTTGTAGTTGAACTTGTCACCATGCTTTTACTTCTGGTTTGATCATGCCATTACCTTTGCAAACTAACTTGACTTTGTTGCCATTGCAATTACTGAAAGTCTTCATATTTGTGCATGCATGCAGTAACCAGTTTTGTTACTGAACTTCATCTTGACCAATATGTACTCTAGCTAGTTGATTTGTTCCATGCAGACGAGTAGGCATGTACATGAACTCGACTCCATTATGTACATTTTCATGTTGATGTCCACAATCTTGCTTGCATTGGTGTTACCAGACCTGATGCATTATGTACTGTCTTGATTAAGCTGTCATGTTGATGTTGCCATGTATGAAATTTGCAAAACTGAACTGATCTTGCTGAAATCATGTTGGCATGTACATGTTAGACTCGACTACTTTTCATTGCTGTTGCCATCACTTGTATATTCATATACGTTGCCATTTTCACCATATTGATGCTGAGTTGCAGTTGACACCACCATTCCACTATGTTGTGTGACCATCTTGGCTTGCGCTCGACGTTTGTACTTGAACTTGAACATTTTTGATTATGCTTACTTGATCACTGTTGCACCACAACTTGAGTTGGCTTGTACATGGCTCGACCATTGATTGGGCTGTTTGAAAACATGTTTGACTTGTATTGTGCTCGGCCATTCCATACTTGTACTTGCTGAAACTTTTGCTATGCCACTTTGTTCGAATTTGTTTTGTCCCTTTATGTTGTGCACTGAGTCGAGCAGGTCCATGTGGCTACTCCTCAGTTGCAATCTGATTGGCATGGCAGTGCACACGTGTACACGTGTGTACATGCAGCCGTCAGACGAGTTGTCCCTGTCCCTGCATTGAGATATATGTGTTGTCTGCCTTGTGGTATTTACAGTGTATCACTGTGAATATCACAAGCTGTCTAGACACAAAATTATGGTTTTATAAATCAGATCAAGTCATGAAAAAGGATGAGAAACACACCAGAAAACTGAGGCAAACAAAATTAAAAAAAATTTATATTTGCATATATTCAGTATTATTTCTATTGCAGTATACTGTGTGTTTCTGTTTCATGTGTGACAGGTAAGCGGGGATGACTGGACTGACTGTGATGACTGGACTGACAATGACTGGACTGAAAGCTGAGGATAAGAAGACAGTGTGTGGTGTCAATGAATGTATGAGTCTGTATATACAAGTGAAAATGGATATATATGAAATGTAACTGTGTATATGTTGTGTGTATGTATGACTGAGTGACAATGAATGAACTGTACCGAGGAGCTGTGAGAGAATTGTACAGATATATGTAATAAACAAATTTGATTGAAATAAAATATCATTTTATTGTTGTCAAACGAACTTGTCTATTATATTCTGTTTATATACAAGTACAATATACAGTGAATGTTTAAATAGTGGAGTTACAAGAGTTGTACTGTTTGAGTGTATGAAATATAATATTTATATTTAAATAAAATACTGTTGAGTATTTGAATTCGTTGTGAAGTCGTATATTATTTAAATTTAAATATTATATTCCTGTCTGAATGTGTATATATAGAACAGTACAGTAACAAACACATTTAAAATAATATTTATTTGGTTGTTATCATCAAACAAAAAATCATATAATTGTGTATACAACACCGTTATATACAACAATCTCCCCCTTTTGATGATGACAAACAAATAAAAGATTTTGAATCCAACAAATGTGTTTTACAGTGAAAATTGAACTCCCCCTATTTATTTGCTCCCCCTACAACAGAAAACTCCCCCTATAACTGTGCATGAGTGAATATGAACTAAATAATGAATTTTCAGAATTAAAAATATTTATAAAATATTCACTCATAAATCAAAATCTAATCCATTCTCCCCCTTTTGTTATCATCAAAAGGATACAGAATTTAAAATACAGATGAAACACGACTAAAAATATAATTTCAGCATAAGAGGAAGAATAATCATCATATATCTCAATCAGTCAAACAAAAATCATAATAAACTGAGAACTAGTGGCACATTTCATATTGCAGAAAATGACTGATTTACGATGAAATTTATATAAACGAGGAGAGTTATAAAAATGAATTTCAATTGATTTTCAAACGAATTTTTATAAAAAATGAGGCTAAAAAAAAAGTGATGAATTTGGATTATAATTATAATTCAATTTAAGTGACAAAATCGAATAATCTCAAATCCCAATATCTATCAATCAACAAATCATAATACGTCATAAAATTTCAACACATTTCACAGATTAGAAAGTGGATTGATAGGCTGGTTATTATACACCAAGGAGAATTTCACATAAAAATTTATTTATTGCAAATTATTTTCTTTTCCTTTTCTTTTGACTTAAGAGCACCCTGACCACGCATAACCAGAGCTTGGATTTTTAAATGAGGTCAGTCGCAGCTTAAATTATAAGTTGTCTCATAACCATGCATGACCAGAGCTTGGATTTTTAAATGAGGTTAGAGACACACTTATGTATTAATTAAATATTTATCGTTTTCAGCTTTAAATAGAAAAACTCCTCGGTATATACAACCAATATGAATGATAGAAATGTGGTAGGTACAGAAATGGATTGTGAAATAAATTTCTAAATTAATAATATTATGAAATATGACCAACTGTACCGGGATTATTGAAAATTTTCAAATATCACTAATTCTGAATAAATAATATAGTCCCATTTCTATCACAAATTCCCATTGTTTATTAATTTTTTTTTTTATTTAAAAATATTAACTCTCCACATTAATATAAAATCATGATGGATGGCAGAATGATGATAGATAAAGAAAATTATCGTGAAATAATTGCCAGTTCAAAGATATTATAATAAATATTCAACCATCATGAAAATCCAAATAAAATCTCCTCTTATTATGGAATATATTGCAGTCATAATTCATCACAATTTCAAAATCTGATAATAATTTTGATGAATTATAAATACAGTTCAATTGGATTTTGATTTCAATTTCTAAATGAATAATCAACAAATAATTTTAAAGTTGAAAATTAATTACAAGAGGAAATGTGAAAAGCTATACAGGACAAGAGAAAAAAAAATCAGCACTTCTGATACCAATTGTTCTCTCTTCTCGAGGATTTGAAATAGACACTTGAGACGAACAAGAATATCAAAGAGTTTCAAACACAGAGCCCGCGCAGACAAGATTTACAAATTTGGCAAGCAACAGACAAATCAAAACAGGCAGTTATTTGAAAACAGTATCAGAGCAGCACAAAAATAGTTTCAAAAGAAACTTGTCAGGAAGATGGTCACATAAGATGGTTCATGATCCAAGATTAAAAATACCATTTATTTTAAATCATTTGATGAATATGAAATACTCTAGATTCAATGAATCGATTACACCAAATTATTAGTGTCAGATTCAAGATATGTGTGTGATTCAATAAATCAATAATTTCAAATGATTTTAAACAAATAAATATTTAAATCAATTAATCATGAAATATCAATGATTTTCAAAGACCATTTTCAAAAAGAACTTTTCAAGAATTTCTCAAAAACTATTTCTTACAAGCTCAATAGAAATGTCAGATCATTTACATCAAATTTGAGAGGTATTCATGATACCAGAAATTAAAAAATAATTTATTTGAAATCACTTGAATCAATGTCAAGTTTGAGATATAATGAATCATTCACACAAGATCGATAATTTCAAATTTAGGAGGTGTGTGAATATTCAGAATATCAATAGTTTCAGATGATTTCAAACAAACAAATTTTAACTATAATGATCATGACTAACTATGATTTTCAAGATGTATCACTGGTTCAAGCCAATCCAAAAAAAAACTGGAATTTTCACAACAGATAAATAACAAAGTGCTGTAATGAGTATAATATTTTGAGCTTTTCTAAAATGAATTAGAATAAACTCAGAATAGCAAACGTGTGTGAAATTCCATCAATTTTCAGATCTTCAAAAAATTTAGAATTCAAATTAATTAACAGTGTTCAAGATATGACATGAATACAACAACACTGTTATGAATTCAGAATTAGGAAAATAAACTTCAAAACAATTGCAGATATTTACACAAATAAATTCAAGATCTGGAAATGATTACAAACACGAGAGTTTTCTACAAATAAAATGAATTTCCAGACAAATATGAGTTTTGCAATTGGAAGTTAATGGAGCACAGAATAAACAAAGATATGGTAGTGACAAATCAAATAAAGACAAATAGAAGAAGATAAAATAGAAAGGGGTAGAAGAAGCAGGAATAAACAATAAAAAATATTTACAAGGTTGAGATCACAAATCATACCCGATTCACAGAAAAAACGTTGTGGATCTCTAACTCGTCAGATTTTGCTAAGGAACAGTAGATGATTCAATGATGTGAAGTAGTTTGAATCAGTTTCTCTTTTCAGCACAGTCGTTCCTCAGCCTCCTTTGGTAGCTAACTATTTAGAGGATTGAGTGGTCTAACAAAGGCAGTAAAACCACTCACAGTTGTATTTGTTCGTTTTGGTACCCAAACCTGTTTATATAACAAACCATCAGAATAAACCTTTGTACCCTTAGGAACCCAAATCTGTTTGAATTTCACGAAGTTTGGTTTATTTCCTTTTGGGATCCAGGATTGGTTAGAAGGATTTTTCAAATCATTTGTAATTCGTCTTTCAAAAACATTATTTTTCTCAAACCCAAGTCCACGTTTATTTTGAACAGAAAATTGGTTTTTCAACAACATATTCAAAGATTTTTCACCGTTTGAAAAATTAGACAAGATTGTTTCAAGTTGTTGAATTTCAGTTTTAAGATCACCATTTTCTTTCAATAAATCTGAACAACGATTTTTAGTGATCTCACATCTTTTAAAATCAGATTTCAAAATCAAATTTTCATCTTTGAGTAACTTTATTTTGGTTTGGGACTCAGCAATCTCAGCCTCGAAATGTTTTCGACTTTCAGACTCAAATTTCTTGAAATTTTCAACCTCGTTTTCAAGTTCTTTCAAAATCGAATTCGATTTCAACAGATTTTCCTTTTCTGCAATTTCAAGTTTGGAATGAATATTAGTTTTAAAAATTTCAAATTCCTTTTGCAGATGATTGTTCAAATTTGATAACTCAATCTTGTTTGCTTTTAAGACCAAAATTTCATCTTCAAACTTTTGAATATTTTTATTGAGATGAACAAGATTGGTTTTCGATTTCAAACAATTTTTACAATCTGAATCTGAAAGGTTTTTAAAATATTCAAGCCGTGATTCCAAATCATCAATTTTGCTGTTCAACTCAGAATTCGTAGATTTTAGAGTTTTGTTTTTAGATTTGAGTTTATCAACAGATTTAGTTAAATCAACACACATATAAACCAAATCTTCATATGAGAAATTTTCAACTTCAGCATCCGTTGATTCTCCATCATCTGATCCTTCTGAATTCTCATTTGTAAATCCTGTTAAACAGAATTCTGAATCTGAGTTGACAATCTGGGGTTTTGAGCTACAGTTGTCAATTTGACCATACTTCGTATTGAGAGCTATCCAGATTTCCTGCGCAGTTAAGCAATGTGAGATCAGACTGTATTGATCATCATCAAGATAAGAATATAGAATATGTGTAGCACGAGAATTAAAAACTTTATCTACCTTATCGTACCCATTGATAATAACATCCCAACATTTAATATTAACAGATTTTAAATAAAATTCCATTTTGGATTTCCAGTTAAAAAAATCTGTTCCATCGAAAATTGTTGGAGATGAACTGGACTGACTCTCTATCGGTTGACAACTAGGGAACACCATCTCTAGAGTTAATGAAATAACCTGCTCTGATACCACTTGTTGGATCTAGAATAACCCTAGAGGGGGGGTGAATAGGGTTTTTCACAGTTTTTAAAACTGAATTTAAAAACTGACAGGAAATTAAAATGATAAACAGATCACAGAACATAACAGAAACAGAAAT
This sequence comes from Allium sativum, assembly GCA_030737875.1. NCBI lineage: Eukaryota > Viridiplantae > Streptophyta > Magnoliopsida > Asparagales > Amaryllidaceae > Allium > Allium sativum. The sequence continues at coordinate 732,756,574 of CM060915.1, read as the reverse complement.
GCAGAAAATAAATCACACACAGTATACCCAGCTTCGGCAAACCCTGCCTACTGCTGCATTTCTAAGGTTTCTACTAGGTGATAGAACAGATCCCGCATACAAGACCATGTACACTCGCAAACCCTGCTCCTATTCTAACCCTACGCTCAAAACCGTAGACTGGCCAATATCCCCTTGACCAGATTTCCCTTGATTACAACCCGTAACCAATATCCTAGATTTTACAGAATTCTAGTACTGTCAGTTAACTCCTAACTGAAACTCCCCTAGAAATTTTACAGACTTCTAGAAACTGTTCGACGGTTTTTACAAACAAATTAAAACAATACAAAATAAAATAAACTAAAGTAAAAACCCTAGGAGATAAATAACAAGGGTCATCCCCTTTTAGCCTTTAAACAAAAACATGGCCGGCCCAATATCCTTTAGGCCATTGTCATTCTTATTTGCCCGATCTTCTTTGTCCCTGAAAAAAAAATGGCGGCTAGGGTTCTGAAACTTCCTCCCCAAATCGAAACGACTGCTTGAAGGATTCTGAAACTCTGATGCTTCACTTTAGTTGATGCTGGTCGATTGATGCTCCTCTCTGATTTGGGCTTTTTCTCGATAGAAAAACAAGTGAGTAGCTTCTGATTTCAATCGATTACTGCTCTTTGAAATTTTTGGTTCTGTTTTTCCGATAATTCTTGCCAGTGATGTATTGGTGTTTACATAGGGATTACCAACCCGAAAAATTCTCTGATTTCAATTAACTGGCTTGACTGATTTTTCGGGTTTCCCCTTTTGACAAACTCTTGATAAAAACGGCTTTAATTTATCTGCGTGAATTTCTTGATTGAAAGTTTGTGGCCCCTTTTTGATTGCTCTCGATTAGAGCCGTGAATTTGTGATTGAATTGTGATAAAGACTTGCCGAATATATATTGAAAAATCCATTTGCAATTCTTGCCATTATTGGTTCCTGGAATTGTTTCTGAAACCACCTTGATTGAAAACTGAACTTGATTTGCACACGTATTCTATTGCCTTATATGAATGAATGGATTTGTACACAGATTGAATTCTTGCCATAAAAATTTTACTGCGATTTTCTGGAAATTGTTCTTGCCAAAATCATTTTTGCTGAGTTGTTATTCTTGCCAAAAAATTGATGAAGGATTTTATCTCCTGCTTCTTTTAACCATTGTCAAAAATGACTTCAACATTAATATCCAACTGAATTACTTCCTTGCGAGATTTAATCATGAATGAATCTTTCCATTCATGCCACCCATGCTGCTTGTATACACCTCCACTCATGTATGTTCTGAAATGTTTGCCAAATATGAAAACTGAAACTGATTTTCTTGGGTTACACCATGTCAATGCCATGCCATGTTTGTAGTTGAACTTGTCACCATGCTTTTACTTCTGGTTTGATCATGCCATTACCTTTGCAAACTAACTTGACTTTGTTGCCATTGCAATTACTGAAAGTCTTCATATTTGTGCATGCATGCAGTAACCAGTTTTGTTACTGAACTTCATCTTGACCAATATGTACTCTAGCTAGTTGATTTGTTCCATGCAGACGAGTAGGCATGTACATGAACTCGACTCCATTATGTACATTTTCATGTTGATGTCCACAATCTTGCTTGCATTGGTGTTACCAGACCTGATGCATTATGTACTGTCTTGATTAAGCTGTCATGTTGATGTTGCCATGTATGAAATTTGCAAAACTGAACTGATCTTGATGAAATCATGTTGGCATGTACATGTTAGACTCGACTACTTTTCATTGCTGTTGCCATCACTTGTATATTCATATACGTTGCCATTTTCACCATATTGATGCTGAGTTGCAGTTGACACCACCATTCCACTATGTTGTGTGACCATCTTGGCTTGCGCTCGACGTTTGTACTTGAACTTGAACATTTTTGATTATGCTTACTTGATCACTGTTGCACCACAACTTGAGTTGGCTTGTACATGGCTCGACCATTGATTGGGCTGTTTGAAAACATGTTTGACTTGTATTGTGCTCGGCCATTCCATACTTGTACTTGCTGAAACTTTTGCTATGCCACTTTGTTCGAATTTGTTTTGTCCCTTTATGTTGTGCACTGAGTCGAGCAGGTCCATGTGGCTACTCCTCAGTTGCAATCTGATTGGCGTGGCAGTGCACACGTGTACACGTGTGTACATGCAGCCGTCAGACGAGTTGTCCCTGTCCCTGCATCGAGATATATGTGTTGTCTGCCTTGTGGTATTTACAGTGTATCACTGTGAATATCACAAGCTGTCTAGACACAGAATTATGGTTTTATAAATCAGATCAAGTCATGAAAAAGGATGAGAAACACACCAGAAAACTGAGGCAAACAAAATTAAAAAAAAATTTATATTTGCATATATTCAGTATTATTTCTATTGCAGTATACTGTGTGTTTCTGTTTCATGTGTGACAGGTAAGCGGGGATGACTGGACTGACTGTGATGACTGGACTGACAATGACTGGACTGAAAGCTGAGGATAAGAAGACAGTGTGTGGTGTCAATGAATGTATGAGTCTGTATATACAAGTGAAAATGGATATATATGAAATGTAACTGTGTATATGTTGTGTGTATGTATGACTGAGTGACAATGAATGAACTGTACTGAGGAGCTGTGAGAGAATTGTACAGATATATGTAATAAACAAATTTGATTGAAATAAAATATCATTTTATTGTTGTCAAACGAACTTGTCTATTATATTCTGTTTATATACAAGTACAATATACAGTGAATGTTTAAATAGTGGAGTTACAAGAGTTGTACTGTTTGAGTGTATGAAATATAATATTTATATTTAAATAAAATACTGTTGAGTATTTGAATTCGTTGTGAAGTCGTATTTTATTTAAATTTAAATATTATATTCCTGTCTGAATGTGTATATATAGAACAGTACAGTAACAAACACATTTAAAATAATATTTATTTGGTTGTTATCATCAAACAAAAAATCATATAATTGTGTATACAACACCGTTATATACAACACTATACAAATAGGTGAAAATCTTAGAAAGGCCACTCGGTATGCCACCCCTTTCATCGGATATATATATATATATATATATATATATATAAGCATAGAGTTCTATATGTCAAAACCAAGTACTGGCTATTAAGCATGTAACACTAGCTGGGAAATTATTATGTGCATAAGTAACTATATCTCTATATTTTTGCTTTATGATGTTAATATTTATCTGGTTGGAAAGAATTATCATCCTTTTGCTTAAAAGGACTAAGATAAATATACCTTTATGGTGACATCCTCTGCTCTATCAGCCACTATTATTCTAACTGGTGGTGCTTCTTTGTCGGAGTCCATGAACCATTCTTGGACCACACGCAGAGAGTTCTTAACCAACTCAAATACCATAAGATGCTAGTGTGTTGGGACTTAATTATTTAAAACATTATTAATCTCAGAAAACAAGTCAAATAAACTCTACAATAACACCAACAACAAATGAAAATAACTACAAATATGGTCATAACTATGTATAATTCACATTAGGCATTCAACCCTGGATTGGATTTTGAAGCCTCTGTGTAAACAATTAAAAAGTGGCCATCTGCACAAATTCATGTATTATGGTAGTATACACTTGTAGTTATTTTGTTATTTTAATGGATTAAAAGCTCAAGTATGAAAAATATCTAAAATTAAACAAGCAGGGTCTGGAATAATATTAAGCTCTAAGTACTTCTTGCCAGGAGTACTTACGGGAAGGTAAAAGACTGATCCCCGTATATAGTAACTTCAGGAGCACTTCCATATTCTCTGAAGCACATACCACAAGCATCTTCAAAAGCTTCTCGAGCCACATTCATAGGAGACATTTTGGTATGTACGTGGCCAACAACTACAAGCTCTGGATCAGGGTTATGCAAAGCCACATGCTGACCTGAATTAAGCATTATAAACGAGGGCCACTGCAAGCGATACGAAGAAGCAAATATGAATAAAACTTTATGATATGCTTGCCTATGAGCAACAGATTCCAATCCTAGACGTATAAAACCGGTCCACAAATAGATGGATTAGCTATAACTTTTCAGGCACGAATTTGTTTTGCAAATCTTGCTTTAATTGTTGAACGCCTAAAGCCATCACAAGGACCACATTGTTGTGCCTTACTTTAAGCATTTTGGTCATCTGAGTGAATGCTAACTCATCTCTTGTATCTTTGATATCTGGAAAGGTCCGAAGATCACGAAAGGAATCCAGATACTAATCTCTAACCGGAAATACATGTAATATTAGGACAACTATCCAAAAAGCAAAGATATGACAATGGATAAACTCACACCTCAGTTGCACTCATTACAAGTTTGGATTAAAAAGAGAAAAAGTGAAACAATGATGATTGAAATCGAAGCGTGGCTGAAATGAAAGCACGGTTAAACCCAACATAAGCAATTTCTTTTGTTTTTATTCAAATACTAAAAATGTTGAAAATGATTTACGTTTTATGGTTCTTCTTAGAAAATCTATTATTATGAGGATAACGAAATGTGTATCACGTGATCTGCAGTTGAATAAAATTAAAAGTTGTTAGTGAGTACAGTACTGTACCCCAACTGAGGCTACTGTTTCATCTGATGTTGTTTTTGTGTGTGCATAAAATTTGTACTAATGTTCTAGTATGCTGAAATGACATGCTAAATATGCAGTAATTTTTGTCTGACATTTGTATCTTTATAACAAATTTGAAAATTTTCAACACATCAATATTTAACAAAAATCCATTTGTATTAGCCAAAATGCCATCATATTGGAGGAGGAAGAGAAAAGGAATTGAGACATCAAATTATTATGGAAGTTAAGGAATTCAAACGTGCATTCTACGAGAAGCGGGAGCTCAACTGTGGAAGAAACAAAGTCCAAAATCGCGAAAGAGAGAAGGTTAAACAAAATATACACACCTCAATTCAGTTCAAACTTTTACACCTCTTAATGTCGTTATTCACACAGATATTTGTTGTTATTCGCACCGTTTAATTCAGTATCAAAATCAATATGAACTTTGAGGTTTATCTTGTGAATTAATTCCATCGGGGCCTCTTCCCCTGGTTTTGGATCCACTAATTCCCCTAGCTCTTCCATCGGATCTGCCTGGCTCAGTGCAGCATCGAACTAAACAGTCCAATTTTCAAATAATTGTTAAATTCTTTTTACATAAGTATACGATATGGAAGATGACATATGTGACGGCCCGCCCCGCACCAACCGACATTTACTCTAAAAGTGCGTTGTACACATGTCCAGTTAGCACGGAACGGGTCGTCAGAAGGAAAGGGAAGAAGGAAATGAACTAACAAGGAACCTGTAGAATGTCTCACAGCGCATAGAACAAAATATAATAATAACATACTTGACATAAAACAGGTGAGACAGTGCATAAGCTGAAACAACTAACATAGCAGCGGAAAATCCAAGTACAGCTTATGATCCAAAGTTAAACATTATTACAACTTTTCAAACTGTCTCAAAAGCAAAAGCAAGATAAAGGAGTTACACTACTAATGCCCAATTAGCGACCACCAACGACACAGGGAGAATATCTATCTATATATCATACATGGAAGCCTCCTGCTCGCCTCCGAATCAGCTACTCGCGCATCACCAGCTAACCTGTCTCTAGTCTGCTCGAGTGAGCACCCAGAGTAATAAGAGGAGACATAAAACTCTGGGTCAGACATAAAGCCTGGTATGAGCGATAAGCATCTAAACAGAACGATAACAGGTAGACTAAAACATACCTGAACCTGCAACCAAAGAGTTAGCACTACATACTGTACAACACTCTAAGGTGCCATATCAAACGGTGTAAAGATACAGGGGTGGGGGTGTGCATGTCATAGTGATGGCAAACAATCAAGCATAGCAACCATCCTCACATCTCTCACTCAGTGCGTAAAGCATACGATATTCACCACTTCAATCACCCAACATACTTTGCTACGATCACTTTGCCCCATGAAGTCATACATGACTTCACTGCACTGATAACGTAGCCACTAATCCTTCGCTATGTCCACTTGCCCCATGGAGTTATTCACCCCATCTGCGCTGGCTCATAGCCTTACCAATCCTTTACTATCTCCACTTTCCCCATGGAGTAATTCACCCCATCTGCGCTAGCTCATAGTCTTACTACGCATCACTTTGCCCCTCGAGTCGTAATGACTCTACTGCACTGATAACGTAGTCTTGCTACCATCACCTTGCCCCTCGAGTCATAGTGACTCTACTACACTGATAAGTAGCCCATCATCCATTTTCAGTGGTGAATCGAAGTTATGAACGTCGACAACTCCTTAGCACACGTCCCGCAGCAAAGCCCAACCATGAAGTGAACTCGTTGGTTCCCAACTGGATCCTGAGCTCTAACTTCCCATATTGGACTACCTTTGCATCTCGGGTTATTGGTCAATACTGGATCGGGCTGGGTTCCCCTTCTAGCCATCGGTTCGGGTCGGGTCCTCTACTTTGAATCGGTTCGGTTTGTGGTCTTCCCCTGTAGCGGTTCGGTTCGGGTTCACAACGTTGCATCGGTTCGGGTCGGGTGTCCCACTTCGGGTCGGGTTGGGTTGCCATCTCCCATCCAGTTCGTGCTCCAGCTCCGATCAGCTCCCCTCGTCCTTCGTTTACTCCGATCCGATCCCCCCTCCTTTATCCGATCCGATCCCCCTCCTTTATCCGATCTGATCCCAGTATTGCTAGCATGGCCTTCCTTTTTCCCAGGTTTCTCAAGTGTCAAGTTCCGATCCGATCGAATCCCTTGCCCAGTTCACTTATCCGATCCGAGCCCCCATATCCGATCCGATCCGGTCCAGAACCTGCACTTTTCCTGCAACCTTTCCAGCGAGTATTTTACGCCATTCGACGACGTTTTTGACCATTCTAACTATTGAAATCAATCACAAAGCATATCATACAGTCATAGCAACATGCATAATCAACCACAAACATCAAAACATCAATATGATAGGTTAAAATGGATCAAACCTAACCAAAACCCCATATTTCCCCTTAAGCATGTTTAGGTGAAACTATTGATGTGATTAGCAAAACTTAACCAAATTAACCCAAATTCATATCAGAGGTCTAAAACATCATTTCAGATTTTATAGATATTTTTCCAGAATTTTATCATGTTTAAATTCGCTAATTAACACTAATTACCCTTAATTAGCCATGATTAGTGAGGAACTATGCAAATCACTCACCTTAGCCACAAATAAACTAAAATCTGAAATAAATCTCTGATTTAATGCGAATCCCAATGCTAAACAGCAGCTCCAATGTTGATTTGGCGTAGATCTCCCTTGATTTGATGTTGCTAAGCTTAATCCTTGATTAAAAGATGATTTGGAGGTGATTTAGAGGTTGGAGGCCATTTTCAGGGTTTCTAAGAGGTAAGTGGAGGCTACAAAACTGAAATGGAATGATTCTCCTACTCCTTTCAGCCTCCCCATAACCCTAATCCCGAAATGGGTTATGGGCCTATTCGCTAATCACCCTATTTGGCTCGGTTAAGCAGTTTTTCACCTTCCAAACCTTAATTCAGCCATATCTCCCAAACGGTAAGTCCGTTTGGCTATTATGACCACTCTACGGAAAGGTAAACCATCAAACGAATCTAATGGAAGTGGTTTCAGGTCAAAAGTCCTTTCCAATCAAAAGTTATGGTCAAAACAAGATCAGCTAGGGGCAAAACGGTCATTTAAAAATCGACAAAAATCATGAACATGGGAAATGAGTCTAATGGTTGTTTCCCAAAGTTACATGACCATACGACTTCATATGGGAAAGAAATAAATATTCTACGATCCTTCGATGCGTAGAATCCGGGTTGTTACATTCCCCCCTTAAGAAATTTCGCCCCCGAAATTCCCTAACCAAATCACACAAAAGGGTCCCGCATGCCTATCAACCATAAAATAACAATCAAACATGCAAACAAGCAAAACAAGTCTATCCTAGCATGCGGAATAACTAAATTACGAAGTAAATCTTACCAGGCAAAGAGTTCTGGATACGTCTTCCTAATGCTCTCCTCGGTCTCCCAAGTGCAATCATTCTCGTTCTCGCCCCACTGAACCTTGACTAGCTTCACCGCCTTCCTTCGAAGTTGCTTCGTATCGTGCTCGACAATACGAATCGGCTTGCGGTTCCCAACCGCCTCGGGTTCTACTTCGAAGTCCTCTAACTGATCAGGTGAAATAGTCATATCTGAGTCGTGTACGAACTTCCTTAGTTGGGAAACATGAAATACGTTGTGAACTCCCGCCATCTTCTCTGCTAAGCCAACTCTATATGCCAAATTCCCGACTAGTTTAAGAACAGGGAATGAGCCAACAAATCTTGGTGCTAATTTGCCTCTCCTGCCAAATCGTATCACGCTCTTCAACGAAGAAATCTTGATAAACACCAAGTCATCCACGGAGAATTTTAAATCTCTTCTCCTCATATCAGCATAACTCTTCTGCCCATCTTGGGCAGCTTTCATTCGTTGTTGAATGGTCTTAATCTTATCTGAAGTTTCCCTCACCACATCTGGTCCAAGCATAAACTTCTCGCCAGTCTCTATCCAACATGATGGTGAGTTGCACGGTCTTCCGTACAAAGTTTCATATGGAGCCATACCGATACTAGATTGGTAGCTATTATTATATGCAAACTCTACTAGGTGCAAATGGTCATCCCATGATCCACCAAAATCCAATATACAAGCTCTCAAAAGATCTTCCAATGTACGATTCACCCTCTCCGTATGACCGTCGGTCTGAGGATGATATGCGGTACTGAGATATAATTCTGACCCTAGAGCCTCTTGTAAGCTCTTTCAAAACCCACTAGTAAACAACAGGTCTCGGTCACTCACAATGCTTTTAGGTACTCCATGAAATCTCACTACCCACTTCATATACAATTCTGCTAACTTAGCTGCCATTCTGGTCGATTTGACTGGTATAAATCTTGCACTTTTAGTCAACCGATCCACAATTACCCAAATGCTATCATGTCCCGATCTAGTCCTTGGTAAACCATTGATGAAATCCATTGAGACTTGCTCCCATTTCCATTCGGGAATTTCTAATGGTTGCAACAACCCACTAGGCTTCTTTTGCTCGGCTTTAACTACCTGGCAATTCATGCATTTGGATATAAACTTCCCAACGTCTCTTTTCATCCCTTCCCAGTAGTAAATCTGCTTCATGTCTCGATACATCTTATTACCACCGGGATGTATAGTCAGTTTTGAGTGATGACATTCTCTAAGCACTTCATCTCTCAAACCATTCACGTTGGGCACAACTAGTCTTCCATTCTTTCTAAGCCATCCATCTCGATCAAGCCCATACAAATTCATATCCTCACCGTCGATGTCCATCTCTAACTTGGATATGATTTCCAATAGATTAGGATCGTCTCTCTGGCTGGAACCAATCCGCTCTATCAAAGTGGGTCTGATCGCCAAACTAGCTAGCATGACTGGATCCAATTCGCACTTTGGTCTGAAATCAAACCCCGCGATATACTCCAGTTGCTTCCATTCAAGAAACATTGCCCCTAAACTGGCATTCCTCCTACTCAAGGCATCGGCTACCGCATTACCCTTCCCAGGTGTGTATGCGATATCAAAATCATACGAAGCCAAGAACTCTAACCATCTCTGCTGACGAAGATTCAGATCTTTCTGAGAGAAGAGATAATTTAACGATTTATGGTCGGTAAACAACTCAAATCTTTCTCCCAAGAGATAGTGTCTCCACATCTTCAACGCAAACACGATCGCTGCTAGTTCCAAATCATGGGTAGGATACTTCTTCTCCTGCGGCTTTAGCTGCCGACTAGCATAAGCCACAACCCTACCTCCTTGCATCAATACAGCACCTAGTCCGGTACCACATGCGTCCGTGTATACCGTCATCTCTTCATTCCCTTTAGGAATGACTAACACTGGCGCACGCGTCAACTTTTCCTTTAGACTCTTGAATGCATTCTCACACACTCCGTCCCAGACGAAGGACTGATTCTTCTTAGTCAACTGAGTCAACGGTGCCGCTATCTTGGAGAAGTCCCGGATAAACTTACGATAATATCCAACTAACCCCAAGAAACTTCTTACATCTGTTGCATTCTTGGGCGTAGGTCAATCCCGTACCGTAGCCACCTTCGCAGGGTCCACGGCAATACCACTCTCTGAAACAACATGACCCAAGAATCTCACTTCCCTTCTCCAAAAGTGACACTTAGAGAATTTCACTTTCAATTGGTGTTTTCTCAACACCTCCATCACTATCCTCAAGTGTCCCTTGTGTTCCTCCTCTGTCCTCGAATAAACAAGGATATCGTCTACGAACACAAGAACAAACTTATTCAACTGATCTCTGAATACTCGATTCATAAGATCCACAAAGTAGGCTGGTGCATTGGTCAACCCAAATGGCATGACCAACCACTCATAAAATCCAGACGGCGTCCTAAATGCCGTTTTCGGAACACTCTCATCCGCTACTCGGAGCTGATGAAATCCTGTCGCGAGGTCCAACTGGGAGAACACTCTTGCTCCTTCCAGTTGATATAACAAATCATCTATCCGCGGTAGAGGATACTTATTCTTCCTCGTTACCTTATTCAACTCGCGATAGTCCACACACAAACGAAGGGAACCATCTGCCTTAGTGGCAAACACAACTGGTGCTCCCTTCTTCAAAGGATTGCTGACTTGCACCCCGAGCTCTCACTGCTCCCTTGGTGCCATACGATGAAGTGACATCACTATAGGTCTGGCATCTTTCACTAAATCAATACGGAACTCAATCTCTCGGTGTGGTGGAAGCCCGGTCACCTCCTCGAAGACGTCCGAATACTGGCTAACCACGGGCACATCTGACTGCTCATCCTGCGGGATGTCGAGGGAATTTATAAAACTAGCCATTACCCCATCACTAGGTAGACTACCAAACACTACCCTCCGCCCATCATCCGCCCTAACTGTCACCAAAAAGCCCTCACAGTCTACCACCACACCGTATCTTTGGGGCCAATCGACTCCCAGTATAATGCCATACCCAGTAAAGCCCAAAACAAAGCAATCACAAACAAACATACATCCATGACTCGATAAGACCAAATTCCTGCAAATCATACTAAGGCTAGTCGAACCACCAATCGGGTTCGTCACAACCAATGGCCTATCAACTATCTCGGGTTCTAGTCCCAACCTATCTACCAGGTCACTAGATATGAAGGAACGGGAAGCCCCAGTATCAAACAAAACTCGAACTGGTACATCATAAATAGAAAGCATACCTTGAATAACAACATTCTTTCCTTTCTCCGCCGCAGTTGGGGCATTCGACGAAGAAGGAACAACATCAATAGCATATGCTTTCACAATCTGCTTCTCCTTAAGAGGTTGCGGACACTTATCCTTATGATGTCCAACTTGGCCACAGTTGTAGCACTTCCTTTCCGCTGGCTTGGCCCGACATTCTTTAGCATAATGGCCCTTCTTACCACAGCTGAAGCACTCAACATCCTTCTTGCTCTTTTTCTGGCCATCCTTAGCTTGGCTCTGCTTCCTCTTATTCTGAGAGTTATTCTTTCCTCCAACGCCTGCTTGCGGTTTTAGCCCTTCTGCAGATGCAGCCTCAGTCTTTGACTTAGGGTAATGACTCTCCGATCTCAAAGCTTTCCCCACAATCGATTCAAAAGTCTCATCGATGTGGTTGATAAGTCTTTCCCCCAAGTATCCATCCAACCCAGTAATGAACTTCTCATTCTTCTTCTCAGGAGTATCGATAAGAGATAGTCCATACTTCGACAAAGTGTCGAATTCAGCAATATAGTCAGAAACTGCCCTACCACTCTGCTTGAGTTCCAAGAATCTCTTAAACAACACTGATTTCTGGGCAGCTGGAATGAACTTCTCGCTAAAGTGAGCCTTGAACTGATCCCAAGTAACCTGATCTTCTGGAGTAGCTATTCTAATGGCATTCCACCAATTCATCGCTCGCCCTTGCAGCTGACGAGACACTAGCCTTCTCTTCATCGCATCCTCGATACCCAAGTCGTCGAAGATACGATCACAGCTATCCAACCAATCCTGAACATCTGTGGCCGACTCCGTTCCGTGGAATGGCTTCCCACCAAGGTTAGTGTAATCCTTGCACAACTTGGCGAAATCGACCCTAGGCGCCTGCACTACTGGACCACCACCAATTTCGGGATTGGGAACTGCCCCTTGAACTTCTCTAAGCATGTCTCTCATAAGGTCAGTAAACATCGCCCTCATGTCAGCAGCATTCCCATTATTGGCTCCCCTACCAGCACCTCTAGCATATCGGCTCATCGTCAATCTGTAAAAGGGGAAACGATTAACGACCCCATAGTGGTGCTAGTGCAGTACGACTTCATTCTTATACTACCAATAGTATGTACATATATAGCTTTTGAAAACTAAAGTAATCATAAATACGCTCTCTCGTATACGTACTATCTCTCTCTAGTGTCTTTCCCTAGGTTAACTACGCAACCTAGAGCTCTGATACCAAGTGTGACGGCCCGCCCCGCACCAACCGACATTTACTCTAAAAGTGCGTTGTACACATGTCCAGTTAGCACGGAACGGGTCGTCAGAAGGAAAGGGAAGAAGGAAATGAACTAACAAGGAACCTGTAGAATGTCTCACAGCGCATAGAACAAAATATAATAATAACATACTTGACATAAAACAGGTGAGACAGTGCATAAGCTGAAACAACTAACATAGCAGCGGAAAATCCAAGTACAGCTTATGATCCAAAGTTAAACATTATTACAACTTTTCAAACTGTCTCAAAAGCAAAAGCAAGATAAAGGAGGTACACTACTAATGCCCAAGTAGCGACCACCAACGACATAGGGAGAATATATATATATATATATCATACGTGGAAGCCTCCTGCTCGCCTCCGAATCAGCTACTCGCGCATCACCAGCTAACCTGTCTCTAGTCTGCTCGAGTGAGCACCCAGAGTAATAAGAGGAGACATAAAACTCTGGGTCAGACATAAAGCCTGGTATGAGCGATAAGCATCTAAACAGAACAATAACAGGTAGACTAAAACATACCTGAACCTGGACCTGCAACCAAAGAGTTAGCACTACATACTGTACAACACTCTAAGGTGCCATATCAAACGGTGTAAAGATACGGGGGGTGGGGGTGTGCATGTCATAGTGATGGCAAACAATCAAGCATAGCAACCATCCTCACTTCTCTCACTCAGTGCGTAAAGCATACGATATTCACCACTTCGATCACCCAACATACCTTGCTACGATCACTTTGCCCCATGAAGTCATAAATAGCTTCACTGCACTGATAACGTAGCCACTAATCCTTCGCTATGTCCACTTGCCCCATGGAGTTATTCACCCCATCTGCGCTGGCTCATAGCCTTACCAATCCTTTACTATGTCCACTTGCCCCATGGAGTTATTCACCTCATCTGCGCTGGCTCATAGTCTTACTACGCATCACTTTGCCCCTCGAGTCGTAATGACTCTACTGCACTGATAACGTAGTCTTGCTACCATCACCTTGCCCCTCGAGTCATAGTGACTCTACTGCACTGATAAGTAGCCCATCATCCATTTTCGGTGGTGAATCGAAGTTATGAACGTCGACAACTCCTTAGCACACGTCCCGCAGCAAAGCCCAACCATGAAGTGAACTCGTTGGTTCCCAACTGGATCCTGAGCTCTAACTTCCCATATTGGACTACCTTTGCATCTCGGGTTATTGGTCAATACTGGATCGGGTCGGGTTCCCCTTCTAGCCATCGGTTCGGGTCGGGTCCTCTACTTTGAATCGGTTCGGTTTGTGGTCTTCCCCTGTAGCGGTTCGGTTCGTGTTCACAGCGTTGCATCGGTTCGGGTCGGGTGTCCCACTTCGGGTCGGGTTGTGTTGCCATCTCCCATCCAGTTCGTGCTCCAGCTCCGATCAGCTCCCCTCGTCCTTCGTTTACTCTGATACGATCCCCCCTCCTTTATCCGATCCGATCCCCCTCCTTTATCCGATCCGATCCCAGTATTGCTAGCATGGCCTTCCTTTTTCCCAGGTTTCTCAAGTGTCAAGTTCCGATCCGATCGAATCCCTTGCCCAGTTCACTTATCCGATCCGAGCCTCCATATCCGATCCGATCCGGTCCAGAACCTGCACTTTTCCTGCAACCTTTCCAGCGAGTATTTTACGCCATTCGACGACGTTTTTGACCATTCTAACTATTGAAATAAATCACAAAGCATATCATACAGTCATAGCAACATGCATAATCAACCACAAACATCAAAACATCAATATGATAGGTTAAAATGGATCAAACCTAACCAAAACCCCATATTTCCCCTTAAGCATGTTTAGGTGAAACTAATGATGTGATTAGCAAAACTTAACCAAATTAACCCAAATTCATATCAGAGGTCTAAAACATCATTTCGGATTTTATAGATATTTTTCCAGAATTTTATCATGTTTAAATTCGCTAATTAACACTAATTACCCTTAATTAGCCATGATTAGTGATGAACTATGCAAATCACTCACCTTAGCCACAAATAAACTAAAATCTGAAATAAATCTCTGATTTGATGCGAATCCCAATACTAAACAGTTGCTCCAATGTTGATTTGGTGTAGATCTCCCTTGATTTGATGTTGCTAAGCTTAATCCTTGATTAAAAGATGATTTGGAGGTGATTTAGAGGTTGGAGGCCATTTTTAGGGTTTCTAAGAGGTAAGTGGAGGCTAGAAAACTAAAATGGAATGATTCTCTACTCCTTTCAGCCTCCCCATAACCCTAATCCCGAAATGGGTTATGGGCCTATTCACTAATCACCCTATTTGGTCCGGTTAAGCAGTTTTTCACCTTCCAAACCTTAATTCAGCCATATCTCCCAAACGGTAAGTCCGTTTGGCTATTATGACCACTCTACGGAAAGGTAAACCATCAAACAAATCTAATGGAAGTGGTTTCAAGTCAAAATTCCTTTCCAATCAAAAGTTATGGTCAAAACAAGATCAGCTAGAGGCAAAACGGTCATTAAAAATCGACAAAAATCATGAACATGGGAAATGAGTCTAATGGTTGTTTCCCAAAGTTACATGACCATACAACTTCATATGGGAAAGAAATAAATATTCTACGATCCTCCGATGCGTAGAATGCAGGTTGTTACAACATAACTGGTTTGGAAGTAAACACCAAAGAAACTAATGCTTTTGTGTCTGTAGCAGAGCTATTCAAGTTAATGATAGCCTGCTTGGCTGATATCAGTTCATAGAGTACAACACCAAAAGCACATACTGATATACATCTACCTTAGGTGAAACGTCGCCATATTGAGTGTATCTTCACACATATTAAACAAAAAGCTCAAGTTTCTCAGCTGTGTCTGTAATAATACTATAGAAAGGAAACATGCACTTACTCATGTGGCATATAGCCAAAAGTACCAACGAGCCGTGTCTGTAGAGAAGTGCTTCCGACTTTAGTTAGTTTGGTTAGCCAAAAATCCGCAACTTTTCCATGGTAGTTGTTGTCTATCAATATATTGGCTGACTTAATATCACGGTGTATGTACACTAGAACTGTATGTTCATGTATATATTCAAGTCCCCTTGCAGAATCAAGTGCAATTTGAACCCTAGCAGTCCATGATAATGGTTCTCGGTCTAAAAGGCAAATTGCAATTTTTTAATACAAGCAGCGTATGTATGATCATTGAGATTGAAGTAATTTAAGTTACTTACCGGTTTCACGTAAATGTTCACTAAGATTTCCATTCTCTATGTACTCATAAACAAGAAATAAGGAACTCTCTGTACAGTATCTTATTAAGCGCACCTGCGCCGTGAGTAATTCCATCAAGTTTGAGTTGTCTACGACTAGAAATTTGAATTTAAATGAAGGGCTAACCTGATTTAAGTGATGAACATGTGTCAAAACTTTGAGTTTAGCAAGAAATTTTCTGGATGCTTGCATATCCATTTTATTAATGGTTGCTTTCTAAAAGATACCATCTATAATCAATGTTTCAGGCTAAAAATTGTTCAACGTGCTAATGTAAAGTTTATGAACCTCTATCTAAGGTCAGCACAGTAAACATCTCCAAAACCTCATTGACCGATCTTGTAACTGATACTGAAGTTGTCTGTAGCTTTGGACAACTCTTCGTGTGTAAACTAGGTCGATCTATCAACTGTAATACCTACATAACAGGAACTCTAAAGGTAATTTGGTCTATCTTGCAAATTATCATATTCAGCAAAGAAGTGTTATTCTTTTAAATGTAACGCAGGTCGCCTTCAGAAAGTACGAGACATGAAGATAATGGTATTAAGTAATTATTGCTTACCTGTGTACCAGGAGACGTGGTTGATTCCAACTTTAGACTGTTTTCTCACCTCATTTAAGTAAGTTTTCAATAATGCAACAGGAGGAAACTGAGAAGTCAAACCAAATGCGTATGCCAAATTGACACCCTCAATTTGTCTTTCGTTGTTCTCTAGTAGATCAATCACACATGTGAAACACAAAAAAAAACCATATTCAACGGCAGATACGATAACAAACAAGTGTTATTTCCCTAAGAAAAAAATATGAGTGTTGTATAAAACTATGTCACCCGAAATGTAAATTAAATTTTCGTTTCTTACAGGTTTATGCTAAGAATTGTCACAAGCTAAAAAAAAAATCTTATACAAGCTAACATATATAGTACAAATCGTGCAGTTCATGTTTGATATCACAATGTCTATGAACCATTGACATGATAAATGATATGTATATTAGATAATTAATTATATACTTACAGTTGACATAGCTACTAGTCATTCTTACTTGATACGTACTCAGGAAGCATAATTGTAGGTACAGCTGATGTAATTGGAGCTAGGGGTGTAAACAGGTCAGACCGGACCGGACAGAGGTGTGTTCAAGCTTTGTCCTATAAGGATTCAGACGGACATGGACCGGACATCATATATCCTCGGACCGAGCTGGACAGCGGACTGTCCTGTCCGATATAGCTTTGGATAATAGAAAAACATCGAACATTTTAGATCGGACCGAACACTAGTGTGATCAAGCTCTATCCTATAAGAGAATCGGATGGACACGGACCAGATACCTTATAGCTTCAGACCGGACGCCTTATAGCTTCGGACTGAGCCGGACAACGGACTGTCCTGTCCAATATACAACCCTAATTGGAGCCTTTCGCAGCATGTTCATTTATACAACAACACCTAAATTCTACTTAGTGGTTTTCCAGATTTTAGTGATGACAGAAATAAGGTATCAAAACAACTTTCTGATTAGCTTTATAAAACTTGGAAGAAGTAGAAGAAGGATAAAACAAGTCAAACCTGTCATTTTGTTCTGCAATCCAAGCATGGGGCAAAGCTCTGCAATTTGACGATGCCTAGAGACAACTGGGATTAATTTGCATATCTCTTGTTCATTAAATTCGTAAGAAGTTCTAAAAGTAGCCTAAAGCTGTAGGAATGCATGTACTTCCAAAGAATTCCCGACATTTCCATTGATGTCAAGACCATCCAACTTCAACCTCCATTCATTGGCAATGACCTTTGCTTGATCTATAATATCAGATGTAAGAATTTCATTGTCGCCATTTTATAATAACTGGCCTAGGGATTACATCAACATAAGACAGATTCTACGCATTCTGTGGAGATTTTCATCTTTCTTTCCGTCTGAACTCAACAATTATCCAATGTAAAAAATCCTTCAAAGAGTTCAAGTAAATTATTGTACAAATAAATTATTGTATCATAATGCACATTATAAGTTAATTAACAATCTATGGGTGAATGAGATATCTCGTTTGTACGTTAACATGGCCAACAAGTACTATTAGAGATATCTAAAGTACTATAAATTTAGTACTGATATACTGCAACATGGCCTACAAGTAATATTACCTTTGACTATCATATCAAGTGTGTTTAATATAAGTTAGAATATTTCATGTTGCATTGCTTTATACATAAAATACTATTTTAGTACTTTTATAAGTAATATAACTTATAAATTAATTACTGATTCAAATATACATTAATATATAGTTGGAAAATACTTTTACAAACATCATTATATCGAGTATTTTGTTTACATTATAGCGGTAAAAGTAATAATGAATGCTCAAATACGCATTAATGTTTTTTTATATAGAAATTTTTATGTCAGTTGAAAAATAATAATGAGTGCAAACGTTCACCCACAAAATTTCCAATGCAAAAATTAATGAAACTAACTTTTTTTTCATATGGTGAGAACATTGGAGTACAGATTTTTATATTTCTTATTTATTTTGTCCAATTTCCATTCTCGAATTCTATGCACATAGGTAAAAGGATTTTTCTTGAAGCTATAATAATTAGTGTGACACATCCAATTAATTATGAACAAATGGAGGAGGTTAAATCCATAAAAATGAAACAAAACTAATATTTCCATATTATTCAAACTGGTGCATATATGTGTTAAATGAAGTTAGTAAACTATGAAAGCTTCATATAATTAGATGAAGTTAGAACATCAATGCATGAATAAAATATCATTTTTGATGTTCAGTTTCCCTTCTTCCTAAGCATTTAGCATATTCATAAATTGGAGTAGGGAATAATAGCCTTGCGAAATTGACATCTACAAAATAATAATCAATATAACTATCATTAATCTCTCAATTAAACTTGTGACTATTGTCTATCAATAAGGCTTTCCCCACATTTAACCATCATATATCAATGCATCATTAATAATCAATACGATGATAAAAATATATCGAAGGCTACAACCATTACTAATGCACCATATAATACAACGTAACCAAAATAACACTCCATAACAAATTTTCTTCCAAACACAATGCAGATTCTTAGGCAATAGCTTCTCCTAATCTCCAAAATTTTCAACTATGATGCACTAAGTTTAAAGGATCGCTGTGTTAATTTTCAACCATGATGCACTAAATTTACCGATTGCTAATGGCATTCAATTTCGCTTTTAATGCATTTACATGTCGAAGACAAAACTTTTATGACCTTCTCTTCTTCCTTGGTTCTTACCCTTTCTACCCCTCAATTCAGACATCCAACACTATAAGACTGATGCATGACTCATCAACATTATATTGTTTACACAAGTATACTACAAAATAATGGTAATTAATTTGTTTATTCTACTGTATAATAACATATCCAATTTTGCTATGTTAATGTTTTATTTGTAATAGGAATAAACACGACATTGAGTAGACATGGTCATTCCACAAATTTTAGTTTATATATAGTGCTTATACATACCACCACTTAACATACACAAATGTAAGCGTCAAGAATCAAAATGCAATTTTCTGAAACTAAATTTCACCTCAACATGTTAACCCCATCTTCGTCTGTCCAAACTCTATATTAGGTAGTCTTTGACGGGTTGCTCGATTTCGGCTTTCTGATCCATATCCAGTAATTAGAGAACCAATTCTTACAGTAACCTGAGAATAACGGTAATTGTAACCTGAATGTAATATACCAACAAAGAATGTCAGTGCTAAGCTTGACATGAGTAATTACCATCCTGACTATCTCGTTGTACTATTTTCAAAGCCTTCCCAAAGATCTTGTACCTAATACAAACCAGAATTCAAGAGACAAATTTACATTTTTACATCGATGCCCTAAAATTGAAAATTCAAGATAACATGCCATCATCGAATACAAAACGACGCTATACACTTAAATGATGTCAGTTGCATAATTTGATGAGTATACACATCATTAGAGTTCATAATCTAGTTTAACAAAAATCATAAAAGGGTCACCGTACTCTTTAGGCTCAAATATTAGCTCTTTAAAAACAGCATAAGCAGCCAACCACGTAAAAACAACATAAACAACATAAAGATTTCCTAGTTGTATAATTGAAATCGATATTCAAATCAGCAAAATCGAACATGAAATCAAAATCAAAATCGAGCAAATGGAAATAGGCAAAAGAGAATACCTAGTTTCGGTTACAAGAAGTAGATTGTTTTATCAGCAAATCAAAATTGAACCCTTCGTTTGTCTTTCGTATATCAAGCAAATAGTTTTGTTTTGTTTTTTTTCTTATTGCGATGGAGTGAAAAGGGACTGCGAAAGTGAAAAAGGAGAAATAGGACTGGTTTGGCTTGCAGATATTTGGGTATGGGTTTTGGTTAAAAGCAACTTATCCATTTCTATTGTTTGCGTTAAACCCATATCAAAAGAAGCGAATAGTGGTTATTTTCTATCTTAGCTGCATTTTCTTCAATTTATTTGCTTCAACGAATAACCAACCGATGCAAATAAATATACTTGCATCAGTGGTTAACGTTGGTGATGCAACCAATAACATTTGCTTCGCTTATTTGCTTCTAAGGTTGTGGCCAATGACGCTTATTACATTTCTACCTCCTCTGTTGCTTCTCCTACACCTATTGCTTCAAAAGTTAACTAAGAACTGACGCAACGATACCAATTAGCGTAAGTCATTTAAACAACTGATGCAACTGAGACGATGCAACAGGCTTGATTTGTAGTAGTGTATATCACTTACTGATACCATACACTTCAGATTGCCACTCAAGTAAATAAGGTATAAGTTTTGATGATGTTTCTACCAACGACACTAAGCAACCGAATCAGATAGTGAAGCTGTTAGTAATGTTTGAACATTATATGTTGTTACCAGACCTTCGATATAATGCTTCATTCACTCTTTGGATTTGAGATTCAAATAGAATATAGAACAAAGTAATATAGAAATGGGGAAGTATGTTTAAAGATAAAATGTTAACATAAAATTAACATAACAATTCTCAACCATTAGATCTCGTGGCTAGTTTGACTCTTTGATTGGAAATTCGGAAATTGGATTGAATCAAGGGGTAATGGGCAGCTTTGACCCTTCGGTTGGAAAATTGAAAATTGGATTGAACTGAATGAGTGTAACATGCAGCTCAAGGTAGGCTATGGAGTAATGAACTACTTTGAATGAGACTTGAACCAAAGGAAAAGTTGAAGAAGATCTGAGATTAGGATTATCAAGGAATCATTGGTAGCTCAAAGAGTTCTGATGTTGCCTTAGAGGAGGAGTGTATTATGGATATGTCCATTAGGATTGATAGTTGCCACGACCGTATACCCTGGATTACTTGGAAGTGGTCTAGTTCTCGATGCTTGGGCCCTGAATGGATAGTTGTTACATGAAGGTGCCGATAGTGAAACCAGAACCACGGTTTTCCATTAACCCTTGAATTAATCGGGGCTAATCATACGGGTTATCATTGTCTTCCAACTCTATGTAGTTAAAGCCCCGCAAAATCCCTGCTATAGCCTGTAGCGTCCTTCAACCGCTACGCTATTTATATATAGCGCTGATGAATAGTACATTCGCTTTAATCCCTTGCTATTTTCTGCTGCACCCGCTAGATCAACACTTTTTAAAATCCGCTTTAGCAATATTAATATAAGAAGCTTGATTTGGCTAGTTCTCTATTAAAACAAATCAGTAAAGTTAGTTGTAAAGAGATATTTTTAACACGTAAGTGTCTAATATATGGTAGAAATATACTATGGTCATCGATTCTACTGTGTGTAACCATGATATTCTTTGATTATATTATATGAGATTAACAAATATTAGTTTCTTCTGCATAAATGGTGTCGGAATGATAATAAACTAAATTTAAAATACTTATTTTTACATCTGATGTGCCTTTTTGCACATTCGTTGTATCCCCGCTATTTTCCCTCTTTATCCCTGCTATACCTTTTTGCACCTCCACCGCTACAGAATCGCTAAGCGCTTTAACTGCACAATTCCAACTTCCATGTAAATACAAGCAAACCAAATATTTCACAATTCATGTGTTTAATTTTGTGTCACAATAATCGTTGTCTGTGAAAAAAGTAAAAATAGAACTGTTGCATCACACCATAGAAAAGGAAGAAAAAGAGGCATAAGGAAGAAAAAGGGTTTTTATTTGCATTTTTTTATTAATATATGTTCCTTACCACTATTGAAAATGATTATAGTTTTTCATACATACTCAGAGCATCTCCAACAGCCACATATTACGCCTTTGAATTCTGAATCAAACAAAACGAACGCGTCCAATAATCAATTTTCCATTGAATATTCCAGAGAAAATTCAGGGGCCAATTCAGTATTCTGAATTGGCCTGGGCATTGATTTAATTAGCTCCCAGTGGTAGGACACCGATAAAATCAACATCCTATACAGGGTGTTGGTTTTATCGGCGCGAAAGACGAGGGCGTTGATCAAATCAGCGTCATTTACCACTCCTCCTTCAATCGATCGTTTGCTTCCTCCCAACGGCTATATAAAAGTCATATTCACCTTAAACGGCTAGGGGTAAACAAATGTTTGGTTCGGTTTCAAGCCGATCGAAAATGTTGAAACCATAATAACCATTTTAGAAACAAAAACTGAACCAAAACAAATCGATATTTTTTGAAAATAAAACCAGCCGAACCGATAATATTTGATTCGGTGTATTTGGTTTATCTTAAAATGAAATAAATCTTCTAGTTGTTGATAAACATAGGATTAAAACAAATAATCCAGTTCATATGATGCAAATATTTTGGAAATCAAAATCTTCTTCTAGAAATCTCAATATGAAATTAAAGAAAAAATATTTTTGTTATGTTGTAAATGATAGCATTGTTTGTGGTAATTTTTTAACTTTTAAATAAATAAAATTTTAAGTTTGGTTTAATTGGTTGGTTCGGTTTTTAAATATTAGAAACCAAACCCGATCAATAAACCAATGCAATATAAAAATAAAAACAAAAACCAACCAGTTAACTTACAAAACCAAACCAAACCGACCAAACTTAACCAGTTTGATTGGTTTAATTGGTTTTAACCAATAAATGCTCACCCCTACAAACGGCTATAAATTTGTCATATTACCCTCCAATGACTATAAAACGATAATATTCTAGCTATAACGACTATATTTTCAACCATAAATCATCAGATCCACATATACAAAATCACAACACAACTTCTCATCCTTCATATCTATTACTCTCAAAACAACAAAAACTGAATAATATCTTCACCATTTGGAAAATTTACTCATCCGATGATGTCCAAAAGCCATGTTTACGGAGACAACACTAAGAACCAGCAAGGTAATACTCCGAGTAAACAATCAATCTTTTCATGGACAAGCGAGGAGGAGTACGGTCTACGCAACATCTACTGTCACTTTTCATATGATTCAGTTACAGGCAATGATCAATCAGGTGATAAATCTTGAAAAAATGATAAATAGTACCATCAACCACAAGCATTTTTTTTTTTACAAAAGTAAATAATATATAGCAAAAGGAAAATGAAGTCATTCTCCAACGGCTCACAAAAATATTATTATAGTTTAAAGACGACTACAATTACCATGGAACATAAAGGAATACAAGCACTGACAAGACCCAACATCGAATGTTGGATCTAGACTGTAGTGACCCAAAAATCCGATAGAATTTGAGCTGACCAAATAACACAAGTCCAACCCAAATTGTACTGGAATCCAGGAAACTAATAGAAACTAAACAGAGGGTGAGGATAGATAAGATAGAAACTTAGAATAGAAGAAGAAGAACACAACATCAGAGTAACACGAATTTCACAGCGGAACGAATAACATATAATATATGTAACATAACTTTGAAATATACATCTGTACTTGAATATACATCATTATCAAAGTACAACACTTACAACACAGCGGAAATAACTATAGCTATATGATCCTGAAGCCTCCTGCTCCAGCTCTTCCAGTATCTGTAAATCCCGACTACTTGACTGCCCGTATAAAATTGGGCACCCAAGAGTTTTAGGGAAACAAAACAAAATAAACTTCGGGTCAGTCATGGCACTGGTATGAGTAAAACAGTTTAAAACAGTTCGAACACGTAAACGATATCTCATAAGACCACGCCGTATAACGGAACGAGTTTTTCCCTTATGAGAATCCAAAATATCTTTATATCAAAAACCTTTTGATATTATAATAATGTCTATCAACCACAATATAATAATCATCTAGCAGAAACACTTGCATCTCACGTTCTACATATATAGTATACAATCAAAACCGCAAGCATGTATTGGGTAATGGATTTCCAGCTATGACAAGGTATGGAACCACCTTTCGCTAGTGTACCTCTAGAGAGGAATACACTGGGTTCAACAAGAACATCTTGCAACCCGGCCACAGATGACCGACCACTCATTTCGCTTGAGTGTATCGAATGTATATCATCAATGGTTGGGATCAGCAACCGTTTCCCGAATGGGACAGCATCAACAATAGATTTTTTTGAAGTAAATGAAACTCCATATTAGGTGATTATACACCCTAATAGGTGCGACCTACATAGCCATGCTACCTGCCTGATTTCTGTCATTTACCGGATCTGAGGCTAGAAGCTACGCTTTATCATCACATCAGATTCACTTCGAATGCCACATTGTCAGATCCATAGAAAATCACTAATTGACGGCTACAACAATACATTACGTGTTAGCTAAAGAAGTTTCCTTCTCCGCTTCCACTCTTGGTACGGTTGAAGAAATCAATGTACGTGACCTTTCTGGAAATACTCTGTCAGACATTCATCCATACAAGTCATCCAGGAACAGGATGAACCGAAGGCACTATTCAGTACATCCATCTTAGGCACTGTTATCTAAGAATTATACAATAGCCCTTGCACTTTACTCCGTCATCAATTATCTTTGGCATATATGATTCGCAACGCTTATGCCAATACAGAGTGGTTCTTCGGATAATAATCCAACCGGTCTCTCCATATTAACAATGTAAAAATGGTCAAAACTTTGATAGTCTGTGATTTAACTATCAAAGAAAAACATGTGTGCAAACAACGATATTATTTCCAAATGGAAATTATATCAATCAATCATCAATCATATATATATATATATATTGCCTTATTTTCTATGTTTAGAAAATATATGTTATTAACACTGGAAAACATTTCCATTTGTTTACTTACATATCACTATCATTCCACATCTATCAGACTCTAACTACAAACTAACAAGAGAACAACTTCCTAAGTATAAACCCGAAGGCCGAAACCAACATCAGATCGATACTCAGTAAACCATTCAACTTGTTAATCTCTAGTCAGTTTCCACTTTCTGTTTAACTCCATTTCGATTAACTCTAACTGAATAACTCTATTTGCTTAACTCTTATTCGAATAACTAATATTCGATTTAACTCCATTCGCTTAACTCTAGATAGCAGCGATCACAATGTTTACGCCTGATTCCCTCGGGAAACATCCGACCGCCATAGGCTATCTGCAGCCCTGCGAATTACGCTAGCAGTCGTGCAAAATGGCAACTTATCCTGAATAACTATGTTTGACTAACTCTATTCGACTAACCATATTCGATTAACACGACTTTGAATAACTATATTTGATTAACTCTTTTATATCTAGTCAATTTCCTTTTTTATACTTCTATTTATTTTCTAAATAAATATGCCTTTATTAATTCTATTTATTTCCTAAATAAATATTTCCTTTATTCTATTTATTTCTAAATAAATAATCCTTTATTCTATTCCCTTTATTCTATTTACTTTATTCTATTTATTTTATAAATAATTTCTCTTTTGTAAAATCCTTTGATTTTATAAATAGTTTATTTTCAATATTCACTTTGAAAATCCCCTTTTTTTACATGCCAGTATTTCTTACGGTATTTACAATACCAAACCACAAAGATCGATATCATTTAAACACACATAATCAAACATATTATATATCACATCATATATTACAAAATATGAACAGAACAGTATTATAAATATTGAGGAGTCCAGTTGGACCCCTCCAACCTGTTTCCCTGCATCATAGATGTTAAACAACACGAATATAAAATATTCTGATAAACAGAATCAATATTCGATTTAATGATTTTTATATATCATTATCTATATTTTCATCCAATACACCAACAATTCAACCAAACAGTTAACACACAACAATCAGTCATCATTTATCAGTTCTAAATATACATTATAAAAATAGAACTGTTCAGAGTTGGTGAGTTTTACTCACTTTGGCTTAAAGAACGATAAACTGTTGGTTTGATTTGAATCAAATAATTTATTTCGCCATAAATTCAAACTAGCTCCAATCCACTCCCAGTCAGCTCCATGGTGTAGCCACCGTCTCTACGATCCCAACGTGACCAGTTTCATTTGAAAATAAGGCCCAATCCACATCTTCTTTTACCCAAACCCGCTCCATTTATCCTCCTTCCCCGTTCGTTCTTCCAGAAAACATCTCAACACCATGGTAGCCCCTTTGCTTCCCTCGTTACTCCCTTTTCACTTGAACATTTTCAAAACTGAAACCGTCGTTCAACTCTCCCTTCCCTCCTCTCCATCTCTAGTCTCTTCTCGTTCAACTCGTGCTTCCCTTTCCTCATCTCGATTCCGACTACACGATTCATCTACAGTGAAGGGATCGAACTAAAATACCACCATATACCCCAAAAACCTCACACCAGACACTTCTCACCACCACAAACTCAAACCCATTATCAATTCGAGCTGAATCTACCTATAACTCGATCAAAACCCCAACCCTAGAATGATAGAACCCACGTGTACAAATTGTTGCGAACCCAAATACAGCCGCACCCTGTAAAACAAATACCCGATTGAAGAGCAACTTGAACGGTGTTCGAATATATACATACTTTGATTTTTAGGAATTTCTTTTGATTTATATGAATTTATGAAGCTGCGATTTTCACGTTTGGTGTTGCTGAAGCATTCGATAGTGGCTGCTACTCTGATTGGAGAATTAAGTATTAGGTTAGAACGTTTTGAGGTATTATATAGGAGGATGATTATGGATAGGGTGATTTCCACGTATGTGTTTCTAGGACCAAGAGAACGGGTGGCTTGAGAAAGAGGAGTCGTGGCTAAAAAAAGAAGGAATATGGACTGTTTCTGACCGGGGAAAAAGATAGTAAGGGTTAGAAATGATATGGTGTGGTATTTATATATATGTTATTAGTTTATTAAGCGTACTCGTCACATACAACTCCATTCGGTTATGGACCCCCATGGACGGAAACAAATATACCATTGTAACGAGCGAGGTGTCACGATTCCAAAAATATATTAATACAGGTCCATTAACTTATTCGGTGAAACCCCGAAATGTTGATATAGGGTGCAAATTACTCCAAAATAAAACGTGCGTATTTAATTAATTAAAAATTACAGAAAAATTCTAAAAATTAAATTATCAATGCGTCACAAAAGAACCTTGTCTAAATTCGAAAACGATATCTAGACATATCAAATAAACCGTTACGGTCGATAAACGATTCTATAACGACTATTTTAAAATTTGATTTGGACATAAATCAAAATCTACACGACGAAATCCCGATTTTTCTCTTCCAGTAGAAAGATATATTCCACCAGCTCCGTACGTTTCTTGTTTCACAGAAATCCGATCTAAAACGAATCCTGTATATTCAGTTGAAGATCGAATCGCCAATTTACGAACTACAACGCCATTCCGAGCTCGATTTTAATTATAACATAATTATACGTTCAAACTGTCGTTCAAATAATATACTTGTTATTCTAATTCAATTCTAAACTGAATTAAATATCATAGCTGATCCAGTTCACACCATATCGCCACTTCAGCCAATTCTGATTATTTCAGAATTAAATATATTATTTAATTAATTATTTTAATTAAATATTCACTATTATTTTATTCAACGACCATGAAATCCTTTTAATCACCTTTTAAATAATTAAATTAATTAATTATTATACCGCTGAAAATGCGGGTCATTACATTCTTCCCCACTTAAAATAATTTCGCCCTCGAAATTGCTAAGTTATAAAACAAACCCTATCGACTGGTTAGAACTTATTTGTTCACTTCTAAATCTTCAGTTTCCAACTGGACCAATTTAATTTCAATTAAATATTAATTAGTTCTTATCAATGAAAATTTTCAAAAATCCTGAAAATTTTCTAACGCCTTAATTTTTTTGAAAAATTTCGCCAGCACCTCCTTTGTACTGGTCAATAGGTCAAACTCAAATTCGCCTCTTTGGGCCTTCTCCATCCCAAAAGAAAATCAAACAGCCAAACGCCTTGCCAATTCGGCTCATCAAAATCTCATGCTTATATCGAATATAAACTTGTACCTTTTTGTCGGGCATATCAACTCTATCACTTTCACCTACTGTCAATTCAGCGGATACAAGGGTCATCCCAATCAAATTCCAATCTGCTTTTATCCACAACACAACCGTTCATTTATATCCGAGCCAAATATCATTTCAACTCGAGTTTCTTCTCGATTCCCAACTCTTAACTTGATTGTCACATTACACTTCAAATTTGAATCTCACAATCTAATTTGTCTTGATATCATTCTAATTCAATCTCAGTTACCACTTTACTGGCTTTACTTTAATTCAAATTTTCTTTCACAAATTTCTATTAAATTTGTTTTTAACTCAACCAGTCTTTCCCTGGGAGTTTTTAAACAGTTTACCCTTTTCAAAAATCAATTTTTCCTTTTTGAAATTAAACACAACTTGTCTTTCCCAAAACAAATTCAAAAAGTATCTCTGGTAGTAATTCATCACTTACAACTCGAAAATGAATACTGATGGTGCAGCTGTCATCATCAGAATCTAATTTCCAGCGATTGAAGTGAGTTCAATACTATAAATCCATTTCTAAACATTTCCACTTTGAAATTCATTTTAAAATATAATTCACACTGCTTGTAAAACAATTTAAAATCTCTCAGGACCTTAAATTTTCCTTATTTTTAATCCAAATCCATTTACAAACACTTATCCAATTCTCCAGAGTTTTAATTCAATTTCTGATTTTGAACTCAGATTTAATTCTGTTCGATTTCATATATTTCACTTATGTGAATTTTGATTGGTTATTTACATAACCATTTAATTTATAATCTTACTCGATTATAATAACAACCAATATATCCACTATATTATAATTTTGATATATATATATATATTCTCTATATCAAGATATATCATGGGTAAACTTATTTTAATTTACCCTCTTTTCAAAACATATCGTGTCGACCCATCATATTCGAGTGTTTATAAACTCCTACCGATACAGTGGATCAAACTGATTGACCAGAACTCATAAACAACTCAACCAATAAATCACCACAATATAAAACAATTTTTATATCAATAACAAATACGCTCACTCGTATATATACACTCAACTCAATCTAGGGTATTACTAATCCCATCTCTACTGAGTGACACCACAGAGCCAAGGTAATTCTCTTAACTTAAGCTCTGATACCAACTGTAGTGACCCGAAAATCCGGTAGAATTTGAGCTGACCAAATAACACAAGTCCAATCCAAATTGTACGGGAAACCAGGAAACTAATAGAAAGTAAACAAAGGGTGAGGATAGATAAGATAGAAACTTAGAATAGAAGAAGAAGAACACAACATCAAAGTAGCACGAATCTCATAGCGGAACGAATAACATATAATATATGTAACATAACTTTGAAATATACATCTGTACTTGAATATACATCATTATCAAAGTACAACACTTATAACACAGCGAAAATAACTATAGCTATATGATCCTGAAGCCTCCTGCTCCAGCTCTTCAAGTATATGTAAATCCCGACTACTTGACTGCCTGTATTAAATTGGGCACCCAAGAGTTTTAGGGAAATAAAACAAAATAAACTCCGGGTCAGTCATGGGACAGGTATGAGTAAAACAGTTTAAAACAGTTCGAACACGTAAACGATATCTCATAAGACCACGCCGTATAACGGAACGGGTTTTTCCCTTATGAGAATCCAAAATACCTTTATATCAAAAACCTTTTGATATCATAATAATGTCTATCAACCACAATATAATAATCATCTAGCAGAAACGCTTGCATCTCACGTTCTGCATATATAGTATACAATCAAAACCGCAAGCACGTATTGGGTATTGGATTTCCAACTATGACAAGGTATGGAACCACCGTTCACTAGTGTACCTCTAGAGAGGAATACACTGGGTTCAACAAGAACATCTTGCAACCCGGCCACACATGACCGACCACTCATTTCGCTTGAGTGTATCGAATGTATATCACCAACGGTTGGGATCAGCAACCGTTTCCCGAATGGGACAGCTTCAACAAAAGATTTTTTGAAGTAAATGAAACTCTAGATCAGGTGATTATATGCCCTAATAGGTGCGACCTACGTAGCCATGCAACCTGCCTGATTTCTGTCATTTATTGGATGTGAGGCTAGAAGCTACGCTTTATCATCACATCAGATTCACTTCGAATGCCACATTGTTAGATCCATAGAAAATCACTAATTGACGGCTACAATAGTACATTACGTGTTAGCTAAAGAAGTTTCCTTCTCCGCTTCCACTCTTGGTACGGTTGAAGAAATCAATGTACGTGACCTTTCTGGAAATACTCTGCCAGACATTCATCCATACAAGTCATCCAGGAACATGATGAACCGAAGGCACTATTCAGTACATCCATCTTAGGCACTGTTATCTAAGACTTGTACAATAGCCCTTGCACTTTACTCCGTCTTCAATTATCTTTGGCATATATGATTCACAACGCTTATGCCAATACAGAGTGGTTCTTCGGATAATAATCCAACCGGTCTCTCCATATTAACAATGTAAAAATGGTCAAAACTTTGATAGTCTGTGATTTAACTATCAAAGAAAAACACGTGTGCAAACAACGATATTATTTCCAAATGGAAATTCTATCAATCAATCATCAATCATATATATATATATATTTCCTTATTTTCTATGTTTAGAAAATATATGTTATTAACACTGGAAAACATTTCCATTTGTTTACTTACATATCACTATCATTCCACATCTATCAGACTCTAACTACAAACTAACAAGAGAACAACTTTCTAAGTATAAACCCCGAAGGCCGAAACCAACATCAGATCGATACTCAGGAAACCATTCAACTTATTAATCTCTAGTCAATTTCCACTTTCTATTTAACTCCATTTCGATTAACTCTAATTGAATAACTCTATTTGCTTAACTCTTATTCGAATAACTAATATTCGATTTAACTCCATTCGCTTAACTCCAGATCGCAGCGATCACAATGGTTACGTCTGATTCCCTCAGGAAACATCCGACCGCCGTAGGCTATATGCAACCCTGCGAATTACGCTAGCAGTCGTGCAAAATGGCAACTTATCCTGAATAACTATGTTTGTCTAACTCTATTCGACTAACCATATTCGATTAACTCGACTTTGAATAACTATATTCGATTAACTCTTTTATATCTCGTCAATTTCCTTTTTTATACATCTATTTATTTTCTAAATAAATATGCCTTTATTAATTCTATTTATTTCCTAAATAAATATTTCCTTTATTCTATTTATTTCTAAATAAATAATCCTTTATTCTATTCCCTTTATTCTATTTCCTTTGTTCTATTTATTTTATAAATAATTTCTCTTATATAAAATCCTTTGATTTTATAAATAGTTTATTTTCAATATTCACTTTGAAAATCCCCTTTTTTACATGCCAGTATTTCTTACGGTATTTACAATACCAAACCACAAAGATCGATATCATTTAAACACACATAATCAAACAGATTATATATCACATCATATATTACAATATATGAACAGAACAGTATTATAAATATTGAGGAGTCCAGTTGGACCCCTCCAGCCAGTTTCTCTGCATCATAGATGTTAAACAACACGAATATAAAATATTCTGATAAACAGAATCAATATTCGATTTAACAATTTTTATATATCGTTATCTATATCTTCAACCAATACACCAACAATTCAACCAAACAGTTAGCACACAGCAATCAGTCATCATTTATCAGTTCTAAATATATATTATAAAAATAGAACTGTTAAGAGTTGGTGAGTTTTACTCACTTTGTCAGTTCATCGTTAAAGAACGATAAACTGTTTGTTTGATTTGAATCAAACAATTTATTTCATCATAAATTCAAACTAGCTCCAATCCACTCCCAGTCAGCTCCATGGTGTAGCCATCGTCTCTACGATCCCAACGTGACCAGTTTCGTTTGAAAATAAGGCCCAATCCACATCTTCTTTTACCCAAACCCGCTCCATTTATCCTCCTTCCCCGTTCGTTCTTCCAGAAAACATCTCAACACCATGGTAGCCCCTTTGCTTCCCTCGTTACTCCCTTTTCACTTGACCATTTACTAAACCGAAACCGTCGTTCAACTCTCCCTTCCCTTCTCTCCATCTCTAGTCTCTTCTCGTTCAACTCGTGCTTCCCTTCCCTCATCTCGATTCCGACTACACGATGCATCTACAGTGAAGGGGTCGAACTAAAATACCACCATATACCCCAAAAACCTCACGCCAGACACTTCTCACCACCACAAACTCAAACCCATTATCAATTCGAGCTGAATATACCTATAACTCGATCAAAACCCCAACCCTAGAATGATAGAACCCACGTGTACAAATTGTTGCGAACCCAAATACATCCCACCCTGTAAAACAAATACCCGATTGAACGGTGTTCGAATATATACATACTTCGATTTTTAGGAATTTCTTTTGATTTGATATGAATTTATGAAGCTGCGGTTTTCACGTTTGGTGTTGCTGAAGCATTCGATTGTTGCTGCTACTTTGATTAGAGAATTAAGTATTAGGTTAGAACGTTTTAAGGTATTATATAAGAGGATGATTATAACGGGTGGCTTGAGAAAGAGGAGTCGTGGCTGAAAGAAGAAGGGACGTGGACTGTTTCTGATCGGGGAAAAAGATAGTAAGGGTTAGAAATGATATGGTGTGGTATTTATATATATGTTATTAGTTTATTAAGCGTACTTGTTACATACAACTCCATTCGATTATGGACCCCTACGGACGGAAACAAATATACCATTGTAACGAGCGAGGTGTCACGATTCCAAAAATATATTAATACAGGTCCATTAACTTATTCTGTGAAACCCCAAAATGTTGATATAGGGTGCAAATTACTCCAAAATAAAAAGTGCGTATTTAATTAATTAAAAATTACAGAAAAATTCTAAAAATTAAATTATCACTGCGTCACAAAAGAACCTTGTCTAAATTCGAAACCGGTATCTAGTTATATCGAATAAACTGTTACGGTCGATAAACGATTCTATAGCGACTATTTTAAAATTTGATTTGGACATAAATCAAAATCTACACGACGAAATCCCGATTTTTCTCTTCCAGTAGAAAGATATATTCCACCAGCTCCGTATGTTTCTTGTTTCACAGAAATCCGATTTAAAACGAATCCTGTACATTCAGTTGAAGTTCGAATCGCCAATTTACGAACTACAGCGCCATTTCGAGCTCGATTTTAATTATAATATAATTATGCGTTCAAACTGTCGTTCAAATAATATACTCGTTATTCTAATTCAATTCTAAACTGAATTAAATATCACAGATGATCCAGTTCACACCATATCGTCACTTCAGCCAATTCTGATTATTTCAGAATTAAATATATTATTTAATTAATTATTTTAATTAAATATTCACCATTATTTTATTCAACGACCATGAAATCCTTTTAATCACCTTTTAAGTAATTAAATTAATTAATTATTATACCGCTGAAAATGTGGGTCATTACATAGACTAACCCTAGAAGGGGGGTGAATAGGGTTTATTAGATTTTAACAAGATATTAAAATTATCACACCACAAATTTCAGCCGAGAAAACTATGGCAAAAATAAAATAACACAGATTTACCCACCTTCGGCAAACCCTATCTACTACTGCATTCCCAAGATTTCTGCTAGGTATTAAAATAGATCCCACTTACAAAATCCTGTAAACTCGCAAACTCTGCTCCTGCTCTAATCCTATGCTCAAAACTTTGGACTGATCTTTATCCCCAAGATCAGATTTTCCCTGAATTAGAAACCCGTAACCCTAACTACAAATCCTATAGCTAGCAAACCCCTAGTTTTACAAACAAACTAGAAAAATCCTAGTTTTACAGACAAACTAGAAAACTAATAGACGATTACAAATGAAATTAAGAGCAATACAATAAAATAAAAACTAGAAAACCCCCTTTCTAAATTAAACAAGTCAGCCACTCTAATTTCCTTTGAAATGCTTTATCCTAAAAAATGTTGGCCGATACCCAAAAACTAGGGTTTTTTACTTGCTCTAAATTGTGACTTGATTGTTAATGTGTTTTGATTCTCTGATGAACTTCGAGTGTAGTTGTCCTTGGTCGGTTGATTTGGCTTGGGGTTCTGATCAAAATCAATTGTGAGTAATCTAATTTGATTTCTCTGTCATCCCTTCGAATTGTTGCTTTGATTTTCGATAGATTAGCCTGTGATGGATTAGTGTCAATATATAGGGTAACTGTAACACCCCGTAATTTTAAAGAACACTATAATGATAAACTAAAGAATACTTAATTAAATATTAGGAATTAAGTAAATCGGACTACGTCATTGCTTTCATCTCGAAATTCTGCTTAAAATAGACCCCGAGTTTGCGTAAAACGGACATGGTATGATGAAGTTATTAAGGTTTGAAGTTTGTATACACATAAGTAATATATATATATATATATATATTAAATCAAGTCCAGAAAATCAAAAATCAAAGAGCGGGAAAGGGAGGGAAGTCAGCCCATTAGTGGTCGACCCCCGCCCCATAGGTGTCGACCCACAGGTCGACCCCTACAAGGGGTGTCAACCCTAGGGTCGACTCCAGGGTCGACCCCACCCAGATTTTGGACAGATCCATTCTGTGAACCGGGACTTGCTTCTTAACCAGATTTGTTGACCATAGGCTATAAATGTGACCTCATTTCTATTGTTTTATTCATAAAAAACAATGGAGACAATGAGGTGCTTCCCAACTCAGATTGAATTAACCTACTATTCTGCAACAACAACTTATACGTATACAAGAATCTCTACTACAACATCAACAGTCATTTCTCTGTTCTTTAGATCCAGTCCCTGTGAGTTTATATTGCTTTTAGATATAAACATTTAATAAGTAATCCTGACATATTTATAAGTTTGGATCTAAACATGTGTCTGTTAATAACCTGAATCATAACTAAATAGATATGTCATTACCTATACACCTAATCCTCTGTTTAGTTCTCATATGCATATTCCTGATATGCCTAATTATGTCATCATATGCCCATTCCTCTACTATGCATATTTCTGTCACCATACGCTTATTCTGTTGGTATGCCTATTTGTCATCATATTCTTGTTTTGTTATTATGCATATTTTTGTTCTCTTCTCAACCTCCTTCCCTTTTTTATTTTTATAGCCAAGCTACCTTCGAGTTTAAGCCTACTGCAGAAATATGCAAACGAAAGAAATAGGGAATGGTTAGGAAGGATAAATTGGGGCATAATTTGTATTGTAAAACGTGACCGGGATTTGGGGGCATAATCTATACCTTGATCTAAAACTTTAATTTGGGGCATAAATTGTATTGTGAATCAGACCCGGATTTGGGGCGTGAAAAACCTGTAATGAACATGAACAGTTGTTTAAGAATGAACTTGCCTAAATTTACAGTAAATAGAAACTGTAACTGCACTTAGACACGAGGTTAGATTACACTAATGGTTGAAGTCTTCCCGGAATCGCCCGACAAATCCAGCTTCCACAAGTGGTTAATCTAATGTGAGGGGTCTAGTGCATAAATGTACACCTAACAGTGCTAAGACACGAGGTTAAGTTTGGCTTATGGTAGAAGTCTGCCCGAAACCGCCCGACATATCCAGCATACACAAGTGGTCGACTTAATTTGAGAGGTCTAGAGCATTAATAGACATGAATTGAATAATGATAATATCCTGTTAACCTGTAATACTTAACCTGTTTAAATCTATGGGGGTTACATATGAACCTGTCAAAACTGTGTAAGGGTTAAATAAACTTGCTTGAATCAATGAGGGGTTAAGTTAATTTGTTAAATCTGTGGGGGCGGGTTATATAGACCCGACAAACTTAACCTGTTTTATATGGTAGGGTTATGCAGGCATGTTAATCTATTAGGCATAACCTGTCAAAATCATAGTAGTGGGGACACAAGCCTAAGGGTTGGCTTGTATCATCTGTTGTGTGGGACCCGTATCCATCAGTAATCCATCTTCATATCAAAAGTGGGACCTCGAACTAGGTAGGGTTCAGGGCTTGCTTATTGAGCTGATTATAAGAGGTTCATCTGAGTGGGGGTGTTGATGGCGCATTCCATTAGAATCATGTGCGTAAATGAATCTGCTTGCTTGGGATAATAAGAAGTTGTGACATCAGTAGGTATGGTCATGCCTCTCGAAAAAAAAGGGTTACCACTTTAGGAAGTGATACATCCTACCGTGGGGCCAGCACATGGTATCTACAGGATAGGGAGCCGATCGATTGGGGTAGTAATTAGGGTAAATCTAGTCTTGCTTGTTTAGGAGCCTGTTATTATCGTTGGGGGTAACACCTGTCATTTCTGTTGGGCTGCCTGTTATTATCGTTGGGGGTAAAACCCATCACTAGAAGTACACGTAAGCATACCATCTATTTCTGTTGGGATCATTCTGTTTCTGTTATACTAGTATTGGTGCAGAGAAAATTACTTGAGAAGTGCAATATATTCAGTTCTGTTTATTCTATTTATCTTGCTCAGTCTGTTATACATATCTTATGATATTGTTATCTCTTTCATCCAGTTTATATGCCTGTCATGATGCTTTTACTTATTTATATGCTAAACGTAACTGGACTCGCTAGACTTTATGATTGACCCATTTTGTTTCCTTTTCTCTGTCCTCCTTTCCCCCCAGGTTCTCAGGATGGGAATACTCTGGCTTGATTAGAAAAATCTCTTTCGTTCTGCTTGGATGTGCTTAGATGTACCGCTTTGATTTCATGTCTACTCTGATATGGCTATTTTTGGAGATTATGCTTTTATATTACTGTACTCTGATGATATTAGTACAAGCAGATATTTAATTTGATGTAATGGGTTTTCTGTACTTCAGACTTATGTTGTAACTTGGTTTTGGACCACAGTATTTTCTATTTGGAAAATAAAGTTTTAAATTCTGTTGTTATTTAATATCTGTCTTGTGATGTTTCTGTTTCGGTTTACCTATAACGCTTCACGAAACTTAATGCATTTTGTTAAAGAGTGACATTAATGGACGTGGGGTGTCACATTTGGTATCAGAGTTGAAGATTACTAGATTGGATAAAATGGTTTTGAAAATTACTTTCAAAGCATTTCAAAAGAAAAGTTTGTTTTTGAAAAAACATATTCCCCAAAGCCATATGAAATATCTTTCGGTTCTCCGCTTGAATCCCTTTTTCTTTTTCTTTTTAGCATGTCTGGGGAACTGATTCTTCTCGAAGGGCATCCCCATTGCGTCATGGTTCCATAGCCATGTTGAAAGTACAGCATATGTTGAAGGGAAAGGAAATGCCCAACCTCCATCTGTATCCGTAGTAGTTCCACCTGCAGCTAATTTTCTCTCAAAACTTCGTAAGGATTTCTTTGCGATGGAGGCAGCTTTCGAGAGACTTGTTAACATGCTACACGAGGATGGTAAAGAGGAGAATAAGGGAGTTATGGCTGAGGAGCACAACCCAAGGATGAGAAAAATGGTGGCCCAAGAAGGGAACATAGATGAAAGAAGGAAAGCCTAATAAAGTTCAAATAAAGGCAAAAAGAAATGTTATGGTTGTGGGAGCTTGGGTCATTAGGTCAACGGTTGCAGAAAAAGGAGGAATGCTTGTTTTCAATGGGGTGAGGTCAGACACTATTCTAGGGATTGCCCGAAGAAGCAAAGACAGAGTTAAAGGGCAAGATCTTTTAGAGGGCAGATGCATGCTCTCGTGGCTGATGTAACGGATAGAGGTAGGAAAGTTTCTGTTGAAGATTTGATTTCTCTTTCTGATCATCCTGTTATAACTCCTTTTGATTCTGGTGCTTCACATTCTTTTATATTTGATTTTGTAGTTGTGTCTCTGCACCTTAGTACTAGTATGGTTTTGGATCTCATTGTTGTTTCAAACCCCATTGGGGATATGAATCATTTGTTTATGATTTGTCAGGGTTTGAGAATATCTGTGTTGGGCGTCGAGTTTGAGTGTGACGCATACGTGCTTGGTTTCATGGGCTATGGTTTGATTCTAGGGATGGATTGGCTAGCCATGTACGGTGCCATTCTGGATTGTGAGAGGAGGGTCATTAGACTTTTGACTTGCCATGGGAGGACCCTCAAGATTTCTTGTGACCCTAAGGGGTCTATCATGCTTAGTTTCCTAGATCCTCTTGATGCATCTATCGATGATTTACGATATGTACCACTAGTCTATGAGTATGCTGATGTTTTTGAGGAGGTTCGGGGCTTACTTCCGAGACGTGAGATTGATTTCCGGATTTACTTGGTGGACAATGCAAAGCCAGTTGCATTTCCTGTGCGCCATATGACTCCGAGAGAAAGGAGGGAGCTCAGGAAGAAAGTAGGGGAGCTACTTGAAAAAGGGTTTATTATGTGAAGCATATTTGAATGGGGTGCTCTAGTAGTATTCGCAATTAAGGCGGAAAGTTCGCTTCACTTATGCATGGATTACAGGGAGTTGAATAAGATCACTAACAAAAATAGGCACCCACTTCTGAGGATAGATGATTTGTTCAACAGCCTTGTTGGTGCGTCTGTTTTCTCCTAGTTAGACTTGGCCACGGGGTTTCATCAGTTGAGGGTGGCCGAGGACAGTATAGACAAGAATGCTTTTAGAACTCCAGATGGTTTCTTCGAGTGGCTCGTCATGCCTTTTGGATAGACGAATGCACCTGCCTATTTTATGTATCCGATGAGTAGGGTGTTTCGTGAGTTTCTAAATAAGTTCGTTGTGGTCTTTGTTAATGACATCTTGATTTTCTCGAAGAATGAGGGAGGGCATGCCCTACATTTAAGAGAGGTTTTGAAGACTCTCCAAGTGCATCAGCTTAAGGCTAAATTCTCCAAATGTCATTTTTGGAGGGAGGAAGTGAGATTTCTAGGGCACGTGTTACCTAACGAAGGGATAGCAGTGGATCTCGCGAAAGTAGTTGCAGTTGAAGATTGGAAGATTCCAACGAATGCAACAGAGGTGAGGAGTTTTCTTGGTTTATCGGGTTATTATAGGAAGTTCATTGTGGACTTCGCGAAGATATCAGCCCCATTCACTAGACTGACGAAGAAGAATCTGAATTTTTGGGATATAGACCATGAGGATTCTTTTCAGCGATTGAGAGGGCTCTAGCAACAACCACAGTCTTGACTTTGCTTGATGGGAACAAAGTGTTCATAGTATACACTGATGCATGTGGTACAGGGTTTGGTGTTGTCTTAATGCAAGAGGGAAGGGTAGTATGTTATGGAGGTAGACATTTGAGAGTTCATGAGAAGAACTACCCTACCCATGACTTAGAGTTAGCTTCCATTGTATTCACGATTAAGACTTGACGTCATTATCTACTTGAAGAGAAGTTTGAATTGTATACCTATCATAAATCTCTCAAGTATTTGTTCTCGCAGAAGGATCTCAATTTGAGGAAACAAAGATGGATGGAGTTCATAGCATCTTATGACTTTGAGATTGCTTATACCACGGGCAAGTGTAATGTGGTGGCTGACACACTGAGTAGGCAGAGGACGACTTTGAGTTCACTGTTCGTAAAGAGGTAGATCTTAGATTATATATTAACATTTTATTTTAGGCCATCTACGGATCTTATACCCTATTTATTGGCATCCGTAGAGGTGCGACCTACTTATGGACCAGATAGGAACTTCGCAGCGAGAGGACCCACAGATAGCAGATATCTTGGATAGGCTCAGTAGAAGGGAGACTTCTAGTCACCTCAGTAGATATTCCACGGATGACAGAGGGTGGTTGCGACGAAATGGAAGGCTTTGTGTTCCCCGAGTTGGGAGTCTGTTGAAGACATTTCTTGAGGAAGCCCATCATTTTAGAATGACTATCAATCCAGGAAGTGATAAGATGTATAGAGATATGAAGAGGGTTTTCTTTCGGGATGGGATGAAGAAAGATGTAGCGGAGTTTGTTTCTCGATGTTTGATTTGCAAGCAAGTCAAAGCTGAGCAAAAGAAGCCCGGTGGTTTACTTCATCCTTTCAAGGTCCCACATTGGAAGTGGGAGAACATCTCTATGGATTTCATCGATGGTTTTCCTAGATCGAGGAAAGGCAACACCAGCATTTGGGTTATACTTGACATGCTTACTAAGAGCGCTCATTTCATTCCTGTTAAGAGTAAGAGAACGACAACATGGTTGGCAGCAGTTTATCTTCGTGAAATAGTCTATCTACATGGAGTACCTTCCAGTATTGTGATTGATCATGATCCCATAATTACTAATGTGTTTTGGAGGAGCTTGCAAGAGGCATTAGTACACAGTTGTATTTGAGCACCGCTTATCACCCTCATACCGATGGACAGACGGAAAGGGTGAATAAAGTTCTTAAGGATATTTTAAGACTATAGATCCTAGACTTCGGAGGGACTTGGGAAGAGCATCTTCCATTGGTAGAGTTCACCTACAACAACAGTTATCAAGCTAGTGTTGGCATGGCAACCTTCGAGGCATTGTATGGGCGACCTTGTAAATCACCGATTTGTTGGTGGGAGTCTACAGATAGGCTTATACTTGGACCTGATATGATTAGAGAAACTTCAGAGATGGTTGATCTTATTAGTAGATGCATGAAGAAATCTCAGGGCAGGCAGAAGTCCTACGCAGATAAGAGAAGAACTGATATTGAGTTTGAGGTAGGAGACATGGTTTTCATCAAGATATCACCGTTGAGGAATGTGGTTTGCTTTGGATCTGTAGGGAAATTGCCGCCAAGGTTTGTATTTCCCATAACAGAAAGGATTGGCCAGATGGCTTATAGGTGAAGCTACCAGATAGATTGATGGGTGTTCATGATGTTTTCCACGTTTCTCATTTACGTAAGTGCTTGTATGATACCGCAGAAGTTGTTGAGCCAAGTATGCTTGAGAAAGTAGATGTGGAACGAAAGGCAACGAGTTCCTATCCATATTATTGGATCAAAGGTTGAAAAGCTACGCAACCGAGAGGTCAATTTGATGAAAGTTTAGTGGGGAGATGACCACGAGGATGCGGCTTAGGATACCGAAGACAAGATTCATGCTTCGTACCCTTATCTTTTCAAGGGTATGTTCTTAATTTCTTTTCCAAAGCTTATATTCGTACTTGCTTCTGTTATCTAAGTATATCTTATCAATCGAATCTTCGACCTTTAGGTAGGGAACCAATCGATGTAAACATGTATTTGAGACATGTTATTTTTGATGGATGCAAGTGGACGCAAGTGATTGTCAGTGGTTGATCGTGGATGCATACACACACACATTAGGCACCAGATCGGTTCAATCACTCTCCTACTACATATGGATGTGTGTGCATTTTTCTTTTCTTTTAATGGATGGAAATGGGTGTATCATCATATGAATGTTGCATTTGGATGGATGATTTGTTCACACATATAGAGTTCACATGATATATTAGGATTATTTGAATACATGTTGGATTCATGACACTGACATGCATTGCATTAAGGAGGTCGACTGAATCAGTAGACCACCTGATCTTTCACATTAGTATAGGGATATATATGCACACTATTTCATATGTTCATATAAGCAATAGAAATCTTTTTAAAGACAATGGATGTCTGTGATTGGTGGATGAGTAGATGGATGATGGATGTTAGGATATACATTCTTCTTAACTTGGAGACTTCGGGGACGAAATCCTTTAAGTATGGGAGAATGTAACACCCCGTAATTTTAAAGAACATTATAATGATAAAATAAAGAATACTTAATTAAATATTAGGAATTAATTAAAACGGACTGCGCTATTGCGTTCATCTCAAAATTCTGCTTAAGATAGACCCCGAATTTGCTAAAACGGACATCGTATGAAGAAGTTATCAAGGTTTAAAGTTTGTATACACACAAGTAATATATATATATAATCAAGTCCAAAAAATAAAAAATCGAAGAGCGGGGAAGGGAGGGAAATCGACCTGTTAGGGGTCGACCCCATGCCTCATGGGTGTCGACCCATGGGTCACCCCTACAAGGGGGTGTCGACCCCTAGGTCGACTCCACCCAGATCTAGCGCAGACCAATTCTGTAAGCCGGGACTTGTTTCTTGACCAAATTCGTTGACCGTAGGCAATAAATAGGACCTCATTTCTATTGTTTTATTCATAAAAAACAATGAAGACAATGACGTGCTTCCCTAACTCAGATTAGATTAGCCTATTCTTCTGCAACAACAACTTATACATATACAAGAATCTCTGCTACAATATCAATAGTCATTTCTCTATTCTTTAGATCCAGTCCCTGTGAGTTTATGTTGCTTTTAGATATAAACATTTAATAAGTAATCCTGACATGTTTATAAGTTTGGATCTAAACATGTGCCTGTTAATAACCTGAATCATAACTAAACAGATCTGTCATTACTTGTACACTTGATCCTCTATTTAGTTATCATATACATATTCCTAATATGCCTAATTATGTCATCATATTCCCATTCTGCTACTATGTATATTTCTGTCACCATATGCTTATTATGTTAGTATGCCTATTTCTATCATCATATGCCTATTTTTTGTTATGCATATTTTTGTTCTCTTCTCACCCTCCTTCCCTTTTTATTTTTATAACCAGGCTACCTTCGAGCCTAGGCCTATAGCGGAAATATACGAACGAATGAAATTGGGAATGGTTGGGAATGCTAAATTGGGGCATAACTTGTATTATAAAACATGACTAGGATTTGGAGGTATAATATATACCTTGATCAAAAACTTTAATTTGGGGCATAACTTGTATCGTGAATCAGACCGGGATTTGGGGCATAACTTGTATCGTGAATCAGACCGGGATTTGGGGCATGAAAACCTGTAATGAATATGAACAGTTGTTTAAGAATGAACATGCCTAAATTTATAGTAAATAGGAACTGTAACTGCACTTAGACATCAAGTTAGATTACAATAGTGGTAGAAGTCTGCCCGAAAGTGCCCGACAAATCTAGCATACACAAACGGTTAATCTACTGTGAAGGGTCTAGTG
This sequence comes from Allium sativum, assembly GCA_030737875.1. Lineage (NCBI taxonomy): Eukaryota > Viridiplantae > Streptophyta > Magnoliopsida > Asparagales > Amaryllidaceae > Allium > Allium sativum. The sequence continues at coordinate 732,713,082 of CM060915.1, read as the reverse complement.
CGTAAATGTACACGTAATGGTGCTAAGATACGAGGTTAAGTATGACTTGTGGTATAAGTCTTCCCGGAACCGCCCGGCATATCCAGCATCCACAAGTGGTCGACTTAATGTGAGAGGTCTAGTGCATCAACATACATGAATGGAATAATGATAATAACCTGTTAACCTGTTTAAATCCATGGGGGTTATATATGAACCTGTCAAAACTATGTAAGGGTTAAGTAAACTTGCTTGAATCAATGAGGGGTTAAGTTAATCTGTTAAAATCCGTAGGGGCGGGACCCGACAAACTTAACCTGTTTTATATGGTGGGGTTATGCGGGCTTGTTAACCTGTTAGGCATAGCCTGTCAAAATCCTAGAAGTGGGGATACAAGCCTGGGGGTGGCTTGTATCATCTATTGTGTGGGACCCGTATCAGTCAGTAATCCATCCTGGTATCAAAAGGGGGACCCCGAATTAGGTAGGGGTCAGGGCACGCTTACTGAGCTGATTATAAGAGGTTCGTCTGAGTGAGGGTGTTGACAGCGCATTCCGTCGGAGTCATGTGCGTGCATGAATCCGCTTGCTTGGGATAATAAGACACTGTGACATCAGTAGGTATGGCCGTGCCTCTCGAAAAAAAGGGGTTGCCACTTTAGGAAGTGATACATCCTACTGTGGGGCCAGCACATGGTATCTACAGGATAGGGAGCCGATCGATTTGGGATAGTAATGGGGGTTTTAGTACAAGGGAGATATTTTAATTTTATGTAATGGGTTTTCTGTACTTCAGACTTATGTTGTAACTAGGTTTTGGACCATGGTGTTTTCTATTTGGAAAATAAAGTTTTAAATTCCGCTGTTATTTTATACCTATCTTGTGATGTTTCTGTTTCTGTTTCTGTTTCTATTTATCTGTAACGCTTCACGAAACTTAATGCATTCTGTTAAAGAGTGAGATTAACAGACCTGGTGTTACAGTAACAAAACCCTTTGATTACTCTCTGATTTCTTCAAATGACTTGTCTGAAAACTTGCGTGATTGATTGTCTGATTTGTTGCGTAAGTTTCCCCTTTTGGTTGCCTTGATTTAATCGGCCTTCAGTCCCTTTTGATTGTTCAAATTTCATTATATAAGAGTGTCCTGCAAATTTCCTTGAATCACAAAAATAAATTCATGCTCTATATTCCAAAAATGAATTCTTTCCATTTTTATCAGTTTCCTGGAAATGTACATTAAAAATTTACCAAATATATTATTGAGATTTCTGAAACAATGATTTGGTGCCTGGAGTTGATTTCCTAAAACAAATGAATTGTTTACTTGCCTAATATTGAACAGTGATTTCTGAAAACAATATCAATTTGTTTCATGCCCAAATCAGGAATGATTTAAAACCTGTGAATTTGTGATTGTTGACATGATCTCTTGCCTAAATGATTTTCTGGAAAGGATTTGTTGAACTCTTGCCATATATACATATGCATACACACACACACACACACACACACACACACACACACATATATATATATGTATATGTATATATCTGGAAATATTGAATCAAAACTTGCCCATGAAATGTTTCTACGGCTTTTCCGGAAATAAATTTGAATTGCAAATTTATATCTTTTCACAAAATAAATTTGAATTGCATTTTCTTTTGGTTGCTCCCCATTCTTTGAACTGTAGATTTGACTTAGCATATCCTTGTTTTATGTGCATGAAACATATTTGACCTGTAACGTCCCATGTTTTTACGGTGAAATAATTAATTTATTTAATTATTAAATATCGATTAAGCGATATCGATAACTAGAATTAAATAATATTTATATTTAATTAATATAAATAATAGAATAATATATTTATTTTCGAAATGGTCGAAAAAGTGCTGAATTCACAGTATTGTGTGAATTAGATCATTAATAAGATATAATTCAGTTTAGATTTGAATTATAATAACGAATATATTATTTAAAACGAGATTTGCACGTATAATTATATTATAAATATAATCGAGCTCGAAACGGCGTGGCAGTTCGTAATTTGATGATTCGAACTTTAAACGAATATACAGAAGCCGTTTAAACTCGGATTTCTGTGAAGCAAAAAACGTTAGGAGCTGGTAAAGAATATTTTTCTAGTGGGAGAGAAAAATCAGGATTTCGTCGAATAGGTTGCAAGATATGGCCAAATCAAATTTTCAAATAGTCGCTATAGAATCGTTCATCGACCGTAACAGTTTATTTGAAATAACTGCATACTGGATTCGAATTTAGACAAGGTTCTTTTGGGACATAATGTTAATCTAATTTTTGGAATTTTACTGTAATTTTTAATTAGTCAAAAAACGCAACTTTTTATTTGGAGTATTTTGCACCCTATATCAATATTTTGGGGTTTCAAAATATAAGTCAACCTACCGATATTATTATATTTTTGGGATTGTGGCACCTTGCTGGATACGACCATATCCTTATTTTTGTCCGTAATGGCTCGGACGTGAATGTAATTTTTGTAACACGGTACATGTACATAATATAACTATCACCTGTCTACATAATTCACAAATACGCTTGCCACTCAATAATTCTTTTCATGCCATAATAATCTTTCTATCGAAGTACTTGGATTATGCAATGCATACTGAAAGGCAAAAAGTTGAAAGCTGCTATGTTTAATGTGGAGGAATATGTGATTGTTGAATGTCAAGTGTCCTCACAATCTCTCTTCCTGCATATAAATTACTTGCATGAACTAATTCTATATACATATAAAGGCCACCAACGCTAATAACTACTGTATTAATATGTAATTTTCTTTTACTAAATTCTAATAAATTCCAAACTATTTATCAAATGCAAAGAAAGTTGTACACTTTGCGGTTGTCCCATGCATTTCCAGTCAGTTAGTAAATATATATATGTATATGTATTTCTAATACTTGGTGTTGAAGACGCGTACACTATCATCTCAAACCGTAAGGCCATTCTTTTTCTTTTTCTGTCATCTACATCCCTATGTGGCTTCACGCATCCATGAATGTTCAAATCAAAATCCTACTATTCTACAGCTACTCTAATGTTGCAGTCATCCCCTATCATACTTCACACCAAAGAAACATACATGTACAAAGAGCCTTTCCTTTGTCATAGCCTGTTTACATTGCCTTGGCAAGTCAAGGTAGCTACTTTGTAAAGCTATCCTTCACAGTATGTCAAGGCTTATCAAAGGATTTTAAAACACAGCAAACCATCGTTTCATAACATACCGTAACACAACAATTATGACACAAACAAAGCAGCATTTACAGCATAGATTGGCTGAACAATATCTAACATCATAGATTTGCCGAACTACAACAAAATCACAATAGCTGTAGATGAAATGAAAATTCATCCCAGAATCTGAAAACCTACTTCAACAACCAACCTACCTTATAGCCGACAACACTCGTACTGAAAACAAATAACAAAAACAAATACATACAATACAATAAATTCCTTCATATTATTTAAAGTTTTCCTACCCCAAATAAGGCCGTAAGAAAAATGTGCATGTTCAGATTGTAGCACAGCCGGTCTATATTTCTTTTTGGCAAATCAAACCAGCTACACCATAAGCCTGTGATAAGACAAATCAAAACTGCTCAATTAAGGTGCTATGTAGCTGAAGAAAACATGTGGAAACGTACTGTACAAACCCCTATATGACCAACCAAAAACAATCCACATGCTAAATACCTTCCTGCAGTTGTGCTTTCAAATCAAATAGCTATCGCCTAGGTTTTTCTTCACGTTGAAACGTCTGAACTCTCACATGACTATGAAGACTGAAACCATCCTACCCTAAATCCTACTACGTGCGCACCAAGGATTTTAAGCTATAAATACACTTCATTTTCCGCAAACTTTTAAACAAAAAGTGAACGGGTTCCTTCGTTAACATAGAAAGGGCTGAACTAAAAGAGTACACTACTTTACTGTAGCTTACAAGAGAAAGGATAGATGAAGCTCAACTTCATGTTACGGTGATGGATGAACGGTACATCCAGTGTGAGGCGATTGAAATATCATGGAGGGATGGTGCTTGAGAAGTCCGGCTAGGGCGTTGGTTTCTTTTCGGGTTCCTGGAGCAGTTTCTCGTGAGTTTGGAGGAAGAAGACAGACAAGGGGTCGAGCTGTGTATTGGCGTGGGAAGAAGTGGAGGTGGAGGCAGGAGCAGACCGACGGTGGGGGCTACGATGCCCTGGATGGACGGCGGTAAGGAACTATAAGTAGAAGCTCTGTTGTTTTTGTTTTCAAGAGGAAGAATTGGGAAATTTGGTCTGAGGACTCACGAACGGATGTGGATCCGATTTTTTATGAAACAAGGGTGGGCTGAGAATATAAGGTAAAAGCCCAATATATATTTAATAAAATAAAGTTTAGGGTATAACCTTTATAATACTATACCGTGCTCATACTTTACCCGAATTCAACAAAACAGGGTCAGTTAGGATCGTATGAACACAGGCTACACGGTGGGACCAGTCTGAAGGGAGTTAAAAATCGTTTCAATTTTAGACTGAATTAAAACGCCTGAACAAGATGTACCGACATTAATCGTTATTTAACAGTCCCATGACCAAGGTGAGTAACTCTCACTAACTTTGATCAATTATTATTTCTATAAAGTATTATTAGAATTGAAATTATTGGTTGCTTTGTTGTGTGTTGGTTGTTTGGTTGAACTGCTAGTCAGTTGGTTGAGATTATCGATAACGATATATATAAATCGTATCGAAATATTGATTCTGTTTATCAGAACATTTTACCGCCTTGATATTTATGTTGACTGACATCTGTGGATGCAGGTAAACAGGTTGGAGGGACCCAACTGGGTTCCTCAACACTTATTTTACTGTTTTCATATATTGTGATATATGATGTGACTTATATTCTGTGGTTGATTTTGTGTGTTTGATCATTATTATTGGGTACTCTGAAATACCAAAGTAAATAGTGGAGTATAAAGGGGAAATTTCGAACAATAGTTTGAAATAAAATATTTATATAAAATCAAAGGATTTTATATAAGAAGAAAATTTCAAAATGTATGTTTGAAATTACGTTATGAAATACCAAAGTAAAAAGAAGATTTCAAAATATATGAGATACCAAAGTAAATAGAACTAAAGGGGAATATTTGGAAATATTTACGAATAGATTAAATAGAACTATTTATTTAGAAATAAATAAAGTTATATAAGGAAATATTTATTTAGAGAATAAATGGAATGATATAAAGAAAATATTTATGTGAACTAAATATAGACAAATAGAAAAGGAATTTATTTGTAAGCGAATAGAGTTACTTGAATAGAGTAAATCGAATATCAGTATTCAAGTAGAGTAAATCAAATTTAGTTAATCAGATTAGTATTTAATGGAACATTGGTTATCCAATCAGAGTTGATCAAATATAGTTATATAGTGATAGAGTTAATCAACATAGTTATTCAGGGGAGTAGCCATTTCGTACGACTGCTAGCGTAATTCGCATGGCTGCAGATAGCCTACGGTGGTCGGATGTTTCCTGAGGGAATCAGGCGTAACCATTGTGATCGCTGTGATCTAGAGTCAAGCGAATGGTGTCAAATTAAACATTAGTTAATAAATGGGAGTAATCAAATCAAATGAGTCAAGTTGAGTTAAATAATCGGGTTGGTCGAGTCAGGGTTAACCAGTTAGAGTTAATCAGTTAGAGTCGATCAGTTAGAGTTAGTCGGTTAGGGTTAACCAATTTTGGTAAACCAATTAGAGTCTAATCAATTAGAGTTAGGTCAAATTAGAGTTATCCAAATGGAGTTAGCCAGGTTGAGTTAGTCGAGTGGTAGGAATTGAATAGAGTGAGTCAAAAAGAATTTATCGAATATCACTTATTCGAAGTAGAGTTATCAAATATAATTTATTCGAGAGGAGTAATCGAATGTAGTTTATTCGAAGTGAGTTAATCGAATAAGAGTTATTCGAGAATGAGTTAAATGGAATATAAGTTCTTCGAAGAAGATAGTTGATCGAATATAGTTATTCGAAGAAAAGGGTTATCGAATATTAGTTATTCGAACAGAGGAATCAGATATAGCTTATTCGGAAGAGAGCTATCGAATAGTGAGTATTCGAGAGTAAATTATACCATGGGATTCGATTATATCGAATTAAGGAAGGAAATGTTTACTTTCAGTTTCAAATCAAGTTTACTTGGTTGTAAATTAATTAACTATTTGTTTATCTATCCAAATTAAGAATTAAAAGGTATGTTTAAGTTATTATATTCAAAGGTATGAGATTTTAACACTATCGTTATAATCAAATAATTTCTGTAAAAGAAAGGGATTCGCAAATAGAATTTGGGAGAGTGGTAAGGAAGTTTGTTAAGATTTCAAAGATATGAACTTTGTCTACTTTGAGGTTAGAAATGTCGTTCAGTTAAGGTCTGAGAGGTAATTATACCCCAACTTGATTGACTTCGTTTTTAACTAAGGAGTAGTTGGAGTTCGATAGTGAAGATTTGTTAAGTGAACTTAGTTAGCAAGTGAAAGGGTTTAAATGGGCAAAGCGATGTTTATCCAAACATCAGTTGGAACCCAATAAAGGAGATTGGGAAAATTTTCCAAATAAAAATCAGAAATGTCTTCTGATAGAGAAGATAAGAAATGGGAGCAAATAAGGAAACGCTTTCCAAAGTAAATAAAGTATATTTTCCAAATTTAGGAAAATAAGAATTTACGCATATATAGAAATGGAAATGGATAAATTAAAGAAGATTTAAACCAAAAGGGATAAGAATTGATTGTTGATTGATTGATAGAGTTTCCATTTGGAAATGATATCTTCAGTTGCACACCTGTTTTTCTTTGATGGTTAAATCACCGACCATCGAAGTTTTTGACCATTTTTCCGTCGTCAATTACGGAGAGACCGGGATCAGATTCATTATCTGAAAACCACTCTGTATGGACGTTAGCGTTGCGATCAAATATTGAAGACGGAGTTATGCAAGGGCTATCCTGTTTACAGAATAATGCCTTCGGTTTGTTCAGTCCCAGGACAAACGTAAAGGGACGAATGTCTGACAGAGTATATCTAACGGATCGCGTAAGTTGATCTCTTCAAACGTACTTACGTTTGGTGGCGGAGAAATTTGTTTCTCTTAGCTTTATACCCGTGGTATTTTTGAGGAAATCAATTTGTGATTTGACGGGTATGACGATGTGGCATTCAAAGTGAATGGTGGTCAAGTGTTTTCAAAAGATACGTAATGATCTCAAGCCTCATCAAACGGGAAATGGCAGAAATCGGGCAGGCAGCATGGCTATGTGGGTCGCACCCATTAGGGTGTATATCACCTATCTAGAGAAAATCCAATTCATTCTTTGTCTATTCGATGCTGTCCCTTTTCAGGAAGACGGTGGGTAGCTCCCAACCGTTGGTGGTATACATTCGATACACTCAAGCGAAATGAGTGGTCGGTCATGTGAGGGCCGGGTTGCAAGATGTTCTTGTTGAACCCAGTGTATTTGCCTCTAGAGATACACTATCGGCAGGTGGTCCCATACCTTGTCATAGTTGGAATCCAATCTCCAATAAGCGCCCGCGGTTTTTGGTTTGTATACTATATATGTGGAACGTGAGATGCAAGCGTTCTGCTAGATTCTAATTACTTGTGATTAGACATTATTATAATATCAGAGAAGTATTGATTTCCAAATCTGTTTTGGGTTATCGTAAGGTAAAAACCATCCGTGTTTATGTGTGGATCGGTCTTACGATTATCTTTTCTTTTGAAAGGATTTTGAAAAGTTAAACCGGTGATTTGAGTTTACTCACACCAGTCCCATGACTGACCCATAGTTTATTTTGTTTTGTTTTTCCCTAAACTCTTGGGTGCCCAATTTTGTACGGGCAGTCAAGTTGTTCAGGTCTTTACAGATATACTTGGAGGAGCTTGAAGCAGGAGGCTTCAGGATTATGTATAGCTATTGTTATTTCCGCTGTGTGTAAGTGTTGTGCTTTGATAATGTTATTGTATATATATACTGTTTTATTTCAAAGTTATGTTATAATATATTTTATTCGTTCCGCTGTGAGGTTCGTGTTTACTCTGATTATGTTCTTCTTCTTCTTCTATTCAAATTTTCTATCTTATCTATTCCCACCCTCTAACTTCTTTCTATTAATGATCTGGAATGTTCGATGCCTGAATAATTAACATGGGTTTATGTTGATTTTCTGGGTCGAAAATCCCCGTTCGTTACAGTGGTATCAGAGTTTGAGGTTAAGTGATTACCTTGGCTCTGTGGCGTGACTCAGTAGAGATGGGGTTAGTAATACCCTAGATTGAGTCTGAGTGTATATATATATAAATAAATATATATATATATATATATATATATACGAGTGAACGTATTTGTAGATTTTTATAAATTTGTTTTATCTTGTGGAGATTTATTGGTTGAGTTGTTTGTGAATTCTGGTCGATCAGTTTGATCCACTGTATCGATAAGGGTTACTAAACACTTGAGTACGATAAACCGACGCAGTATGTTTTGAAAGAGGGTAGATGAAATTATTTTACCCAAAATATATTTTGATATAAAAGAAAGGTATATCTTGGAATTATTATCATATATTGGATGTGTTGGTTGATTTTAATTGAAATGGTTATATAAATAACCAATTTGAGTTCGTATAATATAAAAGCAGATTAATTAAATCTGAATTAAATCAGAATTGAAATAAAACTCTGGAAATATGAATAAGTGTTGGTAAATAAATTTGGATTAAATATATGAGAATTTTAAAATCCTGGGAGATTTTAAATGGTTGTACAAGCATTGTGTATGGTATTTTGAAATAGATTTCAAAACTAGAAGGTTTAAATATGGTTTTGATAAGGGACATAGTATTGAACTCACTTTGATCGCTGGGAAATAACTCTGATGATACTGGCCACATCATCAGTGTTCATATTCGAGTTGTAAGTGACGGATTACTACCAAAGAATTTGTTTTCGAATTATTTTGGGAAAAGGAAGTTGTTTTGAATCCCGAAAGGGAATAATTTATTTTTGAAAAACTAAACTGTTTAAAATCCCCAGGAAGGTAGTATGAATTAAAAACAAATTATATAAAAATTTGTGAAAGAAAATTTGAATTAAAGTTAAAAGCCAGTTGAGTGGAAACTGTATTGAAACGGAGCGATATCGAGTCGAGTTGAAATTGATAATGGAAATTGAGTTAAGAATGGAATGTGGCTTGGGTATCATAAAATGATTTGGTTTGAGAATAAATTGATCAGAGATCTGTTGGAAAGGCATTTGTATATGCTGAATTGGTAACAAAATGAAAGGATATAATAATAAGCTCGACAAAATGTACACGTTTATTTTTATGGATCTGGTGATTTATGAGCCGAATTGGCAAGCCGCTCGGCTATTTGATTTTCTTTTGGGTTGGAAAGGGTCTAGAGAGGCGAGTTGGGGTTTGAACGATTGACTGGTACAAAGGAGGTGCTGGGGAAATTTTTCGAAATTTTGGGTGTTAGAAAATTTTCAGAATTTTTGAAAATTTCGTTAGTAAGAATAAGTTAATAATTAAATTGGAATCAATTAACTCAGTTAAAACCGAAGTTAAGGAGCAACCGTATAATTTTTAACCCAGTTAATAGGTCTGTTTTCTACCTTAGCAATTTCGAGGACGAAATTATTTTTAAGGGGGGAAGAATGTAACGTCCCGTGTTTTTACGATGAAATAATTAATTTATTTAATTATTAAATATCGATTAAGTGATATCGATAACTAGAATTAAATAATATTTATATTTAATTAATATAAATAATAGAATAATATATTTATTTTCGAAATGGTTGAAAAAGTGCTGAATTCAAAGTATTGTGTGAATTAGATCATTAATAAGATATAATTCAGTTTAGAGTTGAATTATAATAACGAATATATTATTTAAAACGAGATTTGCACGTATAATTATATTATAAATATAATCGAGCTCGAAACGGCGTGGCAGTTCGTAATTTGACGATTCGAACTTTAAACGAATATACAGAAGCCGTTTTAACTCGGATTTCTGTGAAGCAAAAAACGTTAGGAGCTGGTAAAGAATATTTTTCTAGTGGGAGAGAAAAATCAGGATTTCGTCGAATAGGTTGCAAGATATGGCCAAATCAAATTTTCAAATAGTCGCTATAGAATCGTTCATCGACCGTAACAGTTTATTTGAAATAACTGCATACTGGATTCGAATTTAGACAAGGTTCTTTTGGGACATAATGTTAATCTAATTTTTGGAATTTTACTGTAATTTTTAATTAGTCAAAAAACGCAACTTTTTATTTGGAGTATTTTGCACCCTATATCAATATTTTGGGGTTTCAAAATATAAGTCAACCTACCGATATTATTATATTTTTGGGATTGTGGCACCTTGCTAGATACGACCATATCCTTATTTTTGTCCGTAATGGCTCGGACGTCAATGTAATTTTTGTAACACGGTACATGTACATAATATAACTATCACCTGTCTACATAATTCACAAATACGCTTGCCACTCAATAATTCTTTTCATGCCATAATAATCTTTCTATCGAAGTACTTGGATTATGCAATGCATACTGAAAGGCAAAAAGTTGAAAGCTGCTATGTTTAATGTGGAGGAATATGTGATTGTTGAATGTCAAGTGTCCTCACAATCTCTCTTCCTGCATATAAATTACTTGCATGAACTAATTCTATATACATATAAAGGCCACCAACGCTAATAACTACTGTATTAATATGTAATTTTCTTTTACTAAATTCTAATAAATTCCAAACTATTTATCAAATGCAAAGAAAGTTGTACACTTTGCGGTTGTCCCATGCATTTCCAGTCAGTTAGTAAATATATATATGTATATGTATTTCTAATACTTGGTGTTGAAGACGCGTACACTATCATCTCAAACCGTAAGGCCATTCTTTTTCTTTTTCTGTCATCTACATCCCTATGTGGCTTCACGCATCCATGAATGTTCAAATCAAAATCCTACTATTCTACAGCTACTCTAATGTTGCAGTCGTCCCCTATCATACTTCACACCAAAGAAACATACATGTACAAAGAGCCTTTCCTTTGTCATAGCCTGTTTACATTTCCTTTTGGCAAATCAAGGTAGCTACTTTGTAAAGCTATCCTTCACAGTATGTCAAGGCTTATCAAAGGATTTTAAAACACAGCAAACCATCGTTTCATAACATACCGTAACACAACAATTATGACACAAGCAAAGCAGCATTTACAGCATAGATTGGCTGAACAATATCTAACATCATAGATTTGCCGAACTACAACAAAATCACAATAGCTGTAGATGAAATGAAAATTCATCCCAGAATCTGAAAACCTACTTCAACAACCAACCTACCTTATAGCCGACAGCACTCGTACTGAAAACAAATAACAAAAACAAATACATACAATACAATAAATTCCTTCATATTATTTAAAGTTTTCCTACCCCAAATAAGGCCGTAAGAAAAATGTGCATGTTCAGATTGTAGCATAGCCGGTCTATATTTCTTTTTGGCAAATCAAACCAGCTACACCATAAGCCTATGATAAGACAAATCAAAACTGCTCAATTAAGGTGCTATGTAGCTGAAGAAAACATGTGGAAACGTACTGTACAAACCCCTATATGACCAACCAAAAACAATCCACATGCTAAATACCTTCCTGCAGTTGTGCTTTCAAATCAAATAGCTATCGCCTAGGTTTTTCTTTACGTTGAAACGTCTGAACTCTCACATGGCTATGAAGACTGAAACCATCCTACCCTAAATCCTACTACGTGCGCACCAAGGATTTTAAGCTATAAATACACTTCATTTTCCGCAAACTTTTAAACAAAAAGTGAACGGGTTCCTTCGTTAACATAGAAAGGGCTGAACTAAAAGAGTACACTACTTTACTGTAGCTTACAAGAGAAAGGATAGATGAAGCTCAGCTTCATGTTACGGTGATGGATGAACGGTACATCCAGTGTGAGGCGATTGAAATATCATGGAGGGATGGTGCTTGAGAAGTCCGGCTAGGGCGTTGTGTAATAACCCGTAAAATGCGAGCCAGATTGAAAATTTTATTTCGGCAAATATAGTGAATTTTGAATATTTAAAATGGATTATTTTAAATAAAATGACGAGAAATTTATTTTGAATAGAATTCGACGTATATATTATATACGTCGTCGTTGGAATATAAATAATTATTTATAATTATAAAAGGAATTGAAAATGGCGCGGTAGTTCGATAATTCGATTTCAAACTTCAATTGAATGTACCGGGTGCAAAACAATCCGGATTTTAGTGAAACCAAAAATAATGGGATCTAATTGAGAATATCTTTCCAACGAATCCGACAAATCAAGATTTCGTAGCGAGAATCAAAAGATATGTCCAGTTGAAAATTCTGAATAGTCGCTATGGAATTCAGGCCCTTAAAAATGGACATTTTGCAAGTGACCTCGGATTTCGACGAAACCACTTTTGTTGGGTCCGTGATGTTAAGTTATTGCTAGGTTTTAAATTTCATAATTTTTCGAATCAATATGTGAGCGTGGCAAAGGAAAACGCGTTTGATCAGTTTCAGTTGATTTTAATCGACTGGAAATTGGCCATTTTTCAAATGGTCTCGGAATTCGACGAAACTAGTTTTGTTAGGACCGTATCGTCAATACGAAGCTAGAAAATATTTTTCGGGAATTTTTCGAGTTAGTATGTGGCCCCGGTAATTTGAAATGCACGTTTGAATTGAATATATATAGATTTATATTGTAAATTTAAGTGAAAACCTATCGTAACGGTCGAATTGGCCTACGAAACATATCCCATTGTGTTCGGAATGGGGGTAATTAGCTAGGGGCGACAGTCGTTGGGCTCGGTTTGGGGTTCATACGAAAAGTCTACTTTTAAAGAGGAAAATAATAATTAAATAATATAATTTTATATTTATACCTTCACTTTCTCCCTCCCTTCCTTCACAATATCGGTCAACGCCGATTGAATAAAATAAAAAGGGGCAGAACCCTAAACTCCTCGTCGCCCAACCCCTCCAGCCGCCAACGATGACCGCGCCACCACCAAGGGCACCACCGCACCCTTCCCCTCCCTCCTCCTCCGCCTGTTCTTCAACCCGTACCCCATCGAGTCATCCCTAGTTCGATTTAACGTCGTCGCCCTCCCTTAGACCGCCGCTGGCGATGCCGAGCCCTCCGCCCAGTTGCCGACGACGCCCTTCTCCCTCCGACCTCCCCTTGCTTTTCACCTCTCCCTCCAATTCGAACGAACCCCAAATCCATATGTCCCGCTGCCAGTCTCTAAGGCGCCACCACCGCCCAGGTTGGCCTGCCGCCGACCACCAGGGGAGAGCCTCGCCAACTGCAGCCCCGACGTGCCATCCCCACCCCTCCCATGATTTCTTGTAAGTTTTATACATTCATTTTAGTGGTTTTTCTATGTAATGGTTTTAAAATAAATATACATGGGTTTTAATAATAAAAATAGCTTTGTTTTTAATATGATTGTTAGGCTATTAAAAATAGGGTTTTCATGTTAATAAAAATAGGATTTTTAGATGTTGAACTTCGAAATAAAAATATGATTTTTATATTTTTAAAATATTAAAAATATGATTTTTATATTTTTAAAATATTAAAAATATGATTTTTATATTTTTAAAGTATTAAAAATATAATCTTTATAGGATAGAGAATATAAAAATATCATCTTTGTATATGTAGCGAAATAAAAATCTGATTTTTATTTTATATACGTTGAAATAAAGTGGTGATTTTCATAGTGATGAAAGGAGAAAACTTTATTTTTATAAAGGCGAAAACTTTATTTTTATAAAGGAGAAAGCTTTATTTTTATAAAGGCGAAAACTTTATTTTTATAAAGGCGAAAACTTTATTTTTGAAAGGGCGAAATCTTTATATGTAGAATAAGGTGATAAAAATATAATTTTTTATCTATATAGTAGCGGTGTGAAAATAGAAATTTTATCCATATAGCGTGAAAGTAAAAATTCGTTTTTTATATATTGAATAACGGAGTAAAAATTCGATTTTTAAATATATGAAGTGATTATAAAAATATGATTTTTAAATTGAAAGTGAATAAATAAAAATGTGATTTTTATTTTAAAGACATCGAAATATAAAAATGTGTGATTTTTATATATGTAGTGACTACGGGCAACGAAGATGACGATAATGCGATAGCGATGAAGATTTCTATCAATGAAGTGCCGTAGAGCTAGGATAGCTTTCAGTGAGAATTTCTCACTCTTCAATTTCATTTTCTAGTTATATATATATATACTAGGATGCAGACGGTGCTTAGTAGCACCCGACACAATCGTCCACAGACCATGGACTTGTTTGTTTGATTTCAAAAATTAGTTAGATTATTTGATTGAATTTTAATTGTGTGGTGAATTGAAATTGATTTGATTGATGTGTGAATGGCGTGGGCCTTCACTAGACCGGGGATAAGGCTAGGGCTCGTCCCGTTTCTAGTATCGTGCCGTTATGCCGCCGAAATTTTCTAAAATATGTTAGAAAATAAAAATATCATTTTATTGTGTAAATGAATAATAGAAATTCATGTGTTGGAATAACATGTTTTATCGTTAAAAATATAATTTTAACGTGAATATGAATAAATGAATATTTATAAACAAATCGGCCGATTTGTTTATATACACTAATTTGAATGATTGATTGGGTCGATAAATTTTACACATCGCCCAACTGCACAAATAAAATCTGTGTTTGATTGCTTGAAACCCCACACGGGTGTTGGGATGAAATTTGAAGTTCACTCATCCTGATTGATTAAATATGTCGATCGATTGATTGACAGGCTGTTATAAGCGTTGAATATCTATATTGGATGCTTATACAGTGTAGTGCACTTTGGTTGATGGTTGATTATTTTTCAATGCTATGATATACATGTGTTGTATGAAAATCCATATAATTAACTTTATATGGTAATTGATTGGGCCTCATTCCAATTTAGAAAATAAAGAATATTATAAAATAAAGGTTCATGTGTTGACAGTACTCATCCATTGAGATTGGTCATGTGTTGAACGAAATATTTTGATAATAACAACTATTTTGAAAAAGAAATATTTGAAATAGAATATTTGAAAATAGGAATATATGAAGCCGTGTTGATTAGATTGACGGCATTTTGACGTGAACGATATATATATATCGATTTTATTCATTTTATAATGAATATCGAAAGTGATTTCAAAATCTGAAATTTTGAAAAGAAATGAATTCGAAATGAATTTGAATATAAATGAATTCGAAATGAATTTGAATAGAAATGAATTCGAATTGAAATTGAATTGAATGGAAAACGAACTGCAATGGAATTAGAAATCAATTTGAATTGAAATCAATTTGAATTGAAATCAATTTGAATTGAAATCAATTTGAAATGAATTTAAAACGATTTATAAAGCACATTTTGAATTGAAATCGACGAAGTATATATTATATATTATATATATAATATAATGGCCTGAATAGAACGCGCCGCGCCGCGGCAGTTCGCGAATTTCGACCATTTACTTCGAATGGATATTACGGGAGATCCGACCGTCGGATTCTCCTAAAACCGGAACCGTTGGGTTCGTATCGAAAAGAGCTTTCTAACGAATATTAGAAATTTGAAATCTAACGGTTGGATTTGGAATTATTTCCAAATCAAATTTGAAAAAGGTCGCTGTAAGTGCAGTTCGATGGCCATTGATGGAAATCGACTGTACGGGCCTTGATAAAATTATTAAAAATAGTAATAATTTGTGTAAAATCATAAGAAATGATTTAGAAAGATTTGGGATGAAAAACTCCATATTTGAAAGGATAAAAATAGATTTTTATCGAAATGAACTAGTTTTGAACTAGAATTATAATTCTATTTATTTTTAAATAAATAAATTGAATTTAAAAAGGGTTTTGAAAATAACCAGAATATCCAATGATTGCATTGGAGTGGATTTGAATCGAAATTGTCATTGGAATATTTCGATGTTGGAATTCGTGATTATACGGATGGTGTTATGGAAGTTTGAAAGATATATATTTATATCGTTATTTCCAATACGACATTTGCTAATCGTAGAATTTGATATTGAATATAAGCCGATATATTTTCTATTCAGAGTCTTGTATTGAATATCAAATGTGATTTGGGTTTGTCGTGAATGGTGTCTTCACTAACACTGTTCTTGAACCCAGTTGAGAAAAGATTAAATCTTTTTATTTAGATTTAATGAAGTGTACCAATTAAATAATATTTAATTGGAATTGAATTGATATTGATTTTTGGGTTTATCGTGAACAGTGTTTTAAATAACACTCGTTCTTTAACCCGATAATTAATGAATGTGATTTTGGGTTTATCGTGAACCGTGTTTTAAATGGCACTGATTCTTTAACCCAGTTAACGATTAAAACTAAGTGGAGTTTTAATGAATCTTTAAATAGATTGAAAAGATCGAGAATGGAGTATCACCAGTTTTACTCCAAGCGATAGTTAAATCTTTAATTAGATTTGAACGTGAAATGGTAATTGAATTACCGATAACACTGTGGTGTTAGATATGAAGTACTACCAGTTTTACTTCATGGGATGAATAGGTTGGGATTGGGAAAATAAAATAAATGATTACTTCGGTGTGGTTCGATAATCCCGACTAGTTTGAATTGATATTCAAAGGAGATTAAAGAATAAATTTAAAGAATTTATCTTGGATAAAATTAATGGGAACTTTTCCCAAAGTATAGGAATATTTGAATAAAAGAATATTCTGAATTGGAATGAGGCGTATGTTGTGTTTGTGTAACACTTTTATAATATATACGCGAGTTATTCAGAAAGACCGGGTTATCCCATTCTGAATAACTGATTCGACGTGGTGTCGAAGATGAAGACGGTGGTCGAAGACCAGAAGTCTTCACGTCGTTTGGATAATTACTGATGATCTTGATTGGGCTGTACACCCAAGAAGATGGAAACAGTTTGTGATCGTCCAGACGTACTTGGAGATCGATGGATATGCGAGGTACTAGGTGCCTCCGGTTTCGTTCAGACCCAGAACGGACTTGTAAATGGACTGTGTGTCTGACATTGGATTTTAGTCTGTGTGATTGATTTCTATTAAATATATATCTGTTTGGCGGCGGAGAATTTATTCTCTTGCTTAACGCCCTTCTCTGAGACGTACGAGCTCAGGGGTTATATATTGATGGATATCAAACGCATGGAGTGAATTGCCTGTGTGGCAATTGATCGAGGCTTCTGTTGAAAAGCAAAGTCTTGTGGTTGATGATCGAAGCACGGCCTTGGTGGCGTAGCTTTGTGTAACGTTTACTTCGCGAGTTTCACACCCGGTATGAACCAAAAACGGGAGACGGACCTCAGGGAGGGCATGCGTTTCCTTCTAGCTAAAAAGTGGCGTCAGTGGTTTTACACGCCCTGACGAGTTTGATTTATGTGGTTGTTGCTGTTGCGAGGCGCCTCGGATTGATCGGTCGTTCTCGAACCGATGGAGTCATTTAGTTGGCTCATTTACGCCCCAAAGGGCGGGGAAACGTAGTGTTCAGGCATTTTAATCCACATCGGTGGACCGGCCCTGTCGCTCCAAGGGTCACTCGAGCTCTGATCCTGAGACATGGGCTAGATTGTCTCGAATCGGTTGAGGACTATCTTTTGCCTCGGTTCATAGAAGGAAATCCAATTTCCAAATACGTGACATTTGCGGTTTTATTTGTAAACCTATATATGGCGACATAGTGGCATGGGACGCTCATGCCGCCTATGATTGATACTTATGATTTGAAGTTGTTTTATACACTATGCACTTATTATAGTATCAAACGATTTGTTTTAACCGTATCAAGCATTCTTTAGCTGTTATAAGGGAAAACCCTATCCTCGGCTGCGTTGCATTGTGTGATGGGACCTGGGTCTTATAACAGCTTCATTTTTCTTTATTTAGCATTGCGCTGTTTGTTTTATGCACTGGTATTCTTGGGAGGAAACCCGTTCCGTGTTATACGGCGTGGTCCCTTGATTTACCTAATGATTTAAAATAAAGATTAATAACTGTTTTAGTTCTCACACCAGTCCCATGACTGACCTGGAGTTTATTGTTTTAACCTAAACTCTGGGTGCCCTTATTTTGACACGGGCAGCTAGTAGTTTCGGTTTTGCAGATTTATATTCACAGGATCCTGGTTTACAGCTGGAACGATATCCGGAAAGCTTTGTATCCGTATATCTCCTTCTAGTTGTGTATTGTATTATTTTCCGCTGCGATGTATTTAAATGTAATTTAAATCTCTGATATTTCTGTGTAATATTCATTTGTTTATACTCTGTATATTCTTGTAATCTGATGCATTGTTGTAATATACAATGAAATGTTCTTCTGTATGCGTTCTATTGTGGCTTGTTCTCAAACGATAGGGCGTTCGAACGGCCTGGATCGGTTTAGCGACTGGTTCGGACCGAGCGAAATTCCTTGCCGTTTCATTTGGTATCAGAGCTTTGGTTTGCAAAGCTAGAGAACAAGACACATTAGAACCGTACGAAAGAATTCATCAGATATTGGATTAGTAATATCCAATGGGAATGACTCGTTAGAGATGGGATCAGTAGTATCCTAGAACGAGTGTGAAGAGTATATTTTTCAAATGATAACAAATTTAGTTTTGAAAATCTAAATCAAATATTCATATTTGATTATTTATTTGTATTGATTTGGACAGTTCAGTATATAAAGAATTTGCATATACGCCTTGCAAACGTATATTCGAAGTTTTAATATACTGGATAGATATAGAGTCACATTCTAGACACCCGAGGATAATTCTGATGATGTGGCCACATCATCAGTATTTATATTCGTGTTTCGAAGGTGTGATTTCTATATATTTCCATTAGACTGGTGTGAGAACCAAAACTAATATAGCTAAAATACATTGTTGTGATTTGGCATCAAAAACATGATTTTTGTATATGTATCAAAATTATGAATTTGAAACGTTAATTCACTAATTGATTGATGTTTGGGTTGTTTGTGTTATTTGTTTGATAATTTTGAACAATTATTGCCTATTTGATCAAATAATGAATTGTATTGAAATTGGTCGCATTTGCTTGCATATACATATACTTACATTGAACAGGTCATAGCAAGGAGGCTAGAGCAGAGAATAAAATTTGTTTGCCCGACAAATAGGTACATGTTTACTACATAATTTACTGTTTTGTTTGGGTGATGATGATTTTGTGAGCCTATTGGCTAGCCGCTTGGCTTTTTCTTTTTCTTTTTGAGATCTGAAGGACCGGGGAAGCTATTTGAAATTCCCCGATGCTCCCGGTGCAGGGGAGGTTATGGCGAAATTTTTCGAAAATTTAGGGTGTTAGCCAAATTTTTGAAATTTTGAAAATTCTCAGAAACTGAATAGTTGGAGAATGAAAGCCAGATCGAACGTAGAGTTGATTAATCAAACCACTTTCGACTTTGTTCCTTTTCGGGGACGAAAAGTTTTAAGTGGGGGAGATTGTAATAACCCGTAAAATGCGAGCCAGTTTGAAATTTTTATTTTGGCAAATATAGTGAATTTTGAATATTTAAAATGGATTATTTTAAATAAAATGATGAGAAATTTATTTTGAATAGAATTCGACGTATATATTATATACGTCGTCGTTGGAATATAAATAATTATTTATAATTATAAAAGGAATTGAAAATGGCGCGGTAGTTCGATAATTCGATTTCAAACTTCAATTGAATGTACCGGGTGCAAAACAATCCGGATTTTAGTGAAACCAAAAATAATGGGATCTAATTGAGAATATCTTTCCAACGAATCCGACAAATCAAGATTTCGTAGCGAGAATCAAAAGATATGTCCAGTTGAAAATTCTGAATAGTCGCTATGGAATTCAGGCCCTTAAAAATGGACATTTTGCAAGTGACCTCGGATTTCGACGAAACCACTTTTGTTGGGTCCGTGATGTTAAGTTATTGCTAGGTTTTAAATTTCATAATTTTTCGAATCAATATGTGAGCGTGGCAAAGGAAAACGCGTTTGATCAGTTTCAGTTGATTTTAATCGACTAGAAATTGGCCATTTTTCAAATGGTCTCGGAATTCGACGAAACTAGTTTTGTTAGGACCGTATCGTCAATACGAAGCTAGAAAATATTTTTCGGGAATTTTTCGAGTTAGTATGTGGCCCCGGTAATTTGAAATGCACGTTTGAATTGAATATATATAGATTTATATTGTAAATTTAAGTGAAAACCTATCGTAACGGTCGAATTGGCCTACGAAACATATCCCATTGTGTTCGGAATGGGGGTAATTAGCTAGGGGCGACAGTCGTTGGGCTCGGTTTGGGGTTCATACGAAAAGTCTACTTTTAAAGAGGAAAATAATAATTAAATAATATAATTTTATATTTATACCTTCACTTTCTCCCTCCCTTCCTTCACAATATCGGTCAACGCCGATTGAATAAAATAAAAAGGGGCAGAACCCTAAACTCCTCGTCGCCCAACCCCTCCAGCCGCCAACGATGACCGCGCCACCACCAAGGGCACCACCGCACCCTTCCCCTCCCTCCTCCTCCGCCTGTTCTTCAACCCGTACCCCATCGAGTCATCCCCAGTTCGATTTAACGTCGTCGCCCTCCCTTAGACCGCCGCTGGCGATGCCGAGCCCTCCGCCCAGTTGCCGACGACGCCCTTCTCCCTCCGACCTCCCCTTGCTTTTCCCCTCTCCCTCCAATTCGAACGAACCCCAAATCCATATGTCCCGCTGCCAGTCTCTAAGGCGCCACCACCGCCCAGGTTGGCCTGCCGCCGACCACCAGGGGAGAGCCTCGCCAACTGCAGCCCCGACGTGCCATCCCCACCCCTCCCATGATTTCTTGTAAGTTTTATACATTCATTTTAGTGGTTTTTCTATGTAATGGTTTTAAAATAAATATACATGGGTTTTAATAATAAAAATAGCTTTGTTTTTAATATGATTGTTAGGCTATTAAAAATAGGGTTTTCATGTTAATAAAAATAGGATTTTTAGATGTTGAACTTCGAAATAAAAATATGATTTTATATTTTTAAAATATTAAAAATATGATTTTTATATTTTTAAAATATTAAAAATATGGTTTTTATATTTTTAAAGTATTAAAAATATAATCTTTATAGGATAGAGAATATAAAAATATCATCTTTGTATATGTAGCGAAATAAAAATCTGATTTTTATTTTATATACGTTGAAATAAAGTGGTGATTTTCATAGTGATGAAAGGAGAAAACTTTATTTTTATAAAGGCGAAAACTTTATTTTTATAAAGGAGAAAACTTTATTTTTATAAAGGCGAAAACTTTATTTTTATAAAGGCGAAAACTTTATTTTTATAAAGGCGAAAACTTTATTTTTATAAAGGAGAAAGCTTTATTTTTATAAAGGCGAAAAATTTATTTTTATAAAGGCGAAAACTTTATTTTTGAAAGGGCAAAATCTTTATATGTAGAATAAGGTGATAAAAATATAATTTTTTATCTATATAGTAGCGGTGTGAAAATAGAAATTTTATCCATATAGCGTGAAAGTAAAAATTCGTTTTTTATATATTTAATAACGGAGTAAAAATTCGATTTTTAAATATATGAAGTGATTATAAAAATATGATTTTTAAATTGAAAGTGAATAAATAAAAATGTGATTTTTATTTTAAAGACATCGAAATATAAAAATGTGTGATTTTTATATATGTAGTGACTACGGGCAACGAAGATGACGATGATGCGATAGCGATGAAGATTTCTATCAATGAAGTGCCGTAGAGCTAGGATAGCTTTCGGTGAGAATTTCTCACTCTTCAATTTCATTTTCTAGTTATATATATATATACTAGGATGCAGACGGTGCTTAGTAGCACCCGACACAATCGTCCACAGACCATGGACTTGTTTGTTTGATTTCAAAAATTAGTTAGATTATTTGATTGAATTTGAATTGTGTGGTGAATTGAAATTGATTTGATTGATGTGTGAATGGCGTGGGCCTTCACTAGACCAGGGATAAGGCTAGGCCTCGTCCCATTTCTAGTATCGTGCCGTTATGCCGCCCGAAATTTTCTAAAATATGTTAGAAAATAAAAATATCATTTTATTGTGTAAATGAATAATAGAAATTCATGTGTTGGAATAAAATGTTTTATCGTTAAAAATATAATTTTAACGTGAATATGAATAAATGAATATTTATAAACAAATCGGCCGATTTGTTTATATACACTAATTTGAATGATTGATTGGGTCGATAAATTTTACACATCGCCCAACTGTACAAATAAAATCTGTGTTTGATTGCTTGAAACCCCACACGGGTGTTGGGATGAAATTTGAAGTTCACTCATCCTGATTGATTAAATATGTCGATCGATTGATTGACAGGCTGTTATAAGCGTTGAATATCTATATTGGATGCTTATACAGTGTAGTGCACTTTGGTTGATGGTTGATTATTTTTCAATGCTATGATATACATGTGTTGTATGAAAATCCATATAATTAACTTTATATGATAATTGATTGGGCCTCATTCCAATTTAGAAAATAATGAATATTATAAAATAAAGGTTCATGTGTTGACAGTACTCATCCATTGAGATTGGTCATGTGTTGAACGAAATATTTTGATAATAACAACTATTTTGAAAAAGAAATATTTGAAATAGAATATTTGAAAATAGGAATATATGAAGCCGTGTTGATTAGATTGACGCCATTTTGACGTGAACGATATATATATCGATTTTATTCATTTTATAATGAATATCGAAAGTGATTTCAAAATCTGAAATTTTGAAAAGAAATGAATTCGAAATGAATTTGAATATAAATGAATTCGAAATGAATTCGAATAGAAATGAATTCGAATTGAAATTGAATAGAAATGAATTCGAATTGAAATTGAATTGAATGGAAAACGAACTGCAATGGAATTAGAAATCAATTTGAATTGAAATCAATTTGAAATGAATTTAAAACGATTTATAAAGCACGTTTTGAATTGAAATCGACGAAGTATATATTATATATTATATATATAATATAATGGCCTGAATAGAACGCGTCGCGCCGCGGCAGTTCGCGAATTTCGACCATTTACTTCGAATGGATATTACGGGAGATCCGACCGTCGGATTCTCCTAAAACCGGAACCGTTGGGTTCGTATCGAAAAGAGCTTTCTAACGAATATTAGAAATTTGAAATCTAACGGTTGGATTTGGAATTATGTCCAAATCAAATTTGAAAAAGGTCGCTGTAAGTGCAGTTCGATGGCCATTGATGGAAATCGACTGTACGGGCCTTGATAAAATTATTAAAAATAGTAATAATTTGTGTAAAATCATAAGAAATGATTTAGAAAGATTTGGGATGAAAAACTCCATATTTGAAAGGATAAAAATAGATTTTTATCGAAATGAACTAGTTTTGAACTAGAATTATAATTCTATTTATTTTTAAATAAATAAATTGAATTTAAAAAGGGTTTTGAAAATAACCAGAATATCCAATGATTGCATTGGAGTGGATTTGAATCGAAATTGTCATTGGAATATTTCGATGTTGGAATTCGTGATTATACGGATGGTGTTATGGAAGTTTGAAAGATATATATTTATATCGTTATTTCCAATACGACATTTGCTAATCGTAGAATTTGATATTGAATATAAGCCGATATATTTTCTATTCAGAGTCTTGTATTGAATATCAAATGTGATTTGGGTTTGTCGTGAATGGTGTCTTCACTAACACTGTTCTTGAACCCAGTTGAGAAAAGATTAAATCTTTTTATTTAGATTTAATGAAGTGTACCAATTAAATAATATTTAATTGGAATTGAATTGATATTGATTTTTGGGTTTATCGTGAACAGTGTTTTAAATAACACTCGTTCTTTAACCCGATAATTAATGAATGTGATTTTGGGTTTATCGTGAACCGTGTTTTAAATGGCACTGATTCTTTAACCCAGTTAACGATTAAAACTAAGTGGAGTTTTAATGAATCTTTAAATAGATTGAAAAGATCGAGAATGGAGTATCACCAGTTTTACTCCAAGCGATAGTTAAATCTTTAATTAGATTTGAACGTGAAATGGTAATTGAATTACCGATAACACTGTGGTGTTAGATATGAAGTACTACCAGTTTTACTTCATGGGATGAATAGGTTGGGATTGGGAAAATAAAATAAATGATTACTTCGGTGTGGTTCGATAATCCCGACTAGTTTGAATTGATATTCAAAGGAGATTAAAGAATAAATTTAAAGAATTTATCTTGGATAAAATTAATGGGAACTTTTCCCAAAGTATAGGAATATTTGAATAAAAGAATATTCTGAATTGGAATGAGGCGTATGTTGTGTTTGTGTAACACTTTTATAATATATACGCGAGTTATTCAGAAAGACCGGGTTATCCCATTCTGAATAACTGATTCGACGTGGTGTCGAAGATGAAGACGGTGGTCGAAGACCAGAAGTCTTCACGTCGTTTGGATAATTACTGATGATCTTGATTGGGCTGTACACCCAAGAAGATGGAAACAGTTTGTGATCGTCCAGACGTACTTGGAGATCGATGGATATGCGAGGTACTAGGTGCCTCCGGTTTCGTTCAGACCCAGAACGGACTTGTAAATGGACTGTGTGTCTGACATTGGATTTTAGTCTGTGTGATTGATTTCTATTAAATATATATCTGTTTGGCGGCGGAGAATTTATTCTCTTGCTTAACGCCCTTCTCTGAGACGTACGAGCTCAGGGGTTATATATTGATGGATATCAAACGCATGGAGTGAATTGCCTGTGTGGCAATTGATCGAGGCTTCTGTTGAAAAGCAAAGTCTTGTGGTTGATGATCGAAGCACGGCCTTGGTGGCGTAGCTTTGTGTAACGTTTACTTCGCGAGTTTCACACCCGGTATGAACCAAAAACGGGAGACGGACCTCAGGGAGGGCATGCGTTTCCTTCTAGCTAAAAAGTGGCGTCAGTGGTTTTACACGCACTGACGAGTTTGACTTATGTGGTTGTTGCTGTTGCGAGGCGCCTCGGATTGATCGGTCGTTCTCGAACCGATGGAGTCATTTAGTTGGCTCATTTACGCCCCAAAGGGCGGGGAAACGTAGTGTTCAGGCATTTTAATCCACATCGGTGGACCGGCCCTGTCGCTCCAAGGGTCACTCGAGCTCTGATCCTGGGACATGGGCTAGATTGTCTCGAATCAGTTGAGGACTATCTTTTGCCTCGGTTCATAGAAGGAAATCCAATTTCCAAATACGTGACATTTGCGGTTTTATTTGTAAACCTATATATGGCGACATAGTGGCATGGGACGCTAATGCCGCCTATGATTGATACTTATGATTTGAAGTTGTTTTATACACTATGCACTTATTATAGTATCAAACGATTTGTTTTAACCGTATCAAGCATTCTTTAGCTGTTATAAGGGAAAACCCTATCCTCGGCTGCGTTGCATTGTGTGATGGGACCTGGGTCTTATAACAGCTTCATTTTTCTTTATTTAGCATTGCGCTGTTTGTTTTATGCACTGGTATTCTTGGGAGGAAACCTGTTCCGTGTTATACGGCGTGGTCCCTTGATTTACCTAATGATTTAAAATAAAGATTAATAACTGTTTTAGTTCTCACACCAGTCCCATGACTGACCTGGAGTTTATTGTTTTAACCTAAACTCTGGGTGCCCTTATTTTGACACGGGCAGCTAGTAGTTTCGGTTTTGCAGATTTATATTCACAGGATCCTGGTTTACAGCTGGAACGATATCCGGAAAGCTTTGTATCCGTATATCTCCTTCTAGTTGTGTATTGTATTATTTTCCGCTGCGATGTATTTAAATGTAATTTAAATCTCTGATATTTCTGTGTAATATTCATTTGTTTATACTCTGTATATTCTTGTAATCTGATGCATTGTTGTAATATACAATGAAATGTTCTTCTGTATGCGTTCTATTGTGGCTTGTTCTCAAACGATAGGGCGTTTCGAACGGCCTGGATCGGTTTAGCGACTGGTTCGGACCGAGCGAAATTCCTTGCCGTTTCACGTTGGTTTCTTTTCGGGTTCCTGGAGCAGTTTCTCGTGAGTTTGGAGGAAGAAGACAGACAAGGGGTCGAGCTGTGTATTGGCGTGGGAAGAAGTGGAGGCGGAGGCAGGAGCAGACCGACGGTGGGGGCTACGATGCCCTGGATGGACGGCGGTAAGGAACTATAAGTAGAAGCTCTGTTGTTTTTGTTTTCAAGAGGAAGAATTGGGAAATTTGGTCTGAGGACTCATGAACGGATGTGGATCCGATTTTTTATGAAACAAGGGTGGGCCGAGAATATAAGGTAAAAGCCCAATATATATTTAATAAAATAAAGTTTAGGGTATAACCTTTATAATACTATACCATGCTCATACTTTACCCGAATTCAACAAAACAGGGTCACTTAGGATCGTATGAACACAGGCTACACCGTGGGACCAGTCTGAAGGGAGTTAAAAATCGTTTCAATTTTAGACTGAATTAAAATGCCTGAACAAGATGTACCGACATTAATCGTTATTTAACAGTCCCATGACCAAGGTGAGTAACTCTCACTAACTTTGATCAATTATTATTTCTATAAAATATTATTAGAATTGAAATTATTGGTTGCTTTGTTGTGTGTTGGTTGTTTGGTTGAACTACTAGTCAGTTGGTTGAGATTATCGATAACGATATATATAAATCGTATCAAAATATTGATTCTGTTTATCAGAACATTTTACCGCCTTGATATTTATGTTGACTGACATCTGTGGATGCAGGTAAACAGGTTGGAGGGACCCAACTGGGTTCCTCAACACTTATTTTACTGTTTTCATATGTTGTGATATATGATGTGACTTATATTCTGTGGTTGATTTTGTGTGTTTGATCATTATTATTGGGTACTCTGAAATACCAAAGTAAATAGTGGAGTATAAAGGGGAAATTTCGAACAATAGTTTGAAATAAAATATTTATATAAAATCAAAGGATTTTATATAAGAAGAAAATTTCAAAATGTATGTTTGAAATTACGTTATGAAATACCAAAGTAAAAAGAAGATTTCAAAATATATGAGATACCAAAGTAAATAGAACTAAAGGGGAATATTTGGAAATATTTACGAATAGATTAAATAGAACTATTTATTTAGAAATAAATAAAGTTATATAAGGAAATATTTATTTAGAGAATAAATGGAATGATATAAAGAAAATATTTATGTGAACTAAATATAGACAAATAGAAAAGGAATTTATTTGTAAGCGAATAGAGTTACTTGAATAGAGTAAATCGAATATCAGTATTCAAGTAGAGTAAATCAAATTTAGTTAATCAGATTAGTATTTAATGGAACATTGGTTATCCAATCAGAGTTGATCAAATATAGTTATATAGTGATAGAGTTAATCAACATAGTTATTCAGGGGAGTAGCCATTTCGTACGACTGCTAGCGTAATTCGCAGGGCTGCAGATAGCCTACGGCGGTCGGATGTTTCCTGAGGGAATCAGGCGTAACCATTGTGATCGCTGTGATCTAGAGTCAAGCGAATGGTGTCAAATTAAACATTAGTTAATAAATGGGAGTAATCAAATCAAATGAGTCAAGTTGAGTTAAATAATCGGGATGGTCGAGTCAGGGTTAACCAGTTAGAGTTAATCAGTTAGAGTCGATCAGTTAGAGTAAGTCAGTTAGGGTTAACCAATTTTGGTAAACCAATTAGAGTCTAATCAATTAGAGTTAGGTCAAATTAGAGTTATCCAAATGGAGTTAGCCAGGTTGAGTTAGTCGAGTGGTAGGAATTGAATAGAGTGAGTCAAAAAGAATTTATCGAATATCACTTATTCGAAGTAGAGTTATCGAATATAATTTATTCGAGAGGAGTAATCGAATGTAGTTTATTCGAAGTGAGTTAATCGAATAAGAGTTATTCGAGAATGAGTTAAATGGAATATAAGTTCTTCGAAGAAGATAGTTGATCGAATATAGTTATTCGAAGAAAAGGGTTATCGAATATTAGTTATTCGAACAGAGGAATCAAATATAGCTTATTCGGAAGAGAGCTATCGAATAGTGAGTATTCGAGAGTAAATTATACCATGGGATTCGATTATATCGAATTAAGGAAGGAAATGTTTACTTTCAGTTTCAAATCAAGTTTACTTGGTTGTAAATTAATTAACTATTTGTTTATCTATCCAAATTAAGAATTAAAAGGTATGTTTAAGTTATTATATTCAAAGGTATGAGATTTTAACACTATCATTATAATCAAATAATTTCTGTAAAAGAAAGGGATTCGCAAATAGAATTTGGGAGAGTGGTAAGGAAGTTTGTTAAGATTTCAAAGATATGAACTTTGTCTACTTTGAGGTTAGAAATGTCGTTCAGTTAAGGTCTGAGAGGTAATTATACCCCAACTTGATTGACTTCGTTTTTAACTAAGGAGTAGTTGGAGTTCGATAGTGAAGATTTGTTAAGTGAACTTAGTTAGCAAGTGAAAGGGTTTAAATGGGCAAAGCGATGTTTATCCAAACATCAGTTGGAACCCAATAAAGGAGATTAGGAAAATTTTCCAAATAAAAATCAGAAATGTCTTCTGATAGAGAAGATAAGAAATGGGAGCAAATAAGGAAACGCTTTCCAAAGTAAATAAAGTATATTTTCCAAATTTAGGAAAATAAGAATTTACGCATATATAGAAATGGAAATGGATAAATTAAAGAAGATTTAAACCAAAAGGGATAAGAATTGATTGTTGATTGATTGATATAGTTTCCATTTGGAAATGATATCTTCGGTTGCACACCTGTTTTTCTTTGATGGTTAAATCACCGACCATCGAAGTTTTTGACCATTTTTCCGTCGTCAATTACGGAGAGACCGGGATCAGATTCATTATCTGAAAACCACTCTGTATGGACGTTAGCGTTGCGATCAAATATTGAAGACAGAGTTATGCAAGGGCTATCCTGTTTACAGAATAATGCCTTCGGTTTGTTCAGTCCCAGGACAAACGTAAAGGGACGAATGTCTGACAGAGTATATCTAACAGATCGTGTAAGTTGATCTCTTCAAACGTACTTACGTTTGGTGGCGGAGAAATTCGTTTCTCTTAGCTTTATACCCGTGGTATTTTTGAGGAAATCAATTTGTGATTTGACGGGTATGACGATGTGGCATTCAAAGTGAATGGTGGTCAAGTGTTTTCAAAAGATACGTAATGATCTCAAGCCTCATCAAACGGGAAATGGCAGAAATCGGGCAGGCAACATGGCTATATGGGTTGCACCCATTAGGGTGTATATCACCTATCTAGAGAAAATCCAATTCATTCTTTGTCTATTCGATGCTGTCCCTTTTCGGGAAGACGGTGGGTAGCTCCCAACCGTTGGTGGTATACATTCGATACACTCAAGCGAAATGAGTGGTCGGTCATGTGAGGGCCGGGTTGCAAGATGTTCTTGTTGAACCCAGTGTATTTGCCTCTAGAGATACACTATCGGCAGGTGGTCCCATACCTTGTCATAGTTGGAATCCAATCTCCAATAAGCGCCCGCGGTTTTTGGTTTGTATACTATATATGTGGAATGTGAGATGCAAGCGTTCTGCTAGATTCTAATTACTTGTGATTAGACATTATTATAATATCAGAGAAGTATTGATTTCCAAATCTGTTTTGGGTTATCGTAAGGTAAAAACCATCCGTGTTTATGTGTGGATCGGTCTTACGATTATCTTTTCTTTTGAAAGGATTTTGAAAAGTTAAACCGATGATTTGAGTTTACTCACACCAGTCCCATGACTGACCCAGAGTTTATTTTGTTTTGTTTTTCCGTAAACTCTTGGGTGCCCAATTTTGTACGGGCAGTCAAGTTGTTCAGGTCTTTACAGATATACTTGGAGGAGCTTGAAGCAGGAGGCTTCAGGATTATGTATAGCTATTGTTATTTCCGCTGTGTGTAAGTGTTGTGCTTTGATAATATTATTGTATATATATACTGTTTTATTTCAAAGTTATGTTATAATATATTTTATTCGTTCCACTGTGAGGTTCGTGTTTACTCTGATTATGTTCTTCTTCTTCTTCTATTCAAATTTTCTATCTTATCTATTCCCACCCTCTAACTTCTTTCTATTAATGATCTGGAATGTTCGATGCCTGAATAATTAACATGGGTTTATGTTGATTTTCTGGGTCGAAAATCCCCGTTCGTTACATGATCAGTGCACATACTACACCATACCGTTTGTCTTGAGTTTGGCATTCTTGTATTTGTGTATATATATACAGCTATGTATATATATATATATGCTTGCTGATTTCCCATTTTGTTAGCTCCAGTTTAAACTTGAAAACTGTATGATGCTCTTTCACTTAGACTTGAACTGTTTTGACTTGAGAAAGTCGGTTGAGTCTTGTCTCGACCGTGTACATGGCATACATGTATACTGTGCCCCTTTTACTATGCTGAATAATGCTGGTTTGACACTTGGAGCATGTAATTTCATGCTGTTGTATACACTTGAAATGTCCATAACTTGCACTTGAGCTCAGCCAATTGTGACCTTGCTGTTTTGGCCTTTGTGTGAGCATGTTGATGCTGAATGAATATTAATGATCATGCTGCCTTATACATGCTAATGTATGCACCCATTGTATATATATACAAATGTGCATATATATATATACACCCATGCCACTGTATACACCATGTATATATATGTTTGTATATATGTGTTGCTCTTCCTGTTTTGTTGCACTTGTGTTGAAATTCTTGGTTCATATCCACTTATGATGTTTGATCGTATTGCCCTAGCACAGAAATATGTATGTATATACATACACATGTATATGTATACATGAATTGTGTATGTGTAGAATATACATATATATATATGTATATATGTATATATATATATATGTATGTATGTATATATGAGAACCAGAGACGATGTCTACCTTGTGGTGTTTACAGTGAATCACTGTGAATATCACACGCAGTCTAGACACATATGGATGCATACACATATCAGTCCAACTTATGAAATATAATGAGAAACACACCAGAATTATGAGAAAAATAAATTTTAAAATAAAATTTTATTTTCTTTAATTTAAAATTATTTTTGTTCCAGTTTACTATGTGTGTTCCTATGACAGGTAAGAAGGTGGCTTGACTGACTGAAGCAGGCAGAAGACAAGTGTGAGTGAGTGTGAATATAAAACCATGTCAATGTATGTATAACAGAGAGAATAAATGTAATTGAGTGACATAGTAAAATGTAACTGAGTCTGAGAGTTTTAGTGAGGAACAATGTATATGAAATTGAAAAATGTATTATAGTGAGATGTACAAATAATGGAATTATAAATATGTACTATTCAAATGTAGAAACAAAATTATATATTTAAAACGAAATACTGTTTGAATATTTGAATTCTTGTGGAGTATATTTAAATATAGATATTTAATTATGTCTATGATGTAGTAGAATATTACAATTACAAACATATTGATTATATATATATATATATATGTTTGTTATCATCAAACAAAAATTATAGAATTGTTATATACAACAATCTCCCCTTTTGATGATGACAAACATATAATATGATTTTGAATATAATAAATGTGTTTGACAATGAATTGTTGAACTCCCCCTATATGTATGCTCCCCCTACAACAGTACTCCCCCTATATGTATGCTCCCCCTACAACAAAACTCCCCCTAGCTCTGATGCCATGAGTGAAAAAGAAAAACAATAATTGAAACCTCAATATTAAAATATTCAAAGAATATTCACTCGTCGATCAAAATCTTAACCACTCCCCTTTTTTATCACCAAAGGATATAGAAATCAAATAGTGATATAAATTTTGACTAGAAATATAAAATCAGTTCAAGAGAGGAAATTATCATCATAAACCTCATTCAAATAAACAAAAATCATAATATTCTAAGAACCAGTGGCAAATTTCACATTGTAGAATGAAGGATTTACGATGAAATTTATATAAATGGAGAGTTTAAAAAACATATGAATTTCAATTATTTTCAAATAATTTTTTAAAAATTAAGAAAAAACAGTGATGGATTTGGACTACGATTATAAATTTAAATCAAGTGATAAAATCAAATAATCTCAAATCCCAATGACTATCAATCAACAAATCATAATACATCATAAAATATTAACACTTTTCATAAATTAGAAAATGGATTGATAGGCTGGTTTTTACACACCAAGGAGAATTTCAAATATATTTTTAGTTATATCAAATTATTTTCTTTTCTTTTTCATTTAAGAGCACACTGACCACGCATAACCAAATCTTGGACTTTTAAACGAGGTCAGTCGCAACTTAAATTATAAGTAATATCATAATCTTGCACGACTAGATCTTGGATTTTTAAATTAGGTTAGAGAAACACTTACAAAAATTATATATTATCATTTTCTTTTTCAAAAAATCTCCTCAATATATAATACCAATACGGATGATAGAAATATGGTAGGTACAAAGATGATTGTGAAATAAATTTCTAAACTAATCATATTATGAAATTGCTTAATTGTACGGGGATTTTTAAAATATTTTCAGTTATCTCTTTTTCTGAAAAATAATATTGTCACATTTCTATTACAAGTTTTGAAGTAGTATATTTAGGAGTTTTTTTTAAAAAATAATTAAACTCTCCACAATAATACAAAATCACGATGGATGACAGAAGGATGATAGAAAAAGAAGGTATTCGTGAAATAAGCGCCAATTCAAAGATATTATAAAAACAGTTCGAAACATCATGAGACTTTAAATAAAATTTCCTCTTATTGTGAAGTACACTGTAGTCACAACTCATCACAATTTCAAAAATCTGATAATAATTGTGATGAATTCTAAATACGGTTCAATTTGGTTATTGATTTCAATTTCTAAATAAGTAATTGATAAATGATTATGAAATTGAAAATCAATTACAAGATGGATAGAAGGATTTATACAAAAGATGAAAGAACAAATCAATCACTTGAGTGTGAAATTTTAAACCCTTCTAGAACTGATACCACTTGGAGCTCCTAGTTATCCATAGTGGAATTCCAATGAATTTCAAACAAAAATATTCAACTTCCAAGCCCAAGCAGTCAAAATAAACAATTAGTTCCATCTTATCAAAGCAGCAATCTTTTTTACCAAAAACAAGCAGTCATCAAAACATTTTCAAAATGATTCCTTTTATCAGAGCAGCAGAACAATTTCATATCAGAGATGCACAAGAGAATTTTTCATAATCGTTTCTAACAAGCACAATAGAGATAATTCATGTTCTAAGATTAAAAAATCAGTTTATTTTAAATCACTTGAAGAGATGTCTAAACTTCAAGACTCAATGAATCGATCACACTAGATTATTAATTTCAAATTCTAGAAGTGCGCGAGATTTAACATATCAAAGATTTCATATGATTTCAATAAACAAATATTCAGCCAAACGATTATGAATAAACAATGAGTTTCAAGATGTAACACAATGAATCAAGCCAAATGTTTTTCAATTCAAAACATTCAAGCCAATCCAAAAACCAATGAAACTATCACAACTGAAAAATGGAAGTGTTCTGTAGTGAGTATAATTTTTTAAGTCTTTCCAAATTGAATTAGAAGAAACTCAAAACAACAGAGATGTGCGAAATTTCATTAGTTTTTCAAATCTTCAAAAAAATTAGAATTCAGATTAACAGTGTTCAAGATAAGATGAGAATGATTCAGCACTGTTAGGAATTCAAAAAGAATAAACTTCAAAACAGTTGCAGATATTTACAATTTTGAATTCAAGATCTGGAAATTATTAAAACATGAGAGTTTTATACAAATGAAGCAAATTTCCAAAAAACCAAGGATTCTGCAATTTGAAGTTAAGAAGCTCAAGAAAAAAACGTGGTAGCAACAAACCAAATAACCGTAATCAAAAGGAAGGAATAGATGAGGCATAAGGAGGAATAAACAAAGAAGAATAGAAACAGAGAATATTAACAGACAAGAAATTAGAGATTAGAGATCAAACTTGAAATCGATGTGAACCAATGAATCTCTAACACAACAATTCTGGCTAAGGAACAAATATTGAATAGCTTCAATTCAAATATGGAATAATCATTGATTCTTCTAGAAGGTCGCTCCCCAGCCAGCCTCTGGTACCTAGAATTTTGAGGATCGAGTGGTCTAACAAAATTTTTAAAACCACTCTCAGCTGTATTCATATGTTTTGGTGCCCAAGCCTATTTGCATAACAATCCCTCAGAATTTACCAAAGTGCCTTTAGGGACCCAAATCTGTTTAAATTTATTCAAATTTGTTTTTTTCCTTTTTGGGTCCAAAGACGTGTAATTGGAATGTTACTAAACAAGTTTTCATTTTATTTATGATTTACAAATCTTTTAAAATTATTTAAATTCAAATTCTCAAAACGAACATTTCCAAAGCGATTTGAAGGATTTTTGAAACTCATTGATAATTTGTCTTTTCAAACTCATTGATTTTCCTAAAGCCAAGACAATATTTATTTCCAACAGAAACTTGGTTTTGCAACAACGTAAATGATTTTTTCCCCATTAGAAAATTTATCCAAAGTTGGTTCTAGTC
This sequence comes from Allium sativum, assembly GCA_030737875.1. Classification (NCBI taxonomy): domain Eukaryota; kingdom Viridiplantae; phylum Streptophyta; class Magnoliopsida; order Asparagales; family Amaryllidaceae; genus Allium; species Allium sativum. The sequence goes on along the minus strand of CM060915.1, from coordinate 732,678,178 downwards.
ATTGAATTTTAAATGTAAGATCACTATCTTTCTTTCTTCAAATTTGAACAATGATTTATAGCGATCTTCTTTTCACCATCAGATTGTTTCAAAACCAAATTCTCATTTTCAAGTAAATTTATTTTGTCCTTGGACTCAGAAATTTCAGATTTAAATGGATTTTGTTCATCAGATTCAAGTTTTTCAAACTTCTTGAATTTTTCAATTTCATTCTCAAACACTTTCAAGATCAATTCTGTTTTCAACAGATTTTGTTTTTTTAGCAAATTCATATTTGGAATTTTTGGTTGTCTTAAAGTATTCAGATTCCTTTTGCAAAAAGATGTTTGTGTTTTAAGCTCAATCTTGTTCTCTTTTAAAATCAGGATTTCATTTTCAAGTTTTTGAGTATTTTCATTTTGATGAACAAGATCATTTTTCAAATTCAAACAATTTTGCAATTAGAGTTTGAAGACTTCTTGATGATTTTAAGTTTTGATTCCAAAATATTATTTTTGCAGATTAACTCAAGTTTCTCAAGTTTCAGGGTTTTATTTTTAGATTTGAGATTCTCAATAGATCCAGTCAAACCATTTAAAAAATGAATCAGATATTTATAAGAAAAATCTCCAGTTGAGTCTCCATCACAATCATCATCTGTTCCTCCTTTCGGGCATATTTCTGAATCTAAGTTGACCTTCTAGGGTTTCGAGCTGCTGTTGTGAATTCATCCGTAATTCGTATATAGAGTATTTTAGATTTCTTGCGCAGTTAAACAATGGGAGATAAGGCTATATTGGACATCATCAATATAAGAATATAAAATATGTGTAGCATGAGAATTTAAACCAATATCGTTCCTATTAACCATATCATACCCATTTATAACAATATTCCAACATTTAATATCAATAGATTTTAAATAGGATTCCATTACTAATTTCCAATTTAGAAAACCCGTACCATTAAAAACGGTTGGAATATAACTAGACTGACTCTCAATAGATTGAAAATTAGGGAACACTATGACTCTAGAGTTAATGAAATACCTGCACTGATACCACTTGTTGGATCTAGATTAACTCTAGAGGGGTGATCAATAGGGTATATTGGATTTTAACGAGATATTAAAATTATCACACTATGGATTTCAGTAGAGAAAATAAATGCAGAAATAAAATAACATAGATTTTACCCAGCTTCGGCAACCCCTGCCTACTGCTGCATTCCCAAGATTTCTACTAGGTATTAAAACAGATCCCGCTTACAAAACCCTATAAACTCGGAAACCCTGCTCCTGCTCTAATCCTATGCTCAAAACAAAGGACTGAACTTTATCCCTAAGATCATATTTCCTCGGATTACAAACCGGCAACCCATAAACCCTAACTATAAATCCTATAGCTTGTAAACCCCTAGTTTTACAAACAAACTAGAAAACCCCTAGTTTTACAAACAAGCTAGAAAACCAATAGACAATTACAATTGAAATAAAAAACAATACAATAAAATAAAAACGAGAAAACCCCCTTTTCTAAATTAAACAAGCCAGCCACTCTAATTTCCTTTGAAATGCTTTGTCCTTAAAAATGTCGGCCGATACCCAAAAACTAGGGTTTTTCTCCTTGCTCCAAATCGTTACTTGATTGTTTGTTTTGATTTTCTGATGAACTCCGAGTGTAGTTGTCCTTGGTCGGTTGATTTGGCATGGGGTTCCGATCGAAATCAATTGTGAGTAATTTAATTTGATTTCTCTGTTTGTCTTGCGAATTATTGCTTTGATTTTCGACAGATTTGCCTGTGATGAATATGTGTCAATATATAGGGTGACAAACCCCTTTCAGTACTCTCTAATTTCTTCGAATGACTTGTCTGAAAACTTGCAAGATTGATTGTCTGATTTGTTGCGTAAGTTTCCCCTTTTAGTTGCCTTGATTTAATCGGCCTTGTGTCCCTGTTGATTGTTCGAATTTCATTGTATAAGAATGTCCTGCAAATTTCCTTGAATCACGATAACAAATTCATGCTCTATATTCCAGAAATGAATTCGTGCCATTTTTATCAGTTGCCAGGACATAAACATTAAAATTTTGCCAAATATAATAAAGAGATTTCTGGAACAACGATTTGCTGACTTGAGTTAATTTCTTGAAACACATGAATTGTTTACTTGCCTAATACGAAACAGAGATTTCTGGAAACAATAATTTGTTTCATGCCCAAATATGGAATGATTTTAAGCCTATGAATTTGTGATTACTAACTTGATCTCTTGTCGAAATTATTTTCTGGAAAATATTAGTCAAACTCTTGTGATATATATATATATATTCTCTGGAAACATTGAATCAAAACTTCCCCATGAAATGTTTCTATGGCTTTTTCTGAAAATAAATTTGAATTGCAAATTTATATCTTTCCCCAAAAAAATGGTCTTTGAATTTTCCCTTTTTCAATTTGTCTTGCATGTCAGTTTTAAAGCTTGTAATTTACTGTGGGCATTTAACAAGACTACGTGCATTGTTTTGCTTCTTGGAATTCATTCTTTTATGCCTTTTTTGCTACCTGCCCTTTTGCATGTTGTCTCACTTCACCTTGCATGCTCCATGCACTTGTTTTGTTCCATTTGTATGTTTGAACAGCTACATGTTGAGAATTTTGCCATTTTTGTGATTGGCCCCTTGTCCATACTGACTTCTTATGTGTACACTTGCCTTGACATGTATTGGTATGTTCTTGACATTGTTAAGAGCCATGCACATATGTATATACAAATTTGTATACATATATGTGTGTGGCTAGACCCATGCATACTTGAACTTTTTGTTTATTGTGTGTAGGTGAGTTTGCTTTTGGTTGCTCTCCATTCTTTGAATTGCATATTTGACTTGGCAGATACTTGTTTTATGTGCATGAAACATATTTGACCTGTGCACATACTACACCCTACTGTTTGACTTGAGTTTGGCATTCTTGCATTTGTATAAATACACAACTATATATATAAATATACTTGCTGATTTCCCATTTTGTTAGATCCATTCTGAACTTGAAAACTGTATGATGCCCATTCACTTAGACCTGAACTGTTTTGACATGAGAAAGTCGCTGAGTGTTGTCTCGATCTTGTACATGGCATACATGTATACTACACCCCTTTTACTGTGCTGAATCATGTTAGCTGAACACTTGAAGCATGTAATTTCGTGCTGCTGTATACGCTTGAAATGTCCATAACTTGCACTTGAGCTCAACCAATTTTGACCTTTGTGTGAGCATGTTGATGCTGAATGAATATTCATGATCATGTTGCCTTATACATGCCAACGTATACACCCATGTATATATATATACACACACACAAATGCATATATATATTTGTGTATACATGTCGCTCTTCCTATTTTGTTGCACTTGTGTTGAAATTCTTGGTTCATGTCCACTCACGATGTTTGGCCGTACTGCCCCTACATAGAAATATGTGTGTATGTACATATGCATGTATGTGTATACATGAATTTTGTATGTGCAGAATATACATATATATATATATATATATACATAAGAGTGTATGTGTGTGTGCACGCAGCAGAGACGATGTCTACCTTGTGATATTTACAATGAATCACTATGAATATCACAAGCAGTGTAGACACATATGAATGTATATACATATCAGACCAAGTCATACAATATGACGAGAAACACATCAAAATTCTGTGGCAAATAAATTATAAAATAAAATTATATCAACTAGAATTTAAAATTATTTTTGTTCTAGTTTACTGTGTGTTCCTATGATAGGTAAGCAGGTAACTGGACTGACTGAAGCAAGCAGAAGACAAGTGTGAGTGAGTGTGTATAACGACCCGTATTTTTAACGGATAATTAATAATTTATTTAATTACTTAAATAATGGTTTGGTAATTTAAAATGACCAGAATTAAACAATATTGAATATTTAATTAATGTAAATAATAGAATAATATATTTATTTCTGAAATAATCGAAAATAACAGAATTCACAATATTGTGTGAATTGGACAATTTAAATTATATAATTAGTTTAGAATTGAATTATATTAACGAATTTATTTATAAATGTCAGTTGAATGTATATATTATATTATAATTATAATTGAGCTCGAAATGGCGCAGTAGTTTGTAATTTGGCGATTCGAACCTCTATCGAATATACATAATTCGTTTTAAGTCGGATTTCTGTGAAATAAGAAACGTTCGGAGCTGGTGAAGTATATTTTCTAATGGAAGAGAATAATCGAGATTTCGTCATATAGATTGTGAGTTGTGTCCAAATCAAATTTTCGAAAAGTTGCTATGGAATTCCTTTATAATTTATAATGATTTATATATATTATAAAGGGTGTGTTTTTTTACCGGTCCCTATTAAAGTTTGAAATAGAAACCACGTCCCTGGCATGTTTCACATTCATTTCCGACCCCTATTTTCAGTCCAACCTGTTGTTTTCAAAAAGTTTCGCCTCCTGTGTTTAGCACTTCCGCCTTTACGTTTTTTTAGTCAAAAAAATACGCTCTTACATAAAAAAAAAATCTCTAAAATATGGAAATATTCTCCGAAGTCCATGTAAAGGAAAAAAAAGATGCATACATGTGTGCAACTTTTGCCAATAGTTGCATACATGTATGTAACTTTTGCATCCGTTGTTTTCTACTGAAAATCTGGACCTAAACTTGCATACATATGTGCATCTAATTTGAATACTTGTACATATGTATGCTAGTATTTCATGAAAAAATTTGAACTGATATTTATGCACGTGAATTTATGCACACTTGTATGTCAAAAATACGCAATACCTTCATAGGTGCATGCATAAAAATCAACCGCAAATGTATGAGTTGAAAACATGCACAGATGTATGCAGGAAAATAAAAATACTAGCATACTATTATGCAATAAACTGCAAATTCGCTGTTTTTTCTGTTTTTTATTTTTCAACGCCTTGTTTAATTGTTTTTTGATATGATTTTTTCAGTGTTTATGTGTTTTATTTAAATAAGAATTTACGTGATTTTTTCATATATTTTTTTTTACTGAATTTTCAAAAAAAATAGGGACCTAATTTACAATAAGTTTATGACCGGATGTGAGCCTAATTAAGTTTTCTTTTAGGGATGTGTGCCTAATTTTCACTATTATTATAAATGGATTTTCAATATAAATTGAATATTGTGTTAACCTGGATTTGAAATGTCGAGTTATAAATTCACATAGGAATATTCTGGAGTTATATGATATTCTATTGTGAATAAATGCGATAATATTAATTTATTAATATTAAATTTAAATATTTTTAAATATATTAATATTTATAAGGGTTTATATAGAGATTTAAAAATAGTCAGTTTTGCAAACGACCTCCAAATTCGACGAAACTAATTTTGTTGGATCCGCAACATTAAATTATTATTAGATTTCAATTTGCGTGATTTTTGGAGTCAGTATGTGGTCAGACGCGATTTTAATGTGAAAAACAATCGATATTTTGACCTTTAAAAATACGCTTTGTGAGCAAACGGAGTCGGAATTCGACGAAACAAGTTTCGTTAGGTCCGTAATGTCAAATTGTAGTTGCATGTCAATTTCCATGATTTTTGGATATCATGTGTGATCATGCAAATTTTTAGAAGACAAATACATATAGAAATAAACTAAAATAAAATATAAAAATCTAATATAAAAATAATAAAACTATCCTATAAATACTCTCACTAACCCTAACCCTCATATACATTTTCCTTTGGTCAAATTTTCGTAGCCGCCACCAGGAAGAAATTCCAACAGTAAAAATGAAAGTTTAAAAATCCAAAGAAAATCAAAGAAATTTTATAAATCGATATGCATATATATATATTTGAATCCCTGCGAGTATTCTCTATAACTGGTATAATTTTGAGAGTGTTCGGTGGGAATTTTGCTCGATCAAAATTTTACAGCGGATGTTCATCAACCTTAGGGTTCTAAGTTCCGGGTAATCGAAGTATTTAATCACGAAATCGATATCGTTTTTGGAATCAAAGGGTGGAATAGCATCTATTATGATTTTCTAGGAATAAATAAAAAAAATGTCGAACATTGTGATGTGTTTGTGCGTGGAGATGGTTCCGACGCAGTGATGGAAGAGGGATCGAGCTTTGCTTTCAGGAGTTGGGGAGATGTAGTTCTTGAAGAGGAGTATTATGGTAGTTACGGTTTGTTGATCAGTGAAGAGATGACGGTGAATGGTGGATTCAATGTTTCAGTAATGGTGCATGTTTGTGTTGAAGGAAGAAGGAGCGGAATTAGTAGGAGAGGGAGAAGCTACTGTTGTATGCGGATATTAGTGGTATGGGCCGGTTTGAAAATAAGGCCCGGTAAATTAATTTATTTTAGTTAGTTTTAATTTAAAATATATATGAAACTTGTATTCTAGATAACTTCGTCATACATTATACAAATTCAGCGAAACAAGATCCGTTGGGATCGTATGGATGAGGGCTATGCAATGGAACTGTCTAGGAGTGAATTGGAGCTCGTTACAATTTATAGCGAAATAAATTGTCTGTCTGAATCAACCGACAGTTATCGTAATTTGACGATGATCAACCAAAGTGAGTAAATCTCACTAACTCTACCTAGTTATATTTTTATAAAATATTTTTAGAATTGATAAATGACGGTTGATTGATGTGTATTGTTTGTTTGGATGAACTGCTAATTGACTAGTTGAAATTATAGATAACGATATATATATCGTTAATCAAATATTGATTCTGTTTATCAGAGTATTTCATATTGAAATGAAATTAATGTGAATTATATTGTGTAACATATGTGCATGCAGGGAAACAGGTCAGAGGGATCCAACGGGAATCCTCAACATTTATTTTACTGTTTTTCATATATTGTGATATACGATGTGATACATAATCTATTGTTGATAGTGTGTGTTTAGATGATATTGATCATGGTTATATGGTATGTTAAATACCATAAGGAATACTGGAATGTAAAAAGAGAAATTTTAAAGCGTATATTGAAAATAAAATATTTGTATAAAATAAAAAGACATTTTAAAAAGGGATATTTCAGAAATAAATAGATTTTATGAAAAGAATATTTATAAAATGAATAGGATTTTATAAAAGGAATTATTTATAAAATAAATAGGATTTTAAAAAGGGAATATTCCAGAAATAAATAAATATTATTAAAAATAATTATTTGAAAAATAAATAGCATTTATAAAAGGAATATTTATTTGGAAAATAAATAGAATTATAAAAGGAATATTTATTTGGAAAATAAATAGAATTTTATGAAGGGAAATAGTTAGAAAATAAATAGATTTATAAAGGAAAATATTGGGAAAATGAATAGAATTTTACGTTAGGAAGGTTTAGACCCGTGCTTTGAACACAGGTGTAACATGATATGGATTTAAAATAAATATTAAATGGAAATCTGTTTTAACAGATAAATGGAAAAGGTTAATTTAAAGTAGATTTTAAATAGAATCTATTTTAACGGATAAATTAGGAAGATTAATTTATAAATAATGTTTTATAAATTAAATAAAATATTGGCGCACAAAGCAAACTGTGCCAGATTTTCAAACATTTATCTTTTGATAAATGGAATATATAAGTTTGTACTTATATAGAGAAGTAGAAGTCAGGTTTTATATATCTTAAATAGAATGTGAACTCAACATTTATTAAAGGAATTATAAATGATATTTAAGTGTTAGAAGTAAAAAGGAGATTTCATATGAATAATTCTATAAATAGAAGTAATAATATAATTTGGAAATCGAGTATTATTTTAAAATACGAAATCAAACCGAATTAGTTGTATAAAAGAAATATTATTCACATTCGGTGTGAATAATGGATTTAAGCAAATATTTTGCAAATAAACACATTTATAAAGGAAAGTGGATTTTTGAAATAGAAATTAAATATAAATGGAATTTCAAATGGCTTGAAAAAAATAAATTGTTTAATGATAATAAAAAAACAAGTCGTGTGATTTAAAAACAATTTTTATAAATGAATTAAAATATAGTTATTAGTGGATAATTGAGATTGCAAATTCAACAGTGAATATAAATTGGGAAATTTGGAGTTGTTTTTTTTTTAAAAAGAGGGGAAACGATGAAATCCATTTCGATATTCGAAATGTAAAAAGGATTAAATAAAATCCGTATATATTTGAAATTGGAATTCAACTAAGGTAGATGTTATAAAATAATTTATTTGAAGAAATTATATATTGAATAAAATGAGAAATTTGACAAGATAATTAGTATTCGGTTGGAAACCAATATTTTATAATCAAATATAGTTTATTTGAAGTAAGCTAATCGAATATAAGTTATTCGAAAGTGAGTTAATCAAATATAGTTTAATTGAAGTAAGTTAATCGTATATAAGTTATTCGAAGTAAGTTAATCAAATATAAGTTACTCGAAGTGAGTGAATCGAATATAAGTTATTCGAAGTAAGTTAATCGAATATAAGTTATTCGAAGTGAATTAATCGAATATAAGTTATTCGAAGTGAATTAATCAAATATAAGTTATTTGAAGTGAATTAATTGAATATAGGTTATTCGAAGAAGAGTTAATCGAATAAAGATTACTCGAAAGAGAGTTATACGTCGAGTTCGATTATATCAAATTCAGGAAAGTACTATTTACTTTCCAGTTTTTAAATCAAGAATTATATATTAATAAATTAGTTGTTTGTTTTTTTAATTCAAACTAAGGAATAAAAGTTATAGTTTTAAAGTTAGATATTTCAGAAGAAAGATTTATAACGTTATCGTTATAATCAATGTTTTTATAAAAGAAGTGGATTCGTAAACTGAAATCCGAGAATGTGCATAAGCAATGAGTGTAAAGGTTGGAGTGGTGAATTTTATCTGTTGCGACGTTAAGGACGTTGTTCAGTTAAAGTCTGAGAGCTAATCATACCCCAACTTAATTGACTTCCAAATTAACTAAGGAATAACTGAAGTTCGATGGCAAAGATTGATTAAAGATACATAAAGTAATAAGCGATGAATGGATTGAGTAGTCGTAACGACGTTTTATACAACATTCGTTTGAAATCCATATAAATGAGTTTTGGAAATGTTTTCCAAATGTAACAACCCGGAAAATCCGAGCCAATTTAAAAAATTTATTTTGGCAATTTTGATGAATTTTGAATATTTAAAATGAATTATTTTAAATAATGATGATGAAAAATTTATTTTGAATAGAATTAGATGTATATATTTATATAGATCGACGTTAGAATATAAATATTTATTTTAAAATATAAAAGGAATTGAAAATGGCGCGGTAGTTCGAAAATTTGATTTCAAACTTCGAATGAATGTACAGGATTCAAAATAAACCGGATTTTGGCAAAACCAAAAATATTAGAATCTAATTGAGAATATCTTTCCAAGAATCCGAAAAATTGAAATTTCATAGTGGGGATAAAAAGTTACGTCCAGTCGAAAATTCAGAATAGTCGCTATGGAATTCTGGCCCTTAAAAATGAAAATTTTGCAAACGACCTCGGTTTTTGACGAAACAAATTTTGTTGGATCCGGGATGTCAAATTATTGCTAGATCCAAAATTCATAATTTTCTGAATCAATATGTGAGCGTGGCAAAAGAAAACGTGTTTTGACAGTTTCAGTCAATTTCGATTGACAAGAAAATGGCCATTTTTCAAACGGTCTCGGAATTAGACGAAATTAGTTTTGTTAGGACTGTATCGTCAATACGAAGCTAGAAAATATTTTTTGAGAATTTTAAGAGTCCATACGTGGCCCTGGTAAATTGAAATGCGCGTTAGAATTCAATATATAGATTTATATTTTGATTTTGACGAAAACTGGTCGAAACAGTCGAACCAGCCTACGATACATATCCCATTGTGTTCGAAATGGGGGTATTAGCTATGGACGACAGGCGGTGGGCCTCGTTTAGAGGTCGAAATTAAAAATTGCTTTTTGAAATTAAATAATTAAATAAAAAAACCCCCTCTATACTCTTTCTCCCTCCTCCCCCTTTTATTCTCTCACCGTCGGATTGAAAAAACAAAACAAAAAGGGGATCGCGCCCCCCTATATGGCCGCCGCCCGCCGTCGAAGTCCCCCCTCTCCTCCTCCTCCAGTCGAAGCGCCCTACTCCTCCCTCTCTCTTCTTCTCTAGTTGAAACCGCCCTCAATCCCACCCAAACCCGCACCCCCAGGCCGCTGCAGGTCCCACAGTCAGCACCGCACCACCCCCGACCACCACGGCCCCACGACGCCGCCCCCTCACACTCCAACTCTGTCGTGGACCCCCTTCTTCCATAGAAATACGATTTTTGCCATTTTCAGTATAGTAAATCAGTCCTTGAGCTTCCCGAACCTCCTCCGACCACCAACGGCGACCGTGGATTCCCCCCTCTTCGTTCAGCAACTGTAAGTTGTTTATTTCCTTTTTTTATTCATGTACACAATTTAAAAATATGATCTTTGTTGGTTTAAAAATAGAAAAATCAGTTATATAATTAGTATTGTTTTTAAAATAGAATAAAGAGATGATTTTTATAATAAAAATATGATTTTTATTATAAAGATATGATTTTGAAAATAAAGGTGTGGTCTTTATAGGTAAAATTAAATAATACAAGAATAAAAATATGATTTTTATATCATAGGAAGAATGAAAATATGATTTTTATTTATGTAGAGTAATAAAAATATAATTTTATTATATTACTAGCAAGATAAAAATATAATTTTTATCATGGAAGTAGCGGTGTAAAGGAGTGATTTTTTACATATGTAGCAGAGATATAAAAATACGATTTTTATATATAGAGAATGGCGAGAAAAAAATATGGTTTTATTTATATGAACACCGTTAGAAAAATAGAATTTTTATTATATAGTAGCGGTATAAAAATAGAATTTTTATCTATATAGTAGCGGTATAAAAATAGAATTTTTATCCATATAGCGTTGTTTTAAAAATGTGATTTTTATATACATAGAAACAATATAAAAATGCGATTTTTATATATGTAGTGGACACGGACAACGAAAGTGACAAAAGGCGAGAACGACGAATATTTCCTACATATGAAGAGTCGTGGTGTTTGGTTTAGCTAGTCGGTGAGAACTTCTCTCTTTAAATCTTGTTTTCTAGTTAAAATATATACTAGGATGCAGACGGTGCTTAGCAGCACTCGACACTCATCATCCACAGACCATGGATGACTTGTATGCTTGTTTGATGTGTTGTGAAGTTTGTTTGTGATATTGATGTGAAATGGATAATAAAACATTCATGTGTTGAAATAAATTAATTATCGTTGAAATATAATTTTTAACGTGAATGTGAATAAATAAATATTCATTTACAAACCGAACGGTTTGTTTATGTACACCTATTTGAAGGACATTGATTGGGACGATAAATTTTACACGTTGCCCAACTGCACAAAGAATATTCAGTGTTTGTGGATTGAAACCCCACACGAGTGTTGGGATGATATTTGACATACACTAATCCCAATTATTTAGTTGTATGTCAATCGATTGGTTGACAAACTGTGTGAGCGTTAATTATTTCTATTTAATGCTTATGCAGTTGAGTGGTGCACTCTGGATGATGGTTGATTATTTATCATTGCTATTATATACATGTGTTGTATGGAACCCATATAAATAACATTATATGGTAATTGATTGGGCCTCATTCCATTTTGGAAAATAAAGAATATTATAAAATAAATATTCTTGTGTTGAATAGAATAAATAGTCATGTGTTGACGGTACTCATGTGTTGAGAATATTCATGTGTTGAAAGAAATATATATTCATGTGTTGAAGAAGGTATTCATTTGTTGAATAGAATAACGAAGTTATTGAAATATACAAAGCCGTGTTGATTAGATTGGCCATTTTGACGCTATCGATATTTATATCGATTATATTCGTTTTTATAATGAATATCGAAAAAGAAGTGATTTCAAAATATAACGTTTTGAAAATATTATCATTTATATATTAATGATATGAAATATTCAATTTTGATTTGAAATTGAATATGAAGTTGAAATTGTTTTGAAAACGAATTTAAAACGATTTATAAAATACGTTTTGAGTTGAAATCGACGAAATATATATATAATATATATATATTATATATATTAATGGCCTGAATAGAATGCGCCGCGCCGCGGTAGTTCGCGAATTTCGACCATTGACTTCGAATTGACGTTACGGGAGATCCGACCGTCGGATTCTTCTAAAACCGGAACCATTGGGTTCGTATCGAAAAGAGATTTCTAATGAATATTAGAAGTTTGAATATAATGGTTGGATTTGGAATTATGTTCAAATCAAATTTGGAAAAGGTCGCTGTAAGTGCAGTTTGGTCGTCGTTATTGAAAACCGACTGTACGGGCCTTGATAAAATTATTAAAAATATTAATAATTTGTGTAAAATCATAATATATGAATTGGAAAGAACTAGGATGAAAAATTCCACATTTGAAAGGATAAAAATATATTTTTATCGAAATGAACTAGTTTTGAGCTAGATTTGAAATGGTTTTGAAAATAATCAGAATTCCCAATATACGAATTGGAATGGATTTGAATCGAAATTATCTTCGGAATATTTCGATGTTGGATTTCATGATTGTACAGATATGGTGGTGGAAATTTGAAAGATATATTTATATCGTTATTTCCAATATGATATTTGTTGGTTTCAGAATTTGATATTGAATATAAGCCTATATATTTTCTATTCAGAGCCTTGTATTTAATATCAAATGGGATTTTGGGTTCGTTGTGAATGGTGTATTAAATAACACTGCTCTTGAACCCAGTTTAGAAAAAGAATAAATCTTTTAATTAAGATTTAGTGAAATTATCCAGTTAATTAGTATTTAATTGGAATTGAATTTAAATTGGTTTTTGGGTTTATCGTGAGCGGTGTTGTGAATAACACATGTTCTTAAACCCGATTAACAATTGAATGTGATTTTGGGTTTATCGTGAACCGTGTTTTAGATGACATTGGTCCTTTAACCCAGTTAAAGAAAGGATATTGATTTGTGGGAAGATTAAATCTAAGTGGAGTTTTAATGAATCTTTAATTAGATTGAACTGATCGAGAATGGAGTATCTGTAACACCCCACCTCCGCCAGGGTCACTCACAAGAGAATGCACTAGCTTTGGAGGGGTGTTGTCTAGGTAAACATGCACAGAGATATCTCAAAACAGAACATAGATAAATAAATAAGTAAAGTAGCGGCAGAAATTTAAAAACCATAGTTAACCATTTCAAAACCAAAGTCAACTTACATCAGAATAGTTAGTCATCATTTTCCAAATACCATAAGTCTAGAAACATAAACTGAAAATAACATAAAGTAAACTATCCCCAAAATAGATGTGGTGAAGCCATAGCAAGCTCAAGTCCAAACCGTACATGAGCTGTCAAGAAAGCAATCCAAATGTCCAAGCTAAGCACTAGTGTTCCCTCCCTGAGAACCTTGGGGGGGGGGGGGGACGGAAGAAAAGAGGCAAAAGAAAAAGGGTCAGTCATAAAGACTGGTAAGTCCTACCTACTATTAGTATAAAAACTAATGAAGTTAACTAGACATGAGAAACTGATATGAAACATAAAGATGGTAACTAACTGGCATGATAAATAGATAACAAGGTAGATCAAGTGTGGCATCGCATATACAAGGTTTAGTTTTGCACCAATAGTACTAGTATTCTAACCCATGTCAAGTATAAACAAGAAATGATCCCTTGGCCCAATATCATGAGATGACCCAAATCAAGGTCCAACTATACGATCTAGTCGATCGGCTCCCTATAAGCCTAACTCGTCGAGTGTCGGTGTCATACGGCCCAATCACGGAATGTAGTCAACTGTGCTAGGTCCACCCTAGGGTGAATCAAGCCCTAGGGTGCCAACCACTGACACAAATCAACCACGCACAGTCTAAACCTACTGGTGCCCATGTCTGTTTTTTCAACTGCGGACTATGTGCACGACCATAGCCCGCCTGAACCTACACTGGCGCACCTACTCAGCCGTCTTTCTGGTCGCTTACAATCAACCCAGTAATCGTGCCCCACCCTAGCCTAGTCCCTAGGGTATCGTGATACATCCAAGAGGGTTACTGCTGAAAAGGACCACGTAACTAGGGTTTCTAACGGGTTAAGTGTGGTTAACCCTATCCAATCATGTATCAAGTTGGTTAAGTGTATCCAAGTGGTTCATGATTTAACCCTAACATGTGGCATTAATTAATTTAATGCGCCCAACCTCTCACATTAGACTTTGTTGTGGTTACTGGATGTGCCGGGCGGGTCCGGGCAGCTTTACACCACAACCTAGTCTAACCTCTGGTTTCAAGCGCGATATGACCAACTACTCACATTGGGTCCTATTGTTTGTAGCCACTGGATTTGCCGGGCGGTTCCGGGCAGATTTACGCTACAAACTCAACCCAACCTCGAGTTGGCCACTTTATGGTTTTCTACATGTCATGACCACATTCAAGTTTTCAAGCATAATCAATTTTCATGTCACATTTCAAGTCATGTTTTTCATGTCATTTCAAGTTCGCCTAACTACCCATAACGTATTCCCATCGCACGTAGATTCACATCAATACAAATAGATCAAGAAGGGGAACATAACAATATGACAAAGATGGGCATAAGGTGTTAAAATTGATCATAAGTTAAACATGATGATATTTGAGGCAAAGGTGTTCATCGCAACTAGCATATAGGATTATTGGCCTCAAAACATGCATGGCATCAAACTTAGCAAATGGGGTGATAACATGGTAATAGTTGACATAGAGTGATAAACTTGTGACTAGCATGTAGTTCTACATCATAGGCAAGTTAACATCAAGGTTATGAGAGGTTCTATGTTGCATTATGCATAATCCCCAAATAAAGCTCATAGCTTTCTACCCAAAAATCAAGATGAACGTTACTAGGTTCATGATAGTTCCACAATCATAGATCAAAAGAGTCATGAATGGATCTATGCATACAATAATAGCCCCAAGACAAGTGTTACACCAAAAATCCCATTTCAACTTGCTACATGTTCATATTAATTTCATAGTTTAAATCTAAGAGTAGAGTGGGGCTTACAAATCGTGGCTATGAGAACTAGAACAAAATAGAACAAGATAGAGACGTTGTAGAAGCTCTAGGAATGATGTAGCAACACTACAAGCCTTGAGAAATAAGTAGCTCCTTTGATTTGATGGAGAAAGATTGCTCCTTTTGCCTTAGCTCTAGTTTAGAACTCTCAAGCTCTCAAGATGAAGATGAAGGCCATGATTAGGAGCATTTTGGCAGCACTTAGTTGTTAGGATGATTTGTGGTGGTTTAGGCTAGGTCTTAGGGTGTTTTTATAGGTGTAGAGACAAGTTTAGGCCATAGGATTAACCCTAGTTTAGATCTGAACCATCAAATCCCGTCACAGGCCAACTGAACAGACCCAAAGGAGCAAACAGGTGCACCAAGCCAACATGGCCGACCAGGGAAGTCAACCCCCAGGTCGAGACCCAAGTTGAATGGGCAGTCGACCTGGGGCTGGGCAGGTCGACTCCCCAGTCAACTCCCCAGTCGACCGGGGGCTGGGCGGGAAATTTTCCCGCCTAGTCTGTTTGGGGCTGAATTTGAATTTCGGGCTGAATTTTGAATTTTCTGAAATCTTCTATGGGCCATATCTTGGTCATACGGACTCCGATTTACGAAATTTCGAACTCGTTTTCAAGCAGAATTCCGAGACGAACGCAATGGCGTAACCCGTTCCCATTGATTCTTAGCTTATAATTTAATTCTGCCCTGATTTCTAGTTTTAACATGTTACAAAAATTCGGGTTGTTACAGTATCACCAGTTTTGCTCCAAAGCGATAGTTAAATCTTTAATTAGATTTGAACGTGAAATGGTAATTAATTTTACCGATAGCACCGTGGTGTTAGATATGGAGTATTACCGGTTTTTTTCTATGGGATGAATAGGTTGGGATTGGGAAATAAAATAAATAATTACCTCGGTGTGGTTCGCTAATCCCGATTAGTTTGGAAAACCTTAACACTGTTTGAAATAATATCCAAAGGAAGATTAAAGAATAAATTTAAAAGAATTTATCTTTGATAAAATTAATGGGAACCTTTCCCTTAGAATGTGAAAATTTGAATAAAAAGAATATTTTGAATTGGAATGAGGCGTATGTTGTGTTTGTGTAACACTTGTTTATTATATACGCGGGTTATTCAGAAAGGCCGGGTTTATACCCATTCTGAACAACCGATTTGACGATAAGTTGAAGATGAAGACAGTTGTTGAAGACTGGAAGTCTTCACCTCGTTTGGATGATTATTGATGATCTTGATTGGGTTGTACACCCAAAAGGAGGAAATCAGTTGGTGATCGTCCAGACGTACTTGGAGATCGGTGGATATGCGAGGAATAAGGTTCCTCCGGTTTCGTTTAGACCCAGAACGAACTTGTAAATGGACTGTATGTCTGACATTGGATTTTATTCTGTGTAACTGATTTCTATTAAA
The DNA here is from genome assembly GCA_030737875.1 of Allium sativum. NCBI lineage: Eukaryota > Viridiplantae > Streptophyta > Magnoliopsida > Asparagales > Amaryllidaceae > Allium > Allium sativum. The sequence continues at coordinate 732,661,552 of CM060915.1, read as the reverse complement.
TATATATTTGTTTGGCAGCGGAGAATTTATTCTCTTGCTTAACGCCCTTCTCTGAGACGTACGAGCTTAGAGGTTATATATCGATAGATATCAATCGCATGACATGAATTGCTGTGTGGTATGCCTAAGTGGAAAATGATCAAGGCTTCTGTTGAAAAGAAAAGTCTTGTAGTTGATGATCAAAGCACAGCCTGTGTGGCGTAGCTTTGTGTATAGCGTTAATTCGCGAGCTTCGCACCTCGGTATGAGTCAAAAACGGGATAAGGACTGTTGGGAGAACATGAAGTTTCTTTCTAGCTATGGGTGATGTCAGTGACCTACCAGCCCTGACATTTATGTACTTTTTACCTGTGTGGTTGTTGGAATGCGAGGCGCCTCGAATATATAGTCGATAACTGGCACTATGTGAGCCGACATATAGACCATTATATAGGTCCTATAGGACCGAGAAACGTGTGTTCAGGAATTGCCAATCCTCAAAAGTAAGATAGGACCGACCCAACCGATTCCAAGGATTGCTGTGTGTGGTCCTGAGACATTTGCTAGAGTGTCTCGAATGGAGCGGAGCTTGCCCCTTGCCTCGACTCATGATGGAATCCAATTTCCAATACATGATATTTCGGTTTTATTTGTAGAGCCTAGTATTGGCGACATAGTAGTATGGGGCACTTTTGCCGTCTATAATTGATACTTATGATTGAAATTGTTTTGACACTATACACTTATAATAGTATCAAATGATTTGTTTTAAACGTACCAAGCATGTTTGGCTATTATAAGGAAAAACCCTATCCTCCAGCTTGCGTTGCGTTGTGTGATGGGACCTGGGTCTTATAATAGCTTCATTTTTCCAAAAAAACATTGCGCTGTTTTGTTATATGCACTAGTGTTCTTGGGAGGAAACCCGTTCCGTGTTATACGGCGTGGTCCCTTGAATTACTCTCTTTTAAAGTAAAGTTTTAAATAACTGTTTTAGTTCTCACACCAGTCACATGACTGACCTGGAGTTTATTGTTTAACCTAAACTCTGGGTGCCCTTATTTTCGACACGGGCAGCTAGTAGTTTTGGTTTTGCAGATTTATATTCACAGAATCCTGGTTTACAGCTGGAATGATATTCGGAAAGCTCTGTATCCGTATATCTCCTTTCAGTTGTGTGTTGTATTATTTTTCCGTTGCTATGTATTTAAATGTAATTTAAATCTTTGATATTTGTTAAATGTGTAATATTTATTCATACTCTATGTATTCTTGTATTCTGATGGAATTGTTGAAATAAACAATGAAATGTTCTTCTGTTTGTGTACCGATGTCTGTTGTTCTCAAAGAAATCCGCGCTTTCCTTACCGGGGAAGTTACGGGTCTCTACGGTGGTATCAGAGCTTTGGTTTACGGAGCTCGAGAACAAGACACATTAGAACCGAACAAAAGAATTCATCAGAGATTGGACTAGTACTGTCCAATAAGAATGGCTCGTTAGAGATGGGATCAGTAGTGTCCTAGAATGAGTGTGAAGAGTGATATTTTTAAAATAAAAACGAAAACGAATTTTGTTTTGAAATTTATATTCAATTATTCAGATTTGAATATTTTATTTGTATTGAATTTGGACAATCGAGTATATAAAGATTTTGCATATACGCGTCCTGAATGTATATTCGAAGTTTTAATATACTGGATAGATTTAGAATCACACTATATTCGCACGGGGACTTTTCTGATGATGATTGCAACATCAACAGTATTTGTGTTCGAGTTTCGAAAGTGGGATTTCTATATATTTCTATTAGACTGGTGTGAGAACCAAAACTAGATAGGATATATTGTTGAGATTCTCATCAAAAACATGATTTTCTGTATATATATCAAAATTATGAATTTGAAACGATAATCCACTAATTGATTGATGGTTGTGTTGTTTGATTATTGGTTTGATAATTTCGAACCATTATGCCAAATTGAATCAAATATTGAACTGTATTGAAAATTGTTTGAAATTGCATGCATATACATGTACTTACATTGAACAGGTCATAACAAGGAGGCTAGAGCAGAAGAATAAAAATTTTTGCCCGACAAATAGGTACATGTTTACAAATTTATTGGGTTTGGATGATTTTATGAGCCGACTAGCCGCTTGGCATTTTCCTTTTCTTTTAGATTGATGAGTGCCATGGGAGGCTATTTGAAATATCCCGAAGTCCCCGGTGCAGGGGAGGTTATGGCGAATTTTTTCAAAAATTTAGGGTGTTAGCCAGATTTTTGAAAAATTTGAAAAGTCCTTAAAAACTGAAAAATTGAAGAACTTAAGCCGTAAAGAAAATAATGGAAGTTGAATTGGTTTGTAAAACCACTTTCAGCTTCACTCTTTTTCGGGGACGAAAAGTTTTAAGTCGGGGAGATTGTAACAACCCGGAAAATCTGTGCCAATTTAAAATTTTTATTTTGGCAATTTTGATGAATTTTGAATATTTAAAATGAATTATTTTAAATAATAATGAAAAAAAATTTAATTTGAATAGAAATAGATGTGTATATTTATATAGATCGACGTTAGAATATAAATATTTATTTTAAAATATAAAAGGAATTGAAAATGGCGCGGTAGTTCGAAAATTCAAGTTCAAACATCAAATGAATGTACAGGATTCAAAATAAACAGGACTTTAGCGAAACCAAAAATATTAGAATCTAATTGAAAATATCTTTCCAACGAATCTGAAAAATTGAAATTTCATAGCGGGGATAAAAAGTTACGTCCAGTTGAAAATTCAGAATAGTCGTTATGGAATTCTGGCCCTTAGAAATGAAAATTTTGCAAACGACCTCGGTTTTCGACGAAACCACTTTTGTTGGATCAGGGATGTCAAATTATTGCTAGATTCAAAAATTCATAATTTTTTGAATCAATATGTGAGCGTGGCAAAAGAAAACGTGCTTTGACAGTTTCAGTCAATTTCGATCGACCAGAAAATGGCCATTTTTCAAACGGTCTCGGAATTAGACGAAATTAGTTTTGTTAGGACCGCATCGTCAATACGAAGCTAGAAAATATTTTTCGAGAATTTTTAGAGTCAATACATGGCCCCGGTAAATTGAAATGCGTGTTAGAATTCAATATATAGATTTATATTTTGATTTTGACGAAAACTGATCGAAACAGTCGAACCAACCTACGATACACATCCCATTGTGTTCGAAATGGGGGTGATTAGCTATGGACGACAGACGGTGGGTCTCGTTTAGAGGTCAAAATTAAAAGTTGCTTTTTGAAATTAATTAAATAAATAAATAAAATAAAAAACCCCTCTATACTCTTTCTCCCCCTCCCCCTTTTATTCTCTCACCGTCAGATTGAAAAAAAATATGAAAAGGGGATCACACCCCCCTATATGGCCGCCGCCCGCCGTCGAAGTCCCCCCCTCTCCTCCTCCTCAAGTCGCGGCGTCCTACTCCTCCCTCTCTCCTCTTCTCTAGTTGAAACCGCTCTCAATCCCACCGAAACCCGCACCCCCAGGCCGCCGTAGGTCCCACAGTCACCACCATACCACCCCCCGACCACCATTGCCCCACGCCACCGCCCCCTAACACCCCAGCTCCGCCGTGGACCCCCCTCCTCCATAAAAAATACGATTTTTGCCATTTTCAGTATAGTCACTCAGTCCTTGAGCTTCTCGAACCTCCTTCGACCACCAACGGCGACCGTGGATCCTCCCCCCCTCTTCGTTCAGCAACTGTAAGTCGTTTATTCCCTTTTTTTATTCATGTACACAATTCAAAAATATGATCTTTGTTGGTTTAAAAATAGAAAAATCAGGTTATATAATTAGTATTGTTTTTAAAATAGAATAAAGAAATGATTTTTATAATAAAAATATGATTTTTATTATAAAGATATGATTTTGAAAATAAAGGTGTGGTCTTTATAGGTAAAATTAAATAATACAAGAATAAAAATATGATTTTTATATCATAGGAAGAATTAAAATATGATTTTTATATCATAGGAAGAATGAAAATATGATTTTTATTTATGTAGAGTAATAAAAATATTTTTTTTATTATATTACTAGCAAGATAAAAATATAATTTTTATCATGGAAGTAGCGGTGTAAAAGAGTGATTTTTACGTATGTAGCAGAGATATAAAAATACGATTTTTATATATAGAGTATGGCGAGAGAAAAATATGGTTTTATTTGTATGAACACCGTTATAAAAATAGAATTTTTATCTATATAGTAGCAGTATAAAAATAGAATTTTTATCTATATAGTAGCGGTATAAAAGTAGAATTTTTATCTATATAGTAGTGGTATAAAAATAGAATTTTTATCTATATAGTAGCGGTATAAAAATAGAATTTTTATCCATATAGCGTAGTTATAAAAATGTGATTTTTATATACATAGCAACAATATAAAAATGCAATTTTTATATATGTAGTGGACACGGACGACAAATGTGACAAAAGGCGAGCACGACGAAGATTTCCTACATATGAAGAGTCGTTGTGTTTGGTTTAGCTAGTCGGTGAGAACTTCTAACTTTAAATCTTATTTTCTAGTTAATATATATACTAGGATGCAGACGATGCTTAACAGCACCCGTCGCCCACAGACCATGGACGACTTGTATGCTCGTTTGATGTGTTGTGAAGTTTGTTTGTGATGATGATGTGAAATGGATAATAAAACATTCATGTGTTGAAATAAATTAATTATCGTTGAAAATATAATTTTTAACGTGAATGTGAATAAATAAATATTCATTTACAAACCGGACGGTTTGTTTATGTACACCTATTTGAAGGACATTGATTGGGACGATAAATTTTACACATCGCCCAACTGCACAAAGAATATTCAGTGTTTGTGGATTGAAACCCACACGGGTGTTGGGATGATATTCGACGTACACTAATCCCAGTTATTTAGTTATATGTCAATTGATTGGTTGACAGACTGTGTGAGCGTTAATTATTTCTAACGCTTATGCAATTGAGTGGTGCACTCTGGATGATGGTTGATTATTTATCATTGCTATTATATACATGTGTTGTATGGAACCCATATAAATAACATTATATGGTAATTGATTGGGCCTCATTCCAATTTGAAAAATAAAGAATATTATAAAATAAATATTCATGTGTTGAATATAATAAATAGTCATGTGTTGACGATACTCATGTGTTGAGAATATTCATGTGTTGAAAGAAATATATATTCATGTGTTGAAGAAGATATTCATTTGTTGAATAGAATAACGAAGTTATTGAAATATACAAAGCCGTGTTGATTAGATTGGCCATTTTGATGCGATCGATATTTATATCGATTATATTCGTTTTTATAATGAATATCGAAAAAGAAATGATTTCAAAATATAACGTTTTGAAAATATTATCATTTATATATTAATGATATGAAATATTCAATTTTGATTTGAAATTGAATATGAAGTTGAAATTGTTTTGAAAACGAATTTAAAACGATTTATAAAATACGTTTTGAATTGAAATCGATGAAATATATAATATATATATATATTATATATATTAATGGCCTGAATAGAACGCGCCGCGCCGCGGCAATTCCCAAATTTTGACCATTGACTTCGAATTGACGTTACGGGAGATCCGACCGTCGGATTCTCCTGAAACCGGAACCATTGGGTTTGTATCAAAAAGAGCTTTCTAATGAATATTACAAATTTGAAATCTAACGGTTGGATTTGGAATTATGTCCAAATTAAATTTGGAAAAGGTCGCTGTAAGTGCAGTTCGGTGGTCGTTATTGAAAACCGACCGTACGGGCCTTGATAAAATTATTAAAAATATTAATAATTTGTGTAAAATCTTAATATATGAATTGGAAAGAACTAGGATGAAAAATTCTACATTTGAAAGGATAAAAATATTTTTATCGAAATGAATTAGTTTTGAACTAGATTTGAAATGGTTTTGAAAATAATCAGAATTCCCAATATACGAATTGGAATGGATTTGAATCGAAATTATCTTCGGAATATTTCAATGTTGGATTTCGTGATTGTACAGATATGGTGGTGGAAATTTGAAAGATATATTTATATCGTTATTTCCAATACGATATTTGTTGGTTTCAGAATTTGATATTGAATATAAGCCTATATATTTTCTATTCAGAGCCTTGTATTTAATATCAAATGAGATTTTGGGTTCGTCGTGAATGGTGTCTTAAATAACACTACTCTTGAACCCAGTTTAGAAAAGAATAAATCTTTTAATTAAGATTTAGTGAAATTATCCAGTTAATTGGTATTTAATTGAATTGAATTTAAATTGGTTTTTGGGTTTATCGTGAGCGGTGTTGTGAATAACACCTGTTCTTTAACTCGATTAACAATGTAATGTGATTTTGGGTTTATCGTGAACCGTGTTTTAGATGACATTGGTCCTTTAACCCAGTTAAAGACAGGATATTGATTTGTGGGAAGATTAATACTAAGTGGAGTTTTAATGAATCTTTAGATAGATTAAAGTGATCGAAAATGGAGTATCACCAGTTTTTCTCCAAAGCGATAGTTAAATCTTTAATTAGATTTGAACGTGAAATGGTAATTAACTTTACCGATAGCACCGCTGTGACGACACGGAATTTCGCTCGATCCGAATCAGTCGTTAAACCGATCTAGACCGTTCGAAACCCCTGATCGTTTGAGAACAGGACAAATCAGAACGCAGACGGAAGAACATTTCATTGTTATTACAACAATTCCATCAGAATACAAAAATATACAGAGTATAAATGAATAAATTACATTTGACAAATATCAGAGATTACAATAAGTTACATAGCAGCGGAAAAATAATACAAAGCACAACTGAAGGTGATATACGGATACAGAGCTTTCCGGATATCATTCCAGCTGTAAACCAGGATCCTGTGAATATAAATCTGCAAAACCAAAACTACTAGCTGCCCGTGCGGAAAATAGGGGCACCCAGAGTTTAGGTTAAAACAATAAACTCCAGGTCAGTCATGTGACTGGTGTGAGAACTAAAACAGTTATTTTAAAACTTTATTTTAAAAGAGAGTAATTCAAGGGACCACGCCGTATAACACGGAACGGGTTTCCTCCCAAGAATACCAGTGCATAGAATAAACAGCGCAATGCTTTTTCGAAAAATAAAGTTGTTATAAGACCCAGGTCCCATCACACAATGCAACGCAAGCCGGAGGATAGGGTTTTACCTTATAACAGCCAAACATGCTTGGTACATTTAAAACAAATCATTTGATACTATAATAAGTGTATAGTGTCAAAACAGTTTCAATCATAAATATAAATCATAGACGACATAGCATCCCATGCTACTATGTCGCCATACTAGGCTCTACAAATAAAGCCGAAATATCTCGTATTGGAAATTGGATTTCCGTCATGAGTCGAGGCAAGGGGCAAGATCCTCTCCGCGCTCGAGACACTCTAGCAAATGCCTCAGGGCTATGCACTCTGAGCAGCCCTGGATTCGGCTGGGCCGGTCCTCACTTACGTTAGAGGATTAATTATGCCTGAACACACGTTTCCCGGTCCTTACAGACCTCTAATCGAGGCGCCTCATTCCAACAACCACAAAGGTGAAAAGTATATAAATGTCAGGGCTGGTAAGTCACTGACACCACCAAAGCTAGAAAGAAACGTCGTGCTCTCCCAGCGGTCCGTATCCCGTTTTTAACTCATACCGAGGTGTGAGGCTCGCGAATTCACGTTATACACAAAGCTGCCACGTAGGCGTGCTTTGATCATCAACCACAAGACTTTGCTTTTCAACAGAAGCCTTGATCATTGCATCTTAGCGTGCCACATAGGCAATTCATGCCATGCGATTGATATCTATCGATATATAACCTCTAAGCTCATACGTCTCAGAGAAGGGCGTTAAGCAAGAGAATAAATTCTCCGCCGCCAAACAGATATATATTTAACAGAAATCAATCAACATAGAATAAAATCTAATGTCAGACACACAATCCATTTACAAGTTCGTTCTGGGTCTGAACGAAACCGGAGGCACTTTCCTCGCATATCCATCCATCTCCAAGTACGTCTGGACGACCACCAACTATTTCCATCCTCTTGGGTGTACAGCCCAATCAGGATCATCAGTAATTATCCAAACGATGTGAAGACTTCCGGTCTTCGACCACCGTCTTCATCTTCGACATATCGTCGAATCGGTTATTCAAAATGGGTATAAACCCGGACTTTCCGAACAACCCGCGTATATTAAAACAAATGTTACACAAACACAACATACACCTCATTCCAATTCAGCAGTCACTAACCACAAATTAGCAAGAGAACAATTTCCTAAATATTAACCCCGAAGGCCGAAACCAACATCAGATCAATATCCTGTAAAACATTCGTCTTAACTAACCTACAGCTAGTTTCTAAATTTCATATCCTTAGGGAAAGGTTCCCATTAATTTTATCCAAGATAAATTCTTTAAAATTTATCCTTTAATCTTCCTTTGGATGTCATTTCAAACCAAATTATGGTTTTCTAAACTAGTCGAGATTAGCGAACCGTAACGAAGTAATTATTTATTTTATTTCCCAATCCCAACCTATTCATCCCATGAAGCAAAACTGGTAATACTCCATATCTAATACTATGGTGTTATCGGTAAAATTAATTACCATTTCACGTTCAAATCTAATTAAAGATTTAACTATCGCTTTGGAGCAAAACTGGCGATACTCCATTCTCGCTCATTTCTAAATTTGATAATTTAGATTATAGATTCACATTTCAATCTAATTACAGATTCATTAAAACTCCTTTTACTAGGTTAAAGAACTAGGTGTTATTTAAAACACAGTTCACGATAAACCCAAATCACAATCTATTTATCCTCGGGTTAAAGAACTAGTGTTGTTTAAAACACCGTTCACGATAAACCCATTTCAAATCCAATCAAATATATTAGAAATTCCGATTTATTTAAAACCCCTTTTTAAATCTAATTTATTTATTTAAAAATAACTGGGTTTTAAATTTAGTTCAAAACTAGTTCATTTCGATAAAAATCTATTTTTATCTTTTCAAATATGGAGTTTTTCACCCCAATTTTTCTCAAATCACTTCTTATGATTTTACACAAATTATTACTATTTTTAATAATTTTATCAAGGCCCGTACAGTCGATTTCCATCAATGGCCATCGAACTGCACTTACAGCGACCTTTTTCAAATTTGATTTGGACGTATCTCCAAATCCAACCGTTAGATTTCAAATTTCTAATATTCGTTAGAAAGCTCTTTTCGATACGAACCCAACGGTTCCGGTTTTTAGGAGAATCCGATGGTCGGATCTCCCGTAATGTCCGTTTGAAATAAATGGTCGAAATTCACGAACTACCGCGGCGCGGCGCGTTCTATTCAGGCCATTATATTATATATATAATATATATTTCGTCGATTTCTATTTAAAACGAATTATATAAATAGTTTTAAATTCGTTTCAAAAGCAATTTCAACTTCCATTTCAATTCAAATCAAAATTGAATTCTTCTTTATAAATTCGTTTTAAAATTCATTTCTATTCAATTCAAATTTCAATTCAATTTGAATTCATTTCAATTCGCTTTCAATTCAATTTGAATTCGTTTTCAATTCAATTCAATTTTAAAGTCGTTTTCTATTCGATTCAATTCAAATTGGTTTTCTATTTGACTTAAATCAAATTCGTTTTCTATTCGATTCAATTCAAATTGGTTTTCTATTCGATTCAATTCAAATTGGTTTTCTATTCGATTCAATTCAAATTGGTTTTCTATTCGATTCAATTCAAATTCGTTATATATTCAATTGAAATCAAATTCATTTTATATTCAATTGAAATCAAATTCGTTTTCTATTCAAATCAAATTCGTTATATATTCAATTCAAATTCGTTATATATTCAATTGAAATCAAATTCGTTTTCTATTCAAATCAAATTCGTTATATATTCAATTGAAATCAAATTCGTTTTATATTCAATTGAAATCAAATTCGTTTTCTATTCAAATCAAATTCGTTATATATTCAATTCAAATTCGTTATATATTCAATTGAAATCAAATTCGTTTTATATTCAATTGAAATCAAATTCGTTTTATATTCAATTGAAATCAAATTCGTTTTCTATTCAAATCAAATTCGTTATATATTCAATTCATTTCGAAATCGTTTTCAATTCAATTCATTTCGAAATCGTTTTCAATTCAATTCATTTCGAAATCGTTTTCAATTCAATTCATTTCGAAATCGTTTTCAATTCAATTCATTTCGAAATGAATAAAATCGATATAAATATCGTTCACGTCAAAATGGCGTCAATCTAATCAACACGGCTTAATGTATTTCTATTTTCAAATATTCTATTTCAAATATTTCCTATTATCAAAATATTTGTTATTATCAAAATATTTCGTTCAACACATGACTAATCTCAACGGATGAGTACAATCAACACATGAACCTTTATTTTATATTGATAAAGATGTAAATTTTATTATTAAAATATTTCGTTCAACACATGACTAATCTCAACGGATGAGTACAGTCAACACATGAACCTTTACTTTATATTGATAAAGATGTAAATTTTATTATTAAAATATTTCGTTCAACACATGACTAATCTCAACGGATGAGTACAGTCAACACATGAACCTTTACTTTATATTGATAAAGATGTAAATTTTATTATTAAAATATTTCATTCAACACATGACTAATCTCAACGGATGAGTACAGTCAACACATGAACCTTTACTTTATATTGATAAAGATGTAAATTTTATTATTAAAATATTTCGTTCAACACATGACTAATCTCAACGGATGAGTACAGTCAACACATGAACCTTTATTTTATAATATTCTTTATTTTCTAAACTGGAATGAGGCCCAATCAATTACCATATAATCTTAATTATATGGATTTTCATACATCACACTTATATAATAGCATTGAAAAATAATCAACCATCAACCAAAGTGCACTACACTGTATAAGCATCAAATATAGATATCTAACGCTTATAACAGCCTGTCAATCAATCGATCGACATATTTAATCAATCAGGATGAGTGAACTTCAAATTTCATCCCAACACCCGTGTGGGGTTTCAAACAATCAAACACATATTTTATTTGTGCAGTTGGGCGAGGTGTAAAATTTATCGTCCCAATCAATGTCAGTCAAATCAGTGTACATAAACAAACCGTCCGGTTTGTAAATGAATATTTATTTATTCACATTCACTATATTCATATTCACGTTAAAAATAATATTTTTAACGATAAAACATTTTATTTTAACATATGAATTTCTATTCAGTTCATTCTTTAAATAAAATGATATTCTTATTTTTCTAACATATTTTAGAAAATTTCGGCGGCATAACGACACGATACTAGAAACGGGACGAGGCCTAGCCTTATCCCCGGTCTAGTGAAGGCCCACGCCATTCACACATCAATCAAATCCATTCATTTCACCCAACAATTCAATTTCAATCAAATAATCTAACTAATTTTTGCAATCAAACAAACAAGTCCATGGTCTGTGGACGATTGTGTCGGGTGCTACTAAGCACCGTCTGCATCCTAATATATATATATATATATATATATATATATATATAGAAATGAAATTGAAAGGTGAGAAATTCTCACCGATAGCTATCCAATACCACGACTCTTCATTGATAGAAATCTTCATCGTTCTCGCCTTTTTGTCATCTTCGTTGCCCGTATTCTCTACATATGTAAAAATCGAATTTTTATATACTGATGTCTTTAAAATAAAAATCACATTTTTATTTGTTCATTTTCAATTTAGAAATCATATTTTTATAATCACTTCCCATATTTAAAAATCGAATTTTTACTTTGCTATTCAATATATAAAAATCGAATTTTTATACCACTACAATATAGATAAAAATTATATTTTTCACAACGATGTTCATATAGTAAAGATTATATTTTTAATACTTTAAAAATATAAAAATCATATTTTTACAATCGCTATATAGTAAAGACTATATTTTTAATACTTTAAAAATATAAAAATCATATTTTTATTACTTTAAAAATATAAAAATCATATTTTTATTACTTTAAATATATAAAAATCATATTTTTATATCTTCTACCTAATAAAGATTATATTTTTATTTGCTATTTCACACGAACAAAAATCTAACCTTTGTTTAAATTAAAAATCCAACCTTTAACTAAATAAATTCATAACCTAAGTAATTAAATTAATTACCTTTCACTGCATCGTTCGTCGGAGCAGCTAGGGCGCGGTGGTGGTCGGACTGGCGGTGCGTGGGCCCAGCAGTGGGTGCGGTCGTCGTTCGGGGACTGGAGAGGGACTCAGGGGTGGTGCGGTTTTCAGAGGAGAGGGAGAGGATCGAGGGGGAGTTTACGAAGCAGTGGCGGCGGCAACACAGGGGGGGCTTCGCGTCGCTTCTGGCGAGGAGGAGGGGGAGAGGGTTGCGTCGCGGTTTGGGGGGGGGGGGGTTTCCTCGATCAGGCGGTGGGCGGCGCCGCCTTGGAGGGGGGGCGCGATGCTCCACTCCGCGCTTTCTTCTCTTTTTTTTTTCTTCCGATTGAATCGAACCGGGGGGGGGGGCAGAGATATAGGAGAGAAAGGTATATATATTTTTATTATTTAATTAATTTATTTTTCGCCAAAAAGCAACCTTTATTTTCGATCTCAAAACGAGGCCCACCGCCTGTCGTCCATAGCGTTTTACCCCTATTCCGAACACCATGGGATAGGTATCGTAAGCTGATTTGATCTGTTTCGATCGGTTTCCGTTAAAATCAACATATAACTCTATATATTGAATTTGAACGCGCATTTCAATTTACCGGGGTCACATACTAACTAGAAAAATTCCAGAAAAATATTTTATAGCTTCGTATTGACGATACGGTCCTAACAAAACTAGTTTCGTCGAATTCTGAGACCGTTTGAAAAATGGCCAATTTCTAGTCGATTAAAATCAACTAAAACCGGTCAAACGCGTTTTCCTTTGCCACGCTCACATATTGATTCGAAAAATTATGAAATTTGAAACCTAGCAATAATTTAACATCACGGACCCAACAAAAGTTGTTTCGTCGAAATCCGAGGTCGTTTGCAAAATTTCCATTTTTAAGGGCCTGAATTCCATAGCGACTATTCAGAATTTTCAACTGGACATATCTTTTGATTCCCGCTATGAAATCTCGATTTTTCGGATTCGTTGGAAAGATATTCCCAATTAGATCCCATTGTTTTTGGTTTCACTAAAATCCGGATTGTTTTGCACCCGGTACATTCAATTGAAGTTTGAAATCGAACTACCGCGCCATTTTCAATTCTATTTATAATTATATATAATTATTTATATTCTAACGACGACGTATATAATATATACGTCGAATTCTATTCAAAATAAATTTCTCGTTGTTTTTATTTAAAATAATCTATTTTAAATATTCAAAATTCGCTAAAATTGCCAAAATAAAAATTTTAAACTGGTCCAGAATTTGCGGGTTATTACAACCGCGGTGTTAGATATGGAGTATTACCAGTTTTGCTCCATGAGATGAATAGGTTGGGATTGGGAAATAAAATAAATAATTACCTCGGTGTGGTTCGCTAATCCCGACTAGTTTGGAAAACCTTAACACGGTTTGAAATGATATCCAAAGGAAGATTAAAGAATAAATTTAGAAGAATTTATCTTTGATAAAATTAATGGGAACCTTTCCCTAAGAATGTGAAAATTTGAATAAAAGAATATTCTAAATTGGAATGAGGCGTATGTTGTGTTTGTGTAACACTTGTTTATTATATACGCGAGTTATTCAGAAAGACCGGGTTTATACCCATTCTGAACAACCGATTCGACGATAAGTCAACGATGAAGACGGTGGTTGAAGACTGGAAGTCTTCACCTCGTTTGGATGATTATTGATGATCTTGATTGGGCTGTACACCCAAGAGGAGGGAATCAGTTGGTGATCGTCCAGACGTACTTGGAGATCGATGGATATGCGAGGAATAAGGTTCCTCCGGTTTCGTTCAGACCCAGAACGAACTTGTAAATGGACGGTGTGTCTGACATTGGATTTTATTCTGTGTGATTGATTTCTATTAATTATAATCTGTTTGGCGGTGGAGAATTTATTCTCTTGCTTAACGCCCTTCTCTGAGACGTACGAGCTTAGATGTTATATATCGATAGATATCAATCGCATGGCATGAATTGCCTGTGTGGCATGCCTAAGTGGCAAATGATCAAGGCTTCTATTGAAAAGCAAAGTCTTGTAGTTGATGATCCAAGCACAGCCTGTGTGGCATAGCTTTGTATATAACGTTAATTCGCGAGCCTTACACCTTGGTATGAGTCAAAAACAGGATAAGGACCGTTGGGAGAACACAACATTTCTTTCTAGCTATGGGTGATGTCAGTGACCTACCAGCCCTGACATTTATATACTTTTTACCTGTGTGGTTGTTGGAATGCGAGGCACCTCGAATATATGGTCGATAACTGGCACTATGTGAGCCGACGTACAGACCATTATATAGGTCCTATAGGACCGAGAAACGTGTGTTCAGGAATTGTCAATCCTCAAAAGTAAGAGAGGACCGGCCCAACCGATTCCAAGGATTGCTATGTGTGGTCCTGAGACATTTGCTAGAGTGTCTCGAACAGAGAGGAGCTTGCCCCTTGCCTCGACTCATGATGGAATCCGATTTCCAATACGTGATATTTCGTTTTTATTTGTAGAGCCTAGTATTGGCGACATAGTGGTATGGGGCACTTATGCCGTCTATGATTGATACTTATGCTTGAAATTGTTTTGACACTATACACTTATAATAGTATTAAATGATTTGTTTTAAACGTACCAAGCATGTTTGGCTATTATAAGGGAAAACCCTATCCTCTAGCTTGCGTTGCATTGTGTGATGGGACCTGGGTCTTATAATAGCTTCATTTTTCCAAAAAGCATTGCGCTGTTTTGTTATATGCACTAGTGTTCTTGGGAGGAAACCCGTTCCGTGTTATACAGCGTGGTCCCTTGAATTACTCTCTTTTAAAGTAAAGTTTTAAATAACTGTTTTAGTTCTCACACCAGTCACATGACTGACCTGGAGTTTATTGTTTTAACCTAAACTCTGGGTGCCCTTATTTTCGACATGGGCAGCTAGTAGTTTGGTTTTGCAAATTTATATTCACTGGATCCTGGTTTACAGCTGGGATGATATTCGGAAAGCTCTGTATCCGTATATCTCCTTTCAGTTGTGTGTTGTATTATTTTTCCGCTGCTATGTATTTAAATGTAATTTAAATCTCTGATATTTGTCAAATGTGTAATATTTATTCATACTCTATATATTCTTGTATTCTGATGGAGTTGTTGTAATAAACAATGAAATGTTCTTCTGTTTGTGTTCCGATGTTTGTTGTTCTCAAAGCAATCCGCGCTTTCCTTACCGGGGAAGTTACGGGTCACTGCACTAAATATAATCAGAAATGTTATCTAAGTATAGAAAATGAAATGTTTTGTTGTTAAGAGATACTGGAATGACAATGACACGTAAATAAGAAATGGAAACATTTTCCAATATTAATAAGGTATATTGTCTAAATCTTAGAAAGATAGAATGTATGCATATGGAAACAGGAAATGGATAAATAGATAAATTAGTGATAAATTAATTTAAGAGATAATGATGATTGATGATTGATCGATATAATTTCCATCCGAAAATAAGATCGTTGGTTGTACACATGTTTTTCTTTGATAGTTAAATCACATGGCTATCGAAGTTTTTGACCATTTTTCCGTCGTCAATACGGAAAGACCGGGATCAGATTCATTATCTGAAAACCACTCTATATGGACGTTAGCGTTGCTATCAAATATGATGAAGATGATTGAAGTCGGAGTTATGCAAGGGTTGTCCTGTTTACAGAATAGTGCCTTTTGTTTGTCTAGTCCCAGGACAACTTATATGGAAGAATGTCTAACAGAGTATATCTAATGGATCGCGTAAGTTGATCTCTTCAAACATATTTACGTTTGGTGGCGGAGGAATTCGTTTCTCTTAGCTGTATACCCTGATATGTTTGGGGAAATCAATTTGTGATTTGGCAGGTATAATGTTGTGAAATTCAAAGTGAATGAAGATCAAAAGATACGTTATGACCTCTAGCCTCACAACCAGGAAATAGTATAAAATCGGGTAGGTCGCATGGCTAAGTGGTTAGCTGCCAAGTAGGGTGTATTGTCACCTGATCTAGAGAAATTCCTTTTGCTTCTTAAATCTATCGATGCTGTCCCTTTTCAGGAAAGGGTTGCTGATCCCAACCGTTGGTGGTAATACATTCGGCACTCTCAAGCGAAGTGAGGGGCCGGTCGTGTTTAGCCTGGGTTGCAAGATGTTCTTGTTGAACCCGGTGTATTTCTCTCTAGAGGTACACTGTCGGATGGTGGTCCCATACCTTACCAGTTGGAATCCATTATCCAATAAGAGCCCACGGTTTTGATTGTATACTATATATGTAGAGCGTGAGATGCAAGCATTTTGCTAGATTGTTATTTACTTGTTTAGACGCTATTATAATATTAGACGAATATTGACTTCAAAGAATACTTTGGGTTATCATAAGCTAAAAACCATCTGTGTTTATGTGTGGATCTATCTTACGATTATCCTTTCTTTTAAAGACAATTTTAAAGTTAAACCAAGTGGTTGGAGTTTACTCACACCAATCCTATGACTAACCCAGAGTTTATTTTGTTTTGGTTTTACCATAAACTCTTGGGTGCTCAAATTTGTACGGTAGTCAAGTAGTTCAGGTATTTTTAGATATTATTGGAGGAGATTGGAGCAGGAGGCTTCAGCGTTATCCAGTATTGTTATTTCCACTGTGTTGTAAGTGTTGTACTTTGATAATGTTATTGTATATATATATACTGTTTTTATTTCAAAGTTATGTTAAATTTTATTCGTTCCGGTGTGAGATTCGTGTTACTCTGATGTGTTGTATGTTCTTATACTTCTTCGTCTATTCTAATTTTCTTTCTTATCTATTCTCACACTCTATTTTCTTTCATTAACGTTCTGGTAAATTTCGGATGCTTGGTTAGTCTACCGTATTTAGTTGATAATCCAGATCGCCGATTTTCCCGGCCCGTTACAGTGTGTCTATGTATGTATGTATAACAGAGAGAGTGAATATAAATGAATGAGATAGTGAAATGTAACCGAGTCTGAGAGTTGTGGTGAGGAACAGTGTATATGAAACTGAAAAATGTATTACAATGAGATGTACAAATAGTGGAGTTATAAATTTGTACTATTCAAATGTAGAAATAAATCACTGTGAATATCACAAGCAGTTTAGACACATATGGATGTGTATACATATCAGACCAAGTCATGCAATATGATGAGAAACACACCAAAATTCTAGGGCAAATAAATTTTAAAATAAAATTATACCTACTAGAATCTAAAATTAATTTTGTTCTAGTTTACTATGTGTGTTCCTATGATAGGTAAGCAGGTGACTGGACCGACTAAAGCAGCCAGAAGACAGGTGTGAGTGAGTGTGTATATAAAACTGTGTCAATGTATGTATAATAAAGAGAGTGAATGTAAATGAGTGACATAGTGAAATGTTACTGAGTCTGAGAGTTGTGGTGAGGAACAGTGTATATGAAATTGAAAAATGTATTACAGTGATATGTACAAATAGTGGAGTTATAAATCTGTTCTATTCAAACATAGAAATAAAATATTATATTTCAATAATGTACAGGTAAGAAGGTGATTGGACTGACTGAAGCAAGCAGAAGACAAGTGTGAGGGAGTGTGAATATAAAACTGTGTCAATGTATGTATAATAGAGAGAGTAAATGTAATTGAGTGATATAGTGAAATGTAACTGAGTCTAAGAGTTGCAGTGAGGAACAACGTATATGAAATTGAAAAATGTATTATAGTGAGATGTACAATTATGGAGTTATAATTCTGTACTATTCAAATGTAGAAATAAAATTATATGTTTAAACAAAATACTGTTTGAATATTTGAATTCTTGTGCAGTAGTATTTTATTTAAATATAAATATTTAATTATGTCTGTGATGTAGTAGAGTGTACAATTACAAACACATTTATAATAATATATATGTTTGTTATCATCAAACAAAAATCTAGAATTGTTATATACAACACTGGGAACTAAGACCTCCCCAAGTAAAAGCAGAAGGCAAGGCGGAAGCAGCCAAACCATAAGGAGCCAAGTCAAAAGGACCACTATGAGCCAATCCCAACCGTTAACGATATTTTTCGTCAACATCGGAGATAGGTCTATGGAAGTGGACCGAAGGGAAAAAATGAGGTTATTTTGCTTTCATGAGATTGAGTTAGTTCACCGTTTCCTAGATATCAAGGATTAGAGCCCAAAAGATTTGTTACTCTTCCCTTAGTGGGGTAAGCATCACGCTTAAGCGACTCAAAAACCAACAGTTATTTTGGGGTAAGGGTTCCCTAAACACAATCCTCGATAAATAGGCTAAATGGCTTGTAGGAAGGAGTTCTATAAGAATTCTTTTGTAGTGTCTAAGCTTAAGTGGGAGTCCGTGTCTGTGTAGAGAGCATACGGTGTTTACTAAAGGAGATAACTAAAAAATCACACAAGAATCTCATAAGAAAATATGATAAATATAGTTCCGCTCTTTATTGATCTTTGATTTGGAGTACATGAGTGATTACAATAGAAATTCCCAAATTGATTTAGAGACTAGGGTTTACTTTAGAGAAAAAGAGTACAAGAATGAGAAATGAGAAATTGGTCCCCAAAATGAGAACCTTCTGGTCTTATTTATAGGCAAATCAGGGCCCCTTTGCTAATGGGCCAGCAGAAGCCCCTATCGACCGCTTTTTCCCTTAAATCCAATTGCTTTGGCATTCGACCGCTCTTTAGGCATTGCTTGCAGCTTTTCAAAGTGTCGGTTCTAGCTCTCGGAAGGACGGTTCCAGTCTTCGGGACTTCCTTTTTATGTCATGTCCATCTTCATTGTATTGATCCTGAGCCTGTCAATGTGGATGGCTTTTCGGAAGGCTTTAGGCTTCCGGATATAGGCTTTCAGGTATAGGCTTCCAGTCATGAGCTTGCGGTCTTGCTACTAATTTCGCATGGAACTTGCCTTCATGATTTAAATGGGTGGTTACCAGATCCGCCTCCCCTATCGGTATTGACACTAAGAAAATTAATGTGGAAAGCTTGTCTCTCTTCGAGGTTCCGGCTTGCCTTTCGGTGGATTCCTGAAGTGTTTCTTGGCTTTCTAGAGGGTTGCTTCTGGTGCTTTATTAGTGGTTTACTAAAGTTAACTTTCAGTGATCATCTAATAGAGGTCTTGGTGGCTAGCTCCCGAATGATTCTCTTCTGCTTCAAACTCTGTGGATTTGATGTTCTCATCTCCTAATGTATCAGTATTAAGCAAATTGGTACCAATAGCCTTTTTGCTCGGTTTGTAGAATTTCTGGTCTCCCCTTTTCCTGGCTTTCGGCTTTGGATGACCTTCCGTTATTTATCCTTCGTGTCGGAACTGCCCTGCTGGTATTCTTTCTTTGTATTGGTTTTGAGCTATTTTCTTTAATGATGGTTCCAGCTGCCTGGCTTCCGGGTTGTTCTTCTAAGGTTGTGACGGTCCATTACCCCTTCACCGATAGATTGTCTTGGAATTAATTTTGGTAGTAACATTCCCCCCTTGTGAAGGGGTAATTTCGACTTTCCAAGTCAAAGTTTGATGTCTCTTCGATGTTTTGATTCCTTGTCCCACGATCTTCCTTGATCGGATCCATTGACTGATCCTCGCCTGTACGGTTCAGATTAAAGGTAATTTTTCATAATTACCATCGTTTCTTCTTCCTTATTTTTCATGCGACATCAATTACCCAAACCAGATTACTGTTCATCGAGAATTGTCAAAGCCTTTTCAAGAATTTCTGATTCAATCTCTGGTAAGCACTCTTACTTTAAATTATAAGTAGAAATTTAATCTAATCACTTAAATTAGTTAGGGTTTTGCGAGTTAAATGCAAGTTATTTAATCATAGGTAGTTTAGATTACAATCTAGGGTGAATTACATGAATACCCTTCCCCTAATGTTATTTCTTGGGGGTTTGACACTACACCAAAAACATCTTTTGACAGCGTTTCAAAAACGCTGTAATAGGTTATAACAGCGTCACTAAGAACGCTGTATAACGACATGTTGTCGTAGATACTAAATTTCCAACAGCAGTAAATAAACGCTGTTGTAAACTCTATATGACAGCGTTCATTTTCAGCTGTTAATAATTATCTACAATGTTGGCCTTGATTGCTGTTTTAGAATGTTTACAGCGTAAATATCTTGCTGTAAACAAAATTATTGTATTATTTAACACTTCCATTAGCACTCGTTAAAGCTGTTACTAACTGATTATTTGTTGTCTAAAGTGTGTATTTAGGTTCGCTAGCAACCTATGATTGTTGTTATTAGGTTTTCAAAGGGTTAACAATTTGCAGTCAAAAATGCTTTAAGTGCTTCACATCAACAGCTAATAAAAGTTAACTTTTTCACATCAACAGCTAATAAAAGTTAATTTTCAACTGGATAATTTACATATAACAAATAACATAGAAATCAAACTAGGAAACTATTATATAAAAGTGTAACTACTATGCACTTCTATACACTGAAGCCAATAATCGAAAACAAAGTTTACATAAATTCATACACAAAGACAATATCTATAAACCAACTCCATATAACATCCGCAAGGCACAATATCTAAAAAGAAAGTTTACACCAAATATTAATGAAAGTACGCAATAAAAGAATTCATGTGCTTGCTGCAACAAAATAAGCCCCAAAAAGTCTAAGGAACATATCATCACCATTTCTGCTTTAGAAATCTTCAATTATCTGTAATGAAGAAATCTGAAAATTAGTAATCAAAACCAAATTTAATATATCCCGTATAACTTGTAACTACTTAACAATAATGACCTAATGATTTACATGAACTAATAAACCTCATATTTTACTAGAAAAGAGATGCTTATAGGTCTGATGATTCATTCTTACTAGCATAGAAATCAAATGAATTTATAGTTGTTTTTAGTATCTATTTTACATAGATAAGATGCTGTGAAACTTAGAAATTGAGCATTATATATAAAACAGAGATTTTATATAAAGAAATTTCACTTAGCAGGAGGAAACATATATGATATTTCAAATCATAAAAGTCATTTTGAGCAACTTTCTTGATTCTTTCTATAAAACATTGCTGTAAAAATACAAAATTTACACATCATCAATAATATATGCTAAGTTAACTTAATAAGATAATTTAGTTAACTAAAACAAATAAATGAATAAAAAAAGAAATCATGATATTTTAAGTAACCGTTACCAAGCAGCAAATATAAAAGTATTTTAAAGCAACAGAAAATTTAGTTCCAAATGAGCTAATAAAATCCAAGAATTTGATTAAAGTTCAGTTATTGGCCAAGTAAACACCAACTTTGTACAATAGGTTAAGAGTAAGTTGAATAAAACACACCTTTCTTCTCTAAGATATCCTGATTTCACCTGGACCCTAGTTTTCGAAGGTAATTCCTACCCAATAACTATTTCTTTAAAGAAACAGACCCTATAAATGCACAAATTTTAAAGCTGTTACACTTCCCAATACATAAAGAATATGAGAAAGTGTTGGTTAGTCCTAACTTAGCCTAAACTTTAACTTGAAATATTCAGATTATGACTGCTAGTTTGGCATGGTTGGTCTTGAAAATTTGAAGTAAACAGTGAATACTTGGTGTGAAAATTGGCTAACATATAGTAAAGACAGATTTGTGCAGTGTATGTAGGTCCTTTTCATTTCTCTTGACAAAATGCACATTAATTTCTCAGTAGTTGTGTTTACAATTAGTGTATTATAAGGTTAATGATGTAGCATTTTAGGCATGCATTTCAGTGTTTTTTTGACTGATCTTGCTTCCAATGATGTCAGGCTTACTAGCTATAATTCAAATAGAAAGTAAAAAAAAATGTTTGCGAACGATAAATGCAAAACTTACTCTTAATGTAAGATCTACCAATTTAAAGCAAAAATGAATCTGCAGGAAGGAATGGACTATCTCATAACATGTTAGGATGATCCACGAACATTGGAAGCGCCACCATGCTTCATCTTTTATCTGTAAATGAACTGTAGAAGAAATAACAAATAAAAATTCAACTTTGTACGCTTTAACAGGAATTATTAAAAACAATTTTACCAGTTAAAATAATATCACAACTAAAATGAAAATCGGAGGTTGTACTTTTATCACTTGGAAATTGCTCGCAAGATGGTCGGCTTTCATGGAATATGTAACTATGAAATCACCAAGTGTTTGCCGACTAATTAATAAGTGAATCATGTATGGAATGTTTGCCATCTGATCAAGCATTACCTGCATTACCACAGGTAAAATTTGAATTACTGACACTAATCCCCAAACATTGGAATGTAGATATTTATTGATCCCCAAATTAAGGTAGCATGAAAAAAAATCGACCCAAGAAACATGAGCACTAACTAGTGTTGGAATAAGAGCGATGGAAAAAGGTCGCGAACCGCTAAGCATGCAAAGAAGAACCGCCTTTGGAAAGAGGATGTAGACACTAGGCCAGACTTGTCACCATATCCAGATCACCTATTAACCATAACCAACTCAAAAGAAACATAAGCGTTAAACGATTGGCTCTTGACAGTGAAAATTTAAATCAATGAACCTAAACCATTGCGTTAGATGATCTATTATAGTTCTATAGTTTTTTTATAAGCTAACTTTAATCAGCAAATATCATTACTTGCTATGGACTTGAGCAAAATGGGATTTCTATTTGATTTAGTAGAAGTAGCATAAACAAAAAATTGTTACAACAGAAATAAGCAGCATTCTTTAATAGAATAACATCATTTTTGTTGCAGAAAGTAAATCATACAGTTTAATAATATAATCAAAGTTCTCTTTCAGAAGTACTACTTAGTTACCATAGTTCTGCTCATCTAACTAAACCATGTACTTGCCTAATAAAATATATGTTATCAAAGTACAGACTGGAGGAATTCAGCAACACAACAGTTAGAAGGAACTTGATATTTGTGAATATTTTGCTGAAATACGACGTAGCCTCTAGGTGGGACTCATCACCATATCCGTATAAAATATTACCCATAACCAACTCAAGAGAAATATTAGTGTAAAAGGATTAGCTCTTGATGATGAAAATTTAAATCAATGAACCTAAACCATTGACTCAGACGACCTATCAATTTTATGGTTTCATAATTATTTTATAAGCTAACTTTAATCAACAAGTATCAATACCTGTTACGAACTTCTGCAAAGTGGGATTTCGATTTGATTTACCAAAAGCAATACCGTCAACATTGTATAACAATTTTTAAATTGTTGTACTGTTGAAAATCATATAAAAGAATAAAACTGTATAAAATCAGATTTAATTCTTTTTATGCAGCAGGTTGCAAGTAACACCGTCAGCTGAAAGTAACACGGTAAAAATTGAGAAAAATCTGCAGTAAGCTTACCTTATACATATTATTTGAAACTGGTATACAAAAATGGCAGCAGAAATTTTGATTTCATCAACAGAAGGAAGATTGAGACGATTTACCAACCTGAAGCAAACCAGAAGAAACTTCTAATCAACGATGATAAATTGTTGAAGATCGTAATGACCTTCCCTGGTGAATCAAGTCGGCAGTAGATTCAACATAGGAGATATTCAGGATTAGGTTGTAAGCTGTAATTAAAATAAGGGTTATTTGCTAGGGGACTGGTATGAAAGCAAAGCAAATCGTTTTTGATTTGCTTTACTACTTTCTATATTGTGACGGTTGGGTTTTAAATCCAAGAATCGCTGAGAGCAAAGATTTCTATGCTCATCTTTTATAGTATAGTATAGATAGTATAGATTTAACCATATGCATACCGTTGAGAGAATTATAAATCAATGATGATTCACTTAAGGACCTAGGAGTCAACATCTCGGTTGCTACAAGATCCTGAAGGTTATAATATTATCAGAAAATACATGAAGTTAAAATATTATCAGAAAATACACGCATGAGTAATCATTAAATGATTCAAATTAATAGTGTAGTCATCAAAATAAATTTTAAAATGATATTGTCAGCATCTCAATTCACACTAGGACATGCATTGTTGACTAATTATACAGGAGCGAGATGCCCATTAGTAAGGCTGATTAACAAATGTATTTTGTTTATTGCCAATTATATTTTGGAATACGTATAATGGACTAATTGCTTTTGAAAATCAAAGTGGCTAGAACCCATACAACAGCCCAAAGTTGCCCAAACTACGCAAATAATGTATACGCATCTTCTTCATTTATAAGTGCTTACACAAAATAAATGAAATGGAAAATAGTCAGATTTATCACTAAATTTCTTCTGATCCTCATTATGCTCAAACATTGATGAAGAAAAAGCACATTAGTTAATGATTAGAGTGTAGATATTGCAAGATGGAGAAATAGGAATGTATTTAACACCACTCAGAAATATTGAAATGATATTTATTCTAAAAATGTGTACTGGGCTTATAATGATAGAAAATAGACGATGCACAAAATGTCCACCATATTTTATACAGCTGAATGTATTTTACAAACATGGTATGTAATACATCTGAAAATTTTACAAAACATGCATGAACAGTCAAGCATATTCTATACAACTAAATGAAGGAAAGATGAGCTTGAATAAATTATGAAACATTTTCAAGGGTGAAATTACCAAACATTTCTACCTAATTTTTTCTTTTGTTATTTTGAAGCCAGATTTTAAACATGCTATAATAATAATACAATTCACTATCAGCCAAAAAAAGACAAATATGCTCCGCAAATTTGTCTTGATCATTTTCGGAATGCAAAAACTCTCAGACTTGCCCTAAGTCATATTAATCGTAGGTTTTCAGCATCAATATCCAAAAAAAAAACATGAATGTAGTCGCATAAAGGGAAACAAAAATTACAGAAAAATATCCTTCAACTACATAACAAACATATGTACAGAAGTGCTGAAATAGAATTTACTCGAAAGATTGGACAAAGCAAAAGGGAAAGATTACTAACAATAAAAACCTTATGTATTCTATATAAAAGTAAGAGGGACAGCATTACCTATTTATCTTATAAACGTAACAATTTCAAGGGTGACATCAAAAAATTCTATAACATCGCCCTACTTGCCAAAATAGAGCCTGACAGTGCAATACAGTTATCTGCAGAATATGTTAATACTTTGGCAAAGACAAGATGAGAAATACGATAATTTGATTATTCATTTTCTTTAGAAAAAACACTATTGTTTAGAAAAGAATAAAATGTGAATGTTAAATTTAGAGAAATCAAACGAACACAAAAAATATTTAAATTGGTCTCATAAAAAATGAATGGCTGAAGTAGAAATATATTTGAAGGATTGTATAATCTAGACATGAACTGATTACCCTTCCCACATTTGATACCTACATGCTTAATGCTGAGTAATTCTATCACAGCCAGTTAGTACATCATGCTTCTTCAGAAAAATAACAATTTACAATTAGATACTAATACTTATGACTTAATATTCAAAAGCCATGTACACCTATTCGTAGTCAACGAAGATATTCATAAACACATGCAACTATATACTTTCACATGCTCGCAGTTACACATCTTCAAAATTCACATCACCTACGTCTTCAAAACTACTTGGTGTGATGTACTATCATGTATCTAAATCCAAATATCTACTTCTTTGATTACAATAAATTTAAAAAAAAAACTTGTGGTAATGGTAATAAATTTCATTCAGCCTTATCCCAATCTCCATTTTTTGCATTCTGATCACCCTATATTTTGATTAACTATTTCATAGAAAAAAAGATACAATTGTAGAATGAGCTAGAATTGTGAAACTGCATTACTGTTGATTTGATCAGTTTCACAAACAAGGGCACAACAACAACAAATATGACTGCATGCACTACTTCCATCTAAACAATAGTTATCTCTAATACAGTAATGAAGCATTAAACATTATCTTCAGTTATATAAGGACTTACACATAGCCAAAAGCATAGGAGAAACTTTGAATATGATATTTTCTTCAGCAATAACGTCAGATGCAAGCAATAATTATTATATCATGTATGCAGGATCTGAATAAAAATAGGGTTAGTGTTGAACTCGTTTGATAGTAAACAATGATTTGAAATCGAACTGAAAATTTGGGTTAAAGAAATGCTCACCAACTTCTCATTCTCCGCCGATTTTAGGGAAACCGTGAATAGGGAATCGTAGTGGAATAAGAAATTGCCAAGTTTAGGGAAATCGAAGGTAGTGACCGGAAGTGGAGCGCCGAGTAGCGATAGAGAAATCAACATGGAGAATGAATAACCGAAGTCAAAATCCACCCTAGAGAAATGAAAATGGAGGGAGATGGAAATGAATATTGTGTGAAGAGATCGATAATTGGGGTTTTTTCCACCATACGCGGGTTAAAAGGCTGAAACCCAGAAATGCTTTCGTCAGCGTTGAACCCTGAAAAAAAATACCGACTACTACATTTTGTACAGCTTTCCCCTGTTGAACGCTGAGAGTAAATGCGATCAAAAGCTACTTTTGTTGTAGTGTGAGATTGTATGATTTCATAATAAAAGTTATTTACTGTTACAAAGTGAAACCTATGCCTTCGGTGTCGGCGAGCTCATTGTCAATGTTATCGACTCATTTGTTCTGACTTTACCAATGCCAATTCCTGCATTTGTCTAGTATATAAGTGTCAGGTTAATTCGAGAATGGTGAATAATCTGAAAGTGCTATCGAAGAGATGATTCTTTCTCCGATTTTGGTGTCGGTAAAATTTAGGAGCTTTATTGCCGTAACCTTTCGACTTTGGTTTCGTGCGCTGGTCCCGAGGGCCAATCAGGCTTTCGGTGATGAAGTAGGATCATTTTGGTTCCGGTTTAACTGTTACCAGTCCCCTTTTAGTCTTCCTGGCACCATTCTTTTATTTCTTTTTGTCTTTGGTGCCAGGATGGCTAATTTTGTCATCATTAAGGGCTTGATTGTTTCTAAGTGAACGCAAACTTTGCATGAATTCTATCCAGATTAATATTTAGGACTATCCTGATATGCAATAGTTTGAGTATCTAGCATTAATGGGTTTACAGGTTATTTACCCATTTCATATTAATGAATGCAGTACTAATTTATGTGTTATGAAATTATATCACCTAACAGTACTATGTCTGATATAAAGAGCTATGGTCAATCAAAGCCTAGTGTTCTCAGCACCTTTCGGAAGAAGAAGCCATTCACTTTGAATAATTCTATAATTACTTCTCAGGATGAAGTAGATTCCATTCTTAACAGCTTTGGGATGTCTGATGTAGATGATATTCCTGCCACTAAACGGTATAATATTGGAAATCCTCCGAAAGGTTACTTTGCATATTCAGCCATTCACATCTGGCATGTGGGCTTCTTTCACTTTCCGGCTTTTATATCTCGACTCTTACGGGACCTGGAAGTTGCACCTATCCAAATTCTTCTGAACACCTATACCTTGCTTTTATGTCTCGAAGTTCTGGCACTTGAATCGGGTCAAACTTCCCTTACTTCTAATTTTATTCAGTATTTGGTACGTTTTTCGAAAGGAGCAGACTTCCCCATTTTGTGTGCCAACCCTTTGAAGAAAATCATTAGCGATGGCATTAGTAAAACTATACCTTGGGAATACTATTTTTTTTTCATTAGTTGCCCTGCTGGAATTTCAGGCCACTTCGCAGATTTTGGTGAGTTTCCCTACTTTTCCACGAGTAATCATGCTTTCCCTGGGCATTGTTTAAATTTACTTGCTTTCCAGATCCTGCTTCCAAGAGGGTTGCATTAACAGAGAATGAGTCTTGCGCACTTGAAATTATTTCTAAAGAATTTGAAGAATTGCGGAGTCGATCAATTTTGTTGACCTTTGATAAGCTGTGTCGATATAACCTTCTCCCCGATGGGTAAAAGATCTTGGGGCGTCCTCCCATTTATTTCTTAGGATCCAAGCATTCGACCTTGGGTTTGAACGTGTTCACTATTTCTTCTCCTTTGTTTCCAGGTACCTTACTAGGATTGCTACTTTCTTTTTAAAGCAGCTTTAAGTTACTACATATTCATTCCTGAATTTACCTTTGTATTTACATTTGATCGAGGGCCTGTGCTTCTAGAGTTGTAACTCTCACTGATGCCCTATATCAATCCACCGTTGTCGCTATCAAGAGGCTGGCCTAATAAACCGTTGAGCTACCGACTAAAAGATTTAAACATGACATTTCTGTTCCTCTTTCTTAGGATGCCACTGTTGAGGTTGTTGATCAGGAAGTTTCTATCTCTGCAGCCCCTGCTGTTGATTCTACTGTGGTGTCTATTACTGTCTCTCCCAAGGGCACCGTTAGTAGAGAACATGAGGGTCATGTTCTGCCATCGACCTTTCCAAGTACGTTAGAAGTGGACAAGCGTGCAATGGCTCAAACTTCCACTTCTCAACATGTCGAACCCTCGAGGTTTCCCGCACCCCCAATGAGCTTTGATGACTTTGTGAAGCTTTCTCTTTCTTGTCCTGAAGCTACGAACATTTTGTTATCTTTCACTTCTTCATACGAGGAGGAATTTTATCAGCATTTAATCAATCGACAGCTCTCAGTATAGATATTTATTTCTTAATCCTTCTTTTATCTTTAACTCGTTATAATGGCTAATTGGGTCCTATTTCTTTCTTAGGTTATTAAAAGATGATTTTTTGTCTAAAGCAACTCCTTTCTTTTCTCCCGAGGTTACTCGACGGGAAGCTAACGAAGCTTTAAGTGATGAATGTGAGAGGTTGAAAGCTTCCCTTGAACATGTCGAAGTAGTTCTTGAAAAAGAAAGGAAGACGAAGATTTTATTACCTGACCAAGTTTCGGCCTTAGAGCACCAAATAGCAGAAAATGTGGTTAGTCATACTGATGAGCTTAAGAGGAAGGATGAGAAGCTCTCCCATGCTGCATGGATAATTTATGAGGCCAAAGGCAGAATTTCTGACTTTTTGCAAGTTCATTTTCCCCAGATCAAATCTGAGTTCTATGAAGATTTCATATTCCATGTTTTTTATGAGAATGTTTGGATTCTTCCCGAGATTCAAACTACTACCATTCCTCCTTTCATTAGGGACAATGTCATGGAAAGGAATGGGTCGAGCATGCAAGGAGACGAGATGTCGAAGAAGGGAAAACTCAAAGCTGAAGATCTCTTATATATTGATGACCTTTCTGACGACTCTGGTAACGAAGAGGAGTAATCAACTTTCGTTGATGATGACGGAGGTGATGATGGGGGTGGACCCGATGGCGATGACCGTCGAGATGAGCATGATAAGGATAGGAATGATCCTTCTGTAGCTGTTGGGGTTTCACCTGATTCCACATGAACCAGTTCTGATGCCATAGGTGCTCGTGCTTCTCAAGACTCCGATGCTTCCCCACCTAACAAAGGAGGTGCTTCTGAGACCTTAAGAGGAAAAAAGTTTACCCAACCCGAGGTTTCTCTTTCCCAAGTACATCCTTTGTTTCTTATTACGTCTTTCCCTCATTTGTATACGATGGTAACCAGTTTTCTATCATTGTATTATTTAAAAGAAATATCATCCCATAACTTAGAGCAGAATTAGATAAAAACCAGAAGGAAATAACTCGATCTTATATAGAACAAGAAAGATTGTTAAAAGACTATAATGATTTATCTCGAAAATATCACGATCTAGAGAAGAGTACATCTAAGTTCATGTCTTATAAGAAGCATGAAGCGTCCCCCAGATTAAAGAGAGCCCGTAAGAACATGGAGGCTATCAGGGAGGAAAACAAGGAGTCGATGACCTTATTTTGGATGTTGATTGAGGATTGGGTGTTTTAGTTAACTATTTGTATGAAGTTTATAAACGATACACAACTATAGACTTTTCTTTTCTAGGGGATGACGGTGGGGGTTTAATACATTGCCTCTGTGGGCTTTATCTGTATGTGTTTGGGTCATACCGACATCCTTGGGCTTGTTGAAATCTTAAAAGGGTTCATTCAATTCCTAGGGATCTTCCCCCAGAAAAGCTCAAGTATAACAAGGATATATTTATCACTGAACTATTTAAAAGGTCGATTTTGTACTAGTAGGAGGAGTATTTGTAAACTTGATGTTGTGATTGTGTAAAACATGTATGGAATTCTATTCATTATATGTGGCTGCTAATTCTCTTATTTACGCTATGATAGAACCTTGTTTATCAAGAAGATGCATTATGTTTGACTTGTGGATTGAGAAAGGATATTTTGATAACATCTTCTCACGTTTTCAAGAGAAAACGTTTTCTACAAGAACTTAAGCGTGTTTATACGAAATTCCCTATATTTTTGGGTAAAGACCGTGAGGCGATTTTAAAAAGAATTGGGATTCAGGATGCTGAACTGATATGTAAACGATAAATGTATTGATAAGTGAATATGATCCTTTGTAACTCTTACTGGTTTGTGTGTTTATTAAAACCATGGAAAATTAGTTTTGAACAAAATTTACGCAAAGCTTTCATAAAGAAATGTGACACTATCCTTGTAAATAAAAAGACTTGAACATAATTATTCTTTATTCTTGTGAGTTGGTGGACCGTCATGAAACTTTCCCATCTCAAGATGAGGTGCTACTAGCAAAAGAGGTTCCCTCTGCATCCCGAGAGAGAATGATCTTATTTTAAAATTTATCTATCAAGCACTTGAACGAGAGAATAGATGCCCTGAAAGTCCAACTAGAAGGGAAGGAAAGAATTATACTTGGATTGAAGACGTATATAAAGACCAAACCCTCTATCGAGTTTGAGGATGAGTTAAGAGGTCTACGCCAACGCATCATTGACTTGGAAATTGAGTTAGACAATGTTAATGCAAAATGTGAGACATAGGAATATTTCTTTAAAAATATCCCTATCATAACGACATCTAAGCCTTCTAGTGTCGCGACTGCGCCTAGGGCCTCAGTCTCTCAAAAGTACTTTTACTTGAAGAACCCCCCCAAGGGGTTAGAAGAATCAGTCATTTCTGAATGGTGCAAAAGAGAGATAGCTAAGATGAAGAGCATCTATGACACCAAATTGATTGAGGACTCATTCAACCATGTTAACCGATATGTTGATCAAATCAGGCAATTACAAGGGGAAAAACATGTTTTGCGTATAAGCGTTTTTGAGCTATAGAAAGAAAATAAGTCTCTTAGAGCTATGCGCAGAGCTTATGATTGGACTTTGAAGCTCCAGTTCAAACCCTCCAACAACCATGGTGAAGTTAGC
The DNA here is from genome assembly GCA_030737875.1 of Allium sativum. Taxonomy (NCBI): domain Eukaryota; kingdom Viridiplantae; phylum Streptophyta; class Magnoliopsida; order Asparagales; family Amaryllidaceae; genus Allium; species Allium sativum. Next base: position 732,629,981 of record CM060915.1, on the reverse strand, counting down.
AGAAAGGTGCAAAAACTTAATGAACTCCTAAGCATTGCAATTCATTGTGCTATCAATCCTCCTTTACCCAAGGATGGATGGAGGATGGAAATTTAAATGTGTTTAATTGTGATGTGCACATATCCATATTTAAATAGTCAATGGTGCAATTCTTGTAAATGAACTTGTGAATCGTGTGTGTTGCTTCCCATGTGACTTATTGCTAGTATTATATAGAAATAATAATGATTTGTACATAAGAAGTTTAAGAAATCACCTAGAGTGAGATGGAAGACGGTTATTTTTGTTTGAAAACCCTTTAATAATAGACTATGAATTTGCCTTTAAGTTTTGTTTTGCTGATCCCTCTCCAGAGTGAATCTTTAGGTCTTTGTTATTCAAATGAGAGTGCTAACAAAAGATGGCCAGAGCGCCTTTTCTGGTAATGACTGGAAGTTTTGGACGACATTTTAAATCAGAATTTTAGGAAGAAATTCGGGAATCCTCCTCCGGTGATAAAAGAAGTTTTAAACCTAACTCAGACTTAGGTTGCTTAATAAAGAACCAGGAATTCATTTCTGGTGTTCTAATAGAAATCCTAAATTAACCCATATTCGGGTATTTAATAGAAGTCTCGAACTGACCTTGATTCAGGTATTTAATAGAAGTCCCGAACTACCCCAGATTCGGTATTTAATAGAAGATCAGAACCCCATTTCTGGTAATTAGTTTTGTTTACCCCTCTAGGTTTGATTCTAGATGCAGAGGGCGTACGTCCTTCCTGATCCACTCTCTGGGCTTTTAGTTATCAAAGCAGAGGATGTACGTGCTTTATTGGCCACTCTCTAGGCATGTGCGTCCAGTGCACTTGGCTAGCTTATCTACAAACAGGGCCCAAGGACTTACTCGATCCCTCAAGGAGGCATCTTATCATGACCATCGTATGCAATGATAAGGTCTTAAATGTTTAAACTGAGATATCGTAGATGCAGAATTAAGGCTTACTCTTTTGATGCTCTACCCTAGCTATCGTAGGTAGTGATGGAGGTTTATACTCCACCCCCTCCAAGGGGTTCCCTATCCGTACCATCATAGGTGATAGGGGTTTGCGTTCCCTTCTACGGGTAATGCAGAGCAGAGGTAGGACGTGCTCTTCTGCGAGTAGAGGTAGGCGTGCTTAGTTCATAGCAGAGGCAGGGCTTACTCTTCTATGAACAGAGAAAGGGTGTGCTAATTAGATGCTCCGTCACGACCATTTCTGGTGTGGGTCGGAAGATTATGCTTTTGATGCTTTAACCCGGCCATTTCTGATTCGGGCGCGAAGAAAGGCTTACACATCACCCCCTTCTGGGGGTGTCTTTCCCTAGCCAACTTGGCGGTGATAAGGGTTTTTATCCATTTGTGGTTTAACCCATCTCTAGATATTTTGATCCTTGTGAGTGTTTCCATACCCTTAGTTAAGTAGATAATCCTTTTTCTAAGGATTTTATTAAACTTGATTTGATCCTTTGATAAATTCTTGTAATTGGCCTTGATTGAGGAGCTTGACGATCATTCCCTCAAGGGATTTGCAATGGTTGGTTTCACGTTTGTTTATCATATGGTAATGACAGTAAGACCCACCCAATTTCCTTTCATAATAGGGCTTTTTCTTCAAGGATGGCCAATAATTGAGTTCGTGCTTAGTTAGGAAATAGATATTTTCCATTGAAGTGGTAAGGTAATATCCTTTGGGTAGTCTTGGTGTAAACTTCCTTTCTTGTTGTCAGGACTTAGCCCTTTTGTTACTGAACCTCATTATTTCACTCATATCCTTGTTTCTTCTTTTTAAGGTATGCTGAGTTTGGAGTGCTATCCTTTTAGTCATTTGGAAGAAAAGTGGTTGAAGTCGTCTGCTATTTCTCGTTTGTGCACTGTCCCTTTGATTTGCTTGTGGAGAGCTCTCCTTATATAGGAGAAGGTGTTACATTCCTTTGATATAGAGCTACTTAGAGGAAAGGTTAGGGTTTGTTCTATGTAGGAAGGGATGTTGTTCCAACAATCGGAATCATATTGCTCTACTTCCCTCTTCCACTTGATTATTTGCAAGGCTTCCATCTTCAACCTTTGTTCTTCCGTCACTCTTGGGTCAGTGGTTCCTGACATATCCATCTGAGATCCAGAAGATTCTCGCTGGGACCTTTTACCCATAATCTTGCTTCTTCAAAGCTTTAGTCCAATCCGGGACGGAACAACACAGTTAGATATGTGGTTGTTAACCACAAGTTCGGAGGTTCAAGCCCTCCTTCTAGCGCCAAAATGTTAACGATACTTTTCGTCAACACCCGGGTTAGGTCTACTGAAGTGGACCTAAGGGTGAAAATGAGGTTATTTAGCTTTCATGAGATTGAGTTAGTTCACCGTTTCCTTGATATCAAGGTTTAGAGCCCAAAAGATTAGTTATTCTTCCGTCAATGGGTGAGCATCTTGCTTAAGCGACTCAAGAACCAACAATTTTCTTAGGATAAGGGTTCCTTAAACACAACCCTCGATAAAGAGGCTAAATGGCTTGTAGGAAGGGGTTCTGCAAGAACTCTTCGAAAGGGTTTAAGCTTAAGTGGGAACCCATGTCTGTGTAGAGAGCATATGGTGTGTCGTATAGGAGATAGCTAAGAAATCACACAAGAAACTCATAAGAAAATATGCTAAATATCAGTCTTCCCTTAATTGATCTTTGATTTGGAGTACATGAGTGATTACAATAGAAATCCCCAATTTGATTTAGAGATTATGGTTTACTCTAGAGAAAAAGAGTACAAGAATGAGAAATGATAAAATGGTCCCCAAAATGAGACCCTTGAGGTCTTATTTATAGACAAATCAGGATCCCTTTTGCTATTGGGCCAGCAGAAGCCTCTGTCAGCCACTTTTTCACTTAGTAACGATTGCTTTGGCATTCGACCACTCTTTAGGCTTTGCTTGTGGTTTTTCAATGTGACGGCCCGCCCCGCACCAGCCTGCATTTTCTCCAAAAGTGCGCTGTACGCATGCCCGACTAGCACAAGACGGTCGTCATAAGGAAGAAAAGAAGGGAATGAACTAATCAAGAAACCTGTAGAATGTCTCACAGCGCATGGAATAAAATATAATAATAATATACTTGACACAAAACAGGCGAGACAGTGCATAAGCTGATAACTAAAACCAACATCAATCTCAAAGCAGCGGAAATCCAAATACAGCTTATTACAACTTTCCAAATTTACTGTCTCTAAACAAAAGAAAGCTAAAATAGAAGATACACCAACAATGCCCAAGCAGTGATCTTCAACAACACAGGGAGAATACTATATATATCTATATTACGTGGAAGCCTCCTGCTCGTCTCCGGATCATCTACCCGTGCATCACCAGCTAACCTGTCTCTAGTCTGCTCGTGAGAGCACCCAGAGTAATAAGAGGAGACATAAAACTCTGGGTCAGACATAAAGCCTGGTATGAGCGATAAGCATCTAAACAGAATAATAACAGGTATACTAAACCATACCTGAACCTGGACCTGCAACCAAAGAGTTAGTACCACATACCGTACAATACTCCAAGGTGCCATAATAAATAGTGTAAGAATACGGGGTGGGGTGTGCATGTCATAATGATAGCAAACAAATCATCCATGGCAATCATCCTCACGCCTCTCACTCAGTGCCTAAAGCGTACGACATCTACCACTTTGGAACACTAGACAAACTGAGGCAACGACGAATCCCGACTTGTAGAAACCCTGCTGTGACCAAGCCAAACACTTGGAGTCATGACCAAACATTTCAATGACCCACTTCATTGGTCATAGCCCTTGGTTCTACCAATGCCATAATGGCCCTGAATCTGCCCTCGTACCTCCTACCATAGTGGTCCAAAGCTATAGGTGTCGATAACTCCTTAGCACGCGTCCCGCAGCAAAGCCCAATCATGAAGTGAACTCGTTGATTCCCATCTGAATCTTAAGCTCTAACTTCTCATTTGGACTCCCTTTGCATCTCGGGTTTGGTTGAATTGGAGCGGGTCTTCAGAAAAGTTGTCGTGCGGTAGCAGCTCTAAAATTCGGTTCGGTTCAGTCACCCATGCTCGGTTCGGTTCGGTCACCCATGCTCGGTTCGGGTCCTTCTCCTTGTCTCTTCGGGTCGGGCACTTCGCTCCGGGTCGGGTCGGGGTCCTCCTCCAGGTCAGGTCGGGTGTCCTTCTCTCCAGCGCTCCAATCCCTAGTTTATTTCTTCTTTGCTTCCGATCCGAGCCCTGCATCTCCAAGTCGATCCGATCTGGCCTCCAATCTCTCTTCCGATCCGATCCGCTCCGTTCCCTAGCTTACTCCGATCCGATCCGCTCCACCGCTCCGATCCGATCTCCTGTCCAACTCCAACTCTAAGCAATGGCCTTCCTTCCTGCCAAACTTCTTCCAGTGGCAAGTCCTCATCCAGTTCGGATTCCCTTGGTCAGTTCCCTAGTCCGATCCGACCCCTTTCTCCGATCCGAACCGGTTCGGAGCCTGCACACTTCTGCAACTTTCCAGCAAGCTTTCTACGCCATTCGACGACGTTTTCGAGCAATTTAACTATTCTAATCAATCATAAAACATACCATAGAGTCATAGTAACATGTAATAGCAACCACAAACAACAAACAACAATTTAAATGAATCAAAATGGATCAAAAGTAGCTAAAACTTCATATTTTCCATTAAGCACTCTTAATCATGCCTAAACATACAATTAGCAAAACACATCGAAATCATCTCAAATTTCTATCAGAGCCTTAAAACATTATTTTAGAATTTTAAGAAATTTTTCCAGAATTTATTGGTGTATAAATTCGCTAATCTTCACTAATTACCCTTAATTAACCGTAATTAGTGTCAAAATGATGTTATCACTCACCTTGGCCACAAATGAAATTCTCAGAACTGAAACTCCTCTGATTTGGGGCGAATACTGATGTCTAACAGCAGTTCCAACCTTGCTTTGATGCTTTTTCTCCTTAATTTAGTGTTGCTAAGCCTAATCTTCAATTAGAGAGTGATTTTGGGTGTTTTAGATGTAGGAAGCCATTACTAGGATCTCTAGGAGGTTTGTGACGGCTCAAAACTGAAATGAAAGTGATAACCCAACCCTAATCAGACCTCCTATACCTCTAAACCCGAAATTCCCCTTGGGCCTAGCTGCTAATTACCCGGTTAAGCCCAATTAAGCTGTCTTTCACTATCTGAAACTTGTTTCAGCCATATCTCCCAAACGGTAAGTCCGTTTGGCTAATGTGACCACTCTACGGAAAGAGAAACCATCATTCGAAGCCAATGGAAGTGGTTTCAGGTCAAAATTCCTTTCCAGTCAAAAGTTATGGCCAAAACAGTGCCAACTAGGGGTAAAATGGTCATTTAAAAATCGAGAAAAATCATGAACGTGGGAAATGACCCCAATAGTCGTCTCCCAAAGTTACATGACCATACGACTTCGTATGTGAAAGAAATAAATATTCTACGATCCTATGATGCGCAGAATGCGGGTCGTGACACTCTCCCCCCCTTAAGAAATTTCGTCCCCGAAATTCCTTAACCCCAAAACATACACAGGATCCTGCATGCCTAACACCCACATACAACAATCAAACATGTAAAGCAAGCAAACAAGTCTATCCTAGCATGCGGAAAACTAAATCGCTAATAAAATCTTACCAGACAAAGAGTTCTGGATACTTCTTCATTATGTCCTCTTTTGTTTCCCAAGTACAATCATTCTCGTTTTCGCTCCACTGTACCTTGACTAGCTTCACCGACTTCCTTCGAAGTTGCTTCATGTCGTGTGCGACAATACGGGCCGGCTTGCGGTTTCCAACCGGCTCGGGTTCTACTTCGAAGTCTTCCAACTGATCAGGTGAGATAGTCATATCTGAGTCGTGAACGAACTTCCTTAGTTGGGAAACATGAAATACGTTGTGAACTCCCGCCATCTTCTCTGGTAAGTCAATTCTATATGCCAAATTCCCGACTAGTTCAAGAACAGGGAATGGGCCAACAAATCTTGGTGCTAATTTACCTCTCCTGCCAAATCGTATTACGCTCTTCAACGGAGAAATCTTGACAAACACCAAGTCACCAACGGAGAATTTTAAGTCTCTTCTTCTCTTATCAGCATAACTCTTCTGCCTATCTTGGGCTGCCTTCATTCGCTGCTGAATGATCTTGATCTTATCTGAAGTTTCCCTCACCACATCTGGTCCAAGCATAAACTTCTCGCCAGTTTCTATCCAACATGATGGTGAGTTGCACGGTCTTCCATACAAAGCTTCAAATGGAGCCATACCGATACTGGATTGGTAGCTATTATTATATGCAAATTCTACTAGATGCAAATGGTCATCCCATGATCCACCAAAATCCAATATACATGCTCTCAAGAGATCTTCCAAAATACGATTCACCCTTTCCGTCTGACCGTCGGTCTGAGGATGATATGCGGTACTGAGATGTAACTCTGACCCTAGCGCCTCTTGCAAGCTCCTCCAAAACCCACTAGTGAACAACGGGTCTCGGTCGCTCACAATGCTTTTAGGTACTCCATGAAATCTCACTACCCACTTCATATACAATTCTGCTAACTTAGCTGCCGTTCTAGTCGATTTAACTGGTATAAACCTTGCACTTTTGGTCAGTCGATCTACAATTACCCAAATGCTGTCATATCCCGATCTAGTCCTTGGTAATCCATCGATGAAATCCATCGAGACTTGCTCCCATTTCCATTCGGGAATTTCTAAGGGCTGTAACAACCCACTAGGCTTCTTTTGCTCGGCTTTGACTAGCTGGCAATTCATGCACTTGGATATAAACTTCCCAACGTCTCTTTTCATCCCTTCCCAGTAGTAGGTCTGCTTCATATCTCGATACATCTTATTACCACCGGGGTGTATAGTCAGCTTTGAGTGATGACATTCTTTAAGCACTTCATCTCTCAATCCAGTGACATTGGGTACAACAAGCTTTCCATCCTTTCTAAGCCATCTCTCTCGATCAAGCCCATACTTGTTCACCTCCTCATCGATACCCATCTCTAACTTGGAGATGATTTCCAATAGGTTAGGATCGTCCCTCTGACTAGAACCGATCCGCTCAATCAAAGTGGGTCTGACCGTCAAACTCGCTAACATTTCTGGATCCAATTCGCACTTTGGTCTGAAATCAAACCCCGCGATAAACTCCAGTTGCTTCCATTCAAGGAACATAGCCCCCAAGCTGGCATGTCTTCTACTCAATGCATCAGCCACCGCATTGCCCTTTCCTGGTGTGTATGCGATGTCAAAATCATAGGAAGCTAAGAACTCTAACCATCTCTGCTGACGGAGGTTTAAATCCTTCTGGGAGAACAGATACTTTAACGACTTATGATCTGTAAATAGCTCAAATCTTTCTCCCAAGAGATAGTGTCTCCACATCTTTAACGCGAACACGATTGCTGCCAATTCTAAATCATGGGTAGGGTATCTCCTCTCGTGCGGTTTCAATTGCCGACTTGCATAAGCTACAACCCTACCGCCTTGCATCAATACAGCACCCAGTCCGGTACCACAGGCGTCCGTGTATACCGTCATCTCTTCATCCCCCTTAGGAATGACTAACACTGGTGCGCTTGTCAACTTGTCCTTTAGACTTCTGAATGCATCCTCGCACCTTTCATCCCAGACAAAAGCTTGATTTTTCTTGGTCAACTGGGTCAACGGTGCTGCTATCTTGGAGAAACCTTGGATAAACTTACGATAATATCCCGCTAATCCCAAGAAACTCCTTATATCTGTTGCATTCTTGGGCGTAGGCCAATCTTGTACCGTAGCCACCTTCGCCGGGTCCACGGCAATACCACTCTCTGATACAACATGGCCCAAGAACCTCACTTCCCTCTTCCAGAAGTGACACTTAGAAAACTTTGCTTTCAATTGGTGTTTTCTCAACACCTCCATTGCTACTCTTAAATGCTCCTTGTGTTCTTCCTCTGTCCTCGAATAGACCAAAATATCATCAACGAACACAAGGACAAACTTATTCAACTGATCTCTGAATACCCTATTCATAAGATCCACAAAATATGCCGGGGCATTAGTCAGCCCAAATGGCATAACCAACCATTCATAAAATCCAGACGGCGTTCGAAATGCCGTTTTAGCTATACTCTCAGCTTCCACTCTAAGCTGATGAAAACCTGTCGCGAGATCCAACTGAGAAAATATTCTCGCGCCATTCAACTGATCGAACAAATCATCTATCCGCGGTAGAGGATACTTATTCTTCCTCGTCACTTTATTCAATTCGCGGTAGTCTACACACAAACGAAGGGAACCATCCGCCTTGGTAGCAAACACAACTGGTGCTCCCCATTCAGAAACACTCCTTCTGATAAATCCCTTCTTCAAAAGATCGCTGACTTGCACCTCGAGCTCTCGCTGCTCCCTTGGTGCCATACGACGAAGTGGCATCACTATAGGTCTGGCATCTTTTACCAAATCGATACGGAACTCAATCTCTCGGTGTGGTGGGAGTCCGGTCACTTCTTCGAAAACGTCCGGATACTGGCCAACCACGGGCAAACCTGACAACTCACTATGCGGAATGTCGAGGGAGTTTAGAAAACTAGCCAATACCCCCTTACTGGGTAGACCACCAAACACTATCCTCCGCCCATCATCCGCTCTAGCTGTCACCAAAAAGCCCTCACAGTCTACCACCACCCCGTATCTTTGGAGCCAATCTACTCCCAAAATAATGCCAAACCCAGTAAAGCCCAAAACAAAGCAATCACAAACGAACATGCATCCATGACTCGATAGAACCACGTTACGACAAATCATGCTAAGGCTAGTCGAACCACCAATCGGGTTCGTCACTACTAAAGGTCTATCGACAATCTCGGGCTCCAATCCCAACCTATCTACCAGGTCACTAGATATGAAAGAACTGGAAGCTCCGGTATCAAACAAAACTCTAACAGGAACATCATAAACAGAAAGCATACCTTGAATGACGACATTCTTTCCCTTCTCCGCCGCAGTTGGGGCATTCGACGAAGAAGGAATAGCATTAAGAGCATATGCTTTCACCATTTGCTTTTCCTTAGGGGGCTGTGGACACTTGTCCTTGTGATGTCCCAATTGACCACAATTGAAGCACTTCCTATCCGCTGGCTTGGCCCGACAATTACTAGCATAATGGCCCTTCTTACCACAGCTGAAGCACTCCACTTCTTGCTTATTCTTTTTCTTCTGGCCATCCTTAGCCTGATTCTGCTTTCTCTTATTCTGGGAACCACCTTTGCCTCCACCACTTGCTTGTGGCTTTGGCTCTTCTGCAGATGCAACCTCAGTCTTCGACTTAGGGTAGAGACTTTCTGATCTTAATGCTTTCCCCACAATCGATTCAAACGTCTCATCGATGTGGTTAATAAGTTTTTCCCCCAAGTATTGATCCAAACCAGTTATGAATTTCTCATTCTTTTTCTCGGCAGTATCAATAAGAGATAACCCATATTTTGACAAAGTGTCAAATTCAGCAATATACTCCGAGACAGCCCTGCCATTCTGCTTGAGCTCCAAGAATTTCTTAAACAACATTGACTTCTGAGCAGCTGGGATGAACTTCTCACTAAAGCGAGCCTTAAACTGCTCCCAAGTAATCTGGTCTTCGGGAGTAGCTGCCTTTATAGCATTCCACCAATTCATTGCCCGCCCTTGCAGCTGACGGGACGCTAGCTTTCTCTTCATCGCATCCTCGATACCCAAATCCTCGAAGATACGCTCGCAACTATCCAACCAATCCTGAACGTCCGTAGCCGACTCCGTTCCATGGAATGACTTCCCACCAAGACTAGTATAATCCTTATTCAGTTTGGCGAAGTCGACTCTTGGCGCCTGCACTATTGGACCACCACCATTTCCACCATTGGAAGCTGCCCTCTGCACATCTCTAAGCATCTCTCTCATGAGGTCAGTAAACATCGTCCTCATGTCGGCAGCAATCCCATTATTGGCTCCCCTACCAGCACCTCTAGTATCTCGGCTCATCGTCAATCTGAAAAAGGAAACGATTAACGACTCCATAGTGCTCCATAGTGGTGCTAGTGCAGTACGACTCCATCCTTATACTACTAATAGTATATATATAGCTTTTAAAAACCAAAGTAATCACAAATACGCTCTCTCGTATACGTATAATATCTCTCCCTGATAACTTCCCTAGGTTAACTACGCAACCTAGAGCTCTGATACCAAGTGTGACGGCCCGCCCCGCACCAGCCTGCATTTTCTCCAAAAGTGCGCTGTACGCATGCCCGACTAGCACAAGACGGTCGTCATAAGGAAGAAAAGAAGGGAATGAACTAATCAAGAAACCTGTAGAATGTCTCACAGCGCATGGAATAAAATATAATAATAATATACTTGACACAAAACAGGCGAGACAGTGCATAAGCTGATAACTAAAACCAACATCAATCTCAAAGCAGCGGAAATCCAAATACAGCTTATTACAACTTTCCAAATTTACTGTCTCTAAACAAAAGAAAGCTAAAATAGAAGATACACCAACAATGCCCAAGCAGTGATCTTCAACAACACAGGGAGAATACTATATATATCTATATTACGTGGAAGCCTCCTGCTCGTCTCCGGATCATCTACCCGTGCATCACCAGCTAACCTGTCTCTGGTCTGCTCGTGAGAGCACCCAGAGTAATAAGAGGAGACATAAAACTCTGGGTCAGACATAAAGCCTGGTATGAGCGATAAGCATCTAAACAGAATAATAACAGGTATACTAAACCATACCTGAACCTGGACCTGCAACCAAAGAGTTAGTACCACATACCGTACAATACTCCAAGGTGCCATAATAAATAGTGTAAGAATACGGGGTGGGGTGTGCATGTCATAATGATAGCAAACAAATCATCCATGGCAACCATCCTCACGCCTCTCACTCAGTGCCTAAAGCGTACGACATCTACCACTTTGGAACACTAGACAAACTGAGGCAACGACGAATCCCGACTTGTAGAAACCCTGCTGTGACCAAGCCAAACACTTGGAGTCATGACCAAACATTTCAATGACCCACTTCATTGGTCATAGCCCTTGGTTCTACCAATGCCATAATGGCCCTGAATCTGCCCTCGTACCTCCTACCATAGTGGTCCAAAGCTACAGGTGTCGATAACTCCTTAGCACGCGTCCCGCAGCAAAGCCCAATCATGAAGTGAACTCGTTGATTCCCATCTGAATCTTAAGCTCTAACTTCTCATTTGGACTCCCTTTGCATCTCGGGTTTGGTTGAATTGGAGCGGGTCTTCAGAAAAGTTGTCGTGCGGTAGCAGCTCTAAAATTCGGTTCGGTTCAGTCACCCATGCTCGGTTCGGTTCGGTCACCCATGCTCGGTTCGGGTCCTTCTCCTTGTCTCTTCGGGTCGGGCACTTCGCTCCGGGTCGGGTCGGGGTCCTCCTCCAGGTCGGGTCGGGTGTCCTTCTCTCCAGCGCTCCAATCCCTAGTTTATTTCTTCTTTGCTTCCGATCCGAGCCCTGCATCTCCAAGTCGATCCGATCTGGCCTCCAATCTCTCTTCCGATCCGATCCGCTCCGATCCGCTCCGTTCCCTAGCTTACTCCGATCCGATCCGCTCCACCGCTCCGATCCGATCTCCTGTCCAACTCCAACTCTAAGCAATGGCCTTCCTTCCTGCCAAACTTCTTCCAGTGGCAAGTCCTCATCCAGTTCGGATTCCCTTGGTCAGTTCCCTAGTCCGATCCGACCCCTTTCTCCGATCCGAACCGGTTCGGAGCCTGCACACTTCTGCAACTTTCCAGCAAGCTTTCTACGCCATTCGACGACGTTTTCGAGCAATTTAACTATTCTAATCAATCATAAAACATACCATAGAGTCATAGTAACATGTAATAGCAACCACAAACAACAAACAACAATTTAAATGAATCAAAATGGATCAAAAGTAGCTAAAACTTCATATTTTCCCTTAAGCACTCTTAATCATGCCTAAACATACAATTAGCAAAACACATCGAAATCATCTCAAATTTCTATCAGAGCCTTAAAACATTATTTTAGAATTTTAAGAAATTTTTCCAGAATTTATTGGTGTATAAATTCGCTAATCTTCACTAATTACCCTTAATTAACCGTAATTAGTGTCAAAATGATGTTATCACTCACCTTGGCCACAAATGAAATTCTCAGAACTGAAACTCCTCTGATTTGGGGCGAATACTGATGTCTAACAGCAGTTCCAACCTTGCTTTGATGCTTTTTCTCCTTAATTTAGTGTTGCTAAGCCTAATCTTCAATTAGAGAGTGATTTTGGGTGTTTTAGATGTAGGAAGCCATTACTAGGATCTCTAGGAGGTTTGTGGCGGCTCAAAACTGAAATGAAAGTGATAACCCAACCCTAATCAGACCTCCTATACCTCTAAACCCGAAATTCCCCTTGGGCCTAGCTGCTAATTACCCGGTTAAGCCCAATTAAGCTGTCTTTCACTATCTGAAACTTGTTTCAGCCATATCTCCCAAACGGTAAGTCCGTTTGGCTAATGTGACCACTCTACGGAAAGAGAAACCATCATTCGAAGCCAATGGAAGTGGTTTCAGGTCAAAATTCCTTTCCAGTCAAAAGTTATGGCCAAAACAGTGCCAACTAGGGGTAAAATGGTCATTTAAAAATCGAGAAAAATCATGAACGTGGGAAATGACCCCAATAGTCGTCTCCCAAAGTTACATGACCATACGACTTCGTATGTGAAAGAAATAAATATTCTACGATCCTATGATGCGCAGAATGCGGGTCGTGACATTCAAAGTGTCGGTTCCATCTCTCAGAAGGATGGTTACGGTCTTCATAACTTCTTTTTGATGTTATGTCCATCTTCCTTTTATTGATCCCGAGCCTGTCGGTATGAATGGATTTTCAGAAGGATTTAGGCTTCCAGATATAGGATTTCAGTCACAAGCTTGCGGTCTTGCTACTAATTCTGCATGGAACTTGCCTTCATGATTCAAATGGGTGGTTACCGGATTCACCTCCCTTGTCGGTATCGACACTAAGCAAATTAGTGTAGATAGTTGGTCTTTGTTCGAGGTTCCGGCTTGCCTTTTGGTGGATTCCTGAAGTGTTTCTTGGCTTTTCGGAGGGTTGCTTCTAGTTCTTTATTAGTGGTTTACTAAAGTGACCTTTCAGTGATCATCTACTGGGGGTCTCGGTGGCTGGCACCCGGATGATTCTCTTCTGCTTCAAATTCTGTGGCTTTGATGTGCTCATCTCTTAATGTATTGGTATTAAGCAAATTAATACCGATAGTCCTTCCGCCCTTCTAGGTCTCGGTTTGTAGGATTTCTGGTCTCTCTTTCCTGGCCTTCGGCTTTGGATGACCTTCCGTTATTTATCCTTCATGCCGGAACTTCCCTGCTGGTATTCTTTCTTTGTATTGGTATTGAGCTCTTTTCTTTAATGATGGCGTTAGCTGCCTGGCTTCCGGGTTGTTCTTCTAAGGTTGTTACGGTCCACTACCCCTTCACTGATAACCTGTCTCAACATTAATTTTGGTAGTAACACCAAGCCTTTCCCAAGAAAAAAAACCTCTATAGCTCCAGGCCACCAGCTCCAAGCACAACATGATCCACTCGTAAGACAAGATACTGTTGTAGAGATCCAAATCCAATCCATAACTCTAACTCCATCTGAATAGCGCATCCATGAGATCCTAAAAACGAAGAAGCCTAGAAGCAAGAATCCCACCAAGAATTGGCTAATCTAACACGTACACTATGAAACAACGAAGTAAGCTGGGGGTAGGGGGAAGTGGGAGCTGAAAGGTAATCAGGAGACACAAAGCACCAACACACACAATACAACCAAAAATTCAACTAATCCCTGCATGGGTAGGAGAAGATCGTGACGTAATGTCAGAGAGACGAGCCAAATCCTAGTGTAATGGGTCGATTCTTTGTCCGTTTGTCAGCGATTTAGGGGTTATTTGGCAAAATAAATCACCAAACGTCTATTTACGAATCATAAGTTTATAAAATAAAGAATGCAAATCCCAATGGAAAGGGAGACAAGGATCATTTGGTATGTTTTTTTAACATGTTTGTTAGTGAGTTAATTATTGTTATTTATGAATTGATTTTATATTTTTCTTACTAGAAGCGGTTGGCAAATGAGGAGTTCAAGAAGCTATTCGCTAGAGAAAATGAAGCAAAAAGACAACAATATTATCAGTTATTGAACTATTATGAGCTTCCTATCAGTCAACCAAAGTGGAACACCGATGCTGCCAATAGCCTACACGAATAAAGTTTCAATATCAAATTATTCGTCTAGTCCTGGAGAGTCATCTGGAAGATATTCTCAATTTCAGGGGGGAAAACCTAGTTGATGTGTTCAGTCAGAAACAAGACGAAGATTATAGACCAGTGAAAGTCAAAACTACAAGGCAGAAGAAAAAGGTTGATTTTATTGTGGATGTGTAAATCAATGTCGCCTATGAAATACATAAGCATAGACATTAAGACGAACTATGCAGACTCAGAAGAAAATAGAAATAACGAGTAGGTTTGCTGATACTGAGCAGCAGAAGTTGCAAATTAAAATGAAAGAGTTGGCTCTCAGACAACACAAGCAGATTATGGAACAATAAAGATGGGAGCAAGAAATAATGAACAAAGAATTAACTGGAATGAATGACTTTCAAAAGGAGTATTGGATGAGGCTCAAAAAGAAGATTCATATGACAAAGTTTCCTTAAATAGGGTCAGTTATATTATTTCCTTTGTTGCAGCTGCTTTATTATCAATGTAGTAGTTTTTTTATTTCCATTGTAGTAACTATTTAATTATCAATGTAATGCCTGTTTGAATTATTTGGTTAGTTCTGCCATTAGCTGTTAACTTTAATTTCATTAATGCTAGTTGTTTATCAGTAAAAGAAAATGAGATCCTCCCTTACTAAAATACTACATCATAAAGACAACACAAGTTCATACAATCATAAAGATGACACAGTTTCATACAACCATACAAAAATATAAAGTTGTTGTAACTAAGAATCGCCGTTGTGGTTCCATATATGGTTCATAAGGTCTTTATGTAGCCTATTGTGCAGTCGTGCGACCGAACGAAAGTTGATGGTCCAAATGAACGTTGAAGGTCTCTTCTGTTATACAAGTGTTGTCTCAGAATACATTCGGCGGTTACGAAGCACCTTCATATTCATAGTATCATTGTCTTTTATCCATATCTCTTTCGTCTTCAATGATCATGTTCTGTAGAGTAATGCATGCAAACATATTATGGACATTTATTCCTAGACCACAAATGACACGGATTACTGATCCTTGCAAATGCAGACTGTCGAATGCCAGAAGCTCTCTCTACATTTTTTTCTTTGTCCCTCCTGCATTGTAACAAATTTCGTTTGACATGTTTTAACAATGGTACTTCATTTCGAATAAATGTCATCACCTAGGTAATATCCATAAGTGTAAGAATTTTCTCCAAGAGTAAATATTACTAAAGGTACTTGACCTTGAGCTAGATCATTAAAAAAATACGATCTTTCAATAACATTTATGTCGTTATTAGAACTGGGATTTCCAAGAAAGCATGTCAAATCCAGAAGTCGTACGATGCTATGACATATAAAATGATGGTCGGTCGTTTTTCCTAGCTATTGTAAGAACCTTGATATGCCTTAGGAAAATTCTTCCATTCTCAATGCATACCATTAACACCAAAAATTGGCACAACACCCAAAGAAAGGGTTGTGTGGAAAATAAATGAAGATGGATAAATATGAAACTGAAAATAGAGAAAATCACGCACACGTTTATAGTGGTTCGGCGTTAAAGAGCCTACGTCCACTTTATAATCTCTTATATATTCTTCAAACTATCAAACGGATTAGTTACAATGAGAGTACAACAAGAGATTAACAAAGTTTTGAAAGCTATGGTTCACAAACTTCCAAAAGTCCTCTCTTCTGAGTCCAAAAGGGGTATTTATAGGTGATACAGTGCTTGGCTGGCCAGGACACACATTGTATGATCCAAAATAATATTTAAGCCTGAAGAAGTGTTCTCCTCCTAGGGAATTGGAACTCCTTGAATTACTGATGATATGTGGAAATCGATTCGATCCATTCAGATGGCTTGGAACGGGTAAGGCTGGGTATGTGCTACTCTTCAGGAAGACATTGGGTTCGTAACTAGATGGAACCGGGTTCGGTTGGTTTGATTACAACGGGCTTCGATTGGACTGCATCCGACGTCCGTGACAACCTTAAGTGATGGGACACATCGACCGACCAACTTCTTGACTTCGGCTATCTACTTCGGGCATCCAAGGCACGGGCTCATGGCATTGTCGAGCCTTGATGGGCTAGCCAAAAGGTCCATCAACACTTTGCCCCACAAAGTATGTTGCGTTGGAGACGGAGCATACTTTGTAAACATAGGTTATAAACAACTTTTTCCATATCAATCAAGAAATCCTTCATAGGTCGGTTTGAGCTATCCGTTTATGAGCTTCGTAAATCGAGAGTGGTCTATTAGACATCTTGGAAACATAAACTGGCTCAGGTAATAATGATGCCTCACTCTTAAATGTCTTTTCGGCTAACCTTGGCTCGATGATGGCTTGACACGTCAGCCGAATCTGATCCGATGGTCATGTCAATCGAATGCGAATAGTCACCCCATTGTATTATAAAAGGAAAACTCTTTTTACCTTTTTCTTTTTACCTTTCCTACCATAAAGACTGATTTACTATTCTAGAGGAGGAAGAAGAAGATCACCTTCATCTTCAACCAAGATCATCTCTTTCAGGTAAGAATCAATTCTTCATCTTTTTCCAAACACATTGACATAATCCTCGTGTACAATCTATTTTTTCTCCACCTTCTTGTCGTAATTTGGGATTCACGTAATACATAATTGGGATCATCAGCGTCGGATCGTCGGCGTCCGCGACGATGCGACTGTTTTTAGTGGTTATGATACCATTGCAATAAAACCCGATGGTGTTGGAGTTGCTAGTCAGAAATGGCATTGATGTGGAGAAGTTGCTCGCCTTTTCAAAGTTTCTTATGTATCAGGGTGTTGTTAAACCCTTGGACACGCGATAGTGTTTGAGAGGGCAATGATGAAGATAGCGATCTTTGTACAGTCTGGCATATGAAAACAAAAATGATTTTGTGGTTTGTCGTTTATTGAAAAGTGGTACTAATCGCTTTTGAATCAATCTCCAATTTTATCTCGATAGCATCTTTAATCGGCAATGGTCAAGGTACGAGGCATTCATAAGTATGGGCCGGGTAAAGAATTGCCCATCTTTATCCAACTAGCTCTGAGTCGGATTCTGATAACAACTCCCTAGATCGATCGACGAATTCAGTGCCTCCTCCTGAAGTTATGGTCGAGTCAAGTGAAGCGGCTTATGTACCGATAGCACCCGACATGCTTCCAGGTGCAGAGAATTTGAGAACCCCCTGGATGCCAAAGGCTCCAAAAAAACTGTCAAAAGGCTACGAAACCTGACCGCTAAGCATAATATTCCTTCTGTAGACATCCTTCTTCCTGAAGAAATTAATCGACCTCACACTCCCTTGGATGGCTACATCGTGATATCTCTTCCCATGTGCAATGTTGGACCTATCCCCCCTTTTCCTCCATTTATCGTCAACTTCTTATTGCAGATGAATCTGGCCCCAATGAAGTTCCATCCAATTGCGTATGGCAACTTATTATCTCTCTATTACTTGTACATGAGGTACTTGGGTCACCCTCTAAACTTTGATGAATTAACCTTCTTTTCCAACTTCAAGCACAACGAGAAGCAATCCCCTTCCCTTCTTTACTTTGAGGCTGCCCGAGGTTGGAAGACTATTTAAAAGATCCTGAGCAAGGTGGGTGACCCAAAGCGGGAATGGTTTTACATCAAAGAGCATCCGGGATGTGCTCGATATTGGCTCTAATGTTGTAAGTTTCTTTGTCGCCCGATATATCCATAATAGATTTCTTTATATCGACCACTTCTTTTACTGGAGGTGAGCCAATAAGGCCCGATGAGAAGGAGTTTGAAGAGCGCAGCAGAAAGCTGGCTAAGTTGAAGTCTAGGCGGCAGAATTTTTGGAAATGTCTTTCCGACGATCTTCTACATCAGTACGCTCTACTTGACATGGGCAGAACAATCGGGCCTCACAAAGAGGGGTCTGGAACGACAACACCGAGCCGGGGAGATATGCTTCCACAAAAGAAAATCAAGCGATACACATGCGACCCATTTGGTCAGGGAATCTTTCGTACATCCTCTTCCTGGGGAAAAAAAAAGAAATTCTGTCCCTTGAAGAAAAAGCTTACTTCAAAAGACGAACTCAAGAGGATAAGCGTCAAAAAAGGCAGAAAGGTTCTACTATGGAAACTCCCAAGAAAGTGCAAAAGGAGTTATCGAAGGAAAACTTTGCCGAACATCGCTCGAGAAAATCTGAGTTTGAGAAAGATTCTTCTTCGGTTCATGGATCGCAGGAAGAACAGGCCACGTCCCCTATCCACGACCTAAAGAAGCCGTAGATGCCTGAGACCATCCTTTCTCCACAAAGCTTAGATCCGAACCAATTCTTCGCTAACCTGTAACGGCCCGCAAATCCGTACCCTTTGAGTTGACTAATAACACCACACGTCTAACCCAAATTGCACAGAAATACGAATCATTATTAGAAAGAAGTTAGAGGATGAGAAATAGAAAGAAAGAATAGTTAGAATAAAAGAAAAAACAAAGAACACAAATCTCATAGCAGAAAGAATAAAATATATTAAATATCATAACGTTTGAAACACAAATCAGTAACTGTATATACATACCATTATCAGAGCACAACAGTTATTCCTGGAACGGTTATAAACACCTGTTTCCAGATACAACATAGTACACAGCGGAAATATGATAGTCTATAGCTAACTGGTGAAGCCTCCTGCTTCCAGCTCTTCTAAGTGAATCTGAAAAATCCCGACTACTTGACTGCTCATACAAATTTGGGCACCCAAGAGTTAAGGGAAAACAAACAAAATGAACTCTGGGTCAGTCATGGGGCTGGTGTGAGTAAACTCCAATCATTTGATTAACTTTCAAAAAATCCTTTTGAAAGAAATGATAATCGTAAGACCAATCCACACATAAACACAGATGGTTTTACCTTACGATAACCCTAAATATTTTTGATATCAAATCCAGTGATATTATAATAATGTCTACATCAAATAAATAGAATCTAGCGGAACGCTTGCATCTCACGCTCCATATATAATATAAAACCAAAAACCGCAGGGCGCTTATTGGAGATTGGATTTCCAATAGTACAAGGTATGGCACCACCTGCCGATAGTGTATCTCTAGAGGGGAATACACTGGGTTCGACAAGAACATCTTGCAACCCGGTCCACACATGACCGACCACTCATTTCGCTTGAGTGTATCGAATGTATATCTCCAATGGTTGGGATCAGCAACCGTTTCCCAAAAAGGGACGGCATTGATAGATTAAAGAAGCAAATGGAATTTCTCTAGATAGGTGATTATACACCCTAATGGGAGCGACCCACATAGCCATGTTGCCTACCCGATTTTTGTCATTTCCCGGTTGTTGAGGCCTGAGGCTACGATTACTTTCCATACATTGATAGCACAATCACATTGAATGCCACATTGTCAAATCCGTTAATCACTAATTGATTTGCACAAATATATTATGGATATTATACTAAGAGAATACATTCTCCGCCACCATATATATTTATACAGACCAACATATGCGATCACTGGAAATACTCTGTCAGACACTCGTCCATACACGTTCGTTCTGGGACTGAACGAAACCGAAGGTACCATTTCTATTAATAGAAAAAGTCCTTGCATTTTACTCCGTCTTCGATTATCTTCATATAATCTGATTCGCAACGCTACTACCAATACGGAGTGGTTCTCGGATAATAATCCAACCAGTCTCTCCATATTGACAACGATGTTGGCAAATACTTCTATAGTCGGTTATTTAACTATCGAAGAAAAATAAACAAACATTCAAAGCGTCAAACAAATCACTGGGCCTTTTAATTAATGTTTCATTAATTAAATCACTTCTCCCTTTCTTAATCAATATTTGTTAACTAAATACTTTCAATAATCATCTTGGCCTCTTACGCTATTTGGAAAACATTGTCATATATCACCTTCTTTTATTTTCTATACTTAGAAAATAACTCCTATTTATAATTGGTAAATATTCCAATTACTTATCTCTTTCCCGAACTCGGTTATTTTTATACTTAGGAAATATTTATGATATATTTCCAAAATTCCACTTACTTGGTTAAAACGAATGTTGTGTAAAACATCGTTACAACAACCCAAAATACTGCATCCAACTAACTCTTTTTCAAACATTACTCTTCGAGACTAGATCCTGCTATTTATTGGTTAAAAATGAAATCAAATAAGTTGGGGTATAACTACCTCTCAAACCTTGACTGAAAACATCCTTAACTTCAAAACGGACAAGACCACTTACCTCGAATAATCAACATCATAAAACCAATTATTCATTTCTAAACCCGTATACATTTCTCTTTCTAATTTTATCAGATTTAATTATAGATTTCCCTTTTGTTTATAACATTCTATTTTAATTTCATTTCCTTATCGAATTCTATATATATCGATTCATAATTATCAAATCTTCTTAAAATATTCTAACTCCTTAAATTTCCTGATAATTTTGCTACAACCTCCTTTGTACCGGTCAATAGTTCAAACCTCAACTAGCCTCTCTAGGCCCTTTCCATTCAAAAAGAAAATCAAAAAGCCAAGTGGCTTGCCGATTCGGCACATAAAACCTCATATGGAATTTAAACATGTACCTTATTGTCGGGCACTAAATTTATAAACTTCATTCTCTTCATTCCATACCTGTCTAACACATGTTCATCTGTTTCAATTCAATTCAAGTCAATCCAATCGTTTGAATTCAGTTTCGCCCATTTATTCTTTAATTAGCTTCTTAGTCTATTTCACTTGTTATTTGAACATATCATGTTCATATGTATTTTAGTTTGCTTATAAATCAATTGAATCCCATTTTCATTTCAGGTTTCATATTCGATTTCGAATATGAAATTCACACGTCTCATTTACTTATCAAAAGAAATATCTCGATCTAAAATTCGATTAACAAATTATTCTTCCACTTAGTTAATTCTATTCAAAAATAAATAACTGATTTTGTTTCAAAAATCAATCCATTTACTCCACTCGAGTTCATATTTATTTTATAACCCAAGTCCAGTTTTTTCAAATGGAAATTCGGATTTTATTAGATTAAAAATCCTTATATTTATTTATATAAACTATTATGGTTTTTAAACGATTTTGGCGCTGCTTTTCTGAAAATTTGATTTTGACATAACTCAAAATATATCAGACGAAATCCAGATTTTTCTCTTGCGTTAGAAAACTATTATTCCAATGGTCCTGACGATTCTTGTTTCAAAGAATTTTGACTTAATTTGAGTTCTATATACTTAATTGAAGTTCGAACCGCCAATTTACGAACTACCACGCTGCGGCGAGTTCGTTTTAATTATATTTATATATATAAACGTTTAAACTTCATTTATATATAAATTCCAACTCTATTCTAATATATTTTAATATATATTAAACTAATTTTCCCAATTCAGCTTAATATTTCCAATTATCTATAATTGTCGATTTTCCCTTACTCGATAATATATTTATTTATACTTCGATTTTCTATATTTAATTCCAATTCCATTTATAAATAAACTATTTATAAAATTCGATATAATCGAATTTCAATCATAAAACCGTTGGATTTTTCTCAATTCAGCTTATATTCCGAATTCTGAAATATAATTAATCGTTTTGTTTCAAAACACTTCCCAATTTACTTTTAAATTCCTATTTGAATTTAAATGGTTTAAATTATCCAAATGATAATTTGTTTCACCAAATTTATAACACTATTTATAAATTCAAGTTCCTCGTCTCATATATTTAAACAAATTCCCTTTTCCAATTCTATTTGAACTCCATCCCTTTGATATTCCAAATTACGAAATAAAAACCGTTGTTCCCTTTCGAATGATTTCAAATTCTATTTTTAAATTCATATTTGAATTTAAATATTCAAATTATCTCTTGATAATTAATTTACTGTATTTATAAACACCGTTTTATAAATTTCCTTGTTTTATATTCAAACAAGTTTATTTCGAAATCTATTTATAACCAAAATCATATTTTGGGAACTTCTATTTATAATAACTTATATATATAACACCCAATTTATTTTCATATTCAATTTAACTTCTATTTAAATAAATTCGAATTAATCGAATTCAAATCAAAAATCCATATGGATTTATTTTAGTTTAATTTATATTCTGAACATCATAATAAATTCCATCGTTTATTTCTTTAAAACAATTTCCCCATTTCTATTTTCGAATTCACATTTGAATTTAAATAATTATCAAATGATAATTTTTCCCACTACATTTATAAATCCCGTATATAAATTCAATTCAATTCCATTATTATCCAATGAAAATCATTCCATTTCATTTATAAACACCGTTTATAAATTTACTTAAATTTCTTATGTTATTTAATTTATAAATATCATTTATAAATTGAATACTTGTTTTATTTATTCATAACAAGTTAATATCTCTTAGCTCGTTCGAAATTCAAATACTATTTTAATTAAATAGATTTTTCCTTTTTAAATCTCAATGTATCCTTTTCACGATATATTTATAAATCAACTATTAGGGTCCAGTGATATTTAAACAATCCAACCACCCAATTTCTAATCATAGGTTTTCAAAGACATCATATATGACAATATATATGAAACAAACAAACAATAATGTTTTTGAGGAATCCAGTTGGATCCCTCCAACCTGTTTTGCTGGATCCACAGACGTTAGTCAACATAAATAATACCCATCCTGCTTCGAGGCAGGATATTGCGGTATAGAAGGTCATCCATTATCATAGCGTGGGGCGTATAGGGTCATCCGCTAATGATACTGCGGGCATCCGCTAATGGTACTGCGGGAATCCAACCACCAATATATATATATATATGTATATATAATAACCACAACAACCAATCCTAAATAACTAATATATATTTAATAATAGCCACAGTAATATTTTAATGCAACCAAACAACCATCAAACAATTATTTTAATGAATAAAATAATTCGAAATAAAAATGAGTGAGATTTACTCACATTGATTTTTATTTGTAGATCCGATGCACTTTTAATTTATATCGAATAACATTCGATTCAAGTTGAAATTCCATAGTTGATTCGAATTGGCTCCAAAGATTTCAAAACGAATTCCATTGTGAAGCTTAAGTCCATACGAGCTTTAGCGAACTGATAGTATTCGAATTTGATTCCATTTGAATTCAAGGTTTATTTTATCATTTCTAATCAAATTTTGGATATAATTAAAGATTTAATTTAGGAAAATTACCTAAAAATTCATTCTGGCCTTACAGTAAAAATCCAATTCCACCGCTTGACCAAACCAAAGCCTGTGACTTTCCGTATCACTGCCAACTTGCATGTCATTGAACTGTTGCACTCTCGCTCGTTAACCAGATAATTACATTGAACTCCCCTTCCATCTCTTCAAATTGACAATCGCCTATTCCAACAAATCCCCTTTGAAGTTGCGAACTACTTCTCTGCCTGGTACAGTAAATCCGAAACAACTATGCTCTTCACCAAAGTTGTCGCTCGTTGCTTCCACTCGCCACGAGTTTGAAACTGACCTCGTAATAGCCTCGCTCCCTCGCCATCGATCCAAGAACCAAACCCTACTTCTTGAACGCAATACCCTAACTTGCGATGTCGATACTTCTCAGTTCGATCTCTTCCCAAGTCACGATGGCAAGCATGATGCATCTTGCCTTGGATACGAATTGAATAATCGCATTCGATTATGCCTCTTTTATTTTGAACGATTTCGAATTCGCTAGTGGAGCGCGACCATTTTCCCTCTTCGATTTCTGAAGGTTACATTGTGACTTAGTGAAGAAAAGCTGAGGATTTAGGGAGGAGCGATCTCTCTTTTTATTTAATTTAGAACATCCGGTTTCGATTTTGGCCTTCAAAAAGGCAGTGGCCATTTTATCCTACTGAAGTTCGATTCTGGTTGTTGAGGAATGAAGAAGAAAGGCTAGGTTATTTCTGAATCAGAAGGAAGAAGAACACAATTCTGTTTGAAATTATATGGAGCGACATTTAGCTTTTCTTTAGGAATGAAAATGAAAAGGGGAAAATCATTCTTTGTTAAAAGTGAATTGAGGAAGGAGGCATCACGTTTTTACACAGATGAAGACTTAGTCATTAAGAAAAATGAAATGCGTATAGTACATTAAATTAAATACGATGTGATATAAAAAGACTTTGTTTCTTTTTAAATAGATACTGATTTGATTTTCGATTTTATCTCGTATTTAATACGATTCGATATAAAGCTATTTTTATTCTTTTTAGATGGATATCGATTTGATTTCGAACCTATCCACAATCAAATATCTCGGGGTCCAGTAATTTAAATCACGAACCGCTATTCTAGCGTACTGATCGACATTTCAATATAATAACCCTATTCTGAACTCAACAGTAAATATTCTGAAATTTAATTTCAACATATATACCATATTTAATTAATATAATATAATTTAAATTCGAAAACCACAAATTCTTTGATAATAAATTATTATTTATTATCGTATATATCAAATAAAATTCCTACTTATCATCTGAATCATTTTGATTCAGTTTTTAACTTCGATTTCAGTTATATTTCGAATTACAATAATTTGATATATTGAAATTAAATTATATTCGATTATCAAATCGATAACTAAATATAAAAATTAATTTATATTATCAACTAAATATTTAAAACAAATATTAAATATTTAAATTTAATCGATCAAAAACTGGGTCGTTACATAACCAGTCCGAGGGGATGTCCTTTCTGGTTGAACCATAGGGTGCCGAAGGTATGAGTCTAACTTCAGTACAAGGTCAACCTCAACCACACAACATTTGCACTACACGTCACAGTACCATTTTCCCTTGTGTAAATTGAATGTTGACTACCTGCATTATGATTTCTTGTCTTTTCTCAGAGGAAATAGACAACGAGTTTTATGGCAATCTTTTTGCTTCCATCTCGATAGAGGTCAGGCCAGTCGAGCCATCCTTGCGACAAGTTAAGCAGGGAAACGAGGATGGTGATGACAACAACAAGAAGGGAAAGAAAGACAAAGAAAAAGAGAAAGAAGTGAAGAAACGAGAGAAAGACGAGAAGAGGAAAATAAATTTGTGAAAGCACAAGCGGGCATTGGAGGAAAAAGAAAAGCACGGGAGCAAGTCCAAAAAGAAGAGAGAGCATAAGTCCCCCAAGCTTCGAATTTCCCCCACCCTCACGATAAGCCCCTGAAGGGCGGTGATAAAGCCGAACATTCTCGGGCCGTCCTAAGTCGTGTCAGACTCCCGATCGGCCCTTCCTCCACCGATCAAGTTAAAGAGCTAGAGCGAGATTTTCCTGATCTCATTTTTACTGGAATTGAACCTTCCCCTGAGTTGCAACCGCTCTCACATTGCTCCTGCCATCGAATTTGAAACAATCTTGACCATGCTCTTTCCCAGTACGATGCGATGTATGAGTACAGCATGCAAGTAAGCAGGGTATTGAAGGACAAGCTGACCGAGATTGTTGGTCTGAAAAGGGATATAGATTGTGACAAGAGAACCTTTGGGCTCCTCGAGAAGAAAATTACCGACCATGAGTTGAAGATGGTGGCCATCAAAGAAAAATATGAAAAGGCTGCCGAGGATCTGAATGTTCGTTTCCAGCTGAAGGGCCAGGAGTGTGATCCTTTGAAGGGCAAAGTCAAAATTCTAAAGGATGAAAAAGGTCGGCTGGACCTAGTGGTTCAAAAGCTCAAGGCTCTTCTTAATTCATCTTAGTTAGCCAAAAAACTGGTCGTGGAGAATGCTGCGGTGGCGATCGAGTCAAGTAACAACTTGAAGCTTCAACACGATATTGACGTTCAAATCATCAAAGCTGAGCACTCTCGGGAGATCTCCAAAATAAATAAGGCATGCGGTCATCAAGCTCTTACAATCTTTGTAAGGGTCATGCATTACAGGAACTTATTTTGGTTACCGAGATACCCCACGGTGCTGACCGACACCTGGAAAATCATCTTGAAAGAAGAGAGAGATGCAGCAAAAGGCAATCGGTGGATGAAGAAGCTTTGATGACCCAATTTATGAATGATGATGAGCGAGCAGTGTTGGCTGAGAGAAGGAGCCAATAAAAATGGGCAGCAGAGGCTTAACGCCGCAAAGGGAAGGGGAAGTCGGTCCCCGAAAGAGAAGTTGGCAGCAGCCGGACTAAGGCATCCCTTTCTTTCCCTCCCGCTAACGTGGAGATAGGTTCTACTTCTGTCCCTCCCTCCGGGCCAACTAGGGTCGTGGGGGAGCAGCTGACTAAATCCATAGTTGGAGGTAAGCTGAGGCAGTAACTGTTGCTGTGGAGGAGGATAACGCCAAGGGGATAGTTGAAGTCCAGGAGGAAAAAAGAGATGAGAGATAATCATCAGAATGTGATGACGTCGAGATAACAAGAGTGAGAAGGAGAGAGGATCATCCTTCCATGGCCGAGATTAAGGCTAAAAGCGAGAAAAATATTTCGTCCAAGAAGCCCAAGCCATCCGAAGAACCTTTGAACATTCAGCCCATCCAAGCCATCCCCTCGACCATCTTTTCTTTAGTTAATGTTCCTTTCTTTGAGGATTCACTCGTCCCACAATAACAAGACTCAGTATTAGTCCCCCATTCTTTTGGTAGCACGCTTGGGGGATCGGGGAGCGGGATGACCACCGAAGAAGTAGTGGAAATGGATAAACCGATGGAGTTGGCAGACGCAATCGAGCGTAGCGATGTACCACCTCCGTTTTAAATTTCTCTTGTTGTAATTTTATTTTTAGGCCCACTGAAAGTATCATGCAAGTGCGGCCTTCACATTTTTGCCATAGTCGCACTCTGTAATTTTGTGGACGATGTTTTAATTGTACCTGTCATGCAGCAACATTTTGTAACCATGCTATGTTAATGTAAATAAAAATCTACTTGCCTTTAAATAATTGTGTTAATAACAGGCTGAATATGCAAAAAAATGGGGATGCTGCCCAGGTTCCCTATCTTATTCCAATTTTTGGGTGTGACCCAGACATAACCCTTTGTCTGGGTTATCCATAAAATCTCTTGCCCACGGTGTTGGGGGCCAGACGTCTCTAAGTAGGAGCGATATCTTTTATACTCTCCCTCAAGTCATTGAGGATTAGAGTTCCATGGATCAAGTGGTCTCTAGTCGGGTGCACCTTTAACAATCGCCAATGGATTTATACTCCTCATTTGGTCCTGAGGGTCGGAGTTATTTTAAAAGATAGTCATACTATGTAAATTTGAGACCATCTCACTTTCAGTTCCAAAAGGAGGTCTGAGAGCGTGACTATCCGCATTAGATTCAAAGTCACCCGACCCGGCTTGTTTCTTATTCCCTAAACAAATCAATTCATAGAAATGTGGCTAGGTTAAGAGATCATAGAATAAGCATCATATTGGAGATATGTCGGTCGGGTCATAACATAGTGTCATAGTCGTTATAACAGAGCATGAAAGGAGCTTTTATTTATAAACAACTACGGGTGATTGGAAATACCTTATTACAATAATTAAATAAAATAACTGAAAAATTGAAAATTCTAAGAAAAATAATGTCTCAAATGCTCAGCATTCCATGCTCTTTGATACAGCTTGCCATCAACTGTTGACAGCATGAAGCTTCCGTTGTCAAGCTTTTGTTGAATGACATATGGCCCTTCCCATTTGAGGCCCATATAGACAGAAGTTGGAAAGACCCATTTCAAAACAATGTCGCAAATATTGAAGGTCTTTGCCCGGACCTTTTCGTTATATTATCGTGCAACCCTTCGCCTATGGGCTTCGGCACGAAGATTTTCCTCTTCTCTTTTCTCGTCAATCATGTCTAATGATGTCAAGAGAAGTGCTTTATTAGACAATGCATCATAATAAGTCGTCTGAGGAGAAGGAACCTTGAGTTCTATCGGAAGAACGACTACTAAGCCATAAGACATGGAAAAAGGAGTGTGACCAGTAGCTGTCTTATGAGTAGTACGATAGGCCCAAAGAGCTAGAGGCAATTCGTCGACCTATTTACCCTTAGCTCGCTCTAATCGTTTCTTCAAAATGGTTTAGATAATTTTGTTGATAGCCTCAACTTGTCCATTGGATTGTGGATGCGCGACCGAGTTATACTTCTTTTCAATATGATATCGCTCGCAAAAGTTTCTAAATTCCGAGCTATCAAATTGAGTCCCATTGTCAGTGACAATCGTCTAGGGAATGCCATAGCGACATATAATATTCCTCATAATGAAGTTGATGACACGCTTTGTAGTAATTGCGATTAGTTGCTCGGCCTTTGCCCACTTTGTGAAGTAATCCACAGCTATGATCGCATATCTGGTACCCCCTTTTGAGATTGGAAAGGTCCCTATCATGTCAATTCCCTAAACAACGAATGGCCAAGGACTAGTCATCCAAATAAGCTTCGTGGGCGGAGCTTGGGGTATTTGGGCGAACCTCTGGCACTTATCACATCGTCTAAAATAGTTTGTTGCATCTTTACTGATAATCAGCCAGAAATACCCATATCTTAATATCTTCCTTACCAACGTCTGTCCTCCTATATGTGCGCCGCATGCCCCCTCGTGAACTTCTTTAAGTATTCTCTTAATGTCATCATTAGCCACACTCGAAGCATTGGGACTGAGAAACCTCTTCGATAGAGTTGATCTTATTGAATAACATATTTGGAGTCTTGACGCATAAGGGATCGCTTCTCATTCTTTTTCTTAGGAAGAGTCCCATGCAGCAGGTAATTTTTGATGGGGGTCATCCAAAGATTTTCTACTAGGCTCTATCACCAACTGATCAACCTCCATTTGATATACACTCAGATATTTAAGGTTTCAATAAGGACTAATTCAATTTCACTCGGGTCATCCGAGCTAGCTAATTTTGCTAGATGGTCAGCTTTCTGATTCTCTTCCCTGGGGGCATAGGTGATGCAATACAGACTGAAGCCCTTAAACAACTCTTCATCCTTTTTAAGATACAGGGCAAGTTGAGCCCCTAGTCTAAAATTCCTTTTTAACCTGAAATACTATTAACTGTGAATCATAAAAAATGTTAAGTGAATTTATCTTTACATCCTTCGCAAGTTTGAGCCCGACAATCAGGGCTTCGTATTCAGAATCATTATTAGTAGCTATGAAGTTTAATCTTAAGGCATAATAAATCGACCGTCCCTCGGGGGATAACAACACTACCCCAGCGCTGGAACATCGATCGTTGCGGGCTCCATCCGTGTACAACTTCCAGATGTCGGATCTCAAATCTACTTCTGGGAGCTAAGTACCTTCCTCTACATTGTCATCCTTCGAGATGGTAATCCGACTATAAAGTCGGCTAATGCTTGTCCTCGAATGGACTTTCTTGGAACAAAATCTAAGTCGAACTGGCTCAGTTCAATGTTCCAGTTAAGCAGTCTCTCACTGGCTTCTGGTCGTTGCAGGACCTATCATAGGGGTTGATCCGTGAATAATTTAGTAGACTGAGCCTAAAAGTAATGACAAAGCTTTCGAGAAGCAATCAACAAACTAAAGCCAAGTTTTCAGTTTTCGGATAGTTGCACTCAACCTCGGTTAGTTTCTTAGTGACATAGTAAACTGGACGTTGTACCCGTTCCTCTTCCCGAATTAGGACCGAGATAATAACATGCATAGATACAGCCAGATATATGAGCAGTTCTTTATGGTCGATAGGTTTGGATAGAATGGGAGGTTTCTCTAAATGATCAAGTAAATTTTGAAAGGCTTCAACACAGTCGGGCGTCCAAGAAAAGTTCCTTTTCCCCCTCTTAATCAATTCAAAGAAAGGAAGACACTTGTCGGTGGCTTTAGATATAAACCAACCCATGGTCGCGACTTTTCCTGCCAAAGGTTGCACGTCCTTAATCCTTCTCGGCTCTTTGATATTCTTAATAGCCGAGATCTAGTCCGGATTAATTTCAATGCCTCGAGAGCTAACTATAAATCCCAGGAACTTTACTGGTGCTACCCCGAAAGAGCATTTTAGGAGGTTAAGCTTCGTCCTATACTTCCACAGGATGTCGAACTTCTCTACCAAATCCTTTACATGGTCGATAGATCATCTTGACTTCACCAACATATCATCAACGTAAACTTCCATTGTCTTTTCGATTTGATCGTGAAACATGCGATTAACCAATCGTTGATATGTTGCCCCCACATTTTTCAGTCAAGAGGGAATAACTACGTAATAATACAATCCAAGGTCGATGATGAAGCCGGTATGTTCCTGGTAAGGGACGTGCGTAGCGATCTGGTTATATCCCAAGTATGCATCCATGAACGATAGAAGTTCGTTACTAGTGGTCGAGTCAACCAACTGATCGATCCTAGGCAATGGGAAGCTGTCTTTGGGGAAAGCATTATTTAAGTCAAAAAAATCAATACACGTTCTCCATTTTCCATTAGCTTTCTTTACCAGCACAGGATTCGCTATCCACTCGGGATATTTTGCGTCTTGGATGAAGCCATTGGATTGGAGTTTTTCAATTTCTTCTTTCAAAGCGGCGTACCTCTCCGGTCCTAACATCCGCCTTTTCTGTTTTATGGGAGTATATTTAGGGTCGATGCCGAGTGCATGAGTCATAATGGAAGACAAGATCCCACACATGTCAGCATGGGTCCATGCAAATACATCTAGATTAGCACAAAGAAACTTGGCCAGATCCCTCGTCCGGAGGGGATCAAGATGGGATCCGATCTTCATGACCCTCGTAGGGTCATTGTCATCGACCGATATTTTGACCGTAGTTTCATTTGGCGCAGCCTTCCTTCATCCTGGCTCTTCATCCTCCCTTGGGTCGATGTCCTTGAATCGAAAGGGGGCTAGCCCGGATCGGGATGCCTTCTGTAATTGCTACGCTTCTTCCTCCTCCATAGGTGGAGGAGCGTCTTTCGGTCCTTTGCAGCTGTTGTTCTGCAGATCTTTCCACTCTAACCAAATAGCAAGCTCGCCTTGTCACTTAGCCCCCACGTACTGTTCTAATCCCTCAGTCGGTCGGGAACTTTAACAATAGGCACCAGGGAGCGATATAGGCTCTAAACTCCACTAAAGCTGGCCGCCCTAGAAACACATTGTACTAGGAGTTTATGTTCATCACAACAAATGGTAGAAGTTGCACTCTCCTATGTTCTCTGTCTACCAACTCCGCAGATAGCTTGATTAATCTAATAGGCTCGGTGGAGGATCCATTGAAACCGCGTATCTATCTGGTGCACGGCTCCAAGTCTTTCAGCTCCAACATCTGATCATAATCCTGCTTGAACAATATGTTGACCGAATTTCCATTGTCGATTAAAACCTTTCGCACTGTTTTCGGGCTTATGATTGCTGTTATTACTAATGGGTCGACAATAGGAGCTTCTATGCCGATCGCTTCCCTTTCTCGAAAGATAACATCTTATGCCTCAGTTTTCCTTCGATTCATGGGGGTTATAGCTTCAGGGATACTGATCTCCGCAACATCAAGGTGCTTCGCAGAATTTACATATTGCTCCATAGTTCGGATGCTAAACCCAGCAGGTTGCGGTCCTCCAACTATGTCGTTGATGACTATCCCTTTCCTATTTTCTTGGGCGGCGGCTTGGGTCCCTGCTTGGATTTTCGTAAGCATCGAGCTTCCTTGCCCCTTATCTCCTGGGGTCATCTTGTATTCATCTAGCTTTCCTTCCCGGATTAGTTTATCTACTATGTCTCGCAAGTATCGACACTCATTCTTTGAGTGTCCATTAATTTCATGAAATAAACAAAACTTCCCTGTCGCTTTCTCCTTCTCCATTGCCTCGTTCAATGGTGGCTTCTTGTACTGGACAGTGCTACAGGTATCGAGGTAGATATTTTCTAGCATGTCGTTCAAAGTTGTGTACGCTTCAAAAACTTGGAACTAGAGTCGCTTTCTGGAATTCCCTCTTTGTTCAGGGTTACCATTAGCTTTCTTCGACCCATCGTTGTTTCGCTTGCCACAATTCCCTACGTTTGCTTCTACTTTACCCGAGTTATCTCCAGATTGTTTGACTGCAACGTTACTTTGGATCAGCTTGGTAGATATATCCTTTGGCCCATCCTCTTCATCAAGCTGCGGTCTTCTTGCCTCAGCCGGATGTGGGGCTTTTCATAGAATGTTTCGAACGATGTGGGAGGCTTCTCAATTAAATACTTTCCAAACTCCATTCGCTTATCAATTCCATCGACCATGGCTATCAGGACGGTCTCATGGCTAGGGTTACTTACTTTGGTGGCCGCCTGGTTGAATTGGTTGAGATAATTTCTTAGGGACTCGCCTCTTCCCTGGTTGACCGTCGAGAGAGATATTGTAACACCCCGGATTTTTGAATAATCAAATTAACTTAATTCAAGAATAATTAATCTCAGATGTGAGAATTAAGGGAAATGGGTTGCACCATTGTGTTCATCTCGGAATTCTGGTTGAGATAGAGCCCGAGTTTGCGAAAAACGGATATCAGATGAAGGAGATATGGACGAACGAAGTTAGGCGGAAAAACCAGAAGAAGAAGATAGAAAAAAAATATTGCACTAGCGCACTTGGGAAGTGCGCCAGTACAAATTTGCAATGGCTCACCTGCCAAGTGCGCCCAGGCCAAGCAGCAGGCCTGCACAGCTTTCTGGTTCAGTTTGATCCAAGTTGTGATTCATTGGTGAGTCCTTTCTGACTCCTTGCTTAGTCATTAGGGCTGAGGTGTCACCCTATCTCGACTGAATGGTTTTGATTAACCCTAAGATCATCTGACGACTATAATTAAATTAAAATTCTATGTAAACATGGGTAGACTCAAACACTAAATAAAAATAAAAACTGAAACTATGGCCGTCATGCTGTCATCTTGTAACCTAGAGTAGCCGCCACCAACTAGAGGGGAATCAAAGCTAATCAGTTCAGTTCTATTCAACATTAATCTAAACAACAACGAATCTACTACAAAGGCGAGCTTAATCAATTTCAGAACTCAGATTTCAAAACGCAAGACCTTCTTTTTATGAGTTCGATTTCTTTAATAAGATACTTAACAATTTAATTGGGCTGAGTTATGATTTGGATTATATGGTTATGTTGTGAATCATTGACAGTATGTTATTATCTATGTTGTAAATTTTATGATGTTATCATCCATGTTGTAAATTCTATGATGTTATTATCTATGTTGTAAATATATAATGTTATCATCTATGTTGTAGATCTATGATTGGCTTATGTATAATCAATTCATAGTGATGTTTCATATGTTAGTTTGGTTATGTTGTTAGAACTGATTCATATGTTAAATCATATGTATTTATGCAAGTTTAGATGTTAATTTAGATATGAATCATATGCAAGTTAGTGAGAATCATATACAATCTTACATGTTTCATAACATCTATTTTATATGTAAATTGGATCTAAAGTTAGGCTATGACATGTGTGAGTTTAGATGCAAGTTTACACTACAGTTTATGTTGCATAAATCACATATGCAAGTATATATTGGAGTG
Source organism: Allium sativum (assembly GCA_030737875.1). Classification (NCBI taxonomy): domain Eukaryota; kingdom Viridiplantae; phylum Streptophyta; class Magnoliopsida; order Asparagales; family Amaryllidaceae; genus Allium; species Allium sativum. Next base: position 732,596,087 of record CM060915.1, on the reverse strand, counting down.
TGAATCATGTAATGTAAGATTGTAACTATTGTCTATGCAAGTTTACACCTTATGATTAGATCCATGACACCCATTGTCTATGCAAGTTTAGATGAAACACCTTGTTCACACATGCAAGTTCACCCCTTATGTTTAGATCTATATGCCAATTTATGTTATGACTTTTTGTTCATAAGTTAGATCTAATTTATATTCTATGCATGTTGTGATGTTTTCTCTTATTTCCATAAGTTAGACTATCCAAGTCTAACGTATATTTTACGTTAAACGAACGAACGTACAACGTGGGGCAATGGGATAATATTAAAAGATTTAATATTGGGAATTGACTTAAATGCCTTAAATGTGATGTTAATTGGTATAATTTTATATACTATAAATAGATGGACATAATTGAGTCAATTATGGACATATTTAAATTTGTAATTGATTGACAATTCGAATTAGGAAATTAATTCAAATTAGGGGTAATTAATTTTGTGTAATTAATCGCCCAAGACACGAGGTTAGATTCTTTGTGGTGTAAGACTGCCCAGACCCGCCCGACAAATCCAGCTGCCACAAATGCCAGTCTAATGTGAGAGGTCTTAGGCATAAATTAAATGCATAACAATTGTAAAGACACGAGGTTAGGCTCGTTTGTGGTGTAAGACTGCCCGGACCCGCCTGGCAAATCCAGCTGCCACAAATGCCAGTCTAATGTGGGAGGTCTTTATAAGGTTACGGTCTTAATGAATTAAGAAACACTTAACCAGATAAACATGTAGTGGGACATGAGGGGTTAAGTGGGTGCCTTGGGTGACATGTGGAATTAAGTGGGTGCCTTGGGTGGCATGTGAAATATGATTAGGTGTCTCAATAATTAATTAATGCTGATTAAAGACAAATATGGATGACAAACAGAAGTTTGCTTGAGTGAGTGATTCTCTGAGTAACGATCTGATGTTGATCTCGGTCTTCGGGGTTGGTACTTAGGGAGTTATTCTCTTAACCAATGTATCTGTGGACTAAGAAGAACCTAATCATAAACTAAGTGGAAGGGTTAAGACCAGCTTAACCAATAATTTGATAAGTGGGTAGGGTTAAGACAAACTTAACCAATAAATTGATAAGTGGGTAGGGTTAAGACCAGCTTAACCAATAAATTGATAAGTGGGTAGTGTTAGATCGAAATTTGGACCTAACACCCAAATTGTTATGAACAGTAGAGAATTTCAAATGAAGAACAAGGAAAAAGAAAATGACACTCAGAATTTTATAGTGGTTCGGCGTTAACGAGCCTACGTCCACTTTATATCTTATTGATTATGCTTTAAAAGCTAACACAACAATGATTTCTCTCAATATTTCAGTAGTTTGACAACAATGGCGGATTCAATGCTCAATATTGCCAAAAAGATCCCGAAAAATGCCAAGCTCTGGGCTATTTATAGCTGATTTTGTCAGGCGGATCGTGGACACGTGGCACGAATCCCGAGAGCATCGGATCGCCGCTGTTGAAGAAATGGTCAAATTAGCCGTTGTGGACAGGTGTCGCGATCTGCTTGAAAATCGGATCGTGCAGATGGGGGGAATCGGTCCAAGTGACGGTTAGAGACACGCGTCGCCAGATCCGTGCGATTCGGATCGCTGAAGACTAGCTCGTGCTTGAACAGGTCAGAGGGTTCGCCATGCACCAAGGGATCGGATCGGTTCGCTCGGGGTAACAATGTAAGTTTGGATCGGATCGCCCGGCCGCGTCGTTCGCTGATGAGATGGGGCGATCCGATATTGGGCGAGACGATGGCGCGCGATCCGACGGTGGTCGAGATGATGGTACGCGAATCGATATTAGGCGAGACGATGGAGTGCGATCCGTTCCTGGGCGAGTCGATAGAGTGCGATCCGTTCCTTCATATTCTTGGAGAACGTGATTTCTTGCTTTCCTCTTACGAATGATCCTGGGTGGCTTGGTCAAAAAGCGAGCCAACATTTTGCCCCCTCGAAGTATGTTTTATCGATGACGGAACATGCTTCGAAAATTCTAATCTACCTTTTCTTGAAGGGACGTAAATCAACAGTTGCATTAGTTCAAATCAACGCATGCATGAATCGGATCGCCATGGAGCGCCACGGTCCGAGTGGTCACGTGCTCGTCTCGAGTTGAGTATCTAGACCTTTGTGCGAAACGAGGCGGACTTTCCTTCGAGTCGTGTTGGGCTTTGAGTTTGGTGGGCCATCGTTTGAGGCGGTCTGTGGGCTTCTATGCGATACAAGCTTTGGATCGTGGCCTGCATGATGTTTCGTGGACCGAATAGGACAAAGAAAGGGAGACAAACGGTTGCCCTCTTTGTCTATATAAGCCGACCCCCTCCTCTTCATTCCCCTTCTTCCTTCTCTCTGCCGAATCGTCTCGCGCTATCGAAGAACGAACCCAAATTTTCCAAACCTTCAAAAATCCGAACATTCTCTCAATCTTTAGAAAGGTAACTCCACAAAAAGTATTCTTATTCGTGAACGCCGCTTTTTCATGAACTTTCTCGACTAGAAACGATGGAAATTTGCGCTTTTTCTAACGAAATCATCAAAACGCCATGGCTGATGGGCGTGGAGCTTGGAGTTCGAGGGTGAGAAGAAGAGACGGAAGACAAAAGACGAAGAAGAAGAGAGGAGGCCGGTTCGGATCGTGGGCAAGGAGAGAAGATGAAAGCGAGTGGCGAGACGAAAGATCGTGGTAGCTGCAAGGGAAGTATCGTGGGGGTCGCAACGGTTCGTGAAGGAGCAATCCCTTCGCCCGGCGACTCGGTGGGGGGCGATTCCTGTATCCTGCGATCAAAAAGGGGCGATCCCTCTGCTATGCGATCCGAAAGGGGCGATCCCTCTGCTTTGCGATCCGACTCATAGCTGACAATACGAAGAAATTTCAGACTTTAATCAACGCCTTGTCACCATAAAACTCTGAACAGTTAGGCTAGAGCCGTGACGTTGAACTCTCTGGACTAAATGACCTCATAACTTGACTGCATATGACGACCAATGCTTCTGATAACCTGGATTGCTTTCATGCTTTATTTTTAATGCGCACACACAAGCACACACACCGGCACTTGCACACACGGGGGACAGGTAGTGTTAATCTTATTGTTCATATTTTCTCGTCCTAGCAGCAATGTCGAACGATCACTCTTCCTCAAGATCGGTAGCAGAAGCGGAATCCGAGACTCCTGAACAGTACAATCCTGAAATTCGTCCAATCAATCCGGGAGGTGAAGATTCTGGATCTGAGTACGAAGCCACAGAATCAGATCAGACAGAAAGTACTTCATCCAACAACGATTCTGAGACTGATGAGCGAGCTCCTGACGAGATCCCAGGCGCACTCGGGATAGACAAATTTTCTGATTCTTTAGCATCCAAGCTTGACGAGATAAAACTTAAAAGAATCTGCTTAAGACACGACATTCCTTGGGACGATGTCTTGATGCCTGGAAACGAAGATAGACCCAACCTAGCTCCGGAAGGGTATATGGCGATTAGCCGAACAATGTGTCTAGTAGGAGCCATCCCTCCGTTTCCCCCGATTGCCATCGACACTTTAAGACGACTAGGCATTGCTCCGATGCAGCTTCATCCAAACGCCTACGCATCCCTATACTCACTGTATGTTGCATATGCGGAGATCCTGCACGCCGAACTTAAATTCAAAGATCTGGTATTCTTCTTTCTTTTCAAGCACCGTTCTTCGGCAACTCCAAACTTTTCTTTCTTCGAATCAGTGGCGAACAGAAAGATTCTGTACGATGGGTATAGCAATATAGGGGACCCTAAATCTGATTGGTTTTATATAAGGAAACAGGCCGGATGCTCACGAAGATGGCTCAAATCAAGTAAACTTCGATCTTCTAATCGAATATCTTGCTCAAGGAGTCTTTGTATTAACATCTTTCCTCCTTTTTCTTTGTCTTAAACAGATCATATCTTCCCGAAAACGGAGGGTCCGTTATATAACCATCGATTATCCATTCTTTCACAGAGCAGATCCGACTTTCTAAGGATCAAAAAATGCATTACAGATGACAATCTTCACAAGCATCGCCTTCTAGACAGAAGATTTGGACTTGGCACTGGCGGCAAACCTTATAAGTACATGCCCCCAACGGAGGGAGAGGGAACTTCACAAGCAACAAAAACAACTACGTTTCGCAAGAGTCCCTCTCCGATAGTCATCCAAGACGATGAAGACTTGAACATATACAGAGGGGATGAAGTCCGTGATGACGTGTCCAAGGAAATTCCTATTTCTGCTCCAATAGAAACTGTTGCTGACGATGACTTGACAGAAGAGCAGTTATTTGATGAGCTGAATAAAATCCCTCTACCCGACGATGTATATACGGAGAAAGACTTCGGAGAGGGGCCTTTCTTCTCTGCTTCCGAAGAGGCGATCGCTTCAACTAGGGGACGAGAAACTGGTCAGATGAGCCTGTCTTCAGGCCCGGGTCTGTTAGGGGGAATTATATGGGATGCACACATCACACACATTGCCTGACCCTGCACTCTAACTTCGCGGGCATTAAAAGCTTTAATATACTCTTTTTCTTTTTTGCAGGAACGATGTCCCGCAGGAAATCTTATTCGTATCGTTCTCTCCGCGAGGGCACACCCAGCCTTCGCCCGGATATTGAGCGCCCTCGCGGTCCTCCTCATAGGCCGAGTTCCTCGCAACCTAGATCTCCACCCAAATCAACCTCTACCAGGCCTTCGAGTCATCCGACAATTCCGACCGGGGGAAAGAAACTTCCAAAAGAGTTGACTCCTCCAAAGAGTGCACCTTCCCACAGTCGGTCGTCCAAAAGGCGTCACGAATCCAAAGATAGGGACAAAGATTCGTCCAAAGAAGCTGAGAAGGAGAGAAGCGACATTGTCCCCACCAGCCAATCGGAGTTAGCTGCCCCCGGATCACGGGATCACGTCCACGGTCCCGAGATCCAAGGTAGGCTGGAAAAGCTGCGGGAACAATTTCCAGGCATGTTCTTCGACAGGATGGTCTTTGTTCCTGCCTTGGAACCGGTCCCTAAAAATTGGGATGATGAAGTTATCGGGCACATCCAGCACGCAGCCAGACAATACGATATGATGAAAAAACACGCAGTTAATCTTTCGGAGGTCATCCGAAAACTCGAAGTAGAAGCACACAGGTCTAAAGCAAAACTTGAAAATAACGAAAGGGCTAGGACAAAATTGGAAAAGGACCTGGAAGATGCTCAGTCCCAGCTTGCTTTAGCACGGAGGGACGTCGAAAATTATAAGACTGAATTAGAGAATGCCAAGCAGCGCTTTCATTCAGAACTGGACTCCAATAGCCAAGAAAAAATGGCTTTAAAGAAGGAGGTTGAAGATCTCAAAATGGCCAATATCGATTTGAAAACAGCACAAGGTCATTTTGAAGCTGAGAAGGCTGCTTGGGAAGCAGAAAAAGCGAGTTTAAAAGAGAGTCTGGCTCTAGCTAAAGCAGAAAAGGTTATTTTAAATGACCAGGTCTCGGATGCGGAGAGGAGGGCAGCCCTTGCCGAAAAGAACGTTGAAAGTGCCATTGAACTGGCCACTGCTTCCAACAACAAACTCCTTGAAAGAGAGAAAGAAATCGAGGGGTTTGAAGAAATGATTTTCGATTTCCTTGGCCAGGTTCTCAAAACTCGCAACATCTCATGGATCCCGGATTATCATGTTACTTTGGCCAACTTATGGGATGCCATTGTGGAAGGTGAAAAACATAGATTGGGGGCCGAAGAAATCGATGAGGACGAATTGATGAAGGGCATCCTAAGAGACAACGAGCCTGAAGACCTGGCAGAGGGTCGTCGCCTAATCCTGGCGGAAATGGAAAAGGAGAGAACCTTGGCTAAAGGTAAAAGCAAAATTGACGAAGGTTCCAGTTCCGCCGCGAAGCCTAAAACCTCCGGAGTTGAGGAGTACCATCCTGATGATCCGCTAATCCCTTTAGGCGTAACTCCCGTGGTTGTTGGAGCATCTGGAACCACTCAAGAGGGAGCATCTGCTGAAGGTATCTCTCTTTTCCCCGCAATTTGTTAAAGCAATTGCGAATTGTCGTCGTCTGGCAGAACAACCAGTTGAGTTAGTAATGTGTGTCTCTCGTAATGCAGGTGGTGAGCCCGTTGACAAGGGTGCTGAAAAAGAGAGAGAGAAGTGGAGAAGGAGGCTGTCCTGCCGGGTGCTGGTATTGATGTCTCAGAGCGGGTCGAGGTCACAACAGTAGAAGGGAGCATCCCGGCAGCTAGCACCGATGTACCCAAGGATGCTGAGACTATCGAAGCTTTAAAAGACATGGATGGTCGTCATGTGGATGACGAAGAAGACATTACCGGCACCAAAAAGGCCAATGATGATGATGATGAGGAACCCCTGGCCAGCCGCAAAGCCAGACAAGAGAAAGAGTTGGCTTCAAAGAAGGTGGGAGATGAGGCTTTGGATGTAGTCCCTCTCGCAGAATTCGATCCCAAAACTGGGATGATTGTGAAAATCCAGCCCAAGTCCATCAGCCGGCAGCTTCACTTCGCAAACCCCGATGACTTCCCGGCTTCCCTCTCTAGTAGAAGCAAGAGAAAAGAGGTGGAAGAGGAAACTTCAGAGGAGTCGGATGTTCCCCTCGTAGACAAGCGGAAAAGGAAGAAAGGGGATCCATCTGAAGCCGACAAGGAGAGGCAGAAGCAAGAGAAGAGGTCAAAGCGTAAATAGGATGTTTGTAGTTTGTTGATATTTTGTCCTTAGGTTTTCCACTGGCCAGGAAGTGTAATTGTGAGACTGGTCCTCACTTTTTGTTTCTAGGTTGTCTTTCACTTTGTCGATTTGCAGTATATAAACAAGGATTCATCTCTCCTTGCATCATTGTGTACCTATATTCAGAGAAACTTTCCATGTTTAGTCATTAGCCAACTATTAACAATTATAAATCAGTCAATAAACAGGAAGAAGAATGTCCATGCTATGTTACGCTGTTGTATCAAAGTTTAGTGTTTGCATATGAGTGCATTGTGCCCCCCAATCAGTTGTTACCGTAGCATCTGACTGGGGTTTACTAGGGATTGATTAGTACTGTCGGCAAGTTGCCCCCTATTTCTAAATATGGGGGCATAGGAAATTTCATGGGATAACAGCAGTTCAGTCAGCCCTTGTTCCTTTAGCAGGGAATATATTCTTTCTCAGCACTCAATCGGAGACGCTTTTATACTCTCTCTCTCTGGAGAGTTAGAGTTTTGTGCTTGGCGATTCGTTCGCTCCCCGATCCTTCAGCGGGGAAGGAGCTATTTCTCAGCGCTCAATCGGAGACGCCTTTATACTCTCTCTTTCTCTGGAGAGTTAGAGTTCGAGCTCAGCGATTCACTCGCTCCCCGATCCTTCAGCGGGAAAGGAGCTCTTTCTCAGCGCTCAATCGGAGACGCATTTATACTCTCTCTCTCTCTGGAGAGTTAGAGTTCGAGCTCAGCGATTCACTCGCTCCCCGATCCTTCAGCGGGAAAGGAGCTCTTTCTCAGCGCTCAATCGGAGACGCCTTTATACTCTCTCTCTCTGGAGAGTTAGAGTCCCGGATCAAGCAGTCTGCAATCATGCATTCTCATCAAACTCATCCTAGGTGTATACTTTAACCCATGCTCCGTGGGTTAAAGCTAGTCGGACAAGCAGTTGGAGCCTTTGCCAAAGCTTTGAGTTCCTCCGATTAGTCTATGGGAAGAACGGTTGGCACCGGACTTCGGGTACCTGCATTATTCACATTGATTTTCACAAAAATAAATAGGCAAATAAATAAAGATGCAATAAAGGCAAATAACACACAGTATTTTTATAGTGGTTCGGTCGAATCATGACCTACATCCACTTTATAATCTCTTGCTTTAAGGAATCAGACTGTTCTAGGCAAGTCATGCCCTGTACATAGTTTTTTAACAAAGCAAAAGAATAGATTTGAAACTCTCATGTTAAATATGGCCGTAAATGTTGGGCATTCCACACTCTGGGGATTTCCTTTCCATCTACGGTTGCCAGCTTGAAGGTTCCATTATCAAGCTTGCTCAGAATAGAGTACGGTCCTTCCCACTTCGCTCCCATATGAGTTGGGGGTGGAAAGACACGTTTCAGAACCAAGTCTCCGGGTTCCCAGGTTCGGACTCGGACCTTTTTGTTGTAATATCGGGCGACCTGTTGTTTGCATCTCAGGGCACGCAGGTCTGCTTCATCCCTCTTTTCTTCGATCATATCCAGGGACTCAAGGAGCAATTCATTATTGGTCATCGGATCATAATAAGTCACCCGATGAGAAGGTACCTTTATCTCAACCGGGATGACTGCTTCCGTTCCAAAAGCAAGAGAGAACGGGGTATGTCCTGTTGCCGATTTATATGTTGTCCTGTAGGCCCATAGTGCCAAGGGCAATTCATCAGCCCACATGGCTCTAGCCCGCTTCATTCTTCTTTTCAGAATGGACTTAATTACTTTATTTGCCGCTTCGACTTGCCCGTTCGACTGCGGGTGCGCCACAGAGGTGTACCGATTCTCGATGTGGTATTTTTGGCAGAAGTTTCTGAATTCAGCACTATCGAACTGAGTTCCGTTGTCTGTTATTACGATCTTTGGAATCCCAAATCGACAGATGATGTTTCTCACGATGAAGTTGATCACTCGTTTAGTTGTGATTGTAGTTAGTGGTTCTGCCTCGACCCACTTAGTGAAATAATCTACGGCCACAATAGCGAACTTTGCTCCGCCCCTTGCTATGGGGAGACTTCCTATGATATCAATTCCCCACATAGCGAAAGGCCATGGACTCATCATTGTTTTTAACTGGCTTGGAGACGCTCTAGGTATCTTTGAAAATCTTTGGCACGCATCACATCGTCGTGCATATCTTACTGCATCCTTGTTTATGGTAGGCCAGAAATAACCATGCCGCAATACCTTTTTTGCCAAAGTTTGCCCTCCAGTGTGGTCGCCACATTCTCCTTCGTGGACTTCTTGCAGCACACGCTTGATGTCATCGTGGGCTATACACCGAAGGAGGGGCATTGAAAACCCTTGACTGTAAAGAACTCCGCTTTGCAGAATGTATCGGGCGGCTTTACGAATCACTTTACGCCTCTCGCTTTTCTTGGTCGGAAGCGTTCCATCCATTAGGAAATTCTTTATAGGGGTCATCCAGGACTCCCTTTCTGGTTCCGTCTCTAGTACTAGGTCGATTTCCATCTGATCAATGCTGGGGAACCGAAGTACTTCAACGGGGGCTAGCCCAATCACTTCAGGATCGTCAGAACTAGCCATCTTTGCCAACTTGTCTGCCTGCTGATTTTCTGACCGCGGAATATGAGATATGATGTAGTGATCAAACTCATTCAGCAGTTTTTTTACTTTCTTTAAGTATAGAATCAATCTTGCACTTTTAGCTTGGAATCTTCCAGTGACTTGATTCACAACTAACTTGGAGTCACAAAAGATGCTCAACTTTGTGACTTCTAGTTCCTTTGCGATCTTTAATCCGGCTATCAGAGCTTCATATTCGGAATCGTTGTTAGTGGCCTGAAACTCCATTCGGATTGCATAGGTTATTAATCGTTTCTCGGGGGTTTCAAGCACTATTCCAGCGCCGGATCTTTCGTCGTTCCTAGCGCCATCAGTATACAATCTCCAAGCATTAGGATCGAGAAGTAACTTTGAAGGTTCCACTCCTTCGATTGCTATATCTTCTTCAGGAACAGTGAACTCTGCTATGAAGTCGGCTATCACTTGCCCCCGAATTGACCGTCTGGGCTGAAAGTTCAAGTCAAATTGACTCAACTCAATATTCCATTTGAGTAACCTCCCAGATGCCTCCGGTCTCTATAAAACTTGCTTGAGTGGATGATCAGTGTATATGGTGATAGGATGTGCCTGAAAGTAGTGCCGAAGTTTTCTGGAGGCAATCAGTAAACTATACGCCAACTTCTCTATCCGTGGATAGTTACGCTCTGCTGCTGTCAATTTTTTGCTCACGTAATACACAGGTCTTTGGACCTTATCCTCTTCCCTTACCAACGCTGAGCTGATTGCATGGGATGACACTGCCGAATACACGAATAAATCCTCGTGATCTATTGGTTTAGATAGAATTGGAGGTTTCTCCAAGTGCCTGAGCAAATTCTGAAATGCTTCTACGCAGTCAGGTGTCCATTTAAAGTGGCGTTTTCCTCGCTTTATTAATTCGAAGAATGGGATGCACTTATCCGTAGCCCTGGAGATAAATCTGCTTAGTGCGGCCACTTTTCCGGCAAGGCTTTGCACATCCCTAATTTGCCTAGGTTCCTGAATGTTTCTGATTGTCGCGATCTGGTCTGGATTAATCTCGATACCACGGGAACTGACAATGAATCCTAAGAATTTTCTAGAAGCAACACCAAATGAACATTTGGTTGGATTGAGTTTCATTCCATACTTTCGGAGAATGCCGAACATCTCTGCCAAGTCAGTAGTGTGTTGAGAAGATTGTTTGGACTTAACCAACATATCGTCGACGTATACTTCCATTGTTTTTCCGATCTGGTTATAAAACATTCTGTTGACTAAGCGTTGATATGTAGCGCCCGCATTCTTCAAGCCAAAGGGCATCACCACATAACAATACAATCCCAGATCAGTGATAAAACTAGTGTGCTCTTGATCTGGAACATGCATCGGAATTTGGTTTTATCCTGAATAAGCATCCATAAATGAGAGAAGCTCGTGACCTGCCGTCGAGTCTACCAACTGGTCAATTCGAGGTAATGGGAAACTATCTTTTGGACAAGCCTTGTTCAAATCCGAGAAGTCGATACACGTTCGCCACTTCCCGTTGGCCTTCTTTACTAGGACTGGGTTCGAAATCCAGTCTGGGTAGGTTGAATCTCTGATAAACCCATTACTCTTCAGCTTTCCAACCTCTTCTTTCAAGGCAGCGGACCTCTCTGGGCCCAGCATTCGCCTTTTTTGCTTAACTGGAGGATGTTTGGGGTTAATGCTCAAGGAATGGCTCATGATTGATGGGGATATCCCACACATGTCCGCGTGGGTCCAAGCAAATACGTCCAAATTGTTCTTTAAGAAATCCGTCAATTCTTTAGCAAGATTCGGACTTAACTGGGATCCAATCTTAAGGACCTTCTCCGGGTCACTGTCATCGATTGGTACATCCACCGTTACCTCGTTGGGAGTCGCCATTCTGCCCCCGGGTTCTTGATCCTCTCTGGGATCTATATCCTCAGGCATCTCTCTGGGCGACTCTCCAACGATTATCCTCTTTGGTTGCTATAAGGTCTCCGCCCCCGAAGGGGGAGAGGTGCCTTTAGTTTCGATATCCCCTCCATTGCGGAGTAACTTTAGTTCGGCAACATAACACGCTCGCGCAGCAACTTGATCCCCTCTGACGATACCAATGCCAGCTTCTGTGAGGAATTTCAATAACAAGCACCAGGGGGCTATACAGGCTCTGAACTTTGCGAGGGCCGGTCGGCCCAAGAAGGCATTGTATGGCGATTCAACATCCAAAACCACAAAGGGAAGGATTCCCACTCTCTGGCGTTCTCCTTCCCCAAGTGTAACTGGCAACTCTACATAACCCATTGGAGCGGTGGATGCTCCGTTGAATCCACGGATCCATCCTTGGCAGGGCTTCAAGTCTTTTATTTCAAGATTCATCTGGTCAAAGGCCTTTTTGAAAAGAATATTAACGGAACTCCCGTTGTCCACCAGAACCTTATGAACAGTGGCAGGCCCAATGGGTATCGTAATTACAAGTGGATCTTCAGTTGGAGCATGGACTCCGATGCTTTCTCGTTCTCGGAAAACAACATCGTCGGTCATCATCTTCTGCTGCTTCACCGGGATACTGTCCTCGGGGTTGCTACATTCCCCCACCTCGAGATGTTGTTTGGCCGCATTGACGTATTGATCCAATGCTTTGGAACTGTGCCCAGCGAGATAAAGTCCTCCGATCACGGTATTGATAACAATATTCTTTCCTTTTTGCTGAGCAGTCGGCCTAGCAGCAAGTTGATTTTGATTCTGATTCGGGGCCTGCACTGCTTGCCCCCTGTCCCTAGGCGTTACTCTGTATTCATCTAGCTTTCCTTCTCGAAGCAGCCTTTCGACTACATCCCTCAGGTGATGACATTCGTTCGTCGAATGGCCGTGGATTTGATGAAAGAGACAAAACTTCCCTGTCTCACGCTCTTTCTCTGTCGACTCTCTAGGAGGTGGCCTCTTATTCTGGAGGACTTCATACGCATCCATGAAGATATTTTCCAGAGTATCACTTATGGGTGTATAACTTTCAAAGGCCCTGGGACGAGTCCTTCTCTGGGAGTCGTTCCCTCGGCCCCTCTTCCGGTTGTTGCCGTTACCATTGTTATTGTTGTTACCTGGTTGGCGACCACCCTGATTCTGATTTCCGACGTTAACTTCAACTTTCCCCGAGCTGTCTCCAGTCTGTTTGATGGCGACATTGCTCTGAATTTCCTCCTTATCAGTTGTTTTAACCTTTCGGTTTGCGTATACCTCTTCCCGGCGTAGATGTACATTGGCTTTCTCATAGAATAACTCTCTGGTGTGGGGCGGTTTGCCTGCCAAGTACCTCCCGAATTCAGTGTCCTTATCCACTCCGTCAATCAGTGCTGCGACAATGGTCGGTTCATGAGGATCTTTAACCTCAGTGGCGGCCAAATTGAAACTATCCAGGTACATCTTTAGACTCTCGCCTGGTCGCTGTTTGACAAGGAATAAATCGATCACGCTTTTTGTCTTCTGTGCGTAGATACGGAATTGTTCTACGAACTTCTCGCTCAGCTCCCTGAAGCTAGAAATTGATCTCGCCGGCAGGCGAGTAAACCATAGCAAAGCCACGTCCTCCAGGAATATGGGAAACGCTTTACACTTAACTGCGTCAGAAGCGGCGGCAGCGGTCATCGACCAAGAGTATCTCATTAGGTGCTGGACAGGATCAGATCTTCCCGCATATCGGTTCATTTGTGGCATGTTGAAACGCCTTGGAAAAGTCACATCCAAAATATCGTCAGTAAAAGGGGTATGACTGCGGTCGATCCCCCAATCTTCGTTCCGCTGTCCACGACTGTCGGCCAGAATCTGGTGGACCATGGCTGCAACATTTGCACTGGTCAAAGGAGGTTCAGGGTCAGTGCCTCTGGCCCGACGAGGTTCTCTGATCTCTCTTCGGGAAGCAGCCACAAAATCCGGGGCTCGGGCAGGGCTTCGTTGCCCCCTGTTATCATGAGTATGCATGCGGCGACGGGGCTGAGGTGGTCTGTTATGCACAGGACTGTTCACATCTCGAGTCCTGAGAGCCGCTGCTTGATCATTAACATTACGGTTCGAAGGCCCCTCCCCTAGCGCTTCTTCTTCCTGTGAGGGCAGGGTTCCGAACCGAAGTTGTTCTATGTTTTTGGCTCTCTCATATGGTCGCCGCGGAGGTCTCGGCGATTCTTCAGACGAAGAAGAATATACTGGGGTGAGAGAACGAACCGGCGATGTTCTTTGCCTTGCTAGCTCATCAAGTCTTCTATCCATAGCCGTCAGATTTTGCCGCAGGATGGAACTCTCCTGCCTTTTGGCAGCCAACTCATCAAACAACCTATCCCACATTTCGGCGAAGCGAGAGAGATCCCCCTCAGTGACAGGAGCAGCGGGATCATATTGGTCATCATCAGTCTCTCTTATGCGCAACGAGCTCGAACCGGGTCGAGCAGAGGTTCCTGGACGATAAGAGCGGGTCATAGGTTCCTTCCCAGGTCGAGTTGTAGTCTGACCATCAGTTCGGATAGCTGCGGTTCGTGGAGGGCGATTCGTTACGCCCCCCTGAGATCGACTCGTGGTCGTGGTACGCATAGGTTGCGAGGCGTTACCTCGAGATCGAGTAACAACCCCCTCAGCGGCCTGGATCGTCTCGTTCTCATCGACTCGGAACGCGGTGTCTTCATCGGATCGGTTCGCCCCCTGCGCTCCGCGATCCAGAGTTTCTTCGTTACCCAGTTCGTGCACACTCTCCTCAATCGTTTCGTTGGTCTGCGAAGCTTTAGATCTTTTTCCAGCCATGATATCCGAATCGCTGGAATCTTCAAAGAAGCGAATAGTGAAACTTTAGGACCGAGTTTCTCAGTGAAAGCACCAAAAATGTTAGATCGAAATTTGGACCTAACACCCAAATTGTTATGAACAGTAGAGAATTTCAAATGAAGAACAAGGAAAAAGAAAATGACACTCAGAATTTTATAGTGGTTCGGCGTTAACGAGCCTACGTCCACTTTATATCTTATTGATTATGCTTTAAAAGCTAACACAACAATGATTTCTCTCAATATTTCAGTAGTTTGACAACAATGGCGGATTCAATGCTCAATATTGCCAAAAAGATCCCGAAAAATGCCAAGCTCTGGGCTATTTATAGCTGATTTTGTCAGGCGGATCGTGGACACGTGGCACGAATCCCGAGAGCATCGGATCGGATCGCCGCCGTTGAAGAAATGGTCAAATTAGCCGTTGTGGACAGGTGTCGCGATCTGCTTGAAAATCGGATCGTGCAGATGGGGGGAATCGGTCCAAGTGACGGTTAGAGACACGCGTCGCCAGATCCGTGCGATTCGGATCGCTGAAGACTAGCTCGTGCTTGAACAGGTCAGAGGGTTCGCCATGCACCAAGGGATCAGATCGGTTCGCTCGGGGTAACAATGTAAGTTTGGATCGGATCGCCCGGCTGCGTCGTTCGCTGATGAGATGGGGCGATCCGATATTGGGCGAGACGATGGCGCGCGATCCGACGGTGGTCGAGATGATGGTACGCGAATCGATATTAGGCGAGACGATGGAGTGCGATCCGTTCCTGGGCGAGTCGATAGAGTGCGATCCGTTCCTTCATATTCTTGGAGAACGTGATTTCTTGCTTTCCTCTTACGAATGATCCTGGGTGGCTTGGTCAAAAAGCGAGCCAACAGGTAGGGTTAAGACCAGCTTAACCAATAAATTGATAAGTGGATAGGGTCAAGACCAGCTTAACCAATAATTTGATAAGTGGGTAGGGTTAAGACAAACTTAACCGATAATATACATTGATCTGGTAGGGTTAAGACAATCTTAACCAATATTTTGATAAGTGGATAGTGTTAAGACAAGCTTGACCAATAACACATGTTGATTTGTTGAGTAAGTAACATGGGTGACATGTGGGATATAATTATAAACACTTAACCGAGTTGACACATGTAAGAAGACATGAATAAGAAGAGGGTTAAGTGGGATGTACTAAAGGGGACCATGCTTAGGTGGATAGCTTGTGTCAAGTAATGAGGGCCCGTTTCAACCAGTAACCCATAAGTATCTTTGTGGGCTCGACCCAAGTCGAGGACGGGACACGCATACTGGGCTTGACTGTAAGAGGCCAAAACGGGTTAGCAGTGGCAACGCAAGTCCAACGGGTTCATGTGCGTGTGTGGGCCCGGGCTGGTAGGTAAGACGTTTTTGCATCGTGTAGGTATAAGCCGTGCATTATTTGTGGTATCGGGATGCCACTTTGGGGAGTCATACACCCACTGTGGGTCCAGCACGGGTATCTACGAGTTAGGGAGCCGATTGAATGGGGAAAGTAGTGGGTACACCAAGTGGAGATAGGAGCAGACGGCTTCTATGAAGACAGCTAGGAGTATAACTACCGTATTATGAATAAATATTAGAATGGGGAGGGTAGTGGGTACACCTAGTGGAGATAGGAGCAGATGGCACCTATGAAGACAGCTAGGAGTATAACTACCATATTATGAATAAATATTAGAATGGGGAGGGTAGTGGGTACCGCTAGTGGAGATAAGGGCAAACGACACCTATGAAGGCAGCTAGGGGTACACGAACTGCCATTGTCATTATTAAGTTATGTAGGCGGGATCAACCTTTAGGGTGACTAGTGGTGGTGCAGTATAGTAATTATCCTATAGTGACTAGGGGCGCCTTTAACGATATCTTGGTTCATCTTATTTCCTTGTTTGTTCTGTCATACCCAATTTTTCATAGTCATTTCCTTATTTTCCAGCTTATGCCTTATCCTAGTTATTTTGATAATTGTATTGTTAAAGTTATCGCACACGCCATACTTTATGTCTGACCCCCTTTTCTTTCCACCTCTTTTCTTCCTTCCCCCCTCAGGTTTGCAAGGAGGGAATACTACAGCTTAGTGCGGATTTCTTTCGGTTGCTTGAAGAAAGTAGATGCATCGCTTTGGACTCTCTCATCTTTATGGCTTTGCTTATGCTCAGTGGGGATTTATGCATTTATGTTATTTAAGTATTTGCTTCTTTATGTACTTTGAAGTTTTTGGAAAAAGACTATTGATCATGTTGTAATGGTTTTGGAGGCTACCCATGTAAACTCGTTTTTGAGTTATGAAGCAATAAAATAAGTTTTAACTTCCCCTGTGTTTATTTATTCTTGTAATTTATCTGTTCTATACAAGAATAACGCTTCATGGACATTGATGCATTCCCTTTGTGAGTGACATTAATGGACATGGGGTGTTACACGTGGTATCAGAGCTATGGTTGCAAGAACAGATAAAAAGTTTTGAAAAGTGTTTTCAAAAGTATTATTTTCCTAGAAAGTATTTTCAAAAACTTTTTTTAAAGAAGCTATTTTCAAGGAAAGTTTACTTAAAAGAGCATAATCCCCGCAAGCCATACATCTCTCTTTTGCTTCCCTTGTTTTGAATCTCTTTCCCTTTTGAATCTCTTCCTCCGCTTATTGATGCTTTTTCCTAAGATATATGAGGATTTCTGTACGATGGGTAGAAAAACTGCTTCATGGGACTTAGTCGTTTGTCGAGGTTAGAAGTTGGCTCAAGAAAGTGGAGGACTTGTCGGTATCTTTGAGATAGACGAAGGGAGGAAGGTTCGACTAGCTGCTTGGTTGATGAAGGACGAAGTTTCTTGTAGGCCGGAGATCATGAATGGAGAACGTATAGTAGAGGCATGGATAAGGAACAGGGTAAGAAAGTAGAACCTAAGAAGGGTGCAAAGAATAATAAACCCCGTGACAAGGGGAAATGTCTTTGTTGTGGAACACCAGGGCATCTGAGCAAGGACTGTAGGAAGAAAAAGAAGACTGGTTGTTTCCACTGTGGTGAGGCAGGACACCTGATCAAAGAATAAAGACTGCCGAGGAAAAAGGCAAAGGATAGGGTCTACTTCTGGAGGGAAGGTTCAGGCTCTCTTGGCACCAGGACAGGAGAGTGGTAGAAACATATCCGTTGAGAGTTTAGTTTTTCTGTTTGATCATCCTGTTCGTACTTTGTTTGACTCTGGCATATCACACTCTTTTGTATCTACTTCGCTAGTTGAAACACTGCACCTAAATACTAGTCTAGTTTCGGATCCCATAGTAGTCTCAAATCCTATTGGTGGTTCGGCTCATCTTTCCATGATTTGTCGGGATTTGAGAGTATCTATCTTGGGCATTGGGTTTGAATGCAACGCCTTTGTTCTTGGCTTCATGGGCCACGGCTTGATCCTAGGTATGGATTGGCTAACTAGATACGGTGTCATCCTAGATTGTGAGAGAAGGGTAGTTAGATTTTTGACTCGTTGTGGAAAGACCCTTGATATTTCTTGTGACCCTAGAAGTCCAGTAATGCTTAGTTACCTAGAATCTATTGACGTATCCAATGTTGATTTGAAATCTGTTCGTGTGGTCCATGAATATACTAATGTCTTCAAAGAGGTTCGAGGTTTACCCCCGAGGCATGAGATAGACTTTCGTATTTATCTTGTAGACAATGCAAAACTAGTATCTCTGCCAGTATGCCACATGGCTCCTCGTGAGAGGAGGGAGCTCAATAAGCAAGTAGGTGAGTTGCTTGAGAAGGGGTTCATAAGACGTAGTATATCGGAGTGGGGTGCTCAATTGTTTGGTTGCTTTGGTAGTATCATCTCAGGTAGATTGTCCGAATTCAAAGGAGATATTCCTTGGGTGCTTGTCTGATATTGGTTTAGACCTTTGGGGCTTGTGCTTGGGGAATATCGAGTTCGACTAGGATGGTTTGTGTGAGATAAATAGCTATGGCGATTTTCATTGCATGATATCTTGGTTTTCTCGAGAAATGATGTGCAGTCGTGACATGATAAGACTATTCGATGGTATGGACTGCCCCGAGTTAGATTCAATAGGGTTATGAGATGACTCAAGTGGGATGTGAAGCAATGGATTGTTTAGGACCCTATGTTGATGCCATCTTTTTTAGGAAGAAGGCAGGATTCTTAGGACACGTTGTCTCTAAGGAAGGGATAGCTGTGGATCCCGCGAAGGTGGCGACAATCCAAGAATTGAAGGTTCCAAGAAAAGCAACGGAAATAAGAAGTCTTCTAGGAGAGGATTGGACAGATGGCGTATAGAGTAGAGTTGCCTGAGAGACTTAGTGGTGTACACGACGTATTCCATGTATCACATTTGAGGAAGTGCTTGCACGAGACCGCGGAAGTGGTAGATCCGAGCTTTCTTAGAGAGGTGGAGATAGAGCGTGATGCGACGATTCGACGAGCTCCTACATGCATTCTTGGGTCGGAGATTGAGAAGTTGAGGAACCGAGAGGTCAAGCTAGTAAAAGTGCAATGGGGAGACGATGAGAACGGCGCTACTTGGGAGACGGAAGAGAAGATGTGTTCATAGTACCCTTTTTTTCGAGGGTAAGTCTTTTAATTTCTCCTTTATCGCCTAGCTTGTACTATCTTTAGTATGTCCTCTCGCTAGTATCTTTGACCTTTAGATAGGGTAGTCCTATGGTTGAAACATATGTTTGAGACATGTTATGTATGATGGATGCATATGGATGCAAGTGTTTGCTAGTGGTTGCTCGTGGATGCATATACACACAGTTTAGGCACTAGATCGGCTCAGTCACTTTCATAATGCATATTGCATATAAATGGATGTATTTAGTAAAATGAATGTGCATTGAATGTGTGATATCATATGGATGCTGCATTTTGATGAATGGTTGTGCACACATGAAGAAATAATATGTATCGATAAGATTCTTTCGCATACATAATGGACGCATGGCACTATCATGGTTTGCATTAAGGAGGTCAACTGAATCAGTAGACCGCCTGATTTTGCATTAGATAAGGAACATATACACACACTATGCATATGTACATGAAAAGCATTAGAAATCTTTTAAGGACCATGGTTGCTAATGGTTGATGGTTGAGTAGATGGATGATTGGATGGTAGGATACGTTCTTCTTGACTTAGAGATTTCGAGGACGAAATCCGTTAAGTAAGGGAGAATGTAACACCCCGGATTTTTAAATAATCGAATTAACTAAATTCAAGAATAATTAATCTTATATGTGAGAATTAAGGGAAATGGGTTGCGCCATTATGTTCGTCTCGGAATTCTGGTTGAGATAGAGTCCGAGTTTGCGTAAAACGGATATCGGATGAAGGAGATATGGACGAACGAAGTTAGGCGGAAAAACCAAAAGAAGAACATAGAAAAAAAACATTGCACTGGCGCACTTGGGAAGTGCGCCAGTACAAATTAGCACTGGCGCACCTGCCAAGTGCGCCCAGGCCGAGCAGCAGGCCTGCACAGCTTTCTGGTTCAGTTTGATCCATGTTGTGACTCATTGCTGAGTCCTTTCTGACTCCTTGCTAAGTCATTAGGGCTGAGGTGTCACCCTATCCCGACTGAATGGTTTTGATTAACCCTAAGATCATCCGAAGACTATAATTAAATTAAAATTCTATATAAACATGGGTAGACTCAAACCCTAAATCAAAATAAAAACTGAAACTACGGCCGTCATGCTGTCATCTTGTAACCTAGAGTAGCCGCCACCAACTAGAGGGAAATCAAAGCTAATCAATTCAGTTCTATTCAACATTAATCTAAACAACAACGAATCTACTACAAAGGCGATCTTAATCAATTTCAGAACACAAGACCTTCTTTTTGTGAGTTCGATTTCTTTAATAAAATAATTAACAATTTAATTGGGCTAAGTTATGATTTGGATTATATGGTTATGTTGTGAATCATTAACCGTATGTTATTATATATGTTGTAAATTTTATTATGTTATCATCCATGTTGTAAATTCTATGATGTTATTATCTATGTTGTAAATCTATAATGTTATCATCTATGTTGTAGATCTATGATTGGCTTATGTATAATTAATTCATAATGATGTTTCATATGTTAGTTTGGTTATGTTGTTAGAACTGATTCATATGTTAAATCATATGTATGTATGCAAGTTTAGATGTTAATTTAGATATGAATCATATGCAAGTTAGTGAGAATCATATACAACCTTACATGTTTCATGACATCTATTTTATGTGTAAATTGGATCTAAAGTTAGGCTATGACATGTGTGAGTTTAGATGCAAGTTTACACTACAGTTTATGTTGCATAAATCACATATGCAAGTATATATATATTGGAGTGTGAATCATGTAATGTAAGATTGTAACTATTGTCTATGCAAGTTTACATCTTATGATTAGATCCATGACACCCATTGTCTATGCAAGTTTAGATGAAACACCTTGTTCACACATGCAAGTTCAACCCTTATGTTTGGATCTATATGCCAATTTATGTTATGACTTTTTATTCATAAGTTAGATCTAATTTATATTCTATGCATGGTGTGATGTTTTCTCTTATTTCCATAATTTAGACTATTCGAGTCTAACGTATATTTTACGTTAAACGAACGAACGTACAACGTGGGGCAATGGGATAATATTAAAAGATTTAATATTGAGAATTGGCATAAATGCATTAAATGTGATGTTAATTGGTATAATTTTATATATCATAAATAGATGGACATAATTGAGTCAATTATGGACATAGTTAAATTTGTAATTGATTGACAATTTGAATAGGGATATTAATTCAAATTGGGGGTAATTAGTTAGGTGTAATTAATCGCCTAAGACACGAGGTTAGACTCTTTTGTGGTGTAAGACTGCCCGGACCCGCCCGGCAAATCCAGCTGCCACAAATGCCAGTCTAATAGGTCTTAGGCATAAATTAAATGCGTAACAATTGTAAAGACACGAGGTTAGGCTCGTTTGTGGTGTAAGACTGCCCGGACCTGCCCGGCAAATCCAGTTGCCACAAATGCCAGTCTAATATGCGAGGTCTTTATAAGGTTACAGTCTTAATGAATTAAGAAACACTTAACCAAATAAACATGTAGTAGGACATGAGATGTTAAGTGGGTGCCTTGGGTGGCATGGGAAATTAAGTGGGTGCCTTGGGTGGCATGTGAAATACGATTAGGTGTCTCAATAATTAATTAATGCTGATTAAAGACAAATATGGATGACAAACAGAAGTTTGGTTGAGTGAGTGATTCTCTGAGTAACGATCTAATGTTGATCTCGGTCTTCGGGGTTGGTACTTAGGAAGTTATTCTCTTAACCAATGTATCTGCGGACTAAGAAGAACCTAATCATAAACTAAGTGAAAGGGTTAAGACCAGCTTAACCAATAATTTGATAAGTGGGTAGGGTTAAGACAAACTTAACCAATAAATTGATAAGTGAGTAGGGTTAAGACCATCTTAACCAATAAATTGATAAGTGGGTAGGGTTAAGACCAGCTTAACCAATAATTTGATAAGTGGGTAGGGTTAAGACAAACTTAACCGATAATATACATTGATCTGGTAGGGTTAAGACAAACTTAACCAATAGTTTGATAAGTGGATAGGATTAAGACAAGCTTAACCAACAACACATGTTGATTTGTTGAGTAAGTAACATGGGTGACATGTGGGATATAATTACAAACACTTAACCAAGTTGAAGCAGGTAAGAAGACATGAATAAGAAGTGGGTTAAGTGGGATGTACTAAAGGGGACCAGGCTTAGGTGGATAGCTTGTGTCAAGTAATGGGGGCCCGTTTCAACCAGTAACCCATAAGTATCTTTGTGGGCTCGACCCAGGTCGAGGACGGGACACACGTACTGGGCTTGACTGTAAGAGGCCAAAACGGGTTAGTGGTGGCAACGCAAGTCCAACGGGTTCATGTGCGTGTGTGGGCCCGGGCTGGTAGGTAAGACGTTGTTGCATCGTGTAGGTATAAGCCGTGCATTATTTGTGGTATCGGGTTGCCAGTTTGGGGAGTGATACACCCCACTGTGGGGCCAGCACGGGTATCTACGAGTTAGGGAGCCGATCGAATGGGGAGGGTAGTGGGTACACCTAGTGGAGATAGGAGCAGACGGCACCTATGAAGGCAGCTAGGAGTATAACCACCATATTATGAATAAATATTAGAATGGGGAGGGTAGTGGGTACACCTAGTGGAGATAGGAGAAGACGACACCTATGAAGACAGCTAGGAGTATAACTACCCTATTATGAATAAATATTAGAACGGGGAGGGTAGTGGGTACACCTAGTGGAGATAAGGGCAGACGACACCTATGAAGGCAGCTAGGGGTACACGAACTGCCATTTTCATTATTAAGTTCTGTAGGCAGGATCAACCTTTAGGGTGACTAGTGGTGGTGCAGTATAGTAATTATCCTATAGTGATTAGGGGCGCCTTTAACGATATCTTGGTTCATCTTATTTCCTTGTTTGTTCTATCATACCCAATTTTTCACAGTCATTTCCTTATTTTCCAGCTTATGCCTTATCCTAGTTATTTTGATAATTGTATTGTTAAATTTATCGCACTCGCCAGACTTTTTGTCTGACCCCCTTTTATTTCCACCTCTTCTCTTCCTTTCCCCCCTCAGGTTTGCAAGGAGGGAATACTACAGCTTAGTGCGGATTTCTTTCAGTTGATTGAAGAGAGTAGATGCATCGCTTTGGACTCTCTCATCTTTATGGCTTTGCTTATGCTCAGTGGGGATTTATGCATTTATGTTATTTAAGTATTTGCTTCTTTATGTACTTTGAAGTTTTTGGAAAAATACTATTGATCCTGTTGTAATGGTTTTGCAGACTACTCATGTAAACTCGTTTTTGAGTTATGAAGCAATAAAATAAGTTTTAACTTCCGCTGTGTTTATTTATTCTTGTAATTTATCTGTTCTATACAACAATAACACTTCATGGACATTGATGCATTCCCTTTGTGAGTGACATTAATGGACATATGGTGTTACAGCTATGATATGCTTTGATTTGGAGGCATGGAGGCAAAGTCGATTCAAAAAATTTTCACTCAAGTCTTTAAACTTGGAACTGACCTTGCAAGACTACGAATGAACCACATTAGTGCTACCCCACTCAAGAAAATTGGAAAGGCTTTACATTTGATGGAGTCTGGGGCTACAACTACATCCATGTTCCATGGGTATCTGATCAAATGTTGTTGCGGGTCAGTGGTAACATCGTAATGGTTCATTTAGGGCATATTGAACCTTCGAGGCAATTCAGGATGCAAAATGTCATCAGTGAATGTCGTATGACTTCGGTCAACTCCCCAGTCTTTATTTTTGTGCCCCCTGCTGTCATTCATAATCTTCCGCACCATGGCCATTATGTTTAGGGGAATAACTTAATCTAGATCGGCTCCCTCAACCAACCGACCTATCCTGGCCCTTTCCACCGGCAACGTCGTCGGACTTGCCATCCGGGCAATCCTTCTCACTCCTCGAGCATTTTGGTCGATCGCCAGATTCCGGGGGGGAGAACCAGGGGCTCAGTCCGCTTGAACATTGTCTAGGCAGGCAGGTGGAGAGGCATCTCGATTCGGTTGAGCTGTAAGGTCGACGGCTTCTGTCTCGGCTAGATCAACCTGAGTTTGCCTTTCTTTCCTCGGTTGATCTGATCTTCCTTCCAGATGCAACTGACGAATATTTTCGTCTCTTTATAGCGGTCGCCAAGGTTAATGTCAGTCTCTGCTTCTCCCAGATGATGATAAGCTCTCCGAGTTCTAATCTAGCCGATGAGGGGAGATTTAATGACCCCTAAGCTCCTTAGTTTGACGATTCCTAAACTCCTCGAACTGCCTCGATATGCGGTTCATATTCTACCGCATGGTGGCATTCTCCCGAGCATGAACTTTTAAGGCATCCGTAGTTTCTCAGAGCTGATTCAACATGGTCACAAATTCATTTCGGGTGGCGAAGGCTAAAGATAGAGCCGGCTTTGCCACGGGGGGTAATGCAGGTTGGTCCGAAGCAGTTTCAGGTGCAGCCGATCCACCGGCTGCGTCCACAGATGTCCTAACTTGCGGTTATTTCCCTGTATTGCGAGTTGTCTTTCTAACCATAACTCAATAATATAGGAAAAAGGTAGGATTTTGTCTCGGACTTGGTAATCCGAAAGTAGAGCAAAAATCCGTCTTAGGCTGAGAATATCATTTTCTCAGTGAAAGCACCAAAGTGTTGACACCAAAAATTGGCACAACACCCAAAGAAAGGGTTGTATGGAGAATAAATGAAGATAAATAAATATGAAACTGAAAATAGAGGAAATCACACACGTTTATAGTGGTTTGGCGTTAAAGAGCCTAAATCCACTTTATAATCTCCTATATATTCTTCAAACTATCAAACGTAATAGTTACAACGACAATACAACAAGAGATTAACAAAGAATTAAAATATATGGTTCGCAAACTTCCAAAAGTCCTCTCTTCTTAGTCCAGAAGGGGTATTTATAGGTGATAAAGTTCTTGAGCTAGCTAGACATGCGTTGTATGATCCAAAATAATAGTTAAGCTAGAAGAAGGGTTCTCCTCCTAGGGAATTGGCACACCTTGAATTACTGGTGATAGGTGGCAATCGATCTGATCTATTCGGATGGCTTGGAATGGGCAAGGCTGGGCGTGTGCTATTCTTCGGGAAAACATTGGGTTTGTAACTGGATGCAACCGAGCTCGGTTGGTTTGATCACAGCGGGCTTCAATTGGACTGCATCCGACGTTTGTGATGAGCTTAAGTGATGGGCCGCATCGACCGGCACACTTCTTGACTTCGGTTATCTTTTCAGACATCCAAGGCACAGACTCATGGCATTGTCGAGCCTTGATGGTCTAGACAAAAGGCCCATCAACACATACAGTCAAGACTTCCCAACTGTTAGGGATTAAGATGGCTGTAATGATGGTTTTGATGACAACAACCATGTTTTAACTATTATTATTATAAAATATATGATAACCTATTATATAGAATATGCACGTATTGATTATTGAAGACTATACAATTTAAAGAATCAAGATTCCAAAAACGAAGAGTTCGAGATACAAGACTTAGGGGTAACAAGAGTTCATGAGTTTAAGAAATAAAAGTAATTGAGTCTTGATTTTTGTTATAATTCTGGATATCACTGAATCCTTATTTCAATCATCTCTCACTAGTTTTTAAATATTCCTACTTTTAATTTCAAAATGATTTCAAAATTACTTTCTTATTTTAAAATATATTTATTTCTTTTTAAATTTATTTTAACACTACAAGAAAAACAGCATATAGCAGCGGCCTTATCTGCTTCTAATCCGTCGCTAAATTGGCTTTAGCGACGGATTTCCTACATAACTCTGTGGTTGGTAAAAAGCATGACGGTAATTGTGTTAGAATTTGTGACGGACTTTAGCATGAGTTTTCCGACAGTTTTCCGTCATTTTACTAATTTTATAATAAAAATAAAATTTTATTTATTAATTTAATTTTTATTTATATACCAACAATTTACCGACGGATAATTAATTTATAATAAAATATTATTTACCAAAAGAGTGGGTAAATCCTTACTCGTTGGCAAGGGATTAGCGACAAAATATATTTAGATCAATCATTTTCTATAGATGATCCATCGCTATTCCCTTTCCATTCTGCCAATAAACATTCTTTCAAATTGATAAATGCAAATTGCAAATTTAAATATAAAACTGCACCATTACACCAATATTACTCCAAAATAAAGCAAAAAACTGCAGTACAAAATAAAAAACTGAACCATACTTTGATTACTCATATATAAAAATACAAAAACCGCAAAATAAAAAACTGCATCATAAATTGCAAAAGCTGAACTATTCATTGCAAAAATAAAAAATATCTAAAGGTCCTACCTACATAGACTTAACGATAAACTCCACAGTTGGACGTAAACAACACATCAAAATAACAAAATAAACTGAACTAAATACTACAAAAACAGCAATACTAATGGAATTACAATATATTTAGAACTACAACATGTAAGCAGTCTTAGTCTTGAAAAGCCCTTCAGAGTAGCCTTGTTTGTAATCATGAAAGGACACAAACAATCAACTCATGAATGAATATTGTACAATGCAAATAGCATGCACTAAAGAAGCATGAAATTATTGAATATAGAGATGATACCTGATGAGATTTTTTATCAGGAGTAGACGGCTGCTAATATGAATAAAACTATACCAGTGTACTATATTCACATACAACTTGTTGATCCATAACCAAAATTCATAAATTATAATGGTCAGCATCTAATACATTACAAAGAGGTTCTAATTATTGGCATAAAGGTTGAAAACATACATCAGAAATTGGGCTAGAAAAGTAAAACAGTTTTATTGGAAGGTATTACTTTATCGATAGTGTACGGGCTATATTTGGAAAGAAGGGAACAACATATTATTTACCAACAAACATAGCATGAAGTTATAAATTGTAGACAGACAACAAAGTCGGTTAAAACAGGAGTAGGGAAATCCAAATG
Source organism: Allium sativum (assembly GCA_030737875.1). NCBI lineage: Eukaryota > Viridiplantae > Streptophyta > Magnoliopsida > Asparagales > Amaryllidaceae > Allium > Allium sativum. The sequence goes on along the minus strand of CM060915.1, from coordinate 732,569,346 downwards.
TACTTGCTGCGATTAAAGAAAAGATAAAGAGATATGCATAAAGCAAGGAATCCAAGAACAATTGAAATGGACAGATAAAAGAACTACTTGTGTTCTGTGCATGAAAGAATATAACATACAGAACACCCTTGTAGGAATCGTAGATATTTGGCATTCTTACGTAAGCTTACCAGAGCTAAGCAGGGTTTCACTTCGCCTGAAATCCAAAGCTTTCACACTTGAAATCAACATCTCATAGAAATACAAAACCAAATCAAAACAAAGGCAGTGCTTCCAATATCATATGTTATGCTCTAAAAAAAATCATTGTTCGGAGAACAATAAATAAGAACTCGTTTTTTTTCTTTTCTATAGAACTACTTACCAAACCTTGTTCGGAGAACTATAAATCATTTTCCTTTTCGTTGCTGCTTACTGCGCAGCAAATCATCGTTGTTGCTGCTGTTCGCAACAGCTATTGCAAAGTGATGAATTGCTGCTACGAACAGCAACAATTCATCACTGCTGCTACTGCTGCACAACAAGCAGCAGCGATAATTACTGCAAGCAGCAACGATGATTTCCATCAACGATGGTAGTACCAAAAAATGGTAGTACCGAAAAATGCATGTCTCATAATTACTGCAAGTGCAGAGTTTCAAGATTCAATAATGTATTAATTTAAAGTTTTATAATTACTGCAAGTGCTATCTTTACAAGATTTTCCAGTACTTTGTTAAGCAGCGATGAAGCATAATACATTAGTGATGGTAGTAACCTGTCAATGGAAAAGGGTAGTACCTGTCAAGGTCAACCACAACTGATCTTTTCTTTCTGTCTCTATGAACATGAACAAAATTTACGCAATTGATCTTTTCTTTCTGTCTCTATGAACATGAACTTCTTTCTTCTACTTCTTTATTTCGTTCTACAAAAACAAGCCAGATTAGCATCATTTTATCAAAAATCTCATAAACACATGCATCCAAATAGAAAATAAACTTAAATTAACTACAATATACAGTTGAATCCAATTATATCATAGCATTCTCTTCTTGCCCAAGCCAATTGATACTATTTTTTTATGCATATAGAGATTCCACACCTAAAAATAATAATTTCAGTTTCTAACTCTAAAACATTTCATAATAGATGTTATTTGTTAAACTTAAAGAAATAATTTTCTACGCATACCATGTAAAATGCATGAGTTATACTAACTCATGTTAGGAATATCTCAACATCTAAAAGAAGCCAACAACCACATGCTTCAGTAGTGGATCATCTTCATTTCTTTGCTACTGTACCGATCTCCTAATAAACCAACCATCCCTCTATTTTTCCTCCAAAGGTTTCACCTAACGCTGTTTCTTCATACTACTCAACCTAATATATATTCAAGCATCATAGAAGTCAAAACACTGAACTCACATAAACTTTTTTATCAAACCAAATGCAAGATGGTGGATCACAAACGAGTATCATGTTCACAATTTTAGTACCTTATCCGATAACTAAATCCAAAACATCCAAGTAACAAGCTCCCTTACCATAAATCTGCAAAAATAAAAGTGAAATTCAAAACAAATCACTGCTCATCATCAACGACTTCATCGATCTCGTCCTTTTCAAGCATATCATAGAAAGCCCGAGTTTTCCTCTACTCGTTCCCAGTGATGCATTTGGCCAACTGCACCGAGAGCTATGAAACCAGGACAATGATTAGAATTGGAAAAATGTTGGTGTAAGTTCTAGTCGAAGGAATCGCAGTTGTTGACAATGATTAGAGTGATACCAACCTGAGCGTGGCGGCGGCTTACTGCGAGGCGGCGATTGACTGGGTGGGGATGGCGATTTTACTGGATGGAAGGGGGCGGCTTCGAGATTTCGTAGATCTAGGTTTTTTTCTTGAATGAAATGGTTGTCGACTGAGAAAATGGATTGTTTATTTTATGAGGTAGGGTTTTCGAGTGCGGTCCGTATGAAATAATTCCACCTGCGGAATGAGAGAATGAAACCCTAAGGAGCCAAAAATTTAAAATGTTGGAGCCAAAATTTCACCAATGGAGCAAACATTTACAAAATTTGTACTTTATCTTAATCAGAATTTGTAAAAAAAAATTAAAATTAGAATATGAAACATTATACAATTTAAATTAGACTATTAGCCAAACTTTTTCAATATTTTAAAGTTTAGAAATTTTGGTTATTTCGTGTCAAACAATAATTGGTTGTATAAACTTTATGAATTATTTCAAATTTATTCAAGATGATTTCAAGTTTTTAAATTTTTCGAAATATAAAATATAGTTATCAATTATAATTATAAAATATAAGTGTCAACTATAATTATCAACTGTAATTATTAAATACAATTATTTAAAATTAATTATTGAATACTAGATATTATTTCATAAGTATTAAATTTTACTATTAATTATTAAATAATTATTATAATAAACTAATATTTTCATTATTTAGGGTAATAATTATAAAAGAACAATTTAAAATTTTGGGATAAGTTCTAAATAAGCAATGATTATAAGTTACTTATTGTAGAATGTAAATTATTATTTATTATTACTTATAAATCATTAAGTAGAATAAACTAATTATTAATTTTTGAACATGTTAATAATTATTAAAAAATAACACTGAAGTATATCTAAGAAAATTAATAAACATCTCTTGCAAATCTGTTGGAATTCTGATGCAAAATAGCTACGATAAATATTCGCCGGTATTCTGCCTGTATTTGCAACAGAAAATAGCGGCAAAAATTTTCTGTTGGTAATTGGAAACAATTTGCAACGACTTAGTGAGGGATGACAAAATACGACGGTAAAAAATTAAAGAAAAAAAAGTTGAAAAAACGAACAACTGTCCCTTGCAGATCACATGGAAATCCGTCGCAAATTAGCGACGGAAATTTTCGCTTCTAAATATACGACGTTAAATCAGTGTTTTCTTGTAACTACTGTTTTTAAAGTATATTTCATTTCCTAAGAAAATGATAATTTCTAATTCAAATATATCTTATATATATTTAAGATATAGTTTTATTATGGTTACTTAAATTTTAAATCTTCTTACTTAGAGGGTTTCTCCTTCCACCAAAAATTGACGACTAAAATTTCTCCTTCCGCTCAAAATCGGCGTCCAATTATTTCTAGTCTTTTGCTGAAATTTTCGACTGGTTTTTCTACCATGTGAAGGGGAAGAAAAGAAGAAGATTTACAATGTTTCTTGTTAAGATTGTTATGCATTTGGATGTTCAATTAATGAGCAGACATGTAACGAGCTTGAAGGTCTTCTAGGTTTATTGAATGTTTCAGATTCTTATGTTGATGTTGAGATCAAAGACTATGGTGCGAACTGTATGAGACTGGGGTAATAGCGGAAAGATCACCAGAGTGACATAAGATAATACAAACATTACAATATAAAGGATCTCAAAATGGATCAAAACAACGGTAGAACAATAAAATAGGATTTGGTGTATTCTGTTTGGATTGCTTCTGCGAGACCTAGCAACTTTCCAAAATGACTAAGCAACCGAAACCATTGAACTTTTTCAATTTTGACAGAATATGTATTTACTGTTATGCAAAAATGCTCTGATACCAAACTGTTATGCAAAAATTGCTCTGATATCAAACTGTTGGAGTTTTGTGCGCAGCGGAAGTTTGACAAAATGCCCAGAAAAACAGGATCTTTTTCACCCAATCACTTAAAGATAAATTTGATTGAAAATAAACAACAACACAAAATATCAGAAATATGAACACACTATATTCCACCCAACCACCCTCTTTATTGATTCACTAATAAAAAAAATGTTTACAATCGATCTCAACTATCGTTACAAACAATTACAACTTGAACCAATAACCTTATTGAGAAATAGGTAGAGAATATCTAATGGCTAAATAATTTGATGGAGAACACTCAATTTGGAATAGATAGGATAATCACTCTTGATGGCTCTCACCCACACCTAATGGAGATGTTAGCTGGCCCATTTTATAGAGAGAATTGCTTCATGCCTAAGAAAACTTGGCATACAAATTATCTTCATATATGTTATAAAACTATTTGGATAAGCACCAAATATCCTTGTAGTAAATGTCCACAAATATAGCAACCAATATCTCTTCATAAAATCTAGCACCAAATCTCTTCATCAAATCTAGCACCAAATCTCTCCATCAAATCTAGCACCAAATCTCTCCATAAAATCTAGCAACAAATCTCTCCACAAAATATGTAAGATTATTTGTTGCCCAAAATTGTAATTTGCGTATCACCAATTTCAACACTCCACCTTGATACCAAATCACAACATCTCCTCCACTCAAACAATAGCCTCTTAGCTCTCACTTTAAACCTCTTCTTTCTCAATTAACACCATCTCGATTTTAACAGCTACGAGATAAAACCATCATTTCTTCCCTTCAAGTCCAGGCTCAATTGATTTACAGGCTCAATCACACCTTCTTGATTTTATCAGGCCACAAGATTACCTAATTGATTTCCAGGCTCAATCACACCTCCTCTTTATCGATATACGCCTACCACTTGATCCCTCTTCATCTACATGGATCCCTCGAGAATTATCAATGTGAAGACAACAATCGATAATATGGTCCTCAACGGATCCTCAGCAATGATCAAAACCAACCTCTCCACCTTGCTGTGGACTAGGTTCTTCATTCCAAATTCTCAAAATCTCCTACTCCACAATATCCGTCCATGAAAGTAACATCATCTCCAACATGTACAATCTTCAATTCAAAATCACTCCAAGCTATGCGATGAACCTGGCTCTGATACTAACTGTTGGGCAGAAATTGCTCTGATACCAAACTATTGGGTTTTTGGACGCAACGGAAGTTTGACAAAACACCAAGAAAAATATGATCTTTATCACCCAATTACTTAAAGATGAATTTGACTGAAAATAAACAACAACACAAACAAATATGGGAAATATGAACACACAATATTCCACCCAACCACCTTTTTATTGATTCACTATAAAAAAATGTTTACAATCGATCTCAATTGTCATTACAAACAATTACAATTTGAAACAATAACCTTATTGAGAAATAGGTAGAGAATATCTAATGGCTAAATAATTTAAAGGAGAACACTCAATTTGGAATAGCTAGACCGATCACTTTTGGCGGCTCTCACCCACACCTAATAAAGATGTTAGCTGGCCCTTTTTATAGAGAGAATTGCTTCATGCCCAAGAAAACTTGGTATCCAAATTATCTTCATATATGTTATAAAACTGTATGAATAAGCACCAAATATCCTTGCAATAAATGTCCACAAATATAGCAACCAATATCTCTCCATAAAATCTAGCACCAAATCTCTTCATCAAATATTACACCAAATCTCTTCATCAAATCTAGCACCAAATCTCTCCATAAAATCTAGCAACAAATCTCTCCACAAAATATATAAGATTATTTATTGTCCAAAATTGTGATTTGCGTATCACCAATTTCAACATTTACGACTGCAAAACCTAAAGATGCAACTAAGAAGATGGCTGCATAGAAAAAGGGCATTATAGTTCAATCTTGAATTCTGGGGCTAAATATACAAATTATTGTTCAAGGAAACACTAAAATTGGATGAAAAAGGAAATCAAGAGAAAGTTTGAACAAAAAAAACTTGATTCGATGTCTTTCTATTGTGAAAGAAGTCACATAAGTAATAGCCAAAATTTAAGTTTCTCAAAAAGAAGCAGGAGATGGAAGGGAAAAGCTCAATACTTATTTGTCATTTGATGTTTACCCTTTATGTTGTGGTGTTTATTGTACTAGTGTGACTGATATCTGTAAAGTTCACGAAGTATGTATAAGCATATTATGTTGATGTTTGTGAAATTTACAAAGTATGTGTAACCATGTGCTTCAAGGAACATGTTCAGTGTTAGGGTAAGTTATTTTGTTATTAGTTAACAGCGATTGTAATTAAGTATCAAAAAGCGAATGGAAAATTATATTTTTAGAAAAAAAATCTCCTTATTTATATTTATATTAAGATTTAAAGTATTTCTTATATTCATAGTTTTATATATATGCTTTAATATCATTATATATATATATATACACACACACACACACATATATATACATACATACAAACATACAAGTGTGAACCCGTGCGAAGCACACGGGTTTGTAGTCTTAAATTATAACAAACATTGTAGTAGAAGATCAAATATTAATTAGTAACTATCAATGTGCATGTTCTTGCTGTAAAGTAAATTTAAAGAACATAAAAGAAGCATAACTAATTTTGAGAATGAACGGTCTATAGTTAAAATCATAACTATACATGGGCAATTTATTAGGAATTATAATAAACAGATATCTAATATAAATATTTTAAAACCTTTAGTTCAAGAATTGGAAATCAACAAAATAAGCAATTTAATTGATATTATGCAATGCGTAGGGTTTTGGACCCAAGGGAAAAATAACTAATCCTAGAATTAATTTATTGCTTTAATTTTTGGAAGCAAGCTACTTAATGGGAATTATCTCAACCAATGTTCAACACTTGTTTGAATAATTGATTCCTGATGTCCTTAGAAATAATCATAAAGGATTTGATATTAATTGTTAAAAGGCAGCAACCAAGCGTAAAAATATATATATAAAAAAATCATTGATAGTTCCAACCATAAGAAGAAAACATTTAGCTTCATCACTTTGAAAGTCATAACAACTTAAAAGGTAAAATGCTACGTGCCTTGAATAAAATGCCCCTTCAATTAAATATAAAACTTCCATTCAAACGGAAAAAATTACATTTTGTTAAAAAATGTTGTGTAGGTTTAAGTCGGATAAATATGTTGTGTAGGTGGATAGAGTGGGCAGAGAAGATATTGATAGTAGTCGTGGAGACGTGAAAGCTTGTCCAAAAAAATTTGTACTTGTTATCATATGAGGGTGATAAAGCAAATGACGTTAACTAACCCCGTGTGGATAGGTGCACGATATTTAAAGAACACAAAGCGAAACATGGAACATCATGTAACATCATATCAACGGTATTCATTTTTAATCACAAAAATTTCTATACGACAAAAAGTTAATTTCTTTAGCCCAAAAACATATAAACATCCTCCAAAAAATTCAAGCAGCACTATTATTTGATGAAACTAATTAGTAACATAATAACCCCAAATAAAAAGTCAACATGAAATAGACTACGACTTTAAGAGCTACACTGAAATGCGTGATATTTTCCAAAGTATGGAAACTGAAATCACGTAAAGTCCTACAATCACATATTCTATATACATTATCATAACGGTCTGAACAAACTCGCAAACACAGAGAGTTGTGTGTGTATCAAAAGCTAAACAATAAGTTTGCAGTAAATTTAAGTTTTGATTAAATAAATAATATTAATTAGCGAAATATAGCTATAATCCCAAATGATTGTATTTGTTTACCTTTGTAGCTTGAAACACGAAAACGAATTCTTTTTAAAACTTGCTAATGTTATTGTATAAGACGTCTGTGCATGTAGGACAACAATGTTAAATGTTACGCAAACATTAATCCATCAATAGCATATAAAATATATTTTTTTCTAAAACAGACATATAAAATATTGCTAATGTTATTGTATAAGACGCTTGCATTTGCTTTTATTTCGCATGTTTTTTTTTCTGCTTGCACTTAGCTTTGTTTCAGACATAAACATGCCTAGTTTTTTTAGTTGTTGTATTTTGCATGCTGATTGCACGTGGCTTTATTTCGCATGCTTTTTTCCCCTCCTCCTTGCACTTGGCTTTGTTTCAGGCATAAATACGCCTAGTTTTTTTTTTCCGTACTGCTACTGGCCTAGGATAGCACAACTGATAGGGGCGGCATTGACTCTGCAGCCACACTTTTTTATCTTCATTGCCAGCTAATTAAAAATTAAGAAGTTAAATGATAATTCAATCAAGCTTCAAATAGAAAATAGAAACAAAAAAAAGAACTGTACAATATAAAGACAGAACTCATCAAATTGTATTCATCAATATTTAATCAAAGAAGATAAAACAATAACAATACTATTATTATAATAGTATTATACAAACAAATTTCAATCGGCAATTATAACATTTGATCGTAGTTATATATTCTTTTATGTATTTCTTCTTAAATCAGTATGTACACCGAGTAATATACATATCGAAAGTTGTGGCATAATATAATATCAGAGTATTGGGCTTAAAAGTTCACTGCGGCTTCTTCAGTGAAATCTTCTTGTTGCTTCAGGCATTGTCATGTTTTATTAACTACAGTTTTGTACGTTACAGCTTCGCTGCATATGCTGGAATCTGTATGGCTTTGGTTGGTTCACTCAGGTCATTGTGTATTGATCTATCATAGGGATTGTTATTGGAATTTTTTGGGACGTGAGCTTTGCATTTTGCATCTTAAATGAGAATCTTTTGTAAGCCCCCGCGGCCCCCCAACCCCCCCCCCAAAAAAAAAAACAGTTCACTGCGGTTAAAATAAATGTGAACTTTATCATTAGTGAGATTCAAACTTAGTTGTGTTATTTGGATAGAATAAACCCCCACCCCAAAAAAAAAAAACAGTTCACTGTGGTTAAAATAAATGTGAACTTTATCATTAGTGAGATTCAAACTTAGTTGTGTTATTTGGATAGAATAGTCATTTTAGAAAATACGTAGTCCGACCAAAATTTTGTTTACATATTCTAGTTGTTAATAATGAAGATTAAAGCATAACCATTACTATGTCTACAACATTTGCTATTTAATATATCAGCATATAAAAGAAAATCACATAACTTATAGTGCCATATGCCTGAGAATCTGAGATACGGACTAAACTTTCTTTTACTCTCTAAACATCATATGAAAACACACACACACACACACACACACACACACACACACACACACACACATATATATATATATATATATATATATATATATATATATATATATATGCCCCCCCAAAAATTCAAATAATTACCTTTAACTAATTGGGAGAAATTCATAGATTTTGCATATATTAATCTCAGATGTTGGATCCTCGGCTCTAGTCTCCAAGTTGCCCCTATTTTGTTCATGCTACCCATTTTATATCATCAATATGGGTTTTATGCCTTGTTTATCACACTCTGAAGAATTCTCCATGACTAATGAATAACATTTGCAGCAATTCAAAAGCCAATGAATGAAATATGGACAGCAAGAATAGGAGATACTTTGAGCCATAATATAGTTATTTAAATTTATATGATTAAAACCAACACTATGTATGACATAAGAGTACTACATGGAAAGCAGGCAGAATATGTACCACCTATTGTACATGATATGCAAAAACATAATAACAAACAGAAATTGGATAAAAGCATAATCTCATCCACAATTCCTGTGTATTAAGCAGTTATAACAGAAATTATACCGAATTCTATGGTTAATTGGATAGCAAAAAGAGTGAGGTTTAAATAGATAATGCTTGTTAAAATCTGAATTCCACTGCAAATAATACACCGGAATATGTAGTATTTAATCATGATTAGAGATTTAAATAGTTAAGACAACGAATTATGTCCTGAACCTATTACCATCAATTTGAGCTTTGACTTATGTTCATGTTGTATACCATGTGTACAATTTACTTTATGAAGATTAAATAATTGAGACTAATCGTTAACAAAATTTCAACTTCAAGACTTTAGTTATTTTTTGATAAATGAATTGAGTTGTCCAATTAAACCACTATAACATAGTTCTATATGTTCATATAAGAAAAATCTATCGTTACTTATCTTAATGCTTGTTTGGTTTCCTATTAACAGTAAATACGTAGCAAAAGTAAGTTAGGACCTATCGTTATGAATATCCACATAATGTAAGAAGCATCATACTTTGACAACTCGAAAAAAGAGAAACCAATATACAGAGAAACAACCACTTATAACCATTGTTCATAGAAGTCAAACATCCAATATTTATAAAAATCAAATCCACAAACTGGAAATCAAATCAAATCAGCTTACCTGAATCAAATCAAATCAGCTAATAATTTACTTGTAAATAAAATATTTAGAAATTTTTATAAAGGGGGTATACCTGGGAATGTGCAGCTACTTTGTTTACCCATTTCAGAGCCAAAAAAGTTAAAATAAAGTGTCTCAACCAAGAAATTTCATGTGTTTCAAATTCACTTGTTTAGTGTAGTGAAATATGGAATAACAAAATAAAAGCTCCCTATGATTTTATGAATATTCACTTCTACTTTTGACTGTTGAATACTTGAACTTCATTATTGAGTCATGAGCAAAATTTAAGACATAATCCCTTCCAGTCATTTGTAGAACAACATTTCTTTGATGGTATTGTATTTGATATTATGCATGCAATAAAGATTTAATAATTGCAAAACATAGAAGAGCCAAATTTATTTACTTATTTACAATTGTGAAGTAAACTTTAATTTTGTTACATTTGATCTTTGTGAAATGATGTTGACTTTTATGCTTACCGTATTAAGTATTATTAACATTTAATTTGATGATTTGATTCAATTATGCTATTATGTGAATTAATGTTGATTTTAAGATTACAAACACTGAAAGTAAGGATCCTTCCCACATTTTGAAATTTAACATACAAAACTCCTCAAAAATAGGTTTCAAGTTACCCACTTTAAATTATGTAGGGCAACTGTTTCTTGCATTTCATTAAAAATCAAATCTCTAGTTGATCAAATTTTAATACGAACAAAATTAAATTTTTATTGGAAACTTCTTGCAAAAAGTGTTTGTAGTTTTAACTATAAATATCTATATAGCTTAGCAGAGTGTTTCTCAAAATCTTCTGTTATGAAGAGGCGATGTATTTCGAAACTTAAAGGATTGTTCTGCAAACATTTGCATTTCAAAGTCTGGTTTTGGCTTGAATGTATTTCCGTTTTATTCTCCTTTAAGTTTGAGCTAGAATTTAAAATTTTTGAACACTGCTTAAAGTTGGATAAACTGAGGCAGTCTGTTGTATATATTTGGAGAAACTTTTAATTTAATTAACAACATAGTTAAGGATAAAACTATAACATTGAGTTTGTTGTGTGTGTGTGCATGTGTATTGGTTATATTTTATTAATACTAACTTTTTTTTTACATTTTCACTATTATTCACGAGTCATTACGTGTATTATATTTTAAATGTATATTATGTTTCAATAAAAAAGTAAATGATATCCGAATAAAGATATTAGTTAATTAGTGGAAATAACCATAAAATATGAGGTTATAGGATTAAATATGCTTGTATTTTGTTTGAAGTTTATGTGTAAAAGGAAGCTAGTTTGAAAAAAGTGAAGTGTTTTAATTGAACTAGGTAATTCCACATTATATCATGTAAACTATTGTCAATAAGGTTGGAATTGAGTTGACTGGGAATAAAGTAAAACAATGAGATGTGGTTATTCTAAAATAAATAAGATGTCAGTGTGCTTAATGGGATTTCAATTTGTGAGCATACTAAACCAGGGAGAGTTGAATATGTATATCCTAAAGAACAAAATAAAATTTGCGCGAGACTGACTTTACTGTGCATAATACATAATATACTGGTTGACAAAAAATAGATTAAAATTTTGAATTTCTTTGTGTTGTTATAGTTGAATAAAATTAGCAAATGTTTTAAGTTTTACAAAGATAGTTTGACCAAAGCTATTTTATATTCAAATCACAGATATAATAATTGTGGGAAGTAATCAGATTGCTCATTTTGCAAAAGATAGTATCACTCACTTAGTGGACTATACTTCAGATCTGGACACAAATTATTCACAAATTTCAAGCATGGAAGTGGAGAAAAAATGGTTTATTGAACAACAAATTAGCACCCAAATAAAAGATTAATGTGGATAATCTGATTTAAGAATATCTTGTATACAGTAGAAAAAAAGGTGAGTGCTTAATACATGTAATTATGTAGGCTTGATCAAAAGCCATAATTTGCAATAATATCTTCCTAGAACTAGAACTGCAGCACCATTCTTCTAATTTATCATCGCAGCGACATTTAATATCTAATGCATTAATTGATGAAGCAGAACAATCAATAAAAAAAAAATTCCTTCTTGGCGTCAGTACCAATAGTTACTGTTGTTTCAATTCAGGCTTAGGAAGCAATTACTAATTTCATGCCACTCTTACATGTGTTCATGAAATATAGAATTCATGTTTGGTTCTCCCTCAAGGCTCAAGTTTGAAAAAGCAACTTTCCTGGGGAATACATATTCGATTTACTATGCGTTATGGAAAAGATGGATCATGGGTTAACATGTGATATTACTAAATTTATAGGAGCTAGGCTGTATGCGAAAATAAAAATTTCTTTAAGGTATGTTATTGAAATAAGTATTAAATGACCGACAAATAAACACTAACACTGTGTGAACATTCAGTAATTAACATGTTCAACTTTATTTATAGCCCACCTTTGACCTTTATCATACCTTTACTCTAACGAATTCTAAGTTTCTTAAAATATTACACTCATTCTAGACTATAGCTTGCATACCCATATAACTATATTAGCTTTGGACAAATCTCCATGACTTCTTCGGTTGCGCTAAAGAAATATCACCTATATAGCATAAAATTTAAAGATAAGATAAATCATTATGACTAAATTTTCGTGTGATATATTCATTATGGCGTTAAAATCTAAATAACTAATGAAACATAAATGTATAAAACATGTTATGCATTTTTCAACTTTAAGTGCTTTTATTATATCGTTGTCTTTGGATGAACATGGATATTCACCAAAATTTGACTGAGCATAGTGTCTTGAGCCTAGTGAAGGAAATAATTCCTAGATGTTGTGTCATTATAAAATATAGAATAGAGATGGATATCAGCAGAGGGTGTTTTCTAGAACAATGATAAGGCCAGCAAGCTTAATTGATTAGTAAACTTCATTTTTTTAAAAATTAGTACAAGTCTCCTCCTTATATACTCTGAGAATATTGATTAAGATAGCCAAAAAAATTCATGCACATCTTAATTCGGTACCTTTCTTTACTAAATAACTTTCGATAGTGGCCGCAGTTCATTAATTGCACACCTGATGCAATGGATGCTGACAAAAGGATGAATATAACATCCATCTTTGAACAATATAGCCATCAATGTTGAAATAATATCCAAAACAATCAAACCACTTAAAATATATTAATGAACCTGTTTTCAGTTTTATATTATATGTTAATGAATTTATTTCTTCCTTAATTTGTTCTCTGAATGTTGAATTTTGTATATTACGTCAGCAAACAAAATGTTAAAATTGATATGATTCTGATAATGGTGAAAAATGGACTTAGTTGTTCCATCTCACCACCTGACATGGTTCATAGTTTACTCCATAATCGGAGCAACACAACATGCCTTCAAGCAAAAACTAAAAATTGTAAAATAAGCAAGTTCACCATCGCCAATAAACGACAACGCGGATGACTGAAAAAAATTAAAATAGCATTTAGCAATTTTCTAGATAGCATTATCTATAATAAAGTTTGTAGATGTTGTATGAAGAATGAAAAAAATAGTCTTGTTTTTTGTTAAATCAGAGCAAGATAAAGGAAAAAAGAATACTCCATTATTAAACTGCAAAAGAACTGACTTGATTTCAATATAATGTAGCAGCCATTGGTAAAAACTGTACATGCAAAGCACAAAACTAAAATAGCAACCCTAAGTATAAATAACATGATAGAACTATTACTGTGTCCGTGAGGATTTTTTTTTTTTTTTTTTTTTTTTTTTTTTGAAACTCCTCTCTTTAGTGCAATACACAGTTAGATGAAAGCACGTCACTATATGTTAGAAGTTAATTTTTAATTTCTAGATTAATCATTTCTATCTGTCATGATGCAAGTAGAATTCTCTAGGAGTTTAGTCAGTCATATAAAGGACCTTTGCGCTTCTCTATAATGTAATCAAGCATCAAAAAGGACAGATTTAGTATTAATAGCAAATCTAAGAGCAGCAGCTCTCTGTTTTCCACAATAAAAAATAAGAACAAAAACTTCATTTTTCTTAGTCCCTCCACACTTTATTCTGTTGTGCCTAAAAAATTTGGTTTCAGAGCCTTATCAACGACCTTGATCAGACACTCAAAACAATGGCAGCAGTCCCTACAGTGTTCAAGTACTCTCCAAGTGAAGTGCCAATATTCGAAGGCGAGCATTATGACTGTTGGAGCAGTGAGATGATGGACTTCTTCATCTCTCATGATTTATGGAATGTCATCGAAAAAGATTATCTGGATCCACCTGCAGATGGACGCCTGCACAAGAGAAGTTATACAAAGAAAATCAAAAGAAAGATGTCACTGCACTTCGGTACATCAAACAAGGGGTGAGTAAATCTATCTATCCAAGAATTTTCAAAAGAAGAAAAGAAAAAGAAGCATGGGAAGTTTTGCAAAAAGAATTTCGAGGCAATGGCAAAGTTATCTCCAATAAATTCAATCCTTATAGAGAGATTTTGACAATCTGCAAATGAAGGAATCTGAAAATATCATAGATTTCTCCATAGTCTCTGAAATTGTAAATCAAATCCAATGACTTGGAGATAGCATCCAAGAAAAGAAGGTGGTAGAGAAGATCGGAAGAGCACATCAGGCTATATATTTTGTCTCGGTTCCAACGTAATCTCATGGAGTTTAAGGAAGCAAAAGACCGTAACTTTATCTTCAGCTGAAAATAAGTACATGGCAACGATAGAGGCAGTCTATGAAGCGTGTGGTTGCGGAGAATTCTAAATGATATGAAGCAAATTCAAGACAAGCCAACAAGGATCTAGTGTGACAATATGTCGGCTATAGCAATGACCAAAAATCCAGTGTTTCATGCTCGCACAAAGCATATTGAGATACGTTACCATTTTATGCGAGAATTGATTAGCAAGGAGGAGATTATCATGGACTTCATCAGCACAAAAGAGCAGCAAACGGATTTCCTCACCAAAGCAGTCACATTGGAGAAGTTTGAAAAGTTCAAAAAGAAATTGAAAATTGCAAATTAAGGAGGAGTGTTAAAAAGTTAATTTGTAATTTCTAGATTAATCATTTCTGTCTGTCATGGTGTGAGTAGAATTCCCTAGGAGTTTAGTTAGTTATATAAAGGACCTTTGCACCTCTCTATAATGTAATCAAGTATCAGAAAAGGTATATTTAGTATTAATAGCAAATCTAAGATCAGCGGCTCTCTGTTTTTTCCATAATAAAAAATAAGAACAACAACTTCATTTTTTTAGTTCCTCCACACTTTATTCAGTTGTGCCTAACACTATAGCATAAAATCTATTGCAAAATTTTCACATCAAGTAAGGAATGATAATTTTAATAAACTGGTAAAAATATAGAAATAAAGGAAATTGTTTATCTTAAAAACATAGCAATTACTCATACATAAAAGGAAAAAATAATCTAGGACTCATTATCCTTCGAATTACTGTTTTAAAAGGATTTTTCTTTTTGCCAGAATTTGAGATTAAAAAATTTTCAAGGAAAAATAGTTGAATAAACATCAACAACTTGGATTCATCATTACTAATAAAAAGTTGGATATTTGTTTTTATAATATATCGAAAGTCGGTGGGTACAATATACAAAGGATCAATATTTGATTAGATGAAAAGTTGGGTTAGCGCCAGCTAGTAGTATCACAATGACAGGAAGCTGAATAAAAAAACCTATATTAAATAAGCATGCGGTTAAACCAATTCAAAACAAACATTAATTATTTAAAGCATCAATATTACCAAAAAACTATTGTGAATAAGCCTTTAAATTCACACGTAGTATACAAATTTGGTGTGGCATAGGAACATTTGAGTTTATCTACTTGATTTCATACGAAAACTTACTAATTATATATGGAGTTATTGTATTTATTATTCAGCAAGAAAAATCACGTATCATTTCAACGACCTTCGGCATAGTGGGGAGGGCCCAGATGTCTTAAAATCAAATCTCAGAAAAATTCTTAGAATTTTAACCCATAATATATTTTCAACATTAAATAAAATTGATGAATCCATTATAAGCTATATCATTGTTGTATATGAAAATATGAAATGATGTCAATATTATTATTTATATTTGCTTTTTTTTATTGTTAATTGTATAGATTAAAAATAATCAAAATCATTACCATATTTAGCTAGTGGTAATACGTGAATTCGTATGCTTTGCTATTCATATCGACTATTTATCTAAAATTGACTTGTATAATGTTCTGATAATTTCCTATGCATAGATAAAACAATCTATTATCAAGCTATTTATCATTTTTCATGATTGTTATAAATGGTTTATATTTGTCAGACAAAAATATATGAATTTAAATAAATAATTAAAAATAATGGTTTGACAAAAGCATGAAAAATGATTAAAAATAATGGTTTGAAAGTGGGTTCTTTCGACAGATATTAAACATGATGATATTGTACTTTGAAGTCAGTGCCCCTGTAGAGTTGGATTATAAGAGCAGTGAGAGTAATGATTTTACTTGCGAAAAGGATAGCATATTCAAAAAATAAGACGTGCAGCACCACCTCAAAGGAGATTTTTTTTTCAAATGATATAAAAAGAAAAGTCCTTAAGTTAACATAATGACATCATTGTTGTTGCAAATTGCAATGGCAGTGTCCTGGACTTTAATATGATTTTTTGTGGGTTAAACAATATAGTTGAAGTATATTTTTCAATTAGATTAAAAAAAATTCATGCCTTCCAAATATGAATTGATATCAGTATGTAGGTAGAAAAGCAATCAAACCCATATTACACATCCGAATTTAACATGATTATTCTAAAACAAAGTCGATAATTAAGTATTACATGGAAGATAGAAAACCTGACCGATAGTTGGTATAGAGTTCAATCTAAACTTTTGTCTTTGCTTTTGGCATAAAAGAATCCCGAATATGTTTTCCTGCATAATAAAATTACCAAATTAATTTTTCAAATTTAAAGTCGACATTAAAAGAGTAGTATGGAGTTCATTAAGTCCTTGTTAGCACTTATTAAACCGATTTCAACTTCCTCGGTTGAATTTCTAACAGCATAAAAATTAACACATTTAAATAACCAAGCAGAAAGAACATATTTTGTAAAAATAACTCGGAAAAGAAGCTTACGTGAAGGTAGCAAAGAGGAGAGGTCATCCTTTGGCACTTTTGACTTCTACCCTGCATGGATTAAAAGCCACCGATTCAACATGAACAAAGAAAGTGCATCCAAAGGGAAGAGAGAGGATTCAAGTAATTGCCACAAATGAAAAACGAATCTCCATGTTTACGAATATTTATATTCAAGATGACATTTTGTTCTTTACCCAACTAAAAGCCGAAGTAAACTCAAATCTATCGAAAAAAGGGGCCTAATATAGATTGGAACTGACCAAAAGTATTTATTGTTTGGTTCACAATTGCAGAATAGTAGGACAAAAGAAATCAAAGATTAAATTTTTACATACCAAAATAGAGAAGAGCATTGTCAGATCTGAAGCAACACTTATAAATATATCTTTTCCGACCAAAAAGGAGGAAGTAAGGGTTATGTGACGTAGCTGATGATTAAATCGAGCCGTAAGAGGTATGGAATTGGTGATTATGCAAGTAGTCTAAATGAGTAGATCGTTGATTATTTTTTATTAATAGCAGGCTAAAGAGAAAAGTGCTTCGTAAAGATGCAGCATCCTTTATTATGCGAGTATGATTTTGGTTAACAAATAAAAATTAGGAGAAAATTTGTGTTTTAGATTATAGGTTGAAAATGGGGAAACGATGAGAGGAGAAGCTGAAAATGACGTTCCAATTTCTAAATCAGAAATGCTACTTTGCCCGCTTTTCATTTTGTCAAAAACTAGGGTAGAGACAAAAAAATAGGAGGCCCACCCATTGAATTACACAAATACCCCCCCCCCCCCTGAATTCAATGCTTGCCACCCCTGAATTCCGGATTTACCCTTATTTCTTACTTTTTGACAAAAACTTTTTCGGATATTGTAGTAATTCTCTTTCTATACACGTGTAAACAGTCAAATGGTTCCCACATAAGATGATGCGGATGCTCGAGACGCTGCGACTGTTGATTTTCAGCCAAAGTGCAGAGGCTTGAGAGCAAAAGATTCTTAATCCAGTAATTATAATATAGTATAGCTATATATAGTTTTTAATCATTTTTAAAATCATCTCAATATATTTTTTAATATATATTCGTACTTAAAAAACTCTATTTTGAGAAAAAGAAATATAGTTTGTTTTAACTCAAGAGTCACCATAATTTATTTAAACATTATTTACTTTAATTTACTTTTTTTTTGAATTTTTACTAAGGTATGTCGACATACCTAAAAGTGTATGTCGACATAATGGCTGTTGTTTTCAAATTCAAATTTTGAAAAGTTGCGTCTTTTGAATTCAAAACTATTCTGAAAGGATTTGACTATTGGGAGACTATAATTAGACTTCTAAATTCGAATTTTTAACTAACTTTTCATTATCTTCTTTCTTTCTTCTATCCACTAATACTCTTAATTTCTCAAATTACATACTTATACTCTGTCGATTTTCAAAGAGAATTATATCCATCTCTTTCTACTTCAATCCTCTATTAAACTCTCTAAAGATTCAAGTGCTACTCAAGAGTTATAGGATTTCTATGATCAAAGATCGGAAGATCAAGTTCTATTGAGTTTATCCTTCAAAACTGACACTGAAAATGGGTGGTTGTGTCTTATATAAATCAATTATGTGTGATTTTATCTCGAAAATCAATAATTTGTAAGTTGTGGATTGGAAATTAACCTAGTCTCATTGTACTCTGAAAATCAGTTGGGGGTGTGCCCTTGTATCCTGGAAATCAAAAATTGTAATTTGGATATTATTTGAAAAGAAATCCATATCAACTAGCATTGCATGAGACTGGATGTAGGATAACTCCAAACCAGTATAAAATCCCCTTGTGTTCTTTCTTTTTACTGCTTTTATTATTATTATTATTATTATTATTATTATTATATGCATCTGTGATTGAATTTGTGATTATTCATACGTGTGATTTGCATAATATTTTGATGAACTTAAAAAGATTTTCATGAAATCTATAAAATCCATAAACCACTGTTCACCCACCCTCTAGTGTTTGGTTTGCCTTAAGATCCTTAATCCGCATTCCCCAACAATTGGTATCGGAGCATTGGTTTTCAACGTTTTCATAATCTAAATTTTTGAAAAGTTTAATGCCAACCAACACTGGTATTGTCAGTCCTAATAGTTCATTTATAGAGGGTCGGTCCATTATTAGACCATCACTATTTAATAGTAGTAATTATGCATATTGGGCTTATAGAATGAAATTTTATTTACAATTTGTAGGACTATACACTTGGAATATCACATAAACTGAATATGTCGAACCCACTGTTAATTTTGCACAATGGATTCATGGTCAAAAAGCAACTGCACAAAATAACTCAAAAGCCATGATTATTTTATTCTGTTCATTAGATAGAAGTGAATTTAATAGGGTATCTGTTTGTAAATTTGCATATGAAATCTGGAAAATATTGCAAGTGACGCATGAAGGAACAAGCAAAGTTAAACAGACCAAAATATCTATGTTAACTAATCAATTGGAATTATTTAAAATAAATCAAATTGAGTCTATCTCTAATATGTACAGTAGGTTTTAGGAGATTGTACATTTACTAATGGCTATGGGAAAAATATACTCCAAGGAAGATTAAGTTAGAAAAATCCTAAACTTATAAACTTCAAATTGGGATAAAAAAACTCTTCGAATTGAAGATGCCAACGGTATTAGTACAATGAAAATTGAAGAATTACTCGAAAATCTAATGTAGTTTTAAGTTCAGATGCAAGGAAGTAAAGAAAATAAGTTATCAGAAAAGAAATCAACAACATTCAGTGCAACAACCAAAGATTCTGACTCAAACAGCGATGATGTTAAAGATATAATATTAATGACTAGGAATTTTAGAAAATTCCTAAGATATAGCAAAAGGAATAATTTCAAGAGGAGCGAGCAAAGAAATTCTATGAAAAATAATGAAGTTCTGAATAATGTCAGATGTTTTAACTGTAATGAACCAGGCCATTTGAAAAGATTATTTTCATATCCAGAGAAACAAAATCAACCTTCAAATGATAATTCGTCAAAGAAGAGAAAAAGGGCCTACGCATCATCTCTATATGATTTTGATTTATCCTCTGGTGACGAAAAGCAAGAAATGAACAATTCAAATATGTGTTTTACACCAATTCATGGATCAGAAGAAATTGAAGAACTGTTCTAAAAATAGGTATGCTTTTATAATAATTATTTTTGGGTTAACTCATTTGAATGGTTGCTTGTTTGATTGCTTTGTTTGAAAATTTGAATTTTAAATTAAGAATTCAAAATTCAAAATTTAAATTTTAAAATCATGATTATTTTAATAAAGTAATAAAATAATAATATAAAAATAATAATAAAATCATGATTATTTTACCTTAATTTTGGGTTCCATATCTAGCCAACCCCAACTTGTTTGGGATATATGGCTTTGTTGTTGTTGTTGTTGTTGTTGTTATTATAAAAATATTATTTCAGGAAATAATTAAATAAGAATGCAAGATATGAATAAATCAAAAAGTCAAAAACAAGCATCTTTTGAAAATTTTAGAAGGAATTTCGATATACCCATTTATATATGTCGATATATACACTGAAATTTATAATTCAAAATTTAAATTTCCCTCAATCTTTTCACCAAACCAAATGTTCTGAAAAGGTGTCTTTAGACCAAAGAATATTCCTTTGATTCTCTATTTAATTATTTACTCCTATCATCACTTTCCATCTTTAATTCAAATTCAAACTTATCTTCATTATTCTAAACTCTTCATAAAAACTCTTTAATGGCTTCCTCAAGCACATAAAGCACCTTGAAGCTGACCAAGACCACCAATGGCTTTCTTTATAACTACTCGGATTCCATCGAAGATTACATAAGCTACGTAAACTTTGGTAATGTCAATATGGGAAAATTTGCTCTTTTTAGTGATTCTCTTCTTATGATCTTCAATCTCTTTTTCATCAAAATGGTATTCTTGGTTTAGTTGACTCTCCGGAGAATGATGAAGTTTGCTTCCCAAATCTTGTCAAAATGTATTTTGCAAATTTGAGTCATGGATTTTATTATGGAAATGAAAGTGAAACACGAAGTAGTGCAAAAGGAACAAAAATTGTTTTAAATTGTGATGTTTTGGGTACTATTTTGGGTTGTAAAAATATGGGAGTAGATGTCTTATAAGATCAATGAAAATGATCAAGAGACCTTTCACCATATTTTTTAGAGTGATGAACATTTGAAGTGCAAAAACTGTTATTTTCGTCCTAAGGCAAGAATTGTTAACTTACTTCTTCAACATACCATTACATCACGATCAGGAAATTTCAACAACCTAACAATTAAAGTTTGTAAGGCTCTTTTTGCTATTTTTTGAAACTATGACACAAATAGGGCTCAAGTGGTTTTGAATGAATTTGGTTTGAAGGATTTATCATAAAATGAAAATACATTATATAATGGAATTTATCTTACCTGTATTTTCAATTATTTTGGAGTGAATTTTAAAGGCGAAGAGTTCACATCTAGAATAGATTTTAACTACGCAAATATATCTCTTATGAATATCCCACTTGTGTTTCAACCATATGAAACATTTGCGAAAAAATAAGCAAGAATGGATCAAGAAGAAGAAGATGAATAAATGGAAATCGAAGAAGACGAAAATACCTCCTTAGAAATTATAGAGTATCCCCTAATACCAAAAGCCATTCCAAGAAAATCCTCCTCGACAATCAAAAGTTCCTAGCCAAAAATCAAAAGCATTAAAGAGGTCATTTAATAAGAAGATGGAAAAGATGTCCACAAAAATGACTAAGTTCTTTGGGAAAGTTAGTAGAAAACTTGGCTCATCCTCATCCCCGTCCATTGAATTCTTGTTTTATTATCTTATTGTATTTATTTCTATTTCCATTTCATGCTATGTATTAATCCAACGTATCGTTACCTTTAATATTAATAAAGTCTTATATTTCTGTTAATTCTCTCTTAAACGCCTCTCGAATGATCATTAAACTAATAAAAACAAGTATATATATGTCAAAGAAAAGCATAAGTCGCAAAATTCTCAAAAATAGAAATTCAAGAAGGTATGTCGACATACCTAGAAATATATGTCGACATATAACAGTAACTTTTTCAAATTAGTTAAAATTTCAAAACTACCTTAAATAACTAGCGTCTATTCATTTTAAACGAATTCCAAATCATATATATATATATATATTTCTTCTAGAAAAACAAATTTCTTCATTCCTTCTTTATTTGATTTCATTTTTCATTAATATTATCAAATTTATTGCTTCCCTGGTTCATAAATTGAGTTAAAACCTTGAAGAAACACTCAATTCATTCAAGAATATTATTTGTTTTATCCTTCGTAACTAGTGTCACTTAAAGTTAAGTCAAATACAGATGATAAAGCAACAAGAAAAATATTTTGATGCACATCGATGGATGATTTCCTCTCTTTCCAAAGACAAAGAAAAAACATCACAGGAGCAACTCTCACCAAAGACAATGAATAATGGGATGCTATAAAGGCTGACCCAATCTTTGATGGTGATAGATGGGTAGAGGTTCCTAGAAATTTATGAATTTGTATTTAACAAATTATTGTGTTTTTCTTGGATTGTTTTAAAATTGGATTTAAATTAATAATTTGAAAATAATTAGATTGATTTGGATTGAATTTGTTTGAATTGATTGAATGTATGTATTGGTTTGAATGAATAATTATACTAATTTAGACTCATTCAAGTCATTACTTAGAATATTAGATATTATGTCTTGTCCTAGCTTTGATTAACTTATTAGAACCATATTAGTTTTAGTTATTAGAACTATGTCTTAGTTTTAGAGGGAGTACTATAGTTTTGTCAGGAATATATAGTTTTTGTTGATGACAAAGGGGAAGAACTATAAAATAGGGCTTATATAAGGAGGAGTTAGTAGTTTCAGAAGAAGTTAATGGAGAAAGACGGAGAAACCGGAGAATCAGGACATCATATATGAATATTTTATAAACGAAGGTTGTCATCATCAAAAAGGGGGAGATTGATAGGGATTGAGATGGTTGTAATGATCGTTTTGACGACAACAACCTTGCTTTAACTATTATTATTATAAAATATATACTAATAATATTATCTAGGATATATATGTATGTATATAAAGCAAGTATTTGATTATTGAAGACTGTACAGTTTAAAGAATCAGAATTTCAAAGAAGAAGAGTTCAAGATACAAGACTCATGAGTAAAAAGTGTTTAAGAGCAAGAGTTCAAGAAATAAAAGTAATTGAGTCTATTTTTTTGTTTAAACTCTGGTAGCACTGAATCCTTGTTTCAATCTTTTCTCATTATTTTTAAAAAAATTCCTACTATTAATTTCAAAATTATTTCCTTATGTTAAAATATATTTCTTTCTTCTTAAATTTATTTTAACTCCTAGTTTTATAAATATTTCATTCCCTAAACAAATTTTAGTTTCTGATTCAAATATTTCTTATTCATATATTTAAGATCTGGTTTGATTATGATTAGTTAAGTTTTAAATCTCCTTACTTATATTTATATTAAGTTCTAAAGTATTTCTTTTATTCATATTTTTTTATATATGCTTTAATATCATTTTATATATATAGTCTTTAATCATTTTTAAAATCATCTTAATGTAAGTTTTAATATATATTTGTACTTTAAAAACTCTATTTTAGTATAAAAGAATATAGTTTGTTTTAACTCAAGAATCACCATAATTTATTTAAATATTATTTTCTTTAATTCAAAATTTTATTTTCTAAATTTTTACTAAGGTATGTTGACATACCTAAAAAATTTTGTCTACATAGTGGTCGTTGTTTTCAAATTCAAAATTTGAAAAGTTGTGTCTCTTGAATTCAAAACTATTCTGAAAGGATTTGACTGTTGGGAGACTATAAATAGGCTTCTAAATTCAATTTTTTAACTAAATTTTCATTGTCTTCTACTTCATTTCTTCACTCTACATTAATACTCTTAATTTCTTAAATACATACTTGTACTCTATAAATTTTCAAAGTGAATTATATCGATCTTTTTCTACTTTTATACTCTGTTAAACTCTCTCAAAGATTCGAGTGCTACTCAAAAGTTATAGGCTTTCTATAATCAATGAACGTGAGATCAAGTTCTATCTAGTCTATTCCTCAAAACTGACACTAAAAAAAATGTGGTCGTGTCCCATATAAATCGACTGGGTGTGTTTGTGTCCCTAAAATCGATTGGGTGTAGGTTGTGGCCCGGAAAACAACTAAATCTTACTGTACTATGGAAATCAGTTGTGAATGCCCTTATAGACTATATATCAAGGATTGTAGTTTGGATATTATTTGAAATGAAATCCACATCAACCCAGCGTTGTGTGGGACTGGACGTAGGGTAACTCTAAACCAGCATAAAATCCTGGTGTGTTCTTTCTTTTTACTGCTTTTTATTATTATTATCTGCATCTGTGATTAATTCAGTGATTTTTCATATCTGTGATTTGCATAACATTCTGATAAACTTAAAAGATTAAAAAAATCTATAAAATCCATAAAACACTATTCGCCCCCTTCTAGTGTTTAGTTTGCCTTAATATCCTTAATCTGCATTCCCCAACACCAACATGCCCGGCCATCCTTTGCTTTTGTGTATATCTCAGATGCGCACAACATCAGCCTCGTTTGGAGATCTTAAATACTCCATCCCACATACATTTATGAAAGAATTTTCATGAGTTTCGAGTTCTTTGCTCACTGCAATTTGGTATGTATCATCCAGTGCATCTACAGGAGTGTCATATGCCAACATTCTCATTGTGGCCATCATTTTCCGTTCATTAGTAAGCTCTTGTGTTTTTGAAGCATTTGGTTTGTACTTAGAAGTATTTGTTGTTCTTTTGAATACCTGCCAAAATTCTAAGAAATAATCTCTTCTCATTTAGTATCTTCTTCGAAACATATATGTTTCATAAGTGTGGTTAATATTAAAGTTATCTTGCATAAGAGAGTGATGGTACGCAGCTTGGTTACGATTTATAAACTTACGACCATGTATCGATCTGCCTTGCTTTCTGGATGATGAACCATAAGCTTCATGATGTATATTGATAACTTGTTGTAGTTCTTCGGCTCCATCCTAAAGTATAGCTTCTTCCTCAGAATCATTGTCGAATGCTTTCATGCAATCTATTCTTTGCAAGATTACTGTCTTATATAAGAATTAGTTTGAAAACATTCGCGAATTTCACATAGCAATTCAGTACACAACTTCTAAGTGATTAAGACAACTCGCCATGTTGACATATAGCACATGGTTTAGGTTGTAACCATAAGCACAAGAGATAGGACAACACATTACTAGCTTCTGACTAATTGAGACAACTCACCACGTTTTCACATGGCACATGGTATAGTTTGGAAACATTATGTTACACGGATTTTGGATAAACGAGACAACTCATCGCATTGTCACGTGGCACTTCGCTATCACAAAGAACATTGTTAAGTGTGTAGATGGAGTCAAATCAGGTGCAATGTCCTATCAATGTCATTTATTGTAACCACGATGTCTTGTACCTGAATGATGTAATACTCCTTGATGTTAACAACATAAGGTACTCAACTGAGATTCTATGTTATATAATTCGTAATGAATTCTGAATGAGATCATCCACCTTTTATTAATTTTTGACGAATATACTAAATTTAATTAAACCAAGCATGTTGTGTAGTGGTGGTTCGTAATTTTTCGAAACGATGTTCAATTGAATATATAAAATAAAAAATATGTCGGAATCCTTCCAAACAAGAATTTTTTGGCCTTTTTCGAATATAGCTTAATTTCAATTAAATGTCATAATTTTTTTTGGTCTCGTGCATTTTGAGGTATGTCCAAATTAAATTCAAAAAAAAATTGCGGTTAGTTAGTTTATTAACCATAACTAATTAATTAAATTGAATATTTTAAATTATGGAGTTTGAACTTTCATCAATATTCAAAGCTAAACATTAAGCCGGATATAGTGTCATGTCAATGTCATTTACTGTAGCCATGATATATTGTTTATAGTGATGTAATGCTCCTTGATGTATACAACATGCGGTACTCAATTGAGATTCTTTTTTTTATAATTCGTAGTGGCTTCCAAATGAGTTAAAAAAATTAGGTTATCCTCTTTTTAATATTTTTTAACAAATAAACTAAATTTAATTAAATCGAGCTTGTCGGTTAGTGGTTGTTCGTAATTTTTCGAATGAAGTTCAAACTAATATATAAAATCAAAAATATGTTGAAATCCTTGCAAACAAGTATCTTCGGGCCTTATTCAAATATAGCTGTCAGATGTCATAGTTCTTGATTTGGTCTTGTTCATTTTGGGATATGTCTAATTAAATTTTCAAAAAAAAAAATCATGTTTAGTTAGTTTGTTAACCACAGCTAATTAATTAACTAAATCGAATATTTTAATTATGGAGTTTGAACTTTCATCAATATTCAAAGCTAAATATCAAATCAGGTTTAGTGTCCTGTTAATATCATTCACTGTAGTCATGATATATTATCTCTAAGTGATGTAATACTCCTCGATGTTGACAACATGAGGTACTCAGTTGAGACTGTATATTATGTAATTCATAATGGCTTCCGAATGAGTTAAAAATTCGGGTTGTCCTCTTTTTAATAAATTTTAATGGATAAACTAAATTTAATAAGCTCGAACTTGTCACGTAGTTGTAGTTTGTAATTTTTTGAAAAAAATTTCAAATTAATATATAAATCAAAAATATGTTAGAATCCTTCCAAAAAAGAATCTTCGGCCCTTATTCGAATATATCTTTCAAATGAGTGTCACAATTCTTGATTTGATCTTGCACATTTTGAGATATGTCTAAACACTACACCAGAAAATACCTTTAGTAGCGTTTAAAAAATGCTACCAAAACCTTTGATAGCGTTTTAGAGAGCGCTACTACAGGTCCCGCAACTAAAACTCTGATTTTTTCTGTTGCGTTTTCATAAACGCTGCCAAACTAAAGCAAGAAAAACTTTTCTGTAGCGTTTAAAAAATCCAACCAAAACTAACATTTTTTTGTTGTGTTTGTGCTTGGCCCTTTCCTTTGATTTTCTGTAGTGTTTATTTTATGTAACTAAAAACTTTTTGTCGCATTTATTTTATGCCACTATAAATGCCGATAATATTTTACGTTTGTTTCAGTAGCGTTTCAGAAGTGCTGCTGAAATGTATTGATTGTTTTGTAGCATATTTTAAATGCCTACTATATATTGAATGACTTACAATGATTCAAACAACCAACTTTGTAATAATCATACCAAATTCAGCAACAATCATATAGTTATCATATTCAAACAAACAATCATATAATCATCATATTTAAATAATTGAAAACACATTAATTACATAAGTACTATCCATAACCATTTAGATAATAGTTGTTTGACAAAATGAGCTAGTTCACATACCACAAACATTCTCAAAGAGTTTTACTTAAGTACCGACTAATATCATAATACATATAACAATTGAAGTCACGTCCATTGTTAGTGATGGTCTTTACTCCGGAAAAGCTAATGACCTGTAAACACATTAATAATCAACAATAAGTATTTGTCATGATTTATCAAATAACATTCAAATAATGTTAATTTTAGATGCATGAAGAAAACAAAATTATTAATCTAATTAATAATAAAAAATAGTCTAAATGAGTTAAATTTTAGATGCATGCAAGAAGAAAATTCTATGCATTAACATATTGAACGACAAATTAAACCATAAAAAACTGCCTAACTATATAAGAACTTATAACATGTGACATAAGAGTACACGATTATATATGGCCAAAAAAAAAATTGAATAACTAAGAAACAGACAGACTTCGAAGATCCTTCACCAAGAACAACATTATACTGAAAATTCATAAGTCACAATTATATCAGTTATTTTAGACAATGAAAAATAATACCCAGAACTTATTGCTTGACAATTATTATTTTTTTGGTGTGTTTAATCATTAATTATATGTATGCAACAACAGAAATAGTAAGAAGAGAATCTGGTCATGACACGTAAAGCAAGAAAACATACCATACAAATTGATATACACCAGTACTGATTAGTTTTGATTTCACTTCAGAAGTTGGTAGTGTTAACCCTATCGATTTACATAAGTTGATAATGTTAACCAAACTCCATATTGCCCTCTGTCTTGAACGCATTTTGAATAAACTGTTGCATCTAGCTGATTATATTAAGGATGCTGAAAAAGCTCATCTACCTGTCATACTTAATACATTTGATGCAAAATTCATTATATAAAACACTAAAATCTGAAATGTAACGAAGTTCTTATTTGTGTTCTATTGATGACAGGGAATATTTAACCATCCTAAACCTCAACAGGACAATTTCATTTAGCAATTAAACTAAGAGTAATGCACCAAAGGAACATTAGAAGAATAACTTACAAGGCTTTCCATCATTAGCAGAGCACGCTCCTTAGTACGACTATTACTCAGGATAACGATTTCGTGATCTTGTCGCTCACTATTACATTCAGGATCACATTAAGTTTTCTGCTCTGGATCTCTTTGGTCATATGCTAATGGCTGGCAGATTGACTTGCAAACATAATTTCCTTGAGGAATACAAAAATAAACTCGGTGGCCCATCTATTTGGCATGTTAATCTTGATCGCTCTAGCTTATCCGAACTGCAAAAGAATATACTGAAGGGAAAGGTTCGTCGCAGACTACCAAAAGAAAAGGTTCTAGCTCCGGCTCGTCATCTTGTTATCAAAATAGCTAACAGACTTTGCTTCCTTAAGAATCCCCCTACTAATGGCGGAAATGATGCATCAAAGAGACCAAGGGCAGAAATAGGATCATCATCCGAAACAATTCCTGTTGCTCAACCTGAAAACATTGTCTTTCCTCCCTCTGAAACTATAGTTGAATTGCCAAAAGTTGTTGAAACTGTCTCTGAACCTATAAAGGAGCCTGTTCCTAAACCTACTGAAGAATTAATTACTGAACCTGTTGCTGCAAAGGTAATGGAACTGCCAAAGGATAAAGAAATGCTAAAGTTGTGGATGTACCTGCTAAGGAAGGTGAAACTAGTGCTACTAAGATTCATGCTGTTAAATTTGTTGCAGAAGATGTTGCTAAAGATACTGCTGCTGAAGAAACTGCTAAGGGAACTGAAGCTGAAGAAGGAAATGGTAGGAAAATACTTGGTGAAGAACTAACGTCAAGTGTTGAACATAACTTTGAAGGAATCTCAACTTGGAAGGATACCATTAAGGGGTAAGTCATCTGGACACAGATATGGAACAGATATTGCTGCTTTAAAGAAGAAACGTACTATTTCTGAAGCTGGAATCACATCACCTCTTGCTACGAGATCTGTTATGAAGAAGCATGCTTCTCAGCCGAAGTAAATCATCATGTTTGTCATTATAGGTACTTGAATAGTAATGCTTTTGTATTAATGTGAAGTGTTCGGTATCTTGTTGCTGGACAATTGCAAAGTTTATGACAAAAAAATATAAAAATAAATAAATAAATTGTTCTGATATGAAATCAAATAATGTTTGTTGTCTATCAGAAAATGTACAATGTTTCTTTGATAAAGGTAAATGCAGAATGTTGATAAGAATCATTAACGAAAAAAGGAATTAGAGTTTTGACATCCGTTCAATAAATGATTGATCAACTTGAAATGTCTATTTTACTTTTTGTCGAGGTAGATTCCCGATCAAATTTTTACCGTATGAAAAATAGTTTATATGCCTCAAGCTATTGTAGATGCCATAAAGTTGGAGAAAAAATAGTTAGGATCTTATTCATTTCATTCATCATTTTAGGTATAGTGTTTTTGGTTATAAGAAATCACCTTGATCAGACCTTTTTTTTACAACGTAGAACTCCCGATAAACTAGCTTAGCTTATAGGGGAAGAGCGCCTGGTTTGTTACATATGCATCACTTATCTCATAGTAGATGATGTGAGGCATAACATTACACCACTACCATTAGGAAACGCGACGTCCACGTTGACACACTCTATTGAAACTGATCCAGTAGTTGTCGCTTCACTTTTGGACAGCTTCACTCTCATAACATTAATTTAAATCAAACCCATAGATTGTTCTCACTCGTGTCTCGAACTTTAATCGGTGGCCTACTCACATATCAGTCATTTTGTAGTTCAGTTCCAAATATAGCTTTAAGTCAAATACTGGAGATTATCCTTGCATGGTATCAAAATATTTTCTTAGAAATGCAAACATTAATTGTCAAGGCAACTATCTGCTATATTAGTCCCCCTAAGGAAATATGTTTCTGAAGTTTTCTATTCTTTCATCCGCAGAAGAATAAATGGTGTAAGTAATCAGCGTACATGACACGGTTATGCAGAATTAAAAAATGAAAATATCGTATCTCAAAGTGAGTTGAAGGATCATCATATCGAGTACATACTTGAGTAATAATATACATATACGTATATAAAAAAAACTAAATAGCAAAGGTAGAATTTAGCATTTATTTATTTACCCAAAACAAGTTTAGTTGAAACCTTGCTTCTAATGCTAGAGCTAGTTTCGCAGAAGCGGCTAACATAGTAAATTTCAAGATTCTTTACATTTAGAGCATCTGTTGCAGGCTTTTTCTTCATAACTTGTTTTATGATTGTGGTTTACCCCCAAGGAATCAGTGGGAAACAGAAAAAAAATAAAAGAAGCCTATATGTTTTTTTACTTTCCTTCCAGTTGTTCCTATGTTCAAATTAAAATTGCAACAAAGTCGGGAACGAAACTAAAGTGGAGATTTTCTCCAACTTTGTTTCCACTAGTTGCTGGTGATACTCTTGTATACTGCATTCGTTTAATTATTTCTAATGTCTGCTATACTGCTATAAAATATCTAAGGAAAAAGATAAAATACTTCTGAAATATATTGTGGTTTGGTATACTCCTATTTCAAAATTCCACATTTCTGGTATACTGCTGTAAAATTCCATACAAGCACAATATACTTCCGAAATATCCAATGTAAAAATAAAAATAAAAATACCTGATGAAAAAGCCATGATCTACAACAGTCCAAGAGCACCAACTTACTAAGAGATGCTCGATGGATAAGGATAGTACATGTTCATAACTGGCTCTACAGCAAGTCCAATAGTCAACACTCTGGCAGTCGAGCCGTGCCCTCCAAGCAGCTATGCACTCCCCTTAACTGGCCATTTATGGATAAGGACTTCCTTCTAGAGTGGTCTTTGGAGTGTCGGTTGCATCATCTATAGTATGTGCACACTGCACTCTAGTAGTCCACCGCAATGTCTAAATACAGCTTCGACCTGAATACAAGCTAGGCTAAAAATACCACCTCTCGTGCATTCCCCTTGACACATACTCACAGCAAGGATCTAACCATCCCCTCCCCCCACCAAACGCAATCTTCACCAAGTAAAACACGTTCCTCTATTGTCCTAGATTTTCTATGCACAAATGCACTTGTCTTCACGCTATTGAAGTTGGTTAATAAAACCACATTTCCCCCATAAAGTTACCTTTCTTCATGTTTATTTAAACTTATACCATTCGCATATCTCTCTGATTCTTCCCTCATACCAGACACCTCACCATGCACAATACGTCTCTTTATTACATAACACTCATATTTCCTATCCTCTCACACCACATGATTATCAACGTTCATTTCTAAACACCCTCCCTGCATAAGAAAACTCCTCCAGCAGCACTCAAATACATGTCGCTTCTTGTGCAATCAATTTCACTCTCATGTTGAATATTCACACTTCAAATTATAACATCTTCTTAACCATATAAATTCACTTAGCTCACCTTGTGAATCAGTACAACCAATCAGGGCATGCATTGCATACATATACCCATGCACATCATTTTGATGTTAGTTCCTATGCACATCATTATCAGACTATTTTATCATTACTTTTTCAATGTTTCCTTCATTCATTTTTTCCAAAGCCCCAACGCTTCATTTCTTGCCTGAGCATATGAATTTCTTCTCGTCCCCTACATCCCTCGAAATCATTGGCACAACTGAACAACTCTACTTTGTAGCCAAACAACCAACTTGCTCTAGCACAAAATTTTCATTTGCATTATCATTAGAGCCAATGTCATTGATATTATCAAAACTACTATGTGTTTGAGCACCAACAAAATTTCCAATTACTTTTATTCTGACGAAACAACTTTCACTTCTCCCTTTCATTTTGTTTTAACTCCTTTTAGTGTTTTGATTGGATTGATCATTTAACCATTGAAATTTCATTGGTATTTCAGATATATTTAAATTGATTTAGGTGCTTTTGACCATAAGTGTTGATATCAGGTTAAAAACATTTATTATGGTAAGTTTTATATTATAATTGACCGGCCAAAACAATAATAATTCTTTACAATAACTTAGATTTAGTGATCTTTGTGTGCTCTAAAAATTTTAGCTGAAGACACTTATAAGTAGTTGCTATCGAGGGTTTAATAGGCAAAGTAATCTCATCAATTTAATTGTAACAGGAAATCCATGGAATTGAAATGCATTTAGAAAGTGGTTGACTGGATGATTTGAAACTGTTGCTTATATATCTATGTCTACATGCATGCAACCTAATCATCCCTCTAATTGATTCCATTTTCTTTCATTGGATGATAATTGAATATTTGGATCTTAGTGTAACAACCCGGAAAATCTGAACCAGTTTGAAAATTTTAATTTGGCTATTTTAGTGGATTTAAAATATTTAAAATAAATATTTTAAATAATAACGGCGAAAAGTAAGTTTGAATCGATGTTTGAAAACGAATATAATTAATTTTAATTATAAACAAGGCCTGAAATGGCGCGGTAGTTTCAAAATTTGAATTCAAACTTTGACTGACTGTACCGGGTGCAAATCAAAACGGATTTTAGTGAAACCAAAAATATTTAAATCTGTTAGCGAATATCTTTCTAACGAATCTGAAAAATCAAAGTTTCATAGCGGAAAGCAAAAGCTATGGCAAAACGAATTTTCAGAAGGGTCGCTATAGAGTTTATATAGCCCGTGAAAATGGCCATTTTGCAAACGACCTCGGAATTCGACGAAACCACTTTTGTTGGGTCCGGGATGTCAAATTATTGCTAGGTTTCAAATTTCATAATTTTTGAAGCTAGTATATGAGTGTGGCAAAGGAAAATGTGTTTGGTCGATTTCTATTAAATTGGATCGACCAGAAAAGAGCCATTTTTCAAACGGTCTCAGAATTCGACGAATCTAGTTTTGTTGGGACCATACCGTCAAAACATAGCTAGATTTATTTTTCGGGAATTTTTAGAATCAATATGTGGCCCCGGCAAATTAAAATGTACGTTCAAATTAAATATTGAATGTTTTATATTTTAATTTGAAGGAAAACTGACTGAAACAGTCGAATGGGCCTTCGAAACATATCCCATTGTGTTCGAAATGGGGGAATTTAGCTAGGGATGACAGTGGTTGGGTTTGGATTGGAGTTCGTATGAGATAAGGGGTATTTTAGAATTTTAAAAATATATAAATAAAATAAAAAATCTCATTGGCCAGTCATTTCTCTCTCTCTCCCCCCGACCTCCGATTAAAGGCGGAAACCCCTTCTCCACTTCCCGATCAATTTCCGGCCGCCACGATCATCGAACGCCCCTGCCACAATTGAACTTTTTGAAGAACTCTCTCTCCTCTTCAAATCTATACCAGCCACACCACCCATCGTCGCCCCTACCGCGTGTTTCGTGCCCCCCAAAGGTCAGCACTTGCGACCGTCGCCGTGCCTCCATCTCGAGCTCGAGTTGGATGAAACCCCAGGCACCGGAAAGCTCTCTCGGAGCACTACAACGTGGTGAAGTCCGATCGTGCTATAGCGTCGCGGATTGATCGCAAATCGGTGACCTAGTTTTGAAGAATTTCAGAGAGGTACGGTTTATATAATATAAAATAGTTTATAGCACTTTAAAGCGCTACGGTTTTTGATTTCACGATAAAAATCATATCTTTTTGCTATGTGTTCGAAATTCAGTGAAACAAGAGACACCGGGACCGTGAGGATGTCTTATACATTCTAGAAGAGGCCGCATATTTTTCTGAGCCTCCTGCTATTTTTGGTGGAGTGGAACCCAATGTGAGAATTTCTCGCTAAAATCATTCTTGTACAGTTATTCATTTTATAACTGCGTATATGAATTGTTCCCCGTTGTCCACAGACCGTGGACGACTTATTTGATTGTATTGTATTATAATGTGATGTGATGTGAAATGTTGTATAATAAAATATACATATGAAATGTGAAAACGATATATACATATGAAATGTGAAAACGATATACATATGAAATGAAAGCGATATATATATATGAAATGAGAACGATATATATATATATATGAAATATGAAAATGATTTGATTGTTAAAAATATAATTTTTAACATATATATACACTATATAAAATTGTCATGTATATGAAATATTCGATTTTGATATAAAATAGAAAATGAATTCGAATTGAATTGAATAGAAAATGAATTCGAATTGAATAGAAATCGATTTGAATTGAAATCAATTTGAAATGAATTTAAAAAGAATTTATAAAGGAAAATTCAATTTTGATTTGAATTTGAAATAGAAGTTGAAATCTTTTTTTGAAACGAAATTAAAACGATTTATAAAATTCGTTTTAAAAGGAAATCGACAAAATATATATTACATATATTATATATATAAAATATAATGGCCTGAATAGAACGCGCCGCGCTGCGGCAGTTCGCGAATTTCGACCATTAACTTCGAACAGACATTACGGGAGATCCGACCGTCGGATTCTCCTAAAACTGGAACCGTTGGGTTCGTATCGAAAAGAGATTTCCAATGAATACAAGAGATTTGAAATCTAACGGTTGGATTTGGAGATATGTCCAAATCAATGTCATAAAAGGTCGCTGTAAGTGCAGTTCGACGACCATTATTGGAAATCGACTGTACGGGCGATGATAAAATTATTAAAAATATTAATAATTTGTGTAAAATAAAAAGAAATGGTTTGAAAAGAATTGGGATGAAAAATTCCATATTTGAAAAGATAAAAATAGATTTTTATCAAAATGAACTAGTTATTAACTCGAATTATAATCCGATTATTTTTAAATAAATAATTTGGGTTAAGAAATGGTTTTAAATAACCAGAATTTTCCAATGAATAAATTGGAATGGTTTGAAGTGGAAATAATCTTCGGAATATTTCGATATTGGATTCCGTGATTATACGGATATTGTGATGGGAATTTGGAAGGTATCGATATCGTTATTCCCGATATGATATCTGTTGGTTTAAGAATTTGATGTTGAATATAAGTCGATACTATCTCTATTTAAAACCTTATATTTAATGTCAAATTGGATTGATTGATTGTTTAAATTGTGCTCGACCAGTTTGTGAGCAGAATATGCTTTTACCTTTAGCATTGGGTTGGGTAAAGATATCTGTGTGCTAACACCTTGTGAAACACTTCACAATTTGATGATAAGGTGTTTAGCGATGTTATTTATTTCAAAATTTAATGGATGATTTTGAAATGATATTTTTCTTAAGTGAAAAGAAATGTATTCCCGATTTTGGATAGGGAATGTTTTATAAAACTGAAAGGCTTTCGAGGCCCAAAACCCGATGATTTCTAAAATGATTTAGAAATGTATTATGGTTTACATTGCATTTCATCGCGTATTGATTAGTTGCTATTGATAACATATCTGTTTGGTGGCGGAGAATTTATTCTCTTGCTTAACACCCTTCTTTGAGACGTACGAGCTCAAAGGTTATGTGATTAATAGTGACTGATCATATGTGTGAATTGCTGATGTGAAGTACTATGTTTTGAAAGTACTTGTGATTATTATGTTGTGAAATGATTTACCCTACTTCGGGATATGAAATGATTTAGTATGTGGCTAAAGATTCGGGAACCCTGAGACTAAAAGTATGGGTGAGAGGGCGGTGTATGCTCTCCATGTGTGGGAGGTGCATCGTCGGTGTAGCCTGCTCCTATGTGGGGGTAGGTGCACATTTATATATCGAGTTTCTGGGTGCGTACCCTTTGCCTTGTCGATGGAGAGCACGATATTTGGTTGCATACTTGTTTGTATGCATTGTTATGATTTTGGAATTCATATTTCCGAACGATTTGATTTGAGATCCCGAAGTGAAATCTACTTTGATATAGAAAGTTAGATATGTATTTCAAATGATTTGAAATAAGAAATCGGGAATAAAATCCAAAGGAATAATTTATGTAAATTGAATTGGATTTAGAAAATCTACGAGTGCTGATTAATCTAAATGGGTAGATTGGGGTATTGCATGTTGATTGATGCATAGTAGTTCCATATGTCTATATTGATTGTTGTTTATACATTGGCATTCATGGGGGTAAACACGTTCCGCATTAGCGGCGTGGTCCCGTGATATGCCATATTATTAAATAAATTAGTTATGACTGTTTAGAGTTTCTCACACCAGTCCCATGACTGACCTATAGTTTGCTTTTCTCTTGCAAACTCGGGTGCCCTTATTTTCCACACGGGCAGTCGAGTAGTTTTATTTTGCAGATGTATTGAGCAGGATTCTGGATTGATGCTTTAAGCTGTGTCCAGGCATTTACAGTCTTCCGCTGCGTAGTTTATATTTCCGTTGTGCATTGTATTACATTTATTGTAAAATTTATCTTCCATTGTATTATATTTCGATATGCTCTGATATATTCTGTACTCTGATGTAACATTATTATGATGTTTATAAAAGTCTTCTGTTATTTGTTCTGGTGTGTTGTATGCCCAGAGTTAGCGTATGCGGGATTCGAACTGTCTTGGTCGGTTTAGCGATCGATTAGGTCCGAGTGAAATCTGTGTCGTTACAGCTAGCTATAATTCAGATTTGGGTTTAGGCGTAGCGGTTGATAATAGGTCAGATAGTAGATAAGATATGTCTGCCACATAACAAGAGGCAAGAGCTTATAGCATATTTATGACATCTATGGTGACATTGAGGTAATTACAATAACATTAAATTGATTAAACTGGTACAAACGTGCCTTGATCACTAACATGATGGAGATAAGGTGATCGAGATAGCTGGTGCAAACAAACAGTGTAAATCATGCCATGGTTGTCTCAGAACTTGATATGAAACCTGTGATTGATCATATATATATATACATATATATATACATATATATATATATATATACATATATATACATATATATATATGATACCATTTATAATTAAGATAACAAAATGAATCTGTACCCTTGATACAGAATTCTGCATTAACGAACAAAAAGACCAGAGTGTTGTCATTAGAGTGAAAACTAGCGTTTTCTTTTTCGGTCAATAAAATAGAAATCCTTTTGTTATTTACATATATAAACAATTTTTTATACTTCAAAAGGGTTAAAAAAAAAAATGACTGAAATACGTTAAAGAAAGATAATTTAATTGAACATCAAGTAAATTTTGGTTATACTCATTATTTGTAATTCTCTGTTATCAATATACCTGATACCAGTACATAAAAAAAAGAACCTTATTGCTAGCACAAAATTTACTGTTAATGGAAACGACCAACATTATTTATTTTGTTGTCCTTAGTTATTGATGACTAAACACAGAATTCTGATTTGAAGAGAATTAGTTTAAATAACATTATGTTTTAAAATAAAAAATGTCATTGTACCCATACCTTTAAAAGTTAGATTCATGAACAAATCCGCTTCTTTTTTGGGAATCAACTAGCCATGCATGTTAAATATTTTGATAACTACTTGCAGTCGCAAAACCAATTAACAATGGGAATGTTGATGTATAAGTGATCATAAAGATCTCATATTAATTTCTCATGTTAAAATAGAACCATTCAAATTTTTAAAAGCTTTTAATTTCTGACAATTCATTACTTGTAAATTACTCATGACCCAATCTATTAAAATCACTACATGAACAAATTAAACCTTTTATTAAGAAAAAACATTCAAGTGGCTTAAGATTGATAAATTATCTAAACAGCCTATCTAAAGTTCTCCTGTTAATTTCTACCGTAAATATAATGTTGGAAATTTAAGTAATTTTGTTTGAAAACGTGAGAAATGGTGTTGTGAAGTGGGCTACCCACTTCATACTTATCCTTCAATTTTGGACATCTATTTATCCAAAGGTGTGACAGAGAAATTGGAAAATTTGGAAGCAGTTTGACATCAGGGCATTGCTTTATTCTCAAATGATATAATTGTGAGAGTTTCTCCAGATTTGGTAGGGTTGCCGCTGCACAATCTTTTAAACATAGACAGAGTGAGGGAGGATAATTAGTGAATAAGATTGAAAATTAAATATAAAGGAAGGGACTTTGTATACCTGTTGAAGTAAGGTATGTAATGGAACCGAAGGCTAGTTGCTGAACAAGTTCAAGCGCCAATGATGGTTCATCTGTTTCAATTATTTCTACATGTTTGAAGATAGTTGGCGGTATCTCCTTCTACAACTCCTCCTTCCACCACCGATGCTTCTTCCCTCTTTAGCATTGGACATCTAACTATAGTTAACTGATACAAGGATGTGCAGCGCTGCAAATTTCCCTATCTAGTAAGCTTTGGAGAATCTTTAATCCGCAAATGAATCATTATTGGACTCAAATTAATGGGTTCTAAGCTGGGAAATCCTATTAAAATTTAAAACCAGCGATTTAAGATTGGAAGAAATAAACAAAACAAACATGCCTGTTACTTAACCTAACTTATTTCGCTACTTGCATATCCAAGTGCACAAAAATGTTAAGACACTCTACATTCCTAAGAAACTCAAATCCACTAATATTATTAACACCTACAACATTTGATGTTTCAGAATTGTGCACAACATGATTAACATCATAAGTAACAATCAAAGTATGCACAATATGCTCAACCGGAGCAGGTTCAACATCATTGAATAGGACCTCAAAACGGTTAGACACTACTATATTAAATATAGAAGAAGACAAAATACCAGATTGTCGTTGCTTCAAAATAGTAGAGGAGTCATTATTGTCGATCACAAGAGAAGAAAGAGAATAAGAAACTAGAACAGAAGGAGCTACATATAAAGACGTGACATCCGGATCAAGAAGCATACAATCAACTCTAGAGCCAACCAGAATATTATTCCACCAAGGCTCCTCAAAAATACTCAAGGAACAGTAAGTGCAATCACCAGAAGAACATGAATTATCCACGCCAACCACAGCAGAAGACAACAAATCTGATTCACCCGTAGAGTTACAAACAACAAAAGAACCAGGTTTGAAATTAACAGCATTGTTTAAAGCATTAAAATGTAAAATAATTTCATCGAACAGTAGAAGACCATACGCCAAATTAACTAAAAATATATTTTCAAATTTAAGAAAGACAGATGACACCAAAAATCATGATCTTTTAAAGAAATCGGATTAGGCAACAGAGGAAAAACATTCATGTTGCAAGATTTCGAGTTAAAAACCGATCAGATAATGCGACAGTTTGCAAAATGTCGAAATGTCAAAAAATATTGTCACAGAGGTATAAACATTCTCCTCTGATGAAAGATGAACAGCTAATAAAATCAGAATAAAATCTTGAGTGATAAAATATTATGGCAAAAAACAAAAATTGTGATTCATCAAATCCTTTTTGACAAGGAAAAAAATCAGTTTGATCAAGACAATTAGATTTTACCCAACTACAATATTCCTCCAAATTCCCGAACTGCTGCATCACTACTACCGCTCCAACCCAAACCAGGAAAACAACCAAAATAGATGTATCATTCGTATAGAACATCAATAACCGGAATAACATATAAATGTACGTAAGATTAAAATCCACAAGAATTTAAAGCACTCCATGCTCAGCTTTTCTAACTGAGCATTCCCCAGTTTTATTGAACTGAGTCAGGCTCAGCTTTATCGAACTGAGCCTGGTTCAATTTTATGTCAGTTTTAATAACTGAGCCGGCATAGTTTGAAAAAAGGGACTCATTATTAACATGAAAAATGAACTTATAACTTTGAGTATTGAATAAATAATTGATTTGAGAATAATATGGTACTCATCAAATCACCGAGTTTTCTGAAATTGAAAAAAAAATGACGATTTGGTGGGGAGTTTGACTTGTACTACTCTTAGGGATTCACATAGACACTGACATGCACAGGAGGTATGATGTTCTTGAATCAGTAGTGGATCACTACAATGGTTCTAAGCATCGGATTTCAAAAGGTACAATAATTGTGAAAAATCGTTTAGATTCTTACCTGGTATACCAATCTCTGACAATTTCTTAATAGCTGCTATGATTATTTTCCATGAAGATAATAGTACTGCCTGGTTTTAGAATCTTCAAAAAATGTTCCACCATCAAAGGATATCTGAGAATCTCGTATGCATCAACATTCATTCTTGTACCAGTTTTCTTTTTCTTTTTCATCGGCTCGTTTGCAATTTTAGCTTTCGGGGCTGTGATTCTTGATTAAAAAAGAAACAAACATTTAAATAAATACCGAGCCCTAAATAATACGAAATATGAAACGTACAAAAATCGAAGCCCCAAATAAGAGAAATGTTACCTTAAACCGAAGCTTAGTACGAAAATCTAGATTAATACCTACGTGGATCTGTCGATCGACGGAGAAGGTGGGAACGGGGGGATCTACTGGTAAAAGAAGAAGACGTGGATAAGT
Organism: Allium sativum; assembly: GCA_030737875.1. NCBI lineage: Eukaryota > Viridiplantae > Streptophyta > Magnoliopsida > Asparagales > Amaryllidaceae > Allium > Allium sativum. The sequence continues at coordinate 732,528,296 of CM060915.1, read as the reverse complement.
GGATTGAAGATAAGAGGGGGCTCAAACGTACAAAAGGAAGAACTTTGAAACGGGGAAGACGAGAAAGGAGGGAAGTAATTTAGGTTTAGGTGGAAAAATTGAAATAGAGGAGGGAATGGAAATGTAATGCGAGGGAAGGGCTAAACGTGTCCGGTATTTTAGTCCAAATGATAAATAAATGTAACCAAAGCCTCTAAATACAAAATTAAAAATCACTTTGGTTGCATTTACATATCAAACGCAACCAATAAATGTAACCATATGTATATTTTCTTGTAGTGAAACTATTTTTTTTTTAAATCGTGGTTAGTTAGTTTTTTAACCATACCTAATTAATTAACTAAATTGAATATTTTAAATTATTGTGTTAAACAATTCGGGTTGTACTCTGTTGAGTTTAAAAGGAGTCCATGTTGGATAATTAAAATTGTCTTTAGAATACTTTCATAACAACCATTATACCATGTGATACCATTAAAAAGGTACAAACATATAATAACCCTAAAGTTGTAATGCTTATTCAAAGCCATATCGCGTAAGCCAACTATAGCGAAGTTCATATGCTTTATGACCAACAAATTTCATTCCGTATTTTGATAGGTAACGATAATCAAATGTAGAATGATTTGCTGAAAAATGTCTTCTTCTTCAACAATCTCGATAATATCATGGTATCAATTACAAGCTTCCGCAAAACCACCATATGCTTTTTGTATTTGTAAAGACAACCGTCTTGCGGGGAAGTTAGGATGATTATTATAAACTTCTGTCACCATGTTCCGTAACATTTCTTGGATTAGAACCCCACCTGTATGCAATATAATATCATGTCTGCGATCAATTTCAAGATACGCTTTCACGAGAACAAGTAACTCCAAAGAAGAAAAAATAATGGTGGACATTTTTATTTAGTAGGTTATGTTTAAATTTAGAGAAGAATATGAACATTTATAAGAATTGGGAATCCAAAGTTTAAAAGGTCTCAACTATAAGACATGTTGCTGCTAGTCGCATTGTCCGGTCGCATTCTGTAAAGAAAGTGGTACAGTGTCTGGTTGCATTCAGTGTCAGGACAAAGACTGAAGCCACATTATGTAAAGAAAGTAGCTACAGTGTCCAGTCGTATTCAGTGTCAGAATAAAGACTGAATCCATGTTATGTAAGAAAGTGGCTACAATGTTCATTCGCATTCAGTGTCAGGACAAAGACTAAAGCTATGTTATGTAAAGAAAGTGGCTACAGCGTCCAGTCGCATTCGACCATTGTAGCTACATTGCACGGTTTTCTAGGCACTTGGCAACATTTACTCATTTTTTAAATGAACCATTGAGCATTCATTGTTTTGTCATTACCCAACTCATAAAAATGTCAATTTTATATCCACCCTTATACGATTACACTAACATTTTAACTAGACCATCCAATCCAAATCCATCTTCACCTAGAAAACCGACTTAATGGTACACTGAAATGGTAAATGACACTACGAGGAATTGGAGAGCTTGAAGAAGGAACGCATCAAATTTAAATAGACCATTAGCAACAACAACAACCTCCTTAACGTACTTAAAGATCACACAGTGTAATTCCTCCTGTCCAAAATGTTGTTGAATTCAACGAGGTATAATCTGCCAATATTGTACGCTTTTGTGCTTTTGAGGCTCAACATCTAGTCGTCTGACATGGAACCAACGCTAGTCGCCGATATTATCGTTGTCCGATATGTCCAAATGGATGTGAATTAGGACAGTGGGTAGATGATCGTTTCCCTTCCAAGGCTATTATTTATTCTTTGGAATTGGAAGAAGAGATCAGGAATCTATGCATTCAATTAAATTATTTTATGCAGGCAAACTATCACATTCGTAATGGTTTAAATTAAAAAGTTTTGTATTACATGTTATGCCGGTCAAAAATGGTTATTATCGAATGTATCTTTATGGTTATTATCAATTTTATCTTTATGGTTATTGTTATTTTAGTATGTTATGCAACAAAATTGTAATTCAATTTATCGTTTTACATGTTGAATTAATGATTTAACCAGTTTGGTTGAAAATATACATGATCATCAACACAGTAATCTCGTATCTAGTAGCGACATGTAACATACAATGATCAATAATATAGAACCATAAGTAACACACTCAATCTAAATCATCATTTAGCATACACTGATACAAAATAACGGATACATATGTACATCATGAAATCATGTACAAAATATAAGGTCATGAAAAATATGTAGCAACACCATCGTCATCGTCGTCATCCTTGTCCATATCATCGCCATTGTCACCCTCATCATCGTCATCATTGCCACCTCCACCATCTGAACCACTTCCATTTCCTAAACCACCTCCACCTCCTGAACCTCCAGTACCCCCAAATCCTAATGCAACTAGTTGAGCCTTAGATCTGAGCTTGCACCTAACCCTGCATCACATTCATCTATTCCTATAATGCCTGCATCTCCTCTTGATATTGCTGACCCAACATCTAAGAATGAAGTAGTGTCATATGCTGAATAGAAGCTGTATGTCGTTTATGATGGTCTAATCTAGGTGAATACTGTAATACAAAAGTACTATTTTGTTGTATATTTCTTAAACAGATATAAGCAACTAATTTAACAATTAGCTAAGTTACCTCATGAGGCGGGTAAAGTTCATGTGTGGGCATACCAGCAATACCCTCATCAAGTGGACAAACTACCGGCCGCACGATCAAGGTACCACTTAGATCATATGCTGTGAAAGAGTCATCAAAAGAAAAATCCATGGGTTGCTCGTAGTACCGTGATGAGGTGGGATCAAAAGTAAATGGCTGAGGATGAACCCTACCAGTAGCCACACATGTGCCTACATAATCGGAGTTCACATCGCGACTATAATTTGGTACCAAATAGCGTCGAGGTGCAACTCTATCCTAATATGTATCAAAATCAGCTTCCGGTATGAAAATTGTCTACGTGTCTACCCAGTATGTCTGTCTAAGGCTTTGTATGTATGGTTTACCATTAGTCTGATGTCTTCCGAACTTATCACCACTGGATAGTGGATCTCTAGGTACACATAGGATACCCATGAAGTAGAAGTAACACCGATCTCCCAAGTACAAAATAGGAAAAGGTTAGTGGAATTAGAACAACACGACGAAGAGACAAATGATATGCAATGGTAAGGGCTGTGCATCATGGAGCTGGCCAACTAGTGTGAGATAAATCTAATAAGAGGCCCATGGTGCTCCTAAAATATTGGCCCTACACCTCAGATTAAATATAAGTTCGGACCTCCATCAAATCGTTCCTAACACCGATACGTGTACGCATAATCAGCTCAATACTCTTCCATCATCACATGCATGGAAAATATGAATCAGTTGCATGACTGGTCGTCTCAACAATGCTTGGTTGTATGTTGGTCGTGTACTCGTTGTACCAGCACGACAACATGTACCAAAAACCAAACATCTAACCCACCTCCCTAAAAGCAAAAGAGTCTAGTGCAATGTATATAAAACCCAGTATAGTTGAGTCCTAATCTATCGTATGCGTATGATTTTTTTAATTATCCTTTTGGTCCGATTTCCAAAAGCATACAAGGCCAACTCGAATCGACCCTCCGTGTGGCACCAAGGCCCGAAGTTTCACTAAAACACTAAGGATCCAAGCCCAAGAGAGTCATGCAAGTGGAGGCCTCACAACCTCTCAAATATACGGTGTGATATCCCTCAAAATGAGGACCAACACCCTAATTTTTCATCCCGTCTTGCTCGCCTCACACATCTTGAATCCCTCACGACCACAAAACCCACAAAACTCGCATCTCTAACGGGATGCGATTTCATATCCCCAACGGTATACGATTTCACATCCCCAGATGCAGAAATTCGCATCCCTCGGAATGCGATATCTCGCATCCTTCGGAATACAATATCTCGCGTCCCTCCGGGATGCGAACTATTTTGCATCACTACTGGATGCGATAATCTGCATTACTTCAGGTGCGATAATGTGCATCCCTCCGGGATGTGAATTATCATATCTTCAGGATGCTATAATCCGCAACCCTTCAGATGCAATAATGTGCACCCATCTTGGATGTGAATTATCGCATCTCCGAGATGTGAAATCCACATCTCTCAAAAAGGAAGCTATTTTTCCTTTAGCTGCAATTTGATATGCGAAAATCACTGTTGGGGGCCCCAAATCTCACTTACTCCCACGTAATCCACTATCTATAAATACCCCCTTTTCCTTTCTTCACAAAGGTTGGATATTTGTTGATTTAAGAGCTCTACAAGGTCATAGGAACTCAATAATGACTGCTTAGAACTCAAGGAAGAAGAACACACATTTTTCTGCCAAGTTGTTACATATGCCAAATATGACTCCCAATTACTTAACCAATGTTTGTATGATGATGACTTGTGCCTGTAACTCTCAATAGTAAATTAAATCCTTAAGCGCCTTCAAAGTGGACGTAGGTTCCTTACAGACTGAACCACTATAAATTTCTGTGTTATTTACTTTCCACGCTTCTAAATTTACGTATGCGAAATGCAAATTCTTGAGTATTAGGGAATCTTTGGGTGTGACGACAATTTTAGCCACCAACACTTTGGTGCTTTCAATGAGAACTTGAACTCACATATTTCCGTGCAACTTCCATCTCGACTTCGATGCGCAACTCAAGTTTTTCTCGATCTACCGTTCGAATCTGCTTACAATGGTTAAAATAGGAAAAGAAACTGATTTCTAGGACCTACATAATGGCTAACACTGTTGCTTCTCAACAGGCCTAATCCACGGGAAACCCTGTCGACACGGAAATCGTCTCTCCTTGTGACCCTGATGCCCAGACCACCCAAGCTCAGCTTTTCGAGCTTAATAAAAAAAATGGAAGACAAAACTCGAGAGCTTAACGAGACATTGAAGAAAAACATTGAGCTTATGCAACGACTCCATGACATTCAGTGTCACATTGCTCATGTCTAATTTAACAAAACCAACGCTCGACCATAGGTCAATGCCTTGGAGAGTTCTTCTTCCGATACTCAGGGCTGAAGCCTAAGAAAAAGGACAACTGCTAATGCCAATTCCCTCTCCAACACTAATGGCAATGTCAACGACAACGGAAACAATAATGGAACTACCGTAACTTTCAATGAGGGAACGCTTCAATGTGACTATTCTCGGTTGGTTGCAAATGATGAAGCAGGTCCCAGTATTCGACCCCTTCCATGACAGAACCCAATTGTCACTGCTTTAAACTTGGGGCCTACGCATCCAACAGCCCAAAAGGCACAGGTTTCACTTAATCAAATCAATAGGCTCAGGCTTAGCCTCATCAACCCTATCAGAATCAAGTAAACAAAGGTGATGACGTAGATGAGGATGATCCCGACGCCCATCAACAAAGACGTCCACGGCCTATAATTCCTGAGGTGAACCACTACCGCTGGATTCCAACAGAGGTTCAATCTGCATATCTCCCCGACAAGATCCAAAGGATCACGAGAGAGACGCGGGGAGACTTCAACAACATGTGGGAAACCAACATGATACATAACCTCTTTACTAGGTCCGTGCACGAAGCCGAGTAGCCCTAACACTTTAGTATGCCCTAACTATAACAATATGGGGAAAAACCGACCCCTGTGACTTCTTAGACAGCTATGAATAGCATATGGACTCCAGTAGGGCCACCGATGCTGTCATATTGTATTCATAAATGATATATCAGTATATTCTAAGAGAACTCAAGATCATGAAGTTCGTTTTGGAGAAATGCTAGAGACCTTGAGACCACATCACTTGAACGTTAAGTTCTCAAAGCATCACTTGTAAGAGGCGGAAGTAAGGTTTCTTGGTCACGTAGTTTTCAAAAGAGGATTAGTTGTGGAACAGTAAATATAGAAGCTTTTGATAATCGGGAGAACCCAAAGAGTACAATTGAGATCAAAAGTTTTCTACGATTAGTTGGCTGTTACAAGAGATTCGTATAGGATTTCTCCTATAGTAGCATCAGTGACAAGACTAACTAGGAAGGATGTGAAGTTTGTTTTACGAACAAATGTGAGGAAACTTTCTAGAAATGGAAATGTTTGTTGACCAATGCACCTGTATTGGTAGTATTGAAGGAAATCAAGATTTAGTTGTCTACGCCAATGGTTATTGTAAAACCCGTTAATTTTAAAGAACATTATAATGATAAAATAAATAATAATTAATTAAATATTTGGAAGTAAAACGGACTGCACCACTGTATTCGTCTCCGAATTATGCTTAAGATAGACTCTGAATTTGCGTAAAACGGACATCGTATAAAGAAGATATTAAGCTCTGAAGTTTGTATACGTATAAGAAATTTATATATTAACAAATCAAGTTCGGAGTTCAAAATAATTCAAAAATCAGAGCAGGACAATCGAGCAGGATTCTGGCCCGTTTGGGGTCGACCCGCACCCCATGAGGGTCGACCCACACAAGTGGGTGTCGACCCTAGGGTCAACCCCACCCAGTTCCGGGCCAGATCCCTACCCTGCATCTGGACTTGTTTCTTGGCCTAATTCATTGATGGTAAGCTATAAATAGGACCTCGTTTCTATTGTTTATTCATAAAAAACAATGGAGTCAACGAGATGCTGCCCAACTTAGATTGAATTAGCCTATTTTCTTCAACAATAGCCTATATGCACACAAGAATTTCTTCTACAGCTTTATCCTAATTATTCGTTGTTCTTTAGATCCAGTCTCTGTGAGTTTATGTTGCTTTTAGATATAAACATTCAACAAGGAATCCTGACATGTTTATAAATATGGATCTAAACCTATGCCTGTTAAGAATATGATTCATACCTAAACAGATCTATCATTACATGTATTTCTCTGTACACCTATTCTATTGTTCAATTCTTATATGCCTATTTATGATATGCCTATTTTTGTTATCATATTCTTATTCTGTTATTATGCCTATTTCCATTCTCTTCTCTCCCTCTTTCCCTTTTTATTTGTATAGCCTAGGCTACCTTCGAGCCTAGGCGTATCGCTGAGATATGCGAACGGACGAAATTAGGAATGCTTCGGAAAGATAAAATGGGCATATTTTGTATTATGAATCATAATTGGGATTTAGGGGCATAACCTATATTGTACAATTTTGACTAAAACTTGGGGACCGTAATTTGGGGCATATAAATCTATAGGCTTAATTTAAGATTAAGCGGAACATGTTAATGAAATTGTAAGTAACCTACTGTAACTTATGAAGATGTTTAATCTGTTAAAATAACTAATCTGCTAAAATATGTTGAAACTATAATCTTTAATCGAAAAACCTATAATGAACATGAATAACTGTTTAAGAATGAATATGCATAAATTTAAAGCAATTAAGAAATTATAACCGCACTTAGATACGAGGTTATATTCATCTTGTGGTAGAAGTCTGCCCGAAGCTGCCCGACATATCCATCATCCACAAGTGGTTAACTTAATGTGAGAGGTCTGGTGCATTGACATACATGAATGAGAAATGATAATAACCTATTATAATTAATTACGTTAATGAGAATGTTATATAATAGTTAGGCTTGTTCTAGGGACAAGTGGAAATTATAACATAAGTTATAATAAATGGAAAGGAAACTTATTAGTAAACCTTAGTTAAGAGAACTAAGTTAATTAGTAAACAACGACAAGTTGTAGTGACAGTGTAAGACAAAGTTATGATTAAATAAGAAAGAATGAGGGGAATATATGAGGTGGAATAAGTTATATATAATCATAAATATTAAGTGACATGTTAAGCAGAAAAAAGATGAACTGAGATGAAGTATACTTAATTACATATTAAATGAAGCGTGTTATTATAACTATGGATTCAGACAATGAATAATATAAAGGGATTGTAGATTACTTTCGTTAATTGCTATCCAGGGATAAAAGATTATAGATTACTTTCGTTAATTACAATTCGGGGATAAAAGATTGTAGATTACTTTCTTTAATTACAATCTAGGAGTGAGGGATTGTAGATTACTTCCGTTAATTTCAATCCTAGGATAAAAAAAATTAGATTACTTCCGTTAATTACAATCTAGGAGTAAGGGATTGTAGATTACTTTCATTAATTACAATCCGGGGATAAAATATAGTAGATTACTTTCATTAATTACAATCTAGGAGTAAGGGATTGTAGATTACTTTCGTTAATTACAATCCAAGGATAAAAGATTGTAGATTACTTTCTTTAATTACAATCCAGGGATAAAAGATTATAGATTACTTTCGTTAATTAAAATCTAAAGCTAAGTTGTTAAGTAAACCTGTTAAATCTGTAAATCTATTAAATATGTGGGGGGTTACATAAACCCGATAAACTAAACCTGTTTTATATGTAGAGGTTATGCGGGCTTGTTAATCTGTTAAGCATAACCTATCAAAATCCTAGAAGTGGGGATGCAAGCCTAGGGGGTGGCTTGTATCATTTGTTGTGTGGGACCTGTGTCAGTCAGTAACCCATATTGGTATCCAAAGGGGGACCCCGAATTAGGTAGGGGTCAGGGGCATGCTTACTGAGTTGATTATAAGAGGTTCATATAGGTGGAGGTGTTGACGGCGCATTCCAGCAGAGTCATGTGCATGCATGGGTCCAGACTGATCGAGAAATTAAGATGCTCTGACATCAGTAGATATGAGTGTGCCTATCGGGGAAAGGGGTTGCCACTTTAGGAAGTGATACATCCTACTATTGGGACATCACAGGGCATTTATGGGATGGGGAGCTGATCGATTGGGGGTAGTAATTAGGGTACATCTAGTCCTTCATGTTTAGGAGTCTGTTATTATTGTTTAGGGTAACACCAGTTATTTCTGTTGGGCTACCTGTTATTATCGTTGGTGGTAAAACCCGTTACTGGAAGTACACCTAAGTCTACCATTCTGTTTCTGTTGGGATCGTTATGTTTCTGCTATACTAGTATTGGTGCAGAGAAAAGTATTTGGAAGCGTAATCTTTTATGTTCTGTTCATTCTGCTTATCCTACTCAGTCTGTTATATATGTCTTATGATATTGTTATCTCTCTCATCCAATTTATATGTCTGTAATGATGCTTTTACTTATTTATATGCTAAAAGCAACTGGACTCGCCAGACTTTATGTCTGAGCCGTTTTGTTTCCTTTTCTCTCTCTTCCTTCCTCCCCAAGGTTCTCAGGGTGGGAATACTCAGGCTTGATTAGGATTCTCATTGGAGCTACTAGATGTACCGCTTTGATTTCCTATCTGCCTTGCTATGGCTAAATTTTGGGGACTATGATTTTATATTACTGTACTATGATGATTTTAGTATAAGGCAGATATTTTAATTTGATGTAATCGGTTTTCTATATTTCAGACTTAAGTTGTAACTGAATTTTGGACCACGATGTTTTCTGTTTGAAGAATAAAAGATTTAAATTCCGTTGTTGTTTTATATCTATTTTGTGATGTTTCTGTTTACCTATAATGCTTCACGGAACTTAATGCATTCAGTTAAAGAGTGACATTAACGGACATGGGGTGTCACATTTGATATCAGATCTGAAGGTTACCAAATCGGATAAAAGGTTTTGAAAATTATTTTTAAAAGGTTTCAAAAAGAACTTATTTTTAGAAAAAGGTCTGTTTTGAAAAACATATTCCCCAAAGCCACCCAAAGCCATATAAATTATCCCTCGATTCTCTATTTGAATCCTTCTTCCTTTTCGTTTCAGCATGTCTGGGGAACCGAATATTCCCAAGGGCGTTCAAATACCGGACTGGTTCCGAAGGTATCTTAAGGCTACGACACCTACCGGGAGCCAAGGAGACGTCCCTCCCCTAGCTGCAGTGGTTGTTCCTCCACCGTCGCAAGTAGGTAATTTATCTAAGAAATGTCATGGTTGAAAGCGCTTGGGTTATTTGGTCAGGGAATGCAAAAGAAGGAATAATGCTTGTTTCAACTGTGGTGAGGTCAGACACTATACTAAGGAATGCCCAAAGAAGCAAGGACAGAGGCAAAAGAGAGGACCGTTTGGAGAGCTAGTTCATGCTCTCGAGGGCAGTGGACCAGACGAAGATAAGAAAGTTTCTGTTGAAGGTTTGATTTCTCTTTCCGATCATCCTATTAGAACTCTTTTTGATTCTGGCGCTTCACATTCTTTTACATCTGATTATGTGTATTGAGCTCTGCACCTTAGTATTAGTATGGTTTTGGGTCCCATTATTTGTCTTAAACCCCATTGGGGGCGCGACTCATCTTTCTATGATTTGTCGTGGTTTGAGAATATCTGTGTTGGGCGTCAAGTTTGAGTGTGACGCATATGTGCTTGGTTTTATGGGCCATGGTCTGATTCTAGGGATGGATTGGCTAGCCATGTATGGTGCCATTCTAGACTATGAGAGGAGAGTCGTTAGACTCTTTATTTTCCACGAGAGGACTCTCAAGATTTTTTGTGACCCAAAGGGGTCTGTCATGCTTAGTTTCCTAGAATCGCTTGATGCTTCTGTCAGTGATTTACAATCTTTACCAATAGTTTGTGAGTATCCTAATGTTTTTGAGGAGGTGGATATGCTTGTGGACAATGCAAAGCAGTTGCATTGCCTGTGCGCTATATAACTCCAAGAGAAAGGAGGGAGCTCAGCAAGAAAGTAGGGGAGTTACTTGAGAAAGGGTTTATAAGGCGAAGCATATCGGAATGGGGAACTCCAGTCGTTTTCGCGACTAATGCGGATGGCTTGCTTCGCTTATGTGTGGATTACAGGGAGTTGAATAAGTTCACTAAGAAAAATAGGCAACTACTTCCGAGGATAGATGATTTTTTGACCAACTTGTTGGTGCATCAGTTTTCTCTCAATCAGCCTTAACTACGGGTTTTCATCAGTTGAGGGTGGCCGAGGACAGTATAGACAAGACAGCTTTCAGAACTCCAGATAGTTTCTTCGAGTGGATCGTTATGCCTTTTGGGTTGATGAATGCACCAACGTATTTTGTGGATCTGATGAGTTAGGTGTCTCGGGATTTTCTGAATAAGTTCATTGTGGTCTTTGGGGAAGATATCGTGATCTTCTTGAAGATCGAGGAAGAGCATGCCCAACATTTAGTAGAAGTTTTGAAGACTCTCCAAGCGCACCAGATTAAGGAGAAATTCTCCAAATGTCGTTTTGGGAGAAAGGAAGTGGGATTTCTAGGGCATGTGGTATCCAATGATAGGATAGCAGTGGACCCCGCAGAAGAAGCCGCAGTTTAAGACTGGAAGGTTCTAAAGAATGGTACGGAGGTGAGGAGTTTTCTTGGTTTAGCGGGCTATTATAGGAAGTTCATTAAAGACTTCACGAGGATATCAACCCTACTCACTAGACTGACGAAGAAGAATCTGACCTTTGCTTGGAACATTGATTGTGAGGATTCCTTTTAGCAATTAAAGAGTGATTTGACAACAACCCCAATTCTGACATTACCTGATCGGAGCAAGGTATTCACGGTGTACACTGATGCATGTGGTACAGGGCTTGGTGTCGTCTTAATGCAAGAGGGAAGGGTAGTATGTTATGGTGGTAGACAGTTGCGAGTTTACGAGAAGAACTACCTTACCACTGATTTAAAATTGGCTGCTATAGTATTCGTGCCTAAGACTTGGCGGCAGTATCTGCTTCGAAAAGTTTGAGTTATACACGGACCATAAATCGCACAAGTACCCGTTTTCATAGAAGGATCTCAAATTGATATGACAGAGATAGGCTTCTACTTGGACCTGAGATGATTAGAGAAACCTCAGAAAAGATTGATCTTATCCTCAGACGCATGAAGACAGTTCAGGATAGGCAGAAGTCATATGAAGATAAGAGAAGGACCGATATTGAATTTGAGGAGGGAGATATGATTTTCATCAAAGTATCACCTCTGAGGAATGTGGTTCGTTTTGGATCTGTAGGGAAACTGGCGCCAAGGTTTGTAGGGTCATTTCCCATAATGGAAAGAATAGATCAAATGGCCTATAGAGTAAAGCTACCAGAAAGATTTGTGGGTGTTCTTGATATTTTCCACATTTCTCATTTGCGGATGTTTCTGCATGATACTGCAAAAGTATTTGAGCCGAGTATGCTTGAGGAAGTAAAGGTAGAATGGGAGGCGACAGTTATACGAGTTCCTACCCATATTCTTGGATCAGAGGTTAAGAAGCTACGCAACCGAGAGGTCAAGTTGATGAAAGTTCAATGGGGCGGAGACCGCAAGGGTATGTTCTTAACTTCCTTTTCCAAAGCTTTATTCTTACTTTCTTCTATCATTTAAGTATATCCTATCGATCGAATCATCGACCTTTAGGTAGGAAACCAATGGATGTAAACATGTGTTTGAGACATGTTATGTTTGATGCATGCAGGTGGATGCAAGTGTTTGCTAGTGGTTGCTCGTGGATGCATACGCGCACACACACTAGGCACTAGATCGGCTCAATCACTCCCATACTGCATATGAGTGCGTATGCATATTTCTCTTTTTATGGATGGAAATGGTTGTATCATCACATGAATGTTGCATTTGGATGGATGATTGTGCATGCATATAGCATTTACATGATATACTAGTAATATTTGCATACAAGTTGGACTCATGGCACTAACATACATTGCATTAAGGAGGTCGACTGAATCAGTAGAAAGCCAGACTTTTTGCATTAGTATAGAGACATATGCACGCACACCTTTGGATATATTCATATAAGCATTAGAAATCTTTTAACGACAATACGTGCATGTTATTGTTGGCTGAATAGATGTATAATGGATGCTAGTTCTTAACTTGGAGATTTCGCAGACGAAATCCTTTAAGTAGGGGAGAATGTAACACCTCGTAATTTTAAAGAACATTATAATGATAAACTAAAGAATACTTAATTAAATATTAGGAATTAAGTAAAGTGAACTTTACCATTGTGTTCGTCTCGGAATTCTACTTAAGATAGACTCCGAGTTTGCGTTAAACGGACATCATATGATGAAGATATTAAGCGTTGAAGTTTGTATACGTATAAAAGAATTATATATACAAAAATCAAGTTCAGAGTTCAAAATAATTCGAAAATCAGAGCAAGAAAATCGAGTGGGATTCTGGCCCATTGGGTCGACCCATACAAGGAGGTGTCGACCCTAGGGTCGACCCACCCAGATTTGGGCCAGATCCCTACCTTGCACCTGGACTTGTTTCTTGACCTAATTCGTTGACGGTAAGCTATAAACAGGACCTCATTTCTATTTTTTTATTCATCAAAACAATGGAGACAACGAGATGCAACCCCAACTCAGATTGAACTTGCCTATATTCTTAAATACCAGCCTATACGCACACAAGAATTTCTTCTACAGCTTCAGCCTAATTATTCTTTGTTCTTTAGATCCAATCCCTGTAAGTTTATGTTTCTTTTAGATATAAACATTTAATAAGGAATCCTGACATGTTTATAAATTTGGATCTAAACTTATGCCTGTTAAGAATCTGATTCATACTTAAACAGATCTGCCATTACACGTATTCCTTTGTACACCAGATCTATAGTTCAGTTCTTATATGCCTATTTCTATTATCGTATTCCTATTTTGTTATTATGCCTATTTCTGTTCTTTTCTCTCCCTCTTTCCAATTTTATTTTTATAGTCTAGGCTACCTTCAAGCCTAGGCTTATCGCTGAAATTTGCGAATGGACGAAATTGGGAATGGTTGGGAAAGAAAATTTGGGGCATATCTTGTATTATGAATCATAATTGGTATTTGGGGGCATAACCTATACCGTACAATTTGACTAAAACTTAGGGACATATGTTATACTGTGAATTATGACCGTAATTTGGGGCATATAAATCTGTTGGCTTAATTTAAGATTAAGCGGAACATGTTAATGAAATTGTAAGTAACCAACTGTAATTTGTGAAGATGTTTAATCTGTTAAAATGAATAATCTGTTGCAATATGTTGAAACTGAATACTTTAATTGAAAAACCTATGATGAACATGAATAATAGTTTAAGAATTAATGTGCATAAATTTACAGCAATTAAGAAATTGTAACCGCACTTAGATACGAGGTTATATTCAACTTGTGGTAGAAGTCTGCCCGGAGCTGCCCGACTTATCCATCATCCACAAGTGGTGAACTTAATGTGAGAGGTCTGGTGCATTAACATACATGAATGAGAAATGGTAATAACCTATTTTAATTAATTACGTTAATGAGAATGTTATATAATAGTTAGGCTTGTCCTAGAGACAAGTGCAAATTATAACATAAGTTATAATAAATGGAAAGGAAACTTATTAGTAAACCTTAATTAAGAGAACTAAATTAATAAGTAAACAATGACAAGTTGTAGTGACAGTGTAAGACAAAATTATGATTAAATAAGAAAGAATGAGTGGAATATATGATGTGGAATAAGTTATATTTAATCATAAATATTAAGTGACATGTTAAGCAGAAAAAAGATGAATTGAGATGAAGTATACTTAATTACATATTAAGTAAAGCATGTTATTGTAACTATGGAATCGGAAAATGAATAATATAAAGGGATTGTAGATTACTTTCGTTAATTACAATCCAGGGATAAAAGATTGTAAATTACTTTCATTAATTACAATTCGGGGATAAAGATTGTAGATTGCTTTCTTTAATTACAATCTAGGAGTAAGGGATTGTAGATTACCTTGTTAATTTCAATCCTGGGATAAAAGATTGTAGATTACTTTCGTTAATTACAATCTAGGAGTAAGGGATTGTAGATTACTTTCGTTAATTACAATCCGGGGATAAAAGATTGTAGATTACTTTTGTTAATTACAATCTAGGAGTAAGGGATTGTAGATTACTTTCGTTAATTACAATCTGGGGATAAAAGATTATAAATTACTTTCGTTAATTACAATCAGGGGATAAAATATTGTAGATTGCTTTTGTTAATTACAATCTAAAGGTAAGGGTTTAAGTAAATCTGTAGGATTAAGTAAACCTGTTAAATTTGTAAATTTGTTAAATCTGTGGGGGGTAATATAAACTCGATAAACTAATCATGTTTTATATGTTGGGGTTATGCGGGCTTGTTAATCTGTTAAGCAAAACCTATTAAATTCCTGGCAGTGGGGATGCAAGCCTAGGGGGTGGCTTGTATCATCTGTTGTGTGTGAACCTTATCAATCAGTAACCCATAATGGCACCCAAAAAGGGACCCCGAACTAGCGAGGGTTCAGGGGCACACTTACTGAGCTGATTAAAAGAGGTTTATATGGGTGGAGGTGTTGACGGCGCATTCTAACGGAGGCATTTGCGTGCTTGGGTCCATACTGATCGGGAAATTAAGATGTTGTGATATCAGTAGATATGGTTGTGACTATCGGGGGAAAGGGGTTGCCACTTTGGGAAGTGATACATCCTACCGTGGGGCCAGCACAGGGTATATATGGGATAGGGAGCCGATCAATTAGGGTAGTAATTAGGGTATATCTAGTCCTGCCTATTTAGGAGCCCGTTATTATCGTTTGGCGTAACACCCATTAATTTAGTTGGGCTGCCTATTATTATCGTTGGGGGTAAAACCCGTCACTAGAAGTACACCTAAGTCTACCATTTTGTTTCTGTTGGGATCATTCTGTTTTTGTTATACTAGTATTAGTGTAGAGAAAAGTATTTGGAAGCGTAATCTTTTCTGTTCCATTATTCTTCTTATCCTTCTCAGTCTGTTATTCCTGTCTTATGATACTGTAATCTCTCTCATCCAGTTTATATACGTTTCATGATACTTTTACTTATTTATATTCTAAAAGTAACTGGACTCACCAGACTTTATGTATGACCCATTTTGTTTCCTTTTCTCTCTCTTCCTTCCTCCCCAAGGTTCTCAGGGTGGGAATACTTAGGCTTGATTATGATTCTCTCTTCTGTTCCAGCATGGAGCTGCTAGATGTACCGCTTTGATTTTCTGTCTACCTTGCTATGGCTACATTTTAGGGACTATGATTTTATATTACTATGCTCTGATGATTTTAGTACAAGGAAGATATTTTAATTTGATGTATTGGATTTTTTGTATTTCAGACTTAAGTTGTAACTGGATTTTGGACCATGATGTTTTCTGTTTGAAGGAAAAAAGCTTCAAATTCCTCTGTTGTTTTATATCTGTCTTGTGATGTTTCTATTTTTGTTTACCTATAATGCTTCACGAAACTTAATGCATTCTGTTAAAGAGTGACATTAACGGACGTGGGGGTGTCATAGTTATGGAATAAGATTGAGAGTTGTGTTGATGAAATGAGGCAAAGTCATTGCTTAGGCTTCTCGACAACTCAGACTGCACGAAGCCAGATATCCTACACATTTTTTTGAGTTACTAATAGTAATCTTCTCCTAAAAGAATTAGAAACATTATCTCTTATGATAAAGATTCGAATTGTTCATGGATCAAAATTCATTACGGTATTTGTTCTCTCAAAAAGAGTTGAACACGTGATGACAGTTATGGTTAGAATTTATTGCTGTCTATGATTTTGGAATCGGGCATACATATAGAAAAGGGAACAAAGTTGCAAATGAACTTAGCATGAAGCACCAAAATTTAGTGTTGGCTATGCTAGAAGAAGCAAAAGATCTAGAAGCATTGACCACCTATGATGCACAAATAAGATCAATGGTGAGTTCGATTCGGGGAATCGCTATGTTATCATGTTTATGGGTTGGATCGGCCTTAGTTGATAGGATTTCTTCTAAGAAGGAAAAAGACCAATGTTAGCCGACATGATTAAAAGGCTTAGAGAGGGAATTGAGACTGATGACTTAAAGGACTTTAGTCTTGGCCATAGGGGACAGTTGAGGAAGAAGGGAAGGTCATGTGTCCCAGATATAGAAACCCTAAGGAGGGAAGTTCTTGGGGAAAGTCATCGACCAAAGTTCGTTATTCATCCGGGATGAACCATATGAAGATAAGTTTCTTCTGGGAAGAAATAAAGAAGGATGTTTGCTAATAAGTAAGAAAATACCAAAACTGTCACCAAGTGAAAACCAAGCATCAGAAACCGAGCGGATTGCTTCATCCTTTGGATTCCAGTTTGGAAATGATCTACTATATTCATGGACTTTATTGATAGGTTGCCAAGGTAAAGGAAGGGAAATAAAAGTATGTGCGTAACGACCCATATTACATGTATCGAAGGATCATAGAATATTTTTTTTATTTTATTACGAAGTCATATGGTCATGTAACTTTGGGGAAACGACTATTGAGGTCATTTTCCACATTCACGATTTTTGCCGAATTTTAAATGGCCATTTTACCCCTGGAGAATCTTGTTTTGCCTATAACTTTTGATTGGTAAGGTGTTTTGACTTGAAACCACTTCCATTGGATTCAGATGATGCTTTCCCATTCCGTAGAGTGGTCACAAAAATCAAACGAATTACCATTTGGGAGATATGGCTAAAATAAGATTTGAAGGTGGAAAAATAGCCTAATTGGGCTTAATAGGGTGATTAACAGCTAGACCCATAACCCATTTCAGGATTAGGGTTATGCTAGGGCTGAAAAGAGTTGGAGAATCCTCTTCTTTCACTTTTCTAGCCTCCACAAACATTTCTCTAACCCTAATCATGGCTTCCATCTTCCAAATCTCTCTCTAATCACTTTCTAATCACTAATTGGTCAACAACAAATCAAGCCGAATTAGCACCAAATTCAAGGTAGAGCTGCTGCACCACATTAGGATCTGAGCCAAATCGGTAAAAGTTTCAGATCTAACATTTATTTTTGGCTAAGGTGAGTGTTTAGCATGTTTATTCACTAAATATGGCTAATTAGGGATGATTAGTGATAATTAGCGAGTTAATGACTCAGAAAAGTATGCATAAATTCTAAAATCATATTTTATGTCACTGGTATGAATTTAGATTAAGTTTACTAATCCATGAATTCAGAGGATTAAGGGGGAAATCATGGATTTGGGTATGTTTGATCTAAATTAACATGTATAATTGATGTTTAGATGTTTTTGGTAGAATCTATATGTTGCTAAAGCTATTTGGTATGTTTTATGATTTCATAGGAAAGTTAGAATGATTGAAAACGCCGTCGTATGGCGAAAATAGACGAAAAATAACTTGTTGAAAATTTGGTAGGGATCCTATTCGGATAGGATCGAACATAAACGAACCGGAGTGGTGGCATCTTCAGCAGCACGGCCACAAGGAAGGCTTGTGCGAGTCGAGTTGGAGTTGGATCGAGTTGGCATAGGAAGGAGTAGAGGATGGGATCGGTTCGACATAGCCGAACCGAACCGAAATAGTCGAACCGAACATGGAACTTGAACACCATATACCTGAACCGAACTGGAGGACCCAAACTGAACCGAAGTGATGTCCCCGAATCGAACCAAGGTGACAAACCGAAACGAACCGATGTCTGCTACTACTTCTGCGCGATGAATCTTCTGAAGACCAACTACAATTCGACCAAAACCCAGATTCAAAAGAAGTCCAAATGGGAAGTTATCGCTCAGGATCCAGATGAGAACCAACGAGTTAACTTCATGAATTGGGCTTTGCTGCGGGACGTGTGCAAAGGAGTTATCGATATCTATAACTTTGGTTCATCATTGAGAGACGGGAAATGTAGACGAACCAGAGCCAAGGCCGTGTGGACTGGTTGGCCTATAACCTAGGGCGAGGGCTGTGTGGACTGGGTTGGGTTATTGACCATAGACCAAGGCAGTGTGGTCATAGCAATAGTTGTATGGAGTTGGACTCCGTCATGGCCCCAAATGGATTCGGTGATCAAAGCGGTGGATATCGTATGCTTTATGCACTGAGTGAAAGATGTGAGAATGATTGCTATGTTTGATGTTTGTTATCACCATAACACTCACACTTCCATTTTACACTCTATGTTAGTGTTTACCTTAGAGTATTGTGCATCTTGTTGTGCTAACTCTATGGTTGCAGGTCCTAGTCAAGTATGATTACTTATACTTGTTATTGCTCTATTTAGTGATATAGATTTGCTATTGCTCATACCATACTTTTGTCTCACCCAGAGTTTTATGTCTCTTCTTATTACTATGGGTGCTTCTAAACGAGCAGACTAGAGGCAGGTTAGGTGGTTATGCACGAGTAGCTGTCCGTAGACGAGCAGGAGGCTTCCACATTCTATATATATATTCTCCCTGTGTTGTTGCTGCTCACTGCTTTGGGCATTAGTAGTGTACCTCTTTATTTCCTTTTAGAGACAGTATTTTGGAGCTGTAGTAATTGGATATGATGCTGTATTTTGGATTTCGCTACTCTAATGGATATGGTTTATTTTTCAACTTATGTACTGTCTCGCCTGTTTTATATCAAGCTATGTTATTATTATATTTTATTCTATGCGCTGTAAGATATACTATAGGTTCTTGGTGATTCATTGTCTCAACCCATTTGACGACCATCCCGTGCTAGTCCGGCATTGGCACAACGCATTTCGAGGAAAATGTCTGATTAGTTCGGGGTTGGCCGTCACACTTGGTTTCAAAGCCTAGGTTGCATAGTTTAACCTAGGGGAAGACATCAGAGAGAGTTAGCATATGTATATGAGAGCGCGTATTTGTGATATTTGGTTTTCAAAAACTATATATATAATATTAGTATATCTAAGGATGAAGTCGAACTGCACTGGCAACACTAAGGAGATGGTTAATCGTTTTCACTTTACAGATTGAACGATGAGCCGAAATACGAGGAGCACAGTGAGGAACCTCGCATCGGGAGTTGAAGAGGGAGCATGTTCAGGGGCCAACAATGGGAATGTACCTGATATAAGGACGATGTCTAATGCCTTCATGCGAGAGATGCTTAGGGATGCTTAGGGAGTAGTTCCTAATGCTGCAAACGGTGGTGGTGCAGTTCTGTAGGTGCCTAGAGCTGATTTCGCCAAGCTCAGCAATGATTATACTAGTCTTGGTGGGAAGCCGTTCCATGGAACGGAATCGGCTATGGAGGTTCAAGATTGGCTTGATAGTTGTGAGAGCATCTTCAAGGATTTAGGGATCGATGATGCAATGAAGAGAAAGTTAGCATCGCGTCAGCTTCAAGGACGGGCTATGAATTGGTGGAATGCTATTAAAGTAGCTACTCCCAAGGATCAAATTACTTGGAATCAGTTTAAGACTCACTTCAGTGAAAATTTTATTCCAACTGCTCAGAAATCAGAATTATTTAGGAATTTTTTGGAACTTAAGCAGAATGGTAGGGCAGTCTCGTAATATATTGCCGAATTCGATACCTTATCAAAATATGGATTATCTCTTATCGATATTGCCGAGAAGAAGAACGAGAAGTTCATAACTAGCCTAGATGGATACTTGGGGGAAAGACTTATAAACCATATCGATGAGAAATTCGAATCTATTATGGGAAAGGCATTGAGATCAGAGATCCTTTTCCCTAAGACGAAGAGCGAGGTTGCTATTACATCTGCAAAGGAGCCAAAACCGCGGGAAAGCGGTGAGGCAATAAGAATTCCTAGAATAAGAGAAAACAGAACCAAACCAAGGATGGTCAGAAAAAGAAGAATAAAAAGATATCGAGTGCTTTAGCTGTGGTAAGAAGGGCCACTATGCCAGAGATTGTCGAGCAAAGCCAGGGGAAAGGAAGTGCTTCAACTGCGGCCATGTGGGACATATCAAGAATGAATGTCTACAACCCCCTAAAGAGAAGCAGGCCGTGAAAGCATATGCTATCAATGTTGTTCCTTCTTCGTCGAATGCCCTAACTACGACAGAGATGGGAAAGGGTGTAGTTATTCAAGGTATGGTTTCTATTTATGATGTTCCTGTTCGAGTATTGTTTGATACCGGCGCTTCCCATTCCTTCGTGTCTAGTGACCTAGTAGATAGGTTGGGATTGGACCCCGAGATTGTCGATAGACCTTTAGTTGTGACGAACCCAATCTGTGGTTCGACTAGCCTTTGTATGAATTGTAGTAATTTGGTCTTATCGAGTCATGGATGTTTGTTTTCTTGTGATAGCTTTGGTGTAGGCTTTACTGGGTTTGGCATTATTTTGGGAGTTGATTGGCTCCAAAGGTATGGGGTGGTTGTAGATTGTGAGGTGTCTTCGGTGACCATTAGAGCGGTTGATGGGCGGAGGGTGGTATTGGGTTGCCTACATAGTGATGGGGTGATGGCTAGTTTTCTAAATTCCCTCAACATCCCGCATGATGAGTTGTCAGATGTGCCTATTGCTGGCGAGTATCCGAACATCTTTGAGGGAGTGACCGGACTTCCACCACACCGAGAAATCAAGTTTCAGATTGATTTATTGAAAGATGTCAGACCTATAACGATGTCACTTCGTCATATGGCACTAAGGGATCAGCGAGGGGTCGAAGTGCAAATAGGCGATCTTTTGAATAAGGGATTTATCCAAAGAAGTGTTTCCATGTGGGGAGCACCAGTTATATTTGCTACTAAGGCTGATGGTTCTCTTCTCTTATGTGTGGACTACCGCGAGTTGAACAAGGTGACTAGGAAGAATAAGTATGCACTTCCACAGATAGATGATTTGTTTGATCAACTAGATGGAGCAAGAGTGTTCTTCCAGTTCGATCTCACAACAGGATTTCATCAGCTCCGAGTAGCAGCTGAGAGTATACCTAAAATGGCATTTCGGATGCCATCTGGTATCTATGAGTGGTTGGTCATGTCATTCGAGTCGATCAATGCTCCCACATATTTTGTGGATCTTATGAATAGGGTTTTCAGGGATCAATTTAATAAGTTTGTTTCTGTGTTCGTGGACGATATCTTGATTTCCTCGAGGAAGGAGTAAGAACACAAGGAACATTTGAGGACAGTGATGGGGGTTTTGAGGAAACACTACTTGAAAGCAAAAATTTCCATGTGTCACTTCTGGAGGAGGGAAGTGAGGTTCTTGAGCCATGTTGTTTCAGAGAATGGTATTGTCGTGGATCCTGCGAAGGTGGCTACGGTGCAAGATTGGTCTACGCCCAAAAATGCAATGGATGTGAGAAGTTTCTTGGGGTTAGCTGGATATTATCGTAAGTTTGTTCAAGACTTCTCCAAGATAGCGACACCGTTAATTCAGTTGACCAAGAAGAAACAATTTTTTGCTTGGGACAAAAAATGCGAGAATGCATTTAAGTGTCTAAAGGATAAGCTAACGTGTGAACCGGTATTAGTTATTCCTAAGGGGAACGAAGAGATGACGGTATATATGGATGCCTGTGGTATCGGACTAGGTGTTGTACTGATGCAAGGAGGTAGGGTTGTAGCTTATGCTAGTCGGTTTACATGAGAAAAGATATCCTATCCATGATTTGGAATTGGCAGTGATCGTGTTCGCGTTGAAGATGTGGAGACACTACCTCTTGGGAGAAAGATTCAAGTTGTTTACCGATCACAAGTCATTAAAATATCTTTTCTCCCAAAAGGATTTAAATCTTCGTCATCATGTATGATTAGAGTTCTTGGCTTCATACAATTTGAATATCGCATACACACCCGGGAAGGGCAATCTGGTAGCTGATGCATTGAGTAGGAGACATGCCAATTTGGGGGCTATGTTTCTGGAATGGAAGCAACCAGAGTATATCGCGGGATATGATTTCAGACCTAAGGGTGAATTGGATCCAATGATGTTAGCAAGTTTGACAATCAGATCGACTTTGATTGAGTGGATCGGTTCCAGTCAAAGGGATGATCCTAACCTATTGGAAATCAACCCCAAGTTAGAGATGGGTACCGACGGTGAGGAGATAAACAAGTATGGAGTTGATGGAGAAGGATGGCTTCGAAAGTATATGAGACTTGTTGTACCCAATGTTAATGGATTGAGAGATGACGTGCTTGGGGAGTGTCATCACTCGAAACTGACTATACATCCCGGTGGTAACAAAATGTATCGAGACATGAAGTAGACCTACTACTGGAAAGGGATGAAGAGAGACGTTGGGAAATTTATATCCAAGTGCACGAACTGCCAATTAGCTAAAGCTGAGCAAAAGAAGCTTGGTGGTTTGTTACAACCGTTAGAAATTCCCGAATGGAAATGGGAACAAGTCTCAATGGATTTCATCGATGGTTAACAAGGACTAGATCGGGTTATGATAGTATTTGGGTGATTGTGGATCGATTGACCAAAAGTGCAAGGTTTGTACCAGTCAAGTCAAATAGAACGACAGCTAAGTTAGCAGAACTATATATGAAGTGGGTAGTGAGATTTCGTGGAGTACCTAAGTTACTGTGAGTGATCGAGATCCATTATTTACTAACAGGGTTTGGAAGAGCTTACAAGAGACTTTAGGATCAGAATTACATCTCAGTACCGCGTACCATCCCCAAACCCATGGTCAAACAAAGAGGGTGAATCGTGTATTAGAGGATCTCTTGGGAGCTTGTATATTTGATTTTGGGGGGTCATGGGAAGACCATTTGCATATGGTTGAGTTCGCATATAATAATAATTATCAGTCCAGTATTGGTATGGCTACATTTGAAGCTTTGTACGGAAGACAGTGCAATTCACCATCATGTTGGTTGGAAACCAGTGAGAAATTTGTGCTTAAGCCAAATGTAATAAGGGAAACTTCAGATAAGATCAAGGTTATTCAATAGCGAATGAAGGTAGTCCAGGATAGGCAGAAGGGTTATGCTGATAAAAGACGAAGAGATTTGAAATTCTCCGTTGACGACTTGGTATTCGTCAAGATTTCTCTGTTGAAGAGTGTGATTTAGTTTGGTAGGAGGGGTAAATTAGCACCAAGGTTTGTTGGTCCATTTCCAATTCTCGAACAAGTTGGGAATTTAGCATATAAAGTTGGATTACCCGACAATATGGAGGGAGTGCACAACGTATTTCATGTTTCTCGGTTAAGAAAGTCCATGCACGATTCTTATATGACTATTTAACCAGATCAGTTGAATGATATCGAGATAGAACCCAAGGCAGTTGGAAACCGCAGACTGGTTCATATTGTCAGACACGATACGAAGCAACTTCGGAGGAAGACAGTGAAGCTGGTTAAAGTGTGGGGTGATAATCATAATGACTGTACTTGGGAAATCGAGGAGAACATAAAGAAGTCATATCCTGAGCTCTTTACCTGGTAGGATTTTAATCGCGATATAGTTATTCTCTTATTAGTAAACTGCATGCTAGGATAGGGTTGTTGTGTTATTATGTATGTTTGATTGTTTATAAATGGCTGACAGACATGAGGGGAACCATTGTATGTTTTCTTAGTTAAGGAATTTCGAGGGCGAAATTTCTTAAGGGGGCAAAGTTGTAACGACCCGCATTCTACATATCGGAGGATCGTAGAATATATTTTTTAGTTTCATACAAAGTCATATGGTCGTGTAACTTTGGGGAAACGACTATTGGGGTCATTTCCTACATTCGTGATTTTTGCCGAATTTTAAATGACCTTTTTGCCCTAGGCGAATCTTGTTTTGCCTGTAACTTTTGATTGATAAGGAGTTTTGACCTGAAACCACATCCATTGGACTCAGATGATGGTTTCCCATTTCGTAGAGTGGTCACATAAATCAAACGGACTTACCGTTTGGGAGATATGGCTGAAACAAGATTTGATGGAAAAACAACCTAATTGGGCTTAATAGGGTGATTATCATCTAGGCCCATAACTCATTTCGGGATTACAGTTATGGGAGGGCTGAAAAGAGTTGGAGAATCATCTCCTTTCATTTTTCTAGCCACCACAGACATTTCTCTAACCCTAATCATGGCTTTCGTCTTCCAAATCTATCTCTAATCATTTTCTAATCACTAATTGATCAAATCTACAACAAATCAAGCCGAATTTTGCACCAAATTCAAGGTAAAGTTGTTGCACCACATTGGGATCCAAGCTAAATTAGTAAAATTTTCAGATCTAACATTTATTTTTGGCTAAGGTGAGTGTTTAACATGTTTATTCACTAATTATGGCTAATTAGGGATGATTAGTGATAATTGGCGAGTTAATGACTCAGAAAAATATGGATAAATTCTAAAATCATATTTTATGTCACTGGTATGAATTTGGATAAAGTTTACTAATCCTGGAATTTAGGGGATTAAGGGGAAAATCATGGATTTGGGTATGTTTGATCTAAATTAACATGTATAATTGATGTTTAGATGTTTTTGGTTGAACCAATATGTTTCTACTGCTATTTGGCATGTTTTATGATTTCATAAGAAAGTTAGAATGGTTGAAAACACCATCGTATAGCGAAAATGGATGAAAAATAGACTTTTGAAATTTCTGCAGGGATCCTGTTCAGATCGAATCAGGCATAACCGAACCGAACCAGAGTGGCAGCATCTTCGGCAGCATGGCAACAAGGAAGGCCTATGCGAGCCGAGCTGGAGTTGGATCTAGCTGGCATAGGAAGGAGTGGAGGATGGGATCGGTTCGACATAGCCAAACCAAACCAAAATAGCCGAACCGGACATGGGACTTGAACACCATATAACCGAACCGAACCGGAGGACCCGAGCCGAACCGAAGTGATGACCCTGAACCGAACCGAAGTGACGAACCAAAATGAACCGAACCGGATGTGTGCTATTACTTCTACGCGACGACTCCTCCGAAGAACAACTCCAATTCGACCAAAACCCGAGATGCAAAGGAAGTCCAAATGGGAAGTTATTGCTCAACATCCAGATGAGAACCAACGAGTTAACTTCAAGAGTTGGGATTTTCTGCGGGACGTGTGCAAAGTTTTTATCGATATATATAACTTTGGTTCACCATTGAGAGAGGAGGCATGTAGACAAACCAGAGCCAGGGCTGTGTGGGCTAGTTGGCCCGTAACCTAGAGTCAAGGCTGTGTGGACTGGGTAGGGTTATTGACTATAGACCAGGGCAGTGCGGTCATAGCAATAGTTGTACAGAGTTGAACTCCATCATGTCCCCAAATGGATTCGGTGATCAAAGCGGTGGATATCGTATGCTTTACGCACTGAGTGAGAGATATGAGAATGATTGCTATGTTTGATGTTTGCTATCACCATGACACTCACAATTCCATTTTACACTCTGTGTTAGTGTTTACCTTAGGGTATTGTGCATCTTGTTGTGCTAACTCTCTGGTTGCAGGTCCAGGTCAGGTATGATTACTTATACCTGTTATTGCTCTATTTAGTGATATAGATTTGCTATCGCTCATACCAGACTTTCGTCTGACCCAGAGTTTTAAGTCTCTTCTTATTACTCTGGGTGCTCCTAAACAAGCAGACAAGGGGCAGGTTAGGTGGTTATGCATGGGTAGCTGTTCGGAGATGAGCAGGTGGCTTCCACGTTCTATATATATATATATATATATATATTCTCCCTGTGTTGTTGCTGGTCACTGCTTTGGGCGTTAGTAGTGTACCTCTTTATTTCCTTTTAGAGACAGTATTTTGGAGTTGTAATAATTGGATATGAAGTTATATTTTGGATTCAACTACTCTAATGGATATGGTTTAGTTTTAACTTATGTATAGTCTCGCCTGTTTTATATCAAGTTATGTTATTATTATATTTTATTCCATGCGTTGTGAGTTATACTATAGGTTCTTGGTGATTAATGTTTCAACCTTTTTGTTGATCATCCTATGCTAGTCAGGCATTGGCACAACGCATTTCTGGGAAAATGTCTGATAAGTTCAGGGTGGGCCGTCACAATATGGGTTATAGTAGGTAGACTAACAAGGAGTGCTCATTTTATTCTAGTGAGGACAACCAGAATGACACTTGTATTGGCCAAGATATACATGACAGACATGGTCAAACTACAAGGGAGTCTTAGCAGAATTTTCGAAAATAGAGACGCTTAGTTTAATAGCGAATTATGATAGAGTTTGTAGGGCATTAAGTACTAAGCTCAGTATGAATCCAACATATCACTCACATATAGATGAATAGATATAGAGGGTCAACAAAGTACATAAACATTTGTTAAGAGCTTGTATGCTAGACTTGGTGTTTCATGGGAGGATCTCCTACATTTCATGGAATTTTCCTATGACAAAAGTTTACAAATTAGCATAGGAATGACACTACTAAAGGCATTATACGAGAGACCACACAAATCGCCAGTTTATTGGATAGACACTGGTGATAGAGTATTACTTAGATTTGATTTGGTAAGAGATGGCATAGAAAAGATTAAGTTAATTCGATATAAAATGTGGACAACTCGATAAGGAGAGAAAATTTATACAAAAGTCGGGTGGATCTTGAGTTCTCAGTCAAGGATCAATTTTTCATCAAAGTGTCCCCAATGAAGGGTGTAATTCGATTTGGAAAATCGGGGAAGTTAGCATTGAGATTGGTTAAGTTGTTTCCTCTCGTTTAAAGAGTTAGAAAACTTTCTTATATGATAAAGTTACCAAGAAAATTATCTAGGGTCCATATTTTTTTCATGTTTCTAATCTTAGAAAATGACTTATAGATCTAGAAATCACTGTTGATACGTGGGAATTGGAAGATAGTAGCGGAGCAAGATATGATAATGATTAGACATCATATATTGTTAAGTTGTCGCTAAAGATGAGAAGAAAGTTCAACGGAGTGACAATGATCATTGATTTTTTTCAGCTTCACGCGTGAGAACCACTGTTAATGGCATTATGGAATTCCCCTTTTCTCTATCTCTCCTATGATTTCTTCACCCAATTCTCTCATTTCCACAAATCCGCTATTCATTATCACCTCAAATCTCTTCCTTGCTTATGCTACGCATGGTGGTTCTCAACTTATGTTTCCACTTTTAGATCTGAAGCTTACCATGTTATCGTTTGCACTCCTATTTCCTCAATTTCCTCTGCCTTATTCAAGCAGCCTCCTTTAACCTTAAATTGCGTCAGACAAACCTCTCTTCCCTTGTGCAAGGTTGTTTCATGCAACTACGAGCTTAGCTCATTCTTCAACTGGTGGTCTTCACCGCGGATGTGATTCTGACACTGACGCGGAGGTCCTTGGTAAGCAGTAACTCCCTACTAGTTTTTATAGTTTTCGCGTTTCGGCTTTGTGTCTGTGATGGTACTACTCGGCTGGTGGGGTATTCAATGTGAGCCTTGTCTTGTCTTGTTGGTAGCTCTTCTTTGTCTACGTGTATTTCTGGTTTTCAGTTATGTTTTCTTGGGTGCTTGGTTAACTTCCTTTGGCTTATAGGAGTTCAAACTCTATGGAGAAAGTGTTGTTTGTTTTGTTTTGAGCTTGTATGAAGTCTGAGCATTTTTTTCATCACCTTCTTATCGGCAATATACGAGATGCAACGCACTAAACTTTGTCGGTGTTGATTGTGATAATCAATGCTTGTTTTCTCTAATAATGGGTCATGCCTTGCATTTTAGTTCACGTTATTTCCAGTCCTATTTTGGGTAGAGTTATCTTGGAGAGATGGTTAAATGTTTTCACTGTGATACACAGATGCTAACTCACGTGTTCTCATGGTGTAATCTTCTTCTTCCAGCTCAGTTTACTCTCATTTTGGGCCTGTTTGATGGGTCTTCTTTTTGAAGTCTTACTTGGTCATATCTGAGCTTTGTCGTTGGCATGGAGCTCAAGAATGCAACTGCAACATGTAATTGCATTGTGCCATGTTGTATAATGATGGGTTTGCCCATATGTTTTGAGCACTATGTTATACTAAAATATCGAGCCTAGAGATATGTGTAATTATACAAGTGGGTGACATACTGTTTGTATGTTGCTTTATTATTATGGCGCCTTTCCAGTACGCATGCATGTATATTGAATATGAATGTAATATTTGCCTCCCAGCGTGGAGTGCATAGGTAACACGTAGTAGTCTAGTAAACAACTAGCTCTTGCACTGTAATCTAGTATAGATTGAGTACAGGACCCATGTTAAATGTAGTAAGCGGTGGACTGTGCACCTTAAAAACCGTACTAGATGATTGTTAACCACAATCACGAATCACCTATACTATACTACATTTTTATTATTTGTAATAATAAAAAGGTGCTCGCGGTCACCTATAAAACAGGACGGGTTTGCCGGAAAAATGGAGGTACAATGATAGAGACTGTACTTGGGAAGACGAGGTCATGGTTATGGCTACTTATCCTCATTTGTTTGATGGTATGTCTACCATTATGCATGTTTGATTGATGCATGTGTCCTAATTGTAGTCTAGAAGAATAAATTCTATAAGGAAAGGAGGATGTAGCATCCTTAATTTTACCAAAACTTTATTAGAATATTTAATTGGGTAAATAAAATAAATTAATGCAAGCATGAGATCTGATAGTTAAATTAGCCGAGCCATAACTAATAAACTAATTAGATCAATTAGTAATAAGCATATAGAAGGAGGAATTTGAGAAGGTCAAAATCAAGGTTTTAAATCTCGGATATCGATCGCGTTTCGTCTCGAGGATTTTATAGACTCGGTCTCGTATCGGAGGAGAACTCAGACGAGATGAGTTTAACTCGGGAATTCGTCTCGGATTTTCATCTCGGGTCTGAAAGTTCATATCGGAACAATCTCGGGGTACATGATATGTTAAAAATGATACTTTAACAAAATGATTTTTTTAATACTATCAAAAACATAGTAACTTAAACTTAAAATGCAAAATAACTTTATTATTTTTTATTTTGCGAAAGATCATTCATACTTTAAATCGTAATATGCTTAAAACAGGAATATTGTTAGACATGAAACATTAAAAGGATCCAAAACATTAAAAAATTCAGCATAAATAGACCATAAAATACATAATTTCATAAGTAACATGTATGTAAAAGGACGAATATGAAAATCATAAGCATTGTAAAACATATACAAATATACATTATAGTCATTTAACATGCAAAATGTAAAATAACAAAAGATTGATATGGCTAGATTTAAGGTTTTTTAATTATATTTCTAGTTCAGGCGCAAATTTAAATTTTAGCCGAAAAACTATGATCTCGGACAATATTCCAGTATTTCGTCTCGGTCGATATATCGTTCGATATTGCAATATCTCGGGCGATATATTCGAAAAGAGATTTAGAATGATATTGGCTGTTTTGTTTCGGAAGGACCCCAAAACGAGATCTCGGAGGAGATCTCGGACGATATTTGCGAGATTTGAAATAGTGGTCAAAATAGGTAAGGGACATTTCCTATACACATAACCCTTATCATCTCTAATTTCCCACTTCACACTTTCATTTACAAACTAAAATTGAAATTAAAATTATGGCTGACCATTGTTTGGGAAAAGAGAAGAAGAAAAGATAAGCTAATTAAAGAGGGATAAACCTTAAGAAATAAAGACCCTCAATTCTCTCTTAAACCATTCAAGGTGAAAATGATATTCACTCATGTTTATCTCTTGTTGGTTCAAATTTATGACTAGATCAGAATTGCTGCTTGTTATTATGTTACATTATGCCATGATTAGAACATAGATGTTCATACATATGTTTGCTGATCGTAAGTTGCATTTTTATGAAGTTTTCATGTTAGATTTGCATAAAAATCCTATCATATGATATCCAAATGCCTTGGAATTTTAGGATAGGGTAAGGAATATTATTTTAGAGATAAACGTTAAATTTTAAAATTTTCTAAACATATATGAATATAATATGAATTTTTTAAGCTAAGAAATTCATTTATTTGGTTTTAATTATTAAAAGTGATTAAATAATTATTTTTGGTTTCTTAAATTTTATATGTTGAAACATATGTATATGAAGCGACTTATTATGATTTCTGAGGAATTTTCACATATCTTGTAATTTAATATGAATATTTTAAGCTAGAAGAACTTAAGGATTTAATTAGGAATAATTAAATAAATGGTTTCATAAAGTAAGGGGTTGCAATATTCTATTGTTTGAAATTCTTATATCTATTACCCAAGATTTAGAAGGTAACTTACAAGACAATGAAATTTTGATTAAAAAATATGGGTTGATGAGAAGCAAATTGAATTTTTTCGGTTTTCATTATAATTTCGATTCTGCCACTTTGAAGTAGTGATTTCTCTTCATTCTTTGGCCTTGAAAGAAGCAGCTTCGTTGCTTCAACTAAGGGAGAAGAACATGATGCTAAGGAAACTTAGCATGTAGTGCTTCGAAGCCAGGGATGTGTGAAGGAGTGCTCCTAAGCCTTCTGTTTTGATTCGAAGCTTCCTTTTGCTTCGTGTGGTGATTCATTTTACCAAAGGTTTTGACATAAATCAGCAACCTAATTTGATTGCTTCAAAGAAGCTATTGCGAATTGTCTTGCTTAGGTTCGAAGCCATTTTCTTCAAATATATTTTATAAATTGGTTTCAAATGTTGTTAGTGATTTTGTTAACTGTTTTGAAGGACCAAGGCTTGAAGCCCATGTTTTATATTCAAAGCACCTATAAGTAATTAATCTTGCTTCGAAGTCATGTATTTCTAATAGTTTTTTCGAACCCATAGAGGCTCGAAACCATCCGTTTCATAATAATGCATGTGTACCTTTATAATTCTTTCTATTTTGAATAGTTTTTTATGGCAAAACCGGTCGGTTTTTAAAGTGATATGTTACACTTTATTATTAGAAAAATAATAAGATCATGAAGTATAGGAGATATACATCGTGTATGTCTGCTACATAATACAAACTCAACTTCCGCGTAGGGAAGACTAGTGCAAAATGCAATCTAAATTACATAATAAAATTATATAACTAGACAAGGCAAAGCCTTTACATTCTATTTTGACATACACTAACATCACAATTTAAATTTACCTACTACCAGCAAGAATAGAAGTGACACAATTCTTCAATCTACACCATCTCTGTCATTGTCAAATAGTTTGCCCAATGTCATAAAATGCTTCTTGCTTCTTGTTATATACCCTGGAAGGGAGGCTGACAAGGGAGAGGCTTTAGCAGCTGCTGCAAGCACGAGAGGCAGCGGTTTGGACGTAATTGGAGGCATCAAGTGGGAATAAGGGTTTCATTAGCTTGTATCTGGGTTCTTGCCTGATTTGGGAGAGGAAACTTTTTCTTCATTACACATAGTTGTGTTATGTATGTCTCCTCTAGAAGCAATGCTGGAGAGACAACTTTGAAGGATTTGATGGGAGAAGAAAGAGAGTTCAGAAATCCAGGTTTAAATGATTTAGAAAAGGGAGGCTTACTTGTTGTACCTACAGACTTTGAAGTGCTTGCATGGTGAACGTTCCCATTCTCACCCAGACTGACATCAAGTTGCACAGTTCTATCGCACTGCATAGTATTTTCATTGATTACGACACCACTATCAATATCACCTGCAATCTGTTTCCCTTTGCTAAGGTTAGAATTAACTGTTTTAGTAGAAACTGAGAAGGCTTTAGTGAGAAAGTTATTAGTCCTACCTATCTCACCTTCCTCTAAAACCTAATAATTATCCTTTACTTTTTTTTAACATCACAAAAGGCAAGAAAACCAAATTTGTAGCCTGTTAGGTTGCTCACGCAATC
Organism: Allium sativum; assembly: GCA_030737875.1. Classification (NCBI taxonomy): domain Eukaryota; kingdom Viridiplantae; phylum Streptophyta; class Magnoliopsida; order Asparagales; family Amaryllidaceae; genus Allium; species Allium sativum. The sequence continues at coordinate 732,495,769 of CM060915.1, read as the reverse complement.
AACATTCTGAACCATATTACTTGGGTAGGCATTTTCCAAAACTTTTTCCATTCCTGAACAACATTGTTTTTTGTGAGGACTATCACTTTTCTTCTTATGTAGCACTTTCTTCTAAGTAAATCTTTTCCTGGTTTGAGTACCAAATATCACCCTGTCTTTCATATACTCAGATCTATCTCTAATGGATTTTTCTTTGAAGCTAACATCAGAAACAAAAACCTGGCTTTTTGAAGAGGAATTAACACTGAGGCTAACTCTAGTTTTCACACAGTTAGTTTTGCCATGACCAAAAGTTTTACAAATATCACATAAATTTGGTTTACACAAGTAATGGATAATCGCTAGTTGCTTAGATCCATCTAATAGCTTGGCAGGGAATTCATTGGGTAATTCTTCATTTGAAGAAACCTCAACCAGGCATTTAGCATATTCAAGCCTATCTAACTTCTCAGTCGAAACGTCCATGCATAAAAACCTACCCACTCTAGATGCTAACCAACATATGCCTAATCTAAACCAAGCACAAAGTAGTAAGTTGGAGAGTTTAATCCATACTAGGATTTTCTTAATACTATTAACACCAATATCTATTCCTCAAGGCCTAACTATAAAAATCTTGTTTTTAATGATGAGTGGGTCAGCACAAACTAACCTCTCTGTCTTCTAAACTATAAAGTAGAAAGTAGAAGACCTTACCGCTTAAGATGAGTAATGGCCACTGAGTAGCTTAGAGGTTGGTTGAGGAAGTAGTTGACCATATAGTCTTGCCACTCCTCTTTTCCTACGCTGATAATATCTTCATAGGGAATTAAGGCTTTTCCAGAAAACTTCATCACTATAGGTGGCGGCATGTATGCATCCGCATTTCTTGGCTTAGAGGCAAACAAAGTTATCCATTTTAGATTTGTTGTGGTAGGTGGAAGACGCATAGGGTCAGGCAAAGGAGGAGGATTAGGCTTGGGTGGGATAGGTGGTGGAGGAACAATGACAGGCAAAGGAGAAGGTTGAGAAATGCGTTGAGAGGGGGATTGAGAAGGATTCTGCTTTGAGGGAAAATTGTGAGGATCGATAAGGGTGGCAGTGAGATCGCCAATTTTCCTTTGTTCTGAATGGTTTCAAAAGGTTTTGAAGGAATTTGATAAACATATTTGTTTTGAAAATGTTTCAACTTCAATGCCTTTGTTCTGAATGGTTTCAAAAGGGTTTGAAGGACTTTGATAAACATATTTGTTTTGAAAATATTTTAACTTCAATGCCATATGTTTAGAGGTATATTACTTCTAGGATATTAGAATATCATTAACAATGATTTGAAAACATATACTTGGCGTAATTGTTCTATTTAGTAAAGTGTTATTGAATTTCCTTGTTCTAAATATGATATTTAAAGGAATTAAATTATAAAGGCTTACGTTTTCAAGGAAATGCTTTGTAAATTATTTAACCCATTATTTTACTAATTGACAATCCCTTCATATTAGATAGTAATAACTCAAAAGACTAGAAAACTAGATGGGATTAGCATAGTGTCGGACCTTATAGTTCAGTTATTACCCATCGTTGAATTTGTCCAACCTTCCAATGCGTAAGGCAAGGTTAGCATAAGACAAAAAATAAGGTACGTCCAAAGATGGATGAAATGAGATTGGTTATTTGCTAGCCCTTAAAACCATTAGGTTCCTAATTAGCCTAACAAAACTAAGAGAGTCAGGTAATCGAATAGACAAGTACTCAGGAAGGAGTTAAACAAGGTAATTTGGTAAATCTATTTGGACGGATTGATGTGAGACAGATAATGAAATATAGATTGATAGTCAGGAGTAGACCGATGGTCAGAAATTTCCAAGAATTAGGTAGATAGTTAGGTTAACCCATTAAACAATCAGTCAGGATTAGGTTGAAGCAGATACTTGGGGTTACCCTTAAGATAAATAGTCTAGAACACATACATGTCATCATACATGATTTGATTATGATTACTATGTTTATTAACCATTGTGGGTGCAGGTTGGGTAATGACTAGTTGCTTGATCAATTGGTTTGGTTAAGGATAGTAGTTAAAGGAGAATATGTTCTTCTAGGCAACATAATCTCAGTAGATATTTGTTTATTTGAATTAGCATATCGTTATTCATACCATAATGTTAGTCTGACCTTAAGTTCTCGTTTTTCCCCTTTAACTGTCGGGCGATATACTGAGCAATCAGAGAGTAAGTTTCCATTTTTTTAGCCCTTTTGGCAAAAAAAGGCTGGCGGAGATATGGAGTAGGCATCATTATTAGCTACCTAAAGAGCTTATTTTTGATTCCGCTGTATTTTTGAACTTATGTTTGAAATTATGTTAATGTTGTACTACTTGTTGTTATGAGTAATCTGATCAATAGTAGGGGCATTTAGAAAAAAATTGTATTTATAATTTATTGGGAAGCTGGAAAACGTTAAGGTGTTATGTAATACATGAATGTAAAATGTTAAAGTTGTTTTGGAAATTGTTAGCTTTTGTTTCATGTGCACGTGTTATTGGTATTGATATCATAAACATGCCTACGTTTGATCATCCAAAATTAATTTTGCAAATGACTACAACATCTGCAACATTTATATTTTATCCTAAGAATGCGAGACTATTGTAACACCCCGAATTTTAATAAACAATAATTAAATAGAAAAAGGTAATAAACTCATTATTAATCAGAATAATATTCAGAACTGGACAATGGGACTAGCACCATTGGGTCTATTGTAATTTTTTGATGAAAATAGACACTTGGTTTGCTAAAAAACGGAGTTAGAATGAATAACTTATGAATTAAAGAAGAAACGATAAAAATTAGAAAAATATATAATAATATATTAAGTAAACGGGTTAAGTGGGATGATACATTCCCGCTTAGGTCAACCTGATGTCGACCCACAGGTGCTTCGGTCAAACCTGTATCGACCTAAGGCACATGTGGCTCAACCCAACACATCTGTAGGCATGTGCCTTAGAGCGCACATTTCAAGAACGAACGTTTTGTATTATTCCAATGTTATTTTTTTGGGTTGGCTTAGTTTTAATTGTTTCATTTAGAACCAGAGGCTGACGAAGCGCTTTCTGATATGCCCAGTGACATAACCGACCTAGATTTATTCCTAAATTTGGACGGCTGAGGATGCCCAGTAAACCCTATAAATAAACTAGCAGAGCCTCTCTCATTTCTTCAAATCCATTCTTTCTCTTTGTCTTCTTCTTCATCCCAGACCTATCCTTAAAATTAGGAAGGACCAAAATAATTAAATTTTTATGCGCATAAAGAAGTTTTATACTTTTAAATATTTATTTTTACAAACACTTCTGGCGGCGGAGGTTCTGATGGAATAAGAAAGGCCACGGGGAACTCTCTTCATCAAATTAGTGATTTTTTATGTGATTTATAGGTTAGTAATTTGTATTGGAAAATTTGGATAGTTAAATAGTTTTAATTTGAAAGTTTAATGCTTATAGTTATTTATAGTATTTATGCGTTTAGTTTTTTTATAAAGTTACGATAACTTATTAACTATCTATGCATATTCCTTTCCATTTATTTACTATTTATAAGTAATTCTCCTTCTCTTATCCCCTTCTTTGTTGTGTTTTTATCTACAGTTCGGGCCGTGCCCTATTCTATTTGTTTCGTTTGTTTTTGAGCCTAGGCCTTGCGAGTAGCCTAGACTGTTTTCCTTTTTCTTTTAGCGCTGAGCCTAGGCCTAAAGAGAGTATAAGCCTTCATCGTTATTTTGCTTTAAAATTGGAACAACTGTGACACCCCACGTCCGTTAATGTCACTCATCAAGAGAATGCATTAAGTTTCGTGAAGCGTTAAAGGTAAACAGAAATATTACAAGACAGATATAAAATAGCAGCGAAATTTATAACTTTTATTAAGTAGAAAACATCGTGGTTCAAAACATAGTTACATCATAAGTCTGAAATACATAAAACCCAGTACATCACTTAAAACTTCTTTCTTATACTAAAACTATTAGAGTACAATAAATATGAAAAGAGCATAATCCCTAAAAACATAGCTATGGTAGAGAAGGTACGAAATCAAGCAGTACATCTAAGCAGCTCAAAGCAGAATAAAAGAAGAATCCTGATCAAGCTTAAGTGTTCCTACCCTGAGAACCTAGGGAAGGGGGGAAACGGAAGAGAAAGAAGAGGAAACAAAATAGGTTATACATAAAGTCTGCCGAGTCTAATTACTTTTAGCATACAAATAAGTAAAAGCATCATGACGGGCATATAAACTGGGGAGATAGATAACATCATATAAGGCAGGTATGACATGGTAACAGGATAAACAGGACAGAATAAGTAGCGCTTTCCTAACACTTTTATTTCTCTGCACCAATACAGCTATCATATGAACAAGATGATCCCAATAAGTACAAGATGGTAGACTTAGGCGTACTTCTAGTGAGAGGTTTAGCCCCATACAATAACAGGCAGCCCAACCGAACATACAGGAGTTACCTCCTAAGGATAATAAAGGGCTCCTAAACATACCAGAGTCTAGATGTGCCCTAATTCTACCCCTAATCGATCGGCTCCCTACTCCGTAGATACCCTGTGTTGGCCCCACAGTAGGATGTATCACTTCTGAAAGTGGCAACCCTTTATTTTCAGTATGTGCACAACCATATCTACAGGTGTCACGACGTCTTAGCCTCCTCTAGTACGGACCCATGCACGCACATGACCCCGTCGGAATGCACCTCCCACGTCGTCCCCTCTTTTGGATCTCTTACAATCAGCCCAGTAAGTGTGCCCCGACTTCGACCTAGTTCGGAGTACTCGTTTGATACCTATATATGGGTTACTGACTGAAACAGGTCCCACACACAAGATGATACAAGCTTCCCCCTATGCTTGCATCCCCACTACTAGGATTTCCATAGGTTATGCCATACTAGTGTAATAAAATTGCTTAACCCCAGTAGGTTAAATTTGTGGGCCTATACATAAATATTACCCACCACCCCCAGATATACTTAACCCTCCCACTGTTTTAAGCAAGTTTACTTAACCCCTACTCAAGTTAACATGTTCATGTAATCCTACGGATACAATCAGGTTAAGTATTCAAGTTCATCACCATTTATTCATTTATGGTTATAATGCGCTAGACCTCCCACATTAAGCCTACAACTTGTGGATGCTGGATATGCCGGGCGGGTCTGGGCATACTTCTTCCCCAAGTCGGACATAACCTCGTATCTTAGCCCGTTACGTGTTTATGCACTTAGATCCCTCACATTAGATTCACCACTTGTAGTTGCTAGATATGTCGAGCAGGTCCGGGAAGACTTCCACCACAAGTGTAATCTAACCTCGTGCCTAAGCGCGATTTCAGTTTCTAATTACTGTAAATCTAGGCATTTCTTTATTTAACAATTATCACTATTTCATTATACATTTTCATGCCCTTTCCCAAGTCATATTCATCATGTACCATATGCCCCAAATCCATATTTATGTATTTAATTCAAGGTCTGCCCAAATTTCCCAATATAAGTTATGCCCCAATTTTAGGTTTCCCCTCGTTCCCAATTTCACGTGTTCGCATATATTAGCGGTATGCCTAGGCTTGAAGGTAGCCTGGCTATAAAATGAAAAGGGAAAAGAAGAAGGGAAGAGAATAGAAATAAGTATAATGAAAAGACGGACATACTATGACAGAAATATGCATAGCAACTGAATAAGCATATAGTGATAAAATTGGGCATAAAGACAAGATAGGCATATAAGAACAGATCTGATGAACATGTGATAATAGAACTGATTAGGCATAGTGATATGATCATAAACAGGCATGATGAGTTCTAATCAGCAAATTAGATATACAAATAATGACAGATTTAAAATAATTAAATTAGTCGCAGGCTTAGATCCAATTCATATATAACATGTCAAGGTTAACTTAGATACACAAGTTATGGCAGATCTGATATGATTCAAATAATCATAGGCTTAAATCCAATTCATAGACATGTCAAAATAACTTTTAAGTGTTTATATCTAAAAATAACGTAGACTCGCTGTGATTGGATCTAAGAAACAGAAGAATAATTGCAGATGTTGAATCACAGATATTTGAACTTGAATGACATGATTGTTGAAGAAGAATAGGCTATTTTAATCTAGGCAAAGGCAGCATCTAGTTCTCCATTATTTTAGAATGAATAAAACAATGAGAATGAGGTCTTATTTATAGCCTAGGGTTCACGAATCTAGTCAGAAAACAAGTCCACATACGCAGAAATGTACCAAGCTCGGATCTGGGGGTGTCAACCTGGGTGTCAACATTGGTGTCGACACCCCCTTACGGTGTCGACCCATGGGTCGACCCCCAACGGGCCTGGTTCCCGCATTGTCCTCCCTTTGATTTTCGGACTGATTTTTTTTGAATTTCTGAAATTATTATATATATATAATTAGCTTATATATGTGTAAACTTCTAACCTTAATATCTTCTTCATACGGTGTCCATTTTATGCAAACTCGGAGTCTATCTTAAGCAGAATTCTGAGACGAACGCAATGGCGCAATCCATTTTACTTAATTCCAATTATTTAATTAAGTTTTCTTTAACTTATCATTTTAGTGTGTTATAAATTACGGGGTGTTACATTCTCCCGTAATCAGAGGATTTTGTCCTCGAAAATTCTAAGTTAAGAAGAATGTATATCCTTTCATCCATCATGTGCAGTTAAAGCGCTTAGCGGTTCTATAGCGGCGGTGGTGCAAAAAGTTGTAGTAGGGATAAAGCGGGGAAATAGCGGGGATATAGTGGAGGCGCAAAAAGGTTCATTATATGTAAACCAAATATTTGAAAATTAATTAACTATCATTCTTAAGTTATATGTGTACAAGAAACAAATTTATATTAATCTTATATAACAAAATCAAGGAATATCATAGTTATGCATACTGAATTTGATGAGGGTAATCAATTGTTAGCATATGTTAGGCACATATGCCTTAATTTTAGCCTTTTACGCTAAATTTACTAAATTTTTAAGAGAACTAGTCAAATCATGCTCTATATATTAATACTGCTAAAGCGGACACTAAAACCGTTGACTTAGAGGATGCAGCAGAAAATAGCGGGGCTAGAAGCGGATCTACTTTTCATCAGCGCTAAATTGAAATATCGTAGCGGTTGAAGAGCGCTATGGGCTACAGCGGGGATATTGCGGAGATTTAGCTGGGCTTTAACTGCGTAGCTCCATCATCCATCTACTCATCCACCAGTCATAGGCATCTGTTGTCCTTAAAAGATTTCTAATGCTTATATGAACATATGCAAAGGTGTGTGTATATGTCCTTATACTAATGCGAAAGATCAGGCGGTCTACTGATTCAGTCAACCTCCTTATTGCAAGGTATGTTAGTGCCATAAATCCAATATGCATGCAAATAATCCTATTATAACATGTAGGTTCTATATGTATGCATAGTCATTCATTTGAATGCAACATCCATATGATGATACACCCATTTTTATCCATAAAAAGAAGAAAACTGCACACACATCCATATGCAGTATGAGAGTGATTAAGCTGATCTAGCGCCTAATGTGTGCGTATATACATCTACGAGCAACCACTTGCATCCACTTACATCCATCAAACATAATATGTCTCAAACACATGTTTACATCCATGGGTTTCCTACCTAGAGGTTGAAGATCCGATCGATAGGATATACTTAAATGATACAAACAAGCATGAATAAAAGCTTTGGAAAAGAAGTTAAGAACATACCCTTGAAAAGAAAAGGGTATGAAGCGCGAATCTTGTCTTCAGTCTCCCAAGTTGCATCCTCTTGGTTATATCCCTACTGAGCTTTCATTAATTTGACTTCTCGGTTGTGTAGCTTTTTAACTTCTGATCCAAGAATACGGTAGGAACTCGTCTAACTATCGCCTCCCATTCTACCTCTACTTCCTCAAGCATACTCGGCTCAACTACTATTGCAGTATCATGCAAGCACTTCTGTAAATGAGAAACGTGGAAAACATCATGAACGCCATATAGTCTCTCTGGTAGCTTTATTCTATAGGCCATTTGGCCAATCCTTTCTGTTATGGGAAATGTCCCTACAAATCTTGGTGCCAATTTCCCTACAAATCCAAAGCGAACCACATACCTCAAAGGTGATACCTTAATGAAAACCACGTCTCCTACCTCAAACTCAATGTCAGTCCTTCTCCTATCTATGTAGGATTTCTGCCTATCCTGAGTTCTCTTCATTCGCCATCTAATAAGATCAATCTTTTTGGAAGTTTCTCTAACCATATTTGGTCCAAGTAGAAGTCTTTCTGTAGATTCCCACCAACAAGTCAGTGATCTACAGGGTCGTCCGTATAATTCTTCAAAGGGTGTCGTGCCAATACTAGCTTGATAAATGTTGTTGTAGGCGAACTCTACTAAAGGAAGATGCTCTTCCTAAGTCCCTCCGAAGTCTAGGATACACAGTCTTAAAATATCCTTAAGGACTCTATTCACCCTTTCCGTCTGTCCATCAGTCTGAGGGTGATAAGCGGTGCTCAAACACAACTGTGTACCTAATGCTTCTTGCAGGCTCCTCCAAAATTTACCGGTGAAAAATGGGGTCACGATCACTTACGATACTAGAAGGTAATCCATGAAGACGGACTATCTCACGAATGTAAACTGCTGCCAACCATATTGTCGTCCTCTTACTCTTAACCGAAATGAAATGAGCTCTCCCACTTCCACTATGGGACTTCCAAGGGATGAAGTAAACGACCGGGCTTATTTTGCTCAACTTTGACTTGCTGGAAAACCGAACATTGAGAAACAAAATCCACCACATCTTTCTTCATCCCAACCCAAAAGAAAACCCTCTTAATATCTCTATACATCTTATCATTGCCTGGATGAATAGTCATCTTAGATTGATGTGCTTCCTCCAGAACTGTCTTCAACAAACTGCCAACTCGGGGAACACAAAGCCTTTTATCTCATCGCAACCACCCTCTATCATCTGTGGAATATTTACTGAGATGACTAGAAGTCTCCCCTCTTCTGAGCCTATCCAAGATGTCTGAAATCTATGGATCCTCTCGTTGCGAAGTTCCTATTTGATCCAAAAGAGTAGGTCACACTTCTAGTGATGCCAATAAACCAGGTATAAACTCGGCGGAGGGTCTAAAATCAAAAGTCAATATAAACTACAAGCTTTTCCACTCCACAAACAGAGGACTTAAGGCCATACTCTGCCTACTCAGTGTATCTGCCACCACATTACCCTTGCCAGGGGTATAAACGATTTCAAAGTCATAGAATGTTAGGAACTCCATCCATCTTTGTTGCCTCAAATTGAGATCCTTCTGCGAGAACAAGGATATGAGAGATTTATGATCGGTGTACAACTCGAACTTCTCTCCAAGTAGTTAATGGCGCTAAGTCTTAAGCGCAAATACTATGGCAGCTAGCTCTAAGTCATGGGTAAGGTAGTTTTTCTCATGAACTCTTAGTTGTCTACCTCCATAACATACTACCCCTCCCTCTTGCATCAGAACCGCACCAAGCCCTGTATTACATGCATCAATGTATACTGTGAACACTTTGTTCCCATCGGGAAAGATCAAGCCTGAGGATGCTGTCAAAGCCTTCTTTAATCGCTGGAAAGCATCGTCACAATCTACATCCCAATAAAATGTTAGATTCTTCTTCGTCAGCCTGGCGATTGGAGCTGATACCTTTGCAAAGTCCTTAATGAACTTCCTATAATAGCCTGCTAATCCCAAAAAACTTCTCGCCTCCATTGCATTCTTTAGGTACTGCCAATCTCGAACTACAACTACCTTCGTAGGATCTGTTGCTTTCCCATCTTTAGAGACCACATTCCTGAGAAATCTCACTTCTTTTCTACAAAAATGACATTTGGAGAATTTCGCCTTTAGCTGGTGCACACAGAGAGTTTTCAAAACCTCCCTTCATGTTCTTCTTCGCTTTTGAGAAAATCAAGATATCATCAATAAAGACCACAATGAACTTATTTAGAAACCCACGAAATACCCTACTCATCAGATCAACAAAATAGGGGATGCATTCGTCAACCCAAAAGGCATAACGAGCCTCTCGAAGAAACCATCTGGAGTTCTAAAAGTGGTCTTATCTATACTGTCCTCGGCCACCCTCAACTGATGAAACCCCGTGGCCAAGTCTAACTGGTGGAAAACAGATGCACCAACAAACTGGTCAAACAGTTCATCTATCCTCGGAAGTGGGTGCCTATTCTTCTTGGTGAGTTTATTTAACTCTCTATAGTTCATACATAAGCGAAGCGAACCATTCGCCTTAGTTGCGAATACCACCGAAGCACCCCATTCAGATATGCTTCGCTTGATAAACCCTTTCTCAAGTAGCTCCCTTACTTGCTTGCTAAGATCCCTCCGTTCTCTTAGAGCCATATGGCACACAGGCAATGCAACTGGCTTTGCACTGTCCATCCAGTATATACGGAAATCAATCGCGCCTCAGGGGTAAACCCCGAACCTCTTCAAAAACATCATGATACTCACGGACTACTGGTACAGATCATAAAACATCGATATATGCATCAAGAGACTCTAGGAAACTAAGCATGACAGACCCCTTGGGGTCACAAGAAATCTCGAGGGTCCTCCTATGGCAAGTCAAAAGTCTAACGACCCTCCTCTCACAATCCAGAATGGTACCATACATGGCTAGCCAATCCATCCCTAGAATCAAACCATAGCCCATGAAACCAAGCACATATGCATCACACTCATACTCAACGCTTAACACAAATATTGTCAAACCCTGACAAATCATAGACAAATGAGTCGTACCCCCAAGGGGGTTTGAGAAAAAAATGGAATCCAAAACCATACAAGTACTAAGGTGTAGAGACTCAACCACAGAATCAGATATAAAAGAATGTGAAGCGCCCAAATCAAAAAGAGTTTAATAGGATGATTGGAAAGAGAAATCAAACCTTCAACGGAAACTTTCCATCCTCTGTCTAGTGCACTGGCCACGAGAGCATGCACTTGCCGTCCCGACGTTCCTGCCCTTTGACCTTATCCTTGCTTCTTCGGGCACTTCTTAGAAAAGTATCCGACCTCTCCACAATTGAAACAAGCATTCTTCTTTCTTTTGCAGTCCTTGATCAAATGACCCTCACATCCACAATTGTGACACTTCCTCTTATCTCTAGCTTTGTCGTCCTTTCCGCCCTTCTTTTGTTGTTGTTATCCTTTCTTGGGCCACACTTTCTTGTTTTGTGTTTCCTCAACCTTAGCTTTTTCCTTTTCATCTTTATCTCCCTCATGCATCAATGCCATATCAACGATCCTTTCAAAAGTCTCACCCATTGGAATATGAGACATAGCTAACCCATAGAGGGTTTCATTCAATCCTCTAAAAAAACTGCAAAGCTTTCTTTTCTGGGGTAACTACTAGCTCCAACCCAAACCTATCCAATGGATTGAACTTGTTAACATACTCTTTGAAAGTCATGCCTCCTTGCTTAAGTGTCAGAAACCATTCCATTTGCATACTTTTCCCAACTTGAGAAAGAAACTTCATTTCAAATCTCTATTGAAAATCATTCCAAGTCTCCAACGGACGTCCTGTTTGCGTCACTTCCCACCAGAATGAAGCCTCATCTTTCAACAGCCAAGCGACCAACTTGATATTTCTACGATTATCAACTTCGAAAATTCCAAACAAATCCTCCGTCTCTTTAAGCCAATTCCTTGCCTCTACGAAAGTTTCAGTTCCTCAGAATGGATTTCCGTCCATAGCACAGAAATCATTGCAGATCTTAGAGAAATTATCTGCTCATGGAGAGGAGGAATGTAACACCCTGAAAAAATTTTAACATTAAAGAAAACACATTAAAGAATAAATAATTAATATTAAGAATTAAGGAAAACTGATTACGTCATTACATCCGTCTCGAAATTTTGGTCAGGATGGACACCTTGTTTGCGTAAAATGGATAACATATGAGGAAGTTACGGACGTTAGAAAGTTGAAAATCAGAACCAGATATAACTGGCGCACTTGCCAAGAGCGTCAAGGCAATTTTGCACTAGCGCACCTGTAAAGTGCGCCCAGAACAGTTTCTGGGTATTCAGGCCTTTTTCGAGTGAGTGACGACCCGTGACCTGACCCAATTCCATTAGGGCTGAGGTGGCATCCGATTTCTATAACCCAACATCTATAAATATATCTCATATCCTTTGTTTTCTTCACAAAGAAACAATGGTATCCGAACTCTTCTGGATTTTGAACTAACCTAGGGTCTCTCATCTTCTTCTAAAGCATATAAAATTCTGAGATTCAAGCATAGACTCAGCACCTTTTCTTTCATCTTAGCAATCCAATCATAGTGAGTTCTAGTTGCTTTTAGGTTTAGATAAATAATAGTGAATTATGAAAGACTGTGATTTGGATATGTTGTAGACTTTGAATCTATGTTATTGTTAGATCTTATGCTAAGCCATGATAGATCTATTTCTCTAGATCCAATTCAATTGTGATTGTTCTACTATGTTATTATTATGGATCTTGGTTTGTAACTTTAATGATTCATGTTAGATCTATTTTATGTGATCTAAATTATCACCTTAGATCTATTCTATGTGATCTAAAATTGTCACCTTATGATTCATGTTAGATCTATTCTATGTGATCTAAAATTGTCACCTTATGATTCATGTTAGATCTATTTTATGTGATCTAAAATTGTCACCTTATGATTCATGTTAGATCTATTCTATGTGATCTAAAATATTCACCTTATGATTCATGTTAGATCGATTTTATGTGATCTAAATTGTCACCTTATGATTCATGTTAGATCTATTTTATGTGGTCTAATTTGTCACCTTATGTTAACATGTTAGATCTATTTTATGTGATCTAAATTGTCACCTTATTTTGACATGTTAAATCTATTTTATGTGATCTAAAATGTCACCTTAGGTTATCATGTTAAATCTAAACCGATTGGACATCTAAATTGTTAATTTTGATATTGTGACATCATAGTTCGTCAGTTTTATGTCCACCTTGTTATGATGACATTTTCATGTCCATGCTAGTATAAAAGTTTATGTTTATGCCAAGATAAACATTTTACTTATATTCCCAATATTTTCCCTATTATTGTTTATGACTAGTCTATTGTCTAGCCTAGGCATGTTGCCAATTTTGTGAGGGCGCTTGTTAAGGAATGGGGGAAAAAGGGTTAAAAATGGTATAATTTGAATATGAACATTTATGGACATGTAATTCAAATTATTAGGTAAAATACATATTGACACCTATAAAAGGAAAGGATTTAAAAGAGGCGTTGTGTCTATTTTTATTGAGTTGAGTTTGGCATCGAGTTCGATACCCATTCCAATAACCGATAGCCATACCGATCCATTGAATTTCCCTGGCCTCCTCTTTTAAAATAAAATAATATGGAGTAATCATCAAGTTGAATTCATTTCTAGTCGTGTTTGGGAGTCGTCGTCTCATTCTACATCTGTTTGCCTGTCATTTCCGTTTGATTCCACGAAAGGTGAGTTTATCTCACACCTGACTTACATTTTTCATCGATGTTAATCAATAGTGAACTGAGAAAGAATTTATTTTATTGTAATGGTTTATATGACCTATGGTATTGTGGACCACGGTATTTTAATTTATGTTGAATTAAAAGTTTAAAATTTCCGCTGCTGTCTTATTAATATCTGTCTTGTAATTATTCTGTGTCTGATTACCTATAACGCTTCACGGAACTTAATGCATTCCCTTAGTGAGTGACATTAACGGATGTGGGGTGTCACACTTGGTATCAGAGCTAAAGGTTACCAGATTAGATAAAAAAATTTGAAAATTATTTTCAAAAAGGTTTTATAAGAAAGCATTTTCAAAAAGAAAAGTCTGTTTTGAAAAACATTCCCCATAAAGCCATATGTAGTATCCTTCGGTCCTTTATCTAAATTCCTTCCTTTTCCCTTTTTCAGCATGTCTGGGGAACAAAACATCCCTAATATCCCAGAGGGCGTCACTATATCCGGATGGTTCCGTAGGTATTTAGAGGCCAAGGCGCCAGCCGAAGGCCAAAGAGACGTTCCTCCCCCAGATGCACAAGTCATTCCTCCTTCTTCTCCCCCTCCAAAAATAGATAACTTCGTAAATATCTGCAAGGACTTCCGTGCTATTGGAGGGAAGTCGTTCCATGGAAACGAGACATTCGTGGAAGCTCGGAATTGGCTTAAGGAGACTGAGGACTTATTCATAATCTTTGAATTGGAGGACCGAAGAAAGATTCAGTTAGCTGCTTGGCTATTGAAGGATGAAGCCTCATTTTGGTGGGAAGTCACCCAAGCTGGGCGTCCGGTGGAAACTTGGGAAGATTGTAGACAGAGGTTCGAAATGAAATTTCTTTCCCAAGTTGAAAGCAGCATGCAGATGGAGATATTCTTAGCACTCAAACAAGGAAACTTGACCGTAAAAGAATATGTGAACAAATTCAACCAGCTAGCAAGGTTCGGGTTAGAGTTGGTGGATATGCTGCACAAAAAAGCTTTGCAGTTTGCTAAAGGGCTGAATGAACCCCTTCATGGGTTAGCCATGTCCCGTATTCCAATGGGGGCCACCTTTGAAAAACTTTTTGATATGGCCCTGATGCATGAGGAGGACAAGGGAGAGAATAAGGAGGTAAAGGCCGAGGGAACATCGCAAAATAGGAAGGGGTGGCCCAAGAAGGGGCAGCAGCAGCAGCAACAACAGAAGAAAGGAGGGAAAAATGATAAAGGCAAGGATAAGAGAAAATGTCACCATTATGGGAATGAAGATCATCTGGTTAAAGATTGTAAGTGAAGGAAGAATTCTTGCTTCCACTGTGGAGAGGCCAGACACTTTGCTAAAGAGTGCCCAAAGAAACAGTGATCACGGGGACAAGGTCAAAGGGTAGGAAATTATGGAGGGAAGCTGCATGCTCTTGCGACCAGTGCTCCTGATAGAGGTAGAAAAATTTCTGTGGAAGGTTTAGTTTCTCTTTCAAACCATCTTATTAGAACACTTTTTGATTCTAGTGCCTCACATTCATTTATATCAAGTTCTGTAGTTGAATGTAGTTGTTTCAAACCCCATTGGTGGTTCGGCTCATTTATCTATGATTTGTCGGGGTTTGAAAATATCTGTGTTAGGCGTCGAGTTTGAACGCGACGCGTACGTACTCGGGTTTATGGGCTATGGGTTGATTCTTGGAATGGATTGGCTTACCACGTATGGTGCCATTCTGGATTATGAGAAGAGGGTTGCTAGGCTTTTGACTTGTCATGGGAAGACCCTCGAGATTTCGTGTGACCCATAATGGTCATTTATGCTTAGTTTCCTAGAGTCTCTTGATGCATATATCGACGATCTACAATCCGCTCCAATAGTCCGGGATTTTTCCAATGTTTTTGATGAGGTTCGGGGTTTACTTCCAAGGCACGACATTGACTTTCGCATATATCTGGTGGATAATGCAAAGCCTGTTGCATTACCAGTGTGCCACATGGCTCCAAGGGAAAGGAGGGAAATGAGTAAGCAAGTAAGGGAGCTACTTGAGAAAGGGTTTATCAGACAAAGCATATATGAATGGGGTGCTCTAGTGGTATTCGCAACTAAGGCGGATGGTTCGCTTCGTTTGTGTGTTGATTATAGGGAGCTGAATAAGCTCGCTAAGAAGAATAGGCACCCGCTTCCGAGGATTGATGATTTATTTGATCAGCTTGTTGGTGCCTCGGTATTTTCCCAGTTAGACTTGGCCACGAGGTTCCATCAGTTGAGGGTGGATGAGGATAGCATAGATAAGATTTCTTTTAGGACTCCGAATGGTTTCTTTGAATGGCTAGTTATGCCTTTTAAGCTGACGAATGCACCCGCCTATTTTGTCGATCTGATGAGTAGGGTGTTTCGAGAGTTCCTAAATAAGTTTGTGGTAGTCTTTGTCGATGATATTTTGGTCTTCTCTAAAAGCGAAGAAGGGCATGCCCAGCATTTGAGAGATGTTTTGAAAACTCTCCGTGGCCATCAGCTTAAAGCAAATTTCTCCAAATGCCATTTTTGGAGAAAAGAGGTGAGGTTCTTAGAGCATTTAGTCTCTAAAGAAGGGATAGCTATAGATCCCGCGATGGTGGTTGCAGTGCAAGATTGGCAGGTTCCTTAAAATGCAACCGAGGTGAGAAGATTTCTTGGTTAGCAGGTTACTATAGGAAGTTCATTAAGGACTTCGCAAAGATATCAGCCATACTCACCAGGCTGACGAAGAAGAACTTGGCATTCTCATGGGTATAGACTGTGACATTGCTTTCCAACGACTGAAGAGGGCTCTGACAACAGCCTCAGTCTTGACCTTGCCTAACGGGAATAAGGTGTTTACTGTTTACATTGATGCGTGTGGTATATGGCTTGGTGCGGTTCTAATGCAAGAAGGGAAAGTAGTGTGTTATGGGGGTAGACAGCTGAGAGTTCATGAAAATAACTACCCCACCCATGATCTAAAGCTAGCTGCCATAGTGTTTGCATTAAAGACGTGGCGTCGTTATTTGCTTGGAAAGAAATTTGAGTTATACACCGATCATAAATCTCTCAAGTATATGTTCTCGCAGAAGGATCTCAACTTAAGGCAACGGCGGTGGATGGAGTTTCTAGCTTCTTATGATTTTGAGATTTCATATACCCCTGGCAAGGGTAATGTGGTGGCAGACACACTAAGTAGGCAGAGGGTGGCCCTGAGTCCTCTGTTTGTGGAAAGAAAGAACTTGAGTTCATATCAGCTTTTGATTTTAGACCCTCCATCGAGATATTGCCTGATTTGTTTGCATCCTTGGAGATATGATCGACTCTTATGGACCAGATAGGAGCTTCGCAACAAGGTGACCCACAGATTCTAGACATCATAGATAAGTTCAGAAGAGGGGAGACTTCTAGTCACCTCAGCAGATATGCAACAGATGAAAAGGGGTGGTTGCGATGAGATGGAAGGCTTTGTGTTCCTCAAACTGGAAGCTTGATAAAGGCAGTCCTAGAAGAAGCCCACCATTCTAAGATGACCACTCATCCAAGCAGCGATAAGATGAACGGGGACATGAAGAGGGTTTTCTTTTGGGTTGGGATGAAGAAAGATGTGGCCAAATTTGTTTCCCAATGTTTAGTTTGCTAGCAAGTCAAAGCTGAGCAAAAGAAGCCCGGTGGTTTACTTCATCCTTTGGAGGTTCCTCAGTGGAAATGGGAGAGCGTCTCTATGGATTTCATAGATGGTTTGGTTAGATCAAAGAAAGGCAACACCAGTATCTGGGTTGTGGTAGATAGACTCACTAAGAGCGCTCACTTTATTCCAGTTAAGAGTAAGAGGACGGCATCACGGTTAGCAGCAATTTATGTCCGAGAGATAGTTCGTCTTCATGGAGTTCCTTCCATCATCGTAAGCGATCGCTACCCCATCTTTACTAGTGAATTTTGGAGGAGCTTGCAAGAAGCAGTAGGTACACAACTGCGTTTGAGCACCGCTTATCGTCCTCAGACCGATGGGCAAAACGGAGAGGGTGAACAGAATTCTAGAAGATCTTTTAAGGCTGTGTATCCTAGACTTCAGAGGGACTTAGGAAGAGCATCTTCCTTTAGTAGAGTTTGCCTATAACAACAACTATCAGGCCAGCATTGGCATGGCTCCCTTCGAAGCATTATATGGATGACCTGTAGATCACCAACTTGTTGGTGGGAATCTACAGAAAGATTACTACTTGGACCAGATATGGTTAGAGAAACAACTGAAAAGATTGACTTTATTCGACGACGGATGAAGACAACTCAAGATAGGCAGAAATCCTATGCAGACAAGAGAATGACTGACCTCAAATTTAAAGTAGGAGATTTGGTTTTTATCAAAGTGTCACCTCTGAGGAATGTGGTTCACTTTGGATCAATAGGGAAGTTGGCACCTAGGTTTGTGGGACCATTTCCCATAACCGAGAGGATTGGCCAAATGGCCTATAGATTAAAGCTTCCTGAAAATCTATCAGGTGGTTATGATATTTTGCATGTTTCTCATCTGCGGAAGTGCTTGCATGACACCCGGAAATTGTTGAGCCGAGTATATTGGAAGAGGTAGAAGTGGAACGGGAGGCGACAGTCAGGCAAGTTCCTTCCCGTATTCTAGGATCAGAAGTTAAGAAGATACGCAATAAAGAGATCAAGTTGCTAAAGGTTCAATGGGGAGATAACCCAGAGGATGCGACTTGGGAGACCGAAGACAAGATTCGTGCTTCGTACCCTTTTCTCTTCGAGAGTATGTTCTTAACTCCTTTTTCCAAAGCTTTATCAGTAATTGTTTCTATCATTTGAGTGTGCCCTATCCATAGTATTTTCAACCTTTAGATAGAAATCCTATGGATGTAAACATGTGTTTGAAACATGTTATGATTGATGGATGCAAGTGGATGCAAGTGTTTGTTAGTGGTTGCCTGTGGACGCATATACACACACATTAGGCACTAAGATCGGCTCAATCACTCTCATACTGCATATGGATGTGTGTGCATTTTCTTTTCTTTTATGGATGGAAATGGATGAACTAGCATATGGATGTCGCATTTGGATGAATGAGTGTGCACAGTATAGAGCTTATAAGTTATAATAGGTTTATTTGCGTACATATTGGATTCATGGCACTAACATACATTGCATTAAGGAGGTCAACTGAATCAGTAGACCGCCTGATCTTCGCATTAGTGTTGGGACATATACCCATGTTTATATTCATGAAATCATTAGAAATCCTTAAGGACAATGGATGCCAGTGATTGATGGATGAGTAGATGGATGATGGATGGTAGGATATGCATTCTTCTCAACATGGAGATTTCGGGGACGAAATCCTTTAAGTAGGGGGAATGTAACACCCCGATATTTTGTTAACATTAAAGAAGATAAATTAATGAATAAATAATTTAATATTAAGAATTAAGGGAAAATGATTACGTCATTACGTCCGTCTCGAAATTCTGGTCAGGATAGACACCTAATTTGCGTAAAACGGATAACATATGAAGAAGTTACGGACGATAGAAAGTTGGGAATCAAAACCAGATATAACTGGCACACTTGCCAAGTGCGCCAAGGCAACTTTGCACTGGCGCACCGTTAAAGTGAGCCCATAATAGTTTCTGGGTATTTGGGCCTTTTTGGAGTGAGTGACGACCCGTGACCTGACCCAATTCCATTATGGCTGAGGTGGCATCCGAATTCTGTAACCCAGCAGCTATAAATATATCTAATATCCTTTGTTTTCTTCACAAAGAAACAATGGTGGCCGGACTCTCCTGAATTCTGAACCAATCCAGGTCTCTCATCTTCTTCTAAAGCATATCAAATTCTGAGATTCAAGCATAGACTCAGCACCTTTCTATCGTCTTAGCAATCCAATCACAGTGAGTTCTAGTTACTTTTAGGTTTAGATAAATAATAGTGAATTATGAAAGACAGTGATTTGGATACGTTGTAGATTATGAATCTATGTTATTGTTAGATCTTATGCTATGCCATGATAGATCTATTTCTCTAGATCCATTTCAATTGTGATTGTTCTACTATGTTATTATTATGGATCTTGGTTTGTAACTTTTATGATTCATGTTAGGTCTATTTTATGTGATCTAAATTATCACCTTAGATCTATTCTATGTGACCGAAAATTGTCATCTTATGGTTCATGTTAGATCTGTAACAACCCGTATTTTTGAATAACATGTTATAACATAAATCAAGGCAGAATTAAATGTTAAAATCTGAATCAAGGGAAACGGGCTGTGCCATTGCGTTCGTCTCGGAAAAATAAGCGAAATAGAGTCCGAGTTTTCGAAAATCGGAGTCCGTATGACCAAGTTATGGCCCGTCAAAGTTTTCAGAAAATTTCAAGTTCAAAAACAGTTCAAATTTGAATTTAGAATTCAAATTCAGCCAAAACAGACTGGGCGGGAAAATTCCCGCCCAGACATGTCGACAGGGGGGTCGACACTAGGGTCGACCTCCCCCCCCCAACCAGGTCGACACTAGAGTCGACCTGGGGGTCGACCTCCCTGGTCGGCCAGGTCGGCCTGGTGCACATAATTGGGCTGTTTGGACCAGTTTTGTTGGCTAGTGACGTGATTTGATGGATCAGATTTGATTTAGGGTTAATCCTATGGCTAAAACTAATCCTAAACTCTATAAAAAGACCCTAATACCTAGCCTAAATCATCATAAATCAATCCTACAACTAAACTATGCCAAAATGTTTCTTAATCATGGCCTCCATCTTCATAACATGGCCTCCATCCTCTTCATGAAAATTTGAGTGTCCTAAGCTGAGTAAAAGAGCCGCCTTTCTTCATCAAAATAAGGATCTTTCTTCATACAAATCAAAGGAGCTTCTTGTTTCTCAAGACAACTTGGAGCTTATATTCATTTGGGGCTTTTAGTGTTGCTAGCGTGGCTTCGTCTCAATCTTATTTTATTTTATAAGTCTTCATAGCATTGTAAGCCCTATACTACTCTTAGATTCTAACTATGAAGTTAAATATGACATGTTGCAAGTTTGAGTTTGGGCCTAAGTATGATTCGTGCTTTGATTCTATCATGTTATGCATAGATTTATCCTATGCATGTTCGTAAAGCTATCACCTTGACTTTGTGCATGGAAAACTATGAGCTTTGATCCTATCATTTTATGCATAGATTTATTCTATGCATGTTTGTAAAGCTATCACCTTGACTTTGTGCATAGAAAGCGATGAACTTTGATTTGAAATGTTGCATAAAGCAACATAGAAACTCTCATAAACCTTATGTTAACTTGCATATGATGTTATATGCGAATCACTTGCTATCATCCCATGTTATTTATGGCCATGTTTCACCTATTTTGCTAAAGTTAATATCATGCATGTTTTGAGGCTTGTAATGTAATATGCAAGTTTATGAACACATTTGCCTCATATGCCACCATGTTTAACTTGTGGCAAAACCTTAACCCCTCATGTTCCTTAATATCCTTGTGGCCAAATCACCCTTATGCTATTATGCATGCTTGTGGCCAAATCACCCTTATGCTATTTGGTATGTTTGAGGCCAAGTCACCTTTTATGCTATCATACATGTTGAGGCCATATGCTAGTATGTTGAACCCCTTTTTATCACCATGTTTAATTTGTGATAGACTTTGCCATCTTATGCCCACCTTGTCATATGGTTATGTTCCCTCTTTGATCTACTTGCGTTAATGCGAATTTACGTGCGATGGGGATACGTTATGGGTAGTTGGGCAAACTTAAATAACATGAAAACATGACTTGAAAATATGACATGAAAGTTTGACATGTGTTTATGCTTGAAAACACGAACGTGGACATGATATGTAGAAAACATGAAAGTGGCCAACTCGAGGTTGGGTTGAGTTTGTAGCATAAATCTACCCGGAACCGACCGGCTTAACTAGTGGCTACAAACAATAGGACCCAATGTGAGTAGTTGGTCATATCGCACTTAAAACCCTAGGTTAGACTAGGTTGTGGTGTAAAGCTACCCGGACCCGCCCGGCTTAACTAGTAACCACAACAAAGTCTAATGTGAGAGGTTGGGGTGCATTAAGTTAATTAATGCCACATGGTAGGGTTAAGTCATGGACTACTTGAATACTTAACCAATTAAACACGATGGATTGGTAGGGTTAAGTCATGGACTACTTGAATACTTAACCAATTAAACACGATGGATTGGTAGGGTTAAGTCATGGACTACTTGAATATACTTAACCAATTAAACACAATGGATTGGTAGGGTTAAGTCATGGACTACTTGTATACTTAACCAATTAAACACGATGGATTGGTAGGGTTAAGTCATGGACTACTTGAATATACTTAACCAATTAAACACGATGGATTGGTAGGGTTAAGACATAGACTACTTGAATACTTAACCAATTAAACCCGATGTATTGATAGGGTTAAGTCATGAACTGCTTGAATACACTTGACCAACTCAATACATGGTTAGGATATGGTTAACCACACTTAACCCGCTTGAAACCCTAGTTACGTGGTCCTTTTCAGCAGTAACCTACTTGGAAGTATCATGGGTACCCTGGACTAGGCTAGGGTGGGGCACGATTGCTGGACTGATTGTAAGAGACCAAAAGAGACGGCTGAAGGGTGCACCGGTTGTTCAGGCGGACCATGGTCGTGCACATTAAGTCCGGAGTTGAACATGGGCACTAGTAGGTTTAGACTGTGCGTGCTTGAATTGTGTCTGTGGTTTACACCTTAGGGCTGGATACACCATGGGGTGGACCTAGCACAGTTAACTACATTCCACGATTAAGCCGTATGACACCGATACACGACGAGTTAGGCTTATAGGGAGCCGATCGACTAGACCGAGTAGTTGGACCTCGATTTAGGTCATCTCATGATGTGGGCCATCTTTGGGCCAAGGGATCATTTCTTGTTTATACTTGACATGGGTTGGAATACTAGTACACTTGGTGCAAAAACTAAACCTTTTATATGTGATGCCACACTTGATCTATCTTGTTAACTTTTCACCATGCCAGTTATCACCCTACATCTCATCTCTGTTTTACATGTCCAGTTAACTTTATTAGTTTTTATACTAATAGTAGATAGGACTTACCAGTCTTTTGACTGACCCGTTTTCTTTCGCCTCTTTTCTTCCGTTCCCCCCCCCCCAGGTTTACAGGGTGGGAACACTAGTACCTAGCTTGGATCTTTAGCTGCTTTTCTGGATAGCTCATGTACGGTTTGGACTTGAGCATGCTATGGCTTTATTCTACCTTGGGGATAGTTACTTTATGATTTTCTTCCAGTTTTCAGTTTTTGTTTCTAGACTTTGTTTTGTGGGAAAATAATGACCAAGTACTTTGATGTAACTTGACTATGGTTTTGAAATGTTAGTTTTATCCGCTGCTTTACTTACTCTGTTTTACTTATATGTTTTGTCTTGTGATATCTGCATGCATGTTTACCTCGTTTAACGCCCCTCGAAAGCTAGTGTACTTGCAAGAGTGGCATTGGCGGAGGTGGGGTGTTACATTTGATATCAGAGCATAAGGTTTACAAGATTTGAGCAAAAGGTTTTTAAAACTTACCTTTTGAAAAACTATTTTCAAAACCAATTAAGTATTTTCCAAGAAAAGTCTAGTTTATTTAAAAAAAAAGAGGCTGTTCCCCAAAAGCCATTAGCACTATCCTTTGTTTCCTCGTTCTCAATCTATCTTTTTCTTCGTTTCAGTATGGCCGATAATTTTGCCATTCTGGAGGGCGTACCAGTACCTATTTGGTTTAGAAGGTACATGGAGGCAAGGGCGAATGAAGCCGGCCCCGCGAACATTCCTCCTCCTTCCCCCGTCGCTAACATTTCTCCTCCTCCCGTAGCTGAGGTTCCTCCTCCTCCTCAACATCCGCAAGAGGATTTCACAAAGGTTTACAAGGACTTTAAGGCGATGGGTGGCAAGAATTTTGTCGGGACGGAGACTTTTGTTGAGGCAAGAAACTGGTTGAAGGAAATTGAAGACCTCTTTGCTATCTTTGATATAGAAGACCGCAGGAAAGTTCTGTTAGCGATATGGCTGTTGAAAGGGGAAGCTGCATATTGGTGGGTGGTCACCACCACTACTAGGCCAATTCAGACTTGGGATGACTTTAGGAGAAGGTTTGGACTGAGGTTTCTATCATCGACAAAAGAGAACCTTCAGATGGAGAGGTTCCTATCACTAAAGCAAGGGGACATGACCGTTAGAGAATACGTGGATAAGTTTAATCAACTTGCTCAGTTCGGTCTAGAATTGGTTAACACAGCTCGGAAGAAGGCCCTGCACTTTGCTCTAGGATTGAATGAGCCATTGCGCGGTTTGGCCATGTCTCATATACCCCTGGGGGCGACCTTCGAGAGTTTGGTGAATATGGCCCTACTTCAAGAGGAAGATAAGAGTGGCAAGAAGGAGGTCAAGGCAAATGAGTCCCAAGGCAATAAGGAAGATACCGAGAAAAGAGACAAGAACAACAAGAAGGGGAACAAGGGAAACAACAACAACAAGGCAAGAGAGACAAGAAGGTGCAACTTCTGTAGGATCACTGGGCACATAGCCAAAGACTGTAAGAAGAAGAAGAGGAAGCTGGGCGTATGCTTTCATTGCGGAAAGTCTGGACACTATAGCAAGGATTGCCCGAAAATGCGAGGACAAGGAAAAAGGCAAACTCAGCGAGCAGGACCCTCTGGAGGGTAGTTGCAGGCTCTCCTCGCTCTTCCAGCTTTTGATCGAGGTAGTGTTTCTATAGAAAGTCATGTTTACATTTCTGATTTCCCTGTTCGCACCTTATTTGATTCTGGCGCATCGTATAAGTTTTATTTCTGATCTTGTTGAAAGTTTGCACCTAAGTACTAGTCTAGTTGAGAATCCCGTTAGTATTTCAAATCCAATTAGGGGTTCCGCCCATCTACCTGTGATTTGTATGGATTTGAAAATCTCTAGCTTGAGCGTAGAATTCATGTGTAATGCTTGTGTTCTCGGGTTTATGGGATATGGGTTGATTTTGGGCATGGGTTGGTTGTCCAGTTATGGAGCCATTCTTGACTTCGAACATAGGGTTGCGAGGCTCATGACTCGCCTCGGTAATACCCTCGAAAATCTCGTGTGACCTTTAGGGTTCCGTCATGATTAGTTATCTAGAATCCCTTGGCACTTTTTGGAAATTTGTAATCCAATCGAGTAGTGTTCGCCACTAAGGCGGATAGTCCATTCCGCTTAAGCATGGGTTATAGAAATCACCCTAGTAAGAACATTTGGCAACATGGAGTGGCATTTGTTTTCAAGAGATAGTTCTTCTGCGTGGAATACCGTATGGTATGTAAACGAGATCCAGGATTCACTAACGAATTTTGGAAAGCTTGCATGAAACCATGAGCACGCAGTTATGTTTAAGCCAAGTATTTTAGTGGATGTGGAACGAGAGGCAACGGTGAAATGAGTTCTAACTCATATTTTGGAAATAATAATTAAGAGCTACGAAATTGTGGAGTTAAAAGACGGTCAAGACACGATGGGATTAAGTACAAGAAAATGCGGCTTAGAAGATTGAAGACTAGATACGCGCATTATATCTCTTTCTAAGAGTATATCCTTGATCCCTATTATTCTGTAGAGCTTACTCGCATGCTATCTTTTAAGTATATCCTCTCGGTCCTATTCTCAATCTTAGTTCTGTTGCAAACCCCATAAGGAGTATGACTCGCCTGTTTGTGATTTATAGTTGGGGTGAAGATGTCCATTAAGATGACCAAACTATTTGGGCTTTATGGGATATGGGTCATAGTTGACTTACGAAGAGCACCCATTTCATTCCAGTAAAGAACAAGAGGACTGTATCAGGTTTAGCATCTGGTTATCTTCGAGAGACAATGCGATTGCATGGAGTTCCTTCTAGCATAGTTAGCGATAGTGACCCAATCCTCACTAGCCAGTTCTGGAATAGTTTGCAAGAAGCAATGGGTACGCGATTGAATCTAAGTACAGCCTATCACCCCCAGACAGATGGCCAAACCAAAAAGGGTGAATAGAGTGCTAGAAGATCTCTTGAGGCTTTGCATTCTTGACTTTGGTGGCACATGGGAAGACCACCTTCCTCTCGTAGAGTTTGCTTACAATGACAGCTACCAAGCAAGCATAGGAAGGTACCATTCGGAGCTTTGTATGGGAGGCTGTGCAAGTCACCAACATGTTGGTGGGAGACAACGGATGAGCGTATACTTGGGCCCGACATGAAAAGGGGCACATCAGAGAAGGTAGAGTTGATTCAAAGACGGCCCAAGGTAGACAGAAACCCTATGCTAACAAGCGAAGGACATATCTGGAATTCGAAGTTGGGGATATGGTTTTCGTGAAGGTTTCTCCTTTGCGTAATGTGGTTCGTTTTGGAGCAGTAGGGAAGCTGGCACCAAGGTTCGTAGGACCCTTCCCTATCGTAGAGAGAATTGGGAAGATGGCTTATAAGGCGCAATTGCCCGAGAAGCTGGCCGGAGTGCATAATGTCTTTCATGTCTCGCATCTCCGAAAGTGCCTACATGAGTCCGCTGAGGTGGTTGAACCTAGCATTCTTGAAGACATGGAGGTGGAGAAAGAGGCAACCCTGAGGCGAGCTCCGATTCGTATCATGGAAACGGAGACAAAGAAGCTAAGAAGCAAAGAAGTTAAGCTTGTTAAGGTGCAATGGAGTGAAGCAGAGGAAGACGCAACTTGGGAAACCGAGGAGAAGATGCGTGGGCTTTATCCATTTCTTTTTGAGGATACATTTTCAATCTCTTTTCCTAGTTGGTATATCTTTCTTTTGCTATCCATGTTTATCTAGTTTATCTTGTTTCGTAAATCTTGTCATGAGAACCTTAGGTAGAAAACCTTGGTTGAAACATGTATTTGAAACATGTTATGCTTGATGTTTGCCAGTGGTTGCAAGTGTTTGCAAGTGGATACTCGTGGATGCATGATACACGTTAGGCACTAAGATCGGCTCACACACTTTCATACCGCATATGCATGAGTGTTTATGCTTATTCATGGATGAAACTTGTATGCTATCACATGGACGTTGCATATAGATGGATGTTATGTGCACTCATATAGAGACTATGGATTATATTAGGAATTCGCATACATATGGACTCATTACACTAACATATTTTGCATTAAGGAGGTTTACTGAATCAGTAACCGCCTGATTTTCGCATTAGATAAGTACATATACACACACCTTTGCATATGTTCATACAGCATTTAGAATCTTTTAAGGACAATGATTACTCGTGGATGATGTTTTGAGTAGATGGATGATGGATGGTAGGATACGTTCTTCCTAACTTGAAGATTTCGGGGACGAAATCCTTTAAGGTGGGGAGGATGTAACAACCCGTATTTTTGAATAACATGTTATAACATAAATCAAGGCAGAATTAAATGTTAAAATCTGAATCAAGGGAAACGGGCTGTGCCATTGCGTTCGTCTCGGAAAAATACGCGAAATAGAGTCCGAGTTTTCGAAAATCGGAGTCCGTATGACCAAGTTATGGCCCGTCAAAGTTTTCAGAAAATTTCAAGTTCAAAAACAGTTCAAATTTGAATTTAGAATTCAAATTCAGCCAAAACAGACTGGGCGGGAAAATTCCCGCCCAGACAGGTCGACACTAGAGTCGACCTGGGGGTCGACCTCTCTGGTCGGCCAGGTCGGCCTGGTGCACATAATTGGGCTGTTTGGACCTGTTTTGTTGGCTAGTGACGTGATTTGATGGCTCAGATTTGATTTAGGGTTAATCCTATGGCTAAAACTAATCCTAAACTCTATAAAAAGACCCTAATACCTAGCCTAAATCATCATAAATCAATCCTACAACTAAACTATGCCAAAATGTTTCTTGATCATGGCCTCCATCTTCATAACATGGCCTCCATCCTCTTCATGAAAATTTGAGTGTCCTAAGCTAGTAAAAGAGCCGCCTTTCTTCATCAAAATAAGGATCTTTCTTCATACAAATCAAAGGAGCTTCTTGTTTCTCAAGACAACTTGGAGCTTATATTCATTTGGGGCTTTTAGTGTTGCTAGCATGGCTTCGTCTCAATCTTATTTTATTTTATAAGTCTTCATAGCATTGTAAGCCCTATACTACTCTTAGATTCTAACTATGAAGTTAAATATGACATGTTGCAAGTTTGAGTTTGGGCCTAAGTATGATTCGTGCTTTGATTCTATCATGTTATGCATAGATTTATCCTATGCATGTTTGTAAAGCTATCACCTTGACTTTGTGCATGGAAAACTATGAGCTTTGATCCTATCATGTTATGCATAGATTTATTCTATGCATGTTTGTAAAGCTATCACCTTGACTTTGTGCATAGAAAGCGATGAACTTTGATTTGAAATGTTGCATAAAGCAACATAGAAACTCTCATAAACCTTATGTTAACTTGCATATGATGTTATATGCGAATCACTTGCTATCATCCCATGTTATTTATGGCCATGTTTCACCTATTTTGCTAAAGTTAATATCATGCATGTTTTGAGGCTTGTAATGTAATATGCAAGTTTATGAACACATTTGCCTCATATGCCACCATGTTTAACTTGTGGCAAAACCTTAACCCCTCATGTTCCTTAATATCCTTGTGGCCAAATCACCCTTATGCTATTATGCATGCTTGTGGCCAAATCACCCTTATGCTATTTGGTATGTTTGAGGCCAAGTCACCTTTTATACTATCATACATGTTGAGGCCATATGCTAGTATGTTGAACCCCTTTTTATCACCATGTTTAATTTGTGATAGACTTTGCCATCTTATACCCACCTTGTCATATGGTTATGTTCCCTCTTTGATCTACTTGCGTTAATGCGAATTTACGTGCGATGGGGATACGTTATGGGTAGTTGGGCAAACTTAAATAACATGAAAACATGACTTGAAAATATGACATGAAAGTTTGACATGTGTTTATGCTTGAAAACACGAACGTGGACATGACATGCAGAAAACATGAAAGTGGCCAACTCGAGGTTGGGTTGAGTTTGTAGCATAAATCTACCCGGAACCGACCGGCTTAACTAGTGGCTACAAACAATAGGACCCAATGTGAGTAGTTGGTCATATCGCACTTAAAACCCGAGGTTAGACTAGGTTGTGGTGTAAAGCTACCCGGACCCGCCCGGCTTAACTAGTAACCACAACAAAGTCTAATGTGAGAGGTTGGGGTGCGTTAAGTTAATTAATGCCACATGGTAGGGTTAAGTCATGGACTACTTGAATACTTAACCAATTAAACACGATGGATTGGTAGGGTTAAGTCATGGACTACTTGAATACTTAACCAATTAAACAAGATGGATTGGTAGGGTTAAGTCATGGACTACTTGAATATACTTAACCAATTAAACACAATGGATTGGTAGGGTTAAGTCATGGACTACTTGTATACTTAACCAATTAAACACGATGGATTGGTAGGGTTAAGTCATGGACTACTTGAATATACTTAACCAATTAAAAACGATGGATTGGTAGGGTTAAGACATAGACTACTTGAATACTTAACCAATTAAACCCGATGTATTGATAGGGTTAAGTCATGAACTGCTTGAATACACTTGACCAACTCAATACATGGTTAGGATAGGGTTAACCACACTTAACCCGCTTGAAACCCTAGTTACGTGGTCCTTTTCAGCAGTAACCTACTTGGAAGTATCATGGGTACCCTGGACTAGGCTAGGGTGGGGCACGATTACTGGACTGATTGTAAGAGACCAAAAGAGACGACTGAAGGGTGCACCGGTTGTTCAGGAGGACCATGGTCGTGCACATTAAGTCCGGAGTTGAACATGGGCACCAGTAGGTTTAGACTGTGCGTGCTTGAATTATGTCTGTGGTTTACACCTTAGGGCTGGATACACCCTGGGGTGGACCTAGCACAGTTAACTACATTCCACGATTAAGCCGTATGACACCGATACACGACGAGTTAGGCTTATAGGGAGCCGATCGACTAGACCGAGTAGTTGGACCTCGATTTAGGTCATCTCATGATGTGGGACAGCTTTGAGCCAAGGGATCATTTCTTGTTTATACTTGACATGGGTTGGAATACTAGTACACTTGGTGCAAACACTTAACCTTGTATATGCGATGCCACACTTGATCTATCTTGTTAACTTTTCACCATGCCAGTTATCACCCTACATCTCATCTCTGTTTTACATGTCCAGTTAACTTTATTAGTTTTTATACTAATAGTAGATAGGACTTACCAGTCTTTTGACTGACCCGTTTTCTTTCGCCTCTTTTCTTCCGTTTCCCCCCCTGGTTTACAGGGTGGGAACACTAGTACCTAGCTTGGATCTTTAGCTGCTTTTCTGGATAGCTCATGTACGGTTTGGACTTGAGCATGCTATGGCTTTATTCTACCTTGGGGATAGTTACTTTATGATTTTCTTCCAGTTTTCAGTTTTTGTTTCTAGACTTTGTTTTGTGGGAAAATAATGACCAAGTACTTTGATGTAACTTGACTATGGTTTTGAAATGTTAGTTTTATCCGCTGCTTTACTTACTCTGTTTTACTTATATGTTCTGTCTTGTGATATCTGCATGCATGTTTACCTCGTTTAACGCCCCTCCAAAGCTAGTGTACTTGGAAGAGTGGCATTGGCGGAGGTGGGGTATTACAAGATCTATTCTATGCGATCTAAAATTGTCACCTTATGATTCATGTTAGATCTATTATATGTGATCTAAAATTATCACCTTATGATTCATGTTAGATATATTTTTTGTGATCTAAAATTGTCAACTTACGATTCATGTTAGATCTATTTTATGTGATCTAAATTGTCACCTTATGATTCATGTTAGATCTATTTTATGTGATCTAAATTGTCACCTTATGTTAACATGTTAGATCTATTTTATGTGATCTAAATTGTCACCTTATGTTAACATGTTAGATCTATTTTATGTGATCTAAATTGTCACCTTATGTTATCATGTTAGATCTAAACCGAATAGACATCTAAATTGCTAATTTAGATATTGAGATGTCATAGTTCATCAGTTTTATGTTCACCTTGTTATGATGACAATTTCATGTCCATGCTGGTATGTATGTTCACCTTATTATCATACAAGTTTATGTTTATGCCAAGATGATCATTTTAGTTATATTCCCATTATTTTCCCTATTCTCATTTATGACTAGGATATTGTCTAGCCTAGGCATGTTGCAAATTTTGAGTGTGCTAGTTAAGGAACGGGGGAAAAAGGGTTAAAAATGGCATAATCTGAATATGAACATTTATGGACATATAATTCAAATTATTGGGTAAAATATGTATTGACACCTATAAAAGGAAAGGATTAATTAATTGATTAATTAATTAAAAATGGAATTCTAGTAAATACAATTAGGAATTGTAATTGTACTTATGACATGAGGTTAGGTTGCATTAGTGGTGGAAGTCTACCCGAAACCGACCGGCATATCCAACAGCCACTAATGGTAAACCTAATGTGGGAGGTCTAAGTACGTAAATACGAATCGGGCTATGACACGAGGTTAGGTCCAACTGTGCAATAAGTCTGCCCGGACCCGACAGGCATATCCAGCATCTACATGTTGTAGGCCTAATGTGGGAGGTCTGGCCCATTATGAAACCATAAATGGACATGGTAAAGAATTGGACTACTTAACCTAAGTTAATCCATAGGGATTGTATGAACTTAAAATTTAAGTTGGGGTTAAGTAAATATGGTTGTGGGGTGGGTTATGTAAATCTGAAGAGGGGATGGGTAATATTCACATACAGGCCCACAAACTTAACCCATTAAGGTTATGTAATTAAAGACACCTAGTGGCATACATAATCACTGGAAATAATAAGGTTATGTAATTAAAGACACCTAGTGGTATACATAATCACTGGAAATAACAAGGTTATGTAATTAAAGACACCTAGTGGTATATTGTAACGACCCGGAAAATCTGAACCAATTTAAAAAAATTAAATTGGTTAAAATAATGGATTTTAAATATTTAAAATAAATATTTTAAATAACAGTAATGAAAAAGGTGTTTGAATCAACGTTTGAAAACGAATATAATTAATTATAATTATAAACAAGGCCTGAAATGGCGCAGCAGTTTCAAAAATTTGAATTCAAACTTTGACTGACTGTACCGGGTGCAAAACAAAACAGATTTGAGTGAAACCAAAAATATTTAAATCTGTTAGTGAATACCTTTCTAACGAATCTGAAAAATCAAATTTTCATAGCGGAAAGCAAAAGTTATGGCCAAATGAATTTTCAGAAAGGTCGCTATGGAATTTATATAGCCCGTGAAATTGGCCATTTTGCATACGACCTCGGAATTCGACGAAACCACTTTTGTTGGATCCGGGATGTGAAGTTATTGCTAGGTTTCAAATTTCATAATTTTTGAAGCTAGTATGTGAGCGTGGCAAAGGAAAACGTGTTTTGGTCAATTATAGTTAAAGTGGATCGACCAGAAATGGGCCTTTTTGCAAACGGTCTCAGAATTCGACGAAACTAGTTTTGTTGGGACCGTATCGTCAAAACATAGCTAGATTTATTTTTCTGGAATTTTTCGAATTAGTTTGTGGCCCTGGCAAATTGAAATGTACGTTCAAATTGAATATTGAATGTTATATATTTTAATTTGAAGGAAAACTGACTGAAACAGTCGAATGGGCCTACGAAACATATCCCATTGTGTTCGGAATGGGGGTAAAACGCTAGGGACGACAGTCATTGGGTTTGAATTGGTGTTCGTGTGGGAAAGGGGGTATTTTCGAAATTTAAAAAATATAAATATAAAGAAAATATATCATTGGCCAGTTACCATTTTCTCTCTCCCCGATGGATACTGCGCATGACGGAAATGATGTCGTCACCTTCTCTCTTCGATTTCTCCCACGTTTCACAATGAAATCGAGTGATTCTTGATTCATTTCAAAGCTCTTCGTCTCCTCTTTAAATCCATCTAAGGTTTGCTAGTTATCATCAAGTGTGGAGGGAGATACGAGTCCTCAAAGTCAACGACTTTGGAGCGCCGCCGAGCCTTCAGGGCGCCACCGAACGGAGCGAAACCACCAGCGCCGGGAGGGTGGTTTGAAGCTCTTCGACGCTGTGTGAGCTGATTCTCCTATCGCGCAACGGTTTGATCGAAAGATCAAAACCTAATTTTGAACCACCATGAAAGGTGGGTCCTTTATTACATCTGAACTTTGAAAAATCATATCTTTTTCGTTTCTTGATGAAATTCGATGAAACAGGAAACATCGTGACCGTGTGGACGTCTTCTACATTTTAGAAGCGACCGCATATTTTTCTGAGCCTTCTGCTATTTTTGGTGGAGTGGAACCCAATGTGAGATTTCTAATTTATAAACGATATAGAAAACAACGATGTATAATTTATATAGTCGATGTATGAGTTATATAAGCGTTGTACACCTCATGTATAAGCGTTGTATAAGTTGTACGTTCGATGTATAAGTTATATATGCGTTGTAAAAATTATATATGTGTTGAAATAGAAGTGAATTGCTATATATATATATACACGCCCCTCGTCCACAAACCATGGACGATATTAATTGGTTGTGATTGGTGTGAAAATTGATTGATAGCGAATGGTTGATTGGAATTGTTTGTGGTTGATAGTGATTGATTGTGGTTGAAAAATACCCATTTGTGGTTGAGAAATATTTGGTTGAAACCACATAGGATTAGTTTGTGGAAATGAAATAAATATATACATGCCGCCTGCGTGCGAACTAGATGCATGATCCCCATTGTCAAAAACCGCGAGGTTTTAAGGTAGAGCGAGGAGCCGTACTAGGGACGGTCCCGGTTTTAACTACCCTGCCGTTATGCTGCCGAAATTTTGAATAATATTCATGTGTTTGAATTGTTTTCATTTGTTGAAACTATATTTATTCGTTGAATAGAAAACCTTCATGTGTTGAGTCGATGTTCATTCGTTGGATAGAAATTCATGTGTTGAATGGTATTCGTGTTTTAAATATAAAAATCACCTTTTTATCTATTTATATAAACTATAGAAAACCTTCATGTGTTGAATTGACATTCATTCGTTGAATTGAAATTCATGTGTTGAATGGTATTCATATTTTGAAATAAATTGTTTTATAATAAAAATCACATTTTTATCATCTATATGAAGTATATAAAATAATCTCGTTTTGAAAGAAATTGTTTTATAATAAAAATCCTATTTTTATTACCTATATAAACTATATAAAATAATAGTGTTTTGAAATGAATAGTTTTACAATAAAAATCACATTTTTATTATATACATGAATTGTTAAATATAGCGAAGTGTTGAAATAGAAGACAGTTAGATAAAAATATCATTTTTATCAAATGTATGAAAAGAATATAGCTTTGAAATCGAAGAATCGATATATATATATATATATATATATATATATAAATGGAATTAAAATATATCGAATAACGACGCTGCAGTTCGTATTTTGAAACCGTGATTTCAAACGATTATACCGGGAGATCCGACCATCGGATTTTCCTGAAATCGCAACCGTTGGGTTCGCTTTGGAAAAATCTTTCCAACGGAACCAACTTTGTAAAAATCCAACGGTTAGATTGTCTGGAATGTTTAATTCAAATCTAAAGAAAAACAGCGCCAGAATCGATTATATTTATATATAAATATAATTATATTTAATCGAATAACGACGCTGTAGTTCGTATTTTGAAATCGAAACTTCAAACGATTATACCGGGAGATCCGACCGTCAGAATTTCCCGAAACTGGAAACGTTGGATTCGTTTTGAAAAGATCTTTCTAATGATGTAAATTTTGTGAAGATCCAACGGTTAGATTTTCAGTTATGTGTAAATCAAATCTGAAGAAAAACAGCGCCACGGCCGCGCTATGGCCCGAATCGTCATTTTGAATAAATTGGCTATTTTAAAATAAATAAAAATAGCGATAGATCGTTGTAAAATATTATAAACGATATGGATGTGAAATTTAGAAATTAACTGAAGGTTGGCTAAGTCGAATGGTTTCCTGGGTGTTGATCTGATGTTGGTTTCGGCCTTCGGGGTTAATATTTGGGAAATCGTTCTCTTACTGATTGACGGTTAGTGACTAATGAATTGAAATGATGCGTGTGTATGTTAGTGTTGCACTTGTTTATTATATACGCGAGTTGCTCAGAAAGACCGGGTTTATCCCATTCTGAATAACCGAATCGACGATAATTAATCGAAGATGAAGACGGTGGTCGAAGACCGGAGATCTTCACCTCGTTTGGATGGTAACCGAGGTCCTGATTGGGAGGAATCCCGAAATATGGATAATGAGTGGTGATCGTCCAGACGTACGTGGTGATCGATGGGTTTGCGAGGTATATAGTGCCTCCGGTTTCGTTCAGACCCAGAACGGACTTGTAAATGGACTATGTGTCTGACATTGGATTTTATTCTGTGTTGATTGATCTCTGTTAAATATACATCTGTTTGGCGGCGGAGAATTTATTCTTTTGCTTAACGCCCTTCTCTGAAACGCACGAGCTCAGAGGTTGTATATCGATGGACATCAATCGCATGGCATGAATTGCTAGTGTGGCATGCCTAAGTGGAAAATGATCAGGGCTTCTGTTGAAAAGCAAAGTCTTGTGGTGATGATCAAAGCGCCGCCTGTGTGGCATAGCTTTGTGTATAACGAAAATTCGCGAGCCTCACACCCCGGTATGAACCAGAAACGGGAGAGGACATCAGGGAGGGCCTGCGTTTCTTTCTAGCTAGAAGTGGCGTCAGTGGTTTTACACGCCCTGACGAGTTTGACTTATGTGGTTGTTGCTGTTGCGAGGCGCCTCGGTTTGATCGGACGATCCGGGTCCGATGGAGTCATTCATTGGCTCGTTTACGCCCCAAAGGGCGGGGAAACGTAGTGTTCAGGCATAATAATCCACATCGGTGGACTGGCCCTGACGATCTAAAGGGTTGATGCGTTCTGATCCTATGGCTCGGGCTAGAGA
This sequence comes from Allium sativum, assembly GCA_030737875.1. Taxonomy (NCBI): domain Eukaryota; kingdom Viridiplantae; phylum Streptophyta; class Magnoliopsida; order Asparagales; family Amaryllidaceae; genus Allium; species Allium sativum. The sequence continues at coordinate 732,460,040 of CM060915.1, read as the reverse complement.
GTCACGAATTCGGTAAGGACTATCTTTTGCCTTGGTTCATGACATAAATCCAATTTCCAAATACGTGAATGTGCGGTTTTGATTGTATACCTATATTTGGCGACATAGTGGCATGGGACGCTCACGTCGTCTCTGATTGATAGTTATGATTTGAAATTGTTTTTGAAACATATAAACACTAGTAATAATATCAAATGCCTTTGTTTTATTCGTATCAAGCATATTTTGGCCGTTATAAGGTAAAAACTCTATCCTCCGGTTTGCGTTGCATTGTGTGATGGGAACTAAGTCTTATAATGGTTTCATTTTTATAAAAAGCATTGCAATGTCTAAAAGAATGATTTGTTTTAAAGCACTGGCAATCCAATGGAGTAAACCCGTTCCACGAAAGTGGCGTGGTCCTGTGATTAGCCTTATTTCAAATGTGTTGAGTAGATTTCTCATACCAGTCCCATGACCGACTCGTAGTTTGTTTCACTTTCAAACTCGGGTGCCTCTTTTTCTACATGGGCAGCCTTGTATTCAGGTTTAGCTAGTTCTTTCTGGATAGCTGGAGATGAAGATGGATTCTATCATTTATCTCTTTTTATGTTGTTCAGCTCCTATTGTACATTATGTTTGTTTTCCGCTGTAGACATTTATGTATAGCTGAACTGTATTTGTACTAAGTATGATCCTGTATACTGTGTAACTCTGATGATTACGTTTATCCAGTGTATTCTATTGTACATTGTCTGGTGTATTTATTTAATTCTGTTCTGCTATTACCTGTTTCTGTGTTATATTCCAAAGATAACCCTTGTCTCCGTCTGAACGGGATTTGGGGTCGTCACATATATATAATCGGTGGAAATAATAAAGTTATGTAATTAAAGACACCTTTTAGGGTAAACATAACTTGTAGAAGTGATAGGGTTATGTAATTAAAGACACCTATAGGTAAGAATAACCGGTTGGACGATTAGGGGATATGTATTAGAGACACATGTAGGTAAGCATAATCAGTAGACATAAACAAGGCTATGTAATTAAAGACACCTAGTGGTATACTAGTGAAAACCTAGTGGGGGATACAAGACAAAGGGGAGAGCTTGTATCATATTGTGTGGGACCCATTTCAGTCAGTAACCCGGAGTAGGTATCAAATAAAGTGCTCCGTACTAGGCGGAGAAGGGGCATGCTTACTGACTGATTGTAAGAGATCCAAACGTGGAGGATGGTGTGGGTGGCGCAAACCGATCAAGCCATGTGCGTGCATGAGCCAGGCAGAAGGGGATAAGACGACTGTGACACCTGTAGATATGGTTGTGCACATTGTTACGATGAGGGGTTGCCACTTTTGGAAGTGATACCTCCTACTGTGGGGCCGTTACAAGGTATCTACGAGGGTTATGGAGCCGTTCGTTCAGGGTAGTAGTTAGGATACATTTGGACATATACCTAAGTTTACCACCTTATAGTTGAAGGGATTATCTCTTTCTGGATATACTAGTAACAGTGCAGAGTAATCACTAGTGAGGCACGTACACCTTATCTTGCTTACCTTGTCACACCTACCATTTATATAGTGATCTCTCTCTTATCCCCTTTATATGCCTATCATGTTACTTTTATTTATCTACTGGCTAAAAGTAAGTAGACTCGCCAAACTTTATGTCCGACCCTTTTGTTTCTCCTTATTTCTTCCGTTCCCTGCCAGGTTCTCAGGGAGGAAACACCCAGGCTTAGTCAAGACTCAGATATCACCTTGCTTGGAGCTACTTCTGAAGTATGGCTCAAGTTCTTGTCTCTACTATGGCTTAACTCTTTCAGTTGGGGAATTATGTTTTTATATTATGTACTCTGATGATACATGGCAGAAGTTATTTTATTGTAATAGTTTTTATGACTTATGGTATTGTGGACCACGGTATTTTAATTTATGTTGAAATAAAAATTTAAAATTTCCGCTGCTATCTTATTTATATCTGTCTTGTAATTATTCTGTGTCTGATTACCTATAACGCTTCACGGAACTTAATGCATTCCCTTAGTGAGTGACTTTGACGGACGTGGGGTATCATAAGGAACAAGGGGTGCAGCTAGGGGAGGAACTTCTGCTTGACCTCCAGCAGGTGTCGTGGCCTCAAGTTAACCTATAGAACCAGCCTGGTATCATGATGACATCAGGAATATTAGGTTCCCCAGATATGCTGGAAAGAAAGGAAAAAGGGATTCAAACAAAGAATCGAAAGATATTACATATGGCTTTAGGGAATATGTTTTTCAAAACAGACTTTTCTTTTGGAAATGCTCTCTTTTAAAACCTTTTTGAAAACAATTTTCAAAATCTTTAACCGCTCCGGTAACCTTCAGCTCTGATACCAAATGTGAAACCCCACATCCAATAATGTCACTCATTAAGAGAATGCATTAAGTTTCGTGAAGCGTTAAAGGTAAACAAAAATAGAAACAAAAACATAACAAGACAGATATAAAACTGCAGCGGAATTTCAAACTTTTATTAAGCAGAAAACATCATGGTTCAAAACATAGTTACATCATAAGTCTGAAATACATAAAACCCAATTTATCACTTAAAACTTTTGCCTTGCACTAAAACCACCAAGTACAATATACATGAAAAGAGCATAATCCCCACAAATAAATCCATAGTAGAGTGGTATGAAATCAAGCGGTACATCTAAGCAGCTCCAGGCAGAATAAAAGAAGAATCCTAATCAAGCTTGAGTATTCCCACCTTGAGAACCTGGGGCAAATGGAAGAGAAAGAAAAGGAAACAAAATGAGTCAGACAAAAAGTCTGCCGAGTCTAGTTAATTTTAGCATATAAATAAGTAAAAGCATCATGACAGGCATATTAACAGGAGAGATAGATAATAGCATATAAGGCAGGTATGACTAGGTAACAAGATAAACATGATAGAATAAGTAGCGCTTCCCTAACACTTTTCTTTCTCTGCACCAACACTAGTACCATATGAACAAGATGATCCCCAACAAGTATAAGATGGTAGACTTAGGCCTACTTCTAGTGAGAGGTTTAACCCCATGCAATAACAAGCATCCCAACTGAACATACCGGAGTTACCCCTAAGGATAATAATGGGCTCCTAAACATACCAGAGTCTAGATGTACCCTAATCACTACCTCCAGTCGATTGGCTCCCAACTTCATAGATACTCTGTGCTGGCCCCACAGTAGGATGTATCACTTCCTAAAGTGGCAACCCTTTATTTTCAGGATGTGCACAACCATATCTACAAGTGTCACGGCGTATTGGCCTCCTCTAGTCCGGACCCATGCATGTACATGACCCCGTTGGAATGCACTGCCCACACCGTCCCCTCTTTCGGATCTCTTACAATCAGCTTAGTAAGCGTGCCCCGACTCTGACTTAGTTCGGAGTACTTGTTTGATACTTATATATGGGTTACTAACTGAAACGGGTCCCACACACAAGATGATACAAGCTTCCCCCTACACTTGCATCCCCACTACTAGGATTTCCATGGGTTATGCCATACCATTGTAATCAAATTGCATAACCCCAACAGGTTAAGTTTGTGGGCCTATATATAAATATTACCCACCACCCCAAGATATACTTAACCCTCCCACTGTATCAAGTAAGTTTACTTAACCCCTACTCAAGTTAACATGTTCATGTAATCCCTATGGATTCAATCAGGTTAAGTATTCAAGTTCATAACCATTTATTCATTTATGGTTATAATGCGTTAGAGCTACCACATTAAGCCTACAACTTGTGGATGTTGGATATGTCGGGCAGGTCCAGGCAGACTTCTTCCACAAGTCGGACTTAACATCGTGTCCTAGCCCATTACGGTTTATGCACTTATACCCCTACATTAGATTCACCACTTGTGGTCGTTGGACATGCCGGGCGGGTCCGAGAAGACTTCTACCACAAGTGTAATCTAACCTTGTGTCTAAGCGCAGTCACAGTTTCTAATTACAGTAAATCTAAGCATTTTTTTTTGCAATTATCCTTATTTCAATATAGGTTTTCATGCCCCTTTCCCAAGTCATATTCATCATGTACCATATTCCCCAAATCCATATTTATGTATTTAATTCAAGTTATGCCCAAATTTCCCAATGCAAGTTATTCCCCAATTTTTACATTTCCCCCTTTTTCCCAATTTCACGCGTTCGCATATTTTAGCGGTATGCCTAGGCTCAAAGGTAGCCTAGCTATAAAATAAAAAGGGAAATGAAGAAGGGAAGAGAACAGAGCATAATAACAAGATGGACATACGGTGACAAAATTAGGCACAGCAACTGAATAAGCATATAGTGAAAAAATTGGGCATAATTACAAGATAGGCATATAAGAACAGATCTGATGAACATGTGATAATAGAACTGATTAGGCATAGTAACATGATCATAAACAGGAATAATGATATTAAGTTAGTGAAATAGACGTACAAATTATGATAGATCTGACATGATTCAATTAGTCACAGGCATAGATCCAATTTATAACACATCAAGATTTACTTAGATACACAGGTTATGGTAGATCTGATATGATTCAAATAGTCCTAGGCTTAGATCCAATTCATAGACATGTTAAAATAACTCTTAAGTGTTTATATCTAAAAATAATGTAGACTCACTGTGATTGGATTTAAGAAACAGAAAAATAACTGCAGATGTTGAATCACATATCTCTGAACTTGAATGACTTGATTGTTGAAGAAGAATAGTCTATTTTAATCTAGATAGAAGAAGCATCTAGTTCTCCATTGTTTTAGAATGAATTAAACAATGAGAATGAGGTCTTATTAATAGCTCAGGGTTCACGAATCTAGTTAGAAAACAAGTCCACATACACAGAAATGTACCAGGCTCGGATCTGGGGGTGTCGACATGGGTGTCGACCCATGGGTCGACACCCCTGGGGCAGGGGTCGACCCCCAATGGGCTTGGTTCCCGCGTTATCCTGCCTTCGATTTTCAGACTGAATTTTTTGAATTTCTAAAATGATTATATATATATATAATTAGCTTGTATATGTGTAAACTTCAAACCTTAATATCTTCTTCATACGAACGCAAACTCGGAGTTTATCTTAAGCAGAATTACGAGATGAACGGAACGGCGCAATCCATTTTACTTAATTTCAATTTTTTAATTAGTTGTTATAAATTACGGGGTGTTACAACAATGTTGAAATTGAATAAAAAGGGATAATTCGGCATGTTAGACTTGATTATATATTATAATCAGTATTGGACCGTAAATTAGGGATAAAACTTAATGCTTGTTTGGAGAACATGCAAATGTATAAACTAGAATAGATAACTTAGTTGAACACTAAGTAACGTCGGCTTGGATTGTATAAAAAGAACAAACATTTATTAGAAATGTTTAATACAACCTAGGAATATAACAAGAGGTTATATTGGATTTATTAATAGACTTAAATTGTGTTATGTTAAATTAAAGATAAAATTAATAAGCTAAGGTAGTGGAGTTTATTCCGGCAGCGTGGGGAATATTAGGGAAAATAAGTGGCTTGTAGTTTAGGTCCGTTTCGGCAGCATGTGGCTAATTTGGACAAACTAGAGACCTAATAAAATAATAAAATAAAAAGATTGTAGTGAGAGTCTGTTACGGCAGCACGAGGATGATTGGGTAAAATAAGTGGCTCGTAGATTAGGTATGTTCCAGCAGCAAGCGCTGATTGGGAAAATAAGAGGCCTAATAAAATAATAAGATTGTAGTTTAGGTCCGCTCTGGCAGCGTGGAGACTGATTGGGGAAATTAAGTGGCCTAATAAAAAAATAAATAGGGACCAAGTATAGGGGTGAATTGTGTCAATTGCATATTTGGTTAGGGACCTATATTAGGAAGTATCCCTATTATCATCTATGGAGGTCTCACACAAGGTAGAGGCGAGGGCACGCTTTACTGCACTGGATAGTAAAAGTTCCAAATGAGGAAGGTACGGGAGCGCTTCGGTAGGACGATGAGCGTGCATCGTGTTGATTGGGGGAAAAGCCATTATAATGCCTATGATCAACGACTATGTTCATTTAGCTTATTGACTCGGAATTGATAATCCCGAGTTCCATAGCTTGCATAGATTATCACACTGTGGTTATAGGAGACGATTGACAAGTAGAAATTAGGTAAAGTTTAATTATTATATTTTGGTAAGTTAGTGTACCAATCTTGGATATGAATAAGAAGCTAATCTTTATTCATGATTAACTTTGTCTACATTTTATACCTTTTTGCCTTATTTCCTTAGAATTATCCGTCTGTCCAATGCTTCCTTAACTTATGCGCATGCTAGAAATTACTAGAACTACTAGAAATTATAAAACTCACCAGACGTTTATCTGATCTAGTTTGTTTTCTCCTTTTCTCTTCCTTCCCCTCTCCAGGTATGCAGGGTGGAGCGTTTCAGCAGTGATTCCTGATTTTTCAGTTTAACTTGGATTCAGCATTTCAGACTTATTATTGGTTTATTTCTCATTTTCTATTTTCTTGACATTGAGAGAGATGATTTCACTTATGTACTCGGGTATTATGGTTTTCCATGAGACAGTGTATCAGGTTTTATGTGTATGTCCATTTGGTATTTTGAACATGTAATAAGCATTGTGATTTGATTTACTTTATTAAATGCTATTTTAAAGTTTTCACTGTGTTTTATATTTCTTCCTTGTGAAATTTAGTCTTTTTGTTGTTATTTTATACGTAAGCGCTTCATAAATCTTAACGCATCCTTATACGGGTGATGTTAAGGGGAATGAGGTGTTTCATTTAGTATAAGAGCCTAAGTTACATGATCAGTGAAAAGTTTTTGAAAAGGTGCTTTCAAAAGTAAAGTATTTCCATGCAAAACTTGTTTTTGAAAAACATCCCCTCAAGTCAACTACAAGTTTCCCTTGATTCCTTTTTGAATCCTTGTCTCTTTTCTTTTTTAGCATGTCTAGGACTCCCAAATTTCTGGAGGCTGTTCCTATCTAGACATGGTTTTGTAGATATGTTGAAGTTGTCGCGCCTACCTAAAAGCAAGGAAATGTTGAACCTCCAATTGCAGCCGTGGTAGTTCAACCGAATCCAATAGCTAATCTTTCTAAGCTCTATAAGGATTTTTTTTTGCTATAGGTGGCAAGCCATTTCTTAGATCGGAGAGTTTTGTTGATGCTCGTAATTGTCTTAGAGAGACCAATCTTGAATTTGGATTATCAGAGATTGACAACATGAGGAGGATACCGTTGGCCCCCCAGCAACTAGAAGGAGATGATTCGTATTGGTGGGGTGTGGCCAAAGCAGAGCAGGCCGTGAGGACATAGGATAAGTTCAAGATATTTTTTATCACAAGCTGAAGAAGGGATGTAATAGGAAAGATTCTTGAGTCTAAGACAGATTGATATGTCTGTTAAGGAGTATGTGAATAGCTTTAATTAGTTGGCGAGATTTGGCTTAGATCTAGTTAATACTGCGCATAAGAAGGTTTTAAGGTTTGTGAGTGGACTGAATTAACCCATCTAAGGGCACTGACACACATTTCTATGGGTATGACTTTTGACACTCTAGTGGAGATGACTCTTATGCACGATAATGGGAAGGAGAGTACATAGGAGGTTAAGACTGAGGTGGCCAAAATGGGTTTTAGAAAGAAAAATTGGTAGCCTAAGAAAGGTGGAAAGTAAAATAGAGAGAAACCGAATAAAACACAAATCAAGAGGGAAATGAAGTGTTATGGGTGTGGCATGATGAGGCACTTCGTCAAAGATTGCAAGAAGACACCTACGAAGGGTGCTTTCTTTCAGTGCGAATATTTGAGGCATTATAGCAAGAAGTGACCTCAAAGGAAGGAACAGGGAGAAGGTTCATCCAAAGCACAGGTTCATGTGCTTGAGGCAGCTCAGACCGATGGTAGTGGTCAGGACAGAGCTAGGAATGTCATTGTATAAGGTTTGAATTCTCTTTTTGACTTCCCTATTAGGACCTTGTTCGATTTCGGTGCTTTTCATTCTTTCATACCCGGTCCTGCAGTTTATAGTCGACTCATAGATACATTTATATTTTTTGATCCAATAGTTGTTTCAAACCCCATAGGAGGTGCTGATCACCTATCTATGATGTCTAGTAGTTTTAAGATTTCTATTCTTGGCATCGAGTTTGATTGTGCTGCATATGTAATGGATTTCGTGGGTTATGGGATTATTCTAGGGATGGATTGGCTGGCCATGAATGCTTCCATCATTGATTGCGAGAGGAGGATTGTGAGGCTTTTATCATGCCATGTAGGACTCTTGAGATTTCTTATGACCCGCAAGGGTCAGTCACGCTCAGTTTCTTGGATTCCCTATATGCTTCTACAAATAGTCTCAACTTGGTGCCCAAAGTTACATACTTTCCGAACGTATTAAAAAGGTGAGAGGGCTACCTCTTAGGCATTATATTAATTTTTGGATGTACTTGGTGGAGAATGATAAGCCTATTGCATAGCCAGTGCGCCACATGGCTCCAAGGAAGGAGGGACATTGGATAGCAGGTGGTGAGTTGTTGGAGAAAGGGTTTATTAGACAGATATTTCAGTGTGGGGAGCACCAGTTATCTTCGTGATTAAGCCAAACATCTCTCTTTATGTATGTGTGGATTACAGAGAATTGAACAATTTCACATAGAAGAATAGACACCCACTCATTCAGATAGATGACATGTTTGATCTGTTGGAAGGCGCTTCAGTTTTGTCGCAGTTGGATTTGGTTTCAGGTTTTCATCAACTAAATATGGATGATGATAACATAGATTAAACTTCCATAAGGACTCCAGATGGATTCTTTGAGTGGTTGATTATGCCTTTTGGGCTTACCAATGCACCGGTGTATTTTGTTGATTTGATGAGCCGGGCTTTTAAGGAGTTCCAAAATAAGTTCATGGTAGTGTTTGTTAATGATATCTTAGTGTTCTCAAGGACTGAGGATGAGCATGCCTTGCACTTGAGGGGGGTCCTCCGTACTCTCCATGCACATCAGTTAAAGGCGAAGTTCTCTAAGTGCCACTTTCGAAGGAGATGAAGTTCATGGGGAATATTGTCTATAGGGATGGTATAGCGATGGATACTGCTAAGGTTGTCGCAATACAGGATTGGAAATCCCCCAAGAATATGACAGAGGTGAGCAGCATTCTAGGTTTGGCAGGATACTGTCGGAAGTTCATTAAGGATTTTGCGTGGATCTTAGCTTCGCTTACCCACCTTACGAATAAAAACCTAGTATTTGCATGGGATGTTGATTGTGAGGATGAATTCTTGATATTGAAGAAGGTTCTCACAATATCTTCAGTATTGACTCTTCTGAATGGTGCGAAGATGTTTACTGTTTATACGGATGCTTGCAACACGTATTTAGGTGCAGTGCTTATGTGGAGCATAGGGTTGTCTGCTACGAGAGTAGACAGCTGAGTGTACATGAAAGGAATAACCCTACCCCCGATTTGGAGCTAGCAACAATATTTTTTGTGCTTAAGTCTTGGAGACAATATTCATTAGGTGAGATTTTTTAGCTATACACCAACTATAGGTCTCTCAAGTATTTGTTTTCACAAAAGGGTCTTAATTTGCTACAGTAGCGCTAGGTGGAGTTTCTTGCATACTACGAGTTTTAGATTTAATATACCGTAAGGAAGGGGAATGTAGTGACAATTGCACTGAGTAAGTAGAGGATGACTTTGAGTCCATTGTTCGTAGAGTCGCAAAGTTTGGAGTTTATCTCGTCATTCGATTTTAGACCATCTACGGATTATGCACTAGGATTATTGTAACACCCCGTAATTTTAAAGAGCATTAAAGAATACTTAATTTAATTTTGGGAGTTAAGTGAAATGGACTATACCATTGCGTTCATATCGGAATTCTGGTTCAGATAGACTCTGAGTTTGCGTAAAACAGACATTGTATGAAGAAGATATTAAGGTTAGAAGTTTGTACACATATAAGTGAAATATATATAAACAACTCAGTCCTGAAAATCAAAATTGTTCAAAAATCAAAGAGGGAAGACGACGCGGGATTTGGACCCGTTGGGGGTCGACCCACACTCCAGAGGGGTCGAACCATGGGTCGACCCACTCAAGGGTGTGCCAAACCTAGCGTCGACCCACCCCTGGGTCGACCCACCCCGGATCCATCCAGGTTCATATCCTGAACCTGGACTTGTTTCTGAGCGAGATTCATTGGAAAAAGTCTACATAAGGGCTGGCATGTCTATTGTTTTATACACCTAAAACAATGGAGACAAGGAGATGCTGCCTCGGCTTGGTTTGAATTAGGCTATCTTCTATAACGACAGCCCATACGTATATAAGAATCTCTTCTGCAATATCAACATACTATTCTTTGTTCTTTAAACCCAATCTTTGTGAGTTCATGTTGCTTTTAGATATAAAACTTAACAGTAATCTTCACATGTTAATAAACTACATCTAAACCTATGCCTGTTAAGAAACAGATTTATATCTAAACAGATTTGCTACAATGATATGAAATTTTCCATACACCTATTATTTTATTCAGTTATGACTATATGCCTATTTCTATGCTTATTTCTGCTATATATGCCTGTTTTGTTCTTCTTCCTCTCTCATTCCCTTTTTATTTTTATATAGCCTAGGTTACCTTCGAGCCTAGTCCAATACCATTGAAATATGTGTACGAACGAAATTGGGATTAATTGGGAATAATAATTTGGAAGCATAATTTACTATGAATAAGACTAGGATTTGGGGTCATAATCGATACAATGAGTTATGACTGAAATTTGGGGTGTATGAACATGCAAACTTGTAGGCTTAATTTAAAGATTAAGTGGAACATGTTAATAAAACTGTATGTCAACTATGTAATCTGTTTAATCTGTTGGGGGTTAAGTAAACTTGTTAATCTGTTAGGGTTGTATGGACATTGTTAACCCATGTAAAACTTAACCCGTGGAAATCCTAGTTGATTAGGGACATATGTTTAGGGGGTTGACTTGTGTCAACTGTTGTGTGGGACCCGTATTAGTTATCAACCGGTTCTAGTATTAAAAAGGGACCCCGCACTAGGTAGGGGTCAGGGCACGCTTACTGAGCTAATTATAAGAGGTTCATTTAGGATGGTGGTTCTGATGGTGCGTTCCAACGGTGTCATGTGCATACATGGGTCTGGTCTGGCTGGGAAAATAAGACACCATAACACCTGTATATAGGTCGGTGTCCTTCTGGTGGTTGCCACTTTAGGAAGTAACACACCCTTCGGTGGGGTCGGCATAGGGCATTTATGTGGTAGGGAGTCGATTGCTTGGGGGTAGTGGTTAGGGTACATCTAGTTCTGTTTAGGTACTTATTATTTCTGCTTGGGGTGACACCCGTTATTTCTGTTTAGGTACCTGTTATTTCTGTTTGTGGTAAAATCCGTTGCTTGAAGTACACCTAAGTCTACCATTTATGTTATGTTGGGATCATTCTATTTCTATTATGTAATTGGAAAACATTTAATTTGGTATACTAGTATTGGTGTAGAGAAAGTAGTTGAGAAGCATAGTTATCCTGTTTATACCTGTTATACACTGCACTTATCTCTCATCCGATTTATTTAATGTCTCGATACATTTATTTCTTTATATGCTAAAAGTCACTGGACTCGCCAGACTTATGTATGACCCGTTTTGTTTACTTTTCTCCCCCCTCCCCCCCACCCCGCGAGGTTCTAAAGTTGAGAACACTCAGGCTTGATTAGGGCCCTCTCCTGTTTCTGCTTGGATTTGGATCTGCTTAGATGAATTGCTTTGACTACTTGTCTACTTTGTTATGGCTATTTTTGGGGACTACGATTTTATATTTCTGTTCCCTGATGGTTTTAGTACAAGGCATATACTATATTTTGATGTAATTGGTTTTCAGTATTTCTGACTGATGTTGTAACTACACTTTTGGACCATGATGTTTTCTATCAGAAAATAAAGTTTTAAATTTCTGCTGCTATTTTATATCTGTCTTGTGAAATTCTGTGTCTATTTACCTATAATGCTTCACGGAACTTAATGCAGTCTGATAAAGAGCAACATTAACAGAGGTGGGGTGTCACAATTATTGGCATCATTGGAGGTGTGACCTACTCTCTTAGAGTGCATTAGATTCAGTCGGCTTAAGGATAAATAGTTATCCAATATCATGGACCGACTCAGCAGAGGTGAGACCTCTAGCTAACTTGTTAGGTATTATTTGGAGGAGAGAGGGCAGCTACATCGTGATGGAGGTTATGTGTTCCTCGAGTTGATGATTTTTTGAGATCGATTTTAGAGAAGGCTCATCTCTCTCGAATGACCATCCATCCAGGAGGTGACAACAAGTATAGAGACATGAGGAGGGTCCTTCATTGGATAGGGATGAAGAAGGATGTGGGTAGAGTACGTGGCTAGATGTATGACTTGTCAGAGAGCGAAGGCTAACCAAAGGAAGCCCGGTGGATTGCTTCAGCTTATGGATGTGTCATAGTGGAAGTGGGAGAGCGTCTCCATGGACTTCATAGATGGGTTGCTCGGAACGAGGTATAGCAATGCCAGTATTTGGGTCATAGTTAAGAGGTTGATTAAGAGCGCTCATTTTATCACAGTTAAGAGTAAGCAGGCGAAAGCTTGGTTGACATCAGTATATCTTAGAGATATTGCACGACTTCATGGAGTTACCTTTAACATTGTTAGTGATAGAGACCCCTATCTTTACTAGTGAGTTTTGAAGGAGCCTGTAGGAGGCATTGGGGACAAACCAACGACTTAGAACTGCGAATTACCCTCAGACAGATAGACAGACGGAGAGGTTAATAGGGTTCTTGAGGATTTATTAAGGCTGTGTTTCTTGGACTTTCGAGGGACTTGGAAGGAGCATCTTCCATTGGTAGAGTTCGCATATAAAAACAACTACCAGACTAGCATAGGTATGGCTCTGTTCAAGGCATTGTATGGGCGTCCCTGCAGATCACCTACTTATTGGTTGTAGTCCACGGATAGGCTTCTACTCGGGCCTGAGATGGTTAGGGAGACATCAGATAAGATAGATTTGATTCTGAGGCGGATGAAGGTTTTATGCAAATCAGCGGAGGACAGACCTAAAGTTCGAGGTAGTGGCATGATTTTTATCAAGGGGTCACCCTTGAGAAGTGTTGTTCAGTACGACTCAGTTGGAAAGTTGGCGTTGAGGTTTGTAAGGCTATTCCCTATAGTAGAGAGGATAGTTAGATGGCCTATAGGGTTAGACTACTAGAGAGATAGACAGAAGTTCATGATGTATTCCATATTTCGCACTTATGAAAGTGCTTACATGATTTGGCGGTAGTGGTGGAGCCAAGTACCATGGAGGAGGTTGAGGTAGAGAGGGAGGCATCAGTCAGGCGAGTTCCTAAATGGATACTAGGATTTGAGATGAAGAAGTTAAGAAATAAAGAGATTAAGCTTGTTAAGATTTAGTGGGGAGAGGACAGTGATGATACGACTTGGGAACTAGAGTGTAACACCCCATGTCCATTAATGTCACTCACTAAGGGAATGCATTAACTTTCATGGAGTGTTATAAGAGTATAGAACATCACAAGATAGATATATAAATGGTACTTAAAAATTCAAAATTTATTCATTGCGGTGGAAAAGAAAAACATGTTTGGTTACAACATCAAAACCACATACTACAAATATCCATCTTGAACAAAATTACTATCAGAGTACATACAAGCAAAACCATAATCGCATTCCAAATTATCATATGAAAGAGAAACAAAGCCGAGCATTAGTTTCAGCACTTCCAAGCACTTCCAGTAGAGAGAGAAATCCAAATCAAGCCTCGCTAGTCCCACCTTGAGAACCTGGGGGGAAGGAAAGAAAAGAGGCGAAACAAAAGGGTCAGACATAAAGTCCGGCGAGTCTAGTGACTTTAACAATACAATTAGTAAAGTAATAGGATAAGAACATAAACTGTATATAAGAGATGACTGTAACATAAGCAGGTATGACAAGGTAAACAAGATGAATAAGGTATAACATCGATTGCGCTTCTAACCACTATAAGTTATTTCCAATACCGCACCAATACTAGTCTCATACTAAACGGTGATCCCTCCCTACTAACCATAATAATGGTAGCTTCGTGTATTCCTAGCTGCTCTTGTAGGTCCCCACTTGCTCTTACCCCCACTAGTTGTACCCACTACCCTCCCCATTCGATCGGCTCCCTAACTCGTAGATACCCGTGTTGGCCCCACAGTAAGGTGTGTCACTCCCTAAAGTGGCAATCTGATACTACTAAAATGCATGGATTATACCTACACGATGCAATAACATCTTACCTACGAGCCCGGACCCATGCACGCACATGACTCCGTTAGACTTGTGTTGCCATCGCTCTTTACTCTTTTGATCTCTTACATTCAACCCCAGTAAGCGTGCCCCATCCTCGACCTAGTTCAAGCTCATATAGATACTAAAAATGGGTTACTAGTTGAAAAGGGTCCACATACTTGACACAAGCTTCCCTCCTACGCTTGGTCCCCACTAGGATTTCCCACTTAACCCCTTTTATTACTCTTGTGTCTTACCACATGTCTCATAATGGTTAAGTGCTCTTGATTATGTTTCACATGCTACCCATGTCACCCACTTAACCCTTTTATTATACCCATGTCTTATCTTGGTTAAGTGTTCATTAATTCATTATATCCGTAATTGTGTAAGACCTCCCACATTAGATTACCGTTTGCAGTTGCTGGATATGTCGGGCGGTTCCGGGTAGACTTCTACCGCAATCCGAATCTAACCTCATGTATTAGCACTATTACACTTCTAACTTCTGCCTTCGACCTCTCACATTAGATTGCCGTTTTGCGGTTGCTGGATATGCCTGGCGGTTCCGGGCAGACTTCTACCGCAATCTGAATCTAACCTTGTGTCTTAGGAGTTCATTATCTCTTCTTTTATTCAAGCCCAATTTCAAGTTCTGAATTATAGCATATATTCTAATTACCCGTAATTTCTAATTCAAGTTATGCCTATAATTCCATGTGCACAAGTTGTACCAAATTATACCCAAATCAATATCATAGTTATCGATAATTTATGCCGAATCTCATTTTGTTACATATTTCCCAAACTTTTACCAATCATCCCAACGTTATTCATATGTAAATCTCTACGTAATATGCTTAGGCTCGCAGTTAGCCTAATCCCAAAAGGAAAAAGGAAAAGAAGAAGGGAAGAGAATCAAACATCAAAATTGGCATAAACATATAAATAGGCATGTGAAATGAATAACGATAAGATAGATCAGACATGCATATGATAATAACAATTGGGTATGAATCTGAAGGATAACGAATTACAAAACTTGATATGATTCGTCTTATTTACAGGCATATATATTAGATCCAATTTACAATCCTACCACAATTACTTTTTAATTTAATTATATGTGAAAGTAACATAAACTTACAGCGATAAGATTCTTAGATAAGCGAATTAGTCGTTGTTGTAGCAATTCTGATCTTGAATAACCTCTTCTTTGATTGTTGAAGAAGAAAAGATAAATTAATTTGAGTTGGAGCAGCAGCATGGATGCACCATGGATTAGGGTTGAAAAGATTATGGTTAGGTTTAGGTGTTTATTTATAGTTGTACTAGGTGAATTAGGACCTTTAGATTTTATTAGGAACCATCCGAACCACTCAAACTAGAAAAACATGTCATCAGGAAACTGTCTAGAATCAACCAGTCGACTGGCCAATTTCAACTGGTCGATAGTTTTCACTTCTGCTTAAAAACGGTCGAATGGTGATAAATGGGCGGTCGACTTGTAAACGGTTAAATGGTGATAAATGGGCGGTCGACTTGTTTTACACCTTTAAACTTTAAATCTTCCGAGCTTTATAAATTCTTCATACAATGTCCATTTTATGCAAACTCGGACTCTATCTTAAGCAGAATTCCAAGACGAACACAATAGCGTAACCCATTTCACTTAATTCTTCTTCTAAAAATTAAGTATTCTTAAATTTTTTAGTTTTAATATTTTAAAATTACGGGATGTTACATTCTCCCCTACTTAAAGGATTTCGTCTTCGAAATCTCCAAGTTAAGAAGAATGTATGTCCTACCATCCATCATTCATCTACTCATCCATTAATCACGGGCGTCCATTGTCCTTAAAAAATTTCTAATGCTTTCATGAACTTATGCAAAGTGTGTGTATATGTCCTTATTATAATGCAAAATCAGGCGGTCTACTGATTTAGTTGACCTCCTTAATGCAAATCATGATAGTGCCATGCGTCCATTATATATGCAAAAGAATCCTAATGATACATATCATTTTATATGAGTGGACAACCATTCAACCAAATACAACATCCATATGATAAAACATTCAATATGCATCCATTAGTTTAAATATGCACACTCATCCATATGCAATATGAAAGTGACTGAGCCAATGTAGTGCCTAATGTGCATGTAAATGCATCCACGAGCAACCACTAGCAAACACTTGCATCCACCAAAGATAACATGTCTCAAACACATTTTTACAACCATAGGATTTTCTACCTAAAGATTGAAGATATAATCGAGAGGATACACTAAACGATAGAACAAGTATAAACAAAGCGGTAGGAAAAAGGAGAAGTTAAGAACGTACCCTTAAAAAGGAAAGGGCACGACGCACGTATCTTGCCTTCTGTTTCCAAAATCGCATCGCCTTGATCATCTTCCTATTGGACTTTAACCAACTTGACCTCTCGGTTGCGTAACTTCTTGACCTCCGATCCAAGGATGCATATAGGAACTCGTCTAATCGTGGCATCTCGCTCTACTTCCAAATCCCTCCGCATGCTCGGCTCCACTACTTCCGCGGTATCATGTAAACACTTCCACAAATGCGACACATGAAATACGTCATGAACACTACTAAGGTTCTCAGGAAACTTTACTCTGTAGGCCATCTGTCCAATTCTTTCTATAATGGGGAGTGGCCCTACGAACCTTGGTGCCAATTTCCCTACAGATCCAAAGCGAACTATGTTCCTCAATGGTGACACTTTAATAAAAACCGTGTCTCCAACATCGAATTCAAGATCGGTTCGTCTCTTATCAGCGTATGATTTTTGCCGGTATTGTGCCGTCTTCATGCCTCTTCAAATCAAGTCTATTTTCTCTGAGGTTTCCCTAACCATCTCGGGTCCAAGCAAAATCTTATCTGTAGATTCCCACCAACAAGTTGGTGAACGGCAAGGTTGTCCATATAGAGCTTCAAAAGGTGCCATGCCAATACTAGTCTGATAGCTGTTGTTGTAGGCGAACTCTACTAATGGAAGGTGCTCCTCCTATGTTCCTCCAAGTCCAAGATGCATAACCTCGAAAGATCTTCTAAAATCCAATTCGCTCTTTCTGTTTGGCCATCCGTCTGAGGGTGATAAGCGGTTCTCAAACACAATTGCGTTCCTACTGCCTCTTCCAAGCTCTTCCAAAAATCACTAGTGAAAATGGGATCTCGATCGCTTATGACACTAGAAGGTATGCCGTGTAGACGAACTATCTCTCGGAGATAAACAGATGCTAATCATGTCGCTGTTCTTTTACTCTTAACGGGAATGAAATGGGCACTCTTGGTAAGTCTATCTGCTACTACCCAAATCCCCGTATTACCCTTCTTTGACCTTGGCAACCCATCAACGAAATCCATGGAAACGCTTTCCCATTTCCACAGCAAAACTTCTAAAGGGTGAAGCAAACCACCAGGCTTCTTTTTCTTAGCCTTGACTTGCTGGAATACTAAGCATTTAGAAACGAACTCAGCCACATCCTTCTTCATTCCGACCCAAAAGAAAACTCGCTTCATGTCCCTATACATCTTGTCACCACCGGGATATATTGTCATCTTAGAACGATGTGCATCTTCAAGGATCGTCCTCCTAAAGCTTTCATCTTGTGATATGCAAAGTCTCCCATCCCTACGCAACCAAATTTTTTCATCTATAGTATACCTACTAAGATGGATGGAAGACTCCCCTCTTATGAGCTTGTCTACTATTTCTATCAGCTGTGGGTCATCTCACTATGTCGCACCTATTTGTCCCAAAAGCGTAGGTCGCACCTCTAATGATGCCAACAAACTATAATCGATAGAGGGTCTAAAGTCAAAGGTAGTATGTACTCTAAACTCTGCCGCTTGACAAAAAAAGGACTCAAAGTCAACCTCTTTCTACTTAAGGCATCATCTACAACGTTACCCTTGCCAGGGGTATATGCAACCTCAAAATCGTAGGATGCTAAGAACTCCATCCACCTATGTTGCCTCAAGTTTAAATCTTTTTGAGAGAATAAGTACTTAAGTGACTTATGGTCTGTATACAACTCAAACCTCTCTCCAAGAAAATAGTGACGCCAAGACTTAAGAGCAAAAACTATAGCAGCTAACTCTAGATCGTGGGTAGGGTAATTCTTCTCATGTACCTTTAATTGCCTTCCACCATAGCATATCACCCTTCCCTCTTACATCAAAACTGCGCCAAACCCTATCCCGCAAGCATCGGTATATACTGTGAATGGTTTACTCCGATCCGGCAAAAATAAAACTGGAGCCGTCGTCAATGCCCTCTTCAATCATTGAAAAGCATCGTCATAGTCAACATTCCAAGAAAAGGTCAAGTTCTTCTTTGTCAACCGTGTAAGTGGGGCTGATATCTTTGCGAAGTCCTTAATGAACTTCCTATAGTAGCCCACCAACCCTACAAAACTTTTTACTTCCGTTGCATTCCTAGGAATCTTCCAATCTTGGATTGCCACCACCTTTGTGGGATCCACTGCTATCCACTCCTATCCACTCCTTAGAGATCGCATGTCCTAAGAACCTCACTTCCTTCCTCCAAGATTGATGTGCTCGAAGGGTCTCTAAGATTTCCCTAAGATGTAGGGCATATTCTTCCTTGCTTCTAGAGAATATCGAGATATCATCCACAAAGACTACTACGAACTTGTTTAGAAAACTCCCTAAACACCCTACTCATTAAGTCTACAAAATATGCAGGTGCATTCGTCAAACCAAAAGGCATGACGAGCCACTCGAAGAAACCGTCGGGAGTCCTAAAAGCAGTCTTATCTATACTATCCTCAGCTACCCTCAACTGATGAAATCCTGTAGCTAAGTCCAACTGCGAGAAAACTGAAGCACCAACCAACCGGTCGAACAAATCATCTATCCTCGACAATGGGTGTCTATTTTTCTTCATGAGTTTATTTAGCTCCCTATAGACCACGCACAATCTAAGTGAACCATCCACCTTCGTAGGAAAAACAACTGGAGCACCCCATTCCGAAATACTTCTTCTTATGAACCCTTTCTCAAGCAACTCCCCTACTTGTTTACTGAGTTCCTTCCTCTCTCTCGGAGCCATGTGGTGCACTGGCAATACAATTGGCTTTGCATTATCTACTAAGTATATACGGAAGTCTATCTCGCGCCTCGAAGTAAACCCCGAACCTCATCAAAGACATCATCATACTCACGGACAACTCGAACAGATTGCAAATCATCGGTGGATGCGTCAAGTGATTCTAGGTAGCTAAGCATCACTGAACACCTAGGGTCACAAGAAATATCAAGGGTCCTTCCACAACAAGTCAACAATCTAACTGCCCTCCTTTCACTGTCTAGGATGGCACCATACCTGGCTAGCCAATCCATCCCTAGAATCAAACCATAGCCCATGAAACCAAGAACATAGGCGTTGCATTCAAACTTAACACTCAAGATAGACACTCTCAAATCCCGACAAATCATAGATAAATGAGCCGAACCACCAATAGGATTTGAGACTACAATGGGATCCATAACTAAACTAGTATTTAGGTCCAGTGTTTCAACTAACGAAGCAGATATAAACGAATGTGAAGCGCCATAATCAAACAAAGTTCGAACAAGATGATCAAAAAGGAAAATGAAACTTTCAACAGAAATGTTTCTACCTCCTTCTTGCCCCGCTACTATGAGAGCATGAACCTGCCCTCCAGAAGTAGATCCCGTCCTCTGCCCTTTCCCTCGTCCTTGCCTCCTTGGGCAATCTTTAATCATATGTCCTGTCTCACCGCAATGGTAACAACCAGGCTTCTTCTTCTTTCTACGGTCTTTCTTTAAGTGGCCAGGTATTCCACAATTGTGACACTTCCTTTTCTCTTGGTCCTTGTTATCCTTACCGCCTTTCTTTTGTTGTTGTTGTGCCTTCTTTGGATCTACTTTCTTATCCTATGTCCTATCCATTTTAGCACCTTTCTCCTCCTCATTCGTCAACGCCATATCAACAAGTTTCTCAAAAGTAGCCCCCATAGGAATGTAGGACATAGCCAACCCGTGAAGTGGTTCGTTCAAGCCGTTAGCAAATCTCAAGGCTTTCTTATGCGGCGTGTTCACCAACTCTAAACCAAATCTCGCCAGCTGATTAAACTTATTAACATACTCCTTAACAGACAAATTTCGTTGTTTCAAAGCCAAGAATCTCTCCACGTATAAACTTTCTTCTGCTTGTGAAAGAAATTTCAACTCGAACCTCTGTCTAAAATCCATCCATGTCTCCACTGCACGTTCTCCATTCGTGACCTCCCACCAAAATGAAGCTTCATCCTTCATTAACCAAGCAGCTAGTTGAACCTTCCTTCCATCATCTACCTCAAAGATACAAAACAAATCCTCCACTTCCTTGAGCCAATTTCTAGCCCCGACAAATATCTCAGTCCTGCAAAACGGTTTTCCGCCCATCGCACGGAAGTTCTTACATATCTTAGAAAAAGCATCTACACGCGGAGGAAAAGGTGGAACAACGGCTGCAGCTGGGGGAGGAGGAATGTTTGATGGGTCTGCAGTAGTAGCCCTAGCCTCCAAATACCTTCTGAACTAGTCTGGTATCTGTACGCCCTCGGGTAAATCGGGTTCCCCAGACATACTAAAAAAAGGAAGAAATTCAAAATAGAGAATCGAAAGAAAGATATATAGCTTTTGGGGATTAAGTTTTTCATAATAAACCTTTCTCTTGAAAATATCTTTTTTAAAACATGTTTTTGAAAATACTTCTTTTTAAAAATGCTTTTGAAAACGGTTTTCAAAATCTTTTATCTGTTCTGGTAATCTTCAGCTCTGATACCACGTGTGACACCCCACGTCTATTAATGTCACTCACTAAGGGAATGCATTAACTTTCATGGAGCGTTATAAGAGTTTAGAAAAGAACATTACAAGACAAATATATAAAATGGTACTTAAAAATTCAAAATTTATTCATTGCAGCGGAAAAGCAAAACATGTTTGGTTACAACTTCAAAACCACTTACTAAATCCAAGTACACAAATATACATCTTAAACAAAATTATTATCAGAGTACATAGAAGAAAAACCATAATACCATTCCAAAATTCCATATAAAAGAGAAACAAAGTTGAGCATTACTTTCAGCACTTCCAGTAGAGAGAAAGAGAGAAACCCAAATCAAGCCTCGCTACTTCCACCCTGAGAACCTGGGGGGGGAAGGAAATAAAAGAGGCGAAACAAAAAGGGTCAGACATAAAGTCTGGCGAGTCCAGTGACTTTAAAAATACAATTAGTAAAGTAACAGGATAAGAACATAAATTGGATATAAGAGATGACTGTAACATAAGCAGGTATGACAAGGTGAACAAGATGAATAAGGTATAACATCGATTGCGCTTCTAACCACTATAAGATATTTCCTGCACCGCACCAATAAAAGGTGATCCCTCCTTACTAATCATAATAATGGTAGCTTCGTGTACTCCTAGCTGCTCTCGTAGGTGCCCACTTGCTCCTACCTCCCACTAGTTGTACCCACTACCCTCCCCATTTGATCGACCCCCTAACTCGTAAATACCCGTGCTGGCCCCACAGTAAGGTGTGTAACTCCCTAAAGTGGCAACCCGATACTACTAAAATGCACGACTTATACCTACACGATGCAACAACGTATTACCCACCAGTCCGGACCCACACACGCACATGACTCCGTTGGACTTACGTTGCCATCGCTCTTTACTCTTTTGACCTCTTACAATCAACCCCAGTAAGCGTGTCCCGTCCTTGACCTAGTTCGAGCTAATATAGATATTAAAAATGGGTTACTGGTTGAAAAGGCTCCTCATACTTCACACAAGCTTCCCTCCTACGCTTGGTCCCCACTAGGATTTCCCACTTAACCCCTTTTATTACTCCCATGTCTTACCACATGTCTCATAATGGTTAAGTGCTCTTGATTATGTTTCACATGCTACCCATGTCACCCACTTACTCCTTTTATTATACCCATGTTTTACCATATGTCTCATCTTGGTTAAGTGTTCATTAATTCATTATATCCGTAATTGTGCAAGACCTCCTACATTAGATTACCGTTTGCGGTTGCTGAATATGTCGGGCAGTTCCTGACAGACTTCTACCGCAATCCGAATCTAACCTCGTGTCTTAGCACTATTACACTGTTAACTTCAGCCTTCGACCTCTCACATTAGATTGCCGTTTGTGGTTGCTAGATATGCCGGGCAGTTCCGGGCAAACTTCTACCGCAATCCGAATCTAACCTCGTGTCTTAGGCGTTCATTATCACTTCTTTTATTCAAGCCCAATTTCAACTTCTTATTATAGCATATATTCCAATTACCCATAATTTCTAATTCAAGTTATGCCTATAATTACATGTATACAAGTTGTACCAAATTATGCCCAAATCAATTTCATAGTTATCAACAATTTATGCCGAATCTCATTTTATTACATGATTCCCAAACTTTTCCCAATCATCCCAATGTTATTCGTACATAAATCTCAACGTAATATGCTTAGGCTCGAAGTTAGCCTAATCTTAAAAGGAAAAAGGAAAAGAAGAACGGAAGAAAATCAAACATCAAAATTGGCATAAACATATAAATAGGCATGTGAAATGAATAACGATAAGATAGATCAGACATGCATATGATAATAGCAATTGGGTATGAATCTGAAGGATAACGAATTACAAAACTCGATACGATTCATCTTATTTACAGGCATATACATTAGATCTAATTTACAATCCTACCACAATTACTTTTTAATTTAATTATATATGAAAGTAACATAAACTCACAGCAATAGGATTCTTAGAAAAGAGAATTAGTCATTGCTGTAGCAATTCTGATCTTGAATAACCTCTTCTTTGATTGTTGAAGAAGAAAAGCAAAATTATTTTGAGTTGGAGCAGCAACATGGAGGCTCCATGGATTAGGGTTGAAGAGATTAGGGTTAGGTGTTTATTTATAGGTGAATTAGGACCTTTAGATTTGATTAGTAACCATCAGAACCACTCAAATTAGAAAAACACGTCATCAGGAAACTGTCCAGAATCAACCAGTCGACTAGCCAATTTCAACCGCTCGACAGTTTTCACTTCTGCTTAAAAACGGTCAACTGGTGATAAATGGGCGGTCGACTTGTAAATGGTCGAATGGTGAAAAATAGGTGGTCGATTTATTTTACAGCTTTAAACTTTAAATCTTCCGAGCTTCATAACTTCTTCATATGATGTCCATTTTACGCAAACTCTGACTTTATTTCAAGAAGAATTCCGAGACGAACGCAATGGCGTAACCTATTTCACTTAATTCTTCTTCTAAAAATTAAGTATTCTTAAATTTGTCAGTTTTAATATTTTAAAATTACGGGGTGTTACATAGAGGATAGGATTCACGCTTCTTTTCCGTTTCTTTTTGATAGTACACTCTTAATACTTTCCTAATCTTTGAATTTGAATCTTTTTTCCTATTGTTTGAATTATAAGTCTTAGGTAGAAGCCTATGGATGATAGGAAATGGTTTAAAACATGTTAATAGAACATATTATGATTGAATTGATTCGCGTGAGTGCAAGTGTTTGCTAGTGGATGCATATACACACACTAGGCACTAGTTAGCGATCAACAAACTTGGACACTTACAAAATTGCATATAGATGTGTGTGCACTTTTAATTTATATTAAATATGAAAGAAAATTGGTTGAATCATCACTTGGATGTTGCATTTTGATGAGTGGTTGTAGCACGCATATATAATTATATGTACTATTAGGATTCCTTTGGATACATATTGGATGGATGACACAAACAGAAAATTGCACTTAGAAGGTCAGAAAAATTAGTGGATCGCCTGATTTTTGCATTAGTTAAGGGACATATATACACTACACCTCTGCATATGTTCATGAAAAGCATTGGAAAAAAACTAAGGACAATGGACGCCAGCGGTCGATGGTTGAGTAGAAGGATGTTGATAATGTTTGATAATATTTTTACCATTCTTCTAGCTTTGAAGATTTCGGGGACGAAATCATTTAAGAATGGGAGAATGAAACACCCCGAATTTTAAAAAACAATAATTAAATAGAAATTGGTAACAAACTTATTACGAATCGGAATAATATTCAAAATTGGACAACAAGGCTGCACCATTGGGTCCGTTGTAATTTTTCGATGAAAAAAAACACTTGGTTCGTTGGAAAAAGAGTTAGAATAAATAATTTAAGACAATTAGCTAAAAATCAAAAAATATATATATTATAATATAATAAGTAAATAGGTCAAGTGGGATGAACCAATCCCACTGGGGTCGACCCATAGGTGCTTGGGTCAACCATGTGTCGACCTAAGGCGTGGGTGGGCCAACCCAACACGCCTATAGGTGTGTGCCTTAGAGCGCACATTTCGGGAACAATGTTTTATATTATTTCAACGTTATTTTCTAAGCTGGATTAGTTTTAATTATTTCATTTTGAACTGGAGACTGACATGGTACTTTCTGATTGGTATGGTACTTTTTGATTGGTCCAGTGACATGGTTGGCCCAGATTTAATCCTAAATTTGGACGGTTGAGGATGCCTAACAAACCCTATAAATAAACTAGAAGATCCTCTCTCATTTCTTGTCAACCATTCTTTCTCTCTGTCCTCTTCCTCAGTCATATCCTCAAAATTAGGAAGGGACTAATAATTAAATTTTTATAGGGGTAAAGAAGTTCTATACTTTTAAATGTTTATTTTTGTAAATACTTCTAGAGGCGGAGGTTCTGCTGGAATAAGAAAAGCCACGAGGAAAGCTCTCTTCATTAGATCAGTGAGTTTTTATTTGATTTATAAATTAGTAATTTATGTAGGAAAATTTGGACAATTAAATAGTTTTAATTTGTAAGTTTAATGTTTATAGTTATTTACTGTATTTATGCATTAAGTTTTTCTGTAAAGTTACTATAATTTAGTAACTGTCTATGCTTATTTCTTTCCAGTTATTTACTGTTTATAAGTAATTCTTCTTCTCCTATCCCCTTCTCTGTTTTGGTTTTATTTATAGTTCAGGCAATGGTCTATTTTATTTGTTTTGTTTATTTTTGAGTCTAGGCCTTGCGAGTAGCCTAGTCCATTTCCTTTTTTTCTTTTAGCACTGAGCCTAGGCCTTTATCGTTATTTTGCATTAAAATTGGAACATTGTTGGAATTGAATAAAAAGGGATAATTAGTCATATAGGAACTGATTAAATATATAATTAGAATTGCACTGTAAATTGGGGATAAAACTTAACATGTGATTGGAGAACATGCAAAGATATAAACTGGAATAACTTAGTTGGACACTAAGTAACGTAGGGTTGGGTTGTATAAAAAGAATAAACATTAATTAGAAATGTTTAATACAACCTCGGAATATAACATGAACCTATATTGGGCTTATTAATAAAACTTAAATTGTGTTAAGTTAAATTAAAGATAAAATTAATAAGCTAAAGTAGTGGAGTCCTTTCTGGCAACGTGGGTCTAATTGAGGAAAATAAGTAGCTCGTAGTTTAGGTATGTTCCGATTGCATGAGGCTGATTGGGGAAAACAAAAGGCCTAATAAAACAATAAGATTATAGTCAGAGTCCTTTCCGGCAGCGTGGGACCGATTGGGGAAAATAAGTGGCTAGTAGGTTAGGTATTTCCAGTAGCATGGGGCTAACTGGGGAAAATAAAAGGCCTAATAAAAACGATAAGATTACAATTTAGGTCTGTTCCTGCAATGTAAGGCTTATTAGGGAAACTAAGTAGCCTAATAAAAAATAAATGGGGACCAAATCTAGGGGGTGACTTGTGTCAATTGCACATTTGGTTAGGGACCCGTATCAAGCAGTGTCCCTATTATTATCTATGGAAGTCGCACACAAGATAGAGGTGAGGGAACGCTTTACTGCACCGGATAGTAAGAGGTCCAAATGAGATAGGTACAGGAGCGTTCTGGCGGGACGATGAGTGTGCATCGTGCCGATTGGGGAAAATAAGTCGTTGTTGTGCCTGTGATTAATGGCTATGCCCTTTTAGTTGATGTGCTCGGGATTAATAACTCCGAGTTTCATAGCGTCATAGGTTATCACACTATGGTTATAGGAGCCGATCAATGGATAGAAACCAAGTAAGCATAATTATTATATCTTGGTAAGTTGGTGCAACAATCGTGGATATGAAAGAGAAGCCAATCTTTATTCGTGTTTAACTTTGTTTACTACTTTTATACATTTATGTCTTATGTTCTTAGAACCATTCATCTTTCTAATGCTTCTTTATCTTATGCTCATGCTTGAAATTACTATAAGTGACAAGACGTATGTCTGACCTAGTTTGTTTTCTCTTTCTCTCTTCCTTCCCCAAGGTTCGCATGGTAGAGGGTTTTAGCAGGGATTCTTGATTTTTCAGATTAGCTTGGATTTATACTCATTTAAGACTCATGTATTGGTTTATTGCTCATTTTCTGTTGTGTTGACATTGAGAGGGATCGTTTTACTTATGTACTTTGATATTATGGTTTTCCACGATATATTGTATTGGGCTTTATGTTGATGACCATTTGGTATTCTGAAAATGTAATAAACACTGTGATTTGATGTGCTTTACTAATTTTTTTTTTAAAGTTTCCGCTATGTTTTATATTTCTGTATTGTGAATTTTAGTCTCTATGTTGTTATTTTATACCTAGGTGCTTCATAAACCTTAATGCATCCTTATACAGGTGATGTTAAGGGGTGTGGGGTGTTTCAACTTAAAATGTAGGAATTGGCAGTCCATTGTAGATATACCTTATATATGAACACCAATGATGTTGGCACTGGAAAGTCCATTACAGGTGTATCTTACTCGTGCTTATAATATCTGATGGTGATATCGCTATAGGGTAAGATAGTGGATCCCAGTGAGGTGCATACAAAAGATACTGGGGGTAGTTTGTATGCCCAAGATGGTTCGGTGGGTATATACATTAAAGGTAAATCTTCTGGGGTATAGATCATTGTAGCTTTCACGCAGTTGTAAAGTTTGAATGGCTCAAAATATAACTTAACATAATATAAATGGTTGGTAATTAGAATATGATAGTGTTATGTATTAGATTTATAATTTACCCATCACCAGAATATTATTCTAACACCCTCCTCGGTATAATCCATATAAAAATAAAAGGTGGGTTTCCACATTTTAGGAAAGATGGTGCTTACAGAGATACGAGATTCAAAAGTACCAGTTTATCATTGTATTTTTAAATTATTCCACTGTGGTATATTTATTACAACTTTGATAAACATCTTTCTTATCTATAGGATACGAAACATATAATTTATGTTCTAGTAGACTTAGACTTTTGTTTTTTTGCAAAAACGGGGCCTACGAGGGTGTAGATTGCAACCAAGGGGCATGAAGGCAGTTGTGGAGACTATTACAGATGGAAAAAACTCGCAAAAGGTGATATGTTATGAATACCTTTGGCTGGACTTGAACAGAGACGATGCTTCCTAAACCAGATGGTGTGATAGTGTCAAAGGTACTTTATATACTAAAAGCCCTTCAAACTGATCTAATACAAATGGTTAGCCCTAGTTGTTTGATGTTTGAGGCATCAATCTCATTGATTTGCTTCCAATGGCAAATGGAGAAGTGAACTATGTGATACACATTGTTGATTTCTTCACAAAATAGGTTAAAGAGGAAATGCTGGCCACCACCACTATTATGAAAGCAATTAACTTTGTGGCTAAAATACCAACTGTAAGTTCGAAGTGCCTCGAAAGATCATACCTAATAATGTTGAATCAATTCAAACGTGCCACGATTTAGAACTTCTATTAGTGATTTCGAATTGAGAATAGTTCTCCGCAATGGTATATACGCAGGATATAAGCAAGTAGAGCAGTGAAAAAAATTATCAAATCCAAAATAAAAAAATGTCCCGTGAAAGAAAAAGGAAGATGGTTTTGTTAGGGACTGAGATGATGGTGATAATGGTTTTGATGGCAGCAACCTTTTAATCTTTTTTAATTATTATTATAAAATATACACTAATATTATATATATATACACATGTATTTTATGCAGGTATTGGTTAGTGTTGGCGTATAAAGATTCAAGATTGTAGATCAGAAAGAAGTACAATTCAAGATTAATGACTCATGATAAAAAATAGTTCAATAATTCAAGAAAAATACCAAGATAAGCGATATACTCTAGAATTCTGGTTAAAACTCCATAATAGCGCTAAAATCTTTATTCCAATTCTCTCACCATTTCTGTCTTATAATATTTCATAAGTATTCTATTTTCAATTGATTTTAAAATTATTTCTACTATATCTTTTGATTATTTAAATTATTTCTTAAATTTTAATCTAAATCCTGATTTAAATATTTTAGTTTTTCTTATTTATATTTTAGTTTTCAAATTGTAATTAATTTTATGAAATTTTATGAAATTATATTTATAGTTTTATATCTTAAGTTTTAAGTTTCTTATATTTATAGTTTCATTAAGTTTTTGATATCACTTTTATAGAGTATAAATATATGTTTTAAATTTATATTCTTACTTTATTATACTATTTAATATACAGGAAAATAGTTTGTTTAAACTCCAAAATCACCTTGACTTATATAAACATTATTTCCATTATTTCTAAAATTTTGAATTTCAAAAGTACATAGGGCATGTCGACATGTACCACCTCACATGTCAACATCATAGCCGTTTTTTCCAAAAAAATTCAAAAGAAGTGTCTATTCATTTAAAACTTCTCTTGAAGACTGTTGATTTCGTATATATACCCATGTATTCGATTTTTTTAACGAACTTTCAATATCTTATTCTCTCCTTTTCTCCTCTCCATTTATACTCTTAACTTTCAAGTTTCCATAATCAAACTCTATTGAAATTCAACGAGAGTCAAACTAGATAATTTCTATTTTAATTCTACAATACTATCTCTCAAATATCTAAGTGCTATTCAGAGTTACAAGAGTATTTGTAATTAGAGACAAAAAGATCAAAGTTGTATCGAGTCTCTCTGCCAAACTATTACTGAAAAGGTGTGGTTGTAGCCTCTTCGAATCAACTGGGTGTTATTGTAGCCTGTAAATAAATAAGATGATATTGTATTCTAGTTAAATCAAGTGAGCACCCTGTGCTCGCAAATAGTTGAGGGAGGACCTCACTGCCCTTGAAATTGAGGATTATAAGATTGGATATTAAAGTTTATTTGAAAAGAAATTCGTACAACCTAAAGTTGTGTGGGATGGATGTAGGGTAACTCCGAACCAATATAAAATTCTATTGTTTTCTTTCCATTATTGCTTTGTCTTATTATTGCATTTGTGACTAACTCTGTGATCAATTCATATACGTGATTTGCATTTGATTCTGTTAAATTCAAAAACATCTCAAAACATTCATGAATTCTATTAAACACTGTTCATCCTCCTCC
Source organism: Allium sativum (assembly GCA_030737875.1). NCBI lineage: Eukaryota > Viridiplantae > Streptophyta > Magnoliopsida > Asparagales > Amaryllidaceae > Allium > Allium sativum. Next base: position 732,430,174 of record CM060915.1, on the reverse strand, counting down.
TCTATTGTTAAGTTAGCCTTAAGATATGTGATCCACATTTCCCAACAATTGGTATCAGAACACTGATTTTCAAAGTTTTCATAATCTAAAATTTTGAAAATTTTGAAATGGAAATTTTTGGAATTTCTGATAATACTAGTTCAAAAATATTCAATTCATCATTGCTTCATGAGTTTGCATTTAATTATTTTGAAATTCAAGTTATCTATTGAATTGGTGTGTTGTGCAAAAACATATTTGTTATATGGCTCTTAAAGATTCAACACTCAATGGACAAATTGTAACACCCCGAATTTTAGTTAATACTAAAATTCACTAATTACAAGATAAATAATCTCAGACGTGGGAATTGGGGGTAACGGGATGCGTTGTTGTGTTCGTCTCGGAAAAATACGCGAAATAGAGTCCGAGTTTTCGAGAATCGGAGTCCGTATGGCCCGGTTATGGCCCAAAGAAGTTTGCAGAAAATTTAAAACTAAAACAGATTTGAAAATTCAAATATTCAGATTTGGGATGGGCCAGGCGGGGTCAGGCGGGAAGCTTCCCGCCCAACCCATGTCGACAGGGCTGTCGACAGGCCTGTCGACAGGGGTGTCGACATGCCTGTCGACTTGCCTGTCGACAGGGTGGCACCGTCCATTGAACCTGGGTGCACCAGGTTGCACCAGGTTGGGTTTCAGGCTGGCTAGGAGGGCTGGTTCTAGAGATTTCCTAAATCTAAGGGTCCTAATCTAATCTAGGGTTAATCTAAGGGCCTAAAACACTCACCTAATCCTATAAATAAGACCACAACCCTACCCTAATTCATTCATAATTAGGTCTTGTAACTAAACTATGACAAAATGAAATTTGAGCATGGCCTCCACTAGTTCATGAAGGAAGTTTCAAGCTAATCCCTCTCAAATCATTCTCTAATCATCATTATCTTCATTAGTTAGCAACTAATTCTACTTTATAAGGTTGCTAATCTTGAGTTTGGTGAGTTTCTATCACCTTAACATCAATTGTTAAAGTAAGTAGATTGGGTGTAATGAGACTTATGGTCTTAAATGCGGATTAGTGAGTTTGAATCATGTATAATGATATGTTACTCTATGTTGTTCTATGTTTATGCATATTTGATAAGTTGGTTTATGCATGCTTAATAAGTTGATTTATGCATGTTTAACAAGTTGGTATATGCATGTTTAACAAGTGGGTTTATGCATATTTAATGAGTGGAATTATGCATGTTTAACAAAGTGAGTTATGCAAGTTAAGTATATGTGTGAATGCAAGTTTAATGTGATATGCAAGTTATGCATGCTTATGCGAGTATATGAATGCCTATGCAAGATATGTATATGCTTAAATGACATGATATGCAAGTTATGCATGTTTATGCAAGTTATGTATGCTTATGCAAGTATGTGAATGCTTATGCAAGTATGTGAATGCTTATGCAAGTTATGTGTATGCTTAAATGCATGTTTAACATGTTATGCAAGTTATGAGAATGCCTATATGCAAGTTTAACATGTTATGCAAGATATGTGTATGATAATATGCAAGCTCATATGCAACATGTTATGCAAATCATGTGTATGATAATATGCAAGTTTGGGTTAAATGTAGTTGGGTTAATATATGCTCATATATGCAAGTTGACATCCTCTTAACCCATGACAAAATTATATGCTAAACCCATGATGTTGTGATGGATCTTCCCCTTTATTATGTCATGACATGAGAACGATTTACGTGGGGAACGATGGGGTTGGTAAATATGTTAATAAATGAATGATTGGGTATGATTAAGCATACCATAAAAATAAATTACCATAAGTGGGAATTTACCTATTGAGTTAGGTCTACCCCATGGGAATTTACCTATTGAGTTAGGTCTACCCATGTTATGGAAAACTTGATATTAATTAGGGATAATTAATATGGGGGTGATTAATTAGGTGTAATTAATCGACTAAGACACGAGGTTGGACTCATTTGTAGTGTAAAACTGCCCGGACCCGACCGGCTTAACCAGTTGCTACAAATGTCAGCCCAATGTGAGAGGTCTTAGCCATGAATTAAATACGTGATTAAGGTAAAGACACGAGGTTAGACTCTGTTATGACGTAAGACTGCCCGGACTCTACCGGCTTAACCAGGCGGTCATAACAGTCAGTCTAATGTGGGAGGTCTTTATGGGAGATCACGGTCTTAATTAATTAAGAAACACTTAACCATAGTAGCATGTAGTGGGACATGAGGGGTTAAGTGGGTGCCTTGGGTGGCATGTGGAAATTTTGTGGTTGCCTTGGGTGGCATGTGGAATCTAGTGGGTTGCCTTGGGTGGCAATAGAAAATACGATTAGAATACTTAACCAAGTGGAAACATGTAATTAAACATGATTAAAGGGTTAAGTGGGATACACTAGATATATGACAAGCTTAGGTGGGTAGCTTGTGGGGGCCCATTTCAACCAATATCCCAAACGTATCTTTGTGGGCTCGACCCATGTCGAGTGACGGGACACGCATATTGGGCTTGATTATAAGAGGCCAAAACGGGTTAGCGGTGGCAACGCAAGTCCAACGGGTTTCATATGCGTGTGTGGGCCCGGGCTGGTAGATAAGTCGTTGTTGCATCGTGTAGATATAAAGCCGTGCACCGTTGATAGTATTGGGTAGCCACTTTAGGGGAGTGATACACCCCACTGTGGGACCAGCACGGGTATCTACGGTAGGGAGCCGATCGATGGGGAGTAGTGGGTACACCTAGTGAAGATAGGGGCAGACGGCACCTATGTAGGAGTATACGAAACTACTGGGTAAGAATTACTGAGTACACCTAGTGGAGATAGGGGCAGACGGCACCTATGTAGTGGGCTAGGAGTACATGAAACTACTGGGGAAATTTTCTAAGTCCTTGGAAGGGATCAACCTTTAAGTAGGAATGACTGGTGTGGTGCAGTTAGTAATTATCCTTGGGTGGGTAGATGCGTCCTTACGGTTATCTTAGTTTATCCTAAGTTCGCCAAGCTGCTTAGTGTAGCCATTCATCCCCAGATATTACCGTAGGTCAAGTTTATGTCTTCTCTGGTTACCTTAATGATTGTATTGTTAAAGTTATAGGACTCACTCAGACTTATGTCTGACCCCGTTGTTTTTATCCTTTTCCCAACCCTCAAGTCCTACGGTGGATCCTAGCAGTAGTAGAGCTTGATCGGATTGCTGTTCCAGTCTTGAGGAGCTTGGGTAGATGTAAAGCTCCAGTTATCCAGTTATCTTTTCTTTTGTCATGGCTATTGTATGAGAGAGTGGGATTATGTACTTCTTTATTTTGACGGATATTGTACTTGACTTTTATCATGGTTTTATGATGTAACCAGACATGTTTATTTCCGCTGTTATGAGATGATGTTTTAAATTTCAAGTACTATTTATATCTGTCTTGGTGTAATTTTTCTGTTCTATATTCACTAAAATACTCCACCGATGCTATGGCATTCCCTTAGTGAGTGACCATAGAGGGCGTGGGGTGTTACACGTGGTATCAGAGCAAAGGTTACCGGAACAGATAAAATTTTTAGAAAACTATTTTTCTAAAACATTTTTGGAAAAGATATTTTCAAAAACATGTCTTTTAAAGAGAAAAGTTTTTGAAAGAAAAGCATAATCCCCAATAGCCATATCCATATCCTTCGAATTCTCCGTTTTGAATCTTTCCTTTTTCGTTTCAGCATGGCCGAGAATCTTAATTTTCCGGAGGGTGTGACGATACCAGTATGGTATAGGAGATTGATGGAGGCTAGGGCCACCACTACGGGTCCAGCAAATGTTCCTCCACCAACCGTAGCACCCGATCTTCCTCCTCCCCCTCCTCCTCGCACGGATACTTTTGCTAAGACTTGCAAGGAATTTAAAGCTATGGGAGGGAAACCTTTTCAAGGATCTGAAACCTTTGTGGAGGCTAGAGATTGGCTTAAGGAGGTGGAAGAGTTGATAGATATCTTTGAGATGGAAGAAGGGAAGAAAGTCAAGTTGGCTGCTTGGTTAATGAAGGGAGAGGCCTCATTCTGGTGGGAGGTTACTAATGGAGAACGCCCCGTTGACTCTTGGGCGGATTTTAGGCAAAGATTTGTGGCAAAGTTTCTCTCAAGGGCGGAGGAAAACTTGTATATGGAAAGATTCTTGACTCTAAAGCAAGGAAATCTTTCGGTGAAGGAATATGTTAACAAGTTTAATCAATTGGCAAGGTTTGGCCTAGACATGGTGAATACACCGGAGAAGAAGGCTTTGAGGTTCGTGAAAGGCTTGAATGAACCGATGCATGGGTTGGCTATGACTCATATCCCTATGGGGGCCACCTTTGAGAAGCTAGTTGACATGGCACTCATGTATGAGGAAGAGAAGGGTCCTAATGCTAATAAGGCACCCGAGAAGAAGGGAGATCAAAAGAGACCTCAGCAACAGCAACAAAGCAAAGGTGGGAAAGGCAACGGTGGCAAGGGCAAGAAGAAGAAGTGTTTCAATTGTGGGACACCTGGCCACCTAAGCAAGGATTGTCGCAAGAAGAAGAAGACCGGCTGCTTCCACTGTGGCGAAGCAGGTCATTTAGTGAAGGATTGCCCTAAGAAAGGGCAAAGGACGGGATCTACCTCAGGAGGACAGGTGCAAGCTCTTATGGCACCGAGTCAGGCTAGGGGGCAAGTACAGGCTCTCGCGGTTCCACCGATTCAGGAGAGAGGTAGAACTATTTCTGTTGAAAGTCTGGTTTTTCTATTTGACCATCCTGTCCGTACATTGTTTGATTCAGGCGCATCGCATTCGTTTATCTCATCATCATTAGTTGAGTCACTGCACTTAGACACCAGTCTGGTAGATGATCCCTTGGTTGTTTCAAACCCAATTGGGGGCTCCACTTATTTGTCCATGATATGTTTGGGTTTGAAGATTTCTATACTTAGCATTGAGTTTAGATGTGATGCTTTTGTATTGGGCTTCACGGGCTATGGGTTGATTTTGGGCATGGACTGGTTATCCAGTAATGGTGCCGTTCTTGATTGCGAAAGGAGAGTTGTTAGGCTCATGACCCGCTTGGGTAACACTCTCGAGATTTCTTGTAATCCCATGGACTCTGTTATGCTAAGTTATCTTGAATCGCTTGACGCTTCGGTCGAGAGTTTGCAATCTATGAGAGTGGTCCGGGAATATCCGGATGTGTTTGAGGAGGTGAAGGGCTTACCTCCGAAGCGGGAGATTGACTTCCGAATATATTTGGTGGATAATGCTAAACCGGTATCTTTACCAGTGCGCCACATGGCTCCTCGTGAGAGGAGGGAACTCCATAAGCAAGTAGGGGAGTTGCTTGAGAAGGGGTTCATAAGACGGAGCATATCAGAGTGGGGTGCTCCAGTAGTATTTGCTACGAAGGCGGATGGGTCCCTCAGACTCTGTGTAGATTATAGAGAACTCAACAAGCTCACAAAGAAGAATAGACACCCATTGCCGAGAATAGATGATCTTTTCGATCAGTTGGTTGGCGCCTCAGTATTTTCTCAGTTGGACTTAGCCACGGGGTTTCATCAGTTGAGGGTGGCTGAGGATAGCATAGACAAGACTGCCTTTAGAACTCCGGATGGTTTCTATGAGTGGCTGGTGATGCCATTTGGGTTGACGAACGCCCCTGCATACTTTGTTGATTTGATGAGTAGGGTGTTCAGGGAGTTCCTTAATAAATTCGTGGTGGTCTTTGTGGATGATATCTTGGTATTTTCTAAGAGTGAGGAAGAGCATGCCCTACATCTTGGGGAAGTGTTGAAGACTCTTCGAGCACATAGCCTTAAGGCTAAATTCTCAAAATGTCACTTCTGGAGGAAGGAAGTACGGTTCTTGGGGCACGTGGTCTCCAAGGAGGGGATAGCTGTGGATCCCGCGAAGGTAGTATCGATTCAGGATTGGAAGGTTCCGAAGAATGCTACCGAAATAAGAAGTTTCTTGGGGTTGGCGGGTTATTATAGGAAGTTTATCAAAGACTTCGCGAAGATATCAGCCCCATTAACCCGCTTAACGAAGAAGAATCTTGTTTTTGCATGGGACGTAGATTGTGATGATGCGTTCCGACGGTTAAAGAGAGCTTTAACCACTGCTCCAGTTTTAGTGTTGCCAGATGGGAGCAAGCCATTTGTTGTCTATACGGATGCCTGTGGGACAGGACTTGGCGCAGTCTTAATGCAAGAGGGAAGGGTAATAGCCTACGGTGGAAGGCAGTTGAGGGCACATGAGAAAAATTACCCTACCCATGATCTAGAGCTGGCCGCTATTGTATTTGCGCTTAAGATTTGGCGCCATTATCTTCTTGGTGAGAGATTCGAGCTGTTCACCGACCACAAATCATTAAAGTACTTGTTTTCTCAGAAGGATTTGAATCTGAGACAGCAAAGGTGGATGGAATTCTTAGCATCCTATGATTTCGAGATAGCATATACCCCTGGCAAGGGTAATGTGGTGGCGGACGCCTTGAGTAGGAAGAGGTTGTCCTTGAGTCCATTGTTCGTGGAACGACGAAGCTTGGAATTTATCTCGATGTTTGATTTCAGACCTTCCATTGATTATGTACCCGGTTTGCTAGCTTCCTTGGAAGTTAGGCCTACTCTTTTGGGGCGGATTGGAGAAGCACAGAGGGACGACCCACAGTTGGTTGAGTTGGTGGAGAAGCTCATAAGGGGGGAGTCGTCCAGCCATTTGAGTAGGTACACCCTAGATGATAGGGGGTGCTTGCGTAGAGACGGTAGACTTTGCGTACCGCAAGACGAGGGTTTGAGGAAGGCTATTCTTGATGACGCACACCGTTCTAGGATGACCATTCATCCCGGTGGGGATAAAATGTACCAAGACATGAAGAGGGTTTTCTTCTGGGCCGGTATGAAGAAAGATGTGGCCGAGTATGTCGCTCGATGTTTGGTGTGCCAGCAAGTGAAGGCGGAGCAAAGGAAACCAGGTGGGTTGCTTCACCCATTGGAAGTTCCGCAATGGAAGTGGGATAGCGTCTCGATGGATTTTATTGACGGGTTACCCAGGTCGAGGAAGGGTAATACAGGAATTTGGGTGGTGGTAGATAGACTTACTAAGAGCGCCCATTTCATACCTGTGAAGAGTAAGAGGACTGCTCCATGGCTAGCTTCAGTATATCTTCGAGAGATAGTTCGATTACATGGGGTACCCTCTAGCATAGTGAGTGATCGAGATCCTATCTTCACTAGTGAGTTCTGGAGAAGTTTGCAAGAAGCAGTGGGGACTCAATTGTGTTTGAGCACCGCATATCATCCTCAGACAGACGGCCAGACTGAGAGGGTGAATCGTGTTCTAGAAGACCTTTTGAGGCTTTGTATCTTAGATTTTGGAGGTACATGGGAAGAGCATCTTCCATTGGTGGAGTTCGCATATAATAACAGCTTTCAGTCCAGTATTGGTATGGGTCCTTTCGAAGCTCTCTATGGAAGGCCTTGTCGATCACCTACATGTTGGTGGGAATCTACGGATAAGATCTTGCTTGGGCCCGATATGGTTAGGGAGACTTCTGAGAAGATTGACTTGATTCAAAGAAGGATGAAAGCAGCGCAGGATAGGCAAAAATCTTATGCGGACAAGAGAAGGACGGATCTTGAGTTTGAGGTTGGGGATATGGTTTTTGTTAAGGTATCTCCGTTGAGAAATGTTGTTCGCTTCGGATCCGTTGGGAAGTTAGCACCAAGGTTTGTTGGGCCGTTTCCTATCAAGGAAAGGATTGGACGGATGGCATATAGGGTGGAGTTGCCCAACAGACTTAGTGGTGTTCATGATGTATTCCATGTGTCCCATTTGAGGAAGTGCTTACATGAGACCGCAGAGGTGGTAGAGCCGAGCTTGCTTAGAGATGTAGAGGTAGAGCGTGATGCGACTATTCGACGAGCTCCTACTCGCATCCTTGGGTCAGAGACTAGGAAGTTGAGAAACAGAGAGGTTCAACTAGTCAAGGTGCAATGGGGAGAAGATGAGAGCAATGCAACTTGGGAGACGGAAGCGAAGATGCGTTCATTGTACCCATTTCTTTTTGAGGGTATGTCTTTACTTTCTCCTTTATCGCTTGTCTAAGTACTTATCTTATCTTTGGTATGTCCTCTCGTTAGTACCTTTGACCTTTAGATAGGGAAAACCTATGGTTGAAACATGTGTTTGAGACATGTTATGGTTGATGGATGCAAGTGGATGCAAGTGTTTGCTAGTGGTTGCTCGTGGATGCATATACACACACTCTAGGCACTAGATCGGCTCAGTCACTTCATATTGCATATTGCATAAAATTGTGTGTAGGAAAATATTTATGGATGTATAATGGTTGTGTTATCACATGGATGATGCATTTTGGTGAATGATTGTGCACTCATGTAGATACTGTATGTGTCGATAGGGTTTTCTCGCATACATAATGGATGCATGGCACTATCATGGTTTGCATATGTTCATACATTAGATAGGGAACATATACACACACTGTTTGCATATGCTCATACATCATTAGAAACTGTTTAAGGACAATGGATGCCCGTGGTTGATGATTTGAGTAGATGGTTGTTTGGATGGTAGGATACGCATTCTCCTTAGCCTAGAGATTTCGGGGACGAAATCCTTTAAGGAGGGGAGAATGTAACACCCCGAATTTTAGTTAATACTAAAATTCACTAATTACAAGATAAATAATCTCAGACGTGGGAATTGGGGGTAACGGGCTGCGTTGTTGTGTTCGTCTCGGAAAAATACGCGAAATAGAGTCCGAGTTTTCGAGAATCGGAGTCCGTATGGCCCGGTTATGGCCCAAAGAAGTTTGCAGAAAATTTAAAACTAAAACAGATTTGAAAATTCAAATATTCAGATTTGGGATGGGCCAGGCGGGGTCAGGCGGGAAGCTTCCCGCCCAACCCATGTCGACAGGGCTGTCGACAGGCCTGTCGACAGGGGTGTCGACATGCCTGTCGACTTGCCTGTCGACAGGGTGGCACCGTCCATTGAACCTGGGTGCACCAGGTTGCACCAGGTTGGGTTTCAGGCTGGCTAGGAGGGCTGGTTCTAGAGATTTCCTAAATCTAAGGGTCCTAATCTAATCTAGGGTTAATCTAAGGGCCTAAAACACTCACCTAATCCTATAAATAAGACCACAACCCTACCCTAATTCATTCATAATTAGGTCTTGTAACTAAACTATGGCAAAATGAAATTTGAGCATGGCCTCCACTAGTTCATGAAGGAAGTTTCAAGCTAATCCCTCTCAAATCATTCTCTAATCATCATTATCTTCATTAGTTAGCAACTAATTCTACTTCATAAGGTTGCTAATCTTGAGTTTGGTGAGTTTCTATCACCTTAACATCAATTGTTAAAGTAAGTAGATTGGGTGTAATGAGACTTATGGTCTTAAATGCGGATTAGTGAGTTTGAATCATGTATAATGATATGTTACTCTATGTTGTTCTATGTTTATGCATATTTGATAAGTTGGTTTATGCATGCTTAATAAGTTGATTTATGCATGTTTAACAAGTTGGTATATGCATGTTTAACAAGTGGGTTTATGCATATTTAATGAGTGGAATTATGCATGTTTAACAAAGTGAGTTATGCAAGTTAAGTATATGTGTGAATGCAAGTTTAATGTGATATGCAAGTTATGCATGCTTATGCGAGTATATGAATGCCTATGCAAGATATGTATATGCTTAAATGACATGATATGCAAGTTATGCATGTTTATGCAAGTTATGTATGCTTATGCAAGTATGTGAATGCTTATGCAAGTATGTGAATGCTTATGCAAGTTATGTGTATGCTTAAATGCATGTTTAACATGTTATGCAAGTTATGAGAATGCCTATATGCAAGTTTAACATGTTATGCAAGATATGTGTATGATAATATGCAAGCTCATATGCAACATGTTATGCAAATCATGTGTATGATAATATGCAAGTTTGGGTTAAATGTAGTTGGGTTAATATATGCTCATATATGCAAGTTGACATCCTCTTAACCCATGACAAAATTATATGCTAAACCCATGATGTTGTGATGGATCTTCCCCTTTATTATGTCATGACATGAGAACGATTTACGTGGGGAACGATGGGGTTGGTAAATATGTTAATAAATGAATGATTGGGTATGATTAAGCATACCATAAAAATAAATTACCATAAGTGGGAATTTACCTATTGAGTTAGGTCTACCCCATGGGAATTTACCTATTGAGTTAGGTCTACCCATGTTATGGAAAACTTGATATTAATTAGGGATAATTAATATGGGGGTGATTAATTAGGTGTAATTAATCGACTAAGACACGAGGTTGGACTCATTTGTAGTGTAAAACTGCCCGGACCCGACCGGCTTAACCAGTTGCTACAAATGTCAGCCCAATGTGAGAGGTCTTAGCCATGAATTAAATACGTGATTAAGGTAAAGACACGAGGTTAGACTCTGTTATGACGTAAGACTGCCCGGACTCTACCGGCTTAACCAGGCGGTCATAACAGTCAGTCTAATGTGGGAGGTCTTTATGGGAGATCACGGTCTTAATTAATTAAGAAACACTTAACCATAGTAGCATGTAGTGGGACATGAGGGGTTAAGTGGGTGCCTTGGGTGGCATGTGGAAATTTTGTGGTTGCCTTGGGTGGCATGTGGAATCTAGTGGGTTGCCTTGGGTGGCAATAGAAAATACGATTAGAATACTTAACCAAGTGGAAACATGTAATTAAACATGATTAAAGGGTTAAGTGGGATACACTAGATATATGACAAGCTTAGGTGGGTAGCTTGTGGGGGCCCATTTCAACCAATATCCCAAACGTATCTTTGTGGGCTCGACCCATGTCGAGTGACGGGACACGCATATTGGGCTTGATTATAAGAGGCCAAAACGGGTTAGCGGTGGCAACGCAAGTCCAACGGGTTTCATATGCGTGTGTGGGCCCGGGCTGGTAGATAAGTCGTTGTTGCATCGTGTAGATATAAAGCCGTGCACCGTTGATAGTATTGGGTAGCCACTTTAGGGGAGTGATACACCCCACTGTGGGACCAGCACGGGTATCTACGGTAGGGAGCCGATCGATGGGGAGTAGTGGGTACACCTAGTGAAGATAGGGGCAGACGGCACCTATGTAGGAGTATACGAAACTACTGGGTAAGAATTACTGAGTACACCTAGTGGAGATAGGGGCAGACGGCACCTATGTAGTGGGCTAGGAGTACATGAAACTACTGGGGAAATTTTCTAAGTCCTTGGAAGGGATCAACCTTTAAGTAGGAATGACTGGTGTGGTGCAGTTAGTAATTATCCTTGGGTGGGTAGATGCGTCCTTACGGTTATCTTAGTTTATCCTAAGTTCGCCAAGCTGCTTAGTGTAGCCATTCATCCCCAGATATTACCGTAGGTCAAGTTTATGTCTTCTCTGGTTACCTTAATGATTGTATTGTTAAAGTTATAGGACTCACTCAGACTTATGTCTGACCCCGTTGTTTTTATCTTTTTCCCAACCCTCAGGTCCTACGGTGGATCCTAGCAGTAGTAGAGCTTGATCGGATTGCTGTTCCAGTCTTGAGGAGCTTGGGTAGATGTAAAGCTCCAGTTATCCAGTTATCTTTTCTTTTGTCATGGCTATTGTATGAGAGAGTGGGATTATGTACTTCTTTATTTTGACGGATATTGTACTTGACTTTTATCATGGTTTTATGATGTAACCAGACATGTTTATTTCCGCTGTTATGAGATGATGTTTTAAATTTCAAGTACTATTTATATCTGTCTTGGTGTAATTTTTCTGTTCTATATTCACTAAAATACTCCACCGATGCTATGGCATTCCCTTAGTGAGTGACCATAGAGGGCGTGGGGTGTTACACAAATGGTGACAATCAAGAAAGGAAAATAAATACTTGATAGTGGTTGTTCAAAACGTATGTTTGGAAACCTGAATGTACAAAATGATATAGTTACGAAGATATAGGAATGGTTAATTTTGGAGACAACTCAAAAGATTATGTGAATGGCATCGAAAATGTTGGTAATTATAAAACTCCTACTATTTATGATGTTTTGATAGTTAGGAATTCAAAACACAACTTACTTAGTATAAGTCAGTTATGTGATAAAGGTTATAAAATAAAAGTTGAAAAAGATAAGTATTACATCAAAGATAATAATTCAAATATTACATTGAAAGGAATTTGGAAGGAACATATTTGCATTCTAAGTACGAAAATTTCAAATGACAACTTATGTCTTTTGGCTAATACAAACAACCCTTGGATTTGGCATATAAGATTTAGGCATTTAAGTTTCAAACTCCTTTCTAAAATTTCTAAACTAGATTTAGTAAGAGGACTTCCTAAAATGGATTTTAAAATAGATATTATATGTAATGCCTGTCAACTTGGAAAAATAAGAAAGAGCTTATTTAAACTAAAAGATATGATTTCCACTTCAAAATCTTTAGAGTTACTCCATATGAATTTATTTAGTCCATCTCAAATTCAGTCAATAAATCATAGTAGATATGTTTTTGTTATTGTAGACGGCTATTCTAGATACACCTAGACTATTTTTCTCAAGCATAGAAGTGATGCTTTTGATTCATTTGAACTTTTGCAAGAAGAAATCAAAATCTATTTTCTATAAAAATCAAGACTATACATAGTGACTATGGTGGAGAAAATTTTGAGAATTTCTATAATAGAAAGGGAATTATTCATAATTTCTCCTTTTCAAGAACTCCATAACAAAACGAAGTAGTTGAACATAAAAATAGAACGATTCAGGAGTGTGTTAGAACTATACTTTCAAACAGTAAATTACCAAGAAATTTTTAGGTTGAAGTATTCGCCACGGCTAGTTATATCTTGAATAGAATTTTAATTAGACCACTAACTGACAAAACATCATGTGAACTTCTTCACAACAAGAAATGAAAAGTAACTTATTTTAGAGCTTTTGAAAGTATATATTTTATGTTAAATAATAAAGAAAAATTGGATAAATTTGATCCTAAATTAGATAAAGGAACTTTTATTGGATATTCAAATAAAAGTAAAGCCTATAGATTTTTCAAGTTAAAAACTAACATTATTAAAGAAACTATGCATGTATCTTTTGATTAAAAATATAGAGATACTGGTCATATAAATGATGAAGATGAGTTTGATAATGATAATAATGAATCAAATGAGATAAATTATGAAATCAACCAACCTAATAAAAGAATCAAACTTTTAAAAGACCATTATATACAATATATACTAGGAGATATCAAATTTGTAGTTAGAACTAGAAATCAATTAATCAAAATAAGCGATGTAGCTTTTATATCAACTATTGAACCTAAAAATCCAAAGGAAGCATCATAGAACAATCCATGGATAATTGCTATGTAAAAAGAATTGAATCAGTGTACCAGAGATGATATATGGGAACTTGTTCCTAGACATGAGGATAAGACAAGAATAGGAACTAAATGGGTTTATAAAAAAATGTATGAAATTACTGAGGTCGTTAGAAATAAAGCTCGTTTAGTCGTGCAAGGTTATTGTCAAGAATAAGGCATTGATTTTGAAGAAACCTTTGCCCTCGTAGCAAGACTAGAAGCTATCAGAATTCTACTTGCTTTCGCTAATTATAATAATTTCAAATTATTTCAAATGGATGTAAAAGTGCAGTTTAAAATGGTTTCGTTTAAGTAGATGTTTACGTTGAACAACCCCCATTATTTGAGGATGAATTTGTTTTCAAATCCTAATTATAAATTAAAGAAAGTTCTATTGGTCTAAAACAAACTTCTGGAGCCTATGATAGACTAAGATCTTATTTATTGTAATCAAAATTTTAAATTGGTAAAGTTGTTAATACTCTTTTTACCAAAAGAATAAAATTGATATTCAATTAACACAAATTTATGCAGATGATATTATTTTTGAATCAACAACTAATAAAATGAATCAAGAATCTTTTAAGTTTATGAAAGAATAATTTGAAATGAGTCATATGGGAGATCTCACTTTTTTTTAGGATTACAAATAAAACAATTAGATAATGGTATTTTCATTAATCAAGAAAAATATGCTAGAGATTTAATTGATAAACTTAATATGACTAATTCTAATGGAAAACCCACTCTCATGGCATTCAATGAAGCTTTAAGCAAAGATGACTCATCAAAAGACATAAATCAAAAATTACATAGAGGCGTAATAGGTTCATTACTATATATAACTGCGAGTAGGCCAAATATAATGCATATTGTTTGCCTTTGTGTAAGATATCAATCTCAACCTAAGGAAAATCACTTAAAAACAGTAAAACTTATTCTAAGATATGTTAAACACACATTAGAGTTTGGTTTATTTTACCCTAAAGTGATTCATTTAGTTTAATTTTATATTGTAATGCTGACTATGCTAGTTGTAAATCAGACCGAAAAAGTACATGATGAACTTGTCACTTTATAGGGCATTCTCAGGTTTCTTGGTTTAGTAAAACAAATACAATATCCTTGTCAACACTGAAGCATAATGTATTTATGCTACTTTGACTTGTTCTCAAATAAATTATATGCAATAAACTCTAAAAGATTTTAGATTAAACATAATTAAGTCACCAATTTACTGAGATAATAATAGTGCAATAAATTTATCTAATAATTCTACTAATCATGCTAAAACCAAACATATTGATATTAGACATCATTTTCTCAAAGACAATGTAAATAAAGAAAATATTTCACTAGAATTCATTAACACTGAGAATCAGCTTGCAGATAATTTAACTAAACCTTTGAATGAAGCAACGTTTACTAAATTAAGAAGATAATTAGGAATATGCTCATTAGTCGAAATATAATAATTAGATATATTAGTATATATATGTACTAAAATATAAAAAGAAAAATAAAAAAATCAAAATATACATACCCATGTCGACATGTACTACCCCCTGTCTCGACATATAATAGTCAATTTTCAAAATTAATTTTTCCTCCAATCAGCTTATATACTTATTTAAACTTCTTAATTCAGAATTTCCTATATCTTCACTTATTTTTATCTGCGATAACTTTTGAAAATAAGAAAATAATGTCCTCCTCATCCAATACTAATAAAAACGACACCATTTCATTCTTTTCGTCCCATCAAGTACCATTTCAATGTACTATGGTTGGTCGAGTGATCTAAGTAGAAGAATCTATGAAGGATTCTCTACAAATGCTCGCTGAAATTCAAAAAATGCAACTTCGAATGGCCAAGGAGCAAGAGAAATAAGTAAAAGTCCTTAGGAATCTACCGAAATTCTTAATGAATGATCATTCTAACCTAGTCATTATCGAAGATGATTCTTTTAATATCCAAATTCATAATCCTGTGGAAGATGATAAAGAAGAAGAAGATCAAAACATTCATATGTAAGAAAACGATCAAGTTATATGCGTTGGTGAAGTGCGTTTTGATAAGAATGGTAATGTAATTGAACAAAATGGAGAATTTTGTCTTCTTATCCAAATTGTTCAATTCTTAAATCATCCATTATCAAAAGCACTCATTAATTAGGATACGTGTATTTGTAAACATTTATTATGTATCAATTAAATAGTCTTGTTTTGTACAAATCTCATATGTATTAAAAACACATATGTATTAAAAGCATATTAATACATGTTGAATTACGTTACCATATCTCTTAATTCTTATTACATTAGTTTAAGGGGGAGCAGTATAGGTTATATAAATTTTAAGAAGGAGTATCATAGTTAATATAAGTTTTTTTTTGATGATAAAGGGGGAGAATTATAAAATAGGATAATATAAGCTTAGGTAAAGTAGGAATTAGTAAAAGGAGGAGTTGTGGGAGTTAAGGGGGAGTAATTGAAGGATCAAGGTATCAGGCAAGTATATTTTATAAACAAAGGTTGGCATCATAAAAAAAGAGGGATATTGTTAGGGACTGAGATGATGGTTTTGATGACAACAAACTTTTAATTTTATTTTAACTATTATTATAAAATATATACAAACATTAATATATATATATATAGGATGCATATGCTGGTATTGGTTACTGAAGACTGTACAGCTTAAAGGTTCAAGATTGCAGATCACAAGGAAGTAAAATTCAAGATTGAAGACTTGTGAGTAAGGGGAATCCTAGAATTCAGGAAAGATATTAGGATAAGTAAAAGACCTAGAATTTTTGTTAAAACACCATAATAACACTAAAACCTTTATTCCAATTCTCTCGCCATTTTAGTCTTATAATATTTCAAAAATATTCTATTTTCAATTGATTTTAAAATTACTTCGTTTATATCTTCGGATTATTTAAATTATTTCTTGAAGTTTAATCTATATACTGATTTAAATATTTTTTATTTTCTTATTTAGATTTTATTTTTAGATATATAATAAATTTTATTAAGTTTTAGTTCCTTATATTAATATTTACAGTTTGATATCTTAAGTTTTAAGTTTCTTATGTTTATTATAGTTTTATTCAGTTTTTGACGTCACTTTTATATATTATAAATATATGTTTTAAATTTATATTCTTACTCTATTATGCTACTTTAATATGTGGAAAATAGTTTGTTTAAACTGCAGAATTACCTTTACTTATTTCAATATTATTTCCATATTTTTAAAATTTCGAATTTCAAAAATATATTGGCATGCCAACATGTACTATCCCACTGGTCGACATCATAGCTATTTTTTCCAAAATGAATAAATAAATAAAAGTGTCTATTCTCTTAAAACTTTTCCCGAAGAGATAAGACTATTGATTCCCTATAAATACCCATCTAAATTTAAGTTTTTTTAATGAATGTTCATTATGTTCTTATCTCCTTTTCTCCTCTTCATTTTCAAGTTTCCATAATCAAACTCAGCTGAAATTCATAGACAATCAAACCATATCATTTCTAGTTTAATTCACTATAACTCTCTCTCAAAGATCCAAGTGCTATTTAGAGTTATAGAAGTATTTGTAATCAAAGATCAAAGTTCTATCCAATCTCTCTACCAAACTGTTATTGAAAAGGTGTAGTGTAGCCTATTCAAATCAACTGGGTGTAGTTGTAGCTCGTAAATCAATTAGGTAGTCTTGTAGCCTGGTTAAACTAAGAGAGCTCCCTGTGCTCGAAAGCAGTTGGGGTGGATATTACGACCCTTGAAATCAAGTATTATAAGATTGGATATAGAATTTAATTTGAAAAGAAATCTGCACAACCCAGAGTTATGTTGGACTGGATGTATGGTAACTTCGAACCAGTATAAATATCTGGTGTGTTCTTTCCTTTACTGCTTTTATTTATTATTTGCATCTGTGTCTGATTCTATGACTGATTCATATTTATGATTTGCATTTGATTCTGTTAAATTCAAAAATATTTTAAAAGATTCATAAATTCCATTAAACATTATTCACCCCGTCTCTAGTGTAAAGTTAGCTTTAAGATCCGTGATCCACATTTCCTAAAAGGTTGATGATTTACCACTTGCACTATAGGCTTACAGAACGACACACAAATAACTAAAGGTCATACACCTTTCACCTTGGCATACAGTTCAGAAACCATGATCCAAATGGAGTTGGAGGCCCCTACTTATCGGTAAATACATTTCAATTAAGGAGAAAAATGAGAAACTACTGCTTGAAGCAGTTGATTAGATCAATAGAAACGGGAGGAAGTAAAATTTAGAATTACTGCATGTAAAAGGTAAGCAGAAATACACTTTAACCCTGAAGTCCAAAGATGATGATTTAAAGTTAGAGCCCTCATCCTCAAACAAGTGATAAAAAATAACGACATATTAAGAGAAAATTAGGAAGGATCCTACGTGATTGGCCGTAACTTTCAAGCGGAAACTTCAAGCTCACGACACTTGATGGAATTTCTATTTTAAAGGCTTGCAATAGCAACTTGTTGTGACCATACAATGCTTGAAACTTGAACTGTAACAACCCGAATTTTAACAACATGTTAAGACAAGAATCAAGGCAGAATTAAATGTTAAAATCTAAATCAGGGAAAAACGGGTTGCGCCATTGCGTTCGTCTCGGAAAAATACGCGAAATAGAGTCCGAAATTTCATAAATCGGAGTCCGTATGATCAAGATATGGCCTCGCAAAGTTTCACGAAAAATTCAAATTCAAAAACAGATTCAAATTTTCAGAATTCAGGATAGGCGGGAAAAATCCCGCCCCAGGCAGGGTCGACACAGGGGTCGACACCAGTGTCGACCCCCCCAATGGGTCGACACCCATGTCGACCCATGGGTCGACACCCATGTCGACCCAGGGGTCGACCCCCCCCCCCCCCCCGGTCGGACCAGTTTTTCTGGCGCACCTGTTTTGGCTCCTGGGTCTTGTTTTTGGGGCTTGTGACGATTTTGGATGGCTCAGACCCATTCTAGGGTTAATCTAAAGGCTGAAATCAATTTCCTACAACTATAAAAAGACCCTAAGACCTAGCTTAAATCATACTATTTCATTTTAGCCTCATGCAGCCGCCATTAAACCTAGAACTCTAAATTAAAAATACAAAGAACAAAAATTAAAGAAGACGAAGGATGATGCTTGAAGGCTACAACTAGAAGCTACAACAACTACGACGCTTTAGACAACGGATTTGGGGCTATTTGATTTAAAGTTTTGATTTGGATTGCTTGCTTCATATTGTAAGTCTTATGTCACTTTTTAGGCAAAAACGCTAAAATAACATGGACATGCTATGAATTGAAACCGGATTTAGGAACTATTATTAATCCATGTTTATATTGTTTAACTTTGAATCATAATTTGGGAATCTTGCTATGTTAATGTTGCAAGTTAAACTTATCATGATTTTGATGTTGTTATGAATCACTTGGGCTTAATCGTATGGCAAGTTGGACTAATGCATGTCCATGGAATCACTATGTTTATTGAAATCTTTGTGTTGATTAAGCCATGCCTATGATGCTAATTAAACCATGTCTATGATGTTAATGAAACTATGCCCGTGATGTTAATATACCTATCATGTTAATGACAAATTGGGAATTTCTAGGTTGGAATCATTATGTTTATAATGCTAGGTGAGAATCATTATGTTAAAAATACTAAATTGGAATCCACTATGCCTATTAGAATTACCATGCCTTTAATGTTTCATGTTTATAATAAAATTATTATTATGCCCGCAATGATTATTATGCCTATGATGTAAAGTTGAATTCATCATGTTAAACTAAGTTAGAACCATTACTATGCCAAGTTATCATCATGCTAGTATTGAAACCATGAGATATGTTATAGCCTGTTTATTATGCAAATGAATTGTCACATATGCCTATCACATGTTTGGTGTTATTCCCCTTTATCTCTTGAATTGTTTATGCTTGTGAACGAAGTACGATTATATGCGTTGGGGATACGATTGGGTAGAATAGGCAAAACTTGAATTGACTATAATCATAAATCGTGAAATTTGGCATATGGCACGAAAAACTTGACTTGAACATTCCATAACTTGACCTGAAACATGCCTTAGTTGGGCACGAAATTGACATATGAACATGCTATGAAAATAGCACGAATTTGATAAGAACATGGGCATGACTTTAGAAAACAAGAAAGTGGCCAATTCGAGGTTGGGTTGAGTTTGTAGTGTAAATCTGCCCGGAACCGCCCGGCAAATCCAGTTACTACAAACAATAGGATCCAATGTGGGTAGTTGGTCACATCGTGCTTGAAACCCGAGGATGGGTTGAGTTCGTAGCGTAAACCTGCCCGGAACCGCCCGGCAAATCCAGTGGTTACGAACAATAAGATCCAATGTGAGTGGTTCGGTGCATTAACGGATCAATTAATGCCAATTAGGGTTAAGTCATGAACATGAAAAGACAACTTAACCAACTTGAACACGATTTGTAGGGCTAAGTCATGAACTTGAAACAACAACATTTAGCCAACTTGACATGACACGTAGGCGGGTTAAGTCACGAATTTAAATGACATACTTAACCATCTTGACACGACTAGACTGGAAAAGGATTAGGTCACGAATTACATGACTTAATCGGTTAGGCGGGTTAGGTCACGAATTACATGACCTAATCCGTTAGGCGAAACCCTAGACACGACCCCTTTCAGCAGTAACCCTCTAGATGTATCAAGGTACCCTGGGGCTAGGCCGGGTGGGGCACGATTACTGGGCTGATTGTAAGAGGTGAACGACGGCAGTGGGGTATGCCAGTGTAGGTTAGGTGGACTACGGTCGTGCACGTATTCCGGGGCAGGCACTGGGTATCCGTAGATTTATCTGTGCATCTTGAATCGTGTCAGGGGTTGACACCCTAGGGCTGATACACCCGATGGTGGACCCAGCACAGGTGACTACATTCGTGATTAGCCGTATGACACGGACACTTGACGAGCTAGAACTTATAGGGAGCCGATCGACTAGATAATCGCTCCGTAGGAACCCGTACTTGGGTCAGACCCCGTTTCAGGGTCATTTCATGATATTAGGCCGTGGGATTTATTTCGTGATTACTTGTGATATGGGCTTAGTATACTAGTACAGTCGATGCAACGAATCCCGAACATGTGATGCTTTACTTGACTTGTCTTGACTTATCCTGATCACCTTGTCTATCTTGTGCACCTTGACACCATTCTTAAGTTTAGTTCCAGTTCATGCATGACAGGTTGTTTTTGACCGTTTTTACACTGAAAGTTACTAGGACTTACTCAGTCTTTATGACTGACCCTTTTCCTTTTGCCTCTTTTCCTTTCGTTTCCCCCCTCCCCCCAAGGTTCTTAGGGAGGAAACACTAGCTCTTAGCATGGATATCACTTGCTTTGGCTCAGCATGTACGGTCTGCTATGGCTGTTTCATTTTACTGCACTTGGGGAATAAGCTGTTTTTCTGTTTTAAGTTACTGCTTCTTTGGCTATTATTACAAGACAGTTGTAATGAAGTTGTTATTCGAAATGTTTGTAAGAGACATGGTTTACTTTGGAATAAAATGAAGTTCTGTTTTCTCATAAATTCTTCCGATGTTTACTTAATTATTTATTTATGTTCTGTCTTGTGATAATTCTGTGATGTTATCTCGATAATACCTCTCCAAAACTAGTGCATTCCCTTTGTGAGTGACCTGGTGGAGGTGGGGTGTTACACTTGGTATCAGAGCAGAAGGTTACCAAGACTGGGAAAAAGTTTTGAAAACCTTTTGAATTTTTTTTTCAAAACCATTTACAAAGAAGCAAATTTTCAAGAAAATTTTGTTTTGATTAAAAGGCATATTCCCCAAAGCCCTTAGCACTATCTTTGTTTCCTCGTTTGAATCTTTTCCTTTTTCGTTTTCAGCTTATCATGGCCGATGACCTTAATCTTCCCGAGGGGGTCAATATACCCACTTGGTTCTGTCGTTTCCTCGAGGCTTGGGCTAATGTGGCAGGCCCAGCCAATCCTCCTCCTCATCCTCCTCAACCTCCGCGAGAAACCGCTTTTTCAAAGATATGCAAGGACTTTAAGGCCATGGGCAGAAAGGATTTCCTAGGAACTGAGACTTTTGTTGAGGCACGGAATTGGTTGAAGGAAACCGAAGACTTGTTTGTTAACTTTGAGGTAGAGGACAATAGGAAAGTACAGTTGGCGGCGTGGCTCATGAAAGAGGAAGCTTCTTATTGGTGGGAAGTCACCAACGCTACTAGGCCCATTGAGACTTGGGCGGACTTTAGAGGGAGATTTGGGCTTAAGTTCTTGTCATCGGCAGAGGGGAGTCTCCAAATGGAACGGTTTCTGGCCCTTAAACAAGGAAATATGACAGTTAAAGAATACGTGAACTGGTTCAATCAGCTTGCTCGCTTCGGATTGGAGTTGGTCAACACTCCTCAGAAAAAGGCGCTACGTTTTGCACGAGGCTAGAACGAGCCACTACATGGTTTGGCCATGTCTCATGTGCCCATGGGGGCGACCTTTGAAAGCTTGGTGGATATGGCCCTACTGAATGAGGAAGAAAAGAAGGGCAAGAAAGAGGTCAAGCCCAACGATTCTCAGAATAAGAAGGTAGACCCCGAGAAAGGAGGCAAGAACGACAACTCACGTGATAAAAGGAAATGCAATTTCTGTGGTACGGAAGGGCACATAGCCAAGGATTGTAGAAAGAGGAAGAGAAAGCAAGGTGAATGTTTTCATTGTGGGGAGACTGGGCACATCAGCAAGGACTGCCCTAAAAAGCAGACCGGACCTTCTGGGGGTACATCGTTAACTTCTTTTTCTAAATGCTTTGTTTTATCTTGTTATCTCCTCGATCCTATCTTGAGAACCATAGGTAGAATCTTTTTGGATGTAAACATGTAATTGAAACATGTTATGATTGCGAAATGGTTGCAAGTGGTCGCAAGTGGTTGCTCGTGGATGCATGAATACACATTAGGCACTAGATCGGCTCAGTCACAGTTTCATACTTGCATATGCATGAGTGTTTATTTTGGAAACTTGGTT
This sequence comes from Allium sativum, assembly GCA_030737875.1. Lineage (NCBI taxonomy): Eukaryota > Viridiplantae > Streptophyta > Magnoliopsida > Asparagales > Amaryllidaceae > Allium > Allium sativum. The sequence goes on along the minus strand of CM060915.1, from coordinate 732,407,620 downwards.
GTGCTATCATTTGGTTGATGCATATTATTGAATGTTTGTGCACTCATGTAGAAATTATGAATTATCATAGGAAAATTTTGCATACATATTGGATTCATTTCACTAAACATATTTTGCATTTAGAAGATCAATCAGGCCTAATCATTAGCATTAGCTAAGGAACATATACACACACTCTTTGCATGTGTTCATAAAACATTAGAAGTCTTTTAAGGACCATGGTTGCTTGTGGATGATGTTTTGAGTAGATGGATGATGGATGGTAGGATGCGTTCTTCCTAACTTGGAGATTTCGGGGATGAAATCCTTAAAGGAGGGGAGAATGTAACAACCCGAATTTTAACAACATGTTAAGACAATAATCAAGGCAGAATTAAATGTTAAAATCTAAATCAGGGAAAAACGGGTTGCGCCATTGCGTTCGTCTCGGAAAAATACGCGAAATAGAGTCCGAAATTTCGTAAATCGGAGTCCGTATGATCAAGATATGGCCTCGCAAAGTTTCACGAAAAATTCAAATTCAAAAACAGATTCAAATTTTCAGAATTCAGGATAGGCGGGAAAAATCCCGCCCCAGGCAGGGTCGACACAGGGGTCGACACCAGTGTCGACCCCCCCCAATAGGTCGACACCCATGTCGACCAATGGGTCGACACCCATGTCGACCAATGGGTCGACACCCATGTCGACCCAGGGGTCGACCCCCCCGGTCGGACCAGTTTTTCTGGCGCACCTGTTTTGGCTCCTGGGTCTTGTTTTGGGGGCTTGTGACGATTTTGGATGGCTCAGACCCATTCTAGGGTTAATCTAAAGGCTGAAATCAATTTCCTACAACTATAAAAAGACCCTAAGACCTAGCTTAAATCATACTATTTCATTTTAGCCTCATGCAGCCGCCATTAAACCTAGAACTCTAAATTAAAAATACAAAGAACAAAAATTAAAGAAGACGAAGGATGATGCTTGAAGGCTACAACTAGAAGCTACAACAACTACGACGCTTTAGACAACGGATTTGGGGCTATTTGATTTAAAGTTTTGATTTGGATTGCTTGCTTCATATTGTAAGTCCTATGTCACTTTTTAGGCAAAAACGCTAAAATAACATGGACATGCTATGAATTGAAACCGGATTTAGGAACTATTATTAATCCATGTTTATATTGTTTAACTTTGAATCATAATTTGGGAATCTTGCTATGTTAATGTTGCAAGTTAAACTTATCATGATTTTGATGTTGTTATGAATCACTTGGGCTTAATCGTATGGCAAGTTGGACTAATGCATGTCCATGGAATCACTATGTTTATTGAAATCTTTATGTTGATTAAACCATGCCTATGATGCTAATTAAACCATGTCTATGATGTTAATGAAACTATGCCCGTGATGTTAATATACCTATCATGTTAATGACAAATTGGGAATTGCTAGGTTGGAATCATTATGTTTATAATGCTAGGTGAGTATCATTATGTTAAAAATACTAAATTGGAATCCACTATGCCTATTAGAATTACCATGCCTTTAATGTTTCATGTTTATAATAAAATTATTATTATGCCCGCAATGATTATTATGCCTATGATGTAAAGTTGAATTCATCATGTTAAACTAAGTTAGAACCATTACTATGCCAAGTTATCATCATGCTAGTATTGAAACCATGAGATATGTTATAGCCTGTTTATTATGCAAATGAATTGTCACATATGCCTATCACATGTTTGGTGTTATTCCCCTTTATCTCTTGAATTGTTTATGCTTGTGAACGAAGTACGATTATATGCGTTGGGGATACGATTGGGTAGAATAGGCAAAACTTGAATTGATTATAATCATAAATCGTGAAATTTGGCATATGGCACGAAAAACTTGACTTGAACATTCCATAACTTGACCTGAAACATGCCTTAGTTGGGCACGAAATTGACATATGAACATGCTATGAAAATAGCACGAATTTGATAAGAACATGGGCATGACTTTAGAAAACAAGAAAGTGGCCAATTCGAGGTTGGGTTGAGTTTGTAGTGTAAATCTGCCCAGAACCGCCCGGCAAATCAAGTTACTACAAACAATAGGATCCAATGTGGGTAGTTGGTCACATCGCGCTTGAAACCCGAGGTTGGGTTGAGTTCGTAGCGTAAACCTGCCCGGAGCCGCCCGGAAAATCCAGTGGTTACGAACAATAAGATCCAATGTGAGTGGTTCGGTGCATTAACGGATCAATTAATGCCAATTAGGGTTAAGTCATGAACATGAAAAGACAACTTAACCAACTTGAACACGATTTGTAGGGCTAAGTCATGAACTTGAAACAACAACATTTAGCCAACTTGACATGACACGTAGGCGGGTTAAGTCACGAATTTAAATGACATACTTAACCATCTTGACACGACTAGACTGGAAAAGGATTAGGTAACGAATTACATGACTTAATCGGTTAGGCGGGTTAGGTCACGAATTACATGACCTAATCCGTTAGGCGAAACCCTAGACACGACCCCTTTCAGCAGTAACCCTCTAGATGTATCAAGGTACCCTGGGGCTAGGCCGGGTGGGGCACGATTACTGGGCTGATTGTAAGAGGTGAACGACGGCAGTGGGGTATGCTAGTGTAGGTTCGGTGGACTACGGTCGTGCACGTATTCTGGGGCAGGCACGGGGTATCCGTAGATTTATCTGTGCATCTTGAATCATGTCAGGGGTTGACACCCTAGGGCTGATACACCCGAAGGTGGACCCAGCACAGGTGACTACATTCGTGATTAGCCGTATGACACGGAAACTTGACGAGCTAGAACTTGTAGGGAGCCGATCTACTAGATAATCGCTCCGTAGGAACCCGTACTTGGGTCAGACCCCGTTTCAGGGTCATTTCATGATATTAGGCCGTGGGATTTATTTCGTGATTACTTGTGATATGGGCTCAGTATACTAGTACAGTCGATGCAACGAATCCCGAACATGTGATGCTTTACTTGACTTGTCTTGACTTATCCTGATCACCTTAGTCTATCTTGTGCACCTTGACACCATTCTTAAGTTTAGTTCCAGTTCATGCATGACAGGTTGTTTTTGACCGTTTTTACACTGAAAGTTACTAGGACTTACTCAGTCTTTATGACTGACCCTTTTCCTTTCGCCTCTTTTCCTTTCGTTTCCCCCCCAGGTTCTCAGGGAGGAAACACTAGCTCTTAGCTTGGATATCACTTGCTTTGGCTCAGCATGTACGGTCTGCTATGGCTGCTTCATTTTACTGCACTTGGGGAATAAGCTGTTTTTCTGTTTTAAGTTACTGCTTCTTTGGCTATTATTACAAGACAGTTGTAATGAAGTTGTTATTCGAAATGTTTGTAAGAGACATGGTTTACTTTGGAATAAAATGAAGTTCTGTTTTCTCATAAATTCTTCCGCTGTTTACTTAATTATTTATTTATGTTCTGTCTTGTGATAATTCTGTGATGTTATCTCGATAATACCTCTCCAAAACTAGTGCATTCCCTTTGTGAGTGACCTGGTGGAGGTGGGGTGTTACATGAACTTTCTCTCATTTCTAGCACAATATGTCACTTAGTAACACTACCTTGAAAAAATTCTCATCTTTCAAACAGGAGTTAAAATTAACTTCTGAACCAACAAAACCGTGTTCTCTATATAAGTGCTTACATTTACAGGATCACCGAAAGAAACTATCAAATTCACCTTTAGTCTTATGAAACCAATAAAACTTTATTCTGTGAGATGAACCCCCAATTTATTGGAGTTGTCGAATGTGCTACAAGATCATCAAATCATCAGATGTCTAACTTAAAAATTCTTCTCATAAGCTATTGAATGTTCTTCGAGATTGAAATTCATTTTGTGAGCTGTTGAATATGCTCTAAGACCAGAAATTCATCTCGAAGGTTATTGAATGCGCTTCAAGATCAAAATTATTTTTGTAAGCCATCAAATATGCTTCGAGGCCTGAAGTTTTTCTTTCAAGTAGATAAATGTGATTTGAGACAAAGAAATTCTTCTTGTGTACTCCTGAATGTGCTATGAGATACAAAATTCATCTTGTGAGATGTTGATGTTCCTTGTGATCGGAACTCCCCCCGCGAGACGTTAATGTGCACCGAGGCTAAAATCTCACTTGTGAGCTGTTGAATGTGTTTAGGGATCCAAAACTACTCACAAGCTACCGGTATGCTTGGAAACTCCAAACTCTTCATCCAAGTTATTAAATGTGCTCTGAGACCCAAACTAATCTCGCTAGCTATTAAATGTGCTACACGATTCAATATCTTCACATGAATCGTATAATATTCTTTGATATCCCAAGGTCTCCACGTGCGTTATCGAATGTGCTCTAAGGCTGCAGGATCATTATACACTAGTCCAAATTCCTCTTGCGAGCCAATATAATCATGTTTATAAAATCATGTTTCGTGGCTGTCGAACCATTAAACATTGATCCAGAACTCCTTTTAGAATGGCGACAAACTTCCCCCTAAGGATGTTACGAGCTGATAAAACTATGCTTTAAGACCATTAGATCGTCGGAGATTGATCAAAACTCCTCTCCCGCGATTTCTCATATTTTCTCCATAATTGGTTTGGTCATCGAATACCCAAATGAAAATCCCTTAAACCCAATAAAACTGCATTTTGAGACTACCAAACAATCAACCATTGATCCAAAGAAACCACATGGAGTTAGTATAAATACCCTGCAAAGTTTCAAGTATGCTCAAATTAGCCAAATCATCCTCACAATCAGCTAGAAACCTATAAACCCCATATTCTCAAAGCTGAAATATTCGATAAATTTAATTTCAAATTCAAGTAAAATAATTTGTATTCTAAAGTAATTTTTTATTTAATGGGAAATCTATTGAAAATGGCATTTGTTTTAATAATTTGAATTAATTAATAATTTTTTAGGAAATATATCGAAAGAAATAGTGTTATATTTTAAAATGCAATTAAATTTGTGTGATTGTAGTAGATGGAAAGAATTTTTATAGATGTTAAATAAAAATTAATAATTGACATGGTGAATAATTTTATTTTACATTAATATGGTGAATAAGTAAATATAATTATACAATATGTGCTTAAATGATATTATGTAATGACCCGAAAATCCCCGCCCTTTGAATCGACCATAAACCACACAGGTCTAATCCAAAAGTTGGAAATCCTCGAGTGCACTAACTCTGGGCATACAACACACCAGAACAAATAACAGAACACTTTTATAAACATCATAATAATGTTACATAAGAGTACAGAATATCAGAGTACATTGAAATATAATTACAGCGGAAGATAATTTACAATAGACTTCGTACAATGCAGCGGAACTCAAAATCTAACATAGCGGAAGACTAATAATGCTTTGGACACATCTTTAAGCTTCGATCCATAATCTTGCTCAAAATATCTGCAAAATAAGCTACTCGATTGCCCGTGTGAAAAAGAGGGCACCTGAGTTTGCAAGTGAAACAAACTATGAGTCAGTCATGGGACTGGTATGAGAAATCTTACTTAGCTTATCTAATAATAAGGCTAATCACAAGACTACGTCGCTAACGCGGAACGGGTTTACTCCATTGGATTGACAATGCATGAAATAAAGTAAATCGTTAAACAAGCAATGCTTTTTAGAAAAATGAAATCATTATAAGACTCAAGTCCCATCACACAATGCAACGCAAACCGGAGGGTAGAGTTTAACTTATAATGGCCAAAAAGGCTTGATACGATAAAACGGATTTGATATTATTATTAGTGTATATATGTTTCAAAAACATTTCAATTATAATGTATCAATCATAGACGGCATAGCTACCATATACTATGTCGCCATACTAGTTTTACAATCAAAACTGCATGGTGCTGTATTGGAAATTGGGTTTCCATCATGAGTCAAGGCTAGGGACGATCTCCTTATTGATTCGAGGCACTCTAGCAAATGTCTCAGGATTCGGACGCTGGCGAACCCTTGGATCCTGCAGAGCCGGTCCACAAATACTTTAGTGGATTGGAAATTCCTGAACACACGCTTCCCGGTCCTATTAAACCTATAAATTGGTCACTATCGACAAATATAACCGAGGCCTCGTAATCCATCATCCACATAAGGAAAATGTCAGGGCTTGCAAAACCCTGATACCACTTCTAGATAGAAAGAAACGTGTGCACTCCCTGTATTCCCTTATCCCGTTTCTGACTCATACCGAGGTGGGAGGCTCGCTAAGTAACGCTATACACAAAGCTACGCCTAAATAGGGCGTGCTTTGATCATCAACCATAAGGCTCTGCTTTTCAATAAAAGCCTTGATCATTTGCATCTTGGCATGCCACACCGACAATTCACGCTATGCGATCAATAACTATCAATATATAACCTCTGAGCTCATGTGTCTCAGAAAATGGTGTTAAGCAAGAGAATAAATTCTCTGCCACCAAACAGATATATATTAAAGAGAAATCAATTCACATAGAATGAAATCCAATTCAGACACACATCCATTTACAAGTTCGTTCGGGATCTGAACGAAACCAGAGACACCTTATTCGTCGACCCGTATGTCCAATATGAAGAGAGGTGCTCGCTTATCCGGACAATCAACAAGTATGTCTGGACAACTACCACTTTAACCCATTCCTGGGAGCAAATCAGTCCAGGGCATCAGTAGTCATCCATTCGATGTGGAGATCGCCGGTCTTCATCACCGTATTCAACGTCTTCGACTTTAAATCATCGTATAATTATCTGAAATGAGATTGAACTCTGTCTTTTCAAATAATTCTCAAATATATATAATTTAAAATCATTTAATATCATTAATATTGTTTTATAACGATTTCTCGCTATTTTTATTTATATAAAAGTAGCCCAATTTAATTTAACGATGCTTCGGGTCAATAGGCGGCCTTGGCGCTGTTTTTACCCAAATTTGATTTACACTTTTCTCGAAATCTAACCACTAGATTTTAACGAATTTTATATCTTGGAAAGATCTTTCCAAAGCGGACCTAACGGTTCCAATTTTGGGAAAATCCGACGGTCGGATCTTTCGGTATAATCGTTTAAAGTTATGATTCTGAAACGCGAACTACCGCATGCGATTCGTTTAATTTTAGTTTATATATATATAAATATAAATCATTCGACGATTCCACTAACGTATTTAACACGCCAAATAAAAGAGTGTTTTATTGGTATATCACATCTACATGTTCATAATGTCAAATAAATGTGTATTTTATTTGCATTCATTTCTACATATTCCTAATGGCAAACAAGTATGTATTTTATTCACGTGACATCTTTGCTAATGACAAATAGAAAGATAATTTTTATTTTCAATATTTGTATGCAATTTCTATTTTTAACTTTAACAAATAAAATAAATATTTTATTTGTATATATAGTTTCAATGTATAACAGAACATATAAAAATGCCTCTTTACTTTGTACACAAATTCTAACGTATAATTTGACAATAAAATGTCACTTTGATTTGCATACAAATATTATTATATAGTTTAACAATAAAAATGTCATATTAATTTACATACAAATTCTATTAGATAATTTGACGATACAAATGATTTTTTAACTTACATACAAATTTTAATGTATGTGTTGACAATAAAAATGATTCCTTAACTTGCATACAAATTCTATTTCAACAAAATGCATAAAAAAGTGATACATTCATTTTTGTTGACAATTCTATTTCAACAAAATGATTAAAAAGTGATTCATTCATTTTGCTGACAATTCTATTTCAACAAAATGATTAAAATGATATTTTCATTTTTCTTGACAACTCTATTTCAAAAAAAAATTAAAATGATATTTTCATTTTTGTTGACAATTCTATTTCAACAAAATGATTAAAAAGTGATAATTTCATTTTGTTAACAATTCTAGTTTAACAAAATGAACATAAGTGATGATTGCTTTTACGTTGACAATTCTAGTTTACCAAAATGATTAAAAGTGATAATTTCATTTGGTTAACAATTCTAGTTTAATAAAATGAATAAAAATGGTCTTTTCATTTTGTTGACAATTTTATTTCAACAAAATTAATATTTTTACCCAAACACAAACCTATTAAACAAAAATGTTACTTTTGTTTTACCTCAAATTTATTTAACAAAAAATGTAATTTTTGTTTTCAACCATCATCTTTTGACAAAATGTAAAATTTTGTTTCCACTATTATATTTTAACGAAAATGAGTATTTTGGTTCAACTAGTGTATTTTGACCAAAAATGCATATTTTGTTTCAACTAATTTATTTTGACAAAAATGAATATTTTGACAAAATTGTATATTTTGTTTCAACTAATCTATTTTGACAAAAATGTATATTTTGACAGAAATGTATATTTTGACAGAAATGTATATTTTGATTTAACTAATCTATTTTGACAAAAATGTATAGGAAAATTTTCAAAATATGTTTGTTTTTAAAACTAATAGCAGATTTAGGCTAGTTTTGAAATTATTTGCAGAAATAGACTTGTTTTAGTCACCTCAACGCTGAGGTGGGCAGGGAAATAAAAAATAAGCAGGGGCGCACTTGTAAAGTGCTCCCTTATAAAATTACAAAGGCGCACTTGGCAAGTATGCCCTTGCACATATACAAGGGGGAACTTCACAAGTGCGTCTTTGTAATTTTCTATGGGTGCATCTTGTAGGTGTGCCCATATCCGGTCATATATAATTGCAACTATCTGTCAAATAACCAGGGCCGGCCCTGAGTAACTATGGACCTAGTGCGGACCCAAAATTTTGGGCCTTTAAATCTTTTTTTTATGAAGTTGAACTTAAGTGAAAATGTACTTTTTCTACTGTGCATCTCCATTGAGAAAATTGCGTGTTTCAGCAAATTCATAAAGTTTTTACCAACATTTTCAATCTGTCAACTAGAGGTCCACACAACCCACATCTCCATTTTAATATATAGATTGATGTCAATAAAGCATACAATCATATCTACTTTTGCATAGATAAACTACTATCAAGTATACGCATCCTAACAAGAAAAAACAGCTCTAGTAAAGATAATACAGTTTTTGTTTTTTTTTAGACCCCCTGACCCATTGGGCCCTGTGCGATCGCACGGCTCGCACTAGGCCAGGGCCGGCCCTGCAAATAACGATCTCACAAGTTTAATACAAGTATTTCTTCTTAGGTCACAACACTTAATATTTATACAACTCCAAGCAGTGTATGGACAGTCGAAGGACAAAGCAAACGTTTAAGGGGAAAAAAGGGTAACTGATATTTGCTGCAACATTATTATATCTACTCAATTAAAAAATGGAGATATGTATGTATAACTGCAACTAACATCAAACAACGATCTCACAAGTTTAATACAATTATTTCTTCTTGATTTAAATTACGCCAAAGTGGATATAGCAAGTAGTAAATAGATAAATGCTTGTCCTTTTATTATTTTATTATTGCGGCAAATGTTAACAGTCAAGTATTCAATTCGACAGAGGAGAAGTCAGTTGATACTTCTATCTTTTCCAATATTAATATTAAAAGTTATTTACGCTGTATTGGTTCAAAAAATTAGAGAGTAAAGCCACTAAAACAGATGTGTGTTAAGTCATGCAATTACGTAGGGGATGCTATAATTATGCGGTGGCATCTGTCCTTCAGTCTACAGCTTATATAGTTGAATCTGGGAAACAAAAAATTTGAAGAACCCATTTTCAAGTTTCTGTAATTGTAAAATAAAAACACATAATTGTTCATGCAACTAACATCATCCGTTAAGAGTAAAAACATTTCATGGAAAAATACGAAGGCACACTCCTCAAGTGTGTCCCCATGTAACTTTTTTACCGCTGGCCACCTGAGCGCTGAGGTGGCCAAAACAAGCCTATTCCTTCAAATAGTTTCCAAACTAGCCTAAATCTGCTAATAGTCATTTCATGGAAAAATACAAAGGCGCACTCCACAAGTGCGTCCCCGTGTAACTTTCTTACCGCTGGCCACCTCAGCACTGAGGTGGCCAAAACAAGCCTATTCCTGCAAATAGTTTCCAAACTAGCCTAAATCTGCTAATAGTTTTAAAAACAAGCCTATTTTGAAAATTTGTCCAAATGTATATTTTGAAAAAAATCTATATATTATGATTCAACTAACCTATTTTAACAAAATAATAAAAAATATTACTTTGTTTTGTCGACAAATCTATATCAACAAAACAATAAAAATGATAACTTTGTTTTGTCGACAAATCTATTTCAGCAAAACAATAAAAATGATATGTTTGTTTTGTCGACAATTCTAATTCAACAAAACAAATAAAAGTGTATGTTTGTTTTGTCGACAATTCTAATTCAATAAAACAAATAAAAATGATTTGTTTGTTTGTCGATAACTTTAATTTAACAAAACAAATAAAAGTGATATGTTTGTTTGTCGACAATGTTAATTCAACAAAACAAATAAAATTGATATGTTTGTTTGTTTACATTTTTCTATCCAAAAATGATAATTTTATTTGTTAACAATTTCTAATTCAACTTAACAAATAAAAATGATAATTTTATTTGTTTACAATTTCTGTTTAACAAAAAATGATATTCTTGTTTTCATAATTCTAATCAACAAAAATGATATAATCCTCTTTACATTAAAAATGAAAATTTTAATGTAACAACCTATTTTCAAATTTGAATAATTTTCCTACACACACAATAAAAATATAATTTTATTATTTAACATATTTTTATTTTAAACATGATCATTTTCAATCTTTTCTTTTATCCAATAAAAATGTGAATTTTTATTGTTAACATATTTCTATTTCAAAACAATGATCATTTCTACATATTCTATTTATACAATAAAAATGTGGTTTTTATTCTTAACATATTTTTATCTTCTATAGTGATCATTTTTAATCTTTTCTTATATACAATAAAAATGTGAATTTTTATCGTTAACATATTTCCATTTCAAACAGATGAACATTTTTAATCTTTCTACATATACAATAACAATGTAAATTTTATCGTTAACATAATTTCATTTCAAACAAATGAACATTTTTAATCTTTCTACATATTCAATAAAAATGTAAATTTTTATTTATTCCTAACATGATTTAATAAATGATCATTTTATTTTTGCCACATAATTCAGTCCAACAGTTCATCGTAACCACAATCAATCAATTCAACAAAAATTGTTAATTTTGTTTTCAACCCTTTTATTCAACAAAATTTTTTATTTTTGTTTTCATCAATTTTATTCAACAAAAATTGTTTATTTTTGTTTTCAACAATTTTATTCAACAAAAATTGTTTATTTTTGTTTTCGACAATTTTATTCAACAAAAATTGTTTAATTTTGTTTTCAACAATTTTATTCAACACAAACACCATTAAATCAATAGATCTACATAACCACATCAATTTCAGATCAAATCACGTATCATAACAAATAAAATTTAACAGCAGATTGATTATAACACAATCATGATTAATTTTAATTATTTAAAAAAATAAAAAATAAAATAGAATTCTCAGTGTTTTCGAATTAGGATTTGTCTGAATTTCCAAAATGCTCCGTTTTGGTCTAGGTCAGTTCCATCGCGTAGATCTCGTTTTTCTGATTCCAACGCAACTGAAATTTCTGAATTTCTATTTCATACGAAGAAGTTATGTCAATTTTAAATTTAATTACATAAGTAAATAATTTAATAAATCATTAAAAATCTTTATTTACATTTTTTCCCACTAATCCCTCTTTCTTATTCGTTATTCTTCTGTATGCTATCGACTAACCCAACATCGACCAAAGAAACTCCAGCGCCGCCAAGACCTGACCACCGTTCATCGATCGGCCACCGCCACGAGATGCGCCTTCCCGAGCTCCACCTCTGCCCTCCACGCCGTCGCCTTCAGCGGTCCCTAGGTCACCCGATTCTGGTTCGAACGGTCCTCGTTTGGACGGAAAAATCTCACAATCCCTTACAAAATATAAGATCATAGCCGTTCATGGTGAAGAGCTCGTCGTCCTCTTCGTTTTTCCCTTTATGAGTTTGTGAAATTAGTGTTTGAATTTGGAGAATTTAAGGGGGGAAGATGATGAAGTCACGACCATTGATTCCCTAGGGTGGCGGCTGATAAGAATTAGGGTTAGGGTTATTTATAATATTAAATTATTTAATTCTTTAATCACTAATAGGCCCGTTAATTCTCAACAGTTCCAAATTCAGTCTAACGAGAGTTGTCCCTAGCCAAATACCCCTGTTTCGGACACAATGGGCTAGGCGTCATCAGCCCATTTGTTCGTTTTCATCTTGTTCTCTTTAAATTAAAATATAAATCATTTAATTATTTAATTTCATCGTACGTTTAAATTTATCGAGGCCACATACTGACTCTAAAAATTCCCGAAAAATAAATCTAGCTATGTTTTGACGATATGGTCCTACCAAAATTAATTTCATCGAATTTGGAGACCGTTTGAAAAATGGTCATTTTCAAGTCGATTAAATCTGACTGAAATTGACAAAACACATTTTCTTTTGCCACGCTCACAAATTAATTCCAGAAATTATGAAAATTAGAATCTTACAATAATTTGAAATTCCGCATCCAACCAAAGTGGTTTCATCAAAAACGGTGGTCTATTGTAAAATGGGTATTTTTTATATTAAAAAATATATATATATATATTCCATACCAATTATTCTGAATATTAAACTGGCCATAAATTTCGATTCCCGCTATGAAATTTCAAATTTTCAGATTCGTTGGAAAGATTTTATTAGATAGATTTAAATAATTTTGGTTTCACTAAAATCCTGTTTATTTTGAATCTTGTACATTCAGTCAAAGTTCAAATTCAAAATTTTAAACTACCGCGCTATTTCTAACTCCTTTTATAATTAAAATAAATTTATTCATTCTAATTACGATTTAAATAGATTTTAAATTGTTATTATTTAAAATAGATTATTTTAAATATTTAATATTCACTAAAATTTCTAAAACAAATTTTTAAATTGGTTCCAAAATTCCGGTTTATTACAATCTCCCCCACTTAAAATCTTTTCGTCCTCAAAAAAGAACGGAGCTGAAAGTTGTTTAACTAACCGATCTCAACTTTATTTTTTTATTGGTTTCAATAATTTTATTAGTTGAACACACAACACAATCGTCAATCGATTAGTTGATTAGCTTTTAAACTATATATAACTTTTATATATTTAAAAATCATATTTTCTAAGATCGGATTATATATATAATCACAAATACGTTAATTATAACTTGTCACTCTCAACTCACTCTAGGGCATTTCTAACCCCATCTCTAACGAGTTTTCTCATTCTAGGACACTAATGATCCTATCTCTAATGAGTATTCTTTTATAGGATATTAGTAATCCTACCTCTGATGAGTCTTTTGTTCAGTTCTAACGAGTTGTACCCCAAAGATTCGAGCTAACAGAGCTCTGATACCACATGTAATGACCCGAAAATCCCTGACCTTTGAATCGACCATAAACCACACAGGTCTAATCCAAAAGTTGGAAATCCTCGAATGCACTAACTCTGGGCATATAACACATCAGAACAAATAACAGAAGACTTTTATAAACATCATAAGAATGTTATTTCAGAGTACAGAATATCAGAGTACATCGAAATATAATTTACAATAGACTTCATACAATGCAACGGAACTCAAAATCTAACACATCGGAATACTAACAATGCTCTGGACATAACTTTAAGCTTCGATCCAGAATCCTGCTCAAAATATCGGCAAAATAAGCTACTCGTCTGGCCGTGTGAAAAAGAGGGCACCCGAGTTTGCAAGTGAACAAACTACGAGTCAGTCATGGGACAGGTATGAGAAATCTTACTTAGCTTATCTAATAAAAGGCTAATCACAAGACCACGTCGCTAACGTAGAACGGGTTTACTTCATTGGATTGCCAGTGCATGAAATAAAGTAAATTGTTAAACAACGCAATGATTTTTAGAAAAATGAAACCATGACTCAAGTCCATTCACACAATGCAATGCAAACCGGAGGATAGAGTTTTACCTTATAATGGTCAAAAATGCTTGATATGATAAAATGGATTTGATATTATTATTAGTGTATATATGTTTCAAAAACATTTCAATCATAATGCATCAATCATAGACGGCATAGCTACCGTATATTATGTCGCCATACTAGTTTTATGATCAAAACTGCATGGTGTCGTATTGGAAATTGTGTTTCCATCACGAGTCAAGGCTAGGGACGATCTCCTTACCGATTTGAGACACTCTAGCAAGTGTCTCAGGACTCAGACGCTGGCGAACCCTTGGATCTTACAGGGCCGGTCCACAAATACTATAATGGATTGGCATTTCCTGAACACACGCTTCCCGGTCCTATTGAACCTATAAAGTGGTCACTATCGACAAATATAACTGAGGCCTCGTAATCCATCATCCACATAAATAAAATGTTAGGGCTTGCAAAATTCTGATACCACTTCTAGCAAGAAAGAAACGTGTGCACTCCCTGTGTTCCCTTATCCCGTTTCTGACTCATACCGGGGTGTGAGGCTCGCGAAGTAACGTTATACACAAAGCTACGCCTAAACAGGCAGTGCTTTGATCATTAACCACAAGGCTCTGCTTTTCAACAAAAGCCGCGATCATTTGCATCTTGGCATGCCACATTGACAATTCATGCCATGCAATCAATAACTATCAATATATAACATCTAAGCTCATGCGTCTCAGAGAAGAGTGTTAAGCAAGAGAATAAATTCTCTGCCACCATACAGATATATATATTAAATAGAAATCAATTCACATGAAATGAAATTCAATGTCAGACACACATCCATTTACAAGTCCGTTCTGGGTATGAACGAAATTGAAGACTCCTTATTCCTCGTCTCGCATGTCCAATACGGAAGAGAGGTGCTCGCTTATCCGGACAATCAACAAATACGTCCGGACAACTACCACTTTAACCCTTTCCTGGGAGCAAATCAGTCCGGGGCATCAGTAGTCATCCATTCGATGTGAAGATCACCGGTCTTCAATCACCGTTTTCAATGTCTTTGACTTTAAATCGTCGTATAATTATTTGGAATGAGATTGAACTCAGTCTTTTCAAATAATTCTCGAATATATATAATTTAAAATCACTTTATATCATTAATATTGTTTCATAACGATTTCTCGCTATTTTTATTTATATAAAAGTAGCCCAATTTAATTTAACGACGCTTCGGGTCAATAGGCAGCCCTGGCGCTGTTTTTACCCAAATTTGATTTACACTTTTCTCGAAATCTAACCGTTAGATTTTAACGAATTTCATATCGTTGGAAAGATCTTCCCAAAGCGGACCTGACGGTTCCAGTTTTGGGAAAATCCGACGGTCGGATCTTCCGGTATAATCGTTTGAAGTTACGATTCCGAAATGCGAACTACCGAGTGCGATTCGTTTAATTTTAGTTTATATATATATACATATAAATCATTCGACGATTCCACTAGCGTACGCCAAATAAAAGAATGTTTTATTGGCATATCACATCTACATGTTCATAATGTCAAATAAATGTGTATTTTGTTTGCATTCATTTCTACGTATTCCTAATGGCAAACATGTACGTATTTTATTCACATGATATCTTTGCTAATGACAAATAGAAAGATAAATTTTATTTTCATTATTTGTATGCAATTTCTATTTTTAACTTTAACAAATAAAAAGAAATATTTTATTTGTATATATAGTTTCAATGTATAATATAACATATAAAAATGCCTCTTTACTTTGTACACAAATTCTAACGTATAATTTGACAATAAAATGTCACTTTGATTTGCATACAAATACTATTGTACAATTTAACAATAAAAATGTCACTTTAATTTACATACAAATTCTATTGTATAATTTGACGATAAAAAAGATTTTTTAACTTACATACAAATTCTAATGTATGTTTTGACAATAAAAATGATTCTTTAACTTACATACAAATTCTATTTCAACCAAATGCATAAAAAAATGATACATTCATTTTTATTGACAATTCTATTTCAACAAAATGATTAAAATGTGATACATTTATTTTGTTGACAATTCTATTTCAACAAAATGATTAAAATTATATTTTCATTTTTGTTGACAATTCCATTTCAACAAAATGATTAGAATGATATTTTCATTTTTGTTGACAATTCTATTTCAACAAAATGATTAAAAAGTGATAATTTCATTTTGTTAACAATTCTAGTTTGAAAAAATGAATATAAGTGATGATTGCTTTTATGTTGACAATTCTAGTATATTAAAATGATTAAAGTGATAATTTCATTTGGTTAACAATTCTAGTTTAATAAAATGATTAAAAATGGTCTTTTCATTTTGTTGACAATTTTATTTCAACAAAATTAATATTTTTGCCCAAAACACAAACCTATTTAACAAAAATGTTACTTTTGTTTTACCTCAAATTTATTTAACAAAAAATGTAATTTTTGTTTTCAACCACCATATTTTGAAAAAATGTAAAATTTTGTTTCCACTATTATATTTTGACGAAAATGAATATTTTGGTTCAACTAATCTATTTTGACCAAAAATGCATATTTTGTTTCAACTAATCTATATTGACAAAAATGGATATTTTGATGAAAATGTATATTTTGTTTCAACTAATCTATTTTGAAAAAAATGTATATTTTGATTTAACTAATCTATTTTGACAAAAATGTATATTTTGAAAAAAAAGTATATATTTTGATTCAACTAATATATTTTAACAAAACAATAAAAATGATGACTTTGTTTTGTCGACAAATCTATATCCACAAAACAACGAAAATGATAACTTTGTCTTGTCGACAAATCTATTTCAACAAAACAATAAAAATGATATGTTTGTTTTGTCGACAATTCTAATTCAACAAAACAAATAGAAGTGATATGTTTGTTTTGTCGACAATTCTAATTCAACAAAACAAATAAAAGCGATATGTTTGTTTGTCGACAACTCTAATTCAACAAAACAAATAAAAGTGATATGTTTGTTTGTCGACAATGCTAGTTCAACAAAACAAATAAAAGTGATACGTTTGTTTGTTTACATTTTTCTATCCAACATAACAAATAAAAATGATAATTTTATTTGTGTACAATTTCTAATTCAACTTTACAAATAAAAATGATAATTTTATTTGTTTACAATTTTTGTTTAACAAAAAATGATATTCTTGTTTTCACAATTCTAATCAACAAAAATGATATAATCCTCTTTACATTAAAAATGAAAATTTTAATGTAACGACCTATTTTCAAATTTGAATCTTTTTCCTACACACACAATAAAAATATAATTTTATTGTTTAACATATTTTTATTTTAAACACGATCATTTTCAATCTTTTCTTTTATCCAATAAAAATGTGAATTTTTATTGTTAATGTATCTCTATTTCAAAACAATGATCATTTCTATATATTCTATTTATGCAATAAAAATATGGTTTTTATTCTTAACATATTTTTATTTTCTACGATGATCATTTTGAATCTTTTCTTATATACAATAAAAATGTGAATTTCTACCGTTAACATATTTTCATTTCAAACAAATGAACATTTTTAATCTTTCTACATATACGATAAAAATGTAAATTTTATTGTTAACATAATTTCATTTCAAACAAATGAACATTATTAATCTTTCGACATACATGATAAAAATGTAAATTTTTATTTATTCCTAACATGATTCAATAAATGATCATTTTATTTTGGCCACAAAATTCAGTCCAACAGTTCATCGTAACCACAATCAATCAATTCAACAAAAATTGTTATTTTTGTTTTCAATCCTTTTATTCAACAAAGAATTTTATTTTTATTTTCAACAATTTTATTCAACAAAAATTGTTTATTTTTGTTTTCCACAATTTTATTCAACACAAACACCATCAAATCAATAGATCTACATAACCACATCAATTTCAAATCAAATCACGTATCATAACAAATAGAATTTAACAGCAGATTGGTGATAACACAATCATAATTAATTTTAATTATTTAAGAAAATAAATAAATAAAATAGAATTCTCACAGTGTTTTCGAATTTGGATTTGTCTAAATTTCCAGAGTGCTCCGTTTTGGTCCAAGTCAGTTCCATCGCGTAGATCTCGTTTTTCTGATTCCAAGGCAATTGAAATTTCTGAATTTCTATTTCATACGAAGAAGCTATGATCAATTTTACATTTAATTACATAAGTAAATAAATAAATCATTAAAAATCTTTAATTACATTTTTTCCACTAATCCCTCATTCTTCTTTGTTATTCTTCTGTATGCTATGACTAACCCAACATCGACCAAAGAAACTCCAGCGCCGCCAAGACCTGACCATCGTTCATCGATTGGCCACCGCCACGGGACGCGCCTTCCCAAGCTCCACCTCCGCCCTCCACGCAGTCGCTTTCGGTGGTCCCTAGGTCATCCAATTCTGGTTTGAAGGGTCCTCGTTTGGACGGAAAAATCTCACAATCCCTTACAAAATATAAGATCATAGCCGTTCATGCTGAAGAGCTCGTCGTCCTCTTCGTTTTTCTCTTTATGAGTTTGTGAAATTAGTGTTTGGGTTTGGAGAATTTGAGGGAGGAAGATGATGAAGTCGCGGCCATTGATTCCCTAGGGTTGCGGCTGAATAAGAATTAGGGTTAGGGTTTTATTCTAGGGTTATTTATAATATTAAATTATTTAATTCTTTAATCACTAATAGGCCCGTTAATTCTCAACAGTACCAAATTAAGTCCAACGAGAGTTGTCCCTAGCCAAATACCCTCGTTCCGGACACAATGGGCTAGGCCTCGTCAGCCCAATCGATCGTTTTCAACTTGTTTCTCTAAATTAAAATATAAACCATTTAATTATTTAATTTGATCGTACATTTAAATTTATCAAGGCCACATACTGACTCTAAAAATTCTCGAAAAATAAATCTAGCTATGTTTTGACGATACGGTCCGAACAAAATTAATTTCGTTGAATTTGGAGACCGTTTGAAAAATGGTCATTTTCAAGTCGATTAAATTTGTCGAAAATTGACAAAACACATTTTTTTTGCCACGCTCACATATTAATTTCAGAAATAATGAAAATTGGAATCTTACAATAATTTGACATTCTGGATCCAACCAAAGTGGTTTCATCGAAAACGGAAGTCGTTTGTAAAATAGCTACTTTTTATATTAAAAATATATATATATATTCCATAATGACTATTATGAATATTAAACTGGCCATAACTTTTGATTCTCGCTATGAAATTTCAGTTTTTCAGATTCGTTCGAAAGATATTATTAAATAGATTTAAATATTTTTGGTTTCACTAAAATTCGGTTTATTTTGAATCCTGTACATTCAGTCAAAGTTCAAATTTAAATTTTCAAACTACCGCGCTATTTCTAGCTCCTTTTATAATTAAAATAAATTTTTTCATTCTAACTTCGATTTAAATAAATTTTAAATCGTTATAATTCAAAATAAATTATTTTAAACATCTAAAATTCACTAAAATTTCTAAAATAAAATTTTTAAATTGGTTCCAAAATTCGTGTTGTTACATATTATGTCGTTTTTTAGACGTATATTTTGTAGAACGAAGTATAAGTAAGGTTGAAACTGTCGAGTATGGTTAGAAATATAATGTAATATGTTGTTCATAAGACAAATTAAACAAGTAGAAATAATGATAAAATGGAAATCATTCTAGATAGGGACTTGGTTGAGAATACCATTGCTTTAATTCACAATTTCTTCCCTTTACCACTTAGAAGCCTTAGCCTAGCGAAACCCGTACCCTTTTTTCTCAAGCATGACCATATCTATTAGTTCCCCTTAAATCCCCAGCTTCAGCCTAACCTGCTCAATTCAAAAATAAAAATAAACAAGAAATAAGGCAAGCGTTCTTCGTCTTTGGAGGGCTTGACATCAATGACGACGGTAAGCGAAAGCGCGCCTGTGGATGTGCGAGCACAGCGATTCATGCTTGAAGCGATGACGAGGTGGAGAAGCAACCTAATGCTTAGCTCACGAGTTGATCTCGAAAGGTGAGTAATCCTCACCACTCTACTCTAATTAGTGCGCTTATGTGCTTAGTGTTTGTGATTGCAAGTTCCTTGTGTCATCTAAGTCTAACCGTTGGGCTATTTGTTATTAGTCGCTAAAAAATTTCATTTGTAGAACTTGCTTCCAAATGATTTTTTGTTAAATCATCATCATTTAATTAGGATCAAATATAAACATGTATTCAAGATTCGAGCACATGCATGAAAATGCCACCTCCGAAAATCTTAGTGATAATCAGCTCAAAGTTATCATCTTGTTTTCCTATTTGTTTTTACCGCCTATAACATTCATTTTTTTCTTGCTATTCGTCATGTCTGCCAAGATCTGTGATGTGGTTTCTTATGTTGATGCATCAGCTATTAAATTGGCAGAATAGTAGAAAAAATGTATTTGAAATAACCAACTGCTTCAAAACCAAGTATGTGAGAACATACTTAATAGATCATTTTATATGCTGAGGAGATCCTATGTGTGGTAACACTCTTTGTTTCAGTTAACTTTAGTTTGATAGTAATTTAAATATACATAAATATGTTATGTATACATCCTTAATTAAGGAGGCTTACTTATACTAATGCATGTAGGCATAAACCTGCATAATTTCAGTTTTAATGTACTATGTATAGTGCATATTGTCAAATATGGTTTGCATATTGTTAAATATGGTTTACAACCTTATAAAGATAAATAAAATGTGGCTTGTGATTTGTACATCCTAGATGTGTATATATGGTTGCATATCCTTATTGCACTTTTGGACTTCCATTTTGTCCTTATATATGTATCATGTTAGGGCTGACGAATTCTTACACAATCTGAAACCCGCACCAAAATTAGCAAGTTAAACCGATCTGTTTAGTTGGTGGGTCATTTCCGAGTCAATCCGAATTTGACCCGTTTATAAACGGGCGGGTTTATGATTCAGCCACTAGCCCGATTTTGACCCGCCAAACCCGATTATATGTTGTACCTCTTACAAATTGTTAGTCATTTATGTATGTTGTTAGTGTTAGTCTTTTATGTATGCAATAGTCAGTATGCTCATATATTCTTGTGTAAGCTATTATATTTACTAATTTATTCTTATATGTTGTTAGTTATATTTTACTTATAACAACTGTATATCATCCATACGGTTAGCCTTTTATGTATGCAGTACGCTCATACATTCTTATGTATGGAGAATGATTTTTGGATATGGTGATTTCATGCTTTATTTATATGTTGCCTGTTGATGATTTTATAACTTATTGCCTATTGTTGATTTTGTAACTTGCTTCTTGTTGGTGATTATATAATAGTGTTGTATGTTGGTGATTTGGTTCTTTTTGGTGATATGCTTCTTGTTGGTGATTATATAATAGTGCTTCATGTTGGTGATATGGTCAAACGGGTAAACCAAACCCGACACGACCCGTTTAGTTAAACTGGTTATACAGCTCAGGTCGGGTCAACCCGTTTCTAAAGAGGTCGGGTCAGGGATGGGATAAAATGACCTATTTAATAAAGGTTAACCCGAAAGTTTATAAATCAACCCGTACCCTACTTGACCCAACCCGAACCCGACCCGACACGACCCATTGACAACCCTATATCATATCATCCTGGAAGTGGACAAACAACTTTTGGCTTCTCGTTATTTCGTGTGTGTATATTTTGTGATGCTTCTTGTACAAACTATATCTATCCTGCTTACCAATGGCTTTAAGTGTATCGAAGACTTGCCATATGGTCCAATATGTGATGTTATCTTATTTATGTTTGGTAAATAAAATATTTAGAAATTATTTCATATATGTGGAATTATACTATATCTTTCTGCAATAGAAACACTTATAAGAAAATTATTTTAAGAGCCTTAGCTCTATAATATGGGAGGTACAAGTAATTGACTTAGCGCTACCGATTGGTTTAAATGCTCTTGAGTAATGATTCGTCTAATATATTATAACTTGTTGAATATAATGCTTGAGCGGTATTTACTAAAAGGTTAGTGAATACATGAATTTAACTAGGTAGTATGGGATTCCTAGACTAAATTCTTGTAGTCCCTGATAGGGAAATATTTGAGACTTTAGGGTAGTATTCTCTTTTGGTGTTCGATGGGAAGTCAATAGATTCTTAAGGGTATATAATTCAGGCTTTCCGGTTTTATCCGTAATAAGTGAGAATCACTAGTTTCTAGTAAACATTTGAGTTTCACCTTATGGTATGGGCTGTTTTGTTAAATTCTCATGAATATGAGAAGCGACATTATTTAGCACTTAAAGCATATCCTATTTTGGTTTTTGATAAGTGGTCGATAGATCCTTAACGATATGCTAGTGGATTTCTTTATGAATTTAGTAATTGGAGCAAGATAGCGAACTTATAAATATGCGAAATTTGAAGATAGATTATGTGAACTTTATAAGTCGAGTTTCATTATCAACATAGTAATTTAAACATGTTAAACAAATAAATAAATATGTGAACTTCACAAACTTGGAGTCATGGATGTATAGTCATCTTGATCGGTTTGGACTATCCTTAATATCATACTATGAATTGGTGTTTTATGGTATGAGTACGACCACTGGTATCAGATCGGTTTGATTGATACCTACATTAATTGTTTGTTTGCACAGTATGAGTACAATCATCATGATTAGTATGGACAATCATTTTGATCGGTATGTGTACGATCTCTTGGAATTTGTGTTATTAGGATATTCAGGATTTAAGAACTTGTGATGATTATGTGAATTGTGGTTAACTCTTTTGATTTTTTCGATTGTATTCTTTTGGATTTTATACTTTGCAATTTATTCGGTGCTTAGTGATCTTAATATGTTCTTGTGTTATATGATGAATTCAGGAGTTAATTAATCTTGAGCCTTGTCCATATCTAGGACATATGGATTTATTTATTATGACAGATGGCTTTGGGTTATATCTTCTTCTTACCCTTTTGATATTCAGAGATAGTCTGACATGTGTATTTTATTTACTTGGGTCAGACCAGGATTTTTCAGGTTACAGGACATGTGGACTTGGGAAAGCTTGATAGTAGAGTACCAAATCACTAAACGTTCTAAAATGGTTCTTTTATGATTAAGTGTATAGTTGTAAGGCGTACATTTAGTATTTTTTGACTTATAGTAGATGTACATTATGTGGGTTTTGAGTATATTCGTAAACTCTAAAATTGTGTAGATATTTATCAATCTACTATAATATGTGATGACTATCTATATATTATATTGTTCTAATTCGAGAAACCGTGGTGTTTATTACTTTTGATCGAGATTGTTCATGTCAAAAATTAATTCAAAGACTAAGAAAAATGATAAATATGACTTGTCATTGTTGGTTTAAAGTTGTATTCACATTCGGTTCCCCTTAACAAACATCTTCTATGTTTTTAGACATCATTATTTATAAAGTTCTTTAATAATGTGCATATTATGGCGGGGTTGTTACAAAATGGTATCAGAGCATTGTCGGAACATTATAGTGTATAATATCAAGGATTAAGCTATGGTGAGACTTAGAGTCACGTCCCTTACTGAGAGTGGTTGATAGTTGTATTAATTATCAACATAGTGGTAGAAAAATACATTAATTATCGGGGTAATAAATGAAAATTCTTTAGGACTTAATTAGAGTTTCACAATAGAAGCTATTAAACTAGTTCCACTGAGCTCAATGTTTAGTGGTCTACATATATGATTATTTGGATAATATTTGCATGGTTGATTGGTTGTTAGGAATTGATTGTTTGATTGTATTTAATGAAAAATTGGATGCATGAGTTTTAGTGATTAAAAAAATAAGTGCAACAAAGAAAAACTTGTGATTATTTATTGTGTTGACTTGTCCGAACATTGTTTATGAATTCTGGTCGATACATGGGACGTCATGCTATCGTTAGGTGTTTCTAAACATCTTATGAGACATTTTGACATGGGAATTATATAAGATTTGATATAAACATTATAAGAAGAAAGTTTTGGTTGTAAAATAATTTTTGAATTTTTATATAAGCCACTCAAAGTAAAATTTGAATTTTCCTCATTATAATTTTCATTTGTATAAATTTAGATTAAAACAGAATTAGTTGACCAAGGTGTGGATATTTGTAATTTTTCGTCTTTATGGAAACAGAAATTCAACGAATGAATTATGTGATAATACGAATCAAACTATAAGATTTATAATATTTAAACTCAATGTGCATATATACATGTATGTATGTATATAGGATATTCTGTTAGAAATGGGATTTCTTCTTAGTGTTGTAATGAAATGAATAAACTAAACAGTCGGAATAATATATATAAAATAATAGTAATAACATATAAAATAATAGTAATAATATAATTTTATTGTCGTAAGCAGCAGCAGATTGGTGCCATCAGCAGTTACAAAGGCGGCTGCCATTACCTGCAATAGCGGGTAACGACAGGTGAAAAAAGTTGAACGTCACTACACCACAATGGCCAATTGGCGACTCTTATTTTTTTCAACTGCCAACACTTATATGTGTTGTAGACTATAGACACTTATATGTGTTGCAGTAGGAAAAATGTGTCACCAAAAATGTGCCAACACTTTTATGTGTTGTATTGCTTGGCCATGTCTTCTTTTGTAAGGGCAAAAGGGTAACTTGTCGCATATAACCCTAATTGATGTTCAACGCATAACTTACTGACACTTAACTCTTTTCAGGCCGCTCCAACCCCAAATACGCTTAGAAAACAAACGCAAAGCAATTAAAATCATCGTTCTCATCAACATCAGAGGAAATCGAAAATTGAAATCTACGATTAAAGAATGGACTTCGAATTGGTGCTTGTAGGAATTGGGGATTCGAATCACGGTGGCTTCTAGGAATCACGATTTGAGGTAAAAATTCGATTTCACTTCTTGGAATCACGATTTGTATGAATCAGATTTGTATGGACCATGTTTTTTTAACCTTGCTCAATCTAATTTTGTCTGTTTTGATGATGTATGATTATATAAAATGGTTATAGGGCATAAAAACTTGGTGGCTGATTTCAATTATTTACACAGTTTGTACATATCAGAGAACTTTGCCTGGTTTTGAACCAAATAGATTTTGCAGTATAGTTTTGATCAATATGAAATTATAATATGTTATTTATTCATAAGTAACACATTTATCTGCTGAAAGTTCAATTCTATATGCATTATATCATTACATTCTGAATAAAAAGCACTTGGTGATTCATTGCTCATTCTGAAATACGTTATTAGTTCTGAATAAAGATTTTGTGCCAGCTCATTTGGTTTCTGTACAATACTTGAGAAAAATCTTCAAAACTAAAATGAAAAATTGAAGACTGTAGTGTAAAGATAATATACTTCAACACTTTTTTACAAAAAAAATGAGATTGATACAAAACCGCACGTTATTTGTATTTCAGTTTAAACTTAAAAGAACGACAGTGATGCAAAAAAATGAGAGTGATACTCGATAATGATTGTTATTTATTTATTACTAGGTTTATGAGGTTTTATAGCGTTTATTTCTCTACGAAAAGTAATTACAAAGGGGGGCACCTTTAATTTTCAACGGTCTACATGCAAGCTCATTGAAGAGGCATTTTTGCGTTGGTTGAGGATTTAACAGCATTTTTCTTCTTCTAAATATGTGATTCTCGTAAGCTTACTTTCCCATGTTCTTTCAAATTATCGACATTTTGTGCCATATCTTGTAGCTTGATTTTCAACTAGTAAAGGCACAAATAACATACCCGTGCAAAATGAACACCTACAGAAAACATTTGTATGGTAACTAACGGATGTAAGATTGAGAAAGTCATCATTTGATTTCTAACATAAAAAAATGGAGTGACAAACAAAATAGAAAAAAAATGTTTTAATGAGCTGTTGTACAGCTGAAAACAGGGAGCATCAGTGCAACAATCATGCGCTTGGTTCAAGCTCACATTTGTAATCTTGATGAATCACAAATGGATAAGATTTTTTGCAGTACAAATACATGTAGTAAAAGGACAGAATTTAAAATCTTCAATTGTCCCACCGAGTTATGACTTGAACCTAACTTATTGTAAACTGCTTCAAACGTTTTGATAGAAAACTATTCTAGCCGCATTAAATATATATAGTAAATGACATCAATGTAACATTAAAAAAAGGTGGAACATGATAAATCCATTATAACATGGCCAAGTTGAGAAATGCGTATACATCCATAAATAGTGCAACTGCGCTTGAAAGTGCAGCCAATGCAATTAGATTACAACAAAATTGCTAAAAATGATTTTGCAATGTGAAATAATTTCAAAATTAAGGACTGAAAGAACAAGAAAATAAAAACATTACCATTTAGCCTAAGCGCATTTTTTAATACAATTGATAAATTAACTTTTTTATACAGAAGTTTATATTAGTAAAATTCTTCATTTGTTGGGTCATAAGAAAAAGAAGTTATATAAGTAGTTGTAAAAAAAGGTGATACAGAAGTTGTAAAAAATCAGTCTGTGACTTAAAATAGCCGAGAGCGAGGGTCTTGGAATATTTCGTAGGACTTGGAAATAATAAGTGAGAGAAGTGTGAAAGTCGCCATAAAAATATGATAAGGACTACACGCATATGACTATCAGTCAAGGATCAACGAAAATGAAATGCAATAAAGATTACTCCTCAATATTACGGGCAAGTTGCACTATACATATGTTTCTCTTTACTTCAAAAAAAAAAACATGCTGGGATAACTTATGTTAAACTATTGTAGTTTAACTGGGATAACTTATCAAATGCTCGTTCCATGTATTTATTTTTGCTTCTTAAAAGGTTGTTTTTGGTGGATTTTTGCTTTGAAAAAACATGCGGAAACGTTAGCTATGTAAACCTTTTTTTTGTCTCTAATATAAACCGTTAGTCTATGCAAAAAAACATTCTAACATACGAAAAAAATAAGTAAATAGGAAATGACCAGAAGTCATCCAAACTATTAAGTAATTAAATAATTTATTTAATATTGTGCACTTAAGTTACCTATATTACCATGTGTCATCCCTGCATAGAAGCTTTAATGAACAGAGTGCGTGTTACTGTTTGGTGAGCGTGTGCCTCTCTATACATGCACATTGAGGAAAGCACCTCAACTATCCTTTATTTTCAGCTACAAGCCTTTAATAGTTCCAGGGAAGAAGAGAGATTTAACTGTTGTATACACTTAGCAAGATTTTTAATTTGAAAAATGGGTTTGTGGGGTGCTGTTCTCGCCTGTTATGTGGTTGCTGTCCGTGAACATGAATGTTTATTTTTGTATATGTAGCATCTTCTCCATTGTAAATGGACCAATTCTCTCTTATGCTCATTCTCTGCATAAAAAATCATTGTTTATATCTGTTTCTCAAAGCTATGAAATGAATGTGTGTATATACAACACATACCTTTATTTTAATCATAAACAGTGGATTTCCAGAAGCGTCCATGAGAACGATATTTCTTTTGATTCTAATAGAGTAGTTATCAATGCGAAACACTATATTTCCATTAGAGCCAAATACGGTAAATCCTTTGCAGTTTAATTCCATTACCATTCACACGAAAATAGACAATACGCTATAGTTAATCAAAACATACTTGGAAAGTAAACTAAACATTGGATTAGTGTTGACTGCTTACCTAATTCAACATGTGCATTATGTATGTATTTTTTTTAGGTTGTTTACACAATTACTGTGAAAAAATAGAGATCTATTTAATTCTTCTTACTATTGTTTATGTGCATCTACTAAATCATTATATGCTCAGTTTCAGTTTCGACTCGAAACGGAAACTGAATGCTCAGTTTTGGTTTCGACTCGAAACTGAAACTGAGCATTCAGTTTCAGTTTCGAGTCGAAACCGAAACTGACCTTTCAGTTTCAGTTTCGAGTCGAAACCGAAACTGAGCATTCAGTCTCAGTTTCGGTTTCGAGTCGAAACCGAAACTGAGCATTCAGTCTCAGTTTCGGTTTCGACTCGAAACTGAAACTGAATGCTCAGTTTCAGTTTCGATCAGTTTCAGTTTCGATCGAAACTGAAACTGAATGCTCGGTTTCGGTTTCGAGTCAAAATCGAAACTAAAGTCAGTTTCAGTTTCGAGTCGAAACCGAAACTGACCATTCAATTTCAGTTTCGACTCGAAACCGAAACTGAGCATTCAGTCTCAGTTTCGGTTTCGACTCGAAACTGAAACTGGATGCTCAGTTTCAGTTTCGATCGAAACTGAAACTGAATGCTCAGTTTCGGTTTCGAGTCGAAACCGAAACTGAGCATTCAGTTTCAGTTTCGAGTCGAAACCGAAACTAAAGTCAGTTTCAGTTTCGAGTCGAAACCGAAACTGACCATTCAGTTTCAGTTTCGAGTCGAAACTGAACGTTCAGTTTCAGTTTCGAGTCGAAACCAAAACTGAACATTCATTTTCGTGCTACTTTGCTGAATTTGCTTACCATGCTACTTTGCTGAATTTCTTTAATGCTTGTGTACACTGTACAATTTATTATGCTAGCTCGACCAAATGGGCTGTTTTGGCTTTCACTTGAAAATGCTTCTCGGCTTTGTTGGCTTGTGTCTTGGCTTATCACTTTTAAAACTTTTAAATATATCACTTGCTTTGCCATAAACTTATTGTTCTAATTTGATTATCAGTGTATAAAAGAAAAATTATGTGCACTTTTATAGTTTCTTACATGTAAAATCTGTTCTGTGGTTCTCTGAAATATATAAAGTTATCATTCAAATATAGCATGCAATTCATTTCTGAATTCATTCTTTTTCTTCCTTTTTTAAATATAGTAAGTTCTCATTCAAATATAGCATGTAAAATCTAATGTACCATTTATTGTTCCTGCAGTTCTCATTCGCTTATTTTTTCTGCACCTCATCATATTGTGTCTGCTCCCTTCATTGGATTTCAGTTTCAGGTGCGTATGTGTATTGAATATTTCAGTTTTAGATGCGTATATATTAGTTATATTTAGGTTTGTTGCTATTATATATATATTGGTGGTTGGATTTCCCGCAGTATCATTAGCGGATGCCCGCGGTACCATTAGCGGATGAATACCCTATGCGCCCCACGCTATGATAGTGGATGACCTTCATACCGCGATATCCTGCCTTGAAGCAGGATGGGTATTATTTATGTTAGCTAACATATGTGGATGCAGGAAAACAGGTTGGAGGGATCCAGCTGGATTCCTCAAAATTTAGTATTTGTTTGATTTCATATTTTAGTTTATTCTATTTCCTTTGTTATTTCACATATTAAATGTAATCTAAATTGTGTTGGTAGCTGCCGTTATCTTTGTTCAATAAATCATGTAGGTTCTAGGAGAATTTTTAATCATTAGATCATCACACTTTTTAATAATTTTTTGTAATTTAAAATGCATTTATACAAGAGATTTTTCTTTCTGAACAAGTTAGATAAATTTTGACGACTGTAGTGTTTGCAGGTCTTTGTTGTTGTTTTATGATTTTATCATGCATGTATATAGATCTATATAAGTGTCATTCTGATGTATGGCCCCATTTATCGAACAAACTGAACATTTAGTTTCAGTTTCGAGTCGAAACTGAAACTGAGCAATGTTCAGTTTCAGTTTCGAGTCGAAACGGAAACTGAGCATTCAGTTTCAGTTTTGAGTCGAAACTGAAACTGACCATTCAGTTTTCAGTTTTGAGTCGAAACCGAACTGACCGTTCAGTTTCAGTTGAGTCAAAACCGAAACTGACCGTTCAGTTTCAGTTTCGAGTCGAAACCGAAACTGAGCAATGTTCAGTTTCAGTTTCGAGAACTCGAAACCGAAACTGAGCATTTAGTTTCAGTTTCGAGAACTCGAAACCGAAACTGAGCATTCAGTTTCAGTTTCGAGTCGAAACTGAAACTGAGCAATGTTCAGTTTCAGTTTCGAGTCGAAACCGAAACTGAGCATTCAGTTTCAGTTTCGAGTCGAAACTGAAACTGAACATTCAGTTTCAGAAACTGAACATTCAGTTTCAGAAACTGAACATTCAGTTTCAGTTTCGAGTGATAAATGTAATGTGAAGTCTGCAAAAAAAATAGTGTCCGACCATTGAGTAATATCATAGTAATGCATAATTTTTTTTCAAAACTGTAATATCATAGTGTCCGGCCATTGAGTAATGCACTATAAAATATTAGGTATGATTCTTAAGAATTTCTAACACTAAGACGAAAATAAATAAAAAGTAAATAATCCATTTTTTTAATTGGTAAGGTAACAATCTTACAGAACTTAGATGATGTATTAATTATTTTTTTGAATGTTTTTGATTGATAGTCATGACCGAACAAACATCAAGAAGGTGGATTAGAAATACACATAGAAATGAGGATGAATATACGCACGGTGTTCAGAACTTTATCAGCTTCGTCAAGCAACATTTACCACATGATACTCAGTTATGTGTGTGTCCTTGTAAGAAGTGCAAAAACTCTAAGAGAACTTCAATAGAAATAGTTGAGAAACACTTGATATTTTTTGGTATGCTTCCGACATATGATGTGTGGTTCTTTCATGGAGAGAGAAATGATACTACCATACAAATGACTCATACATCGGATTTTGTCCAAGAGTCTCACATTCCAGACCAAATGCAAGTAGAAGAGTCTTTTGAGGGCACTCTAGGAAATCTTGTTAATGATGCATTTAGAGTACATGATATGCCACAAGTTAGCGGTGAAGTAAATTTTGAAGAAATAAATGTTAAGAAAATGTACAATGAATACAAAAGCAAAGCAAATGAGAAATTATATCCTTCTTGTAAGGATGGACTTACAACTTTGAGTGTTATGATAGAGCTTCATAACTTGAAAAAGGAATTTAATTGGTCGGGAAATAGCATGACAGAATTGTTGAAACTATTTAAAAAGTGTCTTCCGGAAGAAAACACATTACCTAACAAGTATCCTACCATGAAAAAAATGTTAAAAGATTTGGGAATGAAGGTAAAATGCATTCATGCTTGCATAAACGATTGCATGTTATTTTGGAAAGAGAACGTTAACATTGTAGTATGTCCTCATTGTAATACGTCAAGATTTAAAGATAAGACAAATGCGTTAGGCGTAAAAAAAATGACAACTCAACCAAGAAAAGTTTTAAGACACTTCCCTATAATTCCAAGGTTGACTAGATTGTACACTATACCGTGGATAGCTCGTAAAATGCAATGGCATAAGCATGCCGATCCTTCTTGGGATTTCATGCGTCATCCCATTGACTCAGCTGAATGGAGATCAATCAAATGTAAGTGGCCGGACTTTGCAAATAAGGACGTAATGTCTGGCTTGGTATCTCTACTGATGGATTTAATCCGAATGGGGTTCTCTCCAATAGTTATAGTTGTTGGCCCGTATATATGATTCCATACAATCTACCCCCTTCATTATGCATGAAATCGCAATTTCAAATGCTAAGTTTATTAATTCCTGGACCGAAAGCACCAAGTCAAGACATTGATGTGTATTTAGAACCTCTTGTAGATGAGTTGAGGGAACTTTGGATGGAAGGCGTAGCTTCTTTTGATATGGACAAGAGAGAAATGTTTACGATGAAGGCAATATTATTATGGGGAATCCACGATTTTCCAGCATTGGGAAATTTATCTGGTTGTGTGACACATGGTTATAAAGCTTGTCCAGTTTGTGCTATGGAGACCGAGTCGGAGTATGTAGGTAACAAGATTGTTTACCCAAAGTATAGAAGATTTTTGAAGGATGATCATCCATATAGATGCGTCAAATATGGATGGTATAAGGATAGCGAAGATAAAGAACCGCCAACAAGGTTAAGAGGACCATCCCTTTTGGAAAAGCTTGATCGTATAAGTTATTTTCCTGGAAAATTACCAAGGAATAAGAAGCGAACAATAATCGAAGCTAGTAATGAATGTTCCTTAATGACTGAAGGTAGTGACGTAGAAAAATCTCCTTGGTATAAGAAGTCAATTTTCTATAATTTAATTTATTGGAGTAGTCATAAAGTACGACATACTATTGATGTGATGCATACAGAGAAGAATGTCACAGAGCATCTTCTCAATTTATTGTTTGATAGGTTGAGGCAATCATCTAAGTTTGCATTCGATAAGATTCATAAAACCAAATGTTGTGAAGTTCTACAAGCTACAAAACTTCCATCGTGCCTTGCAACTAGATTTGGTAGTCTTGTTACTGTTCAACCACCTACTTTGCACCTTAAAAAAACATATGAGTATCATATTGTAATGCAATACTTACTTCCTATAATGGTTCAACATGCATATCCGAAGCACCGTGATTTACGTCGAGCTATTTTACAAGTGAGTTTGTATTTTAACTTGATATGCTCAAAAGTTCTAGTTCGAGAACATGTTCAAGCTGCCAAAGATATGATTTCCGAGGCATTATGTGTGCTAGTGCATTATTTTTCGACGGACTTCTTTGATATAAGTATTCATCTTATGGTGCATCTAGCCGATCAAGCTTTGCTATGTGGACCTGCAAACTACATATGGATGTATCCATTTGAAAGGTGGTGTATTTTTCTTACAAATTTTATGAATGTTATTTCAAAGTGATAATTTCTAAATATATGTGCATGTGTGCTATTTTTAGAGCAATGAAAGAATGCAAAAATATACCTAGCAATAAGCGCTACATAGAAGGATCAATTGCTGAAGCATACCTTGTTTCAGAATCAGTTAGATATGCAATGGAGTATATGCCTAACCCACATGATGGAAATCATAGTTCGACACAAGCATCTTTTTTAGATGATGGTGATGATATATATGAACGTCCCATCATTGAAGGCAAATGTATTAAGCTAACTAGGGTGCAACGTGTTCAAATTCGAAGGTGGTTACTTTTTAGTATCAATATTCCTGAAAGAGACGAATATTATATGTATGAATTTTCTCTATATTTTAATACATACCAATGACATAAAGTATGAACTATATTTACTTTTAATATCTAATTTGTAGTGCATATCGCCGATCCTTAGAAGATGTTTCTCGCGGTAAAAGAAAAGTTACCACAACGACAGAAGTAATCGTTCAAACCGAATTTATTGATTGGTTACACAAAAAGGTATATTATTTCAATATGTATAAAAATTGTAAGTTTTGTTCTTTTTATGTTGGACGTTCAAGTTTGTTCATTCATGACAGCTTTTACAAGAAAAATGCATGAATACAATGTTATGGCAATATGTTAGTGGTCCAAAGTGGGAATCTAAAAGTTATCTTAAGTACAGAGTGAATGGATATATATTTTCTCCTCAACATTATGATGATAGTCATTCAATCCAAGATAGCGGTGTTTGCATGGATGCAATCACCACATTTGTTGCAAGTGCAAAAGATATAAATCCTACGGATGATGACACTACTTGGTATGGTATCATTAAAGAAATCATAGAGGTTGATTATTACGATTTCCAACATGTTGTATTCTATTGTGATTGGGTAAACATTGCGGATAAGACAAATGGTTGTAAGATTTGTACCGATTCCCATTTGTTGATGGTGAACTTGAATAGGCTCAAAACTGTTAATGGGGAGTATGACGAGCCAGCTATTCTAGCAACTGAAGCATGTCAAGTTTTCTATGTGCAAGACACTCAAAATTCTGATTGGTCCATTGTTCGACGTTCTCCAAAGCGCATGACAGACAACGTAGATGACTACACCATACCAACCGATTTTCAGTCTGTTTTGAAAGAACAACAGAATTTAGTACCATTGTTGAAATGTATTTAAATGAAAGAGATGTAATTTTGAAATGAATATTTGTATTGTTTTGCTTATTTAGGTGAAATGCATTAAATGATTTTGTTTTTTGGATTTTTCTTTGTTCATATTCATCATCCATTTGTAAAATCAAATCAAGCACGCATATTAGTTTCAATATGCATATTAATTCTTTTTAATGCAGAATGTCGAACAATTGCATTGGCAGTGCAAATGAAGTTACAACAAATGAGGAGCTTGAGGCAAATAACTGTCCTCCACCAAGTGATAAAAAATACTCAATAACAGTTGACTTCGATGGTGTTAAAGGTAATGATGAAGCTAAATGGGGCACCAGATGCGGAGCGCTAATTCGTTGTCATATACCAATTGGCTATGGCGAGTGGAGAAATGTTGATGGTTACTATAAAGATATTTTGTGGCGAGAACTATTGGTATGTCACAAATTCACCTTATTTAATTATGTACTTTCTGCATAAAATTTATTCTTCGTATTGAAATTTCTTTGTTAAAACAGAATGAATTCGACATGGACATCGATCCTGATCTAGCTCGGCCAATTTTAGAAAAAACGTTTCCACGATATTTTCGTACGGTAAAGTCTACTTTGCGAAATAGATTGCTTAGAGTCAAAGGAACCATCATACCCAAGAATATTGCTATCACTAAATGTCCTTCAGACATTGACAAAGTATGGTGGGAGAAGTTTGTAGACAACGAATACACCAATAAGAAAAAAGAGCAATGTAAGAGAAATGCCCAAGCCAAAGCTAATAATACTATCACTCACACGCTAGGAAGAAAATCATATCGTAAAGTTTATGATGAAATGGTAAACAATCTTAGTAAAAATATTTCTTGTGAATACTACTAATAAATAGTTAATTAGTTTAATAATATTTCTTATTGCAGGTTAAGAAAAATCCGGAGGTGAACGTTACGAGGACAATGGTTTGGAAGGCGGGACATAAAAATAAGAAAACTGGACAAGTTATTCCATCAGCAGCA
This sequence comes from Allium sativum, assembly GCA_030737875.1. Classification (NCBI taxonomy): domain Eukaryota; kingdom Viridiplantae; phylum Streptophyta; class Magnoliopsida; order Asparagales; family Amaryllidaceae; genus Allium; species Allium sativum. The sequence goes on along the minus strand of CM060915.1, from coordinate 732,372,641 downwards.
AAAACCTATGTAAGTTTAATAATATTCCATTGCTATGTTTATGGGTTTCATTATCATCTATGAAGTGTTTACTGCCTAGTGCGAAGTTTCATTCGAGTTATTCACATGATTTTTATGCCTGCATTCATTATCAGTGCCTTAACTTGTAATCCTTGCTCGGTCAACTCACATCAGTCATCACAAGCTAACTTGACAACCATATAAGTTGAATTTTAAATTTTTGAGGCAGATTCTTTATTTTAGTCATGTTATTTTAACTACCAGATTTTTATTAAGACACTCAAGTGTTATTAAAATTTATTTCTAAAATTACATAACATTCCAAATACAAAAAAGGCAATTACAATTGCTCAGTTTCGGTTTTGAGTCGAAACTGAAACTGAATGGTCAGTTTCGGTTTCGAGTCGAAACTGAAACTGACTTCAGTTTCAGTTTCGACTCGAAACTGAAACTGACTTCAGTTTCAGTTTCGACTCGAAACTGAAACTGAATGGTCAGTTTCAGTTTCGACTCGAAACTGAAACTGACTTCAGTTTCACTTTCGACTCGAAACTGAAACTGAATGCTCAGTTTCGGTTTCGACTCGAAACTGACTTCAGTTTCACTTTTGACTCGAAACTGACTTCAGTTTCGGTTTCGACTCGAAACTGACTTCAGTTTCACTTCGGTATGAAGCAAGAGTGCTATTTTCTTAGTTGTCTGATATAATTTTTGTATTCATTTTCTTCATATATTATATTTGAAAATGGGACGCATCTTTAAAACGTCTATTGTACTGTTTGAATATTAATTTTATGCATATGTTTAAATTGAACAAAAAAATGTTGAGCTGATGATTGCTTATTATTCAATTTGATTATTTGTTAAATTCAGTTCTTAATTTTGTATTCATTTCTATTTACACTACAATGTTCAGTTATTATTTATATGAAATGGATCCCTGCTACTAGGAGCAATTTAACTTTTCTTTGATCAATATGTTACTATACATGGAAGAGTTCTAGTTATAAATTGTGTACGAGCACAAAGAAATAACAATTATTTTCATGCAAGAATTTGTTTTTTTTGCATTCGAGTTTTGTTGCTCATTCAAATCAACGTTCTATGTTCATTTTCTTCACAGTTGGTTGACTGAGTTACTTCAGTATTCAATTTCTCATACTACTTGAACAGATTTTCATCATTCTTTATAAAGCAAATTTTGCCTTGATCAGTCAAACAGATCGCTTCCTTTTTCTTATTAAATAACCGTAGTATCCATGTAGAACTTGATTAATTTTGTATCATAATCAACTGAGTTTGGAAAACCAAGTTTGCAACTCAGTTTAGCAAACTGAGTTGCAAAGTCAGTTTTTGCAACTTCGCAAAGCCAAAGCTTATCCAGTCGAAACTGAAACTGAATAATGCTCAGTTTCGGTTTCGAGTCGAAACTGAAACTGACTTCAGTTTCACTTTCGACTCGAAACCGAAACTGAGCATTCAGTCTCAGTTTCGGTTTCGACTCGAAACTGAAACTGGATGCTCAGTTTCAGTTTCGATCGAAACTGAAACTGAATGCTCAGTTTCGGTTTCGAGTCGAAACTGAAACTGACTTCAGTTTCAGTTTCGATCGAAACTGAAACTGAATGCTCAGTTTCGGTTTCGAGTCGAAACTGAAACTGACTTCAGTTTCAGTTTCGACTCGAAACTGAAACTGAATGGTCAGTTTCAGTTTCGACTCGAAACTGAAACTGACTTCAGTTTCACTTTCGACTCGAAACTGAAACTGAATTCTCAGTTTCGGTTTCGACTCGAAACTGAAACTGACTTCAGTTTTGGTTTCGACTCGAAACTGAAACTGAATGCTCAGAAACTTGACTTGCAATTTGTTATTTCTGTAAAACTGATTGCGTTTATATTTTGTAGGCACTTGTGGAGGAGGAGGAAAAAAAACAGAATTTGGAATGTAATAGCAACGAGCATGCAAACATGTTTGATTTTGACAATGATCCTATCGCCAAAGTTTTTGGTTCTGACAAAAGGAAAAATTATTGTCGTGCAATTAGCTCCTCTTCTTCCGCAAAGCACGTAAAGATAATGCAAGCATCAAAAGCAATTGCCGACAAGAATAAAAAGGATGATTTTCGTCAATGGTCTAAGGAATTACAAAATCAAGTTGCAAGTCAAGTGGCGAGTCAAGTGTCAATCCAAATCAACGATGCTCTTAAATCCTTTCTTACTATGGTACCGGGATTACAACATAACATTAATGACGGTGTTATGACGCCTATGACAGAAACCGCTTCTAATTTGGGTAAATCTACACCGAACGTTGGAATTGCTGATTCGGTTATTCCGACAAATGATGTTGGATCATCAACAAAAGGAAAACAATTTGTAATGCTATTATCACCAGATATGAAGGAAGTAGCAAAAGCTTATATTGGTACGCAAACCATGTGTCATTTTAGAGAGATAGTGCCAAATGTTGAGAAAGTTGTTTGGATAACAGAAGTTTTAGATCCGGAAGCACCAATTTACGATGGTCCTCAAAACGGACACTACAAGCTTTGTGAATTTTCAGATGGAGGCTTTGTGATATGGTCCATGTTTCGCCTTCATAATATCTAAAATTCTATGTATCTTTAGTAAAACTTTGTATTGTTTTTTGTAATTTGAACTTGATATTATGGTATTTTGAAATTGAAAGCATTATGCAAAAGTGACATTATTGAATTTGGAATATGGAAGTGTACCAAATACTTTTATTTGAATTGATATGTTGAATTATATATGGAATATGGAAGTGTACCAAATAAGAGTTAGTAGGATTATGATACTGACATTTATAAGTGTTAGCAATGAATATGTTTGTAACACTTATAAGTGTTACCATATATTATGGTTCCAACATTTATAAGCGTTAGCAATGATTATGTTTGTAACACTTATAACTGTTAGCAGTTGGTCTGCTTGTTACACTTATAAGTATGTTTGTAACACTTATAAGTGTTACCATATATTATGGTTCCAACATTTATAAGTGTTAGCAATGATTATGTTTGTAACACTTATAAGTGTTAGCAGTTGGTCTGCTTGTTACACTTATAAGTTGTTTGTAACACTTATAAGTGTTACCATATATTATGGTTCCAACATTTATAAGTGTTAGCAATGATTATGTTTGTAACACTTATAAGTGTTAGCAGTTGGTCTGCTTGTTACACTTATAAGTTGTTTGTAACACTTATAAGTGTTAGCAATGAGTATGTTTGTAACACTTATAAGTGTTAGCAGTTGGTCTGCTTGTAACACTTATAAGTGTTAGGAGTTACTCTGCTTGTAACACTTATAAGTGTTACAGGAAATTCCTCACAGGCCGTTAGTGACACATAAAAGTGTTACAGAAATTATTTGTAACACTTATACTTGTTGGGAATCCACTGTTTTGGTGTAGTGCGTAATTGCCCTTCATTTTGAAATATGGATGTGCATCCTGCCCCTTGCATTCATTTCGTATGTACCCACACTTCTAGTATTTTAATCTATGCATGTCATTTTCCTTGAACATAAACCCCATATTATATGTTCACTAGTTGTCAAACGACCCAAACTTCCCCATAAAGGAAAGTCCGGAGTGAATTGAGAACACGACAAATCAGAACACAAACAGAAGAACATTTCATTGTTTATTACAATAATTACATCAGTAATTACCCAAACGATGTGAAGAACTCCGGTCTTCAACTACCGTCTTCATCTTCGACTCTTGGTCGTCGTATTAATTATTCAGAATGGGTTGAACCCAGTCTTTTCAAATAATTCGCATATTTATAATCAAGTGCTATAAAAACACATCATACGCCTCATTCCAATTCAAAATATTCTTTTAATAAAATATTCACGTTATTAGGGAATGATTCCCATTAATTTTATCAAAATAAATTCTTTTAAATTTATTCTATAATCTTCCTTTGGATATCAATTTCAAAAGATTTTATTTTATCCTTTATCAATTCTAAACCCAATTAAGGTTTATTAACTAGTTGGGATTGGCGAACCTTACGAAGTAATCATTCATTTATATTTTTCACATCCCAACCCATTTATCCCATTCTCATTTTAATCTAATTAAAGATTCATTTAAAACTCTAGTTCAATTTTTAATCTCAAAAATCATTACTTAATGATTATCCAAATTTCAGGAAATAAATCCTGTTTTTACTTGGGTTAAAGAACCAGTGTCCTTTAAAACACAGTCTACGATAAACCCAAATCATTTTCCCTAAAAATGGAATCTACATGGAAAACTGATCAATATATATATAATTGATATAAATTTCCGTATCTGACTAATAATATAAATGGAATAGCGGCAAAGCCTTTTAAATTCCATATATAGTAACGGTCTTCTTTTACAAAAGATTATCTCGATTATTATTAAATCAAATTTTCTTCAATTCCAATTTATTCTATTAAATTGGAAAACTTCACTTTGGAAAATTTTCCATTTAAATCTTAATAAAAGATTTATAAATTCCATTTAAATCTTAATAAAGATTTATAAACTCCGAATTATATTTTGACTGTTAATTGGGATTAAAGAACAATGTCGTTTAAAACATAGTTCACGATAAACCCATAATCAACATTCATTTCAATTGTAATTAAACATTAATTAATTAGTAAACTTCTCTAAATCTTAATTAAAAGATTTATTCTTTTCACACGGGGGTTTAAGAACAGTGTTAATGAAGACACCATTCGCGACAAACCCAAAATCCAATTCTTTTATTCAATTCCAATTAAATATTAATGAATGGGAAAACTTCACTAAATCTTAATTAAAAGATTTATTCTTGTTAATAACTAGTTCATTTTGATAAAAATATATTTTTGTCTTTTCAAATATGACATTTTTCATCACAAATCTTTTCAAACCATTTATTATGATTTTACACTATTTATTAATATTTTTAATATTTTTATCAAGGCCCGTACAGTCGGTTTACAATGATGGCTACAGAACAACATCCATAGCGACCTTTTTCAAATTCGATTTGGACATAATTCCAAATCCAACCGTTAGATTTCAAACTTCTTATATTCATTGGAAAGTTCTTTTCGATACGAACCCGAGGTTCCGGTTTTAGGAGAATCCGACGGTCGCATATATTATATATTATATATTTCGTCGATTTCTAATTAAAACGTACTTTATAAATCATTTATATATTTGTTTTAAAACGATTCCAACTTTATTTTCAAATTTAAATCAAAATTGAATATTCTATATCTTTATCATATTAAAATGATAATATTTTCAAAATATTAAATTTTGAAATCACTTCTTTTCGATATTCTTTATAAAATGAATAACTCGATCGATAAAAAGGCGTTTAACCCCATAACTATTTTTATTGTTCAAAAATTTTATTCAACACCTGAATATTTTATATTGTTTATACATTCAATAAAAATGATATTTTTATTGTTCAAAAATGTTATTCAATACATGAATATTTTATATTGTTCATACATTCAATAAAAATAATATTTTTATTGTTCAAAAATATTATTCAATACATGAATATTTTATATTGTTTATACATTCAATAAAAATGATATTGTTATTGTTCAAAATATTATTCAATACATGAATATTTTATATTGTTTATATGTAATAACCCGGAAAATGTGAACCAATTTAAAATTTTTAAATTTGGTTATTACCAAAGAATTTGAATAATTGAAATAGCATATTTCAATAAAATAAAGAATTGGGTATAGTATTGCAGTTTGAAATTTTGAATACAAACTTTGTCTGACTGTACCGGGTGGAAAATATAACGGATTTTAGCGAAACTAAAAATATTTAAATCTGTTTATGAATACCTTTCTAACGAATCTGAAAAATCGAAGTTTCATAACGGGAATCAAAAGTTATGGCCGATTGAATTTTTAGAAAGGTCGCTATGTAGCATATATAGCCCCTGAAAATTGATATTTTGCATACGACCTCGGAATTCGACGAAACCACTTTTGTTGGGTCCGGGATGTCAAACTATTGCTTGGTTTCAAATTTCATAATTATTGAAGCTAGTATGTGAGCGGGGCAAAAGAAAATGTGATTGGCCAATTTCTGTTAAAATGGGTCGACCTAAAAATGGCCATTTTTCAAACGAGCTCAGAATTCGACGAAACTGGTTTTGTTAGGACCGTATCGTCAAAACAAAGCTAGATTTATTTTTTTGGAATTTTTCGATTCAGTTTGTGGCCCTAGCAAATTGAAATGTACGTTCAAATTAAATATTGAATGTTTTATATTTAATTTGAAAAATAACTGACTGTAACAGGCGAATTGGCCAACGAAACATATCCCATTGTGTCCGGAATGGGGGTATTTAGCTAGGGGCGACAGTCGTTGGGTTTGATTTCGAGTTCGTTTGTAAAAACACTATTTAAAATCTCCTATAAAGTCTCGACCAATAGGATTTTTTCTTTAAAAAAAACTACGGAACCCTAGCCGCCTTTCTTCCTCTGGACGATCCACGTAGCTCGAAAATTCCCCTCGATTTTCCCGCCGCCACAGGCGAAGCTAGGCCGCGCCACCACCACCACACCACTCGCCTTCGTCCCCTCTTCACATCCGACACGACCCCTACCACCACCCCCTCCGCCTGAATCGAGCCCCTAAACCTCGGAACTTCCCACCGCCGCCGACAACGCCACAGGTCACCGAAGGAGACCGCACCACCACCGATCGAGAGCTGGTTCGTAGCCCTTCCACGTCGCAGGACCTGATCGGAGCAACAAGGTGCGGTTTGATTTTAAAATTTAAACCTAGTTTTGAAGGTTTAAAAACCTTTCTGCTTCGACATTCTGAAATGAAAATAACACTATAAAGCGTTGCAAAACTTTGAAAAATAATATCTTTTTCGTTCGTTAACGAAATTTGATGAAACAGGAGACACCATGACCGCAAGGAGGCTCTCTACCACATAGAAGAAGCCGCGGATTTTTCTGATCTTCCTACGATTTTTAGCACTGCAAAAACCAATATGAGGAATCTAAACTAAATTGTGTGAATGGAATCGCTTGTATAAATTATATAAGCGAAGTGTAAATTATATACGCATTATATACCTCATGTACATGTGTTGTATAAGTTATATTAGCGATGTATAAATTATACAAGCGTTGAATGAAACATATATGCTTTGAATTGTGATGAAATGCAAGTGAATTATAATATAATATATATATATACTCCCCTCGTCCACAGACCATGGACGATATTTATTGCTTGTTATTGACGTGATATTATATGGTATAGCGAATGGTTGGAAATAATTGTTTGTGGTTGAAAAATACCCTCTTGTGGTTGAAACAAATTAGAATAGGATTATGGAATTGAAAATAAAACATGCCTCCTGCGTGCAAACTAGATGCTTGATCCCCATTGTCAAAAACCACGAGGTTTTAAGGTAGAGCGAGGAGCCGTACTAGGGACGGTCCCGGTTTTAACTATCCTGCCGTTATGCTGCCGAAATTTTCTGAAATATACATGTGTTAGAATAATTTTCATTCGTTGAAATAAATTACATATATTGAAACCAATATTCATGTGTTGAGTTGCAGTTCATTCGTTGAGTTGAAATTCATGTGTTGAATATTATTTGAATTCAAACAAATAGTTTTAGCGATAAAAATCACATTTTTATATATATACAAACTATAGAGAATATTCATGTGTTGAATTGAAATTCGTTCGTCGAGTTGAAATTCATGTGTTGAATGTTATCGTATTTTAAAAATAAAATGAATAGACAATAGAAACTACATTTTTATTGTGAATATGAAGTGTTAAAACATTCACGTGTTGAATAATATTTTTGATGATAAAAATATTTCTTTTATCATGTATACGCTTTGATAAAAATACACACGTGTTGAAATAAATAATAGTTTGCTAGAAATATTATTATTAGCTTTGTTCTGCATATATATACATGTGTTGAACAGGAAAAATGGATTAGCTGTAGAGTAAAGAAATTATTTGCGTGCCCGACAAATAGGTAAACCTTGATGAGTTGGCTACGCAATTTTATTTTTATATCAACTCCTGTGAATGCCATTGGATGCGGAGTGCTGGTTATTCTGTGTGAAATAATAAATATCGCCATAGGATAGTAACAATTAATTTTGAACTACACTACATGGCATACTTCTTGACGATAAGCATACTTCATCATATTCCACATAAGCAATTGGAGCTTGTGTGACGAGGTGGAAGATTTACCATACGAGCGAGAGGCTTGTATGGCGATGATTTTATACTACAGGTTGAACTGATGACTGATATGGACTATATAAAATATAACGATAAATTGCCAGATTAATAAAAAACCCACACGGGTCTGGAGTTGACAATAATCAAGTCTCTCTAGTTATTAGATACGGCACATGGACTATTTATTTCCACACGGAAACGGGGTGACGAGAATTTATTCTCTGGAGTGATTATCTATACATGCTCCCCCGTAAACACCAGAATATATCACTATAAATATGTGGATGCTTTTTAGGATTTATTGGGTACCTAACACGGCCCAATAAATTTCCAAACCCCTCCCCGTACAAAGGAGGTTATGGCGAAATTTTTCGAAATATTAGGGCGTTAGTGAAATATTTGAAGTGAAAACGAAGTTGAAAATATAGAATGAACTATGGATGGAATTATAGAATGAACTATATTTATATATATAAATATAAATCTAATTAAAAGGAATCGAAGCCGTGCAGTTCGAGTTTCGGAATCGTAATTTGAAACGATTAGTACGAGAAATCCGACCATCGGATTTTCCCGAAACCGCAACCGCTGGGTTCGCCTTGGAAATATCTTCCCAACGGCACCAACCTTGTAAAAATCCAACGGTTGGATTGTCCGGAATGTTTAATTCAAATCTGAAGAAAAACAGCGCCAGAATCGTTTATATTTATATATAAATATAAATATAATTAAATTAAATCGAAGAACGACGTTGTAGTTCGAATTTTGAAACCGTAACTTCAAACGACTAGTGTGGAAGATCCGACCGTCGGATTTTCACGAAACTGGAACCGTTGGGTTCGCTTTGGGAATACCTTCCCACTGATATAGACTTCGTAGAAATCCAACGGTTAGATTCTCCGATATGTGTAAAACAAATTAGGGGAAAAACAGTGCCACGACACGACCTGAAACGTCGTTTAATTAAATATGGCCATTTTTAAATAAATAAAAATGGCGAAAAATCGTTATAAAATATTATAAGCAACATAGATTGCAAATAAACCAATTGGGCTTGAATTGTTTGATATTTGATGGTTGTATGTGCTTGACATGAAAATAACACTAAAGAACTGAAAGATGGATGTCGAATAATATAACCATGGAAAGAATCGATTTAAATTCTAATTACGTGAATTATTTGAAAAGGCCGAGCTAACCCTCATTTCAAATAATTTATCGAGCGATTCGAATTGGAAAATGCAAAGACGATTCAAGACCGACGATCTTCGTATCGGTTGGATGGGCGCTGCTGAGGTTCCTGACCGGAGTAGCTACCGTGAAGGAACGGAAGTAGTAGCCATCTGAACGTATGTGTTGATTGGACGGATATACGAGGAATTTGACGCCTCCGGTTTCGTTCAGACCCAGAACGGACTTGTAAATGGACTGTGTGTCTGACATTGGATTTTGTTCTATACTGATTGATCTCTGTTAAATATATATCTGTTTGGCGGCGGAGAATTTATTCTTTTGCTTAACGCCCTTCTCTGAGACATACGAGCTCAGAGGTTATATATCGATGGAAATCAATCGTATGGAGTGGACTGCCTATGTGGCATGCCAAGATGTTGTGATCAAGGCTTCTGTTGCAAAGAAAAGTCTTGTGGATGATGATCAAAGCGCGGTCTGCGTGGCCTGGCTTTGTGTATAGCGTGGATTCGCAAGCCTCACACCTCGGTATGAGTCAAAAACGGGATAAGGACCCAAGGAGTGCATGACGTTTCTTTCTAGCTATGGTGGTGTCAGTGACTTACCAGCCCTGACATTTATATCTATCTTTCACCTATGTGGTTGTTGGAATGCGAGGCGCCTCGATTATAGGTCTGTAAGGACCGGGAAACGTGTGTTCAGGAATAATTAATCCTTAAACGTAAGAGAGGACCGGCCTTGGAGGATCCAGGGTTACCCAGAGTGTGTAGTCCTGAGGCATTTGCTAGAATGTCTCGAAGCGGAGAGGAGCTTGCCCCTTGCCTCGACTCATGACGGAAATCCAATTTCCAATATGAAATAACGGACTCGATTGTAGAACTAGTATGGTGACATAGTATATGGTAGCTATGTCGCCTATGATTGATATTTATGATGCTATTCATTTTTGAAACATATATGCACTAGTAATAATATCAAATGATTTTGCTTTACACGTATCAAGCATATTTGGCCATTATAAGGTAAAACTCTATCCTCCGGCTTGCGTTGCATTGTATGAAGGGACCTGAGTCTTATAATGGCTTCATTCTTTTTAAAAGCATTGCGTTGTTTTAAAAGAATTTACTTTGTTTTAAATGCACTAGCAATCACTGGAGTAAACCCGTTCCGTGAAAGTCGCGTGGTCCTATGATTTGCTTATTACTGTGGTTAAACTGTTAAATAGATTCCTCATACCAGTCGCCATGACTGACTCGTTGTTTGTTTCACTTTGCAAACGCGGGTGCCCTTATTTCCACACGGGCAGCCTAGTTCACAGGTGACAGGTTGTTTTTTGGCTCTGCACTATTGGATAGAGTGCATTTTGGCTCATGGCGAGGCTGACTTCACAGAGATGACTTTGACATTTTCCGCCATTATTGTACTTATATTATGATTCCGCCACTGGCGATGCAGACTGCTTTACTTTCAGTACTTATTATCGTATGTATATGTACCGCCTTCGGCGATGTAGACTGATACCCTTATTATGTCTCACTGCATGTATGTATTCCGCCTCTGGCGATGATGACTGATCACTTCCCTTTTTTTTTACTAAGTTATATCCTACGATGTGCTATTCTGATGTTGTTACATGTTGTGATTCCGCTGTCATATCCATGTAAATTATTCTATTTATTGTTTTTGCTATTATCTGTACTCTGCTATGATGATTGATGTGTTATATTCCAATGATTATCCTTAATACCGCTCCTCGGATTTTGGGATCGTCACATTATACATTCAATAAAAATGATATTTTTATTGTTCAAAAAAATTATTCAATACATGAATATTTTATATTGTTTATACGTTCAATAAAAATGATATTTTTATTGTTCAAAAATATTATTCAATACATGAATATTTTATTCACTTCATTAATATGTCAAAAATAATATTTTTATCTAACAAAAATATTTTAACACATGATTCTTTTATTCTTTATGCATACAATAAAATGTGATTTTTATTGTTAAAACATTTTATTTTAAAATATTCTTTATTTTAAAAAATTTTAAAAAAATATTCTTTATTTTAAAATGTTCTTTAATTTAAAATGTCCTTTATTTAAAAATGTTCTTTAAATAAAAATGTTCTTCATATAAAAATGTTCTTTATATAAAAATTTTCTTTATATAAAAATGTTCTTCATATAAAAATGTTCTTTATTTCTGAATCGGAATGCGACTCAATCAATTACTATATAATTTCAGTTATATGGATTTCATGCATCGCATGTATGCAACAATAATAATAAATAATCATCAAACAGTGCATTCACATCCAGAGTGAAATTTACAACTGTGTAAGCATTAAAATAAATAAATAACTCTCATCACAGACTGTCAATCCATCGATTGACATACAACAAAATATTGGGACTAGTGTATGTCAAATATCATCCCAATACCCATGTGGGATTTTCAAACAACAACAATCTATCTAAATAAATATTTGGTTAATAAATTTAACCAGTTCTAATTCAATTTGAATTATTTTTCTAATTAACCAATATTCACCATTTGAAACTATAAATGAATATTTATAATTTAATTTCAACTACCATAAAACAATATTAAATTATTTTTAATATTTAACATTTCAGCGTCACAATCAACACACAATACAGTCAATTCAATCCAAACAAACAATCATGGTTTGTACAATAAATGGTGTCGGGTGCTACTGAGCACCGTTTGCATCCTAGTATATATTTATCTGTAATATAAATTGAGTGAGAAAGAGTTCTCACCTTTGGTTTCAGCTCCGTCAGCGTTTATTTCTGAATTTCTGTTCAGTTTGGATTAAAATCTGCCTGAAATTCTACTCATCTCCAAATCGCTTCTAGTCAATTCTATAATGAAGAGCTTATCTTCACTATTCCGACGGATCTGAAATCATCAGATTTGGACCTCGCATGAAAGAGATATCATATTTTAAACATTTGAAATTAAACAAGTAATCAATTTAAATAATTAACTAGTTAATACCCTAATTACATTCTAATCCCCTTTCCTCTCTCTCGTTGATTTCCCGTATCATCTTCTTCAGGCGGATCGAAAAAAGGTCGCCCCCTCTACCTCAATTCGCACATCACCAGAACCCTCCGATAACCGATCTGAACCCATCCCCTTGAAGCCCTCACCACTGCCTACCGATGCCATGAGTAGTGCCCATCTCGAGGCCCCCAACTCATCGGAAAAAGCCGGCGAACGGTGGCTGTTTAGGCCCAAAATCGAGCAATTTATAACCTAAGAAATAATCATACCCATACCAAAATAAAGAGCATAAGAATCTCTTCAATATTCACTTTATAATCCCCTTGAATTGCTGAATGAATTAAGAGGTTTTGAGGAATTAAATTCGGACTCAAATGGCCATTGAAAAGCTTAGAAATGACGGCGCAGCAGTTATTAGGGTTTTGAAAAAAAATAGATTATATATATTAATAATATTAAATTCACAAATTATTTGCTTATCGGTCCTAACTGTAAACGAGAACCAGCGACTGTCCCCCCAAGGTAAATAACCCTATTCCGGACACAATGAGATATGTTTCGTAGGCCAATTCGACCATTTCGATCAATTTTTATCAAAATTAAAATATAAATCAATATATATTGAATTTAAACGTACATTTTAATTTACCGGGGCCACATACTAACTCCAAAAATTCCGAAAAATAAATCTAGCTATGTTTTGACGATACGGTCCTAACAAAATTAAATTCGTCTAATTTGGAGACCGTCTGAAAAATGGTCATTTTCTAGTCGATCCAATTCAACTGAAATTGACCAAATATGTTTTAATTTGCCACGCTCACATATTAATTCCAAAATTATGAAAATTGGAATCTAGCAATAAATTGACATTCCAGATCCAACAACAGTGGTTTCGTCGAAAACGGAGATCGTTTGTAAAATGGCTATATATTATATTAAAATATATATAAATTCCATAATGACTATTTTGAAATTTAAACTGGCCATAACTTTCAAATCCCGTTATGAAATCTAGATTTTTCACATTCTTAGAAAGATATAATTAAACAGATTCAAATATTTCTTGTTTTACTAAAGTCCATATATTTTGAATCCTGCACATTCATTTGAAATTTGAAATTGAATTTTCAAACTACCGCGCCATTTCCGATTCCTTTTATAATTAAAATAAATATTTATATTCTAACTTTGATTTAAATAAATTTATACATTCTAATTCTATTCAAAATAAATTCCTAGTCGTTATTATTTAAAATAAATCATTTTAAATATTCAAAATTCATTAAAATAGCTTAAATAAAAAATTTAAACTGGTTCTGATTTTCTGGGTTATTACAATCTCCCCCACTTAAAATCTTTTCGTCCTCAAAAAGGAACTTAGTTGAAAGTTGTTTTAACTAACCAACTCAACTTTCATTCTGGCTTTCATTCTTCAACTTTTCAGTTTCTAAGAATTTTCTAATTTTTCAAAAATTTGGCTAACACCCTTAATTTTCGAAAAATTCCGCCACAACCTTCATTGTACGGGTTGATATTTAAAACTGCAACTTGCCTCACGGGGCCCTCATCAATCAAAAAGAAAAAGCCAAGCGGCTTGCAAATGGCTCATTAAATCATCAAACCCTAATAAATACAGTAAATATGTACCTATTTGTCGGGCATACAATTTTATTCCTCTTTTTAGTTTCCATGCTATGACCCGTTCATATATATTCATATGTATGTATGCAATTCTAATCTATTTCAATTCAGTCCAATATTTGATTCAATTCGACTAATTTATCTTCTATTCTCATATTGGTTAAATCAATTATTATTCCAATATTTTTATTAGTTAAACTAATAATCAAACATCACAACCAACAATCAATTAGTTGATTAACTTTTTAAATATATATAACTTTTATATATAGTCAAAAATCACATTTCAGTGCAAATCACAACAATAAACTCTAACTAAGTTTTGGTTCTCACACCAATCAATTGGAAATATATAGATATATCTCACTTTTGAAACTCGAACATAAGTGTTGATGATGCCATGGTCATCATCAGAATCATCTCCGGGAGACTAGAGTGTGATTCTATATCTATCCAGTATATTTGAGACTTCGTATACACATGGATCAGACGTATATGCAAATTCTTCATATACTTGATTGCCCAAATTTAATAAAATAGTCAAATATGTATAAAAAGATAAAATTTTCAAAACTAAATTATTTTTATATATTTATTTTTTTATAAATAATACTCTTCGAACTCATTCTAGGATGCTACTAATCCTATCTCTAATGATTTACTCTTATAGGATGTTACTAATCCTATCTCTGATGAATTATTTTGTTCGATTCTAATGTGTCTTGTTCTTTAGCTCTGTAAACCAAAGCTGTAACACCCCTAAGTCCCACATCGTAGAAACCCGTGTGAAGTAGGTACTTATATAGTAGAGCCGATCTCTTACTAACGCTGAGGCCTTTTGAGGAACAAAACCCCATACCTATATGGCGGCTAAGTTGAGGATAATATCTTGTGTGAACGGAGGTGCGGGTTGTTACAGTGGTATCGGAGCCAAAAACCAGCCGGAATTATGGCTCCTGTGTGGACCACGGCGCCTGGGTGAGGTGTTTGTGAGTCAACGGGGACGTTGGGCTCTGTAGGATGGGAGAATGTAACACCCCTAAATCCTACATTGTAGAAACCTGTGTGAAGTAGGTACTTATATAGTAGAGCGCATCTCTTACTAACGCCGAAGCCTTTTGAGGAACAAAACCCCACACCCATACGGTGGCTAAGTTGAGGATAATATCTTGTGTGAACGGAGGTGCAGGTTGTTATAGTATAGGAGGGGAGAATGTAATACCCTTAAGTCCCACATCGTAGAAACCCGTGTGAAGTAGGTACTTATATAGTAGAGCCCATCTCTTACTAACGCCGAGGCCTTTTGAGGAACAAAACCCCACACCTATGCGGTGGCTAAGTTGAGGATAATATCTTGTGTTGAACGGAGGTGCGGGTTGTTACAGTGGTATCAGAGCCAATACCCAACTGGAATTGTGGCTCCTGTGTGGACCACGGTGCCTGGATGAGGTGTTTGTGAGCCAACGGGGACGTTGGACTCTGTAGGAGGGGAGAATGTAACACCCCTAAGTCCCATATCGTAGAAACCTGTGTGAAGTAGGTACTTATATAGTAGAGCCCATCTCTTACCAACGCCGAGGCCTTTTTGAGGAACAAAACCCCCCACACCTATACGGTGGCTAAGTTGAGGATAATATCTTGCGTGAACGGAGGTGCGGGTTGTTACAAAAGCTCTGATACCAAAATGAAACGACCCAAACTTCCCCGTAAAGGAAAGTCTGGATTGAATTGAGAACACGATAAATCAGAACACAAACAAAAGAACATTTCATTTCTTATTACAACAATTACATCAGAGTACAAGAATATATCAAAGTACGTATAAATATTACACATTGAAAATATAATATCAGATATTTAAATTATAAAGCAGCGGAAAAATAATACATAACACAACTGAAGGAAATACATGGATACAAAGCGTTCCAAATATAGCTCCAGCTGTAAACCAGGATCCTGTGAAAACAATATCTGCAAAACCAAAACTACTAGCTGCCCGTGTGGAAAATACGGGCACCCAGAGTTTAAGTTAAAACAATAAACTCCAGCTCAGTCACGGGACTGCTATGAGAACCAAAACAGTTTTTAACTTGGTTTTAAAGTTTGGAAATCATGGGACCATGCCGTATAACATGGAACAGGTTTCCTCCACATAAATCTTAGTTTTAAAATAAAACAATGCAATGCTTTCTGAAAAAAATGAAGCTATTATATGGCTCATCCCATCAAACAATGCAACGTAAGCCTGAGGATAGAGTTTTTCCTTACAATAGCCAAACATGCTTGATGCGTATAAAACAAATCATTTTGATATTATAAGTGCATAGTGTTAAAATCAACTTCAAACATAAATGTATCAATCATAGACGGCATGGGTATCACATATCATGTCGCCATACTAGTTCTACAATCAAAACCGCACAATGTCGTATTGGAAGTTGGATTTCCATCTATGAACCAAGGCAAGGGATCGTCCTTACCAAATTCGAGACACTCTAGCCTGTGCCTCGGGCTCAGAGCTCGAGTGAGCCTAGGAGCGCCAGGGTCGATCCACAAATACTTTAGTGGATTGGGAATTCCTGAACGATACATTTCCCTGCCCTATGGGGCATAAAATCTGAGCCACTAGGGACTCAATATATGAGGTACCTCACTTTCCAACAACCACCTAAGTAAAATATCTAGGCTTCATACCCTGACACCACTCCTAGTTAGAAAGAAACACATGTCCTCCCTGGGGCCCTTCTCCCGTTTCTGGTTCATATCGGTGTGTGAGGCTTGCGAAGTAACGCTATACACAAAGTTATGCCTAAATAAGCTATGCTTTGATCATCATCCACATGGCTCTGCTTTTCAAAAAAAGCCTCGATCATTTGCATCTTAGCATGCCACATTGTCAGTCCCTACCATACCATTGATTTCTGCCAATATATGACCTTTAAGCTCGTACCTCTCAAAGAAGGGTGTTAAGCAAGAGAATAAATTCTCCACTACTAAAAAGATATATATTTAGCAGAGATCAACGAATACAGCATAAAGGAATACAATGTAAGACATACCATCCATTTACAAGTCCGTTCTGGGTCTGAACGAAACCGAAGGCACCTTATTCCTCGTCCCACATGTCCAATACAGGAGAGAGGTCCTCGCGTATCCATCGATCTTCAAGTACGTTTGGACGATCACCACTTATTACCTTGTCTTGGGTGTACGGCTCAATCAAGACATCAGTAATCACCCAAACAATGTGAAGAACTCCGGTCTTTAACCACCTTCTTCATCTTAGACTCTTGGTCGCCGTATTAATTATTCAGAATGGGTTGAACCCGATCTTTCCGAATAATTCGCGTACTTTATAATCAAGTGCTATAAAAACACATCATACGCCTCATTCCGGTTCATAATACTCTTTTAATAAAATATTCACATTATTAGGGAAAGGTTCCCATTAATTTTATCAAAATAAATTCTTTTAAATTTATTCTTTAATCTTCCTTTGGGTATCAATTTCAAAAGATTTTATTTTATCCTTTATCAATTCTAGACCCAATTAAGGTTTATTAAATAGTCGGGATTGCCGAACATTACCGAAGTAATCGTTCATTTATATTTTTCTCACCCAACCCATTTATCCCATTCTCATTTTAATCTAATTAAAGATTCAATTAAAACTCTAGTTCAATTTTTAATCTAAAAAATCATTACTTAATGATTATCCAAATTTCAGGAAATAAAACCTATTTTTACTTGGGTTAAAGAACCAGTGTCCTTTAAAACACAGTCCGCGATAAACCCAAATCATTTTCCATAAAAATGGAATCTGCACGGAAAACAGATCAATATATGTAATCGATATAAATTTTCGTATCAGACTAATAATATAAATGGAATAGCGATAAAGCCTTTTAAATTCCATATATAGTAATGGTCTTCCTTTACAGAAGCTCATCTCGATTATTATTAAATCAAATTCCCTTCAATTTCAGTTTATTCAATTAAATTGGAAAACTTCACTTTGGAAAATTTTCCATTTAAATCTTAATAAAAGATTTGTAAATTCCATTTAAATCTTAATAAAAAAATTATAAATTCCAAAATATATTTTCAGTGTTAATTAGGATTAAAGAACAAATGTCCTTTAAAACATAGTTCACGATAAACCCACAACCAACTTTCATTTCAATTCTAATTAAACATTAATTAATTAGTAAACTTCTCTAAATCTTAATTAAAAGATTTATTCTTTTCACACGGGGTTTAAGAACAGTGTTAGTGAAGACACCATTCACGACAAACCCAAAATCCAATTATTTTATTCAATTCCAATTAAATATTAATTAATTGGAAAACTTCACTAAATCTTAATAAAAAGATTTATTCTTGTTAATAACTAGTTCATTTTGATAAAAATATATTTTTATTTTTTCAAATATGACATTTTTCATCAAAAATCTTTCCAAACCATTTATTATGATTTTACCCTATTTATAAATATTTTCAATAATTTTATCAAGGCCCGTACAGTCGGTTTCCAATAACGGCCACCGAACTGCTTCCATAGCGACCTTTTTTAAATTTGATTTGGATATAATTCCATATCCATTCGTTAGATTTCAATCTTCTTATATTCGTTGGAAAGCTCTTTTTGATACAAACCCAAGATCCTGGTTCCCGTTACATCAATTTGAAGTTAATGGTCGAAATTCGCGAATGGTCGCTGCGCGGCGCGTTCTATTCTGGTCATTAAATATATAATATATATATTGTACATATTTCGTCGATTTCCAATTAAAACGTATTTTATAAATCATTTATATATTTGTTTTAAAATGATTCCAACTTTATTTTTAATTTTAAATCAATATTGAATATTCTATATCTTTATCATATTAGAATGATAATATTTTCAAAATACTAAATTTTGAAATCACTTCTTTTCGATATTCATTATAAAATGAATAACTCGATCGATAAAAAGGCATTTAACCCCATAACTATTTTTATTGTTCAAAAATTTTATTCAACACCTGAATATTTTATATTGTTTATACATTCAATAAAAATGATATTTTTATTGTTCTAAAATATAATTCGATACATGAATATTTTATAATGTTTATACATTCAATAAAAATGATATTTTTATTGTTCAACATATTGAATACATGAATATTTTATATTGTTTATACATTCAATAAAAATGATATTTTTATTGTTCAAAAATATTACTCAATACATGAATATTTTATATTGTTTATACATTCAATAAAAATGATATTTTTGTTATTCAGAAATATTATTCAATACATGAATATATTTTATTCACTTCATTAACATGTTAAAAATAATATTTTTATCTAACAAAAATATTTTGACACATGATTCTTTTATTCTTTATACATACAATAAAATGTGATTTTTATTATTAAAATATTTTATTTTAAAAGATTTTTTTAAAAAAATTCTTTATTTTAAAATGTTCTTTAATTTAAAGTGCCCTTTATTTAAAAATGTTCTTCATATAAAAATGTTCTTTATTTCTGAATTGGAATGTGACTCAATCAATTACCATATAATTTCAGTTATATGGATTTCATACATCACATGTATGCAATAATAATAATAAATAATCATCAAACAGTTCATTCACATCCAGAGTGAAATTTACAACTGTGTGAGCATTAAAATAAATAAATAACGCTCATCACAGACTGTCAATCCCTCGATTGACATACGACAAAATATTGGGATGAGTGTATGTCAAATATCATTCCAATACCCGTGTGGGGTTTTCAGACAACAACAATCTATTTAAAATAAATATTTGGTTAATAAATTTAACCAGTTCTAATTCAATTTGAATTATTTTTCTAATTAACCAATTTTCACTGTTTAAAATTATAAATGAATATTTATAATTTAATTTCAACTACCATAAAACAATATTAAATTATTTTTAATATTTAACATTTCAGCATCACAATCAACACACAATACAGTCAATTCAATCCAAACAAACAATCATGGTTTGTACAATAAATGGTGTCGGGTGCTACTAAGCACCGTCTGCATCCTAGTATATATTTAACTGTAATATAAATTGAGTGAGAAAGAGTTCTCACCTTTGGTTTCAGCTCCATTAGCATTTATTTCTGAATTTCTGTTCAGTTTGGACTAAAATCTGCCTGAAATTCTACTAAGCTTCAAATTGCTTCTAGTTAATTTTATAATGAAGAGCTTGTCTTCACGATTCCAATGGATCTGAAATCATGCGATTTGGACCTCGCATGAAAGAGATATCGTATTTTAAACATTTGAAATCAAATAAGTAATTAATTTAAATAATTAACTAGTTAATACCCTAATTACATTGTAATCACCTTTCCTCTCTCTTTTATTGATTTCTTGTATCATCTTCTTCAGGAGGATCGAAAAAAAGTCGCCCCCCTCTACCTCAATTCGCACATCACCAGAACCCTCCGGTAACCGATCTGAACCCATCCCCTTGAAGCCCTCACCACTGCCTACCGATGCCATGAGCAGCGCCCATTTCGAGGGCCCCTAGTCACCGGAAAAAGCTGGCGAATAGTGGCAGTTTAGGCCCTAAAATTGAGCAATTTATAACCCAACAAAAGTCCTATCAAAATTAATTTCGTCAAATTTGGAGACCGTCTGAAAAATGGTCATTTTCTGGTCAATCCAATTCAACTGAAATTGACCAAACACGTTTTAATATGCCACGCTCACATATTAATTCCAAAAATTATGAAAATTGGAATCTAGCAATAACTTGACATTCCGGATCCAACAAAAATGGTTTCATCTAAAACGGAGGCCGTTTGTAAAATGGCTATATATTATATTAAAAAATATATAAATTCCATAGCAACTATTTTGAAATTTAAACTGGCCATAACTTTCAAATCCCGTTATGAAATTCGGATTTTTCACATTCGTTAGAAAGATATAATTAAACAGATTCAAATATTTCTTATTTTATTAAAATATGTTTTATTTTGAATCCTGCACATTCATTTGAAATTTGAAATCGAATTTTCAAACTACCGCACCATTTCCAATTCCTTTTACAATTAAAATAAATATTTATATTCTAACTTTGATTTAAATAAATTTATACATTCTAATTCTATTCAAAATAAATTTATAGTCGTTATTATTTAAAATAAATCATTTTAAATATTCAAAATTCATTAAAATAGCCAAAATAAAAATTTTAAATTGGTTCTGGTTTTCCAGGTTGTTACAAGTTGCATCCAGCCTTATGCTCTCGGTTGCTATGAATATTTGTCTCCCGCCGATGTTGCTTTTAACATTGGTCGTTGATTTAGCGTTGTTGTATTTTAAAGGTTTGGTATGTGTAACGAGTCGGATTTTGCCCGACCTTAATCGATCGCAAAATCGACCAAGACCGTTCAAAATCCGCATACGTTAACTTTGGGAATACAACAACATCAGAACAATAACAGCAGACTTTTATTACATCATGATAATATAACATCAGAGTACAGAATATATCAGAGTACATCGAAATTAAAATACAGCGGAAGAGTCTCCAACCCTAAAAAGGGACATGTGGGGGTAAGAGTCTCCCGTTCGCCACCAAACCACGAAGTGAGAACCCCCCATCATGCTGCATCCTATTACCAGGCATGCCAAAAAAGGACTGGTGTGAGAATTCTTAACTAATTTAACTAATAGTAATAAGGAAAATCCATGGACCACGCAGCTAATGCGGAACGGGTTTTATTCCAATGGATTGTCGTGCATAACTTGAAGTAAATCGTAAAACAACGCAATGCTTTTTAGAAAAATGAAATCACCATAAGACTCAGGTCCCATCACACAATGCAACGCACACCAGAGGATAGAGTTTTACCTTATGGTGATTAAACATGCTTGATACGTTAAAAACGAATTTGATATTATTATTAGTGTGTATATGTTTTAAAAACAATTTCAATCATAATATATCAATCCTAGGAAGCATAGGTACCATATGCTATGCCTCCGTACTAGTAATACAATTAAAACCGAATGGCGCGTATTGGAAATTGAGTTTCCATCATGAGTCAAGGCTAGGGAGGAGCTCCTTACCGATTCGAGACACTCTAGCTAATGTCTCAGGGTTCCCCGCAGTTAACCCTTGGAAAGCTGCAGGGCCGGTCCGCCGTACGAGTTGCGGATTAGTTATTCCTGAACACACGTTTCCCAGTCCTATAGGACCTATCCGAGGCGCCTCATTCCATCATCCACATAAGTAAAATGTCAGGGCTGGTAGGTCACTGACACCACTCTAGCTAGAAAGAAACGTGTTGCTCTCCCTGCGTTCCCTTCTCCCGTTTTAGACTCCGCCGGTGTGTGAGGCTCGCGAAGTCACGCTATACACAAAGCTATGCCTAAACAGACTATGCTTTGATCGTCCCACAAGGCCTTCTTTTCAACAAAGCCTTGATCATATGCATCTTAGCATGCCACATCATCACTCCATATCACACTACCAACCCTTTGCCGAAATATATGAACGGGTGTTAAGCAAGAGAATAAATTCTCCGCCACCAAACATCCATACATTCGACAGAAGATTAATAACATGATATATAATGGAGTACGATGTCAGACACACAATCCATTTATAAGCTTATGCTCTGGGTCTGAGCGAAAGCCAAATCCGTACAAATCAACACTACGTCTGGCCAACTCCTACTATTACCTTATTATGGTAGCGAGCCATTCTAAGGCAACAGTCATCATCGTCCATTCGATGTGGAGATTTGACGGTCTTCAATCGCCGTCTTCCAATCTTGGATTTTTAAACGTCGTTTAATTATTTGGAATGAGATAAACTCGGACTTTCCAAATAATCCTCGTATATATATATATATATATATATATATATATATATATATATATATATATATATTGAAAATCCTTCTTACACATTAATAATTATTTTTATTAACGATTCATTCCTATTTTAATTATTTAAAATAATTAAATTTTTATATAACGACGCCTTAAGTCCATGGGCGACTATGGCGTTGCATTCAACCATTTTGATTTTTACATTTCTCGGAATCTAACCGTTGGATCTTAATGTAGTATATATCGTTGGAAAGATTTTTCCAAGACGGTCCTAACGGTTTCAGTTTCACGAAAATCCGACGGTCGGATCTTCTTGTATAGTCATTTAAAAGTACGATTTCAAAACGCGAACTACCACGCCCTATTCGTTCAATTTTGATTTTATATATATATATATATATATATATATAATCATTGAATCGTAATAACGTCGTTTGATTAAAACAACGCTCTACACAATTACCGATACTTACTAAATTTGAATTCATTTGAAAATGAAGATAATATTACCGCATCCTAAATTCATTCTTTCCTTACATTTAGAATGTAAATTCCATCCGTTTTATTTTACATAAAAATGTAAGTTTAATTCCTATGCAAATTCCTATATTCTTTATTTACATTTAAAACAAATGTAAATTTTGATACATTCAAAATCCTACTTTTAAATTACATATAAAAACGTAGATTTCAACTTCAATGTACATTCTCATCTTAGTTACATTATAAAAATGTAACTTATATTTGCAGTGAATCCTATTTTAAATTTACATATAAAAATGCAAGTTTTAGTTACAATGCAAACTCTACTCCTAATATGATTTTTAATTACAATGCAAACACTACATCTAATTTACGTTGTAAAAATATGATTTTTAATTGCAATGCAAACACTACATCTTATTTACATTGTAAAAATATGATTTTTAATTACAATGCAAACACTACATCTAATTTACATTGTAAAAATATGATTTTTAATTACAATGCAAACACTACATCTTATTTACATTGTAAAATAAATAAATTTTATTTCTAATGCTCATTCTCATTTTATGTTACATATATACATAAGAAAAATGCAAATTCTATCATACAATGAAATTGCATCCTTTAACTGCATAGAAAAATGAAATTTTGTCATACGGTATACTTTCCTATAGACATTACATATAAAAATGTAATATTTAACACACAATGTAAATTCATGTTTTAATTACGTATAAAAATGTAATCTTTAATTTACAATGCAAGTCCTCTTTTCTAATTACATATAAAATGTGATTTTTAATTTTAATGTGAATCTTACCTCTTTATTACATTATAAAAATGTAATTTTTATTTTACATTGTAAATTCAAGTCCCAATTACATAAAGAAATGTAATTGTTAAAATACAATACAAATTCATACTCTAATTTCATTGAAAAATGTAATCTTTATCATACCGTTATAACTCATATATAAATTACACAGAAAAATGTCATTTTTATTTTACCATTCTAATTCACATCTAAATTACATAGAAAAATGTAATTTTTCTCATGCGGCACAAAATCAATTTAAATTACATAGAAAAATGTAATTTTTATCATGCGATGGAAATTCATATTTTAAATACATAGAAAAATGTAATTTCTATCATACGACATAAATTCATATTTAACTTACATCTAAAAATGCAATTTTTATCATACAGTGTAAATTCACATTTTTAATTACATATAAAAATGTAATTTTAATTCTATCGTTATTATTCATATCTAAATTACATATGAAAATGTAATTTTTATCATATAGTGTAAATTCACATTTTTAATTACATATAAAAATGTAATTTTAATTCTATCGTTATTATTCATATCTAAATTACATATGAAAATGTAATTTTTATCATACAGTGCTAATTCATATACAAGTTACATAGAAAAATGTAATTTCTATTACATGATGTAAATTCATATATAAAGTACATATAAAAATGAAATTTTATTCATGCGGTGTAAATCTATATATAAATTATATAATAAAATGTAATTTCCTTCATGCGGTGTAAATTCATATTTGAATTACATATAAAAATCTAATTTTTATCATGCGGTGTAAATTCATTCTTACATTACATAATAAAATGTAATTTCATATGTAAAAATATCCTCTTTTATTTTTACAATGTAAAAATAGCGACTTTTATATTTTACAATGCAAAAATATCTTCCTTCATATTTTACAAATGTAAAAGTATCAACTTTCTATTTTACAATGTAAAAATGTCATCTTTTTGTTTTCAATGCAAAAAATGTCATCTTTTTATTTTCAATACAAAAATGTCATCTTTTTATTTTCAATACAAAAATGTCATCTTTTTATTTTCATCGTAAAAATATGATCACATTAAAAAAAAAATTATTTTATACATTCTTTTTAATCCATTCCTTTTTATGTGAACAAATAAAAATACATTTTATTCGTTGATCAAATCCTATTGTAAATAAACAAATAAAAATAAATTTCTATGGTAATGCCAACAAATAAAAAATATGCTTCTATTTATCGTTCCAATTCTATATCAAATATGTTCTATTTATCGTTCAAACTTTATTGTAATATCAATCAATAAAAATAAATTTTTATTTGTTGTTCAAATTCCATTTTTCATTTCAGAAACATAAAATAAATTACAAAAACTAGATCTAAATTTAGATTTATTCTCTAATCACGAATAAAATTCAATACTATATGCTATTTCCAATGCGGATCTATCATAATCATGAACAACAAACCTATCACAAGCCACAATCAACCATTTATATCACCCATACATTCCAGATCTGAATTAACATGATAATCCAATAATTTTTAACACGAGAAAATAATAAATAATTAATTAAATAATAAAATATAGAGTTCTCACATTGATTTTTGGCTGAAATTCAACTGTCTCTGTTTCAGCTGCGGTCCGCGCCATCGCGAAGCTCTCGGAAAGACGAGTCCAACGCAACAAACGGTTCGTAAAATGGACCTCGTATGAGAGAGTTATGTATTTTTAAAGATTGGAAAATTAAAATATAAAATAAATAAAATAATAAAAAAAAAACATCGGACCTTCTTCCTCGTTTAATCGTTTGGCCGAACCCATCTACCGCTCCCTCCTCCTTCTGAACGCACCCCTCTCCGCTTCTCCTGGATTCGATCGGATTGCACCACATCGTTGAGCTTCAGACCACCTCCTTGCGCCTCCAACCACTTGCCGCTCGGCCCCCCCATCGTTCACCAAAACCTACCCAAAGCCGCCACGTTTTCAGCCAAAATTCGCAAAATCCGTGAATCAAAACCCGATTTTGACCGTATGGATGGAAAGCTCTCTGAATTCTCTTCGATTTGGTATATCATACGTCGATTTTCATTGAACGGATTGAGAGATCTTAACGTTTGAAATACGGTGTTTTCTGGCCTTCGATTTTGTACATGCGGCGGCTGCCATTTTAGGGTTAGGTTTTCTGATTTAAATAATATTTTAATCTCGAAAAATGTGCTAAAAAGGTGGATTTTCGGACTTTCACCGATTTGGGCCTGCTTACTGTCGATCTTAACGTTTTTGACACCTTCTGAACGCGATGGGCTATCACCCGAGCTCCAATTCTGAGGTCTGTAACGTTTTTTTAGTTTTTAATTTAAAAATACAATATTAAATAAATAATTTAATTTCTACCGTACATTTAAATATGTCGGGGCCACATACGACCTCATAAAATTCTAAAAAAAATATTTTTAGCTTTCTTATGATGATACGAATCCAACAAAATTATTTTCGTCGAATTCTGAGACTGTTTGAAAAATGGCTATTTTCAAGGCGTTTAAATTTTACTGAAATGGTCAAAACACGTTTTCTTTTCCCACGCTCACATATTAATTTGAAAAATTCTGAAAATTGAAACCTAGCAATAATTTGACATTCCGGTTCCAACAAAAGTGGTTTCGACGAAAACAGAGGTCGTTTGAAAAATGACTATTTTTAAGGCCAATATATTTAATACTAAAAATACATTTTTGAACAAATAATTTTCGAAACTCGAAATATATAAGTGTTTATTGTTTTTCAATGTAGAAACATCATTCTGAACTCAATGGAAGTGGTTTCGAGTTCAAATTCCTTTATATGCAAAAAGTAGCATTTTTTACCCTTATAAATTTCATAGCGACCTTCTAAAAATTGAATTGGCAATAACTTTTGATTTCCGCTATGAAATTTCGATTTTTCGGATTCGTTGGAAAGATATTTTTAAATATATTCTAATATTTTTGGTTTCACTAAAATCCGTTAAATTTTGCATCCTGTACGGTCAGTCAAAGTTCAAGTTTGACTTTTCAAACTACCGCGCTATTTCTAACTCTTTTTATAATTAAAATTAGATTATTCATTCTAACTTCGATTTAAATCAAATTTGTGATCATTATTATTTAAAATAGATTATTTTAAATATCAAAACTCATTAAAATTACTTAAAATAAAATTTTAAATTGGCCCCCAAAAATCAGGGTTGTTACAGTCTCCCCCACTTAAAAACTTTTCGTCCTCGAAAAGGAAGGAAGCTAAAAGTTGGTTAATTAACTAACTAATTATATATATATATTTCTCGATTGGTTTAAATAATTTCATTAGTTGATTAACTTTCAAATATATAACTTTTTATATATTCAAAATCATATTTTCCAAAATAGATTATAATTAATCACAAATACGTATATTATAGGCTTGCTACTCTCAACTCATTCTAGGGCATTACTAACCCTATCTCTAATGAGTTTTCTCATTCTAGGATACTGCTGATCCTATCTCTAATGAGTATTCTTATTGGATATTACTAATCCAATCTCTGATGAGTCTTTTGTTCAGTTCAAATGAGTTGTATCCCAAAGATTTGAGCTAACCAAAGCTCTGATACCAACTGTAACGAGTCGGATTTTGCCCGACCTTAATCGATCGCAAAATCGACCAAGACCGTTCAAAATCCGCATACGTTAACTTTGGGAATACAACAACATCAGAACAATAACAACAGACTTTTATTACATCATGATAATATAACATCAGAGTACAGAATATATCAGAGTACATCGAAATTAAAATACAGCGGAAGAGTCTCCAACCCTAAAAAGGGACATGTGGGGGGTAATTGTCTCCCGTTTGCCACCAAACCGCGAAGCGAGAACCCCCCCCCCCCCCATCATGCTGCATCCTATTACCAGGCATGCCAAACAAGACTGGTGTGAGAATTCTTAACTAATTTAACTAATAGTAATAAGGCAAATCCATGGACCACGCCGCTAATGCGGAACGGGTTTTATTCCAATGGAATGTCATGCATAACTTGAAGTAAATCGTAAAACAACGCAATGCTTTTTAGAAAAATGAAATCACCATAAGACTCAGGTCCCATCACACAATGCAACGCACACCAGAGGATAGAGTTTTACCTTATGGTGATTAAACATGCTTGATACGTTAAAAACGAATTTGATATTATTATTAGTGTGTATATGTTTTAAAAACAATTTCAATCATAATGTATCAATCCTAGGAAGCATAGGTACCATATGTTATGCCTCCGTACTAGTAATACAATCAAAACCGAATGGCGCGTATTGGAAATTGAGTTTCCATCATGAGTCAAGGCTAGGGAGGAGCTCCTTACCGATTCGAGACACTAGCTAATGTCTCAGGGTTCCCCGCAGTTAACCCTTGGAAAGCTGCAGGGCCGGTCCGCCGTACGAATTGCGGATTAGTTATTCCTGAACACACATTTCCCAGTCCTATAGGACCTATCCGAGGCGCCTCATTCCATCATCCACATAAGTAAAATGTCAGGGCTGGTACGTCACTTACACCACTCTAGCTAGAAAGAAACGTGCTGCTCTCCCTGCGTTCCCTTCTCCCGTTTTAGACTCCGCCGGTGTGTGAGGCTCGCGAAGTCACGCTATACACAAAGCTATGCCTAAACAGACTATGCTTTGATCATCCCACAAGGCCTGCTTTTCAACAAAGCCTTGATCATATGCATCTTAGCATGCCACATCATCACTCCATATCACACTACCAACCCTTTGCCGAAATATATGAACGGGTGTTAAGCAAGAGAATAAATTCTCCGCCACCAAACATCCATACATTCGACAGAAGATTAATAACATGATATATAATGGAGTACGATGTCAGACACACAATCCATTTATAAGCTTATGCTTTGGGTCTGAGCGAAAGCCAAATCCGTACAAATCAACACTACATCTGGCCAACTCCTACTATTACCTTATCATGGTAGCGAGCCATTCTAAGGCAACAGTCATCATCGTCCATTCGATGTGGAGATTTGACGGTCTTCAATCGCCGTCTTCCAATCTTGGATTTTTAAACGTCGTTTAATTATTTGGAATGAGATAAACTCGGACTTTCCAAATAATCCTCGTATATATATATATATATTGAAAATCCTTCTTACACATTAATAATTATTTTTATTAACGATTCATTCCTATTTTAATTATTTAAAATAATTAAATTTTTATATAACGACGCCTTAAGTCCATGGGCGACTATGGCGCTGCATTCAACCAATTTTGATTTTTACATTTCTCAGAATCTAACCGTTGGATCTTAACGTAGTATATATCGTTGGAAAGATTTTTCCAAGACGGTCCTAACGGTTTCAGTTTCAAGAAAATCCGACGGTCGGATCTTCTTGTATAGTCATTTAAAAGTACGATTTCAAAACGCGAACTACCACGCCCTATTCGTTCAATTTTGATTATATATATATAATCATTGAATCGTAATAACGTCGTTTGATTAAAACAACGCTCTACACAATTACCGATACTTACTAAATTTGAATTCATTTGAAAATGAAGATAATATTACCGCATCCTAAATTCATTCTTTCCTTACATTGAGAATGTAAATTCCATCCCTTTTATTTTACATAAAAATGTAAGTTTAATTCCTATGCAAATTCCTATATTCTTTATTTACATGTAAAACAAATGTAAATTTTGATACATTCAAAATCCTACTTTTAAATTACATATAAAAATGTAGATTTCAACTTCAATGTACATTCTCATCTTAGTTGCATTATAAAAATGTAACTTATATTTGCAGTGAATCCTATTTTAAATTTACATATGAAAATGTAAGTTTTAATTACAATGCAAACTCTACTCCTAATATGATTTTTAATTACAATGCAAACACTACATCTAATTTACATTGTAAAAAAATGATTTTTAATTGCAATGCAAACACTACATCTTATTTACATTGTAAAAATATGATTTTTAATTACAATGCAAACACTACATCTAATTTACATTGTAAAAATATGATTTTTAATTACAATGCAAACACTACATCTTGTTTACATTGTAAAATAAATAAATTTTATTTCTAATGCTCATTCTCATTTTATGTTACATATATACATAAGAAAAATGCAAATTCTATCATACAATGAAATTGCATCCTTTAATTGCATAGAAAAATGAAATTTTGTCATACGGTATACTTTCCTATAGACATTACATATAAAAATGTAATATTTAACACACTATGTAAATTCATGTTTTAATTACATATAAAAATGTAATCTTTAATTTACAATGCAAGTCCTCTTTTCTAATTACATATAAAATGTGATTTTTAATTTTAATGTGAATCTTACCTCTTTATTACATTATAAAAATGTAATTTTTATTTTACATTGTAAATTCAAGTCCCAATTACATAAAGAAATGTAATTGTTAAAATACAATACAAATTCATACTCTAATTTCATTGAAAAATGTAATCTTTATCATACCGTTATAACTCATATATAAATTACATAGAAAAATGTCATTTTTATTTTACCATTCTAATTCACATCTAAATTACATAGAAAAATGTAATTTTTCTCATGCGGCACAAAATCAATTTAAATTAAATAGAAAAATGTAATTTTTATCATGCGATGGAAATTCATATTTTAAATACATAGAAAAATGTAATTCCTATCATACGACATAAATTCATATTTAACTTACATCTAAAAATGCAATTTTTATCATACAGTGTAAATTCACATTTTTAATTACATATAAATATGTAATTTTAATTCTATCGTTATTATTCATCTCTAAATTACATATGAAAATGTAATTTTTATCATACAGTGTAAATTCACATTTTTAATTACATATAAAAATGTAATTTTAATTCTATCGTTATTATTCATATCTAAATTACATATGAAAATGTAATTTTTATCATATAGTGCTAATTCATATACAAGTTACATAGAAAAATGTAATTTCTATTACATGATGTAAATTCATATATAAAGTACATATAAAAATGAAATTTTATTCATGCGGTGTAAATCTATATATAAATTATATAATAAAATGTAATTTCCTTCATGCGGTGTAAATTCATATTTGAATTACATATAAAAATCTAATTTTTATCATGCGGTGTAAATTCATTCTTACATTACATAATAAAATGTAATTTCATATGTAAAAATATCCTCTTTTATTTTTACAATGTAAAAATAACGACTTTTATATTTTATAATGCAAAAATATCTTCCTTCATATTTTACAAATGTAAAAGTATCAACTTTCTATTTTACAATGTAAAAATGTCATCTTTTTGTTTTCAATGCAAAAAATGTCATCTTTTTATTTTCAATACAAAAATGTCATCTTTTTATTTTCAATACAAAAATGTCATCTTTTTATTTTCATCGTAAAAATATGATCACATTAAATATATATATATATATTTTATACATTCTTTTTAATCCATTACTTTTTATGTGAACAAATAAAAATACATTTTATTCGTTGATCAAATCCTATTGTAAATAAACAAATAAAAATAAATTTCTATGGTAATGCCAACAAATAAAAATATGCTTCTATTTATCGTTCCAATTCTATATCAAATATGTTCTATTTATCATTCAAACTTTATTGTAATATCAATCAATAAAAATAAATTTTTATTTGTTGTTCAAATTCCATTTTTCATTTCAGAAACATAAAATAAATTACAACAACTAGATCTGAATGAATATGATTTTGATCTAAATTTAGATTTATTCTCTAATCACGAATAAAATTCAATACTATATGCTATTTCCAATGCGGATCTATCATAATCATGAACAACAAACCTATCACAAGCCACAATCAACCATTTATATCACCCATACATTCCAGATCTGAATTAACATGATAATCCAATAATTTTTAACACGAGAAAATAATAAATAAATAATTAAATAATAAAATATAGAGTTCTCACATTGATTTTTGGCTGAAATTCAACTGTCTCTGTTTCAGCTGCGGTCCACGCCATCGCGAAGCTCTCGGAAAGACGAGTCCAACGCAACAAACGGTTCGTAAAACGGA
Source organism: Allium sativum (assembly GCA_030737875.1). Taxonomy (NCBI): domain Eukaryota; kingdom Viridiplantae; phylum Streptophyta; class Magnoliopsida; order Asparagales; family Amaryllidaceae; genus Allium; species Allium sativum. Next base: position 732,340,158 of record CM060915.1, on the reverse strand, counting down.
CCTCGTATGAGAGAGTTATGTATTTTTAAAGATTGGAAAATTAAAATATAAAATATAAAAAAAAACATCGGACCTTCTTCCTCGTTTAATCGTTTGGCCGAACCCATCTACCGCTCCCTCCTCCTTCTGAATGCACCCCTCTCCGCTTCTCCTGGATTCGATCGGATTGCACCACATCGTTGAGCTTCAGACCACCTCCTTGCGCCTCCAACCACTTGCCGCTCGGCCCCCCCATCGTTCACCAAAACCTACCCAAAGCCGCCACGTTTTCAGCCAAAATTCGCAAAATCCGTGAATCAAAACCCGATCTGGACCGTATGGATGGAAAGCTCTCTGAATTCTCTTCGATTTGGTATATCATACGTCAATTTTCATTGAACGGATTGAGAGATCTTAACGTTTGAAATTTGATGTTTTCTGGCCTTCGATTTTGTACAGGCGGCGGCTGCCATTTTAGGGTTAGGTTTTCGGATTTAAATAATATTTTAATATTTTAATCTCGAAAAATGGGCTAAGAAGGTGGATTTTCGGACTTTCACCGATTTGGGCCTGCTTACTGTCGATCTTAATGTTTTTGACACCTTCTGAACGCGATGGGCTATGTCCCGGGCTCCAATTCTGAGGTCTGTAACGTTTTTTTTCGTTTTTAATTTAAAAATACAATACTAAATAAATAATTTAATTTCTACCGTACATTAAATTATGCCGGGGCCACATACGACCACATAAAATTCTAAAAAAAAATATTTTTAGCTTTCTTATGACGATACGAATCCAACAAAATTATTTTCATCGAATTCTGAGACTGTTTGAAAAATGGCTATTTTCAAGGCGTTTAAATTTAACTGAAATAATCAAAACACATTTTCTTTTCCCACGCTCACATATTAATTCGAAAAATTCTGAAAATTGAAACCTAGCAATAATTTGACATTCCGGTTCCAACAAAAGTGGTTTCGTCGAAAACAGAGGTCGTTTGAAAAATGACTATTTTTAAGGCCAATATATTTAATACTAAAAACACATTTTTAAACAAATAATTTTCGAAACTCGAAATATATAAGTGTTTACTGTTCTTCAATGTAGAAACATCATTCTGAACTCAATGGAAGTGGTTTCGAGTTCAAATTCCTTTATATGCAAAAAGTAGCATTTTTGACCCTTATAAATTTCATAGCGACCTTCTAAAAATTGAATTGGCCATAACTTTTGATTTCCGCTATGAAATTTCGATTTTTTGGATTCGTTGGAAAGATATTTTTAAATAGATTCTAATATTTTTGGTTTCACTAAAATCCGTTAAATTTTGCATCCTGTACGGTCAGTCAAAGTTCAAGTTTGGCTTTTCAAACTACCGCGCTATTTCTAACTCTTTTTATAATTAAAATTAAATTATTCATTCTAACTTCGATTTAAATCAAATTTATGATCATTATTATTTAAAATAGATTATTTTAAATATCAAAACTCATTAAAATTACTTAAAATAAAATTTTAAATTGGCCCCCAAAAATCAGGGTTGTTACAGTATGGTTGTGTGAAGTTGCAAGTGGATGAGGGTGTTTAATGAACACCAACAGTGGCCCATGCCAATGTACACAACTCATAGGTTCTTGCCTATGCATGAGATTTCACAGCCTGGACATGCAAGACAACCTGTAGCTACACATATGAAGTATTTATTATTGTTGGTACCAGCATCAGTCCCGTTAGAAACAAAATTAGCGGGAGGAGTATCCTGCTAGCTGCTGCCCACAACATCATGTATTTGTTTTTGTGAGTGTATGCATTGTGTGTTTTTATGAGTGCTAACGTGTCTCTCTCTCTCTCTGTATATGTGTGTGTTTATATGCAAGTGTTGTGTGTGTGTTTGTATTGTTAAAATATAATTATGTGCAATTGTATATAATAATAGTTAGAGCATGAGTGCATAGATGTTATATCTTTTCTATATGCAACTAATATTGAACTTTTGGAGTTGGGAATAAGCGTTAAAGAAGTTAATTGGAATAGCAAGTGGCTATGACTCGCTTTTGCACATTTAATAGCTAAGTAAACTGCCTAAACGCTAAAATAAAGGTACCCTTGAGGATTAAATATAGTGAAAATATAATGGATTGTGTTTCCGACCAAAAAAGTTCGAAAATCCTAATACTTGGAACATATTTCATAAATTTTCGTATATGAGAGGAATGAAAATGAATTTACTTAAATATATAGCATACCATATTTTTGGTTTTAATTCTGCGGCAGTAGCCCAGCGATTAAGGACATGCACCATGGTAATAGTGGCGCGGGTTCGAAACCCGAAATGGCACGCTAAGAGCTTACCATGTGCATATGCTAAGATCAGCCACTTATGTGGTCGCGGACCAGGTTAGGTGCACTAGGGAGGATTTTACGACTCCGGTAGGTTTCTCTCCTAAACAAGTTCAAAAAAAAATTGTTTTAATATTAGTCAATTAGAGAATTGAATGGGTTTCAAAGTGACTGTAGATTTTTGAAGAGAGTTACTATTAATATTTTGTAAGACATTTTCCTATAAGAAATCGCGTGGACGAAATTTTCTTAAGGGGGAGGTTTGTAATACCCTATTTTCAGAGTTGTAATATTAGATAATTTTAATTTCAAATTCTAGTAAAATAATTTGTATTCTGAAGTAATATTTTATTTAATGAAATCTATTGATAATAACTTTTGTTTTAATAATTTGAATTAATTATATAAAAAAATAGGAAACATATCAAAAGGAATAATGTTATATTTTAAAATGCAATTTAATTTGTGTGATTGCAGTAGATGGAAAGAAGTTTTATTGATATTAAATACAAAATAATAATTGACAGGATGAATAAATTTATTTTATATCAATACAGTTTAATAATTAAATATAATTATACAATATGAGATTAAATGAAATTATATTGATTTCAAGGTGTATATTTTGTAGAATGAAATGTAAATAAGGTAGAACTTAAATGTCGAATACGATTAAAAGTATAATGTAATGGATTGTTTATAAGGAAAGGGAAACAAAGAGAAATAAAAAAAGTAATTGGAAATCAATCTAGATAGTGATTTGGACGAGAATATCATTACTTTAATTCACAATTTCATCCCTATACTATTTAGAATCCTAAGCCTAGTGAAACCCGTACCCATTTTTCTCAAGCTTGACTGTGTACATTAGTTCTCCCTAAATCCCCAACTTCAGCCTAACCTACTCAACTCGGGAAAGAGGATTTTCTTTTAAAGGACAAACTTTGGAAATTTTTTGGTGAAAAGTATGGGAAGTTTCAAAATTAGGGAGAAGGACACATTTACACTAAAGGTGGAATTAGGGGGACCCACTAACCTTTTTTCCTTTACACTATCATTTGGCCTTCTCACTAAATTCTAAACTTTCCATACTTTTCACCAATTTTTTTGTTAAGTTTGTCCTTCTCCCTATTTTCCACTTCAGGAAAAAAGAAACAAGAAACAAGGCAGGCGATCTCCATCCTTGGAGGCTCGACATCAATGACCACGACAAGAGGAAGCGCAGCTATGGATGCGCGAGCGCAGTGGTTCGTGATTGAAGCGATGGGGAGGTGGAAAAGCGACCCAGTGCTTGGCTCACAAGTTAATCTGGAAAGGTGAGTAACCCTCACCGCTCTTCTCTAATTAGGGTGCTTATGTGCTTAGTGTTTGTGATTGCAAGTTTCTTATGTTGTCTAAGTATAGCTGTTGGATGCTGAACATTTGCATATGCAAAACTATTGCTTCCAAATGATTTTTTTGTTGAATCGCTACCATTTAATTAGGCTTGGATATAAACATATAATAAGATTTTAAGCACATGCATAAAAGTGCCAGCTCTGGATATCTTAGCGCTAATCAGCTCCAAGTTATCACCTTGCTTGCCTATTTGTTTTTTCTGCCTCCTTTAACATTCATTTTTTTTCTTATTGTTTGTGATGTTTGCCAAGATTTTGATGTAGTTTCCTATGTTGATGCATCAGCTATTAAATTGGAAAAATAGAAGAATATATATATATATATATATATATATATATATATATGAATTAACTAGCTGCTTGAAAACCAAGTGTACGAGAAAATACTTAATAAATCATTTTGTATGCTGAGGGGTTCCTCATTATTGGAAGAACAACTTATATATATATATATGTGTGTGTGTGTGTGTGTGTGTGTGTGTGTATGCATATATATGTATGTTTGTGTGTGTAGTGACACTCTTTTTTTTGGTTCACTTTAGTTTAATAATAATTAAAATAAGAAAAATATGTTATGTATACATCCTTAGTTAAGGAGGGTTAACTATATTAATGAATGTAGACATAAACCTGCATAATTTTAGTTTTGGTGTACTATATGTATAGTGCATATTGTTAAATCTTGTGTACAACCTTGTAAAGTAATAAATAAATTGTTGTTTGTAATTTGTACATCCTAGTTGTGTATATCAGGTTATATCTCCTTATTGTGCTGTTGGACTTCCATTCGTCCTTATATATCTATCATATCATCCATAAAATGTTTTTGGTTGCTCATGGGATCGTGTTTATATACGTGTTGCTTCTTGTACAAACTATGTCTATATAACTTACCATTTGCTTTAAGTGTATCAAAGACTAGCCATATGGTCCAATATGTGCTATTATCGTAACCATGTTTAATAAATAAAATATTAAGAAATTATTTCATATATGTGGAATTATACTATTGCTTTCTACAATAGAAATACGTATAAGAAGAATGCTTTGAGAGCCTTAGTTCTATAGTATAGGAAGTACAAGTAATTGACACAGGGCTACCGATTGGTTTAAACGCTGTTGAGTAATGCTTCGTTGAATATAGTATAACTCATTGAATATAATGCTTGAGTGGTATTTACTAATTAATTGGTGAATACACGGATTTAACTAGGTAGTATGGGTTGCCGAGACTAAATTCTTGTAGTTTCCGATAGAGAAGTATTTGACAGTTTAGGGTTGTATTCTCTTTTTTGTTCGATGGGAGCTCGATAGATTCTTAAGGGAATATAATACAGGCTTTCAGGTGTTATTCATAATAAGTGAGATTTACTAGTTTCTAGAAAACCTTTGAGCTTCACCTTATGGCATGGGACATTTGGTTAAACTCTCATGAATACGAGAAGCGACATTATTTAGCACTTAGAGAGTATCCTCTTTTGGTGTTCAATAGGAGGTCGATAGATCCTTAAGTGGTGTAACAGCCCGCATTTTACGTATTGGAAGATCATAAAATATTTTTATTTTATTTCCTGAGGGTTGGATCATTCTCATCTTTTGATAGGTTGCTTATGGGGATGTGAGACATGTCCATAATTTTTACTGATTTTGTTTGTGACCATTTTGCACTTATCAGTCGGGACCTAACTTTTGACTCAGGTCGAATCAGAGGGTGAGACCTGCGCCATTGGAAAGGAATTGATGTTTGCCTTTCCGTAGAGTGGTTACATTAAAGATTTGGCTCATCGATTTGGGAGAAATCGTTGTTTTAAGGTTTTCAGTTGGTTGTCCAGATTTTGTATGCCAAAGTGGGCTGAATTGGGAAGGCCCATTAGTAGGTTGGTGGAAACTATAAATAGGGGGGTAAGGGATATGAGAAAGGGTTGGAATTTTCCATTCTCTCATTGGGAGGTCTTATGCTCTTCCTTCCTCTAACACTCTTCCACCATTAAAAATCATAATCCAAGGAGGGAAATTGGAGATCTATACCATTGGATGCTAGATCTACATCAATTGAGGCAAGGATTCATCGGATCAAAGTTGGTGCGATGTGCTTGCTGTTCGGATTAATATTCCTTTGATTTTTGCTTGCTTGGGATAACCGGCGAGTGATTTACATCTCTCGCATGAATGAAATAAAGTATATGAGTGTTTGTGCATGCTTCTCATCAAATTCAAGTGTTTTACCATAGATTTACACCCTTATATGTCTATTTTCATATGCATCACCCTATGATCTAATTTAGCAAGTTTTACCCGTTAATTTCATGTCATTTCACATGTTTATGTTAGTAAGATCTCTCATTTTGATCATACGTTCAATTTAATGGTTTTAGGGGATATTGGTAATCATCATATTCATGTTGTTAGCAATTTTATGACATGTTTACGATTGTGTTTAATCATTTTGGTTGAGTCAGTTTTGCCGGATTCGTCGTTTGATGAAGTTTTGGTCGTAATCGGAGTAGAATTGGAGATGTACAGGAAGTGGATCGGGTCGTCCATAAGTGGGTCGGGTCGGTCTCAATCCTGTCGTGGAGAACAAGTTAGAACGGGTCAGTCAGTGGAGCTGATCGGGTCGGGAAATGTCTGGTCGGGTCGGTCCATTCAAGATGTGGGTTGGGTCGGTCAAGTCGTGACTTGGGGAGAAAGTCAGAAGTTGGATCGAGTCAGTCATTTTGGGGATCGGATCGGTCATCTTGGATCGGGTCGGGCTAGACTGGACCGGGTCGGTTGGTCGGATCGAAGTTCGTATTTGTGATGGTGCAACCGGGTCGGGTCAGGCTAGACTGGATCAGGTCGGTTGGTTGTTATATGAATTGGATCGGCCGTCGAGTGGGTCGGTCTATAGTGGATTGGTCGAGTTCTGAAGCCAGAAGGGAGCTGGTTCGGGTCGGCCTAGTTTGGGTCGGGTCGGTCTGAAGGGGGCTGATCAGTCATGTATTTAGCAGCGCTTTTAAACGCTGTGGTTGATAGTGATGATGCTATGGTTTGTTTCCAATAGGGTCATTTTCTGAAAAAGTACGTTTTTCGGGTACGACTTAAATTTGGGGAAAAAGGTCTGAAAAAAATATTTTTTGGGGGCAACCCCTCGAACCGTGGCCACAGCGCAGTGAAGTAATTAGCTCGTTGATGATATGACTTCGAAGTAAATTCAAATTGGAAGGTTCGAAGTGTTGAAAGGTGTTCGTTGATCGGTATAGAACAACGAATGGGGTGACAACTCAAAGGTCGTGAGTTGGTGGATAATGGTTGCTCGAGAAGGTTGCTTGAGCTATGAAACATCATCAAGGTTGGATGACTAGGGATGCGAAGGCCGAGAAGCCATCGTTGTCGTATGTTCTAGCAGGCTCAAAGCAGGGGTACAATGGGGGAACCCGAAAGATCGGAAGGTTGTTGGTCAATTACCTTAGGTATCATTGAAAGGCCTAATTGTCAAGGTTGGACATATAGAGTTTATGTTAGAACTGGGGTTACCATTAGCCCTTGACATGTGGCAAGGTTGGCCGTCATATGATTAACGATGGTTTCAAAGCAGGATTGGCAGTGATAGATAGAGTCAGTCATGGATGATTGGTTGTCTTGTTTGTACCGTCTCATGTAGGTTGTCCTATCGAAGGAGATGTTCCTTGGGTGCTTGTCTGATATTAGTTTAGGCCTTTGGAGCTTGTGCTTGGGGGTTATTAAATTCAATTAGGATGGTTTACATGAGATACTTTTAATTTGGATGATTATGAGTGCTTTGCCATTGTTGAATGGATGTCATGGTTTCCATGGATGAATGGTTGAATGGTTTAAAGTAAAGGCTATCATTGTCCAATGTGGGGAAGATAGGGTTGAGTTCTTCTCTGATGTTGTGGTTAGATTAGTATGTTTAACTATCCCTTCTCATATACCATATTTTTGACGTTTGTTAGCTGTTTTATTGCTCACTAAGGCTGTTGTCTGACTCAAGGTTTTATGTCTCCTCTTATTACCTTGGGTTGTTCATCCAGTTATGGATGGGCAGATTAGTAGCAGGTTACAGGTGATTAGTGAGGACGATGCTGCTGTGCGGAGTCGAGCAGGAGGCTGGCGTACCAGTTTTATTGTTGTCTAGTATTTCTATTTCCGCTGTTGAGTGTTCTATGAGTGTTGTAGTGAGGATTTATGTACAAACTTTTGTTTTAGTTGGATAACCTTTCAAGATGTTGAGAAAGTTTTCAAAAGCTTGCTATATGATGCCTCATTACTATTACCTGTTTTATATGTTCTATTATATTTTATCTTTGCGTTGTGAGTTTGACGACAAGTTTCGATGTTGTTTACCTACTCTGATGATCGTCCATAGCTACTCGGCAAAACCTTAAGCGCGTTATTCCCCTTGTTTAGTGCGGGTGTTATGGGTAGTCGTCACATTTGCTATCAGATCTTTGGTCAACGATTTTGGCCAAATTCCAAAGACGTAATCACAAATGAGATACGTACTTGTAGATTTCAGTTGGATGCTTACTATATATATTAGCATATATAGTAGTAGCGGTTGTATCTCTTTAGCAGTTTTCTTGGAAGTGGCTAATTATTCTAAATTGCAGATTTAGAATGAGTAGAGACCATCAAGACACGCTGCTAGGGAAATAATACTAGAGGGGAAAATGGCGGTGAACCAAATTACCCAGCCATGTTTGAAGCCATGGCAGAGGCAATTATGCGAAGGGTACCCGCTCTAGTGGTAGCAACAGTAGATTTAAGTGGGAAAGTTCCTAGAGTAGTAGATTTTGCAAAGTTGTGCAAAGATTTTACATCTCTAGGAGGGAAACCATTCAAGGAAACCGAACCAAGTGAAGATGTTCAGAGCTGGATGGATTCATGTGTCTGAATCCTTGGAGACTTGGGTATTGAGGATGCAATAAAGAGAAAGTTTGCATCAAGGCAGCTACAGGGCAGGGCCATTGAATGGTGGAATTCTATCATACTCGAGACTTCGGAGGAGGAGATTTCATGAGAGAAATTTCAAGCTAAGTTTGAAGCAAAGTTTATCTCCACAGCTCAGAAATCTTCTCTATTCAAGAAGTTCGTAGAGCTAAAACAGAATGGTCGTTCTGTGCTTGACTACATTTCTGACTTTGAAGCCTTGTCAAGATATGCCCGTTCATACATTGATACTCCCTATCAGAAGAACGAGAAGTTTGTCTTGGGTTTGGATGCTTATATCGGAAAGCCGTTAGTGGATGATCTTGATGATTCATTTGAGAAAATTGTGGAAAAAGCTATTCGTCATGAGAGCTTGTTTCCCAAAGAAGCAAAGGTTGTTGCTACAACCAAAAAGGCTCAGAAATCATAGAAAGGTGGTAATAATAAGAAGAGGAAGCATCAACAAAAGAATGGAAAATATGGCCAAAAGAAACCTAAGAGTGAGATGGTTTGCTTTAACTACCAACAGAAAGGCCATTTTTCTAGTGAGTCCAAGAACCCCAAAGCTGAGAAGAAGTGCTTCAAGTGTGGAAAGCCTGGGCATGAGAAGAAAGACTATCCAGAATCAGCTAAGGGCAAGCAGGTTGTGAAGGCATATGCTTTGGATGTTGTGCCACCTTCTTCAAGATCTCCTACTACAGAGGAGAAGGAAAAGGGTGTCGTGGGGCAAGGTACTCTTTCTGTTAATGATGTTTCGGTTCGTGTGCTTTTTGATACTAGAGCATCACATTCATTCATTTGCAACGAGCTTGTTTGTCGCTTGGGTTTGGAACCCGAGATTTGTGATAGACCATTGATCGTGACTAATCCAGTTGGGGGTTCGTCCAGTTTGTGCATGATTTGTCGTAGTCTAGTGTTGTCGAGTCATGGTTTCTCTTTTGTGTATGATTTCTTTTTTCTTAACTTCGCAGGGTATGGGGTCATCTTGGGCATGGATTGGCTCAAGAGGTATGCAGAAAGGGTGAATTGCGAGAAGCTAGAGGTGAGGGTTAGGGATATGGAAGGGCGAAAGGTGTTGATTAGATGTAAGCACGAAGACGGGACCTTCGTGAGTTGTCTATATCCGCTTGGGATTCCACAAGAAGACCTGTCATTGGTGTCTAATGAGTATGTATATGTCTTTGAAAAGGTCAAAAGGTTGCCGCCGCATCGTGAGATCGAGCTTAGGATCTATTTGGTTGAAGGTGATAGACCAATCGTTATGCCTCTCAGGCGGATGGCGACTAAGGAATAGCAAGAGTTGGAGGTGCAAGTTCGTGACCTTCTAAGGAAAGGATTCATTCGGAGAAATGATTCCAAATGGGGAGCACCGACGTATTTGCAAACAAGGCAGATGGCTCATTAAGATTGTGTGTGGACTATCGTGAGTTGAACAAGGTGACAAAGAAAAATAAGTATCCGTTGCCAAGGATTGATGACCTGTTTGGTCAACTTCACGAAGCCAAAGTGTTTTCTCAGATGGATTTGGCAATGTGATTTCACCAGTTGAGGGTGGCTAAGGATAGTGTGCCAAAGATTGCTTTTAGGACACCATCCGGTTTCTTTGAATGGTTGGTGATGCCATTCGGGTTGACTAACGCACCATCGTATTTCGTGGATCTTATGAATAGGGTACTCAGAGATTAATTGAATAAGTTTGTGCTTGTGTTCATGGATGATATTCTAGTTTACTCCAGGAATGAGGAAGAACACAAAAGACACTTGAGAGTTGTGTTAGAGATCTTGCAAAAGCATCAGTTGAAAGCTAAGTTCTCGAAGTGTCACTTCTGGAAGGATGAAGTGAGGTTCTTAGGTCATGTAGTTTCTGGAAAAGGGATAGCGATTGACCCTGCTAAAGTGGAAGCAATCTAGGACTGGGATAGACCTAAGAATGCGACGGATGTTCGAAGTTTCCTTGGGTTGGCCGGTTATTACCGACGGTTTATCAAGGATTTCTTTAAGGTAGCTGCACCGTTAACAGGATTGACGAAGAAGAACCAAGTGTTCACATGGGATGCAAAGTGTGAACAAGCATTCAGAATCCTGAAGGAGAGATTGACGAGTGCACCTGTGTTGACCATTCCAAATGGGAATGAAGAGATGGTGGCATACACCGATGCATGTGGTACTATGCTTGGAATAGTGCTAATGTAGAAGGATAAGATTGTGGCCTACGCGAGTCGACAGCTAAAGCCACATGAGAAGAATTATCCAACTCATGATTTGGAGTTGGCAGCGATTGTGTTTGCTCTGAAGATGTGGAGACATTACCTATTGGGAGTTTTATTCGAGTTGTTTACGGATCATAAGTCATTGAAGTATCTTTTCTCCCAAAAGGATTTGAATCTTCGACAGCAACAATGGTTAGAGTTTATGGCATCGTATGATTTTGATATAGCCTATACTCCTGGCAAAGGTAACGCAGTTGCAGATGCATTGAGTCAAAGACACGCAAGTTTAGGAGCGATGTTTTCGGAATGGAAGAGCCTTGAGTATTTTGCAAGGTTTTATTTCAGGCCAAAGTGTGAGTTAGAACCTGAAATGTTGGCAAGCTTATCGATAAAACCTACTCTGATCGAAAGGATTGGCGAAAGCCAGAAGCAAGATGTTAAGCTTGTCGAATTTATCCAAAAGCTAAAACCAGAAGATAAAGAGTTCGAAGTCGATTGAGAAGGTTGGCTTCGGAAGCAAGGGAGGTTAGTTGTTCCTGATGTCGATGGATTAAGAGATGAGGTTTTGAGAGAATGTCATCACTCGAAGTTGACGATCCATCCCGGTGGTAATAAGATGTGTCGGGACATGAAGAGAATTTACTACCAGGAGGGGATGAAGCGAGATATTGGGAAGTTCATTTCCAAGTGCATGAACTGTCAGTTAGTGAAAGCTGAATAGAAGAAGCCAAGTGGTTTGCTTCAGCCATTAGAAGTTCCTACAAGGAAGTGGGAGCAAATATCAATGGATTTTATCGATGGACTACCCAGCACTAGGACAGGAAATAAAGGGATTTGGGTTATTGTGGATCGCTTGACCAGAAGTGCAAGATTCATTCCTGTCAAGTCGACTAGGACAGCGTCAAAGCTGGTTTGAACTTTATGTGAAATGGATTGTTAGATTCCAAGGCGTCCCAAAGAGTATAGTGAGTGATTGAGATCCGTTATTCACTAGCGGATTTTGGAAGAGTTTGCAAGAAGCTTTGGGAACCGAGTTGTACTTAAGTACGGCTTATCATCACCAAACCGATGGTCAAACCAAGAGGGTTAATCGCGTTTGGGAAGATCTCCTAAAAGATTGTGTGTTGGATTTTGGTGGATCATGGGAAGACCATCTACATCTAGTTGAGTTTGCATATAACAATAGCTACCATTCTAGCATTGGTATGGCACCATATGATGCGTTGTATGGGAGACTTCCAATTCTCCAACATGTTGGTTAGAAACAAGAGATAAGTTGGTACTTGGGCCAGAGATGATTAGGGAGACCTCAGATTGTATTGATATCATTCGGCAATGAATGAAGGCGGCCCAAGATCGCCAAAAGAGTTATGCCGATAAGCGCCGAAAAGATTTGGAACTTGACATTGACGATATGGTCTTTTTGAAGATTTCACCATTGAAGCATATGGTCCGCTTCTGAAGTAAAGGAAAGTTGGCTCCTAGGTTCGTTGGACCATTTCCGATAGTCGAGCGAATTGGAAAGATTGCATATATATTGGAGTTACCCGAGAAGATGTCGAATGTGCATAATGTGTTCCAAGTGTCTTTTCTACGGAAGTTTGTGCACGATTCGAACGTGGTGGTACCTCCAGAGAAGTACGAAGACCTAGAAGTTGAAACTGCAGTTGCGAAACCTCATAACCACTTCATGTTGTGGGGAATGACACGAAACAGCTTAGGAGGCAGACGGTTATGCTAGTCAAGATACAATGGAGTGAAGATGGTGACGATTGTACATGGGAGTCAGAAAAGAGTATGAAGATGACTCATCCAGAACTCTTCGTAGGTAGGAAATTTTAATTGTATCATCGTTATGACGTTGTATCTCGTTGTTGTTTGATAGAATTCCATGTTTTAGGATAAGGCTATGGATGCATGGCTTGATGGTTGCTAGTTTGGGTGATAGAATAGGCTTCTCATAGATGATAGGCATGCAGAATTGTTGTAGTTGCTGAATTTCGGGGGAGAAATCCTTAAGGGGGGAAGTATGTAACAGCCCGCATTTTACGTATCGGAAGATCGTAGAATATTTTTATTTTATTCCCTGAGGGTTGGATCATTCTCATCTTTTGATAGGATGCTTATGGGGATTGAGACATGTCCATAATTTTTACTGATTTTGTTTGTGACCATTTTGCCCTTGTCAGACTTGTACAGGCATAACTTTTGACTCAGGTCGAATCAGAGGGTGAGACCTACGCTATTGGAAAGGAATTGACGTTTGTCTTTCCATAGAGTGGTTACATTAAAGATTTGGCTCAGCATTTGGGAGAAATCGTTGTTTTAATGTTTTCAGTTGGTTGTCCATGTTTGGTATGCCAAAGTGGGCTAAATTGGGAAGGCCCATTAGGGGGTTGGTGGAAATTATAAATAGGGGATAAGGGATATGAGAAAGGGTTGGAATTTTCCATTCTCTCATTGGGAGGTCTTGTGCTCCTACTTCCTCTAACACTCTTTCACCATTAAAAATCATAATCCAAGGAGGGAAATTGGAGATCTATACCATTGGAGGCTAGATTTACATCAATTGAGGCAAGGATTCATCGGATCAAGGTGTTCGGTACGAAGTGCTTGCTGTCTGGATCAATGTTCCTTTGATTTTTTGCTTTTTGGGATAATCGGTAAGTGATTTACATCTCTCACATGAATGAAACAAAGTATATGAGTATTTGTGCATGTTTCTCATCAAATTCAAGTGTTTTACCATAGATTTACACCCATATATGTCTATTTTCATATGCATCACCCTATGATCTAATTTAGCTAGTTTTACCAGTTAATTTCATGTCATTTCACATGTTTATGTTAGTAAGATCTCTCATTTTGATCATATGTTCAGTTTAATGGTTTTAGTTAATATTTACATCATTTTTGTGGTAATCGTCATATTCATGTTGTTAGCAATGTTATGACATGTTTATGATTGTGTTTGATGATTTTGGTTGAGTCGCTATTGCCGGATTCGTCGTTTGATGAAGTTTTGGTCAAAATCGAAGTAGAATTGGGGATATACAGGAAGTGGATCGGGTCGGCCATAAGTGGGTCAGGTCGGTCTCAAATCCTGTCGTAGAGAACAAGTTAGAACCGGTCGGTCATTAGAGCTGATCGGGTCGGGCAATGTCTGGTCGGGTCGGTCCATTCAAGATGTGGGTCGGGTCGGTCAAGTCGTGACTTGGGGAGAAAGTCAGAAGTTGGATCGGGTCGGTCATTTTGGGGATCGGATCGGTCATCTTGGATCGGGTCGGGCTAGACTGGACCGGGTCGGTTGGTCGGATCGAAGTTCGTATTTGATGGTGCAACCGGGTCAGGCTAGACTGGATCAGGTCGGTTGGTTGTTATATGAATTTGATCGGCCATCGAGTGGGTCGGTCTATAGTGGATCGGTCGAGTTCTGAAGCCAGCAGGGAGCTGGGTCGGGTCGACCTAGTTTGGGTCGAGTCGGTCTGAAGGGGCTGATCGGTCATGTTTTTAGCAGCGCTTTTAAACGTTGCGGTTGGTTGTGATGATGCTATGGTTTGTTTCCAATAGGGTCATTTTCTGAAAAAGTACGTTTTTCGGGTACGACTTAGATTAAGAGAAAAAGGCCTGAAATTTTTTTTTTGGGGGCAACCCCCTAAACTATAGTTGCAGTGAAGTAATTGGCTCGGTGATGATGTGACTTCGAAGTAAATTAAAGTTGGAAGGTTCGAAGTGTTGAAAGATGTTCGTTGATCGGTATAGAACAGCAAATGGGGTGACAACTCAAAGGTCGTGAGTTGGTGGATAATGGTTGCTCGAGATGGTTGCTTGAGCTATGAAACGTCGTCAAGGTTGGATGACTAGGGATGCGAAGGCCGAGAAGTCATCGTTGTCGTATGTTCTAGCAGACTCAAAGCAGAAGTACAATGCGGGCACCCGAAAGACCGAAAGGTTGTTGGTCGAGTACCTTGGGTATCGTTGAAAGGCCTAGTTGTCAAGGTTGGACATATAGAGTTTATGCTAGAACTGGGGTTACCATTAGCCCTTGACATGTGTCAAGGTTGTCCATCATATGATTAACGATGGTTTCAAAGCAGGATTGACAGTGATAGCTAGAGTCAATCATGGATGATTGGTTGTCTTGTTTGTATCGTCTCACGTAGGTTGTCCTACGTCGAATGAGATGTTCCTTGGGTGCTTGTTTGATATTGGGTTAGGCCTTTCAGGCTTGTGCTTGGGGGATATTAAATTCATTTAGGACGGTTTACATGATATACTTTTAATTTAAATGATTATGAGTGTTTTGCCATCATTGAATGGATGTTATGGTTTCCATGGATGAATGGCTATCACTGTCCAATGTGGGAATGATAGGTTTGAGTTCTTCTCTGATGTTGTGGGTAGATTAGTATGTTAATCTTACCCTTCTCATATACCTTATTGTTGAAGTTTGTTAGTTGTTTTATCGCTTACTAAGACTGTTGTCTGACTCAAGGTTTTATGTCTCCTCTTATTACCTTGGGCTGTTCATCCAGTTATGGATGGACAGATTAAGTAGCAGGTTACAGGTGATTAGTGGGGACGATGTTGTTGTGCGGAGGCGAGAAGGAGGCTAGCATGCCTGTTTTATTACTATCTAGTATTTTTATTTCAGCTGTTGAGTGTTCTATGAGTGTTGTAGTGAGGACTTATGTACAAACTTTTGTTTCAGTTGGATAACCTTTCAAGATGTTGAGAAAGTTTTCAAAAGTTAGCTATATGATGCCTCATTACAATCACTTGTTGTATATGTTCTATTATATTTTATCCTTGCGTTGTGAGTTCTACGACAGGTTTCGATACCTACTCTGATGATCGTCCATAGCTGCTCGGCACACCCTTCAGCACATTATTCCCCTTGTTTAGTGCGGGGGTTATGGGCGGTCGTCATAAGTGGTATGCTCATGGATTTCATTTTAAATTTAGTAATTGGAGCATGATAGCACTACAAGAGGAACAGTGGATTTCAACGGCCAGGGTCCGGTTGCATTCGTTGGTATGCGGATCAATGGTTTCCAACGACTTCCAATACTACCAACGACAATTTTCCAATGACTTCCAACTGTGAAACTTGGTCACGTGTATTTCATGTATGGTCGACTAGCCGTTGGAAACTGTTGAAAACATGTCATTGCTAACCGTTGGAAGATGTTGAAATACATGGACCTGTAACTCATCGTTAACCGTTGGAAGTCGTTGGAAATCTGGTTTTTTTTCTACATATTTCAATTACTCACATCCAGCCACACACAATCTTATATTCATCAAAACTGCTCCATTTCGAACATATACATCACAGTCCCAATCACATATATACCCAAACATAATATTATACCAAAATCAAACACAAAACATGCAAAACGCATAACATAAACCAATATTTATAAAATACATCAATGCATCGTCATCAACACAACATATATATATACATACATCCCAATGACAACAATATATACAAACCATTATCACAACCACCATGTCCAAACCATCATCACCAACAGTCGTCTAACACCATGTCCAAACCGTACTAACGCAAATAAACTCTAACCATTTGCAGTATCAAATGCTTCAATAATTTGCATCTACAACATGGATAACGAATTTTGACCTCATTTCCGTTGTTACTTAAAGCGAAATAAATAAACAACACCAACACCATTAATAAATTGTTCACTTATTGTGCAATCAGCTTCTCTTCGTTTGTACATCCAGCTTTGATTAGTAAAATAATTGTCCATTTTTCCTAAGTAAATATATAATTTAAAAATATGTTAAAATTTGCATTAACATTTTAGTAAAACAATTTTATTGCTGAATGTTATGTTAATTGATCATTTACACTTTTGTTGGTGGGTCATCCTACCTCCCATTACAAATACAATAACGTAATTAAATCATGTAAATGTTTTCAATTTAAACGATTCAACAAATTTTCGGTAGCACTTTGCTTTAGTTCCCTGAACAGTACACAATTGCGTGTACACATGAAATATAAAGGAAGCACTTTCGAAAATTTGAAAAATGTTTAAAATAAAATGATTTGCGAGATTTAATTAAATTATTGTGTTCGTAACTCGTCCATTACAAAGGAAAAATCCAACAAATATTGTATATGATGAATACAAATGTTTATTCTGTTAATATAATGAACATTCACACAAAGATCATATACAATACTTCTCAAACGAGACTGTAAGAACTCTCTAGGCTTTGTGAATATAATATACTACGATTGGTACTCTTTAATCTTTAATTGTACATATAAAAAAAAATCATATATATGTATATTTTCAACATTTAATCAAACTAATCGTACGTTATATATAAAAATAAATATCATTTTTGATAAAATTTTATAAAACATAAACTTAATTATTTCCGTTTCCAATAAACGTTTTCGACAAATTAAATATCATTTTCGATGAATTGGACCTCAATTAACTCAACCTATACATTGATTAATTAACAACACTATATATATATATGCACATATACATGTATACAACATAAACTAATTAACCCTAGATTAACAACATAACTAATTCAACTTATATATGCACATATTAACAATATTGCACATAAAAACATATAATCTAACAAACAAATTAAGCTTAAATTAGCAAATCTAGGTTTTAGGGCTTTATACCTTGAAAATTAGGGATGAATGGGAGCCTAGAGAGGAGGAGAGAGAGCCTTGAACATGTTGGGGAGAGTAGCCAGCTATGGAGGTGACAGTGGCCGATTTCAACAAAGGATTGGAAGGGAATGGGGAAAATGAAGAAATTTGGGGGAGAAAACATAATGAGGGAGGAAGAAGGCAGGTCAACTGATTTCCACTCGACTAAGCAACGACTACCAATGCCCGCCAACGGCTTTATAACCAATAACTTCCAACGTTTTATTTATTTATAACAGGAAGAAAATTCCATAAATAAGCTTCCGTTAGAAGTCGTTGCCAGGAGCTGTTGGCGGTAGTTGCCAGGCTCCGTTACTATATACTGTATCTCTTGTAGTGTAAACAAACTAAAAAATATGTGAAATTTGAAGATTGATTATGTGAACTTTTGAGATCGAGTTTTACTATGAACTTAGTAATTGGAACACGTTAAACAAATAAATAAATATGTGAACTTTAGAGAATTTGAGTCATGGATGCTACAGTCATCTTGATCAAGTTTGACTATCCTTGAAATCATCTTGTGAATTGGTGTTTTACGGCATGAGTACGACCATTGGTATTAGATCGGTTTGATTGATACCCAAATTGGTTGTTTCTTTGCACGGTATGAGTACAATCACCGTGATTGGTATGGATGATCATTTTGATCGGCATGGATATGATCCCTTGGAATTTGTGTTATTAAGATATTCACGATCCAGGAACTTGTGATTTTTCTATGACTTGTGGTTAACTCTTTTGAGTTTTGTGATTGGTTCATTAGGATTTTATACCTTGCGATTTACTCGGTGCTTAGTGATCTTAATTTTTTCTTGTGCTATGTGATGGATTCAGGAGTTAATTAATCTTGTGACTTGTTTATATATAGGCCATATGGATTTATTTATTATGACATATGCCTTTGGGTTATATCTTGTTCTCACCCTTTTGATATTTAGAGATAGCCTGACTCGTGTATTTTTTTTTACTTAGGTTAAACTGAGATTTTTCAGGTTATAAGACATGTGGACTGTAACACCTCGAATTTTTGAATAATCAGATTAACTAAAATTTAAGAATAGAGTCTGAGTTTGCGTAAAACGGATACCGTATGAAGAAGATATGGACGAACGAAGTTTGGTGGCTAAATAGAAAAAAAATTGCACTAGCACACTTGGGAAGTGCGCCAGTACAAATTTACATTGGCGCACTTCCCAAGTGCGCCTAGGCCGAGAGAAAACCTGCACAGCCTTCTGGTTCAGTCTGACCCATGTTCTGACTCATTTCTGAGTCCTTTCCGACTCCTTGCTGAGTCATTAGGGCTGAGGTGTCACCCTATCCCAACTGAGTGGTTTTGATTAACCCTAAGATCATTCGACGACTATAATTAAATTGAAATTCTATATAAACATGTGTAGACCCAAACCCTAGAATCAAATCAAAAATTAGATCAGTAGCCGTCATGTTGTCACTCCAAACCCTAGAGTAGCCGCCACCAACTAGAAGAAAATTAAAGACAACAATTCAATTCAAATCAAGCCTAAAACTACAACAACGTAATTGTCTACAACAAGGGAACGCTAATCAATTACAGAAATCAGAACCCAGAACTCAAGACCCCTTATTCAGTGAGTTCTATTCACTTTTAGGTTTAAATAAATAAAAGTGAATCGTGGTAGACTATGAGTTGGGTATATGTTGTTTGTAGTTATGCAAGTTGATTGTTGTGAATCATAAAATGATGCAAGTTCATTATCGTTGTGAATCATGAAGTTATGCAAGTTATTATGTTGAGAAACTATGAATCTATGCAAGTCGTTATCATGAATCTATGCAAGTCGTTATCATGAATCTATGCAAGTCGTTATCATGAACCTATGCAAGTGGTTATTATGAATATATGCAAGTTGTTATCATGAATCTATGCAAGTCGTTATTATGCAAGTTGTTATCATGAATCTATGCAAATTGTTGAGATCATGCAAGTTACCTATGCAAGTTATAGTGTGATGAATTCATGAGTCTATGCTAGTTGTTATGTTATGAACCTATGCAAGTTGATAAGTTGTTAATTCATGAACCTATGCTAGTTGTTATGTTGTGGATCATGAATCTATGTAAGTCACCTATGCAAGAAGTTATGTTATGAATTATGCAAGTTGTTATATTGTGAATCATGAAACCCATATAAGTTGTTGACTATGTTGAGAATCATGAACCTATGTTGGTTGTTAATTATGTTGTTAATTCATAAACCTATGCAAGTTGTTATGAATCTATGCAAATTGTTAATTATGTGGTGAATCATAATTATATGCGAAGTTATCATGTCATTTTCCCTAGTTGTCATGCTTATACCAAAAATTGTACAGAAAACGATCACCTTGTCATTCCCTTTATTTTATTGTTATGGCGAGACTATTTTGTAGCCTCGATGACGCCAAAAATGCAAACGGTTACGCTAGTTAAGAAACGGGGAAAAGGGGAATTTGTAATAAGCATAATTTACATAGTGACTATGTAAATTGGACACATGATTCAAGTAGGGAAATATATAAATAATTACCTATTATGACATGGGTAAAATGGGGTAAAAATGGTATAATTTGAATATAACCATTTATGGATAAGAAATTCAAATTGTTAATAAGATAGGTATTGACACCTATGAAAAAGGAAAGGATTAATTAATTAACTTAATTAATCAAAAGAGGGATGTTTAAGCCATTAAAGTCTGGAGATTTAATATTGAGAATTGGCATAAAATAAATTTGTGATGAAAATTGGTATGATTTTTCATACCATAAATAGATGGACATAATTAAGTCAATTATGGCCATAGTGAAATTTGGAATTAATTGATAATTTGAATAGGGAAAGTAATTCAAATTGGGGGATGATTAATTAGGAGTAATTAATCGTCTAAGACACGAGGTTGGGCTCTTTTGTGGTTGCCCGGACCCGCCCGGCAAATCCAGCTGCCACAAATGCCAGTCTAATGTGGGAGGTCTTATGCATAAATTAAATACGTAACAATTGTAAATACACGAGGTTAGGCTCTTTTGTGGTGCAAGACTGCCCGGACCCGCCCGGCAAATCCAGCTGCCACAAATGCCAGTCTAATGTGGGAGGTCTTTATAAGGTTACGGTCTTAATGAATTAAGAAACACTTAACCAGATAAACATGTAATGGGACATGAGGGGTTAAGTGGGTGCCTTGGGTGGCATGGAATTAAGTGGGTGCCTGGGGTGGCATGTGAAATACGATTAGATATTTCAATAATTAACTAATGCTGATTAAAGACTACTTAACCTAATTTAATACATATGGACTGTATGATGATAGACATAAGTTAGGGTTAAGTAAAACGAATTGCATTGTGGGTGGGTTAAGTACAACTGATGAGTAGGTGGGTAATATTAATACATATAGGCCCACAAACTTAACCATTAAATAAACAGGGTTAAATCAGTAGGTGGCTTAAGTACAACTGATGGGTAGGTGGGTAATATTAATACATATAGGCCCACAAACTTAACCATTAAATAAACAGGGTTAAATCAGTAGGTGGGTTAAGTACAACTGATGGGTATGTGGGTAATATTAATACACATAAGCCCACAAACTTAACCACTAAATAAACATGGTTAAATCAGTAGGAGGGTTAAGTACAACTGAAGGGTAGGTGGGTAATATCAATACATATAGGCCCACAAACTTAACCATTAAAAAGGGGTTATGTAATTAAAGACACCTAATGGTATACATAACCGGGGCAGAATAGGTAAAGTTATGTATTATAGACACCCTAAGGGGTACGCATAACTAATGGGAATAGGTAAAGTTATGTATTGAAGACACCCTCAGGGGTACGCATAACTAATGGGAATGGGTAAATTTATGTATTAAAGACACCCTCAGGGGTACGCATAACTAATGGGAATAGGTAAAGTTATGTATTAAAGACACCTATAGGTATGCATAACCGATAGGTAGAATAGGGGTTATGTATTAAAGACACCTATAGGTACGCATAACTGATTGAGGGCTATGTAATTAAAGACACCTCAGGGTATACATAGTCAGTAGAAAACCTAGTGGGGATACAAGACATAGGGGAGAGCTTGTATCATGTTGTATGGGACCCATTTCAGTCAGTAACCCGGAGAGGTATCAAAGTAAAAATCTCCATACTAGGCGGGGAAGGGGCACGCTTACCGATTGATTGTAAGAGATCCAAAATGAGACGGATGGTGTGGGCGGCGCAAACCGACCGGGGACATGTGCGTGCATGGGCCGGCCAGAGGGGGACAAGACGACCGTGACACCAGTAGGTATAACTGTGCACACCTTAGGTTGCCACTTTAGGGAAGTGATACCCCCTAGTTGTGGGACCAGCACAGGGTATCTACAGAGTAGGGAGCCGATCGATTAGGGTAGTGGTTAGGGTATATCCGGACATATGCCTTAAGTCTACCAATTTATAGTAGGAGGGTAATGGGTACGACTAGTTGAGATAGGAGCAGGCGGCACCTATGGCAGCAGCTAGGAATACACGAAACTACCACCATCGTTATCATTAGCGGAACGGATCATCCCATCTTGATTTGACTAGTAATATTGCAGAGTAGTTAGTAGTGAATCAGGCATACACCTTACCTTATTTGTCCTGTCATACCTGTCATCTGTACCGTGATCCTCTTATCCACTTTGTATGCCTGTCATGTTTACCTTTATTTATTTACTGGCTAAAAGTTATTGGACTCACCAGACGCATGTCTGACCTAGTTTGTTTCGCCTCTTTTCTTCTGTTCCCCCCCCCCAAGGTTTTCAGGGAGGAAACACACAGGTTTAGTCAGGATTTGGATATCATCTTCTAGGAGCTACTTCTGAAGTATGGCTCGAGTCTCTGTCTCTTATATGGCTTGCTCTTTAATATGGGGAATGATGTTTTCTTTTAAAAACCTATGTACTCTGATGATATAAGACAGAAGTGTTTTGTTGTAATAGTTCTATGACTCATGGTATTATGTAACAAAGTATTTTGGAGATTTAATAAAGTTATTTGTTTCCGCTACAAATTTTTTATATCTTTCTTGTGATACTCTGTGTCTGTTTACCAAAAACGCTCCACTTAAGTTAAGGAATTCCCTTTGTGAGTGACCTTAATGGAGGTGGGGTAGTACATGGACTTAGGTAACGGTAAGCTCAATTGCAAGGTGCCAAATCATTAAACGTTATAATATGGTTCTTTTAGGATTAATTGTATAGTTATAAGGTATACATTTAGAATTAATCACTTATAGTAGATGTACATTATGTGGGTTTGTGTATATTTGTAAACTCTAAACTTGTGTAGATATTTATTAATCCATTGTAATCTGTGATAACTATTTTATATGTTATATTGTTCTAATTTGTGAAACTATTGTGTTTATTACTTTAAACCGAGACTATTCACATTAAAAATTTATTCAGAGACTAAGAAAAATGATAAGTGTAGCTACCCGACTTTTTTGTACCCTTTGAGTCGACTAATTACACTTCCATCCAACCCAAATTACACAAAAAAGCGGAAAGCTAATAGTAAGAAAATATAGGGTGAGAAAAGAAAGAAAGAAATATTAGAATAGAAGAAGAAGATCAACAACACAGAGTCTCACTTCACAGCGAAACAAAATATTATATAGAAATAAACCATTATAAAGAGATTGAAATAATATACTTACATACATCAGAGTACAACAGACAAATCTGGACAACTATATCAATTTTTCCTCGTATACAATACACAGTGGAATACATACTAATACATCTGGACTCCTCCAGCTTGTCTTCATAGATTCGCAACATCCTAACCTGAACCTGTAAAACTCGGTATGACCCGAGCATTACAAATGCCATGGATCAGTCAGGTGAACCAGCGTGAGTAAACTTACTAAGTTTAAGGGTTTCATCCAAGTTGCTTAACTTTAGAAAATCCTTTTGAAAGAAAGGATAATAGTAAGACCAGCTCACATATAAACATGGACGGTTATTACCTTACTATAACCCAAAACATTTTTGATATGTCAAAATCCAGTGATATTATAACAGTGTCTATCAAATCACAAAATAAATAACCATCTAGCAGAACACTTGCATCTCATGCTCTACATATTCATTATGTAATCTAAAACCGCGGGGATATTATTGGAGAATGAATTCCAGCTTTGACAAGGTATGGGACCAACTTCTGATCAGTGTACTCTAGAGACGATACATTGGGGTTCAATAAGAACATCTAGCAACCCTGCCATATATGATCGGTCACTCATCCAGCTTGAGTGGACCGAATGTATTATCATCCGATGGTTTTAAGGGCCCACCGTCCTTCCATGGAGATACAGAAACGAAAGAAGAACAAATAAGGACTTTCTTTAGATGGTGATAATACACCCTGCTTGGGTGCGACCCAACTAGCCATGTTGTCTGCCCTATTTTTGCCATTTCCCAGTTGTGAAGCTTGAGGTCACTTTTATCTTTCAGAGAACATCTCATATCTTTGAATGCCACATCGTCATATCCATAAATCACTAATTGACATCCACAGATATACTCCAGGTGTTAAGCAAGAGAATTTATCTGCCACCAAATTTGGTATATTTGTAAAAATCAACGTACGTGAGTTTCAGGAAATACTCTGTCAGACATTCATCCATATAAGTCATCCAGGAATAGGATGAACCGAAGGCACCCTCCTTTCGGATCTTATACAGGAATCACCTCAAGGATCAGTAGCGAGAAGTCCTTGCAATCCGAAGATTTCAATCATGATAGAATCACAATTAAAATATCTCTACTTGCAATCAGGGATATTAATTAAGTAGTTCTTTCGCTCATGAAGATCCACGGTCTTCAATGCTCCATCTTTATAAGTCTGCACATTAGTTGCGACCAAACAGTTGGTTCGAAGTGGTTTTGGGTCTAGTTCCTGTCCCGGTCTCTTCGAATAACTCGTCAAAAGGTCCAATAATATTCATTAATAGTCAGGGTTTTAACTATCAATTCAAATAGTATAGATTAATGCTTTGGCAACTCAGTCTCTTTTTCATTTAAAAACAATTTACTTAAAACATTTAATTGATTTAAAATCTATCATATAACTTATCTCATTAGATCTTTTTATTTCCCATTACTCGAAAACAATATCAACATTTCCTTTTAAACATCAAAACATCTTCCAAAACTCGTTCCTTAATTCCCTTTACCTCAAAATTTTCGTTATTATCTCCCAGTCCCATTTTATTCTCAGCCCTTTTTGGTATTTCCCTATTTTGGAAATATTATTATAGATATTCACAAAATATCCTTTCCACTTCTTATACCATTACAAACTAATATCATCTCTCGATAATAGTGAAATCGTTCGAGTTGGGGTATTTTAATTATCTCTCAGACCTTGATCGACAACGTTCTTATCTTAAAATAGGTAATAGTTTGTAATTCAAAACCCGATATTACTTATAATATCAATTAAACTTTATTTTTCATTATATTGAAATATGATTTTATAACCATACTCTTCCGTTTTGAAAATCATGATCAATTATGACCATTTTACTTAATTCGTCGATTAAGAGAACTGTTTACTCAAACACATACCTTTCGCATTAAAGCGTCTTTATATAATTACATTTAACTAGGAGTATATTAAAATAAATATTTACCAAGTTCTTTGTCAAATCATCAAATCTTTAATTATAAACTTAATTTGGATTTTTTCCAATTACGCGGCTTTCTTTTACATTATTGTAACCTTCCTTTATTCAAAACACTTTATTTAATTCAATTTCAAGTAAAACATCGAATTTGTAAATCATTGACTTAACCTCATTTATTAGTTAATTGTAAACCTTGAATTAAATTCTAACATCCTTTACTGGATTCAATCTACCACTTATTACCTACTTAGGTAATTTCAATTTAAAATATAGTTCCTTTAGCCGTAAAAATAATACTTAATCCCAATATTTAACGAAGTAACTTACTTCATTAATAACTAACAATAGGATAATTAATCACTTTGCAAAAGTTTATCACTTTAAGAATCACTTCTTAAAATAAGTAAATTCAATAATTATTTTAATACACTTAATTAAGAAATTAATTAACTTTAACAAACTTTATTATGTAAATAATTATTTGTTAAAACCTATCCCTACTGAATTAAGGAAAAACAAATTAAATTAAACCACATATTCAAATTAAACTAGTTGACTCGGTCAACTTTAAAACACCAGTTGACCTGCTAACGGATTTCCCTTAATCCATCTTCTTAATTTAATTAATAATATAATTAATTTTATTACATTGCTCAATTGTTTACCCAAAACAATTGCCCTAAATTATCAACCCTTGGGTTCACTTCTGACTTCATAAACTTATTAAATTATCAAAGGAAAACATTTATAATAAAATATTAATTTATAAATAACTTCCATTTTCATGAAAAATATAATTTAAAAACTTCACTTTAGTTATAAAATAAATTTTATAACTTTAATTTCATTAATTTGCCTGACGACAATACGGTTTAGGCTATTCACTGCAACTACTAAATCGACACTATTGATTGATTAAAAATACAACGATCGTTGAATTTTCAATTCAATTCAACGATCAACATCCAATCAATAATCAACATATACCATTATTTGGGTAAAAAATTCATATATATGCATAAGATGAAATAATAACATACAATTTATGTGAGGAATCCAGTTGGATCCCTCCAACTGTAACGACCCGGATTTTGAGCGACTTTGGTTATCGACGTAAGCTCGACGTCGATAACCAAAACATCGAAAAATCCCGGTAATTAATGAAAGAAATTATAAGGTGAGAATAGATAAGATAGAAACTTAGAATAGAAGAAGAAGAAGAACACAACATCAGCGTAACACGAACCTCACAGCGGAACGAATAACATATAATAGATAACATAACTTTGAAATATAATAGTTATGTATACAATAGCATTTATCAGAGTACAGCACTTACAACAACAGCGGAAATAATAATAGCTATATGATCCAGAAGCCTCCTGCTCCAGCTCTTCAAGTATATCTGTAAATCCCGACTACTTGACTGCCCATACAAATTTAGGCACCCAAGAGTTTAGGGAAAACAAAACAAATAAACTCCGGGTCAGTCATGGGACTGGTGTGAATAAACTCAAATCATTTAAAACAGGTATATGATATCTCATAAGACCACGCCGTGAATACGGAACGGGTTTTTCCCTTATGAGAATCCAAACATTTTTTTTGCAAAGCAATATCATTCTGATATTATAATAATGTCTAAGTACAAATAAATATCAGTCTAGTAGAAACGCTTGCATCTCACGTTCTACATATATAGTATACAATCAAAACCGCAAGCACGTATTGGGTAATGGATTTCCAACTATGACAAGGTATGGAATCACCTTCCGATCAGTGTACTCTAGGAACGATACACTGGAGTTCAACAAGAACATCTTGCAACTCAGCCACACATGACCGACCACTCATTTCGCTTGAGTGTATCGAATGTACATCACCAACGGTTGGGATCAGCAACCGTTCCCGTATATATATGGGACAGCATTGATAGATTTAAGAAACAAATGAATATTCACTAGATAGGTGATTATACACCCTACTTCGGTGCGACCGACTTAGCCATGCTGCCTGCCCGATTTCTGTCATTTACCGGATGTGAGGCTAGAAGCTACGCTTTATCATCACAATAGATTTACTTCGAATGCTACATTGTCAGATCCATCGAAAATCACTAATTGACATCTACAACAATACATTACGTGTTAGCTAAAAGAAGTTTCCTTCTCCGCTTCCACTCTTGGTAAAGTTGAAGAAATCAATGTACGTGACCTTTCTGGAAATACTCTGTCAGACATTCATCAACACAAGTCATCCTCATTCACTTAGAATGTCACATCGTCATACCCGCCAAATGACAAATTGACTTATCCAAAAATAACACGGGTATACAGCTAAGAGAAACGAATTCCTCCGCCACCAAACGTGAATACGTTTGAACAGATCAACTTACGCGATCCATTGGATATACTCTGTCAGACCTTCGTCCATACAAGTTGTCCTGGGACTGGACAAACCGAAGGCACTATTCCGTATATCCATCTTAGTCACTGTTATCTAAGACTTATACAACAGCCCTTGCATTTTACTCCGTCTTCAATTATCTTTGGCATGTATGATTCGCGACGTTTATGCCAATACAGAGTGGTTCTATGGATAATAATCCAACCGGTCTCTCCATATTAACAACGTTAAAATGGTCAAAACTTCGATAGTCTGTGATTTAACTATCAAATGAAAACATGTCCGTGTACAAACAACGATCTAAATTCCAAATGGAATGTCAATCGATCAATCATCATGTATATCTATACATATTTCCTTATTTTCTATATTTAGAAAATATTTGTTATCAACGTTGGAAAACATTTCCATTGTTTATTTACGTATCACTATCCTTCCACAACTATCAGACTCTAACTATAAACTAACAAGAGAACAACTTCCTAAGTATAAACCCCGAAGGCCGAAACCAACATCAGATCGATACCCAGGAAACCATTCAACTTATTAATCTCTAGTCAGATTCTAATTTTGCTTAACTCTATATTCTTTAACTCCATTCGCTCAACTCTAGATCGCAGCGATCACAATGGTTACGCCTGATTCCCTCAGGAAACATCCGACCGCCGTAGGCTATTTACAGCCCTGCGAATTACGCTAGCAGTCGTGCTAAATGGCAACTCATCCTGTATAACTATGTTTGTTTTAACTCTAACTGTTTAACTCTAACTGTTTAACTTGACCAATTCATTTCGAATAACTTAACCTGGTAACACACTTGGATTAACTTAACCTGACTTGGCTAATCTAACTTATTAACTTGACCAATTCATTTCGAATAACTTAACCTGGTAACACACTTGGATTAACTTAACCTGACTATCTTAACTTGATTACTCAACTCGATTAACTCCTTCTAACAACTATTATTCGATTTACTCTATTTAACTCCGTTTAACTCTATTCGAATAACTAATTCGATTAACTAACTTTGACTACCATATTCGATTAACTAACTTCGACTACCATATTCGATTAACTAACTTCGAATACCATATTCGATTAACTAACTTCGACTACCATATTCGATTTCTCCTTTCGAATGTCTATATTCGATTATCTTTATTCACTTAACAAAGATTTCCTTTTTAACAACGTTTTATTCATTTGAAAAGATTTACTTTTAAATAACGGTTCTACACTTTAAAAATGATTTCCTTTTTATAACGTTCCCTTTTCAATTCTATTTGTAAATGGTTTACAAATATTCACTTTTCAAATTTATTCTTGAAATATTCTAACTCCTTAAATTTTCGGGAAAATTCGCCATAACCTCCTTTGTAACGGGGCATCGGGAAAATCCCCAAACCCGCCACATAGGCCTTTTCATTCAAAAAGAAATGTTTTGAATTTATTTTCCTTTCAAATATCTCCTATTTATAAATACTCCAATTTATAAATATGTTATTTTCAATATCACTTTGAAAATTCCCTTATCTACATTCCGGCATGTTATGGTATTTTCGCATATCAAATCACGATGTCTAATCTCGTCCATACACACACAATCAACAACAGGTTATAATTCACATCATATATTAAAATATATGAAAACAATAAAATAACTTTTGAGGAATCCAGTTGGATTCCTCCAACCTGTTTCCCTGCATCACAGATGTTAGACAATATAGATAACATCACTTTCAGTTCCATATGATATATTCTGTTAAACAAAATCAATATAGAAATTTTAACTAACTGACTAGCAGTTCAATCAAACAATCAATACACAGTCAAACAGACAATTTTAACAGTTCTAACAATACAACATGAAATTATAAACTGTTCAGAGTTAGTGAGATTTACTCACTTTGGCAGTTCATCGTTAAAGAACGATAAACTGTTATTTGATTTGAATCAAACAATTTATTTCTCCATAAATTCATACGAGCTCGAATCCACTTCCAGTCAGCTTCATTGTGAAGCTCTCGTCCATACGGTCCCAATGCAACTTACGGTTTGTGATTCTGATTTCATATGCAGAAGATATTACATTTATAGGTTTACACTATATTTAAATAAAACAAAACGTTATTTAAATTTCCCGTTGGGCCTTACCCGCTCACCCGGCCCAAATCCACTCCCATCCTCACAACACAAGACGGTGCTCCTCATTACTGTCTTCTACAGGCAACAAAGAAATCCCATGGCCGTTTCAGCGAGTTTGCCGTCCACAATCCTCCCTTCTACTAAATGATTTCAGCAACTAATCTCACCCACAACCATCCCTTCGATCCCTCTTTCATTCCACACCAAAATCATACCCTTCGATCTCCCTTTGTCGTCTGCGTTCAGCAGCTCCGTCGCATGCCTGAGGTTCAACCCCGACCTCATTTTCCACCGAACCTCACCATTTCTTCATAGACGAACCCAAATTCAACGCTAAACCCAAATCTAACATTAAAACCTCACTCGAATGCTTCCCAAAACCACCAATTTGAAAACCCTAACCTCGAGTCAACGCTGTGAACATTTGCAGCGACACAAAAACCCACCGAACCCCATAACATTTACATAGAATCGAAGCCCTATGGACGCTGACATACATGACTTCGAATTTATTGATTTCTCTTTGATTTCATTTGTATTTATGAAGATCTCGAATTTGGGTTTTAAGAAGAGAAACACGGCGGATTTTTGTGTTGACTGTAGGGAGAGTGGAATTAGGTTAGAAGGGAGTAAAGGGGGGTATTTATAGTGAGGGTAGGATATTTTTCTTTTAATATTTTATTTATTTTTATTGACTAATGAGTCTTTAAAAATCCCTGTGACCACTCGTGATGCCCAAAAATCACGAAAACGGACATGCAGCTACAGTTCGACATTACGGACCCAACGAAACTGGTTTCGTCGAATTCCGACTCCGTATGCTCACACAGCGTATTTTTAACCGTTGAAATACTGACTATTTTACACTCTAAAAATCCGTACGGCCACACAGTGACTCTAAAAATCACGAAACTGGAAATCTAGCAACTATTTGACATTGCGGAACCAACAAAACTGGTTTCGTCGAACTCCGACTTCGTTTGCAAAAGTGGCTATTTTTAACGCTCTAAATAACATATTTAAATATATTTAAATATAATTTAATTAAATATTTAAAATTAAATATTATCGTCTATATTCACTGAGGAATACCATACACCTCCAGGGTAATTATATACTCGCTATTCCGAGTCCAGATTGATTCGATATTCAATTTACATTGAAAAATCCTTTTATAACGTATATAAAGCGTTACGAATTATAAAGGAATTTCACAGCGACTTTTCTGAAATTTGATTTGGACGTACATCAAAATCTACACGACGAAATCCCGATTTTTCTCTTCCACTAGAAAGATATACTCCACCAGCTCCACACGTTTCTTGTTTTCACAGAAATCTGGCTTAAAATGAATCCTGTACATTCAGTTGAAGTTCGAATCGCCAATTTACGAACTGCAGCGCCATTTCAAGCTCAATTATAATTATATTATAAACTATACGTTCAACTGTCGTCGATTCAATATAATCGTTATTATATTTCGAATCGAAACTCCACCAAATCTCGTATGCTATTCAATTCACACGATATTGTGAATTTCACTATTTCCGACTATTTTGACATTATAATATATTATTATATTATAATTATTTATTAAATATTCAATATTATTTAATTAAACGATCATTAACTTCTCTAAATCACCAATTATATAATTAAATAAATAAATTATATACCGCCGAAAATGCGGGTCATTACATTCTTCCCCACTTAAAATAATTTCGTCCTCGAAATTGTTAAGTTAGAGGACGACCCTATATATTGGAACTCCTAAGATTTGTTTGCCCCTTATTTCTGATTTTAACTGAACCAATTAATATCGACTAAAATATTTATTCATTCCGACAACTAAAATTTTCAAAAATTCTGAAAATTTTCTAACACTTTAAATTTTCGAAAAATTTCGCCAGCGTTTCCTTTGTACGGGGTTACCGGAAAAATTCAAACCTTGCCACACAGGCCCTCTCCAATCCAAAAGAAAATCAAACAGCCAAGTGGCTTGCCAATTCGGCTCATAAGTCACCAAACTCATATATAAGTAAACTTGTACCTTTTTGTCGGGCATATCAACTCTATTACTTCCATATGCTATCAGCTCAGCATATACCAATGTTATCCCAATCAAACTCAAATCACGTTTATCTCAAACTGAATCATTTGGTTATATCTAAGTCGAATTCCATTCAAACTCCAATCTCACAATCCAAACTCTCAACTTATCAAATAAATTTTATTCAGGATTATTCTCTAACCACATTCAGTTCTATTTAACTTAGTTCAAGTTAAATCTTAATTCACTTTTACCATTTCCATCTATTTAACTTCGTTGGTTAAATTTAAATTCCAGAATTTAAATCCCTGGGTTCATTTCAAATCAATTTGAAATCAAAATGCCAATTCAAAATCTTTGAATTTCTAAACAACTAGTTTTTCTTAAAACAATTCAAAAACAAAGCCTTTGGTAGTCATCCGTCACTTACAACTCGAAAATGAACACTGATGATGCTGCAGTCATCATCAGAATTTTTTTCCAGTTATCGAAGTGAGCTTAGTACTATATCAATTTCAAAACCATCACTAAATACTTCTATTTTGAAAACATTTCAAAATCTCCCAGGAACTTAAAATTTCCTTATTTTAATTCCAAATCTGATTTAAATTCATATTTAATTCATCTTATTTCATATACTTTACTTATATGATTCTGATTGGTTATATATAACCATTTCACTTTATAATCTCATTCGATTATAATTACAACCAATATATCTAATATATGAAAACATATCACATATCCATACTGTGTCGGTCCATCGTATTCAAGTATTTATTTACTCCTACCGATACAGTGGATCAAACTGATCGACCAGAACTCATAAACAACTCAGCCAATGAATCTCCACAATATAAAACCATTTTTATATCAAATACAAATACGCACTCGTATATATACACTCAAACTCAATCTAGGGTATTACTAACCCTATCTCTACCGAGTCACGCCACAGAGCCAAGGTAATTCTTAACCTAAGCTCTGATACCAACTGTAACGACCCGGATTTTGAGCGACTTTGGTTATCGACGTAAGCTCGACGTCGATAACCAAAACATCGAAAAATCCCGGTAATTAATGAAAGAAATTAGAAGGTGAGAATAGATAAGATAGAAACTTAGAATAGAAGAAGAAGAAGAACACAACATCAGCGTAACACGAACCTCACAGCGGAACGAATAACATATAATAGATAACATAACTTTGAAATATAATAGTTATGTATACAATAGCATTTATCAGAGTACAACACTTACAACAACAGCGGAAATAATAATAGCTATATGATCCAGAAGCCTCCTGCTCCAGCTCTTCAAGTATATCTGTAAATCCCGACTACTTGACTGCCCGTACAAATTTAGGCACCCAAGAGTTTAGGGAAAACAAAACAAATAAACTCCGGGTCAGTCATGGGACTGGTGTGAATAAACTCAAATCATTTAAAACAGGTATATGATATCTCATAAGACCACGCCGTGAATACGGAACGGGTTTTTCCCTTATGAGAATCCAAACATTTTTTTTGCAAAGCAATATCATTCTGATATTATAATAATGTCTAAGTACAAATAAATATCAGTCTAGTAGAAACGCTTGCATCTCACGTTCTACATATATAGTATACAATCAAAACCGCAAGCACGTATTGGGTAATGGATTTCCAACTATGACAAGGTATGGAATCACCTTCCGATCAGTGTACTCTAGGAACGATACACTGGAGTTCAACAAGAACATCTTGCAACTCAGCCACACATGACCGACCACTCATTTCGCTTGAGTGTATCGAATGTACATCACCAACGGTTGGGATCAGCAACCGTTCCCGTATATATATGGGACAGCATTGATAGATTTAAGAAACAAATGAATATTCACTAGATAGGTGATTATACACCCTACTTCGGTGCGACCGACTTAGCCATGCTGCCTGCCCGATTTCTGTCATTTACCGGATGTGAGGCTAGAAGCTACGCTTTATCATCACAATAGATTTACTTCGAATGCTACATTGTCAGATCCATCGAAAATCACTAATTGACATCTACAACAATACATTACGTGTTAGCTAAAAGAAGTTTCCTTCTCCGCTTCCACTCTTGGTAAAGTTGAAGAAATCAATGTACGTGACCTTTCTGGAAATACTCTGTCAGACATTCATCAACACAAGTCATCCTCATTCACTTAGAATGTCACATCGTCATACCCGCCAAATGACAAATTGACTTATCCAAAAATAACACGGGTATACAGCTAAGAGAAACGAATTCCTCCGCCACCAAACGTGAATACGTTTGAACAGATCAACTTACGTGATCCATTGGATATACTCTGTCAGACCTTCGTCCATACAAGTTGTCCTGGGACTGGACAAACCGAAGGCACTATTCCGTATATCCATCTTAGTCACTGTTATCTAAGACTTATACAACAGCCCTTGCATTTTACTCCGTCTTCAATTATCTTTGGCATGTATGATTCGCGACGTTTATGCCAATACAGAGTGGTTCTATGGATAATAATCCAACCGGTCTCTCCATATTAACAACGTTAAAATGGTCAAAACTTCGATAGTCTGTGATTTAACTATCAAATGAAAACATGTCCGTGTACAAACAACGATCTAAATTCCAAATGGAATGTCAATCGATCAATCATCATGTATATCTATACATATTTCCTTATTTTCTATATTTAGAAAATATTTGTTATCAACGTTGGAAAACATTTCCATTGTTTATTTACGTATCACTATCCTTCCACAACTATCAGACTCTAACTATAAACTAACAAGAGAACAACTTCCTAAGTATAAACCCCGAAGGCCGAAACCAACATCAGATCAATACCCAGGAAACCATTCAACTTATTAATCTCTAGTCAGATTCTAATTTTGCTTAACTCTATATTCTTTAACTCCATTCGCTCAACTCTAGATCGCAGCGATCACAATGGTTACGCCTGATTCCCTCAGGAAACATCCGACCGCCGTAGGCTATTTACAGCCCTGCGAATTATGCTAGCAGTCGTGCTAAATGGCAACTCATCCTGTATAACTATGTTTGTTTTAACTCTAACTGTTTAACTCTAACTGTTTAACTTGACCAATTCATTTCGAATAACTTAACCTGGTAACACACTTGGATTAACTTAACCTGACTTGGCTAATCTAACTTATTAACTTGACCAATTCATTTCGAATAACTTAACCTGGTAACACACTTGGATTAACTTAACCTGACTATCTTAACTTGATTACTCAACTCGATTAACTCCTTCTAACAACTATTATTCGATTTACTCTATTTAACTCCGTTTAACTCTATTCGAATAACTAATTCGATTAACTAACTTTGACTACCATATTCGATTAACTAACTTCGACTACCATATTCGATTAACTAACTTCGAATACCATATTCGATTAACTAACTTCGACTACCATATTCGATTTCTCCTTTCGAATGTCTATATTCGATTATCTTTATTCACTTAACAAAGATTTCCTTTTTAACAACGTTTTATTCATTTGAAAAGATTTACTTTTAAATAACGGTTCTACACTTTAAAAATGATTTCCTTTTTATAACGTTCCCTTTTCAATTCTATTTGTAAATGGTTTACAAATATTCACTTTTCAAATTTATTCTTGAAATATTCTAACTCCTTAAATTTTCGGGAAAATTCGCCATAACCTCCTTTGTAACGGGGCATCGGGAAAATCCCCAAACCCGCCACATAGGCCTTTTCATTCAAAAAGAAATGTTTTGAATTTATTTTCCTTTCAAATATCTCCTATTTATAAATACTCCAATTTATAAATATGCTATTTTCAATATCACTTTGAAAATTCCCTTATCTACATTCCGGCATGTTATGGTATTTTCGCATATCAAATCACGATGTCTAATCTCGTCCATACACACACAATCAACAACAGGTTATAATTCACATCATATATTAAAATATATGAAAACAATAAAATAACTTTTGAGGAATCCAGTTGGATTCCTCCAACCTGTTTCCCTGCATCACAGATGTTAGACAATATAGATAACATCACTTTCAGTTCCATATGATATATTCTGTTAAACAAAATCAATATAGAAATTTTAACTAACTGACTAGCAGTTCAATCAAACAATCAATACACAGTCAAACAGACAATTTTAACAGTTCTAACAATACAACATGAAATTATAAACTGTTCAGAGTTAGTGAGATTTACTCACTTTGGCAGTTCATCGTTAAAGAACGATAAACTGTTATTTGATTTGAATCAAACAATTTATTTCTCCATAAATTCATACGAGCTCGAATCCACTTCCAGTCAGCTTCATTGTGAAGCTCTCGTCCATACGGTCCCAATGCAACTTACGGTTTGTGATTCTGATTTCATATGCAGAAGATATTACATTTATAGGTTTACACTATATTTAAATAAAACAAAACGTTATTTAAATTTCCCGTTGGGCCTTACCCGCTCACCCGGCCCAAATCCACTCCCATCCTCACAACACAAGACGGTGCTCCTCATTACTGTCTTCTACAGGCAACAAAGAAATCCCATGGCCGTTTCAGCGAGTTTGCCGTCCACAATCCTCCCTTCTACTAAATGATTTCAGCAACTAATCTCACCCACAACCATCCCTTCGATCCCTCTTTCATTCCACACCAAAATCATACCCTTCGATCTCCCTTTGTCGTCTGCGTTCAGCAGCTCCGTCGCATGCCTGAGGTTCAACCCCGACCTCATTTTCCACCGAACCTCACCATTTCTTCATAGACGAACCCAAATTCAACGCTAAACCCAAATCTAACATTAAAACCTCACTCGAATGCTTCCCAAAACCACCAATTTGAAAACCCTAACCTCGAGTCAACGCTGTGAACATTTGCAGCGACACAAAAACCCACCGAACCCCATAACATTTACATAGAATCGAAGCCCTATGGACGCTGAATCCAAACATACATGACTTCGAATTTATTGATTTCTCTTTGATTTCATTTGTATTTATGAAGATCTCGAATTTGGGTTTTAAGAAGAGAAACACGGCGGATTTTTGTGTTGACTGTAGGGAGAGTGGAATTAGGTTAGAAGGGAGTAAAGGGGGGTATTTATAGTGAGGGTAGGATATTTTTCTTTTAATATTTTATTTATTTTTATTGACTAATGAGTCTTTAAAAATCCCTGTGACCACTCGTGATGCCCAAAAATCACGAAAACGGACATGCAGCTACAGTTCGACATTACGGACCCAACGAAACTGGTTTCGTCGAATTCCGACTCCGTATGCTCACACAGCGTATTTTTAACCGTTGAAATACTGACTATTTTACACTCTAAAAATCCGTACGGCCACACAGTGACTCTAAAAATCACGAAACTGGAAATCTAGCAACTATTTGACATTGCGGAACCAACAAAACTGGTTTCGTCGAATTCCGACTTCGTTTGCAAAAGTGGCTATTTTTAACGCTCTAAATAACATATTTAAATATATTTAAATATAATTTAATTAAATATTAAAATTAAATATTATCGTCTATATTCACTGAGGAATACCATACACCTCCAGGGTAATTATATACTCGCTATTCCGAGTCCAGATTGATTCGATATTCAATTTACATTGAAAAATCCTTTTATAACGTATATAAAGCGTTACGAATTATAAAGGAATTTCACAGCGACTTTTCTGAAATTTGATTTGGACGTACATCAAAATCTACACGACGAAATCCCGATTTTTCTCTTCCACTAGAAAGATATACTCCACCAGCTCCACACGTTTCTTGTTTTCACAGAAATCTGGCTTAAAATGAATCCTGTACATTCAGTTGAAGTTCGAATCGCCAATTTACGAACTGCAGCGCCATTTCAAGCTCTATTATAATTATATTATAAACTATACGTTCAACTGTCGTCGATTCAATATAATCGTTATTATATTTCGAATCGAAACTCCACCAAATCTCGTATGCTATTCAATTCACACGATATTGTGAATTTCACTATTTCCGACTATTTTGACATTATACTATATTATTATATTATAATTATTTATTAAATATTCAATATTATATAATTAAACGATCATTAACTTCTCTAAATCACCAATTATATAATTAAATAAATAAATTATATACCGCCGAAAATGCGGGTCATTACACCAACCCATTATTCCCTGCATCCAAATAGGTTACCTCAAAATAATCATTTCAATTCAGTAGACTGATATAATCTCAAAAACAAATCAATAAGAGCAATCCAAGCATCCATCTTTTAATTTTGATATGTTTATATTACTATAAACATAACCAACAAGGTAAGTTACCTCAATTGGAAATAATTGTTAAAATAACGATTGGGTTTTCAATTAAATTAAACAAATGTTTACTTTAACCAGTTCAGTCAACATATAAATATATAATCCATAATCTTCCAACAATAAACAACCATAGCACACAAAAATTAAACCCAACTTATATAAAAATATAAGCGGGACAAGCTAAGTGAGTAAACTCACATTGTTTTTCCGTTTTCGCTAGAGCAGTTCGGTTTCCATTAAATTAAACTAGTTTTTAATTTAACAATAAATTCCAACAGCTTTTAGTATTGTCCAGATCAGTTCCAGAATATAGTGTTTGTCATACGATTCCCATGTCTCTTGTCTGGTTAAATTCTGATAACATACGTAAGAGTTGTACACGTTTAAGCATATGATTTTTAATTTAATATTTAACTTTCTTAAATATACTTTAATTAACTAATATTTAATTTACTTTGGGTTAATAGGAATTAGGCCGATACAGTTCCTATCTCTTCGTTCGAATTCATTCCTCCTACCTTGTTCATTTCTGCACCATCGAGTTTCCTAAACCATACATGCAAGTTATAAATATTTAAGTCCACGATCTAATTAAACAATAAACTTCCTTAACTAAAATATAATTAATTTTAATTACATAAATTTGTAGAATATACTGACACTGTGCCGACTACTAAATCCTTCTTCACCCTTTACCCAGTACAAGTCTTTGTTCCTGAATCAAAGAAAACCCACATGGATTAACAGGTTGTAGGCGTATGATGATTTTAAATAAAAAAGTTAATTCTAATTAACATTTGTTAATTTAATTACTAATTTCACAGCCGATTGATTACTTTAGGAAATTGTCCAAGCTTTTACTCTTCTTTTCTTTTCCACGCTGTGTTCAAAATCGGGTTCCCCTTTTGTTTTCGAACCATGCAAGAGAACCCTACAGAGATCATTAGAGCCATGCCCTCCACCCACCATTGGAGGACAATCCACCAACGCCGGAACAAGCGGCATCGCCTTCTCTACCCACTGCCCAAATATCACCTCGTCTGTCACCACCTTCCACCCGCAGTTCAACCAAATCCTTCAGACCTTCAGGATCAAATTTCATCCACCATGCTACGAGAATCCACCGTCTAGATGATCGTTCTCGATGAGTTTATCAAATTCACAGTTGAAGATTTTCGATTTTAATCAACATATTACATGAATTTTGTGGAAGGGATGGAGTGTTTTTGGCCGTTGATTTGATTTAGGGCTGACATGAAGAAGTTTGACCAGACAAACCATTGTTGATTCGTTGATTAGGTTTTGAGGGTTAGATATATATATAAGGGTGGTTTATTAATATTTTATTCTTAACGAAACTTATGGCATATGCTTTAAGTAAAAACCACCTCATACGACTTCCGTTTGAAACAAAAATATGCATCCTAGCATAATTAAATATTCCGAACATATTGGAAAAGGTTTTGTCGAATTCTGAGGTCATTTGTGAGTATTCCTTTAAAATTGCACAACATGAATCAATACACGTTTAAATTGTATATGATGACATATTAGCTCCAAAAACTGTGAAACTTGAGATCTTAGAATAATTAATCATTACTGATTTTATAAATTTTGTTTCGTTGAATTCTGAGATCGTTTGAAAGCTGGTTAATCTTAAGATTCATATTAAATCGATAAAACGATTAATAAAAAACATAGGCGTTTATGGCTCCTAAGGTCACATACTTCATCGGATCGTCATGAAATTTATTTTTATACAATAATTTAATGTTATGGATCCAATGAAACTGATTTCATCAACATCCGTGACTATTTCAAAATTGGCTATTTTTAACTAAATTAATACTAATATAAAATACATATTTTTGCCAAATCAACATTAAACTGAATATTTTAAAACTCTATTCACTCTTGTTATATTCCAGTAGTATATGACTATTCAAAAACCATTCTAATCAAATTCCAGGTTAAATCGATGTTAGATTTATTAAAACCCTATTTATTTTATTTAAATAAAACCTTATAATTTATAAACGATTCCATAACGACTATTTGAAAATTTGAATTGGACTTAACCCAAAATATACAATACAAAATGTTGATTTTTTCTTCCATTAGAAAATTATAATCAATTAGATTCAAATGATTTTTGTTTCACAAATTTCGACTTAAAATGGAATTTGTATATTCAAGTGAAGTTCAAAATGTAATACTACGAATTACCACGACGTTACGAGCTCATTTTAAATTATATATAAACCATACATTCAAACTCGTTAAATAAATAAATATAAATCTATTTATATTTCCAGATCAACATTTAAAACTAATTTAAATGTTTAAACAAAATGATTAAAAATCTGGGTTGTTATAATAAGTGTGACGTGTTGGTGTTGGTTTAAAGTTATACTCATATTCAGTTGACCCTAACAAACTGTATCCTCCATGTCATTAGACAACATTATTTGTAGTGTTCTTTAATAATGTGGGT
Organism: Allium sativum; assembly: GCA_030737875.1. Lineage (NCBI taxonomy): Eukaryota > Viridiplantae > Streptophyta > Magnoliopsida > Asparagales > Amaryllidaceae > Allium > Allium sativum. The sequence continues at coordinate 732,299,463 of CM060915.1, read as the reverse complement.
ATAGCGGTGGGGTTGTTAGAAAACTAATTCAAATCGATTAAATCCTTGGGAATCAAAGAGACAAAGCACCGAAAAGCTCAAATAGTAAACTCACTAAAGGTAGGGATTGAATCTTTCTAGAACATGTATTTCCATGCAAACTAGACTAGAGACATCCAAATGAATTTCTATAAAATCCCAATGAAAGTTAAAGTGCATGAACAATGTTGCAACATGGGGGCATTACATGCCAAAATATCCAAGTAGATATGATCAAGATAGATCATGCTACTATTTTGTAATGCCTAACAAAGAAGTTTGACACTGTGACAACCATAATAAAGAAAAGCATATTTCAATATATATATATATATATAAACCAAAATAATAATTTACAAATACTATTTTCATGCATGAAATTGTAGTAAATAAACATAGAATACGAGACTAACCTTAAGATGTAGTTACATATGAAAACAGGCACCCCTATGAAGAAAAGACAAAGAGTGAGATTTTATTTCAACATGGCACATTTGTACAAACTATAGACTCTGACCCAAACAACGAGGGATGACATCCACATAATCTTGGCCTGACTGACTTAAGAAAATAAAAATATAGACTCTATGCAATCACAAAAACAGATGCAAGAAGTTAAAGTTAGTCCTTTCCGCTGTTCCTAACGATGTCTGTCCCTTGCTTGAGAGTAAATTTCCCTAGCCTTCTAGTCCTGCTAAATAGAGGAGTATCACTAGCTGAGATGGTGACAGTGCTCCCAAGTCCATTAGTTAATTCAATACCCTAGTTCCCCTCGAAGATTCATATCGATACTTGCGTTTGCAGTGTATCGACATACTATTTCCGGTCTTCATCTCTTCCATTTCCCCTTTTTTTTCCTTTATCTCCTCCTTCCCCTCCTCTTCGGTGAGCTCCTTTTGCTAGCACTTATGCCATCTCCTAAATATGCCAACGGGTCGTCAAGGCCTGTCAATGCTTCGATGTATTTTTAATGTGTCCCAGGCTTGGAGGTGATTATTGGAATGGGACTCGCAGTCATGGTAGAGACGGTGGCAGAAAAAATATATATAATTTTGAGTATTATTGTTTCAAAGGGTAATGGAATTAATGCATGCACTTTAGACCCTAAAACATAGGAGAGGTGAGCGATTAATTCAACAAACTCTTCACGTTAAAACATGAAGTCTTTAAGCATAAAAATAGAAAGAGCATTACCTACTACAGACATTTGAGTAGGCACTTCAACTTCAAAATTCTTCTTGTTATCTCCTTTCATTAGTTGCAAAAATACATGAATGATTGGAGTTTCTATCAAAGATGTTGAAGTGGCAGTTGAGGCAATAGAAGTGAGAGTTATGCCTTAACAAATAGGGATGGGATCCTCTTGGCTTTCAGGTTGTGAAGGCATCCTCTGGGGATTAAAGGAATATAATCATTTAGAGTCTGTCCGTACCACAACCTCACTTTGGGCCTCCCTCTCTCTCTCAAGCCGTATTTTCTCCTTACCCTGCATAAGCACGGCTTAAGAATTGAGATCTAAGTAATGCTTCATCAACTTTAGTTAAGTGAATTTGAAATCCTTAGCAAGCGACAACACTTCACCCCCAAAATAGGGCAAATTTGTATGGAAATTTATCCTTCAAGTAGCACAAGCTTCCCCTCTTATCATAAATAGTGAATATAAATTGAATATTGTGTCATACAAGCAATCCGTCCTATCAACGTGAGCTTCTTGATTTTAGACTTCTTAGTTGTGAGCACATTCTTCATGCACTCTGGGTGTTAAATCTATTTTCTGAGTGAAGTGATCTGCGTAGCTTGCGTACTAATAGTCTAATCCTATTTAGTAATGATTATATCTTTCCTATTCACATACCATGACAACTTAATGATGTCTCCTTCCTGAGTCTGTGACAGCTCTCCCTATTTAGGCTTTAAGTTCTTCCTTTACTTTCTCCTCATCTCGACGAGTCTCTTTGAGTTGAGTTAAATGCAAAATTTCTCGTGTTCATATCGGCTATAATAAACTTCTACTGTTTTATCTCTTTTCACTTGGGACTTCAGGATATCATCTTTTTCTTTCTTTAGTCGCTCAATCACAGCATCACGGCCCTTAAGCATTAGATTGTACTCCTCTCTCTTTGAATCATGGGATAAAATCTTATCATAATTGGCTATGTTGGTATCGTCTAAATTTTTGGTCATTATTTTTCCAACCTTCAAGCTACTCCACATTTTTCCAGAGCACATCCACACTTTTTAAGCTAGCCACTTTTTTGGGGAGGAAAAAATAATGATCAAACTTGACTCGCTTTAGAAACTATCTATGTAGACTTTGCAAAATCCTTTTAGGACATCAGGGGAGGGTGTTCGGGGTTTAGTATGAACTTTGGAGGAGGATGTGACTGTGATGACTTGTATTAGAGGGACCTCAATTGTTTAAGCTTCTAGAGGAATAAAAATCAGAATCTTAGTCCCAGAATAATCAGAGTCTTGGATGATGTATGCTTATCACAAGGACCTTGGTGAACCCTCTGCCATTTTTGGGGATTCTCCTTGATCTCAGAGCTTTTCCTCCTATCACAACTCCTCTCATCATGGAAATTTCAATCGCCTTCGCTATCTCTCTTCTTTTACTTAGCCACCTCGATATCTCTTTCTCTCCTCATTTTCCTATCTTACTTTTTTCCTCTCTCTTTCTGCTTCTCTTTCCTCGTAAGGGGAAATTAAAAGAATATATATGTTGATAGTCATCTTTGGAAGTATGTTCGAAATTATTGAACTAATCACAACCCAAGACACCGCCTAACAAGAAGATGAAGCAACTTTAGAAACTGGATTTAATAATGAAAACTATTAGGAATGTTTTTAAGAGAAGAAGAAGGAATTTTTGAGAGAATTATTTTAATGAGGAGGATATTTTCATTGCTTTCCTTTTGATTACAAATTTTGATTGCATACATACATCAACTTGTTTTCCTTGCTTTTATAATGCAGTGCACTCTCTAGAGTATTCTAGGAATGCATTATCTAGAATATCTAAAAGAGGAATTCTAGATTTTCCCTTAATTTATTCAATTCATTAATACAATTGCTAGTTTAACAATACAATTAATTGTTTCCTGAAAAGCCAAGATTATTTCCAATATTCCCCCGTAAGCTTGGTTTTTGAACTCCAAGAAGATCTCGCAATCTTTTAAAATTATCAGGCTTCGGTGCTTTTGTGAAAATATCAGCAACTTAATTATTTGTTTTGCAAAAATTCAGCTGCACCTCTTCATTTTCAATTGCTCCTCGAATGAAATGATGTTTGATGGCTATATGCTTTGTTCTTCCATGATGGACTGGATTCTTAGCTATGGCAATGGCTGATTTGTTGTCATAATGGATAGTCACAGCTTCTTGTTTCTCACCCAAATCAGTTAGTATTTTCTTCAACCATATTGCTTGTTGGGTAGCTAGGCTAGCTGAAATATATTTAGCTTCTGCAGAAGATTGAGCAACTGTTTATTCTTCTTTGAACACCAAGAAAAAGCTCCTGATCTAAGAGAAAACACATATCCAGAAGTGCTTTCATGTCATTTATACTTCCTGCCCAGTCACTATCGCAAAACCCAAATAAATTAGTTTCAACATTATTTTCATATTTGATCCCATGGTCCAAAGTGCCTTGAATATATCTCAGCACCCTTTTTGTTACACCTAGATGGATATGATTAGGATCATTCATGAACCGAGAAAGTAGGCTGGCTGCAAACATGATGTCAGGTCTTGTATTAGTAAGGTAAAATAAATTACCAACTAGACTTCTGTAGTAACTAGCATCAATCTTCCTTACCCCATCTTCTTTTTTTAACTTTTCATTCACAAGTAGCAGTGTATCAACCGGATTACACCCAAGCATCCCAAACTTTCTCAATATTTTTTCAGCATATTTCTTTTGACAAATAAAAACTCCACCGTCACCTTGAGAGATTTCTATTCAAAGGAAAAAATGCAGCAAACCCAAACTGTTCATTTCATATTTCTTCATCATTTCTTTTCTAAAATCTTCAATCAACTTTAAATTGTCTCTAGTATAGATTAAATCATCTACATGAAGTGCAATAATTAGAATAATGTCCATACCTTGCTGTTTGACATACAAAGTAGGCTCATTCTTGCTCTTCTCAAAGCCTTTCTCCATGAATTAATTGTCAATATTGCTATACTATTCTCATGATGCATGTTTTATCCCAGAAAGCGCTTTCTTTAGTTTGTAAACTTTTCCTTCTTGTCCTTCAATCTCAAATCCTTGAGACTGCTCCACGTAAACCTCTTCTTTCAATTCTCCATTCAAGAATGCAGATTTTACATCTAGTTGATATAATTTCCATCCTTTTTGGGCTGAAAGTGATATTAAAGCTCGAATGGTGTCAAGACATGCCACTGGAGTGAATGTATCTTCGTAGTCAATACCGGGCTATTGAGAATAGCCCTTTGCAACGAGTCTCACTTTGTTATTTTGAACTGAACCATCTGGATTATGCTTCACTTTGTAGATCCATTTTACTACAATGGTTTCTTTGTCCTTTGGCTTATCAGCCAACATCCATGTTTTGTTCCTTTCAAGTGCATCCATCTCTTCTTGCAATGCCTTCCTCCAAGCATCTTCCTTAACCACTTCTTCAAAATTTTCTGGTTCCATTGCGCAATAGTTGCACCTAGCAAAAATATCATCCAAATTCCTCATTTTTATTGGAGTTGAGCATGGAGATGATGAATTATGGCTTGCTGAGGATGAAGTGCTAGATGGAGAGCTTGGTGTAGATGAATCACATTGGTTATTTGCAAGTGTTGTTGGATTTTGTTCTAAAATTACTGCTGGAACAGTTTTACCCTCCACTTTCCCTTTTGCTAATTCCAAGATGTCTTCTCATCAAATACAACATCTCAACTGATGATTACTTTCTTTATCTTCAAGTTGTAAAGTCTGTAGCCCTTTGACATAGAACTATAGCCAATAAAAATGCATCTTTCACTTGATTCTTGAAGCTTTGTCATTTTTTCTTTAGGAATTTGAGCATAACAAATACTCCCAAAGATCTAAGATGATTCACTGAAGGCTTTCTTCCACTCCACGCTTCAAACTGCGTCATATTCCTTACAGCTTTTGTTGGACATCTATTCAGCAAATACACAGCTGTATTTACAGCCTCGGGCCAAAATTCTTTAGGTATGCCTTTCTCAAACAACATTGATTTAGCCATCACCATCACTGTTTGATTATTTCTTTCGGATACACCATTTTGCTGAGGTGTATACCTAACGGTTAGTTGCCTCTCCACACCTTCTTCTGCACAAAATTTATCAAAATCATTGGTGTAACGACCGGATTCCGCCCGACTCGACCGATCGCTAGATCGACCAAGACCGTTCAAAACCCAAATACGTTAACTTTGGAAATACAACACACCAGAACAAATAACAACAGACTTTTATAAACATTATAATAATGTTACATCAGAGTACAAAATATATTAGAGTACATTGATAAATAATACAATGGAAGATTAAATTACAATAAATGTAGTACAATGCAGCGGATCAAATATACTAATCACAGCGGAAGGCCATCATGCTCTGGACACAGCTCTAAGCTTCGATCTAGAATCCTGCTCAATATATCTACAAAATAAGCTACTCGACTGCCCGTGTGGAACAGAGGGCACCCGAGTTTGCAAAGTGAAACAAACTACGGGTCAGTCATGGGACTGGTGTGAGAAATCATTATTTAACTTAACTAATAAGGGGGCTAATCACAGGACCACGCCGCTAAAGCGGAACGGGTTTACTCCATTGGATTTCCAGTGCATAAATAAAGTAAATCATTAAAAACAACGCAATGCTTTTTGGAAAAATGAAACCATTATAAGACTCAGGTCCCATCACACAATGCAACGCAAGCCGGAGGATAGAGTTTTACCTTATAATGGTCAAAAATGCTTGATACGATTAAAACAGATTTGATATTATTACTAGTGTATATATGTTTTAAAAACATTTCAATTATAATGTATTAATCATAGACGGCATAGCTACCATATATCATGTAGCCGTACTAGTTCTACAATCAAAACCGCATGATGTCGTATTGGAAATTGGGTTTCCAACAAGAGTCAAGGCTAGGAACGATCTCCTGACCGATTCGAGACAATCTAGCAATGTCTCAGGATTCAGACGCTAGTGAACCCTTGGATCCTGCAGGGCCGGTCCCCCAATAGTGCAATGGGTTGGATTGGAAATTCATACACACACGCTTCCCGATCCTATTGGACCTATAAATTGGCCATTGCGGCCAATAAAAATCCGAGGCGTCTCAAAATCCATCAACCACATAAGTAAAATGCCGGGCCGTGTTAAACCCAAACACCAATTCTAGCTAGAAAGAAACGTGTGCACTCCCTGCATTCCCTTGCTCCGTTTCTGACTCATACCGGGGTGTGAGGCTCGCGAGGTAACGAAATACATAAAGCTATGCCTAAATAGGCTATGGTTTGATCATCATCCCCAAGACTCTGCTTTTCAACAAAAGCCTTGATCAATTGCATCTTGGCATGCCACATTGACAGTCCATACCATGCGATCGATAACTACTAATATATAATCTCTGAGCTCATGCGTCTCAGAGAAGGGTGTTAAGTAAGAGAATGAATTCTCCGCCACTAACAGATATATATTAAATAGAAACCAATTAACATGGAATGAAACCCAATGTCAGACACACATCCATTTACAAGTCCGTTCTGGGTCTGAACGAAACCGGAGGCACCTTATACCTCGTATATCCGAACGATATCAACAATACGTCCGGACAACTACCACTGGAACCTTTTCAAGGTAGCAACTCCAATCAAAGGCATCTGTAGTCCTCATCTATTCGATGTGAAGATCGCCGGTCTTCAACCATGGTCTTCATCTTTGACTTTTAATCGTCGTAGTAATTAATCAGAATGGGTTAAACCCGGTCATTTCGAATAACTCGTGTATTTTTATAATTAAAAATCAAGTGTTATAAGGATACATCCAACTCCTCTTTCCAATTCAGAATATTCTTTAAATAAAATATTCATATTATTAGGGAAAGGTTCCCATTAATTTTATCAAAGATAAAATCTTTTAAATTTATTCTTAAATCTTATTTTCAATGATTTGTTAAAATTCCAATTCAGTTTTAATATCAAAAATCACTACTTTACAATTATTCCAATTTAAGAAATAAATCTTATTTTTAACTGGGTTAAAGAATCAATGTCATTTAAAACATTATTCACGATAAACCCAAAATCATTTTCTAATAAATAAATATGAATTAAAATACCAAAAATTTTAGTTGAATGATTTATTCTTTATTTAAGAGAAATCCTTTGTTTAAAAATATTCTTTATACAAAAGATATTCTGAATCGGAAAGCGACTCGATCATTTACCATATAACTTTGGTTATATGGGTTTCATACATCGTATGTAAATAACAACAATAATAATTAATCACCAAACCATCCATTCAACATCCAAAGTGAAGTTCTCAACTGTGTGAGCATTAAATGAAATAATAACGCTCATCGCAGCCTGTCAATCTATCGATTGACATATGAATAAATACTGGGACAAGTGTATATCAATTATCATCCCAATACCCGTGTGGGGTTTTCAGCCAACAACAGTACATACAAACAAATAATTGGTTAATTAATTTAACCAATTTTAATTCTATCAACATGTTGATAATGATAGACGAAACATGATATTTTATTCCTAATGTCGAAATAAAATATATTTGACTCGCATAATTTTTAACATCTAATAGAATATGATTTATTTATATGACATTATTGCGGATGACAAATAATAGATAATTTTCATTATACTTTAGTTGTATGTAATTATTCTTAATTTGAACACATAAAAGGAATAATCCCAATTGTATATGTATTCAATGTATAACCCAACCGCTAAAAAAAATGTTTATTTAAATTGCATGCAAATTCTAATGTATGCAATAACATATAATGATGTCACCTTAACACACTTATACATTCTAATGTATATTTTGACCAATAATATGATTCTTATAATTGAATATAAGTTCCAATGCAGGTTTGCAAATAAAAATGATTTTTTATATTTGCATATAAATTCTATTTCAACAAAATGTATAAGAAGAGCGATACCTTCATCTGCCGACAATTCTACTTTATCGAAATACTATTTGTGTTTAATTCTTATTTGACAAAAATGTCCTTTTTGGTTTCAACCAACATAATTCGACAAAATGAATGTTTGATTCAACTAATATAAATAGACAAAAGTGATTATTTTGTTTCAACCTTTTTTAAAATGACAAAATTAAATAAATTTTGCCTCATTCTAATTAAATGGTAAAAATGTTTCTTTTTGTATTGCAACAAATGGACAAATAAACCTTCTCTATCTTTTTACTCTTTTTATTGAAGCCAAGATGACACTAAAAATATACCTTCTTAATTCTAATCTTTTTATTTTAATCTATGATGAAAATAAAATCATTTTATTTATTTTAACAAAATTACAACTACGATGAATTCATTTTATCGTAATCCTTTTATTGACTCTAGTTTAAAAAATGATATTTTTAATCCTGTTCTTTTATTTATATCTAAATTGTAATAAAAGTGTAACTTCTTAAACTATGCTTTTTATTTGCATTTAAAATGCAAATAAAAGGTAATTCTTAAATTTATGATTTATTTGCATCAAGGAATGCAAGTAAAAATACAACTTTTATCTTCATGTTTTATTTGCATCAAAGGATGCAAATAAAAATACAACTTTCTAATTCAAGGTTTTATTTGCAACGAGGAATGCAAACAAAAAATTAAAATTCAACTTTTAAACACGATGTTCATTTGCATCAAAAAAATGCAAATAAAAATTTAACTTTTAAATACTATGTTTTTTGCATTAAAGAATGCAAATAAAAATATAATCTTTAAATTACGATATTTATTTGCATCTAAATATTCAAATAAAATAAAATCTTTTAATTTATGCCTTATGTTTTGTTTGCAACTAAATTTACAAGCAAAAATGTAACTTTTGAAATCAAATTTTAATTTTTATCTAAAATACAAAATAAAAATGTCATATTCATTCTAGTGTTTTCGTTTGCATTTATAATTGCAAAAATGAAATTTTAACTCTAATGTTTGTTTGCATCTAAAATTTCAAATAAAAATATAGTTTTACTTCTAATGTTTTGTTTACATCTAAAATAGCAAACAAAAATATAACTTTCCTTATTTCAATGCATATTTGCGTTAGAGAATGCAAATAAAAGAATATTTTATATTTTTAATATATATTTGCATAAAAGAATGCAAATAAAAGAACATTTTCTATTTCTATGTATATTTGCATAAAAGAATGCAAATAAAAGTACATTTTATATTTCTATGTATATTTGCATAAAAGAATGCAAATAAAAGTACATCTTTATTTATTTAAATTCTTTTTATTGTAAACAACATTACATAAAAATGTAATCTTTTACTTTTATTCAATTACATGAAAAATGTAATTTTTACTTTTAAATCTAATTACATTAAAAATGTAAGTTTAATATTTAACTTTTTATTCCATGTTTTGTTTACAACCAAGAATGCAAATAAAAACGTAATTTTTCTTTTTTTCTATTTTTATTTGCGACAAGGGATGCAAATAAAAATGTAACTTTTTATTTCTAGTTTTGTTTGTATTAGTGAATGTAAATAAAAGAACAACCTTTATTTTTCATGTATATTTGCATTTGTGAAATGCAGATAAAAGAACAAATTTTATTTTTACATATATATTTGCATTAGTGAATGCAAATAAAAAGAACAAATTTTATTTTCAAGTTTATTTACATTAGTGAATGTAAATAAAAGAACAAGTTTTAATTTCAATGTATGTTTGCATTTGTGAAATGCAAAATAAAGAACAAATTTCATTTCTATATATATTTGCATTAGTGAATGCAAATAAAAGAAAAACTTTATATTCCTATATTTTATTTGCATTGTGGAATGCAAATAAAAAGTGTACTCTTTATTTTCATGACATATTTGCGCTGAAAAATGCAGAAAAAAAGTGAACTTTTAATTTCTATGTAGATAAAAAGTGTACTTTTATTTCCAAAGTTTTATTTGCATAGTGGAATGCAAATAAAAAGTGAAACTTATATTCCTATGTTATATTTGTGTTAAAAACACAAATAAAAAGTCAATTTCTATTTAACATAATATTGAGCATTTAAATTGATAAACTAAATCAACTCGAAAATGATAATATAGTATTATGTGTTGAATTGATAATCTAAATCAATTCAAAAATAATCACATAGCATGATGTGTTTGAATGGATAAACTAGATCAATTCAAAAATAAGGAATAACATAGTTTTTCTATATTGAATTGACAATCAAATTAAGTTCAACAATTTAAGCAAAATGGTGACTTTTTTTGAATCGGAAATTCTATTCCAATTCACTAATTGACCTATAAATTCAATTCAATTCTCATCTTTGTTTAATCCACATAATCCACAAATATTGGCAAAAGGGAAAACGTTTTATTTGACTAACATATATAGATCTAAAATTTATACAACAGATCTATCATACCTACACACAGAATAAACAGATCAACCATCAAAATCGCATCACATCGCATAGTTAATTACTTAACACACATATAATTATTTACCAGCGATAAAAATAATTAAACTGATTAAATAATTCAAATTAGAAATCTCACAGTCGGTTCGGATTTGCAAATTTGTCAAAATGTCAGACTGCTCGGAATTTTCCTTTTTCAGTCTAGGATTGTAGATCTTTGTCTTACGATCACACTGAATCTGAAATTGTTAAGTTTCGTTGTCGTATGCGTTAGTTATGGTCTGAATAAGATTGATAATTGTTATGAAATTAAATTAGCAAAGTAATTAAGGATTTAAACCTTTCTCCCTCTTTATAGTATACGGCCGTTGGTTTCAGTTTTTGTTCAATTTTAGGGTTGATCTTTGCTATCAATTTGCAGCACCAGAGGACGATCAGAAGGCGGCGCGTCGGAGAGCAACCAGCGGCGCACCAGGGGGGCCCACCTTTGCTTCGCTCGATCGAGCCCAGGGGGTACGGCGGTGATTCTGGCGCGACTTTGGGGCTTTGTACCTCGTCGTTCGAGCCTCCAGATGTTGATCCACCCGTATGGAAAAATGGAGGAGGAAAATCTCCTTGATATTCGCAAATGAGTGAGGTTTAATTTGCTGAGGAGAGGGAGATTTTAAAGGAAGAAGATGGAAGCAAATTCGACCATAGATTCAGAAGAGGCGGCGGCTACTGTTGATGGTATTAGGGTATTGGAAGATGATGTATTTTTAAATTATTTAATGTAATATTTACAAATAAATCCATAAATCGTAACTAATCCGATTTCAGTCCAACCGGAGTCTACCCAACCCATTAGCCCCCGTTTCGGATCAAACGAGCTAGTTCCCGTCAGCCCAAACGGCGGTCTGTGGTCTGAATTATTTAATTTAATATTTAAATCCTTTATTAAATTAATTTGAACGTATATTTAAATTCACTAGGGCCACATACGAACCCAGAAAATTTCAGAAAAATTATTTTTGGCTTTGTTATGACGATACGGTCCCAAAAAAATCAATTTCGTTGAATTCTTAGGAATTTTGAAAAATGGCTATTTTCCAGTCGATTAAATTTGACTGAAATGAACAAAACACATTTTCTTTTTCCACGCTCACATATTAATTCGAAAAATTATGAAAATTAAAACCTAACAATAATTTGACATTCTGGTTCCAACAAAAGTGGTTTCGTTCAAAACAGAGGTCGTTTGTAAAATGACTATTTTTAACATTAAAATATATATAAAAATTATACAGAGACTATTCTGAAATTTAAACTGGACATAACTTTTGACTCCCGCTATGAAATTTCGATTTTTCGGATTCGTTGGAAAGATAGTTTTAAATAGATTCTAATATTTTTGGTTTCACTAAAATCAGTTTATTTTGCATCATGTACATCTAGTCAAAGTTCAAGTTTGACTTTTCAAACTAACGTGCTATTTCTAACTCCTTTTATAATTAAAATTAAGAATTTCGTTCTAACTTCGATTTAAAAAAAATATCGTTATTATTTAAAATAAATTATTTTTAATATTAAAATTTCTAAAATAAAAATTTTAAATTGGTTCAGAATTTGCAGGTTGTTACAATCTCCCCCACTTAAAATCTTTTCGTCCTCGAAAAGGAACGAAGCTAAAGGTCGTTTAATTAACCAACTCAACTTTTAATTTTAATCAATTTTCAATTTAGTTCAATATTAAATATGATTTAGTTAAATTTATCATTCTTTTTATATATTGGTTGAATTAGTTATCATCCCAATATTTTAATTAGTTAAACTAATTATCAAACATCACAACCAGCAATCAGGGGATTAATTTTTCAAATATATATAACTTTTATATATAGTCAAAAAACATATTTTTAGTGCAAATCATAGCAATAGGCCCTATCTAGTTTTGGTTCTCACACCAGTCAATGGAAATATGTAGATATACCACTTTCGAAACTCAAACATAAATTCTGATGATGTTTCGAACCACCATCAGAACATCTCCGGGCAACTAAAGTGTGATTCTATATCTATCTAGTATATTTGAGGTTTCGAATACGCGCTAGCTAGGCGTATATGTGAAATCTTTATATACTCGATTGTCCAAAATAAAATAAAATAATATATTCAAATAGGTATAATAAGATTTTAAATTTTCAAAACTAAATTTGTTTTCATTTTTTTAATTTAAAAAAATTAATACTCTTTACACTCGTTCTAGGACACTACTGATCCCATCTCTAATGAGTTATTCTTATTGGATATTACTAATCCAATCTCTGATGAGTCATTTTGTAATGACCCGCATTTGCAGAGGTATTATAATTAATTTATTTAATTATATAAATAGTGATATAGTGAATTTAATGGTCGTGGAATTAAATAATGGTGAATAATTAATTAAAATAATAAATTAAATAATATATTTAAATCTGAAATAATCAGAATTGGCTGAAATGGGAATATGGTGTGAACTAGATCATCTGTGATATTTAATTCAGTTTAAAATTGAATTAGAATAACGAATATATTATATACACGACAGTTTGAACATATAATTATATTATAATTAAAATCGAGATAGAAATGGCGCTGCAGTTCGCTATTTGGCGATTTGAACTTCAAGTGAATGTACAGGATTCGTTTTAAGCCGTATTTCTGTGAAACAAGAAACGTGTGGAGCTGGTGGAGTATATCTTTCTAGTGGAAGAGAAAAATCGGGATTTCGTCATGTATATTTTGATTTATGTCCAAATCAAATTTTAGAAAAGTCGCTGTGGAATTCCTTTATATTTTAAAAAGGAATTATTTATATTTTAAAAAGGAATTTCAATATAAATCGAATATCGATTTAATCGGGATTTGAAATATCAAGTTAGAAATTCATAGAGGAATATTCTAGAGCTATAAGGTATTCCACTGTGAATATAGACGATAATATTTATTTTTAAATATTTAATTTAATTATATTTAAATATATTTATATATTTAAATGGGTCATTCAGAGCTTTAAAAATAGCCAGTTTTTCATGCGACCTCAGAATTCGACGAAACCAATTTTGTTGGATCCGCAATGTCAAATAGTTGTTAGATTTCCAGTTTGTGATTTTTGAAGTCAGTATGTGGCCGTACGGATTTTTAGAGTGAAAAATAGTCAGTATTTCGTCGGTTAAAAATACGCTGTATGAGCATACGAAGTCAGAATTCGACGAAACCAGTTTCGTTGGGACCATAATGTTGAACTCTAGCTACATGGTCTGTTTCATGATTTTAGGATATCATATGTGGTCGCAGGGATTTTTAAAGAACGAAAGACGAGTATAAAATCAAGAAAATAAAATAAAAATCAAATAGAAAAAATATCTAACATTTTCTTGGCCAAGAGAGAGGCCACGCGACATTCTCTTACAGCCATAAATGGCACCTAACCCAAACAGCCTATATAAGCAGTATAAACCGAACACAACAAGTAAAAATCCCAAAATTAAAATCAAAGTAAAATCCGATAAAACCCTATAAATTCTCAAAACATTTATATTTGAGATACTGGGATGTTTCTCTTCGGTTTGATGTGAGTTTCACCAAGTTCGATCCCCTTTTCTGTTCGCTGTCTTCTTGGAGCGTCGACCTAGGGTTCGACGTGGTTCGAAGCAGGGGAGGCTAGAGTGAGTCTTGATGGTACAGGTGTATTCACGGTGGTGAGAGCTTTCAAATGTTGGAGTTGGGCGAAATTTCGACACGAAAATTGTCGATGCGGTTCACTGTATGGCTCATCGACGGAATTCCTGGGAAGGTTCAAGTTCGATTCGATGGGTATGCGGAGGAAGAGGGCGAGACGAGCAGGGTAATGGTGGATTTCGTTTTGAATCTCGTTAAGAAGAGGAGGAGTGGTGGAGGAGCAAAGTCGGTCGGTTATGTCCATTGGTAAAAACTGAAGCCGCATTTTCAATTTGGGGAAGGAAGAGTGTCACGGGTCTTGGTAGTTAAAGTGGTGATAGGCCTGAATGGTTTGGGTAAGGCCCGAATCCATCTTAATTTAAAGTAAAAGATTTATTTAAAATGCCAATTCAAACTTTTAAAATACGTATCTTGCTCATACGATATCAGATTGGCGTACCGTAAGTTGCGTTGGGATCGTATGGACGGGAGCAACACAATGAGACTGACTAGGAGTGAATCCGAGCTCATTACAATTTATGGTGAAATAAATTGTCCGACTGAATCAAATAACGCAAACTGTTATTTAACGGCTAACGCGCAAATGTGAGTAAATCTCACTAATTCTGAACAGTTTATATTTTCATGTTGTATTCTTAGAACTGTTAAATATTGACTGACTGACTGTGTGTTGACTATTTGATTGAACTATTAGTCAGTTAGTTGAATTTCTATTTTGATTCTGTTTAACAGAATATATCATATGGAACTGAAAGTGATGTTATCTATATTGTTTAACATATGTGATGCAGGGAAACAGCTCGAAGGAATCCAACTGGATTCTTCAACATTTATTTTACTGTGATTCATATATTGTGATATATGATGTGATATAAAATCTGTTGTTGATTATGTGTGTTTGGACGATATTTATCGTTGTTATGTGGCATGTTAAATACCATAAGAAATACTGGATGAGGGAAAGGGGATTTTCAAAGTGTATTTTGAAAATGAATTATTTATATAAAATCGATGGATTTTATATAGAAAAGGAAAAGGATTTTTATAAAAGAAAATAATTATAAAATCGAAGGATAAGTTATAATAAAAGGAAATATTTATTTGTTAGAATAAATAGAATAGAAAAAAAGGAAATATTTGTAAGTCATGTACAAATAGAATTGAAAGGAAATATTTATAGGAAATAAATATGTAATAAATAAAATTGAAAGAAATATTTATAGGAAATAAATATGTAATAAATAGAATTGAAAAGGGATTAGTTATTTGTTAAGTAAACAAGTAGAAAAGGAGTTAATTCAATAGGAGTTAATAAGTTAGGGTTAATCAATTATAGTTAAACCGTTAGAGTTAATCAGTTAGAGTTAATCGATAGAGTTAAATCAAACTAGAGTTATTCAAATGGAGTTAATCGAATTTAGTTTATTCGAACAGAGTTGAAATGAGTTAGTCGAATTTAGTTATTTCGAAGAAGTGAATCGAATCAGAAATATTCGAAGTGAGATGATCGAATCAGAGATATTCGAAGTGAGATAATCGAATCACAAATATTCAAATTGAGTTGATCGAATCTAGTTATTTGACAGGAGTTAAATCGAATAAGATTTATTCGAAGAAAGAGATTATCGAATATAAGTATTCGAAAGCAAGCAAATCGAATTTGTTATTCGAATTAGTTATTCAAATAGAGTTAAATAAATAAGGGTTATTCGAATTAGTTATTCAAATAGAGTTAAACACATAAGAGTTATCGAATTAGTTATTCGAAAGGATTTATCGATTATAGTTTAATCGAAAGGAGTTATCGAATTAGCTATTCGAAAGGAGTTATCGATTATAGTTTAATTGAAAGGAGTTATCGAATTAGTTATTCGAAAGGAGTTATCGATTATAGTTTAATCGAAAGGAGTTATCGAATTAGTTTTTCGAAAGGAGTTAAGTAAGGAGTTAAGTAGAAAGAGTTAACCGATTAAGGTTAAATAAATAGAGTTAATCGAATTTAGTTTATTCGAAGAAAGATTTTCGAATCTAGTTATTCGTAAGAGAGATTATCAAATATAGTTATTCAAAGGGAGGAGTTATCGAATAGAGATTTATTCGAACGAGAGTTACGTAAGGAAGTGTTAAAGGGTTAAAAGATGAACTTACCCTATTTCGAGATTTGAAATGTTGTTCAGTTAAGGTCTAAGAGGTAGTTATACCCCAACTTGATTGACTTCATTTTTAATTTAGAAATGGTTAAGGTTCGAGAGTGAAAGTGGTTAAGGGATTTAGTAAATAAGTATAGTGGTTTGAGTTATCGTCGCGATGTTGATTTAAACATCTGTTTAAATCCAAGTAAAGAAGATTTGGAAATGTTTTCCAAATAGAATCAGAAACATAATCAAATACTGAAATAGGAAATATGAGTATATATATATATATGATTGATGATTGATTGATAGAATTTCCATCTGGAAATAATATCGTTGTTTGCACACGTGTTTTTCTTCGATAGTTAACTCACCGACTATCGAAGTTTTTGACCATTTTAACGTTGTTAATATGGAGAGATCGGTTGGATTATTATCCAAAGAACCACTCTGTATTGGCATAAGCGTTGCGAATCATATAAGCCAAAGATAATTAAAGACGGAGTAAAGTACAAGGGCTATTGTATAAGTCTTAGATAACAGTGCCTAAGATGGATATACTGAATAGTGCCTTCGGTTCATCCTGTTCCTGGGTGACTTGTATGGATGAATGTATGACAGAGTATTTCCAGAAAGGTCACGTACATTGATTTCTTCAACCGTACCGAGAGTGGAAGCGGAGAAGGAAACTTCTTTAGCTAACATGTAATGTACTGTTGTAGACGTAAATTAGTGATTTTCGATGGATCTGACAATGTGGCATTCGAAGTGAATCTGATGTGGTGATGAAGCGCAACCTCAAGCCTCATCAACTGGTAAATGGCAGAAATCGGGCAGGCAGCATGGCTAAGTCGGTCGCTCCGAAGTAGGGTGTATAATCACTTGATCTAGAGTTTCATTTACTTCTAAAAATCTATTGTTGATGTTGTCCCATTCGGGAAACAGTTGCTGATCCCAACCGTTGGTGATATACATTCGATACACTCAAGCGAAATGAGTGGTCGGTCATGTGTGGCCGGGTTGCAAGATGTTCTTATTGAACCCAGTGTATTCCTTTCTAGAGGTACACTAGCGAAAGGTGGTTCCATACCTTGTCATAGTTGGAAATCCATTACCTAATACGTGCTTGCGGTTTTGATTGTATACTATATATGTAGAACATGAGATGGAAGCGTTTCTGCTAGATGATTATTGTATTGTGGTTGATAGACATTATTATAATATCAAAAGGTTTTTGATATAAAGATATTTTGGATTCTCATAAGGGAAAAACCCGTTCCGTTATACGGCATGGTCTTATGAGATATCGTTTACTTGTTCAAACTGTTTTAAACTGTTTTACTGATACCAGTCCCATGACTGACCCGGAGTTTATTTGTTTTGTTTTCCCTAAACTCTTCGGTGCCCAATTTTGTACGGGCCGTCAAGTACTCTGGATTTACAGATACTTGAAGAGCTGTAGCAAGAGGCTTAGGATCATATAGCTATAGTTTATTTCCGTTGTGTTGCAAGTGCTGTACTTTGAAAATGATATGTATATTCAAGTACAGATGTATATTTCAAGTTATGTTATATATATTATATGTTATTCGTTCCGCTGTGAGGTTCGTGTTACTCTGATGTTGTGTTATTCTTCTTCTTTTATTCTAAGTTTCTATCTTATCTTTCCACACCCTCTAATTTCTTTCATTAATGACCGGTATTTTCGGTCCTTGGATGTTCGATATGTGTTGTATATCGGATAACCAAGATCGTCAAAAACCCAGGTCATTACAATTGGTATCAGAGCTTTAGTTTAGAGAATTACCTTGGCTCTGTGGCGTGGCTCGGTAGAGATAGGGTTAGTAATACCCTAGATTGAGTTTGAGTGTATATATACGAGTGAACGTATTTGTTATTGATATAATTTTTTTTTATATTGTGGTGATTTATTGGTTGAGTTGTTTATGAGTTCAGGTCGATCAGTTTGATCCACTGTATCGGTAGGAGTTTATAAACACTCGAATACGATGGGTCGACATGATATGTTTTGAAAAGAGGGTAAATTAAAATAAGTTACCCAAGGTATATCTTGATATAGAGAAGATATATATATATATATATCAAAATTATAATATATTGGATATATTGGTTGTTATTATAATCGAGTAAGGTTATAAATTAAATGGTTATGTAAATAACCAATCAGAATTCATATAAGTGAAATATATGAAATTGAAATGAATTAAATCTGAAATTTAAACCAGAAATTGAATTAAAGTTCTGGAAATTTGGATAAGTGTTTGTAAATGAATTTGGATTAAAAATAAGGAAAATTTAAGATCCTGGGAGAATTTAAATTGTTTTACAAGCAGTGTGAATTATATTTTGAAATGAATTTCAAAGTGGAAATGTTTAGAAATGGTTTTATAGTATTGAACTCACTTCGATCGCTGGAAAATAGATTCCGATGATGACAGCTGCATCATCAGTATTCATTTTCGAGTTGTAAGTGACGAATTACTACCAGAGATACTGTTTTGAATTTGTTTTGGGAAAGACAAGTTGTGTTGAATTTCAAAATGGGATTTATTATATAGAATTTGAATAATAGAATTTGATATATAGAATTTGAATAATAGAATTTGATATATAGATTTGAATAATAGAAGTGATATAAAATTTGAATAGAAATTGAATAGAATTAACTAAGTCGAAGAGGAATTAGTTAATCGAGTTTTGAATTTGAAGTTGAACTTTGAAAGGTGAATTGGATTTGTAAATGGATATTCGAAATCGAATATAGAACTTAAATTTGAAATTTGGATTCAAATTAGTTAATAAGCAAGTTAAAATGTATTTGAACATATCATGTTCAAATATAAAAGTGAAATAGACTAAAGAGTTAATTAACAAATTAATTAACGAATGGAGTTAAAACGATCAGGTATAGTTAAACTAGATTAGGCAGGTATAACTATACATGAGATAGGTATGGATAAGGTATGAAGGTATATAAATAGAATGCTCGACGAAAAGGTATGTATTTAATTCATATATGAGATTTTATGCGCCGTATCGGCTAGCCGCTTGGCTTTTTCTTTTTCTTTTGGATTGGTGAGGGCCATGGGGGGCTATTTGAAATATCCCGATGCTCCTTGGTACGACGGAGGTTATGGCGAATTTTTCCAGGAATTTAAGGATTTAGAATATTTTTAAGATAATTTGATAGTTAGAAATCAACGTATCGATATATATACATATAGAAGTCGATAAGGAAACGAACTTACAAATAGAATAGTAAAATCAAAAAGGAAGAGTAAGAATAAAATCTAGTAAGAATAGATAGAGGAAGCGTATACGGGTTTAAAGGTGAATAAGTAGTTGTATGGTATTGATTATTCGAGTAAGTAGTCATATCTGTTTTGACGTTATAAATGTTATTCAGTCAAGGTCTAAGATGTAGTTATACCCCAACTTGATTGATTTCATTATTAACAAATAAATAGTAAGATTTCAGGCTCGAAGATCAATGTTGAATAAGAGTTAGCTGAATATAGTATTTGGGTTGTCGTAACGATGTTTTACACAACATCCATTTTAACCCAAATAAGTGTAAGCTTGGAAATATAATAAAGAATATTTCCTAAGTATAGAAATAAACGAGATCGGAAAAGAGATAAGAAATTGGAATATTTTCCAATTATAAATAGCATATATTTTCTAAAGTTTAGAAAACAAAGGAAGGCGATATTCGGAAATGTTTTCCAAATAACATAAAAGGCCAATAGGGTTATTGAAAATATTGGTTAACAAATATTCATAAAGAAATAGAGAAGTGATTTAACTAATGGAATATTAATTAAGGGCTCAGTGACATGTTCAAAAGGAAATTTTGATTTTTGAAAAGAGTAAACTATTTAAAATACTCCCAGGGAAAGACTGTTTGAATTAAAAGCAAATTTAACAGAAATTTGTGAAAGCAAAATTGAATTAAAGTAAAGCCAGTAAAGTGGTAACTGAGATTGAATTAGAATGATATCAAGACCAATTGGATTGTGAGATTCAAATTTGAAGTGTAATGTGATAATCAAGTTAAGAGTTGGGAATCGAGAAGAAACTCGAGTTGAAATGATATTTGGCTCGGATATAAGCGAATGGTTATGTTGTGGATAAAAGCAGATTGGAATTTGATTGGGATGACCCTTGTATCCGCTGAATTGATAATAGGTGGAAAGGATATAATGATATGCCGACAAAAAGGTACAAGTTTATATTTCATATGATATGAGATTTATGAGCCGAATTGGCAAGTCGCTTGGCTGTTTGATTTTCTTTTGGGATGGAGATGGCCCAGAGAGGCGAGTTGGGGTTTTACTGATAGGGCTGTACAAAGGAGGTTATGGCAAAAAAAAAAAACCGAAAAGTTAAGGCGTTAGAAAATTTCCAGGATTTTTGAAAATTTTCGTTAACCGGAATAAATTAATAATTGAAATTAAATTGGTTCAGTTGAAACTGAAGTTAAGAAGTGAACAAATATGTTCTAACCAGTCGATAGGGTCGTTCTCTACTTTAGCAATTTCGAGGACGAAATTATTTTAAGTGGGGAAGATTGTAATGACCCGCATTTGCAGAGGTATTATAATTAATTCATTTAATTATATAAATAGTGATATAGTGAATTCAATGGTCGTGGAATTAAATAATGGTGAATAATTAATTAAAATAATAAATTAAATAATATATTTAATTCTAAAATAATCAGAATTGGCTGAAATGGCGATATGGTGTGAACTAGATCATCTGCGATATTTAATTCAGTTTAAAATTGAATTAGTATAACGAATATATTATATACACGACAGTTTGAACGTATAATTATATTATAATTAAAATCGAGCTTGAAATGGCGATGCAGTTCGCTATTTGGCGATTTGAACTTCAACTGAATGTACAGGATTCGTTTTAAGCCGGATTTCTGTGAAACAAGAAACGTGTGGAGCTGGTGGAGTATATCTTTCTAGTGGAAGAGAAAAATCGGGATTTCGTCGTGTATATTTTGATTTATGTCCAAATCAAATTTTAGTAAAGTCGTTGTGGATTTCCTTTATAATTTATAAAGGAATTGTTTATATTTTAAAAAGGAATTTCAATATAAATCGAATATCGATTTAATCGGGATTTGAAATATCAAGTTAAAAATTCATAGAGGAATATTCTAGAGCTGTATGGTATTCCACTGTGAATATAGACGATAATATTTATTTTTAAATATTTAATTTAATTATATTTAAATATATTTATATATTTAAATGGGTCATTCAGAGCTTTAAAAATAGCCAGTTTTTCATATGACCTCAGAATTCGACGAAACCAATTTTGTTGAATCCACAATGTCAAATAGTTGTTAGATTTCCAGTTTCGTGATTATTGAAGTCAGTATGTGGTCGTACGGATTTTTAGAGTGAAAAATAGGCAGTATTTCGTCGGTTAAAAATACGATGTATGAGCATACGAAGTCAGAATTCGACGAAACCAGTTTCGTTGGGACCGTAATGTCGAACTCTAGCTACATGGCCAGTTTCGTGATTTTAGGTTATCATATGTGGTCGCAGGGATTTTTAAAGAACGAAAGACGAGTATAAAATCAAGAAAATAAAATAAAAATCAAATAGAAAAAAATATCTAACATTTTCTTGGCCAAGAGAGAGGCCACGCGACATTCTCCTACAGCCACAAATGGCATCTAACCCAAACAGCCTATATAAGCAGTATAAACCGAACACAACAAGTAAAAATCCCAAAAGAAAATTCAAAGTAAAATCCGATAAAACCCTATAAATTCTCAAAACAATTATATTTGAGATACTGAGATGTTGCTCTTCGGTTTGATGTGAGTTTCACCAAGTTTGATCCCCTTTTCTGTTCGTTGTCTTCTTGGAGCGTCGACCTAGGGTTCGACGTGGTTCGAAGCAGGGGAGGCCGAAGTGAGTCTTGATGGTACAGGTGTATTCGCGGTGGTGAGAGATTTCAAATGGTGGAGTTGGGAGAAATTCCGACACGAAAAGTGTCGATGTGGTTCACTGTATGGGTCGTCGACGGAATTCCTGGGAAGGGTTCGAGTTCGATTCGATGGGTATGCGTAGGAAGAGGGTGAGACGAGCAGGGTAATGGTGGATTTCGTTTTGAATCTCGTTAAGAAGAGGAGGAGTGGTGGAGGAGCAAAGTCGGTTGGTTATGGCCATTGGCAAAAACTGAAGCCGCATTTTCAATTTGGGGAAGGAAGAGTGTCACGGATCTGGGTAGTTAAAGTGGTGATGGGCCTGAATGGTTTGGGTAAGGCCCGTATCCATCTTAATTTAAAGTAAAAGATTTATTTAAAATGCTAGTTCAAGCTTTAAAAATACGTATCTTGCTCATAAGATATCAGATTGGCGAACCGTAAGTTGCATTGGGATTGTATGGACGGGAGCAACACAATGAGACTGACAGGGAGTGAATCCTAGTTCGTTACAATTTATGGCGAAATAAATTGTCTGACTGAATCAAATAATGCAAACCGTTATTTAACAGCTAACGCGCAAATGTGAGTAAATCTCACTAACTCTGAATAGTTTATATTTTCATGTTGTATTCTTAGAACTGTTAAATATTGACTGATTGACTGTGTGTTGACTATTTGATTGAACTGCTAGTCAGTTAGTTGAATTTCTATATTGATTCTGTTTAACAGAATATATCATATGGAACTGAAAGTGATATTATCTATATTGTTTAACATCTGTGATGCAGGGAAACAGCTCGGAGGAATCCAACTGGATTCCTCAACATTTATTTTACTGTGATTCATATATTGTGATATATGATGTGATATATAATTTGTTGTTGATTATGTGTGTTTGGACGATATTTATCGTTGTTATATGGTATGTTAAATACCATAAGAAATATTGGATGTGGGAAAGGGGATTTTCAAAGTGTATTTTGAAAATGAATTATTTATATAAAATCGATGGATTTTATACAAAAAAGGAAAAGGATTTTTATAAAATAAAATAATTATAAAATCGAAGGATAAGTTATAATAAAAGGAAATATTTATTTGTTAGAATAAATAGAATAGAAAAAAGGGAAATATTTGTGTGTCATGTACAAATAGAATTGAGAGGAAATATTTATAGGAAATAAATATATAATAAATAGAATTGAAAGGAAATATTTATAGGAAATGAATATGTAATAAAGAGAATTGAAAGGAAATATTTATAGGAAATAAATATGTAATAAATAGAATTGAAAAGGGAATAGTTATTTGTTAACTAAAGAAATAAAAAAGGAGTTAATTCAATAGGAGTTAATCAGTTAGGGTTAATCAATTAGAGTTAAACCGTTAGAGTTAATCAATTAGAGTTAATCGATAGAGTTAAATCAAACTAGAGTTATTCAAATGGAGTTAATCGAATTTAGTTTATTCGAATAGAGTTGAAATGAGTTAATCGAATTTAGTTATTTCGAAGAAGTGAATCGAATCAGAAATATTCGAAGTGAGATGATCGAATCAGAGATATTCGAAATGAGATAATCAAATCAGAAATATTCAAAGTGAGTTGATCGAATCTAGTTATTCGACAGGAGTTAAATCGAATAAGATTTATTCGAAGAAAGAGATTATCGAATATAAGTATTTGAAAGCAAGCAAATCGAATTAGTTATTCGGATAGAGTTAAATAAATAAGGGTTATTCGAATTAGTTATTCGAATAGAGTTAAACACATAAGAGTTATCGAATTAGTTATTCGAAAGGAGTTATCGATTATTGTTTAATCGAAAGGAGTTTTCGCATTAGTTATTCGAAAGGAGTCATCGAATATAGTTTAATCAAAAGGAGTTATCGAATTAGTTATTCGAAAGGAGTTATCGATTATAGTTTAATCGAAAGGAGTTATCGGATTAGTTATTCGAAAGGAGTTATTGATTATAGTTTAATCGAAAGGAGTTATCGAATTAGTTATTCGAAAGGAGTTATCGATTATAGTTTAATTGAAAGGAGTTATCGAATTAGTTATTCAAAAGGAGTTAAGTAAGGAGTTAAGTAGAAAGAGTTAACCAATTAAGGTTAAATAAATAGAGTTAATCGAATTTAGTTTATTCGATGAAAGGTTTTCGAATCTAGTTATTCGTAAGAGGGATTATCAAATATAGTTATTCGAAGGGAGGAGTTATCGAATAGAGATTTATTCGAACGAGAGTTACGTAAGGAAGTGTTAAAGGGTTAAAAGATGAACTTACCCTATTTCGAGATTTGAAATGTTGTTCAGTTAAGGTCTGAGAGGTTGTTATACCCCAACTTGATTGACTTAATTTTTAATTTAGAAATGGTTAAGGTTCGAGAGTGAAAGTGGTTAAGGGATTTAGTAAATAAGTATAGTGGTTTGAGTTGTCGTAGCGATGTTGATTAAAACATCTGTTTAAATCCAAGTAAAGAAGATTTGGAAATGTTTTCCAAATAGAATCAGAAACGTAATCAAATATTGAAATAGGAAATATGAGTGTATATATATATATATATGATTGATGATTGATTGATAGAATTTCCATCTGGAAATAATATCGTTGTTTGCACACGTGTTTTTCTTCGATGGTTAACTCACCGACTATCGAAGTTTTTGACCATTTTAACGTTGTTAATATGGAGAGACCGGTTGGATTATTATCCAATGAACCACTCTGTATTGGCATAAGTGTTGCGAATCATATATGCCAAAGATAATTAAAGACGGAGTAAAGTGCAAGGGCTATTGTATAAGTCTTAGATAACAGTGCCTAAGATGGATATACTGAATAGTGCCTTCGGTTCATCCTATTCCTGGGTGACTTGTATGGATGAATGTCTGACAGAGTATTTCCAGAAAGGTCACGTACATTGGTTTCTTCGACCGTACCGAGAGTGGAAGCGGAGAAGGAAACTTCTTTAGCTAACACGTAATGTACTGTTGTAGACGTCAATTAGTGATTTCCGATGGATCTGACAATGTGGCATTCGAAGTGAATCTGATGTGATGATGAAGCGTAACCTCAAGCCTCATCAACCGGTAAATGACAGAAATTGGGCAGGTAGCATGGCTAAGTCGGTCGCTCCGAAGTAGGGTGTATAATCACCTGATCTAGAGTTTCATTTACTTCTAAAAATCTATTGTTGATGCTGTCCCATTCGGGAAACGGTTGCTGATCCCAACCGTTGGTGATATACATTCGATACACTCAAGTGAAATGAGTGGTCGGTCATGTGTGGCCGGGTTGCAAGATGTTCTTGTTGAACCCAGTGTATTCCTTTCTAGAGGTACACTAGCGAAATGTGGTTCCATACCTTGTCATAGTTGGAAATCCATTACCCAATACGTGCTTGCGGTTTTGATTGTATACTATATATGTAGAACATGAGATGGACGCGTTTCTGCTAGATGATTATTATATTGTGGTAGATAGACATTATTATAATATCTAAAGGTTTTTGATATAAAGATATTTTGGATTCTCATAAGGGAAAAACCTGTTCCGTTATATGGCATGGTCTTATGAGATATCGTTTACTTGTTCAAACTGTTTTAAACTGTTTTACTCATACCAGTCCCATGATTGACCCGGAGTTTATTTGTTTTGTTTTCCCTAAACTCTTGGGTGCCCAATTTTGTACGAACAGTCAAGTAGTCGGGATTTACAGATACTTGAAGAGCTGGAGCAGGAGGCTTCAAGATCATATAGCTATAGTTTATTTCCGCTGTGTTGTAAGTGCTGTACTTTGAAAATGATATGTATATTCAAGTACAAATGTATATTTCAAGTTATGTTATATATATTATATGTTATTCGTTCCGCTGTGAGGTTTGTGTTACTCTGATGTTGTGTTCTTCTTCTTCTTCTATTCTAAGTTTCTATCTTATCTTTCCTCACCCTCTAATTTCTTTCACTAATGACCGGTATTTTCATTCCTTGGATGTTCGATATGTGTTGTATATCAGATAACCAAGATCGTCAAAAACCCGGGTCAATACACTTTTGTTCAGTTCTAACGAGTTGTACCCAAAAGATTTGAGCTAACCAGTGCTCTGATACCAATTGTAACGACCCGGATTCCGCCTAACTCGACCGATCGCTAGCTTGACCAAGACCGTTCAAAACCCGAATACGCTAACTTTGGAAATACAACACATTAGAACAGATAACAACAGACTTTTATAAACATTATAATAATGTCACATCAGAGTACAGAATATATCAGAGTACATTGATAAATAATACAGCAGAACATTAAATTACAATAAATGCAGTACAATGTAGCGGATCAAATATACTAATCACAGCGGAAGACCATCATGCTCTGGACACATGTGAAGACCCGTAACTTCCCCGTAAAGGAAAGTGTCGGATAGTTCGAGAACAAACCACACCAGAACGCATATAAAAGAACATTTCATTGTATATTACAACAATGCATCAGATTACAGGAATATACAGAGTATAAATGAATATTACACAGAAATATCAGAGATTTAAATTACATTTAAATACATAGCAGCGGAAAATAATACAATACACAACTAGAAGGAGATATACGGATACAAAGCTTTCCGGATATCGTTCCAGCTGTAAACCAGGACCCTGTGAATATAAATCTGCAAGACCAAAACTACTAGCTGCCCGTGTCAAAAATAAGGGCACCCAGAGTTTAGGTCAAAACAATAAACTCCAGGTCAGTCATGTGACTGGTGTGAGAACTAAAACAGTTAATCTTTATTTTAAATCATTAGGTAAATCAAGGGACCACGCCGTATAACACGGAACGGGTTTCCTCCCAAGAATACCAGTGCATAAAACGAACAGCGCAATGCTAAATAAAGAAAGATGAAGCTGTTATAAGACCCAGGTCCTATCACACAATGCAACGCAAGCCGGGGGATAGGGTTTTCCCTTATAACAGCCAAAGAATGCTTGATACGTTTAAAACAAATCTTTTGATACTATAATAAGTGCATAGTGTATAAAACAACTTCAAATCATAAGTATCAATCATAGGCGACATGAGCGTCCCATGCCACTATGTCGCCATATATAGGTTTACAAATAAAACCGCAAAGTCACGTATTTGGAAATTGGATTTCCATCTATGAACCGAGGCAAAAGATAGTCCTCAACCGATTCGAGACGCTCTAGCCCGTGTCTCAGGATCAGAGCTCGAGTGACCCTTGGATCGTCAGGGCCGGTCCACCGATGTGGATTAAAATGCCTGAACACTGCGTTTCCCCACCCTTTGGGGTGTCAATGAGCCAACGAATGACTCCATCGGTTCGAGAACGACCGATCAATCCGAGGCGCCTCGCAACAGCAACAACCACATAAGTCAAACTCGTCAGGGCGTGTAAAACCACTGACGCCACTTCTAACTAGAAAGAAACGCATGCCCTCCCTGAGGTCCGTCTCCCGTTTTTGGTTCATACCTGGTGTGAAACACGCGAGGTAAACGTTACACAAAGCTACGCCACAAAGGCCGTGCTTTGATCATCACCACAAGACTTTGCTTTTCAACAGAAGCCTTGATCATTTGCATCTTAGCATGCCACACAGGCAAACCATCCTATGCAACCGATATCAGTCACACAGAATGAAATCCGATGTCAGACACACAGTCCATTTACAAGTCCGTTCTGGGTCTGAACGAAACCGGAGGCACCTAGTACCCCGCATATCCATCGATCTCCAAGTACGTCTGGACGATCACTAACTGTTTCCATCTTCTTGGGTGTACAGCCCAATCAAGATCATCAGTTATCACCCAAACGACGTGAAGACCTCCGGTCTTCGACCATCGTCTTCATCTTCGACTTATCGTCGTATCAGTTATTCAGAATGGGATAAACCCGGTCTTTCCGAATAACTCGCGTATATATTATAAAAGTGTTACACAAACACAACATACGCCTCATTCCAACTCATTAGTCATTAACCGTAAATTAATCAAGAGAATAATTCCCCAAATATTAACCCCGAAGGCCGAAACCAACATCAGATCAATATCCAGAAAACCATTCTACTTAGCTAACCGACAGTTAGTTTCTAAATTTCACGTTCAAATCTAATTAAAGATTTAACTATCGCCTGGAGCAAAACTGGTGATACTCCATTCTCGATCTTTTCAATCTAATTAAAGATTCATTAAAACTCCACTTAGTTTTAATCTGTGACTGGGTTAAAGAATCAGTGTCATTTAAAACACGGTTCACGATAAACCCAAAGTCACATCCCATTAATTATCGGGTTAAAGAACAAGTGTTATTTAAAACACTGTTCACGATAAACCCAAAAATCAATATCCATTCAATTCCAATTAAATATTATTTAATTGGTACACTTCATTAAATCTAAATCAAAAGATTTAATCTTTTCTCAGCTGGGTTCAAGAACAGTGTTAGTGAAGACACCATTCACGACAAACCCAAATCACATTCATTAATTATCGGGTTAAAGAACAAGTGTTATTTAAAACACTGTTCACGATAAACCCAAAAATCAATATCAATTCAATTCCAATTAAATATCATTTAATTGGTACACTTCATTAAATCTAAATAAAAAGATTTAATCTTTTCTCAACTGGGTTCAAGAACAGTGTTAGTGAAGACACCATTCACGACAAACCCAAATCACATTCATTAATTATCGGGTTAAAGAACAAGTGTTATTTAAAACACTGTTCAAGATAAACCCAAAAATCAATATCAATTCAATTCCAATTAAATATCATTTAATTGGTACACTTCATTAAATCTAAATAAAAAGATTTAATCTTTTCTCAACTGGGTTCAAGAACAGTGTTAGTGAAGACACCATTCACGACAAACCCAAATCACATTCATTAATTATCGGGTTAAAGAACAAGTGTTATTTAAAACACTGTTCAAGATAAACCCAAAAATCAATATCAATTCAATTCCAATTAAATATCATTTAATTGGTACACTTCATTAAATCTAAATAAAAAGATTTAATCTTTTCTCAACTGGGTTCAAGAACAGTGTTAGTGAAGACACCATTCACGACAAACCCAAATCACATTCGATATTCAATACAAGGCTCTGAATAGAAAATATATCGGCTTATATTCAATATCGAATTCTACGACTAACAAATGTCGTATTGGAAATAACGATACAAATATATATCTTTCAAATTTCCATAACAACACCTGTAATATCACGAATTCCAACATCGAAATATTCCGAAGACAATTTCGATTCAAATCCACTCCAATGCAATCATTGGAAATTTTGGTTATTTTTAAAACCATTTCAAATTCAATTTATTTATTTAAAAATAAATAGAATTATAATTCTAGTTCAAACTAGTTCATTTCGATAAAAATCTATTCTTATCTTTTCAAATATGGAGTTTTTCATCCCCAATCTTCACAAATCATTTCTTATGATTTTACATAAATTATTACTATTTTTAATAATTTTATCAAGGCCCGTACAGTCGATTTCCATCAACGGCCATCGAACTGCACTTACAGCGACCTTTTTCGAATTTGATTTGGACATAATTCCAAATCCAACCGTTAGATTTCAAATTTCTAATATTCGTTAGAAAGCTCTTTTCGATACGAACCCAACGGTTCCGGTTTTAGGAGAATCCGACGGTCGGATCTCCCGTAATATCCGTTTGAAATAAATGGTCGAAATTCACGAACTGCCGCGGCGCGGCGCGTTCTATTCAGGCCATTATATTATATATATAATATATATAATATATATTTCGTCGATTTCTATTCAAAACGAATTATATAAATAGTTTTAAAATCGTTTCAAAAGCTATTTCAACTTCCATTTCAATTCAAAGCAAAATTGATTTCTTCTTTATAAATTCGTTTCAAAATTCATTTCTATTCAATTCAAATTTCAATTCAATTTGAATTCATTTCAATTTGTTTTCAATTCAATTCGAATTCGTTTTCAATTCAATTCAAATTCGTTTTCAATTCAATTCATTTCGAAATCGTTTTCAATTCAATTCATTTCGAAATCGTTTCCAATTCAATTCATTTCGAAATCGTTTTCAATTCATTTCATTTCGAAATCGTTTTCAATTCATTTCATTTCGAAATCGTTTTCAATTCATTTCATTTCGAAATCGTTTTCAATTCATTTCATTTCGAAATCGTTTTTAAAATCGATATAAATATCGTTCTCGTCAAAATGGCGTCAATCTAATCAACACGGCTTCATATATTCCTTTATTTTCAAATATTCTATTTCAAATATTTCTTTTTCAAATATTTCTTTTTCTAAACTGGAATGAGGCCCAATCAATTACCATATAAAATTAATTATATGGATTTTCATACAACACATGTATATAATAGCATTGAAAATGATCAACCATCAACCAAAGTGCACTACACTGTAAAAGCATCAAATATAGATATTCAACGCTTATAACAGCCTGTCAATCAACCGATCGACATATTTAATAAATCAGGATGAGTGAACTTCAAATTTCATCCCAACACCCGTGTGGGGTTTCAAACAATCAAACACATATTTTATTTGTGCAGTTAGGCGATGTGTAAAATTTATCGACCCAATCAACGTCACTCAAATAGGTGTACATAAACAAACCGTCTGGTTTGTAAATGAATATTTATTTATTCACATTCACGTTAAAAATTATATTTTTAACGATAACACATTTTATTTTAACATATGAATTTCTATTCAGTTCATTCGTTAAATAAAATGCTATTTTTATTTTTCTAACTTATTTTAGAAAATTTCGGCGGCATAACGGCACGATACTAGAAACGGGACAAGGCCTAGCCTTATCCCCGGTCTAGTGAAGGCCCACGCCATTCACACATCAATCCAATCAATTCGTTATGCAAACCACAAACTTTGGAGTAAGGGTCTAACCTAGCCTTACTCCTTCGCCTTATAACGGCGCACGTCTAATCCTAACCAATTTATCGATTCGATTTTTCACACCACAAACCACATTCAAACCAATATCGCAATCAATCACCAAACAGTCAAACAAACAAGTCCATGGTCTGTGGACGATTGTGTCGGGTGCTACTAAGCACCGTCTGCATCCTAGTATATATATATAACTAGAAATAAAATAGAAAGGTGAGAAATTCTCACGTTATAGCTATCCTAGCTCCACGGCTCTTCTTAATAGAAATCTTCGCCTATTTGTCGCTTTCACCCGTATTCTCTGCATAAGTAAAAATCGAATTTTTACTATGCTACTCAATATATAAAAATATGATTTTTACTTCGGCTTTCAATATATAAAAATATGATTTTTACTTCGGCTTTCAATATATAAAAATAGAATTTTTACTTCGGCTTTCAATATATAAAAATATGATTTTTACTTCGGCTTTCAATATATAAAAATAGAATTTTTACTTCGGCTTTCAATATATAAAAATATGATTTTTACTTCGGCTTTCAATATATAAAAATAGAATTTTTACTTCGGCTTTCAATATATAAAAATACTATTTTTCTATCGAAGTTCAATATATAAAAATTCAATTTTTACAACGCTACTATATAGATAAAAATTATATTTTTATCACGCTATTTTCTATATAAAGATTTCGCCTTTTTAAATTTAAAGATTTCACCTTTTTAAATTTAAAGATTTCACCTTTTTAAATTTAAAGATTTCTAAATAAAAATCATTGCTTTATAACATAAAATAAAATCAGTTTTCTTTTTATATAAAAAATCATATTTTTCTTCCTCGAAAAATCCTATCATTTCGTTTATAAAAATCAAAGCTTTTTATATTATACTTCATAATAAAAATCAAATTTTTATCACTTCTTTTCGAAATGAAAAATTCCACTTTTTAATGAACAAAATCTAATCTTCTTGCTTTTAGGAATCTAACTTTCTTGTTTTTTTTTTTTGTTTTTTAAAAATCTAACTTTCTTGTTTTTTTTTTTTTTTTAAAAATCTAACTTTCTTGTTTTTTTTTTTTTTTAAAAAAACTAACTTATCTAATTTAAAAATCAAACTTATTATTTATAATATATATATAAAAACAGAAAAGAAATTTAAATAAACGAACAAAAATAAATTAATAAAACACTTACCGATAGTTTTACAGGGGGGGAGTGTTTCTTCGGTCGCTGGAGGAAGGGGGAAGGAGGAGGTCGCAGGCGGTTGTGGGTCCCTCAGGTGGCGGCGCTCAGTGATTGGAGGAAGGGGGGAGGATGCGATGGGAGGCGCCGCGTTCTGTCGCGAGGCGGAGGGAGAGAAGGAGAAGGAAGGAATCGAGAAGAAGGGAGCAGGGGGGGGCGTCGGAGGTGGCCGCGCCAGTGGTGGCGCTCCTGTGGGGCGGTGGCGC
This sequence comes from Allium sativum, assembly GCA_030737875.1. Taxonomy (NCBI): domain Eukaryota; kingdom Viridiplantae; phylum Streptophyta; class Magnoliopsida; order Asparagales; family Amaryllidaceae; genus Allium; species Allium sativum. Next base: position 732,266,566 of record CM060915.1, on the reverse strand, counting down.
GCGAGAGAGAGGGGGGCGTCGGCGATGTCTAGGTTAGGGGTTTTTTTTTTTTTTTTTATTTCTGTATAAATGAATTCGGGGGGGGGGGGGGCCAGAGGTATAGGAGGGAAAAGTTTTTTTTTTTATTATTTAATTATTATATTTGGCAAAAGGGTTGACTTTTACATATGACCTCGAAACGAGGCCCACCGCCTGTCGTCCATAGCGTTTCACCCCCATTCCGAACACAATGGGATATGTATCGCAAGCTGATTCGATTGTTACAATCAGTTTCCTTTTGAATTTACATTTAAATCACTATATTGAATTTTAAACGTGCATTTCAAATTACCGGGGTCACATACGAACTTTAAAAATTCCAGAAAAACATTTTCTAGCTTCGTATTGACGATACGGTCCTAACAGAACTAGTTTCGTCGAATTCTGAGACCGTTAGAAAAATGACCAATTTCCAGTCGATTAAAATCAACTGAAACTGGTCAAACGCGTTTTCCTTTGCCACGCTCACATATTGATTCGAAAAATCATGAAATTTGAAACCTAGCAATAACTTGACACTGCGGATCCAACAAAACCGGTTTCGTCGAAATCCGAGGTCATTTGCAAAATGTCCATTTTTAAGGGCCTGAATTCCATAGCGACTATTCAGAAATTTCAACTGGACATATCTCTTGATTCCCGCTACGAAATTTCGATTCGTCGGATTCGTTGGAAAGATATCATCAATTAGATCCTATGATTTTTGGTTTCACTAAAATCCGGATTGTTTTGCACCCGGTATATTCAATTGAAGTTTGAAATCGAATTATCGAACTACCGCGCCATTTTCAATTCTATTTATAATTATATATAAATATTTATATTCTAACGACGACGTATATAATATATACGTTCTAATTCTATTCAAAATAAATTTCACGTCGATATTATTTAAAATAATTCATTTTAAATATTCAAAATTCGCTAAAATTGCCAAAATAAAAATTTCAAACTGGCTCGCATTTTACGGGTTGTTACAATCTCCCCCACTTAAAACTTTTCGTCCCCGAAAAGGAACAAAGTCGAAAGCGGTTTGATTATTCAACTCTACGCTCGATCTGGCTTCTATTCTCCAACTCTTTAGTTTCTGAGAATTTTCAAAATTTCAAAATTTTGGCTAACACCCTAAATTTTTGAAAAATTTCGCCATAACCTCCCCTGCACCGGGAGCATCGGGGAATTTCAAATAGCTTCCCCGGTCCTTCAGATCTCAAAAAGAAAAAGAAAAAGCCAAGCGGCTAGCCAATAGGCTCACAAAATCATCATCACCCAAACAAAACAGGAAATTATGTAGTAAACATGTACCTATTTGTCGGGCAAACAAATTTTATTCTCTGCTCTAGCCTCCTTGCTATGACCTGTTCAAAGATATATATGCATATGCAAGCAAATGCGGCCAAATTTCAATACAAGTCAATATTTGATTCAGTTAGGCATAATGGTTCAAAATTATCAAACAATTAAACAAACAACACAAACATCAATCAATTAGTGGATTAACGTTTCAAATTCATAATTTTGATACATATACAAAAATCATGTTTTTGATGCCAAATCACAACAATAGGCCCTATCTAATTTTGGTTCTCACACCAGTCAATAGGAAATATATAGAAAATCACACCTTCGAAACTCGAACATAAATGTTGATGATGCGATCGCTATCATCAATATCATCTTCGGGCGACTAGAGTGTAATGCTATATCTATCCAATATATTAAAATTTCAAATACACGTGGATCAGACGTATACTTAAAATCTATATATACTGGATTGTCCACATCAATATAAATAAATAACCAAATACGAATAATTGATTTAAATTTTCAAAACAAAAATTTGTTTTCATTTGAAAAATATACTCTTCACACTCGTTCTAGGATACTACTGATCCTATCTCTAACGAGTCATCCCATTGGATATTACTAATCCAATATCTGATGAATTCTTTCGTATGTTTCTAATGTGCCTTGTTCTCTAGCTTTGTAAACCAAAGCTCTGATACCAACTGTGAAGACCCGTAACTTCCCCGTAAAGGAAAGTGTCGGATAGTTCGAGAACAAACCACACCAGAACGCATATAAAAGAACATTTCATTGTATATTACAACAATGCATCAGATTACAGGAATATACAGAGTATAAATGAATATTACACAGAAATATCAGAGATTTAAATTACATTTAAATACATAGCAGCGGAAAATAATACAATACACAACTAGAAGGAGATATACGGATACAAAGCTTTCCGGATATCGTTCCAGCTGTAAACCAGGACCCTGTGAATATAAATCTGCAAGACCAAAACTACTAGCTGCCCGTGTCAAAAATAAGGGCACCCAGAGTTTAGGTCAAAACAATAAACTCCAGGTCAGTCATGTGACTGGTGTGAGAACTAAAACAGTTAATCTTTATTTTAAATCATTAGGTAAATCAAGGGACCACGCCGTATAACACGGAACGGGTTTCCTCCCAAGAATACCAGTGCATAAAACGAACAGCGCAATGCTAAATAAAGAAAGATGAAGCTGTTATAAGACCCAGGTCCTATCACACAATGCAACGCAAGCCGGGGGATAGGGTTTTCCCTTATAACAGCCAAAGAATGCTTGATACGTTTAAAACAAATCTTTTGATACTATAATAAGTGCATAGTGTATAAAACAACTTCAAATCATAAGTATCAATCATAGGCGACATGAGCGTCCCATGCCACTATGTCGCCATATATAGGTTTACAAATAAAACCGCAAAGTCACGTATTTGGAAATTGGATTTCCATCTATGAACCGAGGCAAAAGATAGTCCTCAACCGATTCGAGACGCTCTAGCCCGTGTCTCAGGATCAGAGCTCGAGTGACCCTTGGATCGTCAGGGCCGGTCCACCGATGTGGATTAAAATGCCTGAACACTGCGTTTCCCCACCCTTTGGGGTGTCAATGAGCCAACGAATGACTCCATCGGTTCGAGAACGACCGATCAATCCGAGGCGCCTCGCAACAGCAACAACCACATAAGTCAAACTCGTCAGGGCGTGTAAAACCACTGACGCCACTTCTAACTAGAAAGAAACGCATGCCCTCCCTGAGGTCCGTCTCCCGTTTTTGGTTCATACCTGGTGTGAAACACGCGAGGTAAACGTTACACAAAGCTACGCCACAAAGGCCGTGCTTTGATCATCACCACAAGACTTTGCTTTTCAACAGAAGCCTTGATCATTTGCATCTTAGCATGCCACACAGGCAAACCATCCTATGCAACCGATATCAGTCACACAGAATGAAATCCGATGTCAGACACACAGTCCATTTACAAGTCCGTTCTGGGTCTGAACGAAACCGGAGGCACCTAGTACCCCGCATATCCATCGATCTCCAAGTACGTCTGGACGATCACTAACTGTTTCCATCTTCTTGGGTGTACAGCCCAATCAAGATCATCAGTTATCACCCAAACGACGTGAAGACCTCCGGTCTTCGACCATCGTCTTCATCTTCGACTTATCGTCGTATCAGTTATTCAGAATGGGATAAACCCGGTCTTTCCGAATAACTCGCGTATATATTATAAAAGTGTTACACAAACACAACATACGCCTCATTCCAACTCATTAGTCATTAACCGTAAATTAATCAAGAGAATAATTCCCCAAATATTAACCCCGAAGGCCGAAACCAACATCAGATCAATATCCAGAAAACCATTCTACTTAGCTAACCGACAGTTAGTTTCTAAATTTCACGTTCAAATCTAATTAAAGATTTAACTATCGCCTGGAGCAAAACTGGTGATACTCCATTCTCGATCTTTTCAATCTAATTAAAGATTCATTAAAACTCCACTTAGTTTTAATCTGTGACTGGGTTAAAGAATCAGTGTCATTTAAAACACGGTTCACGATAAACCCAAAGTCACATCCCATTAATTATCGGGTTAAAGAACAAGTGTTATTTAAAACACTGTTCACGATAAACCCAAAAATCAATATCCATTCAATTCCAATTAAATATTATTTAATTGGTACACTTCATTAAATCTAAATCAAAAGATTTAATCTTTTCTCAGCTGGGTTCAAGAACAGTGTTAGTGAAGACACCATTCACGACAAACCCAAATCACATTCATTAATTATCGGGTTAAAGAACAAGTGTTATTTAAAACACTGTTCACGATAAACCCAAAAATCAATATCAATTCAATTCCAATTAAATATCATTTAATTGGTACACTTCATTAAATCTAAATAAAAAGATTTAATCTTTTCTCAACTGGGTTCAAGAACAGTGTTAGTGAAGACACCATTCACGACAAACCCAAATCACATTCATTAATTATCGGGTTAAAGAACAAGTGTTATTTAAAACACTGTTCAAGATAAACCCAAAAATCAATATCAATTCAATTCCAATTAAATATCATTTAATTGGTACACTTCATTAAATCTAAATAAAAAGATTTAATCTTTTCTCAACTGGGTTCAAGAACAGTGTTAGTGAAGACACCATTCACGACAAACCCAAATCACATTCATTAATTATCGGGTTAAAGAACAAGTGTTATTTAAAACACTGTTCAAGATAAACCCAAAAATCAATATCAATTCAATTCCAATTAAATATCATTTAATTGGTACACTTCATTAAATCTAAATAAAAAGATTTAATCTTTTCTCAACTGGGTTCAAGAACAGTGTTAGTGAAGACACCATTCACGACAAACCCAAATCACATTCGATATTCAATACAAGGCTCTGAATAGAAAATATATCGGCTTATATTCAATATCGAATTCTACGACTAACAAATGTCGTATTGGAAATAACGATACAAATATATATCTTTCAAATTTCCATAACAACACCTGTAATATCACGAATTCCAACATCGAAATATTCCGAAGACAATTTCGATTCAAATCCACTCCAATGCAATCATTGGAAATTTTGGTTATTTTTAAAACCATTTCAAATTCAATTTATTTATTTAAAAATAAATAGAATTATAATTCTAGTTCAAACTAGTTCATTTCGATAAAAATCTATTCTTATCTTTTCAAATATGGAGTTTTTCATCCCCAATCTTCACAAATCATTTCTTATGATTTTACATAAATTATTACTATTTTTAATAATTTTATCAAGGCCCGTACAGTCGATTTCCATCAACGGCCATCGAACTGCACTTACAGCGACCTTTTTCGAATTTGATTTGGACATAATTCCAAATCCAACCGTTAGATTTCAAATTTCTAATATTCGTTAGAAAGCTCTTTTCGATACGAACCCAACGGTTCCGGTTTTAGGAGAATCCGACGGTCGGATCTCCCGTAATATCCGTTTGAAATAAATGGTCGAAATTCACGAACTGCCGCGGCGCGGCGCGTTCTATTCAGGCCATTATATTATATATATAATATATATAATATATATTTCGTCGATTTCTATTCAAAACGAATTATATAAATAGTTTTAAAATCGTTTCAAAAGCTATTTCAACTTCCATTTCAATTCAAAGCAAAATTGATTTCTTCTTTATAAATTCGTTTCAAAATTCATTTCTATTCAATTCAAATTTCAATTCAATTTGAATTCATTTCAATTTGTTTTCAATTCAATTCGAATTCGTTTTCAATTCAATTCAAATTCGTTTTCAATTCAATTCATTTCGAAATCGTTTTCAATTCAATTCATTTCGAAATCGTTTCCAATTCAATTCATTTCGAAATCGTTTTCAATTCATTTCATTTCGAAATCGTTTTCAATTCATTTCATTTCGAAATCGTTTTCAATTCATTTCATTTCGAAATCGTTTTCAATTCATTTCATTTCGAAATCGTTTTTAAAATCGATATAAATATCGTTCTCGTCAAAATGGCGTCAATCTAATCAACACGGCTTCATATATTCCTTTATTTTCAAATATTCTATTTCAAATATTTCTTTTTCAAATATTTCTTTTTCTAAACTGGAATGAGGCCCAATCAATTACCATATAAAATTAATTATATGGATTTTCATACAACACATGTATATAATAGCATTGAAAATGATCAACCATCAACCAAAGTGCACTACACTGTAAAAGCATCAAATATAGATATTCAACGCTTATAACAGCCTGTCAATCAACCGATCGACATATTTAATAAATCAGGATGAGTGAACTTCAAATTTCATCCCAACACCCGTGTGGGGTTTCAAACAATCAAACACATATTTTATTTGTGCAGTTAGGCGATGTGTAAAATTTATCGACCCAATCAACGTCACTCAAATAGGTGTACATAAACAAACCGTCTGGTTTGTAAATGAATATTTATTTATTCACATTCACGTTAAAAATTATATTTTTAACGATAACACATTTTATTTTAACATATGAATTTCTATTCAGTTCATTCGTTAAATAAAATGCTATTTTTATTTTTCTAACTTATTTTAGAAAATTTCGGCGGCATAACGGCACGATACTAGAAACGGGACAAGGCCTAGCCTTATCCCCGGTCTAGTGAAGGCCCACGCCATTCACACATCAATCCAATCAATTCGTTATGCAAACCACAAACTTTGGAGTAAGGGTCTAACCTAGCCTTACTCCTTCGCCTTATAACGGCGCACGTCTAATCCTAACCAATTTATCGATTCGATTTTTCACACCACAAACCACATTCAAACCAATATCGCAATCAATCACCAAACAGTCAAACAAACAAGTCCATGGTCTGTGGACGATTGTGTCGGGTGCTACTAAGCACCGTCTGCATCCTAGTATATATATATAACTAGAAATAAAATAGAAAGGTGAGAAATTCTCACGTTATAGCTATCCTAGCTCCACGGCTCTTCTTAATAGAAATCTTCGCCTATTTGTCGCTTTCACCCGTATTCTCTGCATAAGTAAAAATCGAATTTTTACTATGCTACTCAATATATAAAAATATGATTTTTACTTCGGCTTTCAATATATAAAAATATGATTTTTACTTCGGCTTTCAATATATAAAAATAGAATTTTTACTTCGGCTTTCAATATATAAAAATATGATTTTTACTTCGGCTTTCAATATATAAAAATAGAATTTTTACTTCGGCTTTCAATATATAAAAATATGATTTTTACTTCGGCTTTCAATATATAAAAATAGAATTTTTACTTCGGCTTTCAATATATAAAAATACTATTTTTCTATCGAAGTTCAATATATAAAAATTCAATTTTTACAACGCTACTATATAGATAAAAATTATATTTTTATCACGCTATTTTCTATATAAAGATTTCGCCTTTTTAAATTTAAAGATTTCACCTTTTTAAATTTAAAGATTTCACCTTTTTAAATTTAAAGATTTCTAAATAAAAATCATTGCTTTATAACATAAAATAAAATCAGTTTTCTTTTTATATAAAAAATCATATTTTTCTTCCTCGAAAAATCCTATCATTTCGTTTATAAAAATCAAAGCTTTTTATATTATACTTCATAATAAAAATCAAATTTTTATCACTTCTTTTCGAAATGAAAAATTCCACTTTTTAATGAACAAAATCTAATCTTCTTGCTTTTAGGAATCTAACTTTCTTGTTTTTTTTTTTTGTTTTTTAAAAATCTAACTTTCTTGTTTTTTTTTTTTTTTAAAAATCTAACTTTCTTGTTTTTTTTTTTTTTTAAAAAAAAACTAACTTATCTAATTTAAAAATCAAACTTATTATTTATAATATATATATAAAAACAGAAAAGAAATTTAAATAAACGAACAAAAATAAATTAATAAAACACTTACCGATAGTTTTACAGGGGGGGGAGTGTTTCTTCGGTCGCTGGAGGAAGGGGGAAGGAGGAGGTCGCAGGCGGTTGTGGGTCCCTCAGGTGGCGGCGCTCAGTGATTGGAGGAAGGGGGGAGGATGCGATGGGAGGCGCCGCGTTCTGTCGCGAGGCGGAGGGAGAGAAGGAGAAGGAAGGAATCGAGAAGAAGGGAGCAGGGGGGGGCGTCGGAGGTGGCCGCGCCAGTGGTGGCGCTCCTGTGGGGCGGTGGCGCGCGAGAGAGAGGGGGGCGTCGGCGATGTCTAGGTTAGGGGTTTTTTTTTTTTTTTATTTCTGTATAAATGAATTCGGGGGGGGGGGCCAGAGGTATAGGAGGGAAAAGTTTTTTTTTTTTTATTATTTAATTATTATATTTGGCAAAAGGGTTGACTTTTACATATGACCTCGAAACGAGGCCCACCGCCTGTCGTCCATAGCGTTTCACCCCCATTCCGAACACAATGGGATATGTATCGCAAGCTGATTCGATTGTTACAATCAGTTTCCTTTTGAATTTACATTTAAATCACTATATTGAATTTTAAACGTGCATTTCAAATTACCGGGGTCACATACGAACTTTAAAAATTCCAGAAAAATATTTTCTAGCTTCGTATTGACGATACGGTCCTAACAGAACTAGTTTCGTCGAATTCTGAGACCGTTAGAAAAATGACCAATTTCCAGTCGATTAAAATCAACTGAAACTGGTCAAACGCGTTTTCCTTTGCCACGCTCACATATTGATTCGAAAAATCATGAAATTTGAAACCTAGCAATAACTTGACACTGCGGATCCAACAAAACCGGTTTCGTCGAAATCCGAGGTCATTTGCAAAATGTCCATTTTTAAGGGCCTGAATTCCATAGCGACTATTCAGAAATTTCAACTGGACATATCTCTTGATTCCCGCTACGAAATTTCGATTCGTCGGATTCGTTGGAAAGATATCATCAATTAGATCCTATGATTTTTGGTTTCACTAAAATCCGGATTGTTTTGCACCCGGTATATTCAATTGAAGTTTGAAATCGAATTATCGAACTACCGCGCCATTTTCAATTCTATTTATAATTATATATAAATATTTATATTCTAACGACGACGTATATAATATATACGTTCTAATTCTATTCAAAATAAATTTCACGTCGATATTATTTAAAATAATTCATTTTAAATATTCAAAATTCGCTAAAATTGCCAAAATAAAAATTTCAAACTGGCTCGCATTTTACGGGTTGTTACAACACAGCTCTAAGCTTCGATCCAGAATCCAGCTCAATAAATCTTCAGAATAAGCTACTCGACTGCCCATGTGGAAGAGAGGCACCCGAGTTTGCAAAGTGAAACAAACTACGGGTCAGTCATGGGATTGGTGTGAGAAATCTTTATTTAACTTAACTAATACGGAGTCTAATCACAGGACCACGCCGCTAAAGCGGAACGGTTTTACTCCATTGTATTGCCAATGCATAAATAAAGTAAATCGTTAAAAACAACGCAATGCTTTTTAAAAAAATGAAACCATTATAAGACTCAGGTCCCATCACACAATGCAACGCAAGCCGGAGGATAGAGTTTTAACTTATAATGGTCAAAAATGCTTGATATGATAAAAACGGATTTGATATTATTACTAGTGTATATATGTTTTAAAAACATTTCAATCATAATGTATTAATCATAGACGGCATAGCTACCATATACTATGCCGCCGCACTAGTTCTACAATCAAAACCGCATAATGTCGTATTGGAAATTGGGTTTCCATAAAGAGTCAAGGCTAGGAACAATCTCCTGAACGATTCGAGACACTCTAGCAATGTCTCAGGATTCGGACGCTGGTGAACCCTTGGATCCTGCAGGGCCTGTCCCCCAATAGTGCATTGGGATAGATTGGCAATTCCTGAACACACGCTTCCCGATCCTATTGGACCTATAAATTGGCCATTACGGCCAATAAAAATCCGAGGCGCCCCAAAATCCATCAACCACATAAGTAAAATGTCGGGCCGAGTTAAACCCAAACACCACTTCTAACTAGAAAGAAACGTGTGCACTCCCTGCGTTCCCTTGCTCCATTTCTGACTCATACCAGGGTGTGAGGCTTGCGAGGTAACGAAATACACAAAGTTATGCCTAAATAGGATATGGTTTGATCATCATCCACAGGGCTCTGCTTTTCAACAAAATCCTTGATCAATTGCATCTTGGCAAGCCACATTGACAGTCCATACCATGCGATTGATAACTACTAATATATAACCTCTGAGCTCATGCGTCTCAGAGAAAGGTGTTAAGCAGGAGAATAAATTCTCCGCCACCAACAGATATATATTAAATAGAAACCAATTTACATGGAATGAAACCCAATGTCAGACACAGATCCATTTACAAGTCTGTTCTGGGTCTGAACGAAATCGGAGGCACCTTTTACCTCGCCTATCCGAACGATCAACAATACGTCCGGACAACTGCCACTGGAACCTTTTCAAGGTAGCAACTCCAATCTAAGGCATCAGTAGTCCTAATCCATTCGATGTGAAGATCGCCGGTCTTCAACCATCGTCTTCATCTTCGACTTTTAATCATCCTAGTAATTATTCAGAATGGGTTAAACCTGGTCATTCCGAATAACTCGCGTATTTTTATCATTAAAAATCAAGTGTTATAAGGATACATCCGACACCTCTTTCCAATTCAGAATATTCTTTAAATAAAATATTCATATTATTAGGGAAAGGTTCCCATTAATTTTATCAAAGATAAAATCTTTTAAATTTATTATTAAATCTTATTTTCAATGATTTGTTAAAATTCCAATTCAGTTTTAATATCAAAAATCACTACTTTACAATTATTCCAATTTAAGAAATAAATCTTATTTTTAACTGGGTTAAAGAATCAATGTCATTTAAAACATTGTTCACGATAAACCCAAAATCATTTTCTAATAAATAAATATGAATTGAAATACCAAAAATCTTAGTTGAAAGATTTATTCTTTATTTAAGAGAAATCCTTTATTTAAAAATATTATTTATATAAAAGATATTCTGAATCGGAAAGAGACTCAATCATTTATCATATAACTGTGGTTATATGGATTTCATACAACGTATGTAAATAACAACAATAATAATTAATCATCAAAGCATCCATTCAACATCCAAAGTGAAGTTCTCAACTGTGTGAGCATTAAATGAAATAATAACGCTCATCGCAGCATGTCAATCTATCGATTGACATATGAATAAATATTGGGACTAGTGTATATCAATTATCATCCCAATACCCGTGTGGATTTTTCAGCCAACAACAGTGCATATAAATAAATAATTGGTTAATTAATTTAACCAATTTTAATTCTATCAACATGTTGATAATGATAGACGAAACATGATATTTTATTCCTAATGTCGAAATAAAATATATTTGACTCGCATAATTTCTAACATCTAATAGAATGTAATTTACTTATCTGACATTATTGCGGATGACAAATAAAAGATAATTTTCATTATAGTTTCATTATACTTTATTTGTATATAATTATTCTTAATTTGAACACATAAAAGGAATAATCCCAATTTTATATGTATTCAATGTATAACCCAACCGCTAAAAAAAAAATTATTTAAATTGCATACAAATTCTAATGTATGCAATAACATATAATGATGTCACCTTAACACACTTATACATTCTAATGTATATTTTGACCAATAATATGATTCTTATAATTGAATATAAGTTTCAATGCAAGTTTGCAAATAAAAATGATTTTATATTTGCATATAAATTCTATTTCAACAAAATGTATAAGAAGAGTGATACCTTCGTTTGCCGACAATTCTATTTTATCAAAATACTATTTGTGTTTAATTCTTGTTTGACAAAAATGTCCTTTTTGGTTTCAACCAATATAATTCGAAAAAATGAATGTTTATTCAACTAATATAAATAGACAAAAGTGATTATTTTGTTTCAACCTTTTTTAAAATGACAAAATTAAATAAATTTCGTCTCATTCTAATTAAATGATAAAAATGTATCTTTTTGTATTGCAACAAAAGGACAAATAAACCTTCTCCATCTTTTTACTCTTTTTATTGAAGCCAAAATGACACTAAAAATATACCTTCTTAATTCTAATCTTTTTATTTTAATCTATGATGAAAATAAAATCATTTTATTTATTTTAACAAAATTACAACTACGATGAATTCATTTTATCGTAATCCTTTTATTGACTCTAGTTTAAAAAATGATATTTTTAATCTTGTTCTTTTATTTATATCTAAACTGTAATAAAAGTGTAACTTCTTAAACTATGCTTTTTATTTGCATCAAAAATGCAAATAAAAGGTAATGCTTAAATTTATGATTTATTTGCATCAAGGAATGCAAGTAAAAATACAACTTTTATCTTCATGTTTTATTTGCATCATAGAATGCAAATAAAAATGCAATTTTCTAATTCAAGGTTTTATTTGCAACGAGGAATGCAAATAAAAAATTAAAATTCAACTTTTAAATGCGATGTTCATTTGCATAAAAAAAATGCAAATAAAAATTTAACTTTTAAATACTATGTTTATTTGCATTAAAGAATGCAAATAAAAATATAATCTTTTAACTACGATATTTATTTGCATCTAAATATTCAAATAAAATAAAATCTTTTAATTTATGCCTTATGTTTTGTTTGCAACTAAATTTACAAGCAAAAATGTAACTTTTGTAATCATATTTTTATTTTTATCTAAAATACAAAATAAAAATGTCATATTCATTCTAGTGTTTTTGTTTGCATTTATAATTGCAAAAATGAAATTTTAACTCTAATGTTTGTTTGCATCTAAAATTTCAAATAAAAATATAGTTTTACTCTAATGTTTTGTTTGCATCTAAAATAGCAAATAAAAATATAACTTTCCTTATTTCAATGCATATTTGCGTTAGAGAATGCAAATAAAAGAATATTTTATATTTTCAATATATATTTGCATAAAAGAATGCAAATAAAAGAACATTTTCTATTTCTATGTATATTTGCATAAAAGAATGCAAATAAAAGTACATTTTATATTTCTATGTATATTTGCATAAAAGAATGCAAATAAAAGTACATCTTTATTTATTTAAATTCTTTTTATTGTAAACAACATTACATAAAAATGTAATCTTTTACTTTTATTCAATTACATGAAAAATGTAATTTTTACTTTTAAATCTAATTACATTAAAAATGTAACTTTAATATTTAACTTTTTATTCCATGTTTTGTTTACAACAAGGAATGCAAATAGAAATGTAATTTTTCTTTTTTTCTATTTTTATTTGCGACAAGGGTTGCAAATAAAAATGTAACTTTTTATTTCTAGTTTTGTTTGTATCGGTGAATGTAAATAAAAGAACAAACTTTATTTTTCATGTATATTTGCATTTGTGAAATGCAGATAAAAGAACAAATTTTATTTTTACATATATATATTTGCATTGGTTAATGCAAATAAAAAGAACAAATTTTATTTTCAAGTTTATATACATTAGTGAATGTAAATAAAAGAACAAGTTTTAATTTCAATGTATGTTTGCATTTGTAAATGCAAAATAAAGAACAAATTTCATTTCTATATATATTTGCATTAGTGAATGCAAATAAAAGGACAACTTTATATTCCTATATTTTATTTGCATTGTGGAATGCAAATAAAAAGTGTACTCTTTATTTTCATGACAAATTTGCACTGAAAAATGCAGATAAAAAGTGAACTTTTAATTTCTATGTTTATTTGCGTTGAGGAATGCAGATAAAAAGTGTACTTTTATTTCCAAAGTTTTATTTGCATAGTGGAATGCAAATAAAAAGTGAAACTTATATTCGTATGTTATATTTGTGTTAAAGAACACAAATAAAAAGTCAATTTCTATATAACATAATATTGAGCATTTGAATTGATAAACTAAATCAACTCGAAAATAATAACATAGTATTGTGTGTTGAATTGATAAACTAAATCAATTCAAAAAATAATCACATAGCATGATGTGTTTGAATTGATAAACTAGATCAATTCAAAAATAAGGAATAACATAGTTTTTCTATATTGAATTGACAATCAAATTCAGTTCAATAATATAAGCAAATTGGTGACTTTTCTTGAATCGGCAATTCTTTTCAAATTCACTAGTTGACCTATAAATTCAATTCAATTCTCATCTTTGTTTAATCCACATAATCTACAAATATTGGCAAAAGGGAAAATGTTTTATTTGGCTAACATATATAGATATAAAATTTAAACAACAGATCTATCATACCTACACACAGAATAAACAGATCATTCGTCAAAATTGCATCACATCGCATAGCTAATTACTTAACACACATATAATTAATTATCAGCGATAAAAATAATTAAACTAATTAAATAATTCAAATTAGAAATCTCACAGTTGGTTCGGATTCGCAAATTTGTCCAAATTTCAAACTGCTCGGAATTTTCCTTTTTCAGTCTAGGATTGTAGATCTTTGTCGTACGATCACACTGAATCTGAAATTGTTAAGTTACGTTGTCGTATGCATTAGTTATGGTCTGAATAAGATTGATAATTATTATGAAATTAAATTAACAAAGTAATTAAGGATTAAAACCTTTCTCCCTCTTTACAGTATACAGTCGTTGGTTTCAGCTTTTGTTCAATTTTAGGGTTGATCCTTGCTATCAATTCGCAGCACCAGAGGACGATCAGAAGGCGGCGCGTCGAAGAGCTACCAGCGGCGCACCAGGGGGGCCTCCTTTGCTCAGCTCGATCGAGCCCAGGGGGTACGGCGGTGATTCTGGTGCGACTTTGGGGCTCTGTACCTCGTCGTTCGAGCCTCCAGATGTTGATCCACCCATACGCAAATGAGTGAGGTTTAATTTGCTGAGGAGAGGGAGATTTTTGTGGAAGAAGATGGAAGCAAATTCGGCCATAGATTCAGAAGAGGCGGCGGCTACTGTTGATGGTATTAGGGTATTGGAAGATGATGTATTTTAATACTATTTAATGTAATGTTTACAAATAAATCCATACATCATAACTAATCCGATTTCAGTCCAAATGGAGTCAACCCAACCCATTAGCCCCCGTTCCGGATCCAACGGGCTAGGTCCCGTCAGACCACATGGTCGTCTGTGGTCTGAATTATTTAATTTAATATATAAATCCTTTATTAAATTAATTTGAACGTATATTTAAATTCACCGGGGCCACATACGAACTCAGAAAATTCCAGAAAAACAATTTCTGGCTTTGTTATGACGATATGGTCCCAACAAAATTAATTTCATCGAATTCTGAGACATATAGCTATTTTCCAGTCGATTAAATTTGACTGAAATGAACAAAACACATTTTCTTTTGCCACACTCACATATTAATTCGAAAAATTATGAAAATTAAAACCTAACAATAATTTGACATTCCGGTTCCAATAAAAGTGGTTTCGTCGAAAACGGAGGTCGTTTGTAAAACGACTATTTTTAATATTAAAAAAAAAAATATACAGCGATTATTATGAAATTTAAACTGGACATAACTTTTGATTCCCGCTATGAATTTCGATTTTTCAGACTCGTTGGAAAGATAGTTTTAAATAGATTCTAATATTTTTGGTTTCACTAAAATCCGTTTTATTTTGCATCCTGTACATCTGTTCAAAGTTCAAGTTTGACTTTTCAAACTACCGTGCTATTTCTAACTCCTTTTATAATTAAAATTAAGAATTTCGTTCTAACTTCGATTTAAAAAAAATTATCATTATTATTTAAAATAAATTAGTTTTAATATTAAAATTTCTAAAATAAAAGTTTTAAATTGGTTCAGAATTTCCGGGTTGTTACAATTGGAGTTATACTCCTTTCCCCTGTCACTTCTCAAAACTTTTATGGACCTTCCACTTTATTTCTCAACAAAAGCTTTAAACTTCTTAAATATAACAAACACTTCAGATTTTTGTCTCATAAAATAAACCCATGCCATAGGGGTCAAATCATCAATGAATAAAATAAAGTACATGTTTTGAGCATGAGATAATGTGGTCATAGGACCGCATACATCCATATGTAATAATTCCAACACTTCTTTGGCTCTCCTTGATCCTTCCTTTGGAAACGGTTGTCGATGATGTTTGCCAAGTACACAGCCTTCACATACTCCATGTTCTTCTTTTTTTATTGTTGGAAACAAGTACACCATCTTCTTTTGTGAAAGCAATGTGAGACTATTGTTGTTTAAGTGCCCAAGTCTCTTATGCCATAAACAAGTGTTGTCTTCCTTTTTTGCCATGAAGCTATGATTTTTCTCATAATTGAGATGGAGGGGAAAGCTTCTGTTGTTTGTCATTTTTATTACAGCAGTAGCTTTTCCTTTTGAATCAAAGATTTTACATTCTCGATTCTCAAATTTAAGAGAATAACCATGACCTAAAAGTTGACCAATGATCAACAAATTCTCATCTAATTTAGGAACATAAAAGGTGTCATGAATAACTTTACTTCCCTGCTTTGTTGCAACTCCAATGCTGCCTTTGCCTTCAACTTCAACATACTCTCCATTGCCAAGTTTAACTTTTGAACCAAATGAAGGATCTATGTCAATGAATGCATTTTTGTCTCCTGTCATATGATTGCTACATCCGCTGTCCAGGTACCATATATTCTTATATTCTCCAGTTGCCATTTGACAAGCAAAGAACAAGCTCTCTTCCATATCTTTCGCTCCGGCAAATGCTGTGTTATGTGGCTTACCAAGGCGACAGCCCTTTAGAATGTGCCCGAACCTTTTGCAATTATGAAATTATGGCTTTCCTTTGTTCCAGCAATCCTTTTCTTCATGAGAGCTTTTTTTGCAAATTCCATACCATTTATTTGTTCCTTCATCACTTCCTCTTCCGCCATAGGTGCCTCGACCTCTTCCGCGTGAATTTCTTCCTCTTCCTTTGCCAAATCTGCCCCCTCTAGAAGACTCGCCATTATTTTTCTTTATTGTTTTTTCATTGTTTAATTGAGTGGTGAGTTTGGATGAAACGCGTTTTCAACCGTCTTTTCCATACGGCATAACAACCTTTGCTCGTAGGATCTAAGTGAACCCATCAACTCTTGAACGATCATGTTTGACAAATCCTTGGTTTCTTCTATAACGGCCACCATAGGATCAAAATTTTCAGTTAAGCTTATCAAAATTTTATCAACGATTCTACTATCGTCAATTATATCTCCATGAAACTTCATTTGATTCACTAATTCGGACAGCCTATTAAAATACTCATTCAAATTTTCATTTTTTTCATTTTCAAAATCTCTCTTTAGAGATTGAAGTTTGACAGTTCTCACTTTTGAATCCCCTTCAAACTCTTGTTGCAAGATTTCTCATGCTTCCTTGGCTGTTTTTTCTCTCATAATTCTTGGGAATAAGGTGTTTGACACTCTTCTTTGAATCATTCCAAGAACTCCAGCATCTGTGATTCTTTTCTTTTTTAATACTTCAGTTTGGGCTGTTGTACGTCTTGCCGCAGCTGTTGAGTCTTCATATCCTTGTTTGATGAACTCCAAGACATCCAAGGAGGTGAACAAAGTCTCCATTTTTACTGCCCAAAAATCATAATTTTCTCCTTCAAATAAAGGAACTTGGACATTGCTATAGGTAGAGTTGATGCTTGTTGAAGTATTGCTTGGAGAAGCCATTACTTTGCACTTTGTTTTTTTTTTAATTTGCAAGGATCTAGGGCTCTGATACCAATGTTAGGAATATTTTTAAGAGAAGAAGAAGGATTTTTTAAGTGAATTATTTTAATGAGGAGGAAATTTTCATTGCTTTCCTTTTGATTACAAATTTTGATTGCATACATACATCAGCTTGATTGCCTTGCTTTTATAATGCAGTGCACTCTCTAGAGTATTCTAGGAATGCATTATCTAGAATATCTAAAATAGAAATTCTAGATTTTCCCTTAATTCAATTCATTAATACAATTGCTAATTTAACAATACAATTAATTGTTTCCTGAAAATCAAAGATTATTTCCAATAAAAACCATGTAAGTGAAGGTACATGTGACCCTATTTACGTGTGTGAAGTGTCATCTAGCCACAAGCCAGTGCCTTTTGGAGTGAACTCTTTAAGGGAAAGTCAAAAGTTGTACCTATAAAGGTTAATGCTTTCCCAGGAATATCAATTAGAGTGGCGTGAAAACCAATCAAATCCCCAAACTCACTAGATGTATCTTTAAGAAAAGGAATGAAGTGTTGTTCAGTGGAACCGGGGAATCAAAACCTATATTCTCTTAGGTTTCTTAGTTAGCAGGAACGGCATTTATCTTTGGTGTCTCATCAAATGGCTTGATATAATTTTCGTTGGATTTACCCCCCTCCTTACTTAAGAGAAACTCTTCCCCTGCATCGATGATTTTTCCTTCTTCTCGCTTTAGGAAAGTTATAACTTTACATCTTGTGGACTGTTTCCTCATTGTCTTTCTTGCGAATCAGAGTCATCCTATGGATATCTCTCATTTCAGTCTTAGTTTAATTCCTTGCATGGACCTCCTCATTTGATTCTCTAGATCAATATTCCTATTCTCTTTAACCATCCCCTTAGAGCCATAGTATGTAGAAGCTTATCTGGAACGGGATCTATATTGGGTGGGAGTCATGAATTCACGATATACCATGAATCTTTAAAGACGCAGCAACCTATAGTTGTGATGGTTTACATCTACCATAAAAAATTCAACGTTCTTCTTCTAAGTCGGAATAACCTTTAAAGTAGACTAAATAATATCAACTACCTCTTCTTTATACCAAATTAGGATAACTGTTGGAAAAACACAAATGAATTTCGATAAAGGTTCAAGTACTCTAATTAGACTTGATCCGAAGATTGGTATATCACGTTCAACTATCCAAATATGATTGGATACCTCCAGACATTGAATATAGACAAACAAATTATTAAACCCCGAAAGTTTATTAAAAAGCTTCAGCACAATCTTGTAATTCCTCAGAGATTTGACATAGATAAGTGAAGGACAGTCTTGACTCCTCTTAAATCGTAGGAGAAATCTTAACTCATCAAAGCTTTGAGGGACCCTAAACATCCATATAAGGAGGATGTACAAATAAGTCGGCATGAAGTAATCATTCAAGTGGATCAAAAACGAGGCAACACCCATATTTTGTGGAAACATCCATTAGAAAGATTCAACAGAGGCATCACACCATTAGAATACATAAAACATTGATAGGCCATGAAATTGGATGTCAACCTATGAGCAAAGTCACTCCTTGATGGTAATTGTATCTCGTCCTCTATAATTCCAAAGTGCAGCAAAATGTTCCCTAGCATTTTTGTGGTTACTATGATGGAACATCTCTTTAGTGGATTGGCTATGATTCTCACTGGAGGAGGTGATAGATCAAAAACTAGGCTAGTAGGAATTATGGCTTGATGCGATGCCAATGTGCGAACTGGAGGCCCCACTGGGTTAAAAGGCGTATGCATAAATGTAGTGAATTCTACCTCGAAATGAGAAGAATTTTCTCTATAAGGCTGAAATCGTGGAGAGTGTCGAGAAGTCTTTTTACACAATAAGACTTGTGTCAATGTGGTTAGGGACATTTTATTCTTAAGTGATTTGCCAAATGGTAAACACTTGAAATAAAAAAAATGGCTCGGCTAATTAGGTTTCAAGAGATGACCGAGGCTAGTACAATGTGATGTTTATGTGAATGAAGTCATTGAGTCTCAGACTTTGGAAGCGGACCTTTCGTGTAGATAATCATTTGTACCAAAAAAACAATCTATATTGTTTCATTTTCTTTTTTTTGGAACTTACCCTCGTCAATTGTAAAATCGATAATGGATCCATTACCCGTTCAATATCCATTTAAGTCCAAATTTGTTTACCCTAGTCTCACTCAAAATTTAACTAAGTTCAAATATCCTTCAAATCCATTCAAGTCATAAGCATTCCCTAAATCTTATCCCCAAAGCTATCTGAACCTTTCAGGTTTAAGATCGAATTGAATTAGCGGAGCTGCAAGTAGCATGAGCTCATTCAGGCATCGACAATGATCTTTGATTTCGATGGTGGTGAACTATAGTAGCGATGGGCTGTTGACAATGGCTGGGTCTAGGGAAAAGAGGGCAATCGGTCGAACAATTGTTAGCTCTGGTCGGATCATGTTGGAAAAGAGCACATACAAATGACAAAAAGATAAGTCGAGTTAACTTGGTACAAAAATATAAGACAAAGTGAAAATTTTTACTAAGTAATTTATTAGATAGTCAAATCAACCAATTTGATGGACTCTAAAATTTTAATGTCCGACATATCTCCTATTCTAAGATATCTTGGAAAATTTGTAATCAAAGTTACACCATGTCAAAAACAGTGTCAACTTAACCTAGAACCTTAAGTAGATAACTGAAAATTCAAAGTAAACTTCTTGAAAATGGTTAGTATATCCAAACGAACATCTTAAGATAAAAGTTCAAAGTTGGCTTATTTCAAAGCACATCTTGTTTCCAACAAAGACAACCTCGAAGTAAATTTTCACTCTTTTTTTACCAATAATAAGTCTAAAGAAGTTAGAACATCGGGTTGAAGTCTGAACGACTTAAGCTTTGTTAAAGTACTAAAAATAATTCAAGAAGGACCATAAGAGAAATAGACCAAAAATACTTTGAGTGTCCGGATCATAACCCATCCATACTTTACAGTTCGTTACTGATCCAAATTTACATGGTGTGGCCCATCATGACTACCTACGTCATGATCCCTTTGGTCCCACTGGCCTATTCTACAAGCTTGGTATTAATTTGATGTGACTCAAGTTTCAGACGACTCATCCAATTCAAAATGCAGTTCAAAGCCACTCAAGTGTGTTGCACTGTCAAACAAATGCTACAAAAAATTACATGAAGCATCACAATAAAGTACTAAGGCTAATACAAAAGGTTGAAAATCACTGGATTCCATGTTTTAGGCTTAGGTCTGATCCATACCTATTGATCAGTACCGATCTTAATCTATGGCTTAGATGAAATCCAAAATTACTAGTGTGGCTTCAGGCCTCCAATACAAGCTTTTTGGTGCCGTGGCCTTGACTTACTCATCTTTAAAATTCTATAAATACCAAATTACCTACAATATAAACATGATTTTAAGAATGCCTATCTACATGCTACTGAAATCAATTTTCTCTTTTCTCAAGTCAGCTACTGAAGTGAGGGATTCCCCAATCAATTTCAGTACTTGTGGTTTTTTTTGGTTCAATAAATTATGCTTAAACAACTTGTAATAAGCCGTGAGTGAATAAATAATCTTCATAGTGAACGTAGGCTTCGCTAAAAGCCGACTTACTATAAACTCCTCTCTTCTTTTTTATGTTTTCTTTCTTTTTAATTTAATTTATTAGTTTATCCACTCTCTATATTAAACCAACAACATAATCTGCCCAAACTGTCTTCAAACATTAACGCTTTCATTCTTACTGGGTGTTGGTTTTATTTTAAGAATTAACACCTGTTATAAAAAAAATGGTCTTGCTTTATCTCATTGTACTTTGTTTATTTAGAAGCTCCTCATATTTTTGCACTCCTACAAAATATGGGGTGTTACGTTGTATAACTATTAAGTATTCCTGTCAGAGAACATGACATTATGACTTATGTTTGACTAAATTTGCATCTATGTGGGCATGAAATGGCTAAATGAATATGTAATAAACTTATATAGGTAAATTTTATGTAATGTGAGAATTTAGATGCTCAGCTTAATCAATGATGCGAAACAGAATAGGTTGATCGAAATTTCTCACCGTGCGATTATTCAATATAATAAAAGAAAAAGAAGTTCTATTTTGGAGAGTTCATAATGTAAAATTTATAAGATCTTTTAATTTTTTTTATAATCGTTTACCAAATAAAAATAATTCTAACGACAAGAAAAATCATTGATGTTCATTTTTGGGTCTCGAATGATAGTGGTTGTAATAAACATAAATAATCAAATGTCTATTACTTACTACACCAATCTCTAGTAAGGCACATTTACATAGAGTCTCTGAACCTATCAGATTGTATGTTAACACCTTTGTGTTCTCGACATGGTCCTAACACAAAAAGTCATACATGAATTAGATACCGTAAGTTAATTTTATAGGCAACAAAAGTATAACATTTGAATTCAAATAAAAAAAATTATACAGACTGAATTATAAGTTCTCTTCATCTCATCGTATAAAAGCTTCTTTACTTGTACTTGTTAAACGGTTGTCGATAATGAATTAAAAATCAATATGTCAATTTTGTAGCTATGATTTATTACCCATTATACGAACACATTGACAGCTGCAATTAATCAAATATTTCTTTTCTTATAAGGAATTTCGACTCCTGTATATCACAATGTAACAATATATATATATATATAATCAATTTGGTTGATTTCAAACATGATCCGCTATATAAGTTAAGTTTGAAAAGAAAGTCGTTTAAAAGTTCATATGACAAATTATAAACTCTATCAGATTGAGTGATCGATGTACTAGACATTGAATTACGGAATCAATCGACTGTCCTTATGATCATTTAATGAATTAATGATTCTATAAGTGGAAAATTTAAGGTGTGCCATGAGTAATGTTTTCAACTATGCATATATTCTTTTTCACAGCTTATCAAATGGTGCTAGAAATGGTAATGTTAACCATCAAAATGGATGCTAACACCCCAAGAGGTGTATTAACACTTTAGATCTATGAAAAACAAGGTTTAGAGCATAAATGTGCAGAAAAATAGCAAAAGTAGAGAACGTTTATGGTGGTTCGACCCTAGTTTTCACCTACGTCCACTTGTAAGGATGATTTCATTATAATCTTCACTGTAAGTTACACATTCAATCTCATTTTGTACATTTTCTATCTCTTTTACAGTAAATCTTTCTTTTCTCTCTACAACTTTTCGATTCTTCCTTGAAAAGGCTCGAAATCTCACTAGTATCGACGATTGTTGAAGTAGATCTTCGATAATCGTGCACTGCGGCTTCAACGAATTCTTGATGAAGATGTTTGTGACGACCGCCCATAACCCCTATACCAAAAAAATGGAACAATGCGCTGAAAAGTGTGCCAGGCATCCATGGACGATCATCGGAGTAAGTAAACACAGGCGGAACTTGTCGTATAACTCACAGCGCAAGGATAATGTATAATAGAACATATACAACAGGCAATAATAGTGGAGCATCATATAACAAACTTTTAAACTTTCATAACATCCTGAAAGATCATCCGTACATCTACAGAATATAACATCAAAGTCTATACATGAAGCCTTACTACAATACTCATCAAACAGCGGAAATAAAGATACGAGGTAATAGCAAAGTAGTACGCCAGCCTCCTGCTCGTCATCGCACAGCAGCATCGTCTCACCAATCATCTGTCACCTAGTCTGCCCACCCAAAATTGGATGAACAGTCTAAGGTAATAAGAGTGGAACATAAAATTTTGATTCATACAATAGTCTTAATGAGTGATAAAACAGCTAGCCAACATAATCAATCAAGTATATGAGAATAGGTAGACTATCAAACTAATCCAGCCAAAACTCCAGAGAAGAAACCACATCCGTCTTCCCCACATCTGATAGTGATAGCTTTTACATGCAATCATTTCAACCATACAGCCTGGAAACCAGAACAACCATCCATTCAGGACAATCAGAAGTAACCAAGCAATAGCAATCATAGCACCCAAATTATATATCTCACGTAAAACATTCTAATCGAGCTCAACATACCTCAAGAACAAGCCCCAAAGGCCTAAACCAATATCAGACAAGCACCCAAGAAACATCTCCTAGATGATCTACGTGAGATGGTACAAACAAACAACCAAACATCCAGCATCCATGACTGACTCTAGCTATCACTGCCAATCCTGCTTTGAAACCATCGTTAATCGTATGACGGCCTCCTGCCATATGTTAAGGGCTAATGGTAACCCCAATTCTAACAAAAAACTTCATATGCTTCACGACTCGTATGTTTGTCTTCTCAAATTTTGATAACTAGGCCCTTTACGATTGCCCAAAGTACCCTTGCTTTGGGTCCGTTAGAACTTACGGCAACGATAATCTCTCAGCCGTCGCATCTCTGGTCGTCATTACCGAAGACTATTCACAACTCAAGTCCCCTTGAGTAACCATTATCCAAAACTCAACACCCTAGAGTTGTCTTCACATTCATTGCTTTACACCAATCAATGAACATACCACATCGCTTCTAACATTCCATCTTGAACTCGTGACGAAGCTAGAACCATCATTGAGCCAATAAAAACATCGTTTGGTCATATACTTGATGGATCAATATATGCCCTTCCCGATGGACCACTACTGATGGACCACTGCCGATGGACCACTATCAATGGACAACTGGACCACTGTCGATGGACCACTACTGATGGACCACTACCGATAGACCACTGCCGATGGACCACTACGTATGGACCACTACGAATGGACCACTACTGATGGACCACAGTCGATGAACCATTGGACCACTACCATGGACATATGCCGACGAAACAATGCCAATGGACCACTGTTGACGGACCACTGTCCATGCCTTGCCATGATCCATGCCTTGCCACGATCCATCCTACAAAGCAAATCGGATCCAACCAATTTTCCCATCAAAACAACTAGATCTACTTTTCAAATTTCGAACCAAATCTCGTGCTCTAACCCAATCGATTCCAATATGTTTGCAACCATCAATTCAGCCAAAATCCAACAACAATTCACACCAGTCATTAATCATTCTAAACAACAATTATCATAAAAATTACATGAAAACTTACCAATTTAAGTGACAAATTAGATCCTGATTCGTATGAAAATAGACTTACCATGATGCAGAGCTAGGTGAAATTGACTTAAAATGATGAAATTATGATCATACAACCCGTGTACTTGATTGAATCCACGTGGGAGATGCATATCACTCACCAAATCTCAAAACCAACACAAAAATGATGAATCTCGATTTTGGAAAGTGAAGAATGTTCTCCAAATCTTCCAATTTGATGAAATCAATCTTTAATCGACATAGATCTAGCTTAAAATGATGTAGATCTTCGATTCCCTCATGTAGATCTAGAATTTTAATGGTGAAAGGTGTATTTGTTTGAGCAAGGATCAATCACAAGCTCAACCAAATGAGAGAATGAAGAAAGTAACCCTCTCTCCATACCTCTAACCCCCTATTTATAGACTCCTACCAACCCACTAATGGGCCTCTCCAAATCAGCCCATTAAGGCTCTAAAAACCTGAACAACAATCTATGAAACATTAAACTAGCGATTCCTCCCAAACCGCTGAACCAAATGTTTAAGTTATCACTCTACGGAATGGGAAACACCATTTCCTTTCCAATGAGACTGACCTCAGCAACTGATTCGATCTGAGTCAAAAGTTATGTCTTGTACAAGACTGACAGGGACAAAATGGTCACATAAAAAATTGGTAAAAATTATAGACATGTCTCACATCCCCATAAACAACATATTAAAATATGAGAATGACCAACCCTCAGGGAATTAAATAAAAATATTTTACAATCCTGCAATACGTAAAATGCGGGATGTTACAATGTTGATGGAGATGCTTGAATTAAGCTTGAAGATGCTTTAATGGAGTTGGAGATGTTTGAGAAATGTTGGAGATTGAAAATCACAGCCATTCAGGAGGAGAAAAAATGTACCCCCATTATATGGGAAAGGGTGGAGTATTTGTAGGTGGAAAATGGAGTAGATTGGAGGCTTGAAGTAGGGTGTATGCAGTGTTCAGGATCGGCGGACGACCCAACTTCATGGCGAACGACCCGACTCTTGTTTTTACAGATCCAAATTCTGGAACACAACCGACCCTTATTTCTAGTGACCCGTTGTTCTACATTTATATCTTATGACTCATACTACTAGATCGTGTACCATCAACGTGTTACAGCAGGTGCCCCATGTAATTTATGCACGATTTATGCCACGTGTTTAGTTGGCTCACAATATATCACAACCCAATGTCCTATGCATGCCTGGAATGATGTGAGGGCGATCCATACTTTGAAAATGATGTCGACCCATGTACGTTTTGCAAATGACCCAAGCTATGTATGGATGGCCCATATATTATACCATTCCCCATATTTTTGTGCCACGTGCCATACATAATTATATATAGCCGACATAATAGTTGTCGTAACTAACCCATAGTTTTGTTAAGTACCATACTGTGTACACATGGCTCCTCCTGAAGCTCTGTTGCTTTTGCACAATCACATGTGGTTTATCAATTAGCTTACACGATCCATATACTATCTTCATGGAGCACAACATTTACTATCTTGTACCATTTTACTGGATCGGGTCATACCATTGTGTCAAGTTGCATGCTTGCTCTGCTTGAAGCTTGGACGATCCGCACAGTTAATAATGAATCGATCCATCATATATACATTTGCCACGTTCCATTACTTGTGGTTAATAAACGTGCACGACCCGACATTCGTATTAATGCATAAACGAACAGGCACATGCATTAAACATATGTAGACGACCCAATTGACATGACATACTACGCTGCCACGACCCATAGGCAGTATCCATATGCCATGTAAGCTTCTTTGCACGGAGAAGGACCGACCCATGCAGAATTAAACCGCCAATCTACGGTCCGTTGTATGAAGAACTCGCACGATCCATTCTTCATATAAACTGGAATTGTCCATGCTTCCTCACGTATGAGCACTTTTTAGCACAACCAAATGAAGCACAGATCCATGCATATTAAAACGGATTGAATCAAAAACGACCCTCACGTATGATCGAGGTAATGAATGTGTGAATGATGCATGTATGCATATGACCTAGGGAAACTTATGATCGACTCATCACGTAATCTAGTGTAACAACCCAAGGATTTTCGACCCCGAAAATCGACATAAAATACCATGTCGACTATTCAAGCATCGAGAATACCAGATCATTAATAGATAGAAGTTAGAGGGTGAGAAATAGCAGGAAAGAAAATTAGAATAGAAGAAGAAGATGACAACAGAACAAAATCTGAGTAAACACGAACCTCACAGTTGAACGAATAAAAAATATAATATAACATTACTTTGAAATACAAAATTGTATTTTGACTTACATACATCATCAGAGTATATCACATATATATCACAACGGAAACAACTCTATATAGATTTAACATTTGAACCTCCTACTCCAAGCTCCTCTAAGTATCTGTGAAATCCCGACTACTTGACTGCCCGTACAAATTTGGGGCTCCCAAGAGTTTAGGATAAAACAAAACAAAATAAACTCTGAGTCAGTCATGGGACTAGTATGAGTAAACTCCAACCATTTGGTTTAACTTTTAAAATCCTTTTTAAAAGAAATGATAATCGTAAGATCGATCCATACGTAAACACATATGGTTTTTACCTTAGGATAACCCAAAACAGTTTAAAAATCAATATTATTCTGATATTATAATAGTGTCTAATACAAGTAAATAACAATCTAGCAGAATGCTTGCATCTCACGCTCTACATATATAGTATACAATCAAAATCGCGGGCTCTTATAGGGTAATGGATTTTCAAACATGACAAGGTATGTAACCACCTTCCGATCAGTGTACTCTAGAGGGGACACACCGGAGTTCAACAAGAACATCTTGCAACTTAGCCACACATGAACAGCCATTCATTTCGCTTGAATGTTCCAAATATATTGTCACCTTACGGTTGGTATACCAACATAACCGTTCGTGGGAGATACAGAAGTGAAAGAAGTAGCAAATATGAATATTCTCTAGATGGAGATAATATACCCTAATGGGAACGACCCACTTAGCCATTTTGCCTTCCCGATTTTTGTAACGTCCCAGATTTTTGAACGATGTTTACGAATATTTAAAACTTGTTTAAATATTGATTTGGCGATATTAGCAGATTTTATATTGAATTTACTTTATAAATTCGAGTTCAAAATATATAATTTATTATATAATTAAAACGAGCTCGAAAACGACGCGGCAGTTCATAATTTTCGATCTGAACTTTAATTGAATATACAGAATCCGTTTGGAATCAGAATTCTGTGAAACAAGAAATGTTGAACCAATTTAATTATATTTTTCTAATAAAAGAGAAAAATCGTGATTTCGTCATATAGATGGTAAGATATGTCCAGATTAAAATTTCCAATGGTCGCTATAGAATCGTTCATCGACCGTAACGGTTTATTTGAAATAACTGCATATTGGATTCGAATCTGGACAAGGTTCTTTTGAGACGTAGTTATAATTTAATTTTTAGAATTTTACTGTAATTTTTAATAAATTAAATATGCAACTTTTTATTTGGAGTATTTTGCACCCTATATCAATATTTTGGGATTTCACAATATAAGTTAATCTACCGATATTATTATAATTTTGGGATAGTGACACCTCGCTAAACACGACTATATTTTTATCTCTGTCCATAGGGGTCTGTATGTAAATGGAATATTATATGACGAGGTACGCTAAACTTCGTATACAGAACAAAACGAAATTTCTTCATTTCTATGTTTTCAAAGAGCCTACAGCTGAAATTGTGCAGCCTACGGAAAGGAAAGCTCAACATTTTTCAACGCCTAAAGGACTGCCAGCCTATAACTTTCTACAGCTTCACATGAGAATGTTACCTATCCGTACCATACTTGCCGACCAAGTAAATTTTGAAATCCTCACCTCCACACATGCTACACAGCCTAAACTATCATCTCAAATAAGCACATAGACCTTTGAAATGAAAACTGCACATGCAAAACTGTTTCACAAGTCTGCTTCCATTCTATTCTCTCTTGCTTGTCCCACCTTGTCCCCTGTTCTATCTTGTCTACGCAACTATGTTCGAGAAGAGACAGCACCGCACAGCTACATATCTTCTGAAGCCCTATCGCACATGCTGTGTTTTCCATTCAGTCTTGTATGTGCTCCATCAAATCTCCTACCTATGCTACAACGCTATAGCTGCACCTAATGTAGTACCCGATTACGTGCGAGCCAAACTAAGTTTCTTGCTTGCCAAACTTCTGCCCTGTATATATACACTGCCTCTCCTATTTCTCTCCAGAAAAACAGAACTGATTCTCCTCATCAACAGTGAACGAAACTCCTTCCTCAAAACATAAACCCGAAGCTTTTCTTCCTAGATCAAAGTAAAACCCGTTAGTAGTCACAAATGAAAAATAGTACCAGTAACGTGGACTAAGGCGCAACAGCATGATGATGGTCTGATGCATGGTACTGGGTAAATGCTAACATAAAGGAGTGCATGTAGTTGCAAACCAAGGGTGTAGGAGCATAGGGCGTACTATTTTGCATGAATGAAGAATATGGGTGCGGGTTTTCCGTGAGCAGTCAATGAAAGGGAGTTAAAGCCAAAGTGCGGAAAAAAAAAATGACGGTGCTGCTGGACCAAATATTGAAAACATGAACAAAAAGAAGTATTAGTATATAGGCATGAGGTAGTTTTGGTTCATACTGAAGTAGTAGTTTTAATGTGGTGGCATGGGGGAGTAAAGTCGGGCTGGGTGCTGTGATTGACGTTGGCTAGGTGGTGCTTGCAGCTGTGAAGTGGGGAGAAGTGGAAAGAGAGTGACGTGTACAAGGGGAGTTGCGAGATGAAGTGGGTGTCTAGGCGAAGTCTGGTGATGCAGTTTTCAGAGTGGGATGTTGTGTACGAGTGGGGTAGTGTTGAACAGGAGGGTTTTTGCGTAACAGAGGTTGAACCAGAGAGTGGAGAAGCGGGTCTTGTGTGTGACAAGGCGTGGATGAGGAGCAGTAGATGAAGTGGTCGAACATAGCACCTATTATGGGAAGCACGTGCGATTTGAAAGCAGTATGGTGGCGGTAGGCTTAGTTTGAATGGAGGAGCTGAACTGGGATGAAAGGAGCTGTGGGCGAAAGGCTTTGGGCGAAAGCAACAGGGTGTGGGGTAAGAGAATAATGAACACTGACCATTCTAATATAATATATAATCACGTTATTTGTTTAATTTGCCTAACCATATGATTTACGTGCTAGTCATATGTACCTAACTACTCATATATATACCTAACGTCTAAAGTTGCTTAATCGCATGAAACCGTGAATAACAAAGGATAGATTAATGTTAAATATAGATTTAGATATTAAATCAATATTAAGTTTTTATTTATTTATTATAAATAAATAAATAACGTAGATAATATAACTCTGCTGTGCAGCAATAAAATCAGATGGAGCCAGTGACGTCGGGTCCGTGTTGAACGTAACCGTTTGAAGCTGGTTTGGACAATAAAGGAGACGGCCAAAATTTACGGTTAAATTAAACGACTGTTTAATTTAACTGTAACCGAACAATTTCGACAAATGGAAAACCAAAGGTGAGTTTAACTCACTCAGTTTACCCCGTTTATATTTTATATAAACCGGGTTTTATTTTATTTTGTGTGCAATGTTTGCTGATGGTTGTTGTTGACCGTTATTGGTTGAACTGTATGGCTGTGTTAAAATTGAGGTAACCATTTTGATGCAGGGAAGGACAGGTTGGAGGAATCCAACCGGATTCCTCAAATATGTTGTTATTTATATGAACCGTTAATCAGTTTGATTGATCATTTGTGGTTGAAACCAAATCCAACACTTGTTTGATTTTAACCAATGGGTGACATTGGTTAAGTATTTATTGGCAGATGGCCCGTAAATGAATCGTTTTATGGAAACTGATTTATCGTCATGAAAAGCAATAGAAATACAGTTATAAAGTTGTTTTATAACTAAAGTTAGTTTTGAAATCTATTTTGTATAGATTATTTTCAATGAAGTGATTAAGAGAAATAAATGATTATTTGTGTTTTGAACTTACAAAGAAGTATACAAAGTAAGTTTTGCATGTTAGCGAGTTTGCGGCAAATATGAAGTGATTTACCAAATGTTTAAGATTGAATGAAATGGTTAAATGGGTTTATTTAACCTAATTAGATTATTAAAATGAAATTATTTAAATTAATCTTCGTTGTTTAACCAGGTAATAATGGTTAACAAAGTAACCGTGTTGAAATGACCAAGACGACCACTTGAATGAGAATTGTTATTTAAACTATTCATTTGATTGGTGATTATCATTAAAATTAAGTATCATTTTTAAATAACCCTTTGAGGAAGATTAATTATTTTTGTAGTACACCATTTGATGTGAATAACGGTAGAAAATTGACAAGGGATCGAACTGTAAAGGGATTGCAAAAGAATAGTACATAAATTGATAAAGAGACTCAATAAACAAGATTTGAATATATATGTAATAATGTTTTCTAATGGAACCAAGTATTTTTGATATATCGAGTCGAACTTTCTATAAAAAGAAAAAAAAAAGTTAACCTTTAAGGTGAATAATGAAAGGAACCAGATTTGAAATGGAAATGGTGATAAAGGAGATTTATTAAAACCCTTGTTTATAACCAAAGGGCATTTAATAAGTTACTCGTACTTATATGAGTAGAATTTTGATTTATCCCTAGAAAGGAATTTTACAAAAAAGAAAGTTTAAACAAATTTTCATATGAGTTGAAATCGAACAAAAGCTTGAGCCGATTGAATTCTACTATAAAAGTGAAGATAAAATGGTGAGGTATAGGGATAAATGTTTTAGATATGAATGGAGTTAATTGAATCAAAGTGGTTATAAATGGGGTTATATAGAGATGATTGGGTTAATTAT
Organism: Allium sativum; assembly: GCA_030737875.1. Classification (NCBI taxonomy): domain Eukaryota; kingdom Viridiplantae; phylum Streptophyta; class Magnoliopsida; order Asparagales; family Amaryllidaceae; genus Allium; species Allium sativum. Next base: position 732,234,847 of record CM060915.1, on the reverse strand, counting down.
TGAAAAGAGATTTCGTTAATAAACTTCTATCTAATCCGAAGATAAGAATGTTGTCGGTTTAAGGTCTGAGAGGTAAATAAAATACCCCAACTTGAGCGATTTCATAATTATCCAAGGGTGATATTAGTTTAAAGACGAAGGTAGTGGAGAGAATTGAAATGATATTCCTGCGAAAGATATTATAACTATAATTCAAAGAATTATAAATTGAATAAATGGATTTGGAAATAAGAATTGAGAAGGCGATATTCTAAATGTTGAAAGATTTAGAAATGTAACTGAAAAGGCCAAGTGATGCTGTATTCTGAACCAATGAACACATTTGATTTTTCTATGGATGATGTTTGTTATTTTGATAGTTAAATCACCGACTATCAAAATCTGGCCAAATCGATTATTGGTTCGGAAAGACCGGGATCGAATTTATATTCGAACACCATTCCGACCAATAGATACGTAAACGTTGAAGATATCTGAAGATGGTCGAGATGGAGCATTGAAGACCGTGGATCTTCATAAGCGGAAGGATTACTTGTTGAATATCCTCTGACTAGCTACCAGAGGTATTCTGACGTGATTCGGTCGTGGTTGAGATTTTGCGGATTTGCAAGGACTTCTTGCTACTGATCCTTTGGATGTAGTAGGAGAGTGCCTTCGGTTCATCCTGTTCCTGGATGACGTTTATGGTGGCCAGATGTTCCAAAAGTCGATTATAACCTCAAGCCTCATCAACCGGGAAATGACAAAAATCGGGCAGGCAGCATGGCTATGTGGGTCGCTCCCATTAGGGTGTATGATCACCTATCTAGAGAAATTCCTTTTGTTTCTTGAATCTATCGATGCTGTTCCTTTTCGGGCAGGCGGTTGCTGATCCCAACCGTCGGTGATATACATTCGATACACTCAAGCGAAATGAGTGGTCGGTCATGTGTGGGCCGGGTTGCAAGACGTTCTTGTTGAACCCAGTGTATTAGCCTCTAGAGATACACAAGCGGAAGGTGGTCCCATACCTTATCATAGTCGGAACCCAATCTCCAATAAGCGCCCGCGGTTTTGATTGTATACTATATATGTGGAGCGTGAGATGCAAGCGTTCCACTAGATTGTTATTTATTTGTATTTAGACACTATTATAATATCAGAATAAGATATGATTTCAAAACTGTTTTGGGTTATAGTAAGGTAAAAACCGTCCGTGTTTATGTGTGGGCTGGTCTTACTATTATCCTTTTCTTTCGAAAGGAATTTGAACTTTAATTCAAGTTGGATGATCCCCCTTAAACTGTGCGAGTTATTCTCACTCTGGTTCACCAGACTGACCCGGTATTTGAAATGCTCGGGTTAGCCCGGGTTGCAGGTTCAGGTTATCAGATGCTCTGAAGTTCAGAGACGAGCTGGAGAGGCCCAGACGTATGATTTAGACAAAATATTATTCCGCTGTGTTGAATTTGAGGACAGGTTGTTATAACTGTCCAGACTGGCTGTGATACTCTGATGTATGTAAGTGTATTACTCCAAGTTTTCAATAAAGATATTTATGTTTTATATTTTGTTCCACTGCGATGTGAGACTCTGTATAGTGTGTGTTCTTCTTCTTATTCTTCTATTCTAATATTTCTATCTTATCTTTCTCATCCTCCAACTTCTTTCTTCTAGCTTTCTGGAGACTCGATACTCGAGTGGGACACAGTTGTGTAAATGTCGATAATTCGAGTGTCGAATTTTCCGGGTCGCTACAGTTGGTATCAGAGCTATTGGTTGAGTAGTAACCTTGGCTCTGTGGCGTGACTCAGTATAGATGGGGTTAGTAACACCCTAGAATGAGTTGAGTATATATGAGAGCACGTACTTGTAATTGATTTTAAAATTTTTTTCAAACTATTTTGAAAAGGGGTAAATGAAATAATTTTGCCCAAATTATATTTTTATATAGGAAAAGGAAATAATTTTCTATAGTATGGTAATATTGGTTGTTTTGCTCGACTTGTTTGGAATTCGAATTGAAATTGAATTAATTGGAAGACTATACTTAATTGGATATAAAAATGGAAATTAAGCTGGTTAAGTGGAATCGAATTAAATAATTGGGACTTGAAAATTAAATGAATAATAATGAAAATTTATCGATTTATATTGACGTACGGTAAACCAAAGTTGAGGCAACCCAGTGGATACACATGTTGAATATAATTCAAATGAGTTGGTCGTCTATTATTTGAATGTTGAGTTGGTTAAATAAAGTTCATCAAACGGATCAGTGAAGAAATTGAATGGAATATTGTTGGATTACCATTTTCATTATAAATGAGTTAAGTGCAGATATTAGCAGGTTTTGGGAATTGGCTTTGTTGCGTAGTTTGAAAGTACAGACCGGAAGAAGAAAGAGCGGTTAGTTGATTTGCTTCGAAATTGAAGTTAAGTTCCCCGACAAAAAGGTAAACCTTAAAATATTGATTGGAATTATTGATTTATACCCCTGAGTTGGGTAGCCATTTGGCTTTTGGTTTTCTTTGGGGGAAATTGAGCCTGGAATGGTTTGTAGTTGTTGTGATCGAGCCGTGCAGTGGAGCAGTGGAGGTGCTGGCGAATTTTTTTAGGAACGTTTAAAGAATTTGAATTTTGTTTTGGTAATAATTATTTTAAAATAATCGTGTTCAGAACATTCTTCTTACCTTGCAATTTCGGGGACGAAATTATTTTAAGGGGGAAAGAATGTAACGTCCCAGATTTTTGAACGATGTTTACGAATATTTAAAACTTGTTTAAATATTGATTTGGCGATATTAGCAGATTTTATATTGAATTTACTTTATAAATTCGAGTTCAAAATATATAATTTATTATATAATTAAAACGAGCTCGAAAACGACGCGGCAGTTCATAATTTTCGATCTGAACTTTAATTGAATATACAGAATCCGTTTGGAATCAGAATTCTGTGAAACAAGAAATGTTGAACCAATTTAATTATATTTTTCTAATAAAAGAGAAAAATCGTGATTTCGTCATATAGATGGTAAGATATGTCCAGATTAAAATTTCCAATGGTCGCTATAGAATCGTTCATCGACCGTAACGGTTTATTTGAAATAACTGCATATTGGATTCGAATCTGGACAAGGTTCTTTTGAGACGTAGTTATAATTTAATTTTTAGAATTTTACTGTAATTTTTAATAAATTAAATATGCAACTTTTTATTTGGAGTATTTTGCACCCTATATCAATATTTTGGGATTTCACAATATAAGTTAATCTACCGATATTATTATAATTTTGGGATAGTGACACCTCGCTAAACACGACTATATTTTTATCTCTGTCCATAGGGGTCTGTATGTAAATGGAATATTATATGACGAGGTACGCTAAACTTCGTATACAGAACAAAACGAAATTTCTTCATTTCTATGTTTTCAAAGAGCCTACAGCTGAAATTGTGCAGCCTACGGAAAGGAAAGCTCAACATTTTTCAACGCCTAAAGGACTGCCAGCCTATAACTTTCTACAGCTTCACATGAGAATGTTACCTATCCGTACCATACTTGCCGACCAAGTAAATTTTGAAATCCTCACCTCCACACATGCTACACAGCCTAAACTATCATCTCAAATAAGCACATAGACCTTTGAAATGAAAACTGCACATGCAAAACTGTTTCACAAGTCTGCTTCCATTCTATTCTCTCTTGCTTGTCCCACCTTGTCCCCTGTTCTATCTTGTCTACGCAACTATGTTCGAGAAGAGACAGCACCGCACAGCTACATATCTTCTGAAGCCCTATCGCACATGCTGTGTTTTCCATTCAGTCTTGTATGTGCTCCATCAAATCTCCTACCTATGCTACAACGCTATAGCTGCACCTAATGTAGTACCCGATTACGTGCGAGCCAAACTAAGTTTCTTGCTTGCCAAACTTCTGCCCTGTATATATACACTGCCTCTCCTATTTCTCTTCAGAAAAACAGAACTGATTCTCCTCATCAACAGTGAACGAAACTCCTTCCTCAAAACATAAACCCGAAGCTTTTCTTCCTAGATCAAAGTAAAACCCGTTAGTAGTCACAAATGAAAAATAGTACCAGTAACGTGGACTAAGGCGCAACAGCATGATGATGGTCTGATGCATGGTACTGGGTAAATGCTAACATAAAGGAGTGCATGTAGTTGCAAACCAAGGGTGTAGGAGCATAGGGCGTACTATTTTGCATGAATGAAGAATATGGGTGCGGGTTTTCCGTGAGCAGTCAATGAAAGGGAGTTAAAGCCAAAGTGCGGAAAAAAAAAATGACGGTGCTGCTGGACCAAATATTGAAAACATGAACAAAAAGAAGTATTAGTATATAGGCATGAGGTAGTTTTGGTTCATACTGAAGTAGTAGTTTTAATGTGGTGGCATGGGGGAGTAAAGTCGGGCTGGGTGCTGTGATTGACGTTGGCTAGGTGGTGCTTGCAGCTGTGAAGTGGGGAGAAGTGGAAAGAGAGTGACGTGTACAAGGGGAGTTGCGAGATGAAGTGGGTGTCTAGGCGAAGTCTGGTGATGCAGTTTTCAGAGTGGGATGTTGTGTACGAGTGGGGTAGTGTTGAACAGGAGGGTTTTTGCGTAACAGAGGTTGAACCAGAGAGTGGAGAAGCGGGTCTTGTGTGTGACAAGGCGTGGATGAGGAGCAGTAGATGAAGTGGTCGAACATAGCACCTATTATGGGAAGCACGTGCGATTTGAAAGCAGTATGGTGGCGGTAGGCTTAGTTTGAATGGAGGAGCTGAACTGGGATGAAAGGAGCTGTGGGCGAAAGGCTTTGGGCGAAAGCAACAGGGTGTGGGGTAAGAGAATAATGAACACTGACCATTCTAATATAATATATAATCACGTTATTTGTTTAATTTGCCTAACCATATGATTTACGTGCTAGTCATATGTACCTAACTACTCATATATATACCTAACGTCTAAAGTTGCTTAATCGCATGAAACCGTGAATAACAAAGGATAGATTAATGTTAAATATAGATTTAGATATTAAATCAATATTAAGTTTTTATTTATTTATTATAAATAAATAAATAACGTAGATAATATAACTCTGCTGTGCAGCAATAAAATCAGATGGAGCCAGTGACGTCGGGTCCGTGTTGAACGTAACCGTTTGAAGCTGGTTTGGACAATAAAGGAGACGGCCAAAATTTACGGTTAAATTAAACGACTGTTTAATTTAACTGTAACCGAACAATTTCGACAAATGGAAAACCAAAGGTGAGTTTAACTCACTCAGTTTACCCCGTTTATATTTTATATAAACCGGGTTTTATTTTATTTTGTGTGCAATGTTTGCTGATGGTTGTTGTTGACCGTTATTGGTTGAACTGTATGGCTGTGTTAAAATTGAGGTAACCATTTTGATGCAGGGAAAGACAGGTTGGAGGAATCCAACCGGATTCCTCAAATATGTTGTTATTTATATGAACCGTTAATCAGTTTGATTGATCATTTGTGGTTGAAACCAAATCCAACACTTGTTTGATTTTAACCAATGGGTGACATTGGTTAAGTATTTATTGGCAGATGGCCCGTAAATGAATCGTTTTATGGAAACTGATTTATCGTCATGAAAAGCAATAGAAATACAGTTATAAAGTTGTTTTATAACTAAAGTTAGTTTTGAAATCTATTTTGTATAGATTATTTTCAATGAAGTGATTAAGAGAAATAAATGATTATTTGTGTTTTGAACTTACAAAGAAGTATACAAAGTAAGTTTTGCATGTTAGCGAGTTTGCGGCAAATATGAAGTGATTTACCAAATGTTTAAGATTGAATGAAATGGTTAAATGGGTTTATTTAACCTAATTAGATTATTAAAATGAAATTATTTAAATTAATCTTCGTTGTTTAACCAGGTAATAATGGTTAACAAAGTAACCGTGTTGAAATGACCAAGACGACCACTTGAATGAGAATTGTTATTTAAACTATTCATTTGATTGGTGATTATCATTAAAATTAAGTATCATTTTTAAATAACCCTTTGAGGAAGATTAATTATTTTTGTAGTACACCATTTGATGTGAATAACGGTAGAAAATTGACAAGGGATCGAACTGTAAAGGGATTGCAAAAGAATAGTACATAAATTGATAAAGAGACTCAATAAACAAGATTTGAATATATATGTAATAATGTTTTCTAATGGAACCAAGTATTTTTGATATATCGAGTCGAACTTTCTATAAAAAGGAAAAAAAAAGTTAACCTTTAAGGTGAATAATGAAAGGAACCAGATTTGAAATGGAAATGGTGATAAAGGAGATTTATTAAAACCCTTGTTTATAACCAAAGGGCATTTAATAAGTTACTCGTACTTATATGAGTAGAATTTTGATTTATCCCTAGAAAGGAATTTTACAAAAAAGAAAGTTTAAACAAATTTTCATATGAGTTGAAATCGAACAAAAGCTTGAGCCGATTGAATTCTACTATAAAAGTGAAGATAAAATGGTGAGGTATAGGGATAAATGTTTTAGATATGAATGGAGTTAATTGAATCAAAGTGGTTATAAATGGGGTTATATAGAGATGATTGGGTTAATTATTGAAAAGAGATTTCGTTAATAAACTTCTATCTAATCCGAAGATAAGAATGTTGTCGGTTTAAGGTCTGAGAGGTAAATAAAATACCCCAACTTGAGCGATTTCATAATTATCCAAGGGTGATATTAGTTTAAAGACGAAGGTAGTGGAGAGAATTGAAATGATATTCCTGCGAAAGATATTATAACTATAATTCAAAGAATTATAAATTGAATAAATGGATTTGGAAATAAGAATTGAGAAGGCGATATTCTAAATGTTGAAAGATTTAGAAATGTAACTGAAAAGGCCAAGTGATGCTGTATTCTGAACCAATGAACACATTTGATTTTTCTATGGATGATGTTTGTTATTTTGATAGTTAAATCACCGACTATCAAAATCTGGCCAAATCGATTATTGGTTCGGAAAGACCGGGATCGAATTTATATTCGAACACCATTCCGACCAATAGATACGTAAACGTTGAAGATATCTGAAGATGGTCGAGATGGAGCATTGAAGACCGTGGATCTTCATAAGCGGAAGGATTACTTGTTGAATATCCTCTGACTAGCTACCAGAGGTATTCTGACGTGATTCGGTCGTGGTTGAGATTTTGCGGATTTGCAAGGACTTCTTGCTACTGATCCTTTGGATGTAGTAGGAGAGTGCCTTCGGTTCATCCTGTTCCTGGATGACGTTTATGGTGGCCAGATGTTCCAAAAGTCGATTATAACCTCAAGCCTCATCAACCGGGAAATGACAAAAATCGGGCAGGCAGCATGGCTATGTGGGTCGCTCCCATTAGGGTGTATGATCACCTATCTAGAGAAATTCCTTTTGTTTCTTGAATCTATCGATGCTGTCCCTTTTCGGGCAGGCGGTTGCTGATCCCAACCGTCGGTGATATACATTCGATACACTCAAGCGAAATGAGTGGTCGGTCATGTGTGGGCCGGGTTGCAAGACGTTCTTGTTGAACCCAGTGTATTAGCCTCTAGAGATACACAAGCGGAAGGTGGTCCCATACCTTATCATAGTCGGAACCCAATCTCCAATAAGCGCCCGCGGTTTTGATTGTATACTATATATGTGGAGCGTGAGATGCAAGCGTTCCACTAGATTGTTATTTATTTGTATTTAGACACTATTATAATATCAGAATAAGATATGATTTCAAAACTGTTTTGGGTTATAGTAAGGTAAAAACCGTCCGTGTTTATGTGTGGGCTGGTCTTACTATTATCCTTTTCTTTCGAAAGGAATTTGAACTTTAATTCAAGTTGGATGATCCCCCTTAAACTGTGCGAGTTATTCTCACTCTGGTTCACCAGACTGACCCGGTATTTGAAATGCTCGGGTTAGCCCGGGTTGCAGGTTCAGGTTATCAGATGCTCTGAAGTTCAGAGACGAGCTGGAGAGGCCCAGACGTATGATTTAGACAAAATATTATTCCGCTGTGTTGAATTTGAGGACAGGTTGTTATAACTGTCCAGACTGGCTGTGATACTCTGATGTATGTAAGTGTATTACTCCAAGTTTTCAATAAAGATATTTATGTTTTATATTTTGTTCCACTGCGATGTGAGACTCTGTATAGTGTGTGTTCTTCTTCTTATTCTTCTATTCTAATATTTCTATCTTATCTTTCTCATCCTCCAACTTCTTTCTTCTAGCTTTCTGGAGACTCGATACTCGAGTGGGACACAGTTGTGTAAATGTCGATAATTCGAGTGTCTAATTTTCCGGGTCGCTACAATTTTTGTCATTTCTCGGTTAATAAGGCTTAAGGTCATTAAGTATCTTTCGACAAATCACACCTTCATTTACTTCGAATGTCACATCGTCATACCTACCAAATCACAAATTGATTTCCCCAAAAATACCATGGGTATAAAGCTAAGAGAAACGAATTTCTCCGCCACCAAATGTGAATAAGTTTGAAGAGATCAACTTACGTGATCTATTAGATATACTATGTCAGACATACATCCATACTAGTTGTCTTGGGACCGGACAAACTGAAGGCACTATTCTATAAATCCATCTTAGGAAATTTCTACCTAGGATTTCCAGAACAGCCCTTGCATAAAATCCGTCTTTAATTATCTTCATCATATTTGATTTGCAACGCTAATGCCCATACGAAGTGGGTTTCAGATAATAAATCTGATCCTGGTCTCTCCGTATTGACAATGGAAAAATAGTCAAAAACTTTGACAGCTGGCGAATTAACTATCAAAAGAAAACATGCATACAAACAATGATCTTATTTCCAAATGGAAATCTTACCGATCAATCATCAATCAACACTGAGCCCATTTAAGTATATTTATTAATATTAATTTCATTTCCCAATTTCTTTTAAATATCTTTACCCAAATGTTCCTCCAACTCGCTAAGTCTCGCACAATTTCTTGGAAAACATTTTCATATATTCACAACTCGTTATTTCCCATATATCGAAAATATACATTATTAACATTGGAAAACATTTCCATATCTAATTCACGCATCACTATCCTTTTATATTCATCGGTCCCTAACCGTAACTAGTAAGTGAATAACTCTCTAAGTATCAACCCCGAATGCCGGAACCAACATCAGATCAATACTCAGAAAGCTATTCAACTTAACTAGTCTCCAGTCAGTTTCTAATTTCCTTAACTCCCCATTCTTAACATCTTGTTTACACAAATCATTTCTTTTTTAACCATTTTTATCTTGCAAATCGTTTGTTCTAAAATCATTATTCACTTTATAACTTGAATATTATTCTTCTATAGAAATATGGACTTAGTTTATTAAATCAAATCTTGATTTAATTAAAAATTATCATTACAGTTTAAAAATATCATCTATCTAGTTATTTTATAAATTCATATTCGTATTCCATTCCACAGACTCCATTCTCAGGTCAACACTTTGTTAATTATATATTAGGTTTATAACTAAACCTCGATTGCATCTTGGATTATAAATTATTGGTTTATAAACCAAATATTATTCCTCTTGTCAAACTATGAATTTGTATAATATATAATTTCTATAGATTAATTATTTTAATAACATTTGACATAGTCGAATTATAATTACAAAGTTCACATTTCGAGTATCAAAATAAATTTCATTGTTTACTTTTGAAAAACGATTTCCCATTTCCCTTTCTAATATTCGTTCTTGAATTTACATTTCCAAATTATTTTAAAATAAATATTTCATCTCATTTGTAAATTTCGTTTATAATCCAATCTTCTTGTTTTAATATAATTAAAACAAGTTATTATATTCTAGTCCATTTGAAATTCAATTTCTATTTAAAAATAGACTATATTTTTTAAGGGCTCAATTTCCATTCCAATATATTCGAATATATTTTATGGTATTTATATACCAATTATTTCAGGTCAATGTTGTTCAAACATCCCAAAACACACAATAATCAACACCAAATTATTTATCACATCATATAAGCAATATAAATCAACAATAAAATTGTTGAGGAATCCAGTTGGATCCCTCCAACCTATTCCCTGCATCCACAGATGTTAATTAACAGAAATAACATTTATTTCATATCAATATGAAATATTAGAATCAATATTCAAGCAACGTTTTATATATATAACGACATCTATAATTTCAACCAATTAAATAACAAATCATCCAAACAACCATCACACACAACACTCAATCATTTTTATCAATATTAAATAATGTTTATAAAATTATAAAACTGGACAGAGTTAGTGAGTCTACTTAACTTGTTCATTAATCATTAAATAACGGTTAACGTTTAGTTGATCATCTCAGGCGTTTTATTCCACCATAAATTAAAACGATCTCCAAATCTCTCCAAACCGGTTATAGTGCATAGCCTGCGACCACACAATCCTAATGGAACCTGATTTTTTGTTAAATTTGGAAAATGTATGCAAGGGTTGTACGGTTTACAAGTTAACACGTTATAAGATTAAAAATTAAACATAAATTATTTTAAATAAGTCCTTACGTTTATATTGGGCCACCCGCTTATCTCCATCGTGCTTTTTTCCACTGTTGCGTCAATTACCCAACTCCTATTCTAACCCAAAATTTTCAAAACATCATTATCTATTTTAACTTAATATATATATAAAAATCAAAACAAAAACAAATGGACCTCACGTTTATTTCCTTTCTTAAACCGGCCCATCCCTCCTTAAAAGCCACTGACTCGTGACTTCCAAACACGACCCGTAAGAAATGAATACATACTTCCGCGAACCAACCATTTGAGCTGCTCCTCTACATGGCCCTTTCGAATGCCAACTCCACATTTCCAGCTCCACGAAACCCACTATTTCCATCACCATTCTTCTCCTCATGCTTGTACCTACTACTCCCTTTCACGTTTAACAACCTTACTTTTTTTCTTTTTGAAAACATGTATCCCGCTCCAGAAAAATGTAACCTATATTCCCACCCTTCAAGCTTCTCCCCCACGCAACTCCCCGCCTAAACCCCTACCACCCACTAATCAATAGAACTCTTCTTCTCCTATCGCTAAATAAACACAAACCCGCAAGCCCCTTTTTAAAAGCCAATCGCCATGCTGAGTTTCGAATGCCAACCCAACCACCAACCATCCCAAACATGAGAATAAGCACACCATCCTCCTTCCAGCACATTTATACTAACGCGCCCCAAAGTCCTGTGCAACCATGACATCGATCAAATATTCAATAATGCAGTCCTACCCTTGAACTCATACATTCTTGCCAAACGTTGTGTATTATATAACTTTGATTTGCAATGTCACCCATCTTTGGAAATATAAACAAACCATACTGTGTATTGCTAAATGTCAGCTTTTATTAGGCCAACTTATTCACTCTTTGCCACTTTCAAAAATAATAAACAGTAAAATCCAACCTCATGGATTGAAAGGGCTTGAATCATAAAAGGAATGGAGAAATATATATATTGTGTACTTTCCAATCTAGGCTCACTACTGTCAAGATGGCTAGCCGGCAACCGCTCGTCAAAAAAAGGCAATGGACACTGGTGAACTTTGCAACTATATTGGCGAGAAGACAAGAGGCATTGATTCTGGAAGAAGAAAATAAGAAGTAAGCGTGCCTTGTTTATAGACTAATGAGCCTTGGCACTCATGTCATAGTAATATAGGTAGCTGCCATTTGGTGTAGGTCTGCTCGAGTCTTCATTTCATGTTTAGGTTATAGGATGGTAAGTCTTTAGAAATGAGGAGCAGAGGCCTAGTGGTATAAGCGAATGTATTAGCGCTGAGTAAATGAACATTAAGTCTCTACAATGCCATGCCTGGCATGATGGGATACTTCCGATCAACTCCTTCACAACCCAGATTTACTACGTCATGAGGGGGTGTGCTTATTCAGGTATAGTTAGATATGCAGTACATAGAAACTATGTTGGAACTTAGGCATGTGGAAAATGAGTATAGACGATAGGTTTGGCATCAGTTGTCTTTTAACTAGGTTAGGGTAGGTGATAGTGTATATCACTTGTCGTGTATATATATTCAAACGGAGTTAGATTTCTTCCTTGCTAAAAAAGAAAACGTACAGAAAATATTTTAAGATATATATGTTTAAACTTCTATGCTAAGGACTGAAATATATAGTATAAGTTAAGTAAACTTATTTCCTACAGGGCCTATTATCAAACTCTAAGGCTGCGCAGGTACATCAAGGACCAAATGACATGAGCTAGAAAGCTATTATAAAAGAGGACGAACATGATCACATTACCTTTACACACATAAAATCGAACAAGTGTGAAGGCGAGTAACATATATTAAGTTAGTTCTTGTTCATTTTTGTACCTTAAATAAAATCATTAAATTGAAATGGTCAATTGCAGACGCGATCTTTTCTGGGTATATTGAAAACAACACATGTAGATTTCAACCTAACCAAGGCAAACCAACTTGGTACGTTTGCTTAACTACTAGCTGAAGTTATGGATAATAGTTAGGTCTTAAAGTTAGAGCCAAGAATTGTGGTAGTATTCATATCATATGCTATTCAAGAAGGGATAGGAATTAGTTTCACTTACCGGAGTTAGGTAGAGTTAATGTCCAACATAGTATCATTCTGAAAGTGTCAAGTTAGTCAATTATTGGATATATCACTACCAAGTTTCTGAAACAAGCCTTGGTGATATGTAATCTGGTGCAGTAGCGGATTCAATAGATCTTAAATTTTACGTTTTATGTACAGACCGCTATAGACAGAAATAAAAATACCGTTGTGTTAATGTGACACCCCACGTCCGTTGATGCCACTCATTAGGAGAATGCATTAAGTTTCGTGAAGCGTTATAGGTAAACAGAAACAGAAACATTACAAGACAGATATAAAATAGCAGCTGAATTAAAAACTTTATTAATCATAAAGCATCGTGGTTCAAAACATCATATGTTTGAAAATATATAAACCCAGTACATCATCAAAACTTCTATCTTGCACTTAAAACATCAGAATACAAAATAGAAGAAGAAAAATCCCCAAATAAAAACATAGACATAGTAGAAAAGATAAGAGCTTGAGCAATACATCTAAGCATCTCCAACAAAATGATAGCAGAATCCTGATCAAGCTTGAGTATTCCCACCCTGAAACCTTGGGGGGCGGAACGGAAGAAAGAAGAGGAAACAAAAAGGGTCATACATAAAGTCTGGCGAGTCCAGTTACTTTTAGCAAATAAATAAGTAAAAGTATCATGACAGGCATACAAAGAGGATGAGAAAGACAATATCACAAAAGGCAACTATGACAAGGTAAACATGATAGAGTGTATACGCTTCTTTAATGATTACTCTGCACCGATACTAGTATAACCAGAATGAGATGATCCCAACAACTATAAGATGGTAGACTTAGGCGTACTTCCAGCGAGAGGTTTTCACCCCATACAATCAACAGGCAGCCCAACGTACCGAAGTTACCCCTATGGGTATAAAGGGCTCCTAAACATGCCGAGTTTAAGTGTACCCTAATTACTAACCTAATCGATCGGCTCCCTACTCCGTAGATACTCTGTGTTGGCCCTACAGTAGGGTGTATCACTCCCTAAAGTGGCAACCCTTCATTTTTGGGATGAGCACAACCGTATCTACTGATGTCACAGCGTCTTATTTTCCCGAGCAGGCAGAGTCATGCAAGCACATGCCCTCGATGGAACGCGTCGTCAGACACCATCCCCAATTTTGGATCTCTTATACTCAACCCAGTAAGAGTGCCCCGACTCCAACCTAGTTCAGAGAATTCGTTTGATACCTATATATGGGTTACTGACTGAAACGGGTCCCACACACAAGATGATGCAAGCTCTCCCCTTTGTCTTGCATCCCCACTTCTAGGTTTTCCTCAGCTTATGCCTACCTACTGGTTTCATAAAATTGCATAATCCCAACAGGTTAAGTTTGTGGGCCTATATATAAATATTACCCAACCACCCCAGATTTACTTAACCCACCCACTATTTCAAACAAGTTTACTTAACCCTTACTCAGGTTCATGTTCATACAGTCCCTATGGATTCAACTAGGTTAAGTATTCCAATTCATTACCCTGTCCATTTATGGTTATAATATGCTAGACCTCGCACATTAAGCCTACCACTTGTGGATGCTGGACATACGGTCGATTCTGGGCAGACTTCTTCTATAAGTCAGGCTTAACCCCGTATCTTAGCACATCTCGTATTTGCGCACCTAGACCCCTCACATTAGATTCACCACTTGCAGTAATGACCAGAAAATTCCCCTTGTGGGAAATCGCCGAATACACTAATTTTGGGCATACAACACATCAGAACAAATAACAGAAGACTTTTATAAACATTACAATAATGTTACATCAGAGTACAGAATATCAGAGTACATCGAATAAATAACAATACAGTGGAAGATTAATTTACAATAAACTTAACACAATGCAGCGGAAGACTATCATTACTTTGGCCACAACTTTAGTCTTCGATCCAGAATCCTGCCTAATAAATAGATATCTGCAAACAAGCCACTCGACTGCCCGTATGGAAAAGAGGGCACCCGAGTTTGCAAAGTGAAACAAACTACGAGTCAGTCATGGGACTGGTATGAGAAATCTTACTAAACTTATCCAATAATAATAAGGCTAATCACAGGACCACGCCGCTAACGCGGAACGGGTTTACTTCATTGGATTGCCAGTGCAAGAAATAAAGTAAATCGTTAAACAACACAATGCTTTTTGGAAAATTTAAACTATTAAAAGACTCAAGTCCCATCACACAATGCAATGCAAACCGGAGGATAAAGTTTTACCTTATAATGGTCAAAAATGCTTGATACGATAAAATGGATTTGATATTATTATTAGTGTATATATGTTTCAAAAACATTTCAGTCATAATGTATCAATTATAGACAGCATAGCTACCATATACTATGTCGCCATACTAGTTATACAATCAAAACCGTATGGTGTCGTATTGGAAGTTGGATTTCCATCATGAACCAAGACAAGGGATCGTCCTTACCAAATTCGAGACTCTCTAGCCTGAGCCTCAGGATTCAGCCGCAAATGCACCTAGGAGCCACAGGGATGATCCACAAATATATTAGTGGATTATAACGCCTGAACAATGTGTTTCCCCGACCTACGGGGCGTAAAATAGAGCCACTAGGGACTCAAATATCGAGGCGCCTCGTAATCCATCATCCACATAAGTACAAATATCTGGGCTTTAGACACCACTTCTAGCTAGAAAGAAACGTATGTCCTCCCTGGATCCTTCTCCCGTTTATGGTTCATACCGGGTGTAAGGCTCGCGAAGTATCGCTACACAAAGCTATGCTAAATAAAGCTGTGCTTTGATCATACATCACAAGGCTCTCTTTTCAACAAAAGCCTTGATCGTTTGCATCTTAGCATGCCACATTGTCAATCCATACCATACCATTGATTTTTGCCAATATATAACCTCTAAGCTCGTACGTCTTAGAGAAGGGTGTTAAGCAAGAGAATAAATTCTCCGCAACCAAACAGATATATATTTAGTAGAGATCAACGAATAAAGCATAAAGGAATATAACGTTAGACATAGCATCCATTTACAAGTCCGTTCTGGGTCTGAACGAAACCGGACACACCTTATTTCTCGTCCTATATGTCCAATACAGGAGAGAGGTTCTCGCATATCCATCAATCTCCAAGTACATCTGGACGATCACCACTCATTACCTTGTCTTGGTATGCCTCCCAATCAAGACATCATTAATCACCCAAATGATGTGAAGATATCTGGTCTTCAACTACTGTCTTCATCTTCAACTCTTGATCGTCGTCGTAATTATTAAGAATAGGTTAAACCCGGTCTTTCCTGAATAACTTGCGTATTTTATAATCAAAAGTCAAGTGCTATAAAAACACATCATATGCCTCATTCCAATTCATAATATTCTGTTAATAAAATATTCACATTATTATGGAAAGTTCCCATTAATTTTATCAAAGTTAAATTCTTTTAAATTTATTCTTTAATCTTCTTTTTAAAGATTCATTAAAACTCCAATTTGGTTTTAATATCAAAAATCATCACTTTATGATTATTCAACTTTAAGAAATTAATCTTGCCTTTAACTGGGTTAAAGAAGCAATGTCTTTTGAAACACAGTTCACGATAAACCCAAAATCATCTTCCATTAAATATGGAATTGTCATAGAAATCAAATCAATATATAATCGATATAAATTTCCATATCAGACTAATAATATAAATGGAATAACGGCAAAGCCTTTTAAATTCAATATATAATAATGGTCTTCTTTTACAGAATTTCATCCCGATTATTATTAAATCGAATTCCATTCAATTCCAATGTAATATATAAAATTGGAAAACTTTATTTTGGAAAATTTCCATTTAAATCTTAATAAAAGATTTATAAATTCCCAATTATATTTTCATTGTTAATTGGGTTAAAGAATGAATGTCATTAAAAACATTGTTCACAATAATCCCAATTCACATTTTATTTTATCCTAATTACTATACATCAATGGAAAACTCTAATAACCTTAATTAAAAGATTTATTCTTTTCTCGGCTGGGTTTAAGAACAATGTTATTGAAGACACCATTCACGGCAAACCCAAAAATCCAATTTATTTTATTTAATTCCAATTTATTTATTAATTAATTGGAAAGCTTCTTTAAATCTTAATTTAAAGATTTATTCTTGTTAATAACTAGTTCATTTCGATAAAAATATATTTTTATCTTTTCAAATATGAAATTTTTCACCCAAAATCTTTCCAAACCATTTATTATGATTTTACATAATTTTTCCATATTTTTAATAATTATATTAAGGCCTGTACAGTCGGTTTCCAATAACGGCCACCGACCTGCACTTAAAGCGACCTTTTCTAAAATTGATTTGGATACAATTCCAAATCCAAACGTTAAATTTCAGAACTCTTATATTCATTGGAATGCTCTTTCCGATACGAATCCAAGGTTCCGGTTTTAGGAGAACTCAACGGTCGGATCTCCCATTACATCAATTTGAAGTTAATGGTCGAAATTCGTGAATGGTCGCTACGCGGCGTGTTCTATTCAGCCCATTAAATATATATAATATATATTATATATATATTTCATCGATTTTCATTTAAATCGTATTTATAAAATGTTCATAAATTTGTTTTAAAACGATTTTAACTTCATTCTTAATTTTAAATCAAATTGAATATTCTATATCTTTATCATATTATAATAATAATATTTTCAAAATATTGTATGCTGAAATCACTTCTTTTCGATATTCATTATAAAATGAATAAAATCGATCGATAAACCCATTCGGGTTAAAATGGCGTTTGCTACTTAACTCGGCCTCATATTTTTATATTTTTGTGTCCATCCGAAGATGGACACAAAAATCATAAATTATTTATAATGGCCCGCAAATCCGTACTATCTGAGTTGACTAATAACATCACACGTCCAACCCAAATTGTAGAGAAATACGAATCATTATTAGAAAGAAGTTAGAGGATGAGGAATAGAAAGAAAGAAATGTTAGAATAGAAGAAAACGAAGATCACAAACTCACATCGGAACGAATAAAATATATTATATAACATAACTTTTGAAATACAAATCAGTAACTTTATATACGTACCATCATCAGAGCACCACAGTTATTCCTGGAACAGTTATAAACACCTGTTTCCAGAAACAACATAGTACACAGCCGAAATATGATAGTCTATAGCTAATTGGTGAAGCCTCCTGCTTCCATCTCTTCCAATAAATCTGAAAAATTCCGACTACTTGACTACCCGTACAAATTTGGGCACCTAAGAGTTCAGGGAAAACAAAACAAAATAAACTCTGGGTCAGTCATGAGACTGGTGTGAGTAAACTCCAATCATTTGTTTAACTTTAAAAATCCTTTCGAAAGAAATGATAATCATAAGACCAGCCCACACATAAACATGGTCGGTTTTTACCTTACTATAACCCAAAACACTTTGATACAAAAATCCAATGATATTATAATAATGTCTAATCAAATAAATAGAATCTAGCGGAACGCTTGCATCTCACGCTCCATATACAATATAAAATCAAAAACCGCAGGGCGCTTATTGGAGATTGGATTCCGACTATGACAAGGTATGGAACCACCTTCCGATAGTGTATATCTAGAGAGTAGTACACTGGGTTCAGCAAGAACGCCTTGCAACCCGGCCCACACATGATCGACCACTCATTTCGCTTGAGTGTATCAAATGTATATCACCAACGGTTGGAATCAGCAACCGTTTCCCGAAAAGGGACAGCATCGATAGATTAAAGAAGTAAAAGGAATTTCTCTAGATAGGTGATTATACACCCTAATGGGAGCGACCCACATAGCCATGTTGCCTGCCCGATTTTTTTCATTTCCCGGTTGTTGAGGCTTGAGGCTACAATTACTTATATTTCATTGATAGCACAATCACTTTGAATGCCACATTGTCAGATCCTTTAATCACAAATTGATCTGCACAAATATATTCTGGATATTATGCTAAGAGAATAAATTCTCCGCCACCATATATATCTATACAGATCAACATATTCGATCAATGGAAATACTCTGTCGCACATTCGTCCATATACGTTCGTTCTGGGATTGAACGAAGCCAAAGGCACAATTTCTATTAATAGAAAAGTCCTTGCACTTTAATCCGTCTTCGATTATCTTCATATAATCTGATTCGCAATGTTACTGCCAATACGGAGTGGTTCACGGATAATAATCCAACCGGTCTCTCCCTATTGACAACGATATTAGCAAACCCTTCGATAGTCGATTATTTAACTATCGAAGAAAAACAAACAAACATTCATCCATAACATCAATCAATCACTGGGCCTGTTAATTAATATTTCATTAATTAATTCACTTCTTCATTTCCCTATCAATATTTGTTAAACAAATATTTTCAGTAATCCTATTGGTATCTTACGCTATTTGGAAAAACATTTCCATATATCACCTTCTTTTATTTTCTATACCTAGAAATTATATTCTATTTGCAGTTGAAAACAAATTCAATCACTTATCTCTTTCCCGACTACTCTAATTATACTCGAGAAATATTTACTTTTATATTTCCAAAATTCCACCACTTGGGTTAAAATGAATGCTGTGTAAAACATCGTTACAACAACTCAAAATATTTTATTCAACTAACTCTTATTCAAACACTTCTCTTTGAGATTGGATCTTGCTATTTATCAATTAAAAATGAATTCAATCAAGTTGCGGTATAACTACCTCTAAGACCTTGACTGAAAACGTCCTTAACTTCAAAACAGACAAAACCACTTACCTCGAATAATCAACATTTTAAAAACCAATTATTCATTTTAAACCTGTAACGTTTCTCTTTCTAATTTTACCATATTTAATTATAGATTTCCTTTTTGTTTATAATATTCTATTTTTAAGTTCTTTTCCTTATCGAATTATATATATATCGATACACTGATTTCTAACTATCAATTTTTCTTAAAAATATTCTAACTCCTTAAATTTTTGGAAAGTTTCGCCATAACCTCCTTTGTACCGGGAGCATCCGGAAAATCCCTAAACCGCCACACAGGCTCTCCAATCAAAAAGAAAAAGAAAAAGCCAAGCGGCTTGCCGATACGGCGCATAAAACCTCATATGGAATTTAAACATGTACCTTATTGTCGAGCACACGAATTATAAGCTTAACACATCCAAATATTCCCATTCTGTTTCACTCAATCCATTCGTCTTAACCCAATTCGCTAATTTATTTTCTAATTAGCTATATTTTTTGTTTCACTTCTTTGTCTGAACATAACATGTTCAAATATAATATCAACTTGTTTATAAACAAATTGAATTCCATTTTTTGATTCAAGTTGCATATTTGATTTCGAATATAAATTTACAAACCCAATTTATTTACCCAAAGCTCAATTCAAAATTCCAATAACTAATTATTCTTCAAATTAGTTAATTCTATTCAATAATTAACCAAATCTGATTTTTGTTTCAAAAATCATTTTTCTTTACTCCACTTGAGTTCAAATATATTTGATAACTTAAATCTGGATTTTTCAAATGAAGATTCGGATTCTATTTGCTCAAAATCCTTATATTTAATTAAATAAACCATTATGGTTTTTAAACGATTTTGGCGCTGCTTTTCTGAAAATTTGATTTTGACATAACTCAAAATCTATCACACGAAATCTAGATTTTTCTCTTCCATTAGAAAACTATTATTCAACTGGTCCTGACGATTCTTGTTTCCAAGAATTTCGACTTAAATTGAGTTCTATATACTCAAATGAAGTTCGAAGTGTCAATTCACGAACTACAGCGTTGCGGCGAGTTCGTTTTAATTATATTTATATATGTAAACGTTTAAACTTTATTTAAAATAAATTCAACACCATTCTAGTATCTTTTTAATATATATCAAATCAATTTTTCCAATTCAACATAATATTTCCAATTTTCTAAACTTGTCGATTTTTCCTAACTTGGAATTTTTTTTATTTATCCTTCAATCTTCTATATTAAATTCCAGTTCCGTTTTCAAACTATAAATCCTTTGGATTTATTTCTATTCTGTTTAAAAATCCGCATTCTGAAATATATTTCGTCGTTCCCATTTCGAAATGATTTCAACTTTCTATTTTCAAATTCTATTTTCAATTCTATTTGAATTTTCCATATTCAAATTCCATTTGAATTTTCTACATTCAAATTCTATTTGAATTTTCTATTTTAAATTCATATTTGAATTTAAATATTCAAATTATCTCTTGATAATTAATTCATTATATTTATAAACACCATTTTATAAATTTCCTTGTTTTATATTTAAACAAGTCTATTTCGAAATCTATTTAAAACCAACATTTTATTTTGGAAATTTCTATTTATAATAACTGATATATATATAACACCCAATTTATTTTCATATTCAATTTAACTTCTATTTAAATAAATTCGAATTAATCGAATTCAATCATAAATCCTTACGGATTTATTTTAGTTCAATTTATATTCTGAACATCAGAATAAATTCCATCATTTATTTCTTTAAAATGATTTCCCCATTTCTATTTTTAAATTCACATTTGAATTTAGATATTCAAATTATCCAATGATAATTTTTCCACTTTATTTATAAACATCGTTTATGAATTCAATTCAATTCTCTGCATTATTCAATTTATAAACATCGTTTGTAAATTCAATACTTGTTTTATTTATTTAAAACAAGTAAATATTTTTAGCACATTCTAAATCCAAATTATATTTAAAAAAATAATTGAAATTTCCTCTTAAATCTTCAAATCTCTTTCCATAATATTTTTATAATTTAACATTTTTGCCCCAGTAATATTTAAACAATCAAACCACTCAATTTTCAATCAGCACATCATATATAATAATATATGTGAAAGCAAACAAATAATAATATTTTTGAGGAATCCAGTTGGATCCCTCCAACCTGTTTTTTCCTGCATCCACAGACGTTAGTCAACATAAATAATACCCATCCTGCTTCGAGACAGGATATCGCGGTATAGAAGGTCATCCACTATCATAGCGTGGGGCGTATAGGGTCATCCGCTAATGATACTGCGGGCATCCGCTAATGGTACTGTGGGAATCCAACCACCGATATATATATAATAATAGCCACTAACACCAATCCTAAATAACTAATATATTTAATATCTACCAAAAATATTTCAACGCATGCAAACAACCAACAAACAATTATTTTTAACAAACAAAAATAATTCTAAATAAAATGTGAGTGAGATTTTACTCATGGTGATTTTTAATTGATGGAATAAATTAGAGATGTTTGATCTAAATTCCGTGCGTCTCCATAAATTCCAAAACCATTTCAATGCAAGATCGAATCCCGTGGACTTCGTTTTGTTTGATTCTGATTTTGTTTGAATTTCATTTTATAAGCAATCAGATCATTCAAATAAAATTAAAAACTCTATTATTAAGTTAACATAAATACCTAATCAAGATGGTTAATTCTGCGCCTAAACCCTCCTTCCTAATTCGATGTTTGCTTGATCCCAAAACATCACCAACCTGTGAGTTATAACCATCCAATATGCCACAGTCACTGCTTACCATCCTTCCTCAAGCGAAAACCCCTTTCCTGCATTTACCATCAATGCAGACCCCGGTCTCCCCAAACTTCCATTGCACCCTACTTCGAATTCCATCTGCCACTGTCCAGTTTCCATCATCAGTTCGTCAACCCATACCATCAAACAATGTTTGCAAAAAATACCGGCCTTATTTTCTCCAAAATTTAAGTGCGTCCACATGCATACTCACACCACCAAAACAGTGTCTTTACCTTTTGTTTTTCTACTGTAGAAAAGACATCTGCACCTTTCATCCCTTCTGACTCGCACCATCCCCTCAGGCCAATCGATCACCATAAAACACACGCTGCCAAATCCCTCGCGATTGTCATTGTCACTGTTGCCCACTTCGATCCCAAATCCCCAAAATAGCGACGTATCAAATCACGGTTCAAACTCTAGGGAAAATTCACGTTCTCTGATAATGATTTCGAATTTTGCGAGCATCTTCCCCTTCGAACGCTGCTACCCCATCGACCACCCAGCATCTGCTCAATCATCCTTCCAACCCATCGCATCCCCTATAGTCCATCAACACCTTCCCAGAAACCAACGACGCTATCGTGAAACCCAGATCGAGCTTCCAGAAATCGCGATTGAATTTGGAACTGTCGAAAGCCTCGTACCCTTCCCAGAATGTGTTCGGACCCTTCGATTTTGACTTGGTATGTCATTCGAATTGATTTCGCATTGGAGGAGTTAGCCCTTTTTTCTCTTTAATTTTTTTTTTGATTTGAGGATTTTGGGTTTCCAAAGAACCAAAAAGAAAAAATGAACAGTGAGAATTGAAAAGGGAGAAAGAGCGGTTTAATCGTGTTTAAATAGAGGAGAAAAGGTGAACCAGAAGTACACGAATAATGAAGAAATGTAGGGTGAAGTACAATGCATATTTAATACGATTTGATATAAAGATATCTTTATTTTATTTAAACGGATTATGATTTGATTACTGATTCGATTTTGATCTTATCCATAAAAATATCTCAGGGTTCACGCACGAACCACCATTTCAACGTACCGACCGACATTTCAATGTTATAACGTCATTTTGAATTGAACTGTATATATATTTTGAAATTTAATTTGAACGTATATACCATATTAAATTAATATAATAAAATTTAAATTCAGAAATCGTTAATCCTTCGATAATAAATTATTTATTATTATTGTTTATATTGAAACAGAATTAACATTACTCATTTGGATCGTTTTGACTCCGTTTTAATCTCGAATTGAATTATTTCAAATTCTCGTATTTCGATAATTATTTATATTCGAAATAAATCGTATTTCGATTACTAAATTGATGACTCGGTATATAAAAAAAATCGATTTACATTATCAACTAAATATTTAAAACTATATTAAATATTTAAAATAAACAGTTTGAAAAATCCGGGTCGTTACATTCTTCCCCCCTTAAAAGAATTTCGTCCCCGAAATTACAAAGGTAGGAGAAATGCTACAAGCCCATTAAGTTTCCAAAAATCTACTTATGTGGAAACTCAACCTTTCATATTTCCACAACTTAAGTTCTACCAAAACATTTGGTTTCCATTTACATTACACATCTTCTATACTGACTTTCATTTATTTTAAATGACTTACAATCAACATCTTCACATCCAATTCATATTCCATTCAAATTGATTTTAATCAATTTGTTCACATCAATCCATTTAACTTGCTTAAGTTAAATCTAAATTCCACAATTCAAATCCCCGGGTTTTCATTTCCAATCCTTTTGAAATCCCATAAATATATAAATATATTTATAACCATCTTAAATTCAAAACATTTGAATTTTCAAAGCAGTTTGTTTTCTTTCAAACAAATTTCCATCAAAAACTTTTCTGAGGTAGCAATCCATCACTTAGAAACTCGAAAATGAACACTGATGAAGCTGCAGTCATCATCGGAATTATTTTCCAGCCACAGAAGTGAGTTCAGTGCTTCAACAATTCCAAAATGCATTCAAATATGATTTTTATTCCAAAAAAAAAACCTTTCAAAACAAAGCTATATTATTTTAATATATTTTGGGAAACTATTTTTCAAATCTCCTAGGATTTAAATTCTTAATTCAAATTCTGAATCCAATTTTAATTCATTTCATTTGTATATTTCATTCATATACAAATTTTATTAGGTTATATATAAACATTCTCGTTTTATAATCTCATTTGATTATAATATCAATCAACACATCCATATATGATAATAATTCCAAAAAATTATTCTTTTTATATCAAATATAGTTTTGGGTAAAATTATTTGATTTACCCATTTTAAAACAATACTATGTCGAATTCTCTGCTCAAGTGTTTATAAACTCCTATAGACTTCGTGGCGTCCTACGATTCGTTCAGAATTCACAAACCACTCAACAGACAAGCCAACACAATATAAAACAACTTTTATATCAAATAACAAATACGCTCTTTCGTATATATACACTCAACTCATTCTAGGGTACTACTGACCCTATCTCTAATGAGCACAACTCCACCAAAGCCTAGGTATTCGCTCAACCTAAGCTCTGATACCAACTGTAATGGCCCACAAATCCGTACTACTTGAGTTGACTAATAACACTACACGTCCAACCCAAATTGCACAGAAATATGAATCATTATTAGAAAGAAGTTAGAGGATGAGAAATAGAAAGAAAGAAATATTAGAATAGAAGAAAACGAAGATCACAAACTCACAGCGGAACAAATAAAGTATATTATATAATATAACTTTTGAAATACAAATCAGTAATTTTATATACATACCATCATCAGAGCACCACAGTTATTCATGGAACAGTTATAAACACCTGTTTCCAGATACAACATAGTACACAGCGGAAATATGATTGTCTATAGCTAACTTGCGAAGCCTCCTGCTTCCAGCTCTTCCAAGTAAATCTGAAAAATCCCGACTACTAGACTGGCCGTACAAATTTGGGCACCCAAGAGTTTAGGGAAAACAAAACAAAATAAACTCTGGGTCAGTCATGGGACTGGTGTGAGTAAACTCTAATCATTTGTTTAACTTTGAAAATCCTTTCGAAGGAAATGATAATCGTAAGACCAGCCCACACATAAACATGGATGTTTTTGCCTTACTATAACCCAAAACACTTTGATACAAAAATCCAATGATATTATAATAATGTCTAATCAAATAAATAGAATCTAGCGGAATGCTTGCATCTCACGCTCTATATATAATTTAAAATCAAAAACCGCAGGGCACTTATTGGAGATTGGATTCCGACTATGACAAGGTATGGAACCACCTTCTGATAGTGTATCTCTAGAGAGGAATACACTGGGTTCAACAAGAACGTCTTGCAACCCGGCCCACACATGACCGACCACTCATTTCGCTTGAGTGTCTCGAATGTATATCACCAACGGTTGGGATCATCAATCGTTTCCTAAAAAGGGACAGCATCGATAGATTATAGAAGTAAAAGGAATTTATCTAGATAGGTGATTATACACCCTAATGGGAGCGACCTACATAGCCATGCTGCCTGCCCGATTTTTGTCATTTCCCAGTTGTTGAGGCCTGAGGCTACAATTACTTATATTTCATTGATAGCACAATCACTTTAAATGCCACATTGTCAGATCCGTTATTCACTAATAGATTTGCACAAATATATTATGGATATTATGCTAAGAAAATAAATTCTCCGCCACCATATATATCTATACAGATCAACATATTCGATCATTGGAAATACTCTGTCACACATTCGTCCATATACGTTCGTTCTGGGATTGAACGAAACCAAAGATACAATTTATATTAATAGAAAAAGTCCTTGCACTTTACTCCGTCTTCGATTATGTTCATATAATCTGATTCGCAACGTTACTGCCAATACGGAGTGGTTCACGGTTAATAATCCAACCGGTCTCTCCATATTGACAATGATATTGGCAAACCCTTCGATAGTCGATTATTTAACTATCGAAGAAAAACAAACAAACATTCATCCATAACATCAATCAATCACTAGGCCTGTTAATTAATATTTCATTAATTAATTCACTTCTTCATTTCCCTATCAATATTTGTTAAACAAATATTTTCAGTAACCCTATTGGTCTCTTACGCTATTTGGAAAAACATTTCCATATAT
This sequence comes from Allium sativum, assembly GCA_030737875.1. Classification (NCBI taxonomy): domain Eukaryota; kingdom Viridiplantae; phylum Streptophyta; class Magnoliopsida; order Asparagales; family Amaryllidaceae; genus Allium; species Allium sativum. The sequence goes on along the minus strand of CM060915.1, from coordinate 732,208,392 downwards.
CACCTTCTTTTATTTTCTATACCTAGAAATTATATTCTATTTGTAGTTGAAAACAATTTCAATCACTTATCTCTTTCCCGACTACTCTAATTATACTCGAGAAATATTTACTTTTATATTTCCAAAATTCCACCACTTGGGTTAAAACGAATGTTGTGTAAAACATCGTTACAACAACTCAAAAATTTTTATTCAACTAACTCTTATTCAAACACTTCTCTTCGAGATTGGATCTTGCTATTTATCAATTAAAAATGAATTCAATCAAGTTGAGGTATAACTACCTCTAAGACCTTGACTGAAAACGTCCTTAACTTCAAAACAGACAAAACCACTTACCTCGAATAATCAACATTTTAAAAACCAATTATTCATTTTAAACCCGTAACGTTTCTCTTTCTAATTTTACCAGATTTAATTATAGATTTCCTTTTTGTTTATAATATTCTATTTTTAAGTTCATTTCCTTATCGAATTCTATATATATCGATACACTGATTTCTAACTATCAAATTTTCTTAAAATTATTCTAACTCCTTAAATTTCCGGAAAATTTCGCCATAACCTCCTTTGTACCGGGAGCATCAGGAAAATCCCCAAACCGCCACACAGGCCTCTCCAATCAAAAAGAAAAAGAAAAAGCCAAGCGGCTTGCCGATACGGCTTATAAAACCTCATATGGAATTTAAACATGTACCTTTTTGTCGAGCACACGAATTATAAGCTTAACACATCCAAATATTCCCATTTGGTTTCACTCAATCCATTCGTCTTAACCCAATTCGCTAATTTATTTTCTAATTAGCTATTTTGCTTGTTTCACTTCTTTGTCTGAACATAACATGTTCAAATATAATATCAACTTGTTTATAAACAAATTGAATTCCATTTTTCGATTCAAGTTGCATATTTGATTTCGAATATAAATTTACAAACCCAATTTACTTACCCAAAGCTCAATTTCAATTCAGAATTCCAATTACTAATAATTCTTCAAATTAGTTAATTCTATTCAATAATTAACAAAATCTGATTTTTGTTTCAAAAATCATTTTTCATTACTCCACTTGAGTTCAAACATATTTGATAACTTAAATCTGGATTTTTCTAATGAAGATTCGGATTCTATTTTCTCAAAATCCTTATATTTAATTAAATAAACCATTATGGTTTTTAAATGATTTTGGCGCTGCTTTTCTAAAAATTATATTTTGACATAACTCAAAATCTATTAAACGAAATCCAGATTTTTCTCTTCCATTAGAAAACTATTATTCAACCGGTCCTGACGATTCTTGTTTCAAAGAATTTCGACTTAAATTGAGTTCTATATACTCAAACGAAGTTCGAAGTGCCAATTCACGAACTAAGCACTGCGGCGAGTTCGTTTTAATTATATTTATATATATATATACTTTTAAACTATGTTTATAATAAATTCAACTCCATTCTAGTATCTTTTTAATATATATCAAATCAATTTTTCCAATTCAACATAATATTTCCAATTTTCTAAAATTGTCGATTTTTGCTAACTTGGAAATTTTTTATTTATCCTTCAATCTTCTATGTTAAGTTCCAGTTCCTTTTTCAAATTATAAATGCTTTGGATTTATTTCTATTCTGTTTAAAAATCCGCATTCTGAAATATATTTCGTCGTTCCCATTTCGAAATGATTTCAACTTTCTATTTTCAAATTCTATTTTCAATTCTATTTGAATTTTCTGTATTCAAATTCCATTTGAATTTTCTACATTTAAATTCTGTTTTCAATTCTATTTGAATTTTCTATATTCAAATTCTATTTGAATTTTCTATTTTAAATTCATATTCGAATTTAAATATTCGAATTATCTCTTGATAATTAATTCATTATATTTATGAACATCATTTTATAAATTTCCGTGTTTTATATTTAAACAAGTCTATTTCGAAATCTATTTAAAACCAACATCTTATTTTGGAAATTTCTATTTATAATAACTTATATATATAACACCCAATTTATTTTCATATTCAATTTAACTTCTATTTAAATAAATTCGAATTAATCGAATTCAATCATAAATCCTTACGGATTTATTTTAGTTCAATTTATATTCTGAACATCAGAATAAATTCCATCGTTTATTTCTTTAAAACAATTTCCCCATTTCTATTTTTAAATTCACAATTGAATTTAAATATTCAAATTATCCAATGATAAGTTTTCCACTTTATTTATAAACATCGTTTATGAATTCAATTCAATTCTCTGCATTATTCAATTTATAAACATCGTTTATAAATTCAATACTTGTTTTATTTATTTAAAATAAGTAAATATTTTTAGCACATTCTAAATCCAAATTATATTTAAAAAAAAAAAAAGAATTTTCCTTTTAAATCTCCAAATCACTTTTCACAATATTTTTATAATTTAAATTTTGGCCCTAGTAATATTTAAACAATCAAACCACTCAATTTTCAATCAACACATCATATATAATAATATATGTGAAAGCAAACAAATAATAATATTTTTGAGGAATCCAGTTGGATCCCTTCAACCTGTTTTTTCCTGCATCCACAGACGTTAATCAACATAAATAATACCCATCCTGCTTCGAGACAGGATATCGCGGTATAGAAGGTCATCTACATCATAACATCGGGCGTATAGGGTCATCTGCTAATGATGCTGCGGGCATCCGCTAATGGTACTGTGGGAATCCAACCACCAATATATATATAATAATAGCCATAAACACCAGTCCTAAATGACTAATATATTTAATAGCTACCAAAAATATTTCAACGCATGCAAACAACCAACAAACAATTATTTTTAACTAACAAGAATAATTCTAAATAAAATGTGAGTGAGATTTTATCACCGTGATTTTTAATTGATGGAATAAATCAGAGATGTTTGATTTAAATTCCATCCATCTCCATAAATTCCAAAACCATTTCAATGCAAGGTCAAATCCCGCGGACTTCGTTTTGTTTGAATTTCATTTTACAAGCAATCAGACCATTCGAATCAAATTAAAAACTCTATTATTAAGTTAACATAATTACCTAATCAAGATGGTTAATTTTGCGCCTAAACCCTCCTTCCTAATTCGATGTTTGCTTGATCCCAAAACATCACCAACATGTGAGCTATAGCCATCCAATACGCCATAGTCCCTGCTTACCATCCTTCCTTAAGCGAAATCCCTTTTCCTGCATTTACCATCAATGCAGACCCCGGTCTCCCCAAACATCCACTGCACCCTACTTCAAAATCCATCTGCCACTGTCCAGTTTCCATCATTAGTTCGTCAACCCATACTATCGAAAAATATTTGCCAAAAATACCAGCCTTATTTTCTCCAAAATTTAAGTGCGTCCACACGCATACTCACACCACCAAAAATAGTGTCTTTCCCTTTTTTTCTACTGTAGAAAAGACATCCGCACCTTTCATCCCTTCTGACTCGCACCATCCCCTCAGGCCAATCGATCACCATAAAACACACGCTGTCAAATCCCTCGCGATTATCATTGTCGCTGTTGCCCACTTCGATCCTAAATCCCCAAAATAGCGACGTATCAAATCACGGTTCAAACTCCAAGGAAAATTCACGTTCTCTTATAACGATTTCGAATTTTGCGAGCATCTTCCCCTTTGAATGCTGCTACCCCGTCGACCACCCAGCATCTGCTCAATCATCCTTGTAATAACCCGGAAATCCAAGCCAATTTAAAAAAATTTATTTTGGCAATTTTGATGAATCTTGAATATTTAAAATGAATTATTTTAAATAGTAACGATGAGAAATTTATTTTGAATAGAATTAGAATGTATATATTTATTTGAATCGTCGTTAAAATATAAATATTTATTTTAAATTATAAAAGGAATTGAAAATGGCGCGGTAGTTCGAAAATTCGATTTCAAATTTCAAATGAATGTACAGGATTCAAAATAAACCGGATTTTAGCAAAACCAAAAATATTTGAATATATTTGAAAATATCTTTCCAACGAATCCGAAAAATTGAAATTTCATAGCGGGAATAAAAAGTTATGCCCAGTTGGAAATTCAGAAAAGTCACTATGGAATTTTGGCCCCTAAAAATGAAAATTTTGCAAACGATCTCTGTTTTTGACGAAACCACTTTTGTTGGATCCGGGACGTCACATTATTGCTAGGTTTCAAAATTCATAATTTTCTGAATCAATATGTGAGCGTGGCAAAGTTGAACTTGTTTTAACAATTTCAATATACATTGATTTATATTTCTAAATCAATATGTGTGCGTTCAAATTCAATATACATTGATTTATATTTTGATTTAAATGGAAATTGATCGTAACAGTTGAATTGGCTAACGTGACATATCCCATTGTGTTCGGAATGGGGGTAATTGGCTAGGGGCGACAGTCGCTGGGTCTCGTTTGGGTTTCGAAATAAAAAGTCACTTTTTCTAATAATTAAATAATAAAATATATATATTACATTGCCCCCTCCCTTTTATTTTCTCTAAACCTAAATCAGAAGAAAACTGCACCCTTCTCGGCCCATTCCCGCCGCCGCTACACCTCCACCGCCCACCGCAGCTCGACCGCCACCTCCCCATCTCGGCGCCACCTCTGTCTGACCCCCTCCTCTCCTTCTCATCCACTTTCTCTCTCCAAATCAACCCAAAACCACCTCACCCCCTAAACCCACTGCCTCCGCCTCCTACACAGCCATCGCCGGCCAACCGAGACTCCACCGCCCCTCCCTAAGCCCAGCGCCGCCTCCCTCACCCCCATCTCCGACCTCGAGGCCCCCTCTTCCATAAAAATGTAATTTTTATTTTTTCTACGTGTGGAAACCCGCTGAAACTCTCTGCCGACACCACCATCTCGTTGTTGCTGGCCAACCGAGCATCCTCCGATCGTGGTGAGCGTTTACTTTCATTTCTATTTGATTAAGTAATTAAAAATGCGATTTTTACTTATAAAGATCGTATATAAAAATATGATTTTTACTTATATGGATAGCGTGAAAAATATAGGATTATTAGCGAATAAAAATACGATTTTAATATATATAATAGCGAAGTAAAATTTTGATTTTTATATACGTGAAAGGTAGGATTTTTATAAATGAAAAGGAATGATTTCTATTTATAGAAAGATTATACCTTTACAAAAGAAAATACCATATTTTTATGAAAGGAAAAGGTAATATTTTTGAAATAGAAAGATTAGATCTTTAATTTAGAAAAGGTTATATTTTTAAATATAAATAGATTTGATTTTTAATTAAGCAAAGGTAAGATTTTGAAACCATATAAAGATGTTATTTTTATTTATATGAATACGATATAAAAATGTGATTTTTAATAATCAACTGCTTGAAACAGATGGTGATGGATCAGACTGAGATCAAAACGAAGTCTGAACCGTTCAGAAATAAAGAATGGCAGAGTGGAACCCTTGGTGAGAACTTCTCACTTTAATTCTTGTTTTTTAGTTAAAAATATATATACTAGGATGCAGACGGTGCTTAGCAGCACCCGACACCCATTGTCCACAGACCATGGACGACTTGTTTGATTTTGTTGCGTGGTGAAAATTGATTGTAATGTGGAATAGATGGAAATATACTCATGTGTTGAAATAAATTATTTATAGTTAAAAATATAAATTTAACGTGAATGTGAATAAGTAAATATTCATTTACAAATCGAACGATTTGTTTATGTACACCCATTTGAAGGATATTGATTGGGACGATAAATTTTACACATCGCCCAACTACACAAATAATATTCAGTGTTTGTTGATTTGAAACCCCACATGGGTGTTGGGATGATATTTGGCGTACACTAATCCCAATTATTTAGTTGTATGTCAATCGATAGGTTGACAAACAGTTGAGTGGTGCACTCTGGATGATGGTTGATTATTTATCATTGCTATTATATACATGTGTTATATAGAGTCCATATAAATAACGTTATATGGTAATTGAGTGGGTCTCATTCCAATTTAGAAAATAAATCATATTCATGTGTTGAATAAAATATTTATACAATAAAATTCACATTTTTATTGTAAGTAAGAATTAATAAATATTCATGTATTGAATAAAATATTTATACAATAAAATTCACATTTTTATTGTAAGTAAGAATCAATAAATATTCATGTGTTGAATAAAATATTTATACAATAAAATTCATATTTTTATTGTAAGTAAGAATTAATAAATATTCATGTGTTGAATAAAATATATATTCATGTGTTGAAGAAAATATTCATTTGTTGAATAGAATAACGAAGTTATTGAAATATATAAAGCCGTGTTGATTAGATTTGTGTCATTTTGACGCGAACGATATTTATATAGATTATATTCGTTTTTATAATGAATATAGAAAAGAAAGTTATTTCAAAATATTACGATTTAAAAATATTATCATTTATATATTAATGATATGGAATATTCAATTTTGATCTAAAATTGAATATGAAGTTGAAATTGTTTTTAAAGCGAATTTAAACGATTTGTAAAATACGTTTAGAATTGAAAGTGACAAAATATATATAATATATATATTATATATTAAATGGCCTGAATAGAACGCGCCGCGCCGCGGCAGTTTGCGAATTTCGACCATTGACTTCGAATTGACGTTACTGGAGATCCGACCATCGGATTCTCCTGAAACCAGAACCGTTGGGTTCGTATCGAAAAGAGTTTTCCAATGAATATTAGAAATTTGAAATCTAATGGTTAGATTTGGAATTATGTCCAAATAAAATTTGGAAAAGGTCGCTGTAAGTGCAGTTCGACGACCGTTATTGGAAATCGACTGTACAAGTCTTGATAAAATTATTAAAAATATCAAAAATTTGTATAAAATCATAATAAATGATTTAGAAAGAATTAGGGTGAAAAATCACATATTTAAAAAGGATAAAAATATAGTTTTATCGAAATAAACTAGTTATGAACTAGAATTATAATCCAATATTTTTGAATAAATGAATTGGATTTGAAGTGGTTTTAAAAATAATCAGAATTTCCAATATACGAATTGGAATGGATTTGAATCGAAATTATCTTCGGAATATTTTGATGTTGGATTTCGTGATTATACGGATATGGTTATGGAAATTTGAAAGATATATTTATGTCGTTATTTCCAATACGATATTTATAGGTTTCAGAATTTGATATTGAATATAAGCCGATATATTTTCTATTCAGAGCCTTGTATTTAATATCAAATGGGATTTTGGGTTCGTCGTGAATGGTGTCTTAAATAACACTGTTCTTGGACCCAGTTTAGAAAAGAATAAATCTTTTAATTAAGATTTGGTGAAATTGTCCAGTTAATTAGTATTTCATTGGAATTGAATTTAAATTGGTTTTTGGGTTCATTGTGAGCCGTGTTTTGAATAATATTTGTTCATTGACCCGATTAACAATGGAATGGGATTTTGGGTTTGTCATGAACCGTATTTTTAAATGGCATTGGTTGTTTAACCCAGTTAAAGATAAGATTAACTTCTTAGCTTTGAATAACCATTAATATTGATTTGTGGGAAGATTAAAACTAAGTGGAGTTTTAATGAATCTTTAATTAGATTGAAATGATCGGGAATGGAGTATCACCAGTTTTGCTCCAAAGCGATTGTTAAATCTTTAATTATATTTGAACGTAAAATGGTAATTAATATTTACCGATAACACCATGGTGTTAGATATGGAGTATTACCAGTTTTGCTCCATGGGATGAATAGGTTGGGATTGGGAAACAAAATAAATAATTACTTCAGTTTGGTTCCTAATCCCGACCAGTTTGGAAAACCTTAACATGGTTTGAAATGATATCCAAAGGAAGATTAAAGAATAAATTTAGAAGAATTTATCTTTGGTAAAATTAATGGGAAACTTTCCCTTAGAATGTGGATATTTGAATAAAAGAATACTCTGAATTGGAATGAGGCGTATGTTGTGTTTGTATAACACTTGTTTATTATATACGCGGGTTATTCGGAAAGGCCGGGTTTATACCCATTCTGAATAACTGATTGACGATAAGTCAAAGATGAAGACGGTGGTTGAAGACCGGAGGTCTTCACATCGTTTGGATGATTACTGATGATATTGATTGGGTTGTACACCCAAGAGGAGGGAATCGGCTGGTGATCGTCCAGACGTACTTGGAGATCGATAGATATGCGAGGAATAAGGTTCCTCCGGTTTCGTTCAGACCCAGAACGAACTTGTTAATGGACTGTGTCTGACATTGGATTTTATTTTGTGTGATTGATTTCTATTAAATATATATCTGTTTGGCGGCAGATAATTTATTTTTTTGCTTAACGCCCTTCTCTGAGACGTACGAGCTCAGAGGTTGTATATTGATGGATATCAATCGCATGGCATGAATTGCCTGTGTGGCATGCCTAAGTGGCAGATGATCAAGGCTTCTGTTGAAAAGCAAAGTCTTGTGGTTAATGATCAAAGCACGACCTATGTGGCACAGCTTTGTGTATAGCGTTAATTCGCGAGCCTCACACCTCGGTATGAATCAAAAACGGGATAAGGACCCAGGAAGTGCACGACATTTCTTTCTTGCTATGGGTGATGTCAGTGACCTACCAGCCTTGACATCTATATTATTTTTACATGTGTGGTTGTTGGAATGCGAGGCGCCTCGGATATAGGTCTTATAGGACCGGGAAACGTGCGTTCAGGAATAATTAATCCTCAAAAGCAGGAGAGGACCGGCCTTGGAGGTTCCAAGGATCGCTGTGTGTGGTCCTAAGACATTTGCTAGAGTGTCTCGAATGGAGAGGAGCTTGCCCCTTGCGTCGAATCATGACGGAAATCCAATTTCCAATACGTGACATTTCAGTTTTATTTGTAGAGCCTAGTATGGCGACATAGTGGTATGGGGCACTTATGCCGTCTATGATTTATACATTATGATTGAAGTTGTTTTCTTCACTTATAGTAATAATAAAAGATGGAATTTAGCGTAACAAGCATTCTTTGGCTATTATAAGGTAAACCCTATAATCTGGCTTGCGTTGCATTGTGTGATGGGACCTGGGTCTTATAATAGATTCATTTTTCTTTATTTAGCATTGCGCTGTTTGTTTTATGCACTGGTATTCTTGGGAGGAAACCCGTTCCGTGTTATACGGCGTGGTCCCTTGATTTACCAAACTTTAAAAATAAATATTAATAACTGGTTTAGTTCTCACACCAGTCACATGACTTACCTGGAGTTTATTGTTTTAACCTAAACTCTAGGTGCCCTTATTTTCCGCACGGGCAGCTAGTAGTTGGGTTATGCAGATTTATATTTACAGGATCCTGGTTTACAGCTGGAACGATACTTGGAAAGTTCTATATCCGTGTATTTCTTTCAGTTGTGCTTTGTATTATTCTTCCGCTGCTATGTATTTAAATGTAATTTAAATCTCTGATATTTATCAGATGTGTAATATTTATTTATACTCTGTAGATTCTTGTATTCTGATGGAGTTGTTGTAATAAACAATGAAATGTTCTTATGTTTGCATTCTGATTTGTCGTGTTCTCAAAACAATCAGGGGTTTCGAACGGTCTTGGTCGGCTTAGCGATCGACTCGGATCGAGTGAAATCCCTTGTTGTTGCAATCCTTCCAACCCATCGCATCCCCTACAGTCCATCAACACCTTCCCCGAAACCAACGACGCTATCGAGAAACCCAGATCGAGCTTCCAGAAATCGCGATTGAATTTGAAACTGTCGAATGCCTCGTACCCTTCCCAGAATGTGTTCGGACCCTTCGATTTTGAATTGGTATGTCATTCGAATTGATTTCGCATTGGAGGAGTTAGTCCTTTTTTCTCATTGATTTTTTTTTTGATTTGAGGATTTTGGGTTTCCAGAGAAACAAAATGAAAAAATGAACAGTGAGAATTGAAAAGGGAGAAAGAGGGGTTTAATCGTGTTTAAATAGAGGAGAAAAGGGGAACCAGAAGTACATGAATAATAAAGGAATGTAGGGTGAAGTACAATGCATATTTAATACGACTTGATATAAAGAGATCTTTATTTTATTTAAACGGATTCTGATTTGATTACGGATTCGATTTTGATCTTATCCATAAAAATATCTCAGGGCTCACACACGAACCACTATTTCAACGTACCGACCGACATTTCAGTGTTATAAAGTCATTTTGAATTGAACTGTATATATATTCTGAAATTTAATTTGAACGTATATACCATGTTAAATTAATATAATAAAATTTAAATTCAGAAATCGTTAATCCTTCGATAATAAATTATTCATTATTATTATTTATATTGAAATAGAATTTACATTACTCGTTTGAATCGTTTTGACTCCGTTTTAATCATGAATTGAATTATTTCAAATTCTCGTATTTCGATAATTATTTGTATTCGAAATAAATCATATTTTGATTACTAAATCGATGACTCAGTATATAAAAAAAATCAATTTACATTATCAACTAAATATTTAAAACCATATTAAATATTTAAAATAAATTATTTGAAAAATTCGGGTCATTACATTATTCTTCACTAAATTTATTTTAAAATACTCTGTATTTTAAAATATTCTTTATTAAAAGATTCTTTTTTTTAATTTCCTTTATTTAAAAACATTCTGAATCGGAATGCGACTCGATCAATTACCATATAATTTCAGTTATATGGACTTCATACATCGCATGTATATAACAATAATGATAAATAATCAATAAACAATCCATTCACATCTACAGTGAAATTTTACAACCGTGTGAGCATTAAAATAAATAAATAACACTCATCACAGACTGTCAATCCATCGATTGACATATAACTAAATATTGGTGCTAGTGTATGTCAAATATCACCCCAATACCCGTGTAGGGTTTTCAGACAACAACGGTTTATTTAAATAAATCATTTGTTAATAATTTTAACCAGTTCTAATTCGGTTTGAATTATTTTCAATTTAACCAATTTTCACAATTTTAAATTATAAATAAATATTTGTAATTTTAATTTCAACAAAACATATATTTTAACAAGTAATTATTTTATTTACTCTTGTCTAACATGATAAAGGTGACATTTTTATTTGACAAAACATATCTTAACTAAATGACATTTTTACTTTATCATAACATGTTTCAACATATGATCAATTTTCTAATATCGCTAACATAATAATGATAATGTTTTAATCTAGCCAAAAATCATATTTTTAACATATGATCAATAACCTAATATCGCTAACATACAAGTGATAATGTTTTTCAGTAGACAAAACATATAATGATAAGTGATTCTTTTTCTACTACATGTTACTAATAATGTTTTGAAAAAAAAAACATAGAATGACAAATGATATATTTTTCTACTACATGTAACTAATAATGTTTTGAATAAACCAAAACATAAAATGACAAATGAAAAGAATATTTTATTTGCATAACACTCCAATGTTTTTTAATGACAAATAAAAAGGAACATTTTATTTGTCTACATGTTTTCTACTTTTCTAATGACAAATAAAAAGAGTGTTTTATTCTCATAACATTTCTATATCCATATATGACAAATAAAAAGATGTTTTTATTTTCATATCATTTCTATGTTGCTGATGACAAATAAAAGAATAATTTATTTGTTAATATATCTCTATTTCAAAACAAATGAACACTTTTAATCCTTTCTATATATATGATAAAATTATAAATTTTATCGTTAACATAATTTAACAATTCTAATTTGTTAAACATGACAATTTGAATTTAACAATTCTAGTTTGTTGAACATGATAATTGTAATTTAACAATTCTAATTTGTTAAACATGACAATTTGAATTTAACAATTCTAATTTGTTGAACATGATAATTGTAATTTAACAATTCTAATTTGTTAAACATGATAATTATAATTTAACAATTCTAATTTGTTAAACATGACAATTATAATTTAACAATTCTAATTTGACAAAAATGTATATTTTGACTTAACTAATTCATTTTGACAAAAATGTATATTTTTATTTAACTAATCTAATTTGTCAATAATGAGTATTTTGTTTCAACTAAAGCAATTTGACCAAAATGTATATATATTTGTTCAACAATTCTAATTTGACAAAAATGAATATTTTTGTTTCAACAAATCTAATTTGACAAAAATGAATATTTTTGTTCAACAATTTTAATTTGACAAAAATGAATATTTTTGTTCAACAATTCTAATTTGATAAAAATGAATATTTTTGTTTAAATCAATTCTAATTAACAAAATTGAATATTTTTGCTATTTCGACAATCTAATAAACAAAATGATAATTTTGTTTAATCCAATTCTAATTAACAGAAATGTTAATTTTTGTTTCAACAAATCTAATAAACCAAATGAAAAATTTTGTTTAACTATTTTCTAATCAACACAATTGCTAATTTTGAATCGACAAATCTAATAAACAAAATGATGATTTGCTTAACTATTTTCTAATTAACATAATTGTTAATTTTGGATCAACAATCTAATAAAAAAATGATGATTTGTTTAACTATTTTCAAATTAACATAATTGTTAAAATTTTTACAGATCTACAGAAAAACCAAACACAGATCAAATCATGTATGACAATCAGCAGGATATTACAGCGTATGAGTAATACTTCAAGTATGATTAACAAATTTTAATTAATAGAAAAGTAGAATATTTCTCACCTTGGTTTTTGAATTTGCCTAAATTCGTAGCAAGCTCAGTTTAAATTCAGTTTCATCAAATTCTGATTTTATATGCAAAAGATATGGCATTTTGAATATTAATGACCTTATTAAACTAATTAATTAAAATTAACTTTAATTAATTTCCTTCATAACCTTCATCCCGTCGTTTCACTGTTTCACCAAACCCATAATCGTCAATCGGAGAATCCCCATTGCACCGCCCCTACACAGCTCGAGGTCCCGATTAGAAGCCTCCACGATGAAGACCCAAGTGTCATCGTCCAACCCCCTCGAACCCGCCACACTTGGTGGTTGTACGTGGTCTGAAACCCACCATGAACTGATCGGCTTTGAGTCGAGTTTTCACTGCTTCATGATTTTTGATCTCCGCCTTATGGAATTGGAGCTCGCGAGTAGATTAATAATCTTTGTTTTATAAATTCCTAGAATTAGTTTTTGGATCAGAAGTTTTTAAGAGGTAAAAAGGGAGAATTGTGGCCATTGTTTTGATGTAGTGGCGGCAACTGAGTCTAGGGTTAGGGCATTGGAGAATTTGGGGCCTTTATATTTATATTATTATTAAATTATATTTTCTTTTATTTAATTATCCTTTTACCGATATTACTCCTAGTCAAACCCAACGACTGTCGCTCCTAGCTAAATACTCTCATTCCGGACACAATGGAATATGTTTCGTAACCAATTCGGCTATTACGATCAGTTTTTCTATAAATTAAAATATAAAAGATTTTTAATTAAATTCGAATGTATATTTTAATTTACCAAGGCCACATACTGACCCCAAAAATTCCCGAAAAATAAATCTAGCTATGTTTTGACGATACGGTCCTAACAAAATTAATTTTGTCGAATTTGGAGACTGTTTGAAAATGGCCATTTTTGGGTCAATCCAAATTGACTGAAATTGACAAAACATGTTTTGATTTACCACGCTCACATATTAATTCCAAAAATTATGAAAATTTGAATCTTACAATAATTTGACATTCCGGATCCAACCAAGGTGGTTTGGTCGAAATTTGCAAAATGGCTATTTATTATATATATATATATATATATATATTCCATAGCGACTATTCTGAAAATTCAACTGGCCATAACTTTTTATTCCCGCTATGAAATTTCAATTTTTCAAATTCATTGGAAAGATATAATTAAACAAATTTAAATATTTTTGGTTTTACTAAAATCTGATTTATTTTGAATCTTGTACATTCAGTCAAAGTTCAAATTCAAATTTTCAAACTACCGCGCTATTTCTAACTCCTTTTATAATTAAATTAAAAAAATTTGTTCTAACTTCGTTTTAAATAAATTTTTAATTGTTATTATTTAAAATAAATCAATTTAAATATTTAAAATCCATTAAAATTTCTAAACTAAATTTTTTTAATTGGTTCCGAAATTCCGGATTGTTACACTTGCGGTCGCTGGATATGCCAAGCGGTTCCGGGAAGACTTCCACCACAAGTGTAATCAAATCTCATGTCTAGGTGCATTTACAGTTTCTAGTTACTGTAATCCTAGGCATTTCCTTTATTAACCAAATTTACCTATGTCGTTATAGGTTACCATTCCCCTTTTCCCAAGTTATGTTCATAATAAACCATATGTCCCAGTTTCATATTACTACACTTTATTCAAGTTATGCCCAAATTCCCAATAACAAGTTATGCCCAGTATTAACGTTTTCCCCTCGTTCCCAATCTAACGTATTCGCATATTTCCGCGGCATGCCTAGGCTCAAAGGTGGCATGGCGATATAAAAATAAAAGGGAAAAGATAAAGGGAAAAGGACAGAGATGATCATACTAACAAGGTTGACATGTAATGGCATAAACATATAGTGGCATAATGACAAGATAAGTACATAGGATGAACATGTGACAATAGCACTGATTCTAGCATAATAAAGATAGGCGTGATGTGATCTAAATAATGATTTAAATGTCCAACTAATAACAGATCTGATTTGGCCATAAACATGATAGAACATGTATAAGGGGATCTAAACAATGAATTAGATCAAAAATCAAAGGCAGATCTGACATGAAAACGGTTAAGATCTAAGTCATAGCCATGTCATGATATCATAGATACACAAGTTACAACAGACCTGATATGATTCAAGGAGTCACATGCATAGATCCAAATTATAGTCATATCAAGTTCTACTTTTTTAATTATTTAGATCTAAAATTAACTTAAACTCATAGTGTTTAGATCTAGAAAAATAGAAGGAGAATAGCAGTTGTTGAATCACAGATCTACACTTGAATAACTCCAAACTTGATTAACTCGATTGCAGAAGAAGAAAAAGGTTTGATTCGATCGGGGCAGCCACATCATCTAGTCCTCCATTATTTACGGTGTGCAAAACATGATAAATGAGGCCATATAAATAGCTACCAGACCTAAACCCTAATCTGCCACGTCTGCCCTAGGGTGGTCGACCCCGCCATAGGAGGTCGACCCATGGGTCGACAACCCCCTTAAAGGATCGACACCCCTGGGTGGGAGAATTCCCGCTTCCCCAAATTTCTGCATTTTGAACGATTTTGAATTGATTTTTGAATTTCTAGACCCTATATATATATATATATATATAATTCTCTTGCGCGTAAACCAATTTCAAAACTTCATAACTTCCTCATACGGTGTCCGTTTTACGCAAACCAAGTACCTATTTTGACCAGAATTCCGAGATGAACGCAATGGCGTAGTCCCTTTCCCTTAATTTTGAATATTAAATTAAATATTCTTTAATTTTCCCTCTATAGTGTTGTTAAAATTACGGGGTGTTACATTCTCTTCTACTCAAAGGTTTTCGTCCTCGAAATCTCCAAGTTAAGGAGAATGTATATCCTACCATCCATCACCCATCTACTCATCCACCAATCACAAACATCCATTGTCCTTAAAGACTTCTAATGCTTATATGAACTTATGCAAAGGTGTGTGTATATATCCTTATTCTAATGCAAAGATCAGGCGGTCTACTGATTCAGTCGACCTCCTTAATGCAATGTATGTTAGTGCCATGAATCCAACATGTATGCAATCATCCTATCATAACATGTAAGTTCTATATGGGTGCACAATCATTCGTCCAAATGCAACATCCATATGATGATATATCCATTTTCATCCATCAAAAGAAGAAGAATACACATACATCCACATACAGTATGAGAGTAATTGAGCCGATCTAGTGCCTAATGTGTGTGTATATGCATCCACGAGCAACCACTAGCAAACACTTGCATCGACCAAACATAACATGTCTCAAACATATGTTTACAATCGATGGGATTCCTACCTAAACGTCGAAGATTCGAATAGGGCATACTTAAATGATAGAAACAAGAATAAATAAAAGATTTGGAAAGGTAGTTAAGAACATACCCTCGAAAAGAAAATGGTACGAAGCACAAATCTTGTCTTCGGTCTCCCAAGTTGCATCCTCTGGGTTATCTCCCCACTGAACTTTCATCAACTTGACTTCTCTATTGCATAGCTTCTTAACTTCTGATCCAAGAATACGGGTAGGAACTCGTCTAACTGTCGCCTCCTGTTCCACCTCTACTTCCTCCAATATACTTGGCTCAACTGCTTCCGCGGTATCATGCAAGCACTTCTGCAAATGAGAAATGTGGAAAACATTATGAACACTGGATAGTCTCTCTGGTAGCTTTACTCTATAGGCCATTTGGCCACCTTTCTGTTATGGGAAATGGCCCTACAAATCTTGGTGCCAATTTCCCTACAGATCCGAAGCGAACCACATTCCTCAAAGGCGACACCTTAATGAAAACCATGTCTCCTACTTCAAATTCAATGTTGGTCCTTCTCTTTTCAGCGTAGGATTTCTGCCTTTCTTGAGCGGTCTTCATTCGCCGCCTAATAAGATTGATCTTCTCGGACGTTTCTCTTACCGTATCTGGTCCAAGTAGTAGTCTTTCTATAGATTCCCACCAAAAAGTTGGTGATCTACAAGGTCGTCCGTATAATGCATCGAAGGGTTCTATGCCAACGCTAGCATGATAACTGTCGTTGCAGGAGAACTCTACTAAAGGAAGATGCTCTTCCCAAGTCCCTCCGAAGTCTAGGATACACAGTCTCAAAAGATCCTTAAGAATTCTGTTCGCCCTTTCCGTATGTCCATCGGCATGTGGGTGATAAGCGGTGCTCAAACACAACTGTGTATCTAATGCTTCTTGCAAGCTCCTCCAAAATTCACTAGTGAAGATGGGGTCATGATAGCCTACGATGCTGGAAGGAACTCCATGAAGACGGACTATCTCACAAATGTATATTACTGCCAACCATGTTGTCGTCCTCTTACTCTTAACTGGAATGAAATGAGTGCTCTTAGTAAGTCTATCCACCACAACCCAAATACTGGTGTTTCCTTTCTTTGATATAGGCATACCATCTATGAAATCCATAGAGACGCTCTCCCACTTCCACTGTGGAACCTTCAAAGGATGAAGTAAACCACCGGGCTTCTTTTGCTCAACTTTGAATTTCTGACAAACTAAACATTGAGAAACAAACTCTGCCACGTCTTTCTTCATCCCAGTCTATACAAAACCCTCTTCATATCCATATATATCTTATCACTGCCCGGATGAATAGTCATCTTAGAGTGATGGGCTTCTTCTAGGACTATCTTTAACAAACTTCCAGTTTGGGGAACACAAAGCCTTCCATCTCGTCGCAACCACCCTTTATCGTCTATGGAATATCTATTGAGGTGACTAGAAGTCTCCCCTTTACTGAGCCTATCCAAGATGTCTAAAATATGTGGATCATCTCGCTGCGAAACTCCTATCCGATCCATAAGAGTAGGTCGTATCTCTAGAGACGCAAACAAACCGGGTTAAAACTCGGTGGAGGATCTAAATTCAAAAGTCGATATGAACTCCAAGCTTTTCATTTCTACAAAAAGAGGACTTACGGCCATCCTCTGTCTAGTCAGTGCGTCTTCCACCACATTACCCTTGCCAGGGGTATGAGCAATCTCAAAATCATAAGAAGCTAGGAACTCCATCCACCTTTGTTGCCTTAATTTAAGATCCTTTTGTGAAAACAAGTACTTGAGAGATTTATGATCGGTGTACAACTCGAACTTCTCTCCAATCAAATAACAACAACACGTCTTAAGCACAAATACTATGGAAGCTTGCTCTAAATCATGGGTAGGGTAGTTCTTCTCATGAACTCTTGACTATCTACCCCCATAACACACTATCTTTCCCTCTTGCATCAGAACCGCACCAAGCCCTGTACCACATACATCAGTGTATACTGTAAACACTTTATTCCTATCAGGCAAGGTCAAGACTGGGGTTGTTGTCAGAGCCCTCTTCAATCATTGGAAAGCAACATCACATTCTATATCCTATGAAAACGTCAAATTCTTCTTCGTCAGCCTAGTGAGTGGGGTTGATATCTTTGCAAAGTCCTTAATGAACTTCCTATAATAGCCTGCCAATCCAAGAAAGCTTCTCACCTCCGTTGCATTTTTTGGAATTTTCCAATCTTGAACTGAAACTACCTTTGTGGAATTTACTGCTATCCCATCTTTGGAAACCACATGCCCTAGAAATCTCACCTCTTTTCTCCAAAACTGGCAATTGGAGAACTTTGCCTTAAGTTGATGCGCATGGATAGTTTTCAATACTTCTCTCAAATGTTGGGCATGCTTTTCCTCGCTCTTTGAGAAGATCAAGATATCATCAACGAAGGCCACGAAAAATTTATTTAGAAACTCCCAAAACACCCTACTCATCAGATCAACAAAATAGGCGGGTGCATTCGTCAACCCAAAAGGCATAACAAGCCATTCAAAGAAACCATCTGGAATCCAAAAAGCAGTCTTATGTATATTGCCCTCAGCCACCCTCAACTGATGAAACCTCATGGCAAGTCTAACTGAGAGAATAACGAGACACCAACAAGCTGGTCAAACAGATCATCTATCCTTGGAAATGGGTGCTTGTTCTTCTTAGTGAGTTTATTCAACTCCCTATAGTTTACACACAAGCGAAATGAACCATCCACCTTAGTCGCGAATACTACTAGAGCACCCCATTCAAATATGCTTCGCCTAATAAACCCTTTCTTAAGTAGCTCCCCTACTTGCTTGCTAAGCTCCCTTCTTTCCCTCAGAGCCATATGGCGCATAGGCAATGCAACTGGCTTTGCATTGTCCACCAAATATATACAAAAATAAATTTCACGCCTCGGATGTAAGCCCCGTACCACATCAAAAACATCAGGATACTCTCAGACTACTGGCACAGATCACTGATCATCAATAGATGCATCAAGAGACTCTAGGAAACTAAGCATGACAGACCCTTGTGGGTCACAAGAAATCTCGAGGGTCCTCCCATGGCAAATCAAAAGTCTAACAACCCTCTTCTCACAATCCAGAATGACACCATACATGGTTCACCAATCCATCCCAAGAATCAAACCATAGCCCATAAAACCAAGCACATATGCATCGCACTCAAACTCGATGCCTAACATAAATATTCTCAAACCCTGACAAATCATGGACAAATGAGCTGAACTACCAATGGGGTTAGAGACAACTACGGGATCCACTACCATACTAGTATTTAGGTGCAGAGAATTAACCACAGAACTAGATATAAATGAATATGAAGCGCCAGAATCAAAAAGAGTTCTAATAGTATGACTAGAAAGAGAAATCAAACATTCCACGGAAACTTTCCTGCCTCTATCTGGAGCAATGGTCGCGAGAGCATGCACTTGCCCTCCAGAAGCTCCTGCCCTTTGACCTTGTCCTTGTTTCCTCGGGCATTCCTTAGAAAAATGTCCGACCTCTCCACAATTGAAGCAAGAATTCTTCCTTCTTTTGCAGTCCTTGATCAAATGACCCTCTAGCCCATAATTGTGGCACTTCCTTTTATCATTAGCCTTATCATTATTTCTGCCTTTCTTCTGTTGCTGTTGTTGTCCTTTCTTGGACCATACTTTCTTGTTTTGTGATTCCTCAACTTTAACTTCCTTCTTGCGGCTTTTGTCTTCCTCATGCATCAAGGCCATATCAACAAGCCTTTCAAACGTTGCTCCCATTGGAATATGGGACATAGCTAACCCATGAAGGGGTTCATTCATCCCTTTAACAAACCGCAAAGCTTTCATATGCGGAGTATCTACCATTCCCAATCTAAACCTTGCTAGATGGTTGAATTTGTTCACATATTCTTTAACAATCACGCTTCCTCGTTTAAGCACCAAGAACCTCTCCATTTGCATGCTTTTCTCAGCTTGAGAAAGAAACTTTATTTCAAACCTCTGTCTAAAATCATCCAAGTTTCCGCCGGACGCCCCGCTTGTGTTACTTCACACCAGAACGAAGCTTTATCTTTCAGTAGCCAGGCGGCTAGCTGAATCATCCTACAATCGTCTGCATCAAAAATTCCAAACAAGTCCTCTGTCTCCTTGAGCCAATTCCTTGCCTCTACGAATGTTTTGGTTCCATGAAATGGCTTTCCTCCCATAGCACGGAAATCTTTGCAGACCTTAGAGAAGTTGTCTGCACGTGGAGGAGGAGGAGGAGGAATGACGGGTGCAGCTGGGGAAGGAACGTCATCTTGACAACCGACAGGCGCCGTGGCCTATAAATACCTGCGGAACCGGCCTGGTATTGTAATACCCTCTGGAATATTAGGTTCCCTAGAAATTCTGAAAAGAAAAGGGATTTAAACAAAGGATAGAAAGATATTACATATGGCATTAGGGAATATGTTTTTCAAACAGACTTTTCTTTTGAAAATGCTTTCTTTTAAAACCTTTTTGAAAATAGTTTTCAAAAACTTTTATCTAATCTGCTAACCTTCAGCTCTGATACCAAGTGTGACACCCCACGTTCATTGTTATCACTCATTAAGAGAATGCATTAAGTTTCGTGAACCGTTATAGGTAAACAGAAACATTACAAGACAGATATAAAATAGCAGCGGAATTAAAAACTTTATTAATCATAAAGCATCTTGGTTCAAAACATCATATGTCTGAAAATACATAAACCCGGTACATCATCAAAACTTCTATCTTGCACTTAAAACATCAGAGTACAAAATAAAAGAAGCAAAATCCCCAAATAAAAACATAGCCATAGTAGCAAAGATAAGAGCTAGAGCAGTACATCTGAGAAACTCCAGCAAAATGATAGTAGAATCCTGATCAAGCTTGAGTATTCCCACCCTGAGAACCTTGGGGGGAACGGAAGAAAGAAGAGGAAACAAAAAGGGTCAGACATAAAGTGTGGCGAGTCCAGTTACTTTTAGCAAATAAATAAGTAAAAGTATCATGATAGGCTTATAAAGAGGATGAGAAAGATAACATCACAAGAGGTTGGTATGACAAGGTAAACATGATAGAGTGTATACACTTCTCTAATGATTACTCTGCATCGATACTAGTATAACCAGAATGAGATGATCCCAACAACTATAAGATGGTAGACTAAGGCCAGTGAGAGGTTTTCACCCCCATGCAATCAACAGGCATCCCAACGTACCGAAGTTACCCCTATGGGTATTAACGGGCTCCTAAACATGCCGGAGTCTAAGTGTACCCTAATTACTACCCTAATCAATCGACTCCCTACTCTGTAGATACCCTATGCTGGCCCCACAGTAGGGTGTATCACTCCTTAAAGTGGCAACCCTTCATTTTCCGGATGTGCACAACCATATCTACTGATGTCACAACGTCTTATTTTCCCGAGCAGGCGGAGTCATGCATGCACATGACCCCATGAAACGCATCGTCAGACACCGTCCCCACTTTTGGATCTCTTATATTCAGCCCAGTAAGCGTGCCAAGACTCCGACCTTGTTCGAAGTACTCGTTTGACACCTATATATGGGTTACTTACTGAAATGGGTCCCACACACAAGATGATGCAAGCTCTCCTCTTGCATCCCCACTACCAGGTTATTCTCAGATTATGCCTACCTACTTGTGTCATAAAATAGCATAATCCCAACAGGTTAAGTTTGTGGGCCTATATATAAATATTACCTACCCACCCCAGTTTTACTTTACGCACCCACTATTTCAAACAAGTTTACTTAACCCTTAATCAGGTTCATGTTCATACAGTCCTTATGGATTCAACTAGGTTAAGTATTCCAATTCATTACCATGTCCATTTATGGTTATAATGTGCTAAACCTCGCACATTAAGCCTACCACATGTGGATGCTGGATATGTCGGTTTATTCCGGGCAGACTTCTTTTAGAAGTCGGGCTTAACCTCGTATCTTAGCACATCTCGTATTTGCCAGCTAGATCCCTCACATTAGATTCACCACTTGCGGTCGTTGGATATGCCGGGCGGTTCTGGGTAGAATTCCACCACAAGTGTAATCTAACCTCGTTTCTAAGCGCGGTTATAGTTTCTAATTACTATAATCCTAGGCATTTCCATTATTAACCAAATTTACCTATGTCATTACCTTTTCCTAAGTTATGTTCATAATAAACTATATGTCCCAATTTCATACTATTACACTTTACTCAAGTTATGCCCAAATTCCCAATAACAAGTTATGCTCAATATTAACGTTTTCCCCCTCATTCCCAATCTAACGTATTCGCATGTTTCAGCGGCATGCCTAGGCTCAAAGATAGCCTGGCTATATAAAAATAAAAGCGAAAAGATAGAGGGAAAAGGAAAGAGATGATCATACCAACAAGGTTGGCATGTAATGGCATAAACATATAGTGGCATAATGACAAGATAAGCATATAGGATAAACATGTGACAATAGCACTGATTCTAGCATAATTGGGATAGGCATGATGTATCTAAACAATGATTTAGATGTCCAACTAACAACAGATCTGATTTGGCCATATACATAATAGAACAGGTATGAGGTGATTTAAACAATGAATTAGATCTACAATCAAAGGCAGATCTGACATGATAAAGGATAAGATCTAAGTCATAGTCATGTCAGGATATCATAGATACACAATTTATAACAGATCTAATATGATTCAAGCAGTCACAGGCATAGATCCAAATTGTAGTCATATCAAATTCTACTTTTTTTTAATTATTTAGATCTAAAAGTAACTTAAACTCACAGTATTTGGATCTAGAAAAATAGAAGGAGAATAGCAGATGTTGAATCACAGATCTACACTTGAATAACTCTAAGCTTGATTAACTCGATTGCAGAAGAAGAAAAAGGTTTTGATTCGATCCGGGCAGCGACAACATATAGTCCTCCATTATTTTCACTGTGCAAAACATGAGAAATGTGGCCATTTAAATAGCTACCAGCCCCAAATCCTAATCTGCCACGTCTGCCCTAGGGGGGTCGACCCCCCTTAGGAGGTCGACCCATGGGTCGACACCTCCCTTGAGGGGTCGGCCCAGGGGTCGACACCCATGGGCGGGAGAAATCCCACTTCCCCAAATTTCCGTGTTTTGAACGATTTTGAATAGATTTTTGAAATTTTGGACCCTATACATATATATATCTATATATATAATTCTCTTGTGCGTATACAAACTTCACACCTTCGTAACTTCTTCATATGTTCTCCGTTTTACGCAAACCAAGTGTCTATTTTGACCAGAATTCTGAGACGAACACAATGGCGTAGTCCTTTCCCTTAATTATGAATATTAAATTAAATATTCTTTAATTTGTCCTCTTTAGTGTTGTTAAAATTACGAGGTATTACAGTTAAGTAATGTGTCACGATCCTAAAACTATAATAAAATAGACAAGTTAACTCATTTTGTAGAATCTTAAAATGCTGATATAGGGTGTAAAATACTCCAAATAAAAAGTTGCTTGTTTTACAAATTAAAAATTACAGTAAAATTATATAAATTAAATTAAGTATACGTCTTAGAAATATTATCCAAATTCGAAATCAATATTTAATTATATTAAATAATTTGTTATGGCTTATAAACGATTCCGTAGCGACTATTTGAAAATTGGATTTGGACATAACTTACAATCTATAAAACAAAATCTTGATTTTTCTTTTCCATTAGAAAAATATAGTTTAATAGATTCAAACATTTCTTGTTTCGAAGAAATCAGATTTATAATGAATCATGCATATTCGTTTAGAATTCAAAATGAAATATCAGGAACTACCGCGACATTACGAGCTCGATTATAATTATATTATAATTTATATTTTCAGTCATTGTTCAATAGATAATTTCATTATAATAATTTAATTCTAGACTAAATTAAATCTATTAAAATATCCAATTTACACAATATTGCCAATTCGGCTATTTCCAATTATTTCAGAATTAAATTTTTATTACACCATTATTTATATTAATTAAATATTTGAAATATTTGAATTCAAACCATTAAAATTCCCAAACCATTATATTAAATAATTAAATTAATTATTAAATCGCTAAAATTCTGGGACGTTACATCTACACACGACCCATCCATCGTATAAGTGAACGATCCACATGTTCAATATCCGACTCGATCCATGTTCATACACGACACAACTGCAGACGACCTGGTCTATTATCAATGTTATAACCAATCCATTTTAATTCTTTATTCACGTTGCAAAATGGGATTAACATTTTCCCCTCGAAGTTCATGTCTACGAAGAAATTGTGGGCTTCGACATAAATCAGCATGGATGACCTACGAATGGTCATGGACATTTTTCTATAATGGGTAGCGAACGATCTTATTCAATGGATCGACATATGTAACTCATAATGAACTATGGTAGTCCATTTGAAGGACTTAAAAAGCCCTTTCCTAAACTACTTTATATTTTCTTTCAGGTCCATCATTTTTTCTACTTTATTTTTCCTACCAAGAAGCTTTTAACGCCGATAACCTCTGGGAAAAAGTATCTCAATCCGAGCTTCTTGCTACTTTACCTTCTGTCGACTTCATTATTGTTGGTTATCGAGCGCCACCGATCAAACTCGTCATCACCGTTCATTAAAACCCTACAATTTATACTCAACCAATTGCCATCCTTATTCAAATCGATTTGTGGCCTATCTTTCTAGATCTGAACTACCCCAACTTCACCAACGTTACTTTAGGATTCAAAATACCTCAGTTCTTGTCTGTTCTTGGTGTAGTTCCGATGTTGACATCAATTGCAGTTGACTGCCGATTTCTGCCGTAGGTGATGTTTTCTCCTTAGTTTTCATGTTGAATTGATTTTTGGGATGTTTAAACAGCTGGTCTTGATGAAGTGTGACTCAAATGCTTTTGTATTTTTGATGAACTATGCCTCGAATTTGTATAATGGCTTGTGTTTTAGGGAAACAAAATTCAATCATAATATTCTGCAATTTTGGTATGTCGATTGCTTGTGATATGATTTTATGAATCTTTTTTCCCATTGCTTACTTTGTTGGTTAGCACTTCGGGTCATGCTGAACGTTTTTGGGTTACGATGATAGAACTTGATTGTCTTAGTCTGAAGTTTGCTTTGATTTATTCTGCATTGACTATTGCGCGATTATTTCCTTACCGTGAACCGTTGATTGAATTCTGGAAATGTTCGAATCTTGTGTGTATTGATCTCAGGTTTCAATTCGGCAATCTACTGCTTGTTTTAACTGGTTCAACCATGACTTTTGTATGTCTTTGATGAATTGTGTTTTAAATCGGCTATGGTGATTTACGGTCGAAGTGGTGGCAACTGACTATAGTTTTACATGGATTGTGTACTCCAATTCGAACTTCGGCAATTTGTTATTTGAGATGCTAGAATTTGGTTGTAACTTTTGTGTTGATCGCCTGTCTCGACAAATAATGATTCAATTTGATCTTGACACTTCGATATTTCAGCGATGAAGTTTTAGTTGTAGTTTTGCGATTTTTGGCATGTCGATTGTCTTGCGTTTTAATGATGAAAACTTCAATTTCTTATCAACTTTAACGTTGTACTAATGCATGAATCTTTATGTTGATTGGTGCCTCAATCAATCGCACTTTGAGTTTGGCCACGACTTCGATGGATCAGATGCTCATGGTCCATGATGGATTGGATGCTCATGGTCCATGATGGATCGGATGCTCACGATCCATTCATGGATTACGTGCTTACGACCCATTCATGGATTGCGCATTCACGATCCATTGGTGGATCGAGTGCCTTAAAGATCTTTTGGTCAATTAGTTTTCTAAATCATTCCAAGTTTTTGAAAGGTGATTGATAATTTGAACCTGCCACTTATAACTCTAACGTGCCTTTTCACTGATAATTTCCCTGTAACAAGACAAGCACTTGCACGTTTTCTGCCGAATATTTTGCTATTGATTGGCCATATCAATGACATATTAGTTTGATCATTAAAAATGAACTACAACGAATTTCCTGACTTGAACTAAATGAAGTGTATATAGAATCATTTCGTTTAACCTTTATTATTTGTCGACCGTCGCCTGCATAGATATGACATTCTAAATTGAATTCGCAACGACGCTTAAGATCATCTAATCAACACACGCCGATTGTAGATTTCAAACTTCACTTTTTAATTACTTATATAATCCTGTACGATGATTCATATTTTATGAAACGTGTACCTATAACTTGTTTTAAAAACAAGGTTCCATGTGTAGAGTGAATATCGGACAAAAGACTAGTTGTTGTTATGGAAAGGAAATCACTCCTGCTCAAATTGGAGCTTCAATTTAAATTTTTGATATTAGAGCGATTATAGCTTCAAGGTCAGAAGCAGATCAGTCCTTTCTTGTTCCCTGTCCTCTCGACAATCCACTGAAGAAATGCCATTATGTGCTAATTCAATGTGTTTTTAATTAAGCATGCAAACAGTTTGACCTTTCTGAATCTAATGCAAAATTTTCGGGGAGAGAGGAATTTGCTGGTTGTCCGCCTTGCGACTTTGTTGCAGAAGCCTCTAGGTTTCATGATATTTGTTGGACTCGGAAATTTGAGTTTGAATTTTTACATGGCTTTTGAACTAGTCGACGATGCTTATTGGACTCGTTTGGACCCTTTGCCTTATTTCAATGAATAGTGGTGCAACATTGACCTAGTTTTATTGGGTAGTTTCTCTTGGTGTGTATGCTCTTTCGAAGAACTTGTAATGAAGAGCTTTTGCACCCATTTGGCGTAAAATTTGTTGTGGATTGCTCACGACAACAACGGGTTAGTCCAATAAGAGGAAATGGATTATGAGAATCATTTACAAACTCAAGTGTGTTATCAACATGAGAATATTTCATCTGAGAGTTTATAACTCACTAGATGTAATTTACGTTGGTAAAACACTTCGTTTGCTTACAGTCGACACTTGATATTCGTCAGTCTAGATTTTGGACTGCGAGTTCCAAGCATCATCTTTTTGATGAGAATGTGTAGTCTAGCCTGACTCGTACAACTATTAGTGATGCCCCAGTCAGCATTATTCATATTCTCCGCCAATCTCTCTTGGTGGCAATGACCGCGAGATTTTCGGAGACTGAGTAGCTTATGTGCATCGCTTAATAATTTTTATTGGGCTGGCATTTTATATTCTGCTTTTGCAGCATCCACTCTGAGGACTGTGAGCCTTGGAGCTAGGTCTTGGAATTTAAATGTTGTACAGAAATGAATCGCTTCTTGTGTTATTCATATCTTTTCTCATGTTGAATTTCCTCGTATTCTGGGATGCTCTTTTTGTATATTGTAGCCTCGTGGTATTGCAATCTCCTTCAACATTGTTTGACACCGTGGATCATCCCGGGCTATAAAAAAAATTGGATCTCAACTTCATAACGGCTTGCACCTAGTGCATGGCAATTGCTCGACCTTCTTTTTATATCTTATGTTGACACCATTGATGGATATTAGCTTTAGTTCCTTGGGAAACATTATTGTTTTATTGGGTTCGAACTATGCCATGTTCGCATAATCACCTTTTAAGCATCGATCATCCTTAGGTTTCAAGCAGAATACCATCGGGTTCTTTGAGTTATTTATGATTGGAGCTTTGCAGACAAGGGAGCCTCTGCATTAAGAGACACTAGGTTTGCTCAGCGAAGAAGTTTATTCTCGCAAGAGGTTGCTTTTAATGCGTCTTGACCGATGTACTCACCGCTCCTCATTTATGAGGCTCATAGCTAGTCAATGATGGCCAATTGGATTTCCAAGGTTGATCTTCATCGATGTGATGAGCTTTATTGACATATCAAACGTATCGATTTTGTCAAATTTTCAGATGCCTCGCTTGTAGAGGTGAGGCCTTTTTGCTAAGTTTTTAACGCGATATCTCTTATTTGCTGCACTATAGCTCACGTATTTCCAAGTGTATTCATCTTTTTATCGAGTGAAAGTCGGTTTTTTTCTTTTTGCGATGTCGTGATGAACCTGTGGTATGTTATCCGAGCATCGTCCAATCCCTATATGGTTGTATTGCCTCCATACTATGAGTCATCACGAATTGCATAGGATATATATAATCAACTTGTCAAGTTCCTTTGATTTTTGGTTGACGCACTACAAGTTTCAGCTTTGTTGACGTGGTCTCTTTGCATTTGCCAATATGCATGGAGCTTCTGAGCTTGTCAATGTATTAGGAGGCTTGACTTTATTAGCTGATCATATGCCTCTTTTTTGAAGAGGTCTTTAGCTCTTGTGCCCCTAAATAGGTCTTTTCCTTAATCCAATGTTCATCCCTTCCAATCGAGTAAATCAGGCTTCGGAGAAAACTAGATTAGATGCCTTCTTTAAGGAAGACTTTGGTTTGCCCCAGCGTTCGTCTCATCCGGCCAAATATGGCGTCAGAAACTTGAATGGGTACCTTCATGCAAGGAAGACTTTAGTTTTCCTTTACGTAAGCAATACTTTGGTTCGCCTTCACGTAAGGGAGACATTGGTTTACCCCAACGTTCATCTCATCCGGTGGGGTAATGGCGACAAAGAAGCTGGATTGAATGCCTCCACGTAAGGAAGACTTTGGTTCGCCTTCGCGTAAGGAAAACTTTGGTTCGCCTTCGCGTAAGGAAGACTTTGGTTCGCATTTGCCCAAGGAAGACTTGGTTTTTCCCTCGCGTAAGGAAGACTTTGGTTCATCCAAATGTTCATCTCATCCCACCGAGTAATGGCGACGAAGAAACTAGACTGGATGCCTCCATGTAAGGAAGACTTCAGTTTGCCTTCGCGTAAGGAAGACTTTGGTTTGCCTTCACGTAAGGAAGACTTTGGTTTATCCCAATGTTCATCTCATCCAGCCTAGTAATTGCATCAGAGACTTGATTGGGTGCCTTCGCGTAAGGAGGACTTTAGTTTGCCTTCACGTAAGGTAGACTTTGGTTTGCCTTCACATAAGGAAGACTTTTATTTGCCCCAACGTTCGTCTCGACTGGCCGAGTAATGGCGTCGGAGACATGATTGGGTGCCTCGCGTAAGGAGATCTTTTACTTAGGTGGCGCTTGCCCCATCTTTTATCGCTTGATTCTTAGCGACTCCTTTCGATCTACAAGGCAATGCAATGCGTCCTCACGTATAAGCATAATTATGCTTATGGCACTTGACACTTGAGCTGTCATTGTCGGGATGTGTTGTAAGGGTCGCCAGATCTTGTTGGTGTAACGTCCCATAATTTTGGTGATTTAATAATTAACCAATTTAATTATAATAACATATTGGTTTGGTTTTTAAAATGGTTTTAATTTAAACATTCTTAATATTTAATTAATAAAAATTATGGGATGAAATATTTATTTCTGAATAGTTGGAAATAGTAGAATTGGAAATGTTGTGTGAATTGGATAATTTACTGGATTTAATTCAGCCTAGAATATAATTATTATAATGAATATATTATTTAAACAACAGTTGAACATGTTAATTATAATATAAATTATAATCGGGCTCGAAATGTTGTGGCAGTTTGTTATATTGCGTTTTGAACTTCAACTGAGCCAACTTGTCTATTTTATTATACTTTCGGGATCGTGGCACATTGTTCATCATAACGGTATTTTTATTTTGTCGATAGTGGTCCATAACTGAACGAAGTTTAAGTGATGTGTAGGAACTAATTTTTATTTATATATGTACATATATACGAATACATTGTTTATTAAGTACTGACCAAATATGTTGATGACATACATGATGACACTCTAAGTTAAAAAATTGAACCAACCCTGAAACATTATTACAAAATGGATATATAGGAGAACAACCGGGTACTGTAATAAATCAAAGTTGATTTCTTATATATATATATATTAAAAACAACCTTATATAATATATAAGCTGCTACACTCCACGGCGCATTTGCAGTTCGAACGTGCTGCTTATACATTAACATTAATTAGATGTAGAGACCTAAAAAGAAGTGAAACGTTCATGCACTGCCTACCAACTTAGAGAGATCAAATTGTATGGCAAACTTAGCAACTAAGTCATTGTCTCTGTACACATAAAGTCACTAGCCACTGAGTTGTTAAATCATGCAGCATTGAGTTTTAAATCAACGCCAACCAACAATGTTACACCCTACTATAATAGAATACCCTATTTCTTCGTCATGAAGTAAATATAGATAATAATAAAAATCAAGTCTATAACACATAACACTGTCGCATCATATCAGCTACCCTATACTGTTAGCTACAGTCTACCCCAAAATTTCATGACAAAGGTGTAACGACCCGCAAATTCGTACCATTTGAGCTGACTGAATACAACTTACGTCCAACCCAAATTGCACGAAAATAGGAATCATTAATTGAAAGAAATTAGAGGATGAGAAATAGAAGGATAGAAAATTAGAATACAAGAAGATAGATAGAAGATCGTACTGAACAATAACATAGAATCTCACAATCGCAATGGTATAAAATATAATATTTAAATAACCACTTTTGAAATACAAACTATATTATCACTCACATTCATCATCAGAGTACATCACGTATACGACACATCGGAATAAAACTCTAAATATCTAACATTTGAAGCCTCCTGCTCCAAGCTCCTTCAGATAAATCTGTAAAATCCTGAACTATTGGACTACCCGTACAAATTCGGGCACCCAAGAGTCTAGGAAAACATAGAAAAATAAACTCTGGGTCAGTCATGGGACTGGTGTGAGTATACGATTAAAAACAATTTTATTTTAGCTTTTGAAAACCTTTTGAAGGAAAAGATAATCGTAAGACCGGTCCACACATAAATACGGATGGTTTTTACCTTACGATAACCCGAAACATTTTGAAATCAATATTATTCTGATATTATGATAATGTCTAAATACAAATAAATATCAATCTAGCGGAACGCTTGCATCTCACGCTCCACATATATAGTATACAATCAAAACCACGGGCGCTTATTGGAGATTGGATTCCGACTATGACAAGGTATGGAACCAACTGCCGATACTGTATCTCTACAGGAGAATACACTGGGTTCAACAATAACGTCTTGCAACTCGACCCACACATGACCGACCGCTCATTTCGCTTGAGTGTATCGAATGTATATCACCAACGGTTGGGATCAGCATCCATTTCCTGAAAGGGACAACATCGATATATTAAAGAAGCAAAAGGAATTTCATTAGATAGGTGATTATACACCCTAATGGGAGCGACCCACATAGCCATGTTGCCTTCCCGATTTTTGTCATTTCCCGGTTGTGAAGCTTGAGGCTGAACTTACCTTTGGATATAATACGTCTTCATTCACTTTGAATGCCACATCGTCAAACCCTCCAAATCACAAATTGACTTCCCCAAAAATACATTACGGGTATAAAGCGAAGAGAAACGAATTCCTCCGTCACCAAACATAAATATGTTTGAAGAGATTAACTTATGCAATTTATTAGGCATACTCTGTCAGACACTCGTCTATACAAGTTGTCCTAGGACTGGACAAACCGAAGGCACTATCCTATAAATCCATCTTAGGCAATTTCTACCTAGGATTGACAAAATAGCCCTTACATAACACCATCTTCAAAGGTCTTCAATAATCTCTTGATAGGTATATATCGTATCGTAGTGGAATTAGATTCCGGTCTCTTCGAAACGATAACGTAAAAGGTCCAGATTTGATAGTCGGTGATTTAACTATCAAATATAAAATAAATAGATTTAACTCCGCTGAATCTCCTTAGCTTAAATAAAACTTTGATCTATTTAAATACAAATATTAACTTTGTATATACATATTTATTTGAACTATATTTATTAATGAAACACTTATTATCAATCCTTATGTGATAATCTCACCTTCGAACATCCGTTTTATAACTGAAATGATATTTAACTCTAACACTCACTCTGAACACAAACTAATACAAATTATTGGATAATGGTGAAATTGATCAAGTTGGGGTATTTTAATTACCTCTCAGACCTTGTATCAAAATCATTCTTATCATCAAAATTCGTAGGAGTTCGATATCAAAATATTTGACAAAACCATAATTCGGTAAATCCGTTTGAATTTCAAATCTTAAACCATTCCAAAACAATGTTGTTGTTTTGAACCGCTGATCAAGTTAATTTAATTTACTATATACTAAATCAGGAAATTTATCTGAATAATCGACTTGATCTTTTTTTCTTTTACAACTATATTATCTTCTTCACTTACTTAATAAAAAGGTTAATTAAGTTTAAAAACATTTCATCTTGGATAATTTATCCAAATTTAAACTGCTCTTTCACTATACCATTATCTTACTAAAAAACTATTAGTTAAAAGCAACTTTACTTCTCACAATTCATTTAAGAAACCAAACAGTTAAAATGATTAAGATTGGTCTTTCCTTTTTGAATTTAAAATATAATTAATTTAAATTATCCATTTAATTGTTTCTTTTAAAAAAACAATTTATATTCAATTATCAAAACTTGGGTATATTTCTGAATTACTTTACAAAAATTACAACTTAGCAGTCCCAACAGAATATAACAGTTCAGACGACACTTAAGTCGTTAACCTAATTTGCACAAACAATCATATGAATATAATTCAATATTATCAACCGATAATATTTTAACATGTATTAACTGATAAAATATGTCGAACTGATAGAATAGCAGGACAGTGTTTTTTTTTCTCTGCTAATAGTGTATCCAAACAATTCAATCAATCCAATATATAGTCAAATGGTTTTTATTTCTACTAACAGATGTCCATATAATATAATTACGATTAATGAAATTACTCACAACTTAATCAATTAATTTAACGCCCACTTTGGATTATACTAGGTTACATATTTTTACTGATTAGTAGATTACAACCGAATTTACGTTAACTAATAAAATTACTTTTACCTATCTAATAAACCAATTCATTTTAAAACTAATTGTTTTAAATCCGATAATTTACATTGAGTTATACTACGTTTGACTTGATCATACAGATATAAGCCAAATTATTCGAATATGTTTTTACTAATCTAACTTAGGATAGATATACATTAATATATATTTTTATATTCTATTAACCTTAAAGTTTAACGTAAAACATTTCTTTCCTTTTATATTTAAATGGGCCAAGCCCAAACATATTAAACATCCCATTCTCATTTATTTATATTTTAACTAATATATAAATATTTGTATATGTTTTTAAATTAAGTTTTAAATTTAAAAACTCTCCCTTTTATTTTATTTTTAATTTATTTATTTAATGGGCCAAGCCCAGTCTATAAATCAATGTCGCAATTAACTCCCCCATGCCTCAATACAAAACTTTTGCACCCGTAAAGCCTCTCCCCCATCCATTTCTTTCTCCCTCACTCATTTCCTTGCTTCAGCCATTTCATTGTCCCACCGTGCACTGGTGCACGTGTACTAGTGATCCACTAGCCACCCCGTCCCTGACCTCACTGCAAACAACTCCACTTCACCTTCTGAACCCATCGCCAACAACAGTACCTCCTCCGATGAACCTTATCAAAATTCGGCGTTCTAACTCAAACTTTACCAAACCGATAGTTATTACTTGGCCTCGCACCACCACCACATACGTCCGTTCATCTTCAAACTTTACCCACTGGAAGCTGACCCAAGACTCGTCCTTCACCATCTATTTGGTAGCACTCGACGCCACAGTTGGGGAGTTCTTCAATGATGAACAGTAGCTAACAAAATGAACCCAGAAACTTTAAATCCACCTCGTTCCTACAAATCTTCCATTAGAAAATTCGAATCATATTTTTCCTATGGCTCTCAACTCACCATGCTCCTCCACCCTTGTCCCCATGATCCACCTCCATTGTCGTTTCCTGAATTTGACGAAATCCCCTTTTCGAACAACTCAAAAATTCTCCTTCCCCTCACAGTTAAAAATCATGAAATTAATATTAAAATTCAAGGTTTTCCTTAACAAACACAACCCTATACCTGATTTTTGAAATAAAGAAGGTCGAAAATCCTGAGCTTATGAACTCTTTACTGTAATTTATCCATCGTAAGTGACATACGCTACTGTTTAATTTGAAACCATTTTTACTACATATACGAGGCAAAGACAAACATCTTTCCTTTTGGATTCAAATCCTAGGACCAGACAAAATTCAAATTATTTATTTTCTAAAAAAAATTGGAAAGATGTTGCCAGTTTAACATACTGTCATAGAATTTTTTATTTTTATTTTGATACATTCCAGTTTAATCAAATTGATTTGTTTTGACATATACAGAGCATTCAAACATATATACTAGTTTGTATTTTCATATGTATTGATTAGCAACATATTTAAAGTGGTGGAAGAACTATGTTACAAACTGTCATATGTATTTTGAGTTCTAGTTTTTAGTTTGAACACATTAACCTAATCATGTTTACATTAATACATTTAAAATTTTCCCAATCAATAAACAAAGGAAAGAGGGATTCACTCACTTAAAATGACTACTTCCTTTACGTTATTTCCTGTTTTCAGTTTACCTCGGGTTTTATATATCTGCTCCTAGATTTTCATTTCATGATGAATGGAATTTTTAGTTTTAGGACTTCCTTGCTGTATGATGCAAATATCTATTTTTATTCGCAGTTGAAATCATTTTAGTGTAAACTTTTAGGCATATTTAAGTTACTTTAGTGTTGGATATCAGTTCTAAAATTCATAGGAGTTCTGCTTATTGATTTGTAGACTAAGTGTTGTTTATTAAGAACAGAAAACAGAGCGCCTCTATTTATCTTCATATTGCTATATGATTTCTTTCGGTTCACTTACATTCAGATAAAATATGAAGATTGAAATGTTTCAATACTATATATATATATATCCAAGAGCATTCACTCCTATATGACATTTGACACCATAATATATAATCAGCAATACATTTAAAGAGAGAGAGAAAGAGTTTACTTTCTTAAGGATTGTTGTTCTAATGTTTATTTTTCAGATTAACATGGTTTTTCCATGAACTGTCCTATATTCAGGAACTACATGCATATGTATATATAACACAATCAATGAATGAAAAGGGACAGTTTCATTTACAGGTTTGGCCACTGGTTGTGCTTTCAGGTCACACGTTTCAATTCCAGTAAGAAAACCACTACAGCAAATTCACATGTATATGCAAAATAAATAAACGAGGGAAAAGTTTACTCACAAAATTGCTCTCTGTTCTTATCCTTTTTCATTCACAGGTTTGCTACCATTTTCTCACCTGATTTTTGTCTAAGCGTTCTGCCATTTCTATGTTCCATTTTAGTTCTTAGTTTCAGATTTTATGTGAGTGAAGTGAGGCCATATGTGTGCATTTATAGGTGGAAAGCAAGACGTACGTATGAAGTTTTGTTGTGTAGACAGGGGTAAATAGGAGTAGCAGCTACTGACATATGTTGTGATTGAAAAGAGGGGTTGATAAGGCTAATCACTCCCTTCC
The DNA here is from genome assembly GCA_030737875.1 of Allium sativum. Classification (NCBI taxonomy): domain Eukaryota; kingdom Viridiplantae; phylum Streptophyta; class Magnoliopsida; order Asparagales; family Amaryllidaceae; genus Allium; species Allium sativum. Next base: position 732,172,711 of record CM060915.1, on the reverse strand, counting down.
TAGATGTACCCGTGCACGGCCAAGCTATTTCTGCACATGCCTATGTGTAAAAAATGTATTATCAACACCCCTACTTAGCCTCTAAGTATAAGTATTTCAGCTACAAAGTTGATCGGCCGTAGGTACACAGGCTATGCTTAAATATATGTATGCATGGTATTGTCTGCTCCTATGATGGAAAGGATGGTCTATAAACATTGGAAATGAAAAGATGGATATCTATGCACATGGAATTATACAGCAAACAGAATATGGCTTCTAAGGCAAGGTGTAAGCAATTAATACCCATGTGCTCTCTTCATTTCTTCCATATGAAGGAATTGAGATTTTTATTAAATACTCTTAAATGTTACACACACACACACAAACAGACACATATGTATATATATATATATATATATATATATAAAGCCATTTTTTATACTTACATGCTTTTAGAACAAGTATAAACACAATATTAAACAACATTTACTGGTATATATATAAATATAACAAGTAAAAATACACAAATAGGATTTTCAATTATTATACTATTTTCCTATAATATTCACGTCTAATGTTATCAATATTTATGTTTAAAAAGAATGAAAACAATATAATAACACAAAACAAAACATCACTTGTTTATCCCGTATATACATTAGTTAAAATATTTTAAACCATAAAAATATGTATTTGGAATTTCCCTCAATATTAATATTTACAATTTATTATTTAAATCAACTATAGAAAATAAATATATAATAAATTGTATAACAAAATCAGTCCAAAAACCAGGACGTTACAATCTACCCACCTTAAAAGAATTTTGTCCACGAAATTGAAGAGTGACGAGGAGATTACGGTTATGTTTATATCCCTAGACCTATAAACAAGATACATATATGGTCATCCCTTAACAATTACACTAACAAGGCATCCAAAATACACAGTTTATCTACCAAACATTTCACAACAAACAAAACATTCAATATATTAGTAATTAGCTATCAATCACAATCATCTTCAGAAATATCTATTACATATAGTTGGAAAACATTTCATTCCTCGCTAATTTTCAACATTCATCGGTTCCTGACTGTACATTGGTAAGAAAATAACCGTCTAAGTATTAACCCCAAAACCCGAAATCAACATCAGATTTATACTCATAAAATTATTTAACTCGACCATTCTCCAGTTAGGTTCCGATTTCTTAACTCCAGTTAAAATTTCAAACTCCAAAATCCAAATTTCCGGTTTTTATTCCAACTAAGTTTGAAATCACATCTCTTAATTCCACTATAAATTCAAAATCGTTGAATATTGCCAAAACGTTCTGATTTACCCAAGCAATTCTCCAGTTTGTATATTTCATATTCTTATACAAATTCGATTTGTTCAATATAATCATTTCAATTTTTATTATTCTCTTTGATTATAATAACGTTCATCGACACATCCATATAATATATTAATTTCAGAAAATTATCCTTTTTATATTAAAATATAATTCTGAGTAAAATTATTCTATTTACCTAGTTTTTAAAACAATACTATGTCGAATTACTATGTCCAAGTGTTTAGAAACACCTATCGATACATCTGTTCCTTTCCGTATCGACCAGAATTCATAAACCACTCTACAAATCAATCGGCACAATATAAAACAATTTTTATGTCAATTAACAAATACGCGCTCATATATATATATATATATATACACACACTCAAACTCGATCTAGGGTATTGCTAGCCCCATCTCTATCGAGTTACGCCGTAGAGCGAAGGTTACTACTCAACCTTCAGCTCTGATATCAAGTGGCGCAAATTCGTACCATTTGAGCTGACTGAATACAACTTACGTCCAACCCAAATTGCATGAAAATATGAATCATTAATAGAAAGAAGTTAGAGGAAGAGAAATAGAAAGATAGAAAATTAGAATAGAAGAAGATAGATAGAAGATCGTACTGAACAACAACATAGTATCTCACAATCGCAACGGAATAAAATATAATATTTAAATAACCACTTTTGAAATAAAAAATATATTATCACTCACATTCATCATCAGAGTACATCACATATACGGCACAACGGAATAAAACTCTAAATATCTAACATTTAAACCCTCCTGCTCCAAGTTCCTTCAGATAAATATGTAAAATCCTGAACTATTGGACTGCCCGTACAAATTTGGGCCCCCAAGAGTTTAGGAAAACATAGAAAAATAAACTTTGGGTCAGTCATGGGATTGGTGTGAGTAAACTATTAAAAACAGTTTGATTTTTGCTTTCGAAAACCTTTTGAAAGAAAAGATAATCGTAAGACCGATCCACACATAAATACGGATGGTTTTTACCTTACGATAACCCAAAACATTTTGAAATCAATATTATTCTGATATTGTGATAATGTCTAAATACAAATAAATATCAATCTAGCGGAACGCTTGCATCTCACGCTCCACATATATAGTATACAATCAAAACCGCGGGCGCTTATTAGAGATTGGATTCCGACTATGACAAGGTATGAAACTACCTGCTGATAGTGTATCTCTAGATGGGAATACACCGGGTTCAACAAGAACGTCCTGCAACCCGGCCCACGCATGACAGACCACTCATTTCGCTTGAGTGTATCGAATGTATATCGCCAACGGTTGGGATCAGCAATCGTTTCCCGAAAGGGACAACATCGATAGATTAAAGAAGCAAAAGGAATTTCTCTAGATAGGTGATTATACACCCTAATGGGAGAGACCTACATAGCCATGCTGCCTGCCCGATTTTTGTCATTTCCTGGTTGTGAAGCTTGAGGCTGAACTTACCTTTGGATATAATATGTCTTCATTCACTTTGAATGCCACATCGTTAAACCCGCCAAATCACAAATTGACTTCCCCAAAAATACATTATGGGTATAAAGCAACGAGAAACGAATTCCTCCGCCACCAAACGTAAAAACGTTTGAAGAGATCAACTTACGCAATTTATTAGGCATACTCCGTCAGACACTCGTCCATACAAGTTGTCCTGAGATTGGACAAACCGAAGGCACTATCCTATAAATCCATCTTAGGCAATTTCTACCTCGGATTGACAAAAATAGCCCTTGCATAACACCATATTTAAAGATCTTCAATAATCTCTTGAAATGTATAAATCGTATATAAGTGGAATTAGATTCCGGTCTCTTCGAAACGATAACGTAAAAGATCCAGATTTGATAGTCGGTGATTTAACTATCAAATATAAAATAAATAGATTTACCTCCGCTGGATCAGCTAAGTTCAAATAAAACTTCGATCTATTTAAATACAAACATTAACTTTGTATATACATATTTATTTGAATTATATTTATTAACGAAACACTTATTATCAATCCTTATGTGATAATCTCACCTTCGAACATCCGTTTTATAACTGAAATGATATTTAACTCTAACACTCACCCTGAACACAAACTAATACGAACTATTGGATAATGATGAAATCGATCAAGTTGGGGTATTTTAATTACCTCTCAGGCCTTGTATCGAAATCATTCTTATCATCAAAATTCGTAGGAGTTCGATATCAAAATATTTGACAAAACCATAAGTCGGTAAATCCGTTTGAATTTCCAATCTTAAACCATTTCCAAAACAACATTGTTGTTTTGAACCATTGATCAAGTTAATTTAATTTACTATATATTAAATCAGGAAATTTATCCAAATAATCGACTTGATCGTTTTTTCTTTTACAACTATATTATCCTCTTCGCTTACTTAATTAAAAGGTTAATTAAGTTTATAAACATTTCATCTTGGATAATTTATCCAAATTCAAACTGCTCTTTCACTATACCATTATCTTACTAAAAAACTGTTAATTAAAAGCTACTTAACTTCTCACAGTTCATTTAAGAAACCAAATAGTTAAAATGATTACGACTGGTTTTTCCTTTTTGAATTTAAAATATAATTAATTTAAATTATCAATTTAATTGTTTTAAAAAAACAATTTATATTCAATTATCAAAACTTAGGTATATTTCTGAATTACTTTACAAAAATTACAACTTAGCAGTCCCAACGGAATATAACAGTTCAGACGACACTTAAGTCGTTAACCTAATTTGCACAAACAGTCATATGAATATAATTCAATATTATCAACTGAAAATATTTGAACATGTATTAACTGATAAAATATGTCGAACTGATAAAATAGCAGGACGGTGTTTTTTTTTCTCTGCTAATAGTGTATCCAAACAATTCAGTCAATCCGATATATAGTCAAATGGTTTTTATTTCTACAAACAGATGTCCATATAATATAATTATGATTAACGTAATTACTCACAACTTAATCAATTAATTTAACGCCCACTTTGGATTATACTAGGTTACATATTTCTACTAATTAGTAGATTACAACCGAATTTACGTTAAGTAATAAAATTACTTTTACCTATCTACTAAACCAATTCATTTTAAAACTAATTGTTTTAAATCCGATAATTTACATTGAGTTATACTACGTTCGACTTGATTATACAGATATGAGCCAAATTATTCAAATATGTTTTTATTGATCTAACTAAGGATAGATACACATTAATATATTTTTTTATATTCTATTAACCTTAGAGTTTAACATAAAACATTTCTTTCCTTTTATATTTAAATGGGCCGAGCCCAAACATATTTAACATCCCATTCTCATTTATTTATATTTTAACTAATATACAAATATTTGTATATGTTTTAAATTAAGTTTTAAATTTAAAAACTCTCCCTTTTATTTTATTTTTAATTTATTTATTTAATGGGCCAAGCCCATTCCATAAATCAATGCCGCAATTAACTCCCTCGTGCCTCAATACAAAACTTTTGCACCCGTAAAGCCTCTCCCTCATCCATTTCTTTCTCCCTCACTAATTTCCTTGCTTCAGCCATTTCATTGTCCCACCGTGCACTGGTGCACGTGTACCAGTGATCCACTGGCCACCCCGTCCCTGACCTCACCGCAAACAACTCCACTTCACCTTCTGAACCCATCGCCAACAACAGTACCTCCTCCGATGAACCTTATCAAAATCTGGCGTTCTAACTCAAACTTTACCTAACCGATAGTTATTACTTGGCCTCGCACCACCACCACATACGTCCATTCATCTTCAAACTTTACTCACTTGAAGCTGAACAAGGACTCGTCCTTCACCATCCATTTGGTAGCACTCGACGCCACCATTGGGGAGTACTTCGATGATGAACAGTAGCCAACAAAATGAACCCAGAAACTTTAAATCCACCTCGCTCCTACAAATCTTCCATTAGAAAATTCGAATCATATTTTTCTCTTGGCTCTCAACTCACCATGCTCCTCCACCCTTGTCCCCATGATCCACCTCCGTCGCAGTTGCCTGAATTTGACCGAAATCCCCTTTTCGAACAACTCAAAAATTCTCCTTCCCCTCACAGTTAAAAATCATGAAATTAATATTAAAATTCAAGGTTTTCCTTAACAAACACAACCCTATACCTGATTTTTGAAATAGAGAAGGTCGAAAATCCCGAGTTTATGAACTCTTTACTGTAATTTATCCGTTGTAAGTGACATACGCTACTGTTTAATTCGAAACCATTTTAAGTACATATACGAGGAAAAAACAAACATCTTTCCTTTTGGATTCAAATCCTAGGACCAGACAGAATTCAAATTATTTATTTTCTAAAAAAAAATTGGAAAGATGTTGCCAGTTTAACATATTATCATAGATTTTTTTATTTTTATTTTGATGCATTCCAGTTTAATCAAATTGATTTTTTTTGACATATACAGAGCATTCGAACATATATACTAGTTTGTATTTTCATATGTATTGATTAGCAACATACTTAAAGTGGTGGAAGAACTATGTTACAAACTGTCATATGTATTTCGAGCTCTAGTTTTCAGTTTGAACACATTAACCTAATCATGTATACATTAATACATATAAATTTTTCCCAATCAATAAACAAAGGAAGGAGGGATTCACTCACTTAAAATGACTACTGGCTTCACGTTATTTACTGTTTTCAGTTTACCTCGGGTTTTATATATCTGCTCCTAGATTTTCATTTCATGATGAATGGAATTATTATTTATAGGACTTCCTTGCTGTATGATGCAAATATCTATTTTTATTCACAGTTGAAATCATTTTAGTGTAAACTTTTAGGCATATTTAAGTTACTTTAGTGTTGGATATCAGTTCTAAAATTCATTGGAGTTCTGCTTATTGATTTGTAGGCTAAGTGATGTTTCTTAAGAACAGAAAACAGAGCACCTCTATTTATCTTCATACTGCTATATGATTTCTTTCGGTTCACTTACATTCAGATAAAATATGAAGATTGAAATGTTTCAATACTATATATATATATATCCAAGAGCATTCACTCCTATATGACAGTTGACACCATAATATATAATCTGCAATACATTTAAAGAGAGAGAAAAAGAGTTTACTTTCTTAAGGATTGTTGTTCTAATGTTTATTTTTCAGATTAACATGGTTTTTCCATGAACTGTCCTATATTCAAGAACTACATGCATATGTATGTATAACACAATCAATGAATGAAAAGGGACAGTTTCATTTACAGGTTTGGCCACTGGTTGTGCTTTCAGGTCACACGTTACAATTCCAGTAAGAAAACCACTACAGCAAATTCACATGTATATGCAAAATAAATAAACGAGGGAAAAGTTTACTCACAAAATTGCTCTCTGTTCTTATCCTTTTTCATTCACAAGTTTGCTACCATTTTCTCACCTGATTTTTGTCTAAGCGTTCTGCTATTTCTTTGTTCCATTTTAGTTCTTTGTTTCAGATTTTATGTGAGTGAAGTGAGGCCATATATGTGCATTTATAGGTGGAAAGCAAGACGTACATATGAAGTTTTGTTGTGTAGACAGGGGTAAATAGGAGTAGCAGCTACTGACATATGTTGTGATTGAAAAGAGGGGTTGATAAGGCTAATCACTCCCTTCCTAGATGTACCTGTGCACGGCCAAGCTATTTCTGCACATGCCTATGTGTACAAAATGTATTACCAACACCCCTACTTAGCCTCTAAGTATAAGTATTTCAGCTACAAAGTTGATCGGTCCTAGGTACACAGGCTATGCTTAAATATACGTATGCATGGTGTTGTCTTCTCCTATGATGGAAAGGATGGTCTATAAACATTGGAAATGAAAAGATGGATAACTATGCACATGGAATTGTACAGCAAAACAGAGTATGGCTTCTAAGGCAAGGTGTAAGCAATTAATACCCATGTGCTCTCTTCATTTCTTCCATATGAAGGAATTGAGATTTTTATTAAACATTCTTATATGTTACATATATATATATATATATAGCCAATTTTTATACTTACATGCTTTAGAACTAGTATAAACACAATATTAAACAATATTTACTGGTATATATATATATAAATATAACAAGTAAAAATACACAAATAGGAATTTCAATTATTATACTATTTTCCTATAATATTCACGTCTAATATTATCAATATTTATGTTTAAAAAGAATGAAAACAATATAATAACACAAAATAAAACATCACTTATTTGTCCCGTATATACATTGGTTAAAATATTTTAAACCATAAAAATATGTATTTTCACGCGGACTGTATAGTAAAGCACATGCCTACGAATAAGACATCAATCCTAGTTTAAACGTGGTACATGCCATTCCTACACTACCAAGTTTGGTTAGTCTATAAATACACAACATTCCTCAATGCCTCTTGTTTTTCCAGTAGTCAAAGAAGAAAACATCCGCTTCTAATATAAAAAACACTTCAAATTGAAGCTTACAAATTTCAAGAAAAACAAGAGTACTGCACTGATTTCTTCCGTCCTCTTCATGCTAGTACCATTCGTAGATGATGCTATTAATGGGTAGGGCTATTCAAAATTTCAGAGCCATTAGGGCTGATGTGCGCAGGGCTAGTGATGACCAGAGGATGTTTCCATGTGGCGTTGAAGTTCGGGCAAAAGGCGAAGCTGTTGGTGAAATTGTGTTCGCACGTTCTGTAGGAAAAGTCGACGTCAGTAATGATCCTAGAGGTGCGAGTGGGTTGAAATAGATATAGAAGGGAAGAGATGTAGAAGGGAAGCTATAGGGTGATACTAATTTTGTATTTCACGGAGGATGAAGTGAGAGAAGAACGCATGAACGTGAAGAGCAGCCCTGACCTCAGTGAGATGTGTGAAACGAGCTGAAGTCGCAACGAAATATGTGGGTTCGAACTGGTCATATTGTTGATGAACATGGAGTCAAGATGGAAAGGGACTGAGATAGTGAACGGTCTAGTGATGGCGAGGAGGTCAGATGGCGGTTACAGAAATCAAGTAGGAAGAGGTTTCGCTGGAAACTAGTGATGTGTTTAAACAAGCGAAATGGAGGTTCATACATGTGTGCACGATTGGTTTACAGGAAAATACATGTCAGAACATCTTCAAGCTGTTTGTTAATGAAATCAAACCCATTAGCGTAGCAGTTGAAGTTAAGTGTTAGCGAGGGTCTGAAGGGGGTGATCTTGCGGTTTGGAATTAAGGAGTATTAACTAGAACGTGAAATATTAATCATGGAAGAACACTGTGTTAGGAAAAATGGGATGCATGCATCACATGGGTGAGTATTAAGGCGTGCATTTCTTTCTTCTTAAATGAGGGGGTGCGTGTGTTGTAGAAGGCATATACATGTGGCTGAAGCAGGTGGCGAGATTTTAATGGGAAGAGGAATTGGATATAAAAGGGGAGTGTGCATTAGGGACTGGGTAGGAGTGTTCATCTGGGTATGTATATTCGCGCAAAAAGGAGATGACAAGTGGAGATTTTGTTTTAATTGGTTCATCTAAGTATGTATGTTCAAGGAGAGGTATGTGTACACAGGAGCTTGCGACCACTTTTTATATAGGGAAGAAGGGTGTAGTGGATGGGCTGTTGAATGGGTAGTGGGTCGGGCTAAATAAAAGGAAATATATATATTAAAATGTGATGGAAGAAGGTGAGTTAATGGTGTAAATAATGAAGCAACGTTTGAATCCGGTAGTGGGGAAGAAGGTTTGGCGAGTGGTTTTTCTTTTGAGCATGGGCGAAGGTTTAAAGAGTTTTACGAACGGATGGTCACATTGGAATCGGGGACACAACCTACGCTTTGAAGCGGGTTTGTAGCCATTTGGAGCTCGTTAGGAATTATGGTGGATTAAAACGTCTAGTTCGAATCATCGACCATTATTCGTTATTTAACGATTAACGACCAAGGTGAGTAAATCTCACTAACTCTGTCCAGTTCATATTTTTATAAATATAATCTAGTATTGATAAATGATGATTGATTGCTTTGTGTTGATTGTTTTGTTGAATTGCTGATTTATTGGTTGATATTATAGATAACGATATATATATATATAAATCATTAATCAAATATTGATTCCGTTTATCAGAATATTTCATATTGAAAGGAAATCGATGTTATTTATATTGTTTAACATCTGTAGATGTAGGGAAACAGGTTGGAGGGATCCAGCTGGATTCCTCAATATTTATAATATTGTTTGTTTTCATATATTGTGATATATGATGTGATATAAAACCTATGATTGATTATGATGACACTGGTATGTTTAATTGATATTTTAAATACCATAAGAAATGTAAAAAGGGAATTTTCAAAGTGTATTTTGGAAATGAAATATTTATAGGAAATAAATAGTATATTATACAAGAAATATTTATAGGAAAATTAATATAATTATAAAATGAATATTTATTTGGAAAGTAAATAGAATTATATAAGGAGATATTTGGAAAACGAATAGAATTTTATAAAAAGGGAATTTTACATTAGGAAGGTTTAGACCCGTGCTTCGCACACGGGTGTAACATGATATTGATTTAAAGTAAATATTTAACAGAAATCTGTTTTAACAGATAAATTGAGGAGAATAATTTATAAACGATGTTTATAAATTAAGGAAATACTTATCATTTGATAAATCAAATATATAAATTTGAATTTATATAGAGAAGTAAAATCGGTTTTAACACCGATAATTGAAATGGAATGTGAACGTAGTAGTTATAAAGGAAATTTGCAATGAGAATATAAATGTTGGAAATGAAATAAGATTTGTATGAATAATTTTGCAAATAAAATGTTATAAAGGAATAAGGGGTTTGAATTAGGAATTTAAATGGAATTACTGAAATTAGAAACTGACTGGAAATTAGTTGAGTTGAATGGCTTTCTGGGTATCGATCTGATATTGGTTTCAGCCTTCGGGGTTTATACTTGGGAAGTTGTTCTCTTACTAGTTTACAGTTAGAGACTGATAGAGGTGGGAAAGATATTGATGCGTGAATCAGAAATAGAAACATTTTCCAAAGTTAATAACGTATATTTTCTAATTTTAGAAAATAAGGAACTTACGAATATATGGAAACGATAAATGGAAAATTGGGAAATGAAATGATGATTGATCGGTAAGATTTCCATTTGGGAATACGACCGTTGTTTGTACACATATTTTCCTTTGATAGTTAAATCACCGACTATCAAAGATTTTAACCATTTTTATTGTCAACACGGAGAGATCGGGATCAGATATATTATCTGAAAACCACGCCGTATGGCATCAACGTTACGAATCAAATATGATGAAGATAATTGAAGATGGAGTTATGAAAGGGCTGTTCAGTAAATCCTAGGTAGAAATTGCCTAAGATGGATTTACAGAATAGTGCCTTCGGGTTGTTTAGTCCCAGGACAACTTGAATGGGCGAATGTCTGACAAAGTATATCTGGTGGATCACGTAAGTTGATCGTTTCAAACGTATTTACGTTGGTGGTGAAGGATTTCGTTTCTCTTGGCATATACCTGTGGTATTTTTGGGAAAATCAATTTGTGATTTGACAGATTTGACAAAGTGGCATTCAAAGTAAATAAAGGGGTGATTTGTTAAAAGATACGTTATGACCTCAAGCCTCATCAACTAGGAAATGGAAGAAATCGGGCAGGCAGCATGGCTAATTGGGTCGCACCCAAGTACGGTATACTGTCACCATCCAAAGAACATTCATATTTGTTACTTCTTTCAATTCTGTATCTCCTGGGAATGGTTATGTTGGTACACCAACCGTAAGAATATATTCGGAATATTCAAGCGAAATGAATGGCCGGTCGTGTATCGCTGAGTTACAAGGTGTCCTTATTGAACTCCATTGTATCGCTTCTAAAGTACACTGATCGGAAGGTGGTTCCATACCTTGTCATAGTTGGAATCCATTACCCAATATGAGCCCGCGGTTTTTGATTGTATATTTTATATGTAGAGCGTGAGATGAAAGAGTTCTACTAGATTGCTATCTACTTGATTTATACATTATTATAATATCTGAAAATTTTGATCTTAAGAATTATTTTGGGTTATCGTAAGGTAAAAACTATCCGTATTCATGTGTGGATGTGTCTTACGATTATCATTGCTTTTGAAAAGGATTTGGAGAAGTTAAACCAAGTGTTTGGAGTTTACTCACACCAGTCGCATGACTGACCCAGATTTTATTTTGTTTTGTTTTCCCTAAACTCTTGGGTGCCCAATTTTGTATGAACAGTCAAGTAGTCAGGATTTTACAGGTACTTAAAGAGCTGGAGCAGGAGGCTTCAGGATTATATAGCTAGTGTTTATTTTCGCTATGTTGTAAGTATTGTACTTCGACAATGATATTGTATACAGATACTAACTTTATTTCAAGTTTTGTTGTATACTATATTTTATTCGTTCCGCTGTGGGATTCGTGTTACTCTGATTCTGTTGTTATGTTCTTCTTCTTCTATTCTAATTTTCTATCTTATTTATTCTTACCCTCTAACTTCTTTCATTAACTATCCGGTATTTCCGATGCTTGGATAGTCGACATTGAGTTATGTCGATTACCAAGGTCGTAAATCCCCCGGGTCCTTACAGTGGTATCAGAGCTGAAGGTTAAGTATTTACCTTGGCTCTGTGGCATTACTCAGTAGAGATAGGGTTAGTAATACCCTAGATTGAGTTGAGTGCATATATACGAGAGATTGTATTTGTAGATTTTATAAAAAATTGTTTTATATTGTGCAGATTTATTTGTTGAGTTGTTGATGAGTTCTGGTCGATCAGTTTGATCCACTGTATCGGTAGGAGTTTCTAAGCGCTCGAATACGATGAACCGACATGATATGTTTTGAAAAGAGGGAAAATGAAATAATTTTACCCAAAATATAATTTATATAAGGGAATTATATATATCAGAATTGTTATATTTGATGTGTTGTTCAGTATTATAATCGAATAAGATTATAATTGAAATGGTTATGTAAATAACCAATCAGAATTCGTATAAGTGTAATGAAATAAATTAAATCTGAATTTAAATCAAAATTGAAATTAAAACCCTAGAAATTTGGAAGGGTGTTTGTAAATGGATTTGAAATTAATATATGAGAATTTTAAAATCTTGGGAGAATTTTAAATTGTTTTATAAGCATTGTGAATGGTATTTTGAAATGTATTTGGTTTTGAAAGTGATATAGTATTGAACTCACTTCAGTCGCTGGAAAATAATTCCGATGATGATCCGGACATCATCGGTGTTCATTTTCGAGTTTCTAAGTGACAGATTACTACCAAAGATTTTGTTTTTGAATTATTTGGAGGAAATAAGTTGTTCAGAAATTCAAATGTTTTGAATTGTTGTTATGATTTCAAATTGATTTGAAATAAAACCCCGGAATTTGAATTCTGAAATTAAAATTTTACTTATGAAGTTAAATAGATTGAGATGGTAAAAGTGAATAAATAAATTAGAATTTAACTTAGACCAAGTTAAATAAAATTTGATTGGATTAGAAATAATCTGGAATAGAATTGAATGGATAAGTTAAGACTTTGAAATTGGAGTTTGAATGGAATTTGGCTTGGTTATAAGAAAATGGTTTGGTTCGAGAGTGAATTGAGTGGATATCAATTGGGAATATGTTTGAATATGCTGAGGTGATAACAGATGGAACAGATAGGGTTGAAAGCCGTCAAAAAGATACGAGTTTATATTATATTAGAATATGAGATTTATGAGCCTGTTTAGCAAGCCACTTGGCTGTTTGATTTTCTTTTGAATTGGAGATGGCCTAGTGAGGCGAATTGTAGTTGCACCGATTGAGCTTTGTAAAGGAGAAGCTGGCGAAATTTTTCGGGAATTAAGGTGTTAGAAAATTTTCAAAATTTTTGAAAATATTCGGGAGATTAATATTTTTCTAGAATTAATTGATTCAGTTGAAACTGAAATTAAGGAGTGAAATAAAAGATTTTTACCTAGTAGGTAATAGAGTTGTAACATTTTTCTGGCTTAGTAATTTCGGGGATGAAATCCTTTTAAGAGGGCAAGAATGTAACATCCCAGAATTTTTTTGATTTAATAATTAATTAATTTAATTATTATAACATATTGGTTTGGTATTTAAAATGGTTTTAATTTAAACATTCTTAATATTTAATTAATAAAAATTATGGGATGATATATTTATTTTTGAAATAGTCGGAAATAGTAGAATTGGCAATGTTGTGTGAATTGCGTAATTTACTGGATTTAATTCAGTCTATAATTTAATTATTATAACGAATATATTATTTAAACAACAGTTGAATGTATTAATTATAATATAAATTATAATCGAGCTCGAAATGAAGCTATTGGTGAAATTGTGTTCACACGTTCTATAAGAAAAATTGACGTCAGTAATGATCCTGGAGGTGCGAGTGGGTTGAAATAGATATGGAAGGGAAGAGATGTAAAAGGGAAGCTATATACTGGTTTGGTATTTCACAAAGGTTGAAGTGAGAGAAGAACGCATGAACGTGAAGAGTATCCCTGGCCTCAGTGAGATGTGTCAAACGAGATGAAGTCGCAACGAAATATATGGGTTGAACTGGTCATATTGTTGATGAACGTGGGTCAAGATGGAAAGGGATTGAGATAGTGAACGGTCTAGTGATGGCGAGGAGGTCAGATGGTGGCTACAGAAAACAAGTAGGAAGAGGTTTCACTGGAAACTAGTGAAGTGTTTAAACATGAGAAATGGAGGTGCATACACGCATGCATGGTTGGTTTACAAGAAAATATATGTCTGAACATCCGCAAGCTGTTTGTTAATGAAATCAAACCCATTAGCGCAGCAATCGAAGTTAAGTGTTAGCGAGGGTCTGAAGGGGGAGATCATGCGGTCTGGAATTAAGGAGTATTAACTAGAACGTGAAATATTAAACATGGAAGAACACTGTGTTAGGAAAAATGGGACGCATGCATAACATGGGTGAGTATTAAGGCGTGCATTTCTTTCTTCTTAGATGAGGGGGGTGCATGTGTTTAGAAGGCATATACATGTGGATGAAGCAGGTGGCGGGATTTTAATGGGAAGAGGAACTGGAAATAAAAGGGGAGTGCATACATTAGGGACAGGGTAGGAGTGTTCATCCGGGTATGTATATTCATGCAAAAAGGAGAAGACAAGTGGAGATTTTGTTTTAATTGGTTCATCTGGGTATGTATGTTCATGGAGAGGTATGTGTACACAGGAGCTTGCGACTACTTTTTGTATAGGAAAGAAGGCTGTAGTGGTTGGGCTGTTGAATGGGTAGTGGGCCGGACTAAATAAAATGAAATATACATATTAAAACAAGATGGAAGAAGGTGAGCTAATGGTGTATATAATGAAGCAGTGTTTGAATCCGGTAGTGGGGAAGAAGGTTTGGCGACTGGGTTTTCTTTTGAGCATGGGCGAAGATTTAAAGAGTTTTACGAACGGATGGTCACATTGGAATCGTGGGGAAGCAAGCTACGCGTTGCAGCGGCTTTGGAGCCATTTGGAGCTCGTTATGAATTATGGCAGATTAAAACGTCTGGTTCGAATCATCGACCGTTATTCGTTATTTAACGATTAATGACCAAGGTGAGTAAATCTCACTAACTCTGTCCAGTTTATATTTTTACTAATATAATCTAGTATTGATAAATGATGATTGATTGATGTGTGTTGACTGTTTCATTGAATTGCTGATTTATTGGTTGAAATTATAAATAACTATATGTATTTATAAATCTTTAATCAAATATTGATTCTGTTTATATGAATATTTCATATTGAAATGAAATCGATGTTATTTATATTGTTTAATATCTGTATATGCAGGGAAAAAGGTTGGAGGGATCCAACTGGATTCCTCAATATTTATAATATTATTTGTTTTCATATATTGTGATATATGATGTGATATAAAACCTGTGATTGATTATGATGACACTTGTCTCTTTAATTGGTATTTTAAATACCATAAGAAATGTAAAAAGGGAATTTTCAAAGTGTATTTTGAAAATGAAATATTTATAGGAAATAAATAGGATAATATACATGGAATATTTACAGGAAAATTAATATAATTATAGAAGGAATATTTATTTGGAAAATAAATATAATTATAAAAGGAATATTTATTTGGAAAGTAAATAGAATTATAAAAGGAAATATTTGAAAAATGAACAGAATTGTATAAAAAGAGATTTTTAATTAGGAAGGTTTAGACCCGTGCTTCACACGCGGGTGTAACATGATATTGATTTAAAGTAAATATTTAATAGAAATCTGTTTTAACAGATAAATTAAGGAGAATAATTTATAAACGATGTTTATAAATTAAGGAAATATTTATCATTTAATAAATTGAATATATAAATTTGAATTTATACAGAGAAGTAAAATCGGTTTTAACACCGATAAATGAAATGGAATGTGAACGTAGTAGTTATAAAGGAAATTTGTAATGAGATTATAAATGTTGGAACTGAAATAAGATTTGTATGAATAATTTTGCAAATAAAATATTATAAAGGAATTTGGGGTTTGAATTAGGAATATAAATGAAATTACTGAAATTAGAAACTGACTGAAAATTAGTTGAGTTGAATGGCTTTCTAGGTATCAATCTGATGTTAGTTTCGGCCTTCGGGGTTTATACTTGGGAAGTTGTTCTCTTACTAATTTACAGTTAGAGACTGATAGAGGTAGGAAAGATATTGATGCATGAATCAGACATGGAAACATTTTCCAAAGTTAATAACGTATGTTTTCTAATTTTAGAAAATAAGGAATTTATGAATATATGGAAATGATAAATGGGAAATTGGGAAATGAAATGATGATTGATCGGTAAGATTTCCATTTGGGAATACGACCATTGTTTGTACATATGTTTTCCTTTGATAGTCAAATCACTGACTATCAAAGATTTTGACCATTTCCGTTGTCAATACGAGAGACCGGGATCAGATATATTATCTGAAAACCATTCCGTATGGCATCAGGGTTATGAATCAAATATGATGAAGATAATTGAAGATGGAGTTATGCAAGGGCTGTTCAGTAAATACTAGGCAAAAATTGGCTAAGATGGATTTACAAAATAGTGCCTTCGGGTTGTCCAGTCCCAGGACAACTTGAATGGACGAATGTTTGACATAGTATATCTAGTGGATCGCGTAAGTTGATCATTTCAAACGTATTTGCGTTGGTGGCGAAGGAATTCGTTTCTCTTAGCTTATACCCGTGCTATTTTTGGGATAATCAATTTGTGATTTGACGGGTATGGCGAAGTGGCATTCAAAGTAAATAAAGGGGTGATCTGTTAAAAGATACGTTATGACCTCGAGCCTCATCAACTAGGAAATGATAGAAATCGGGCAGACAGCATGGCTAAGTGGGTCGCACCCAAGTAGGGTATATTGTCACCATCTAGAGAATATTCATGTTTGTTACTTCTTTCAATTTTTATCTCCCGGGAATGGTTATGTTGGTATACCAACCGTAAGATGACAATATATTTAGAACATTCAAGCGAGATGAATGGTCGGTCATGTGTGGCCAAGTTACAGGATGTTCTTGTTGAACTCCAGTGTATCGATTCTAGAGTAAACTGATCGGAAGGTGGTTCCATACCTTATCATACTTGAAATCCATTACCCAATAAGAGCCCGCGGTTTTTGATTGTATATTATATATGTAAAGCGTGAGATGAAAGCGTTCTACTAGATTGCTATCTACTTGATTTAGACATTATTATAATATAAGAAAATATTGATCTTAAGAAATATTTTGGGTTATCGTAAGGTAAAAACTATCCGTATTTATGTGTGGATCGGTCTTACGGTTATCACTGCTTTTGAAAAGGATTTGGAGAAGTTAAACCAAGTGTTTGGAGTTTACTCGCACTAGTCACATGACTGACCTAGAGTTTATTTTGTTTTGTTTTCCCTTAACTCTTGGGTACCCAATTTTGGACGGGTAGTCAAGTAGTCAGGATTTTACAGATACTTGAAGAGATAGAGCAGGAGGCTTCAGGATTATATAGCTAGTGTTTATTTCCGCTATGTTATAAGTATTGTACTTCGATAATGATATTGTATATAGATACTGATTTTATTTCAAGTTATGTTGTATACTATATTTTATTCGTTCCGCTGTGAGATTCGTGTTACTCTGATTCTATTGTTATGTTCTTCTTCTTCTATTCTAATTTTCTATCTTATCTATTCTCACCCTCTAACTTCTTTCATTAACTATCCGGTATTTTTGATGCTTGGATAGTCAACATTCAGTTATATCGATTACCAAGGTCGCAAATCTCCTGGGTCCTTACAGTTGGACTTCGTGGAAGCCAACGCTTTTTAGATAGCCGGTGATATCAAGTCGATATTAAGCAATTTTTAATTATTTTATCAAAAATTTGCAAGTATATGATTGAGATTAGCAGGCTTGTTTTTCATCTACATAGATGATGTTTAGTTACAACATCCCTTTTGATACGGGAGGTTCATACTTGTAAAAAGAAATCACAACTTTTCATAAGAAATGAACAATGTTTTTAGTATAGAGTTGACACGAATGGTCATTATTCCGTGCTCTGTGCATTTGAACTCTATCAATCGTTATTAGCTTGAACTTGTCCTTAAGCGGCCGTGGAGGTGTTTTTTGCTTATGGTTTTTTCACATACTGCGGTAGCTTATTCTTCCTAATCAATTTCTCAATCAGGCTCTTTAAGTATCTGCACTCATTTGTATTGTTACCAGGCTGGTTGTGGTGGTGATAGAACCTCCCAGGCCTAGCTGCCTTATCGTTTACTTTTATCGGTTACGGAGTCGGATAATATCCTGCATCTTTGGTAGCAAAGAAGATGTTCCCCGGGGTATCATTTAGTGGAGTTAACTCTTCGAATTTGATCAGAGGAGTCTTTTGTTATTACTTTCCCCTTCTCCTTTGTCCTCATTTTCCCTCTTTTGACCTCCAGCATTCTTCTTATCACCTTGAGTATCATTTCTCTTCTCATCTTCCACAACACTGCTTCCAGTAACATTCTGGATAGATGGATCTTCCTCCAGCCGGATGAACTCATCAGCCTTCTTGTAAAATTTGTCGAGTGTGTTGGGTTCTTTCATTTTCACCTATTTCCAGAACTCGGTTTTTTATCCACAGCTCGGAGTAATGCCATTAGTACCATGCGGGACTCTGGATTTCCAACCTCTGCTACAGCAGAATTGAAACGAGTAACTAATGCTTTCACCGATTCTTTAGGATTTATCTCCAGCCCTGATAGCGACATAATATCCTTGGACTTTGAAGCATACAACCTGAACTGCTCCCTAGACTTTCTTGCCAAGTCAGTGAATCGGTCTATAGATTTTTTCGGGAGCTTGGTGAACCATTGTGAAGCTACTCCCTCTACATAGATAGGGAAGTGTAGACATATAAGCGCGTATGTTGCCCTTGCACATCCATGTGACAATTATACTTGAATAATAACATATTAGGGTCAACGGTTCCGTTATACACAGGAATACTTGGAGGGACAAATTTCTTTGGAAACTCAGCTTTTCTAGTCCTTTTCGTGAACGGGGTCTTGCTTGGAGCGAAGTCCCATTCACTTTTATCTTCATTTCTTTCCAAGTTTTCCTTCATGGTTTGCTTGATCATCCCTAAAATATACTCCTCTTCGTTGCGCCGTTCTACGGGGCACACAACGGTTTGGGGGATTGCCCCTTCGGTAGGACTTGCCATTTTTTGAGAAGTGTGCATTTCGGGACGATTCGTACAATTTGCTTTGAATCCTCGATATCAGCATCCTCCTTTCCACTTGACGAGTCATCAACTTCTTCTACATAATACTCATGGTCGCGATCCGAAGCGAAAAAGTGTTCATTTTCATCTAAATAAATATGAACCTTCTGATTTGCCAGATTGGTTTGAGTAGTGAGAAGAGCTTCTAGCCTATCCATCAAAGCTTTGTTCAAAGCTTCCATTTGCTAAGTCAAATTGGCGACAACCACATCTAACTCTCCCTGAGTCACACCAGCCCCTGGAGTTTGAGAAGTAGTTGGATGATTCATTTGAGAAGTGGTTGCCGTATTTCCAGAGCCTAAAGCTCTTGTAGATTTACTAATCTTCTTTGATGGTTCCATTATATCAGACAACTTTTCTAAGCTTCATAGAAGTTCTCTCGATATATTTGACTTTTAGATCTCGTGGATCAACAGTGAAATATCAAGTTTCCACAACTTTCTCTCAACCAAGGGTCTTAACCTTGTGGTCGTGGGTTCAAGCCCCACGGTGGGCGCCAAAAATGTTAACAACCAAAATGGATGCTAACACCCCAAGAGGTGCATTAACACTTTAGATCTATGAAAAATGAGGTTAAGAGCATAAATGTGTGGAAAATAGTAAAAGTAGAGAGCATTTATGGTGGTTCGGCCTTAGTTTTGGCCTACATCCACTTTGAAGGATGATTTCATTATGATCTTCACTATAATGTACACATTCAATCTCATTTTGTACATTTTTTTATCTCTTTTACAACAAATCTTTCTTTTCACTCTACAACTTTTCGATTCTTCCTAGAAAAGGCTCGAAATCTTGCTAGTATCGATGACTATTGAAGTAGATCTTCGATAATCATGCAGGGCGATGATCTTCGATGAAGATTTGATGGAGATGATTGAATTAAGCTTGAAGATGCTTTAATGGAGTTGAATATGTTTGAGCAATGTCGGAGATTGAAAATGGCAGCCCTTCGGGAGGAGAAAAAAAATGTCCCACATTATATGGGAAAAGGTGGAGTATTTATAGGCGTAAAATGGAGTAGAATGGAGGCTTGAAGTAGGGTGTATGCAGCGTTCTGGATCAGCGGATGACCCAACTTCATAGCGAATGACCCGACTCTCGTTTTCACCTACCAAATTATGGAACAGAACCAACCTTTCTTTCTAGCGACCCATTGTTCCATATTTATATCTTATGACTTATACTACTAGATTGTGTACTATCAACGTGTTACAGCAGGTGCCCCATGTAATTTATACACTGGTTACGCCACATGTTCAGCTGGCTCACAATATATAACAACCCAGTGTCCTACGCATGCCTAGAATGATGTGGGGTCATCCATACTTTGAAAATGTTGCTGACGCATGTACGTTTTGCAATGACCCAAGCTATGTACGGATGACCCATATATTAGACCATGCCCTATATTTTTGTGCCACGTTCCATACATAATTAAATATAGCTGACATAATAGTTGTCGTAACCGACCCATAGTTTGTTGAGTACCATACTGTGTACACGTGGCTCCTCCTGAAGCTCTGTTGATTTTGCACAATCACATGCGGTTTATCCATTATCTTACACAATCCATATACTATATTCCTGGAGCACCACATTTACTATCTTATACCATTTTACCGGATCGGGTCGTACCATTGTGCCATGTTGCATGCTTACTCTGCTTGAAGCTGGGTTGATTCACACATTTAATAATGAACCGATCCATCATATATACATTTTCCATGTACCATTACTTGCGGCTGATAAACATGCACAACCCGGCATTCATATTAATGCATAAATGAACTGGCGCATGCATTAAACATATATAGAAGACCCAAGTGACATGCCATACTGCACTACCACGGCCATAGGCAGTGTCCATATGCCACATAAGCTTCTTTGCATGGAGAAGGACCGACCCATGTAGAATTAAACCACCGATCCATGGTCCGTTGTATGAAGAATTGGCACGATTAATTCTTTATATAAACTGGAATGGTCCATGCTTCCTCATGTATAAGCACTTTTTAGCACAACCAAATAAATCACCGGTCCATACATATTAAAACTGATTGAATCATAAACGACCCTCACGTATGATTGAGTTAATGAATGCATGAATGATGCATGTATGCATATTACCCAGGGAAACTTGCAAACGACCCATCACGTAATCTACACACAACCCATCCATCGTATAAATGAACGATCCATATGTTCAAAATCCGACCCAATCCATGTTCATAAACAACTCAACTGCAGATGACCCAGCCTATTATTTATGTTATAACCGATCCATGTTTATTCTAGAATCGTGTTGCAAAACTGGACTAATAGGTAGAGATTGGATAAATACATATCTATTGCCTTTTTTATTGAGTAATTCTCACATGCGCATAAGTAGGAAATTGGATATTTTGTTTCGTATAGAACAGATCATATTTTATTCTATTGAATTTGTTTATCATTTTCATTTATTTTAATAGATTTATTGGTTGAATGATTTGTTTTTGTTTATGTTTAATCCACGTGTTAGAATTTTGGTTTTTCATTCTTTGCTATTCCTTTCAGTGTAATATCTACATTTATAGGCTGAGATGTTGCTCATCGGTTATGGTATCAACAGTTTGAATCATTTGTACATTACTTCTGCTTCTAAGTTCAAGTCTATTAATGGATATTCGAAAAATTTAAAATCCGTTTGTTTCCACATCCGAAAAGCGGATACATATTTCATATCTAGAAGAACGAATGCAGAAATAGATACATCCTTAAATTATCAAAAATCGTTTTTGAAAAGGGTTTGAAATCAATTTGAAAATAGCTTAAAATCAGTTTTAATTGATATAATTTGAAAACAAAGTTTGAGGACTATTCAGAGTTTTTACATACTAACTAGTCTCCATTACTCTGATAATCTTGGACTCTTGATATCTTGATACTCATGAATCTTGATTCTCCTTTGAAACCTTGAATCTCTTAACTCCGGAAACTCTTAACTGTACAGTCTTCAATATCTTATTACCTGCATATAATTCCTACATATATATATATATATCTAGATAAAAATGTTAGTATATATTTTATAATAAATCATGATAATAATCGAAACAAGGTTTTTATCATCAACGTTCCATTCTCCAACAAAAGATGGGATCCGCAAAAAATTTGCCAACTCCTTTTTTATATAGAGCCATTCACCCCTCTCTATTTACTATATTTGTTCCACCGTGGCTTGCTTTTCAACTGTTCAGGTAAGTTTGTATTCATGTTCTCCTCTATACTTCTTTTTTCGAGTTAATTTGGGTTAGGTCTTGTTCATTTAAGTAATCTAAACTTATTTGTTTTCATCATCTTTGTAGCTTCTTATGGTTTATTATTCAGAAATATATGCTTTCTGCTTTGAGTTAAGAATATTTTTCTCATTCATTATTTTTAAGAAACGACTTTAAATAATTCACCCTTATTTTCTTTTCTTTGAGAGTTAGGCGACTATTGACTTTACATTGATTTAGCATACTTAGACCGAAGTGGAGGATAATTATGAAAAGCTCATATCAGTTTATATATATAACACAATAAGATCCCCCACTTGAATTTTTAAAATATATACTTTTCGAGCAGTTCAAAAAAACATAAGATTGTGCATAAACAAAGGTGTCTTCCGACTTGAACCTTTGCATAGTGGATAAGATTCAGTTTTTACTAGAGTGACGCGTGGTCTTAAACTCTGTTCCTAACATCAGACCACACATAACCTTTCTTTAGTGCAATCAAAAAAGCCAGTGCATTTATAGTCATGCACGTCTATCCCAGTTTAGTGAATGCTCTAAAAGTTCTTCCCAAATTCCACATGAAATAGCCATATTTACACATTTACATAGGTAAGTGTATCAAGAGTACCCCTGAAGGTAGGTACTCCACTCCAAATAGAGTATAGATCTCATTAAGAGTTTCTATTAACTCATCATATGATCACTTCAGGAATACATGTCTCTTAGTATATAAAAATAGAATGTTCAACCATTACCACTACACGGTTTGTTGGGATCTCCAGTCATTAGGTTGGGGTTACCATTGTGCATGACTCAACAATTTAACGGCAATAGTCTCGTTCTTTTAGAAGTATTAAGTACTTTCTCCCTGGACAATACTTTCGTCAATGGATCTGCCAAATTTTCATCACTGCATATGTGATCCACTCTAATAGTACCTAATGAAAGTAGCCCTCTAACAATACTGTGCTTACGACGTATTTATTGTCTGTTAACACTATAATAATGGTTTTGTACCTTTGTGATAGCTTTGGTACTATCACAATGGATCAACACAGCTGGTATCGGTTTTTCCCACAGGGGAATGGGAATCTCAACTGGCATAATTCTCGAGTACTCTGCCTCTTCACTAGTTGTAGTGAGTGCTATCATCTTAGACTTCGTAGTTGATTGAGCCAAAATAGTTTGTTTCTTGGATTTCCAAGAAACAACTCCTCCAACAACGCTAAATATATTCCATTGGTCGCTTTTGAATCATCAGATAAAGTATTCCAGTCTACATCGGAATAACCTTCAAGAACAACGGAAAACTTTTCATAATATAATTCAAGCTTCATAGTTCGTTTAAGGTATATCATGACCCTCTCAATAGCATGTCGATGCTTCATACTAGGCCTACTGGTAAACCTACACAATAATCCCATGACATAGGCAATGTCGGGTCTGGTACAATCAATGGCATACCAAAGGCTACCAATGATGTTCGCATATTCACACTGTCTTACACCTTCACCAGTATTTTTAAATAGTTTTACACTAGGATCATATGGTATACATGTAGGTTTGCAGTCAAAGTAATTGTATTTTTTTAGAATCTTCTCAATATAATGAGATTGATCCAAAGAAAGCCCCTTTTTGAACCTAGTAATGTTAATACCAAAGATTACACTCGCTTCACATAGACCTTTCATGTCAAAATTGATTTAACAGTGTTTATAGCATGAATGTTTGACCTAAAAATAAGTAGGTCATCCACATATAAACATATGATAATACAAATGTCATTCTCAGATTTATAATAAATGCATTTGTCACTTTCATTAACTTTAAAACCACGTGAGATTATCAAGTTATCAATTTTATCATGCCATTATTAGGGGCTTGTTTTAAACATATAATAATTTATCTAATTTGCAAACTTTATGTTCTTCGCCAAGAACTACAAAACTTTTAGGTTGATCCATATAAATTTCCTCTTCTAGTTCACCATTTAAAAAAGCAATTTTAACATCCATTTTGTAACAACCCGCATTTTATGGAGGATTGTAAAATAGTTTTATTTAATTTCTGAGGGTTGGATCATTGTCATATTTTGATATGTTGTCTATGGGGATGTGATCAGACATGTCCATAATTTTTACCAATTTTATTTATAATCATTTTTCCCGTGTCAGTTTTATACAGGGAATAACTTTTGACTAGGATAGAATCATGTACTACAATTGATTTCATTGGAAAGGAAATGATGTTTCCAATTCTGTAGAGTTGTCATAGTAACGATTTGGTTCAGCGGTTTGGGAGAAATCACTGTTTTAGTGCTGCACAATTTTTGTTTAGGTTTTGTAAGCCATTGATGGGCTGATTTAGTGTGGCCCATTGTGAGCTGGTATGAGGTTATAAATAGGGGGTTAGAGGCATGGAGAGAGGGTTACTTTTCTTCATTCTCTCATTTGGTTAAGCTCGTGATCCTCCTTGCTTAATCAAATACACATTTCCACCATTAAAATATAGATCTACATGTGAAGATTGAAGAACTACATCAAGCAAAGCTAGATCTACATTGAGTGAAGAGAGATAACATCAAATTGAGAGGTATGAAGTTCATTCTTCGCTATCCGGATTGGGAATTTAGTGATTTCAAGTTAATTCGAAGAATTGGTGAGTGATAAGCATCTCTCACACAGATTCAATCAAGTATATTGGTTATTTGATATTATTTTCACCATTTTAAGTTGTTTTCACCAAGATCTACATCATGGTAAGCATATTTTCATTTGAACCACTATAGGATCTAATCTAGAAACTTAAATTGGTAGTTCGTATGTTAATTCATATGTTTATGCAAGTTTAGACCATTATTTTTATTTATGCATTGATTTATCATGACTTGGTGAATTTAATATGGTTATTGATGATAACTTTCATTTTAGTGTTGTTGATGGTTTCATACAGTGTTTATGATTGAATTGGATAGTTTGGATAAGTTATTTGAATCGATGTTATCGTTTGGTGATGATTTGGTCAAGTTTGGAGCTAGATTGGTCAGATCTGGAGTGTGGCCATTTTTCGTTAAGTTGCTGGCTTGTGCTCCAGGAAATGAAGCTCAGGTCGTTCGTTGTCATGTCGTTGGATTTGGTTGACTCGGGTCATTGGTGCTTAGGAAATGCGGGTCGCTAGAACTTCAGGTCGTTGGAATCGAATGGAATAGGAGAGCATGGACCAGGTCGTGGAACTCTGGGTCGGCTACGATGGGTCGGCGATGACGTGGCTCTAAGCTTAGGTGTCCAAAAAGAGTTGGATAGGCTCAGGTTGGATCATACGCACTTGGGTCCTCGAGGTTGATGGGTCGGTCAAGGAATTTGGGTTGGCCTGGGTTGGTAAAAAAGGGCGATGCGATGAGTAGGTCGTCAGAAGTCAGGTCGTGACTAATGGGTCGGGACCTTGGAAGCTCGATGGGTCGGAAATGACCTAAGGATGGGTCAATGAAGAGGAAAACGACCCGAGTAATGTTGACCAAATATTGTTGTTATTTTGGCTCGGGAATGAATGTGACTTCGAAATGAATTCAAGTAGGAATGTTCGAAGTGTTGTGAGACATTCGTTGATCGACGAAATGCAACGAATGTGATGACGACTCAAGGTGGTGAGTTCATGGATAATGGCTGCTCAAGATGATTTGAGCTTGTTAAAAGTCGTCGATGATGACAACTAGAGAAATTGAAGGCCGAGGAATTATCGTTGTCATAGGTTCTAGCGGACTCAAAGCAGGGGTATAATGGGGACGCCTAAAAGACTAGATGATTAGTCAACTACCCTGGGTATCGATGAAAGGTCAAAATACGTATCGATGAAAGGCGTATAGAGTTTTGCTAGAACCGAGGTTTACGATTAGCCCATAACGGACGGTAAGGTGTTGAGCCTTCGTACGATTAATGATGGTTTCGAAGCAGGAATGGTGGTGATAGCCAAAGTCATGGATGAATGATTGTTTGCTTGTATCTTCTCATGTAGATTATTCGGTGCCCAAGGAGATATCTCTTGGGCACTTGTTTGATGTTGGTTTAGGCCTTCATGGCTTGTGCTTAGGAGATGCCAATATCGATTAGGATGGTCTACGCTTGATAACTTATTGCCATGAATGTACTGTTGTTTCAAAATGCTTGTTTGTAAAGGATATAACTGTCAGATATGGGGAAGATGGGTGTGAGTTATTATCTATTGATGTTGGTAGATTAGTCGATTAATCTACCTATTCTCATATACTTTATTGATGATGTTAGATAGTGGTTTTATCGCTCACTAAGATTATTGTCTGACTGAAGGTTTTATGTCTTCCTCTTATTGCCTTGGGTTGTTCATTCGATTGTGGATTGACAGACCAAGTAACAGGTGACATGTGATAGATCTTGATGAAGACAATGCTGCCGAGTGATGACGAGCAAGAGGTCGACGTATTATTTTCTACTATTTGATATTTTTGGTTTCCGTTGTTTGATGTATTCTCTGAGTGTTTGTAGTGAGGCTTATAGTATAGACTTTATAAAGTAATACAAGGTTGTATGGATTTTTCATGGTGATATGAAGAAGCTTAAGATGCTGCTCAGTTCTGCTATGCTATTATTGTCTGTTGTATATGTTCTATTATATTTTATCCTTGCACTGTGAGTTATACGACTGGTTTCGCTTGTTTTATCCTACCCTGATGACCGTCCACAGCTGTCTGACACGTCTTTCAATGCATTATTTCCCTTGTTAAGTGCAAGAGTTGTGGGCGGTCGTCACATTTTTGATGTATTATTACATTATGAATAGATACAAGTGAAATTAATACTCAAATGAATGTAATTCTAGTTACAGGTTAAAAAGTGTCAAATGCATTTTCTCTTTGTTTAAAACCATTAGCTACTAAACGTGCTTTACATTTATCGATTGTTCCATCAGGTTTTAATTTTCTTTTAAGTACTCATTTACAACCTATAGATTTACAACCAGATGGTAAATCTACTAAGTGCCAAGTCTTATTGAATTCCAAAGAATCTATCTCATCATTTACAACCTCTTGCCAAAAATTGGCATCTAAAGAAGATAAGGCCTCTTTGAGATTTAAGGGACCCTCCTCTATTGTAAAAGCACAAAAACCTAAACCAAAATCTTTTGCGGTTCTAGCGCTTTTACTTCTTCTAGGTTCATTTTCTCTTTGTTTATAATTAAGTATAAATTATACAGTCAAACGTTGTTTAATAAACGAATTCCTTAATATAATTCAAATCTAACTGAATTAAATCCTTTTATATTGTCAATTTATACATTATTGCAAATTCAACTAATTCCGACTATTTTGGAATTAATATATATTATTTTATTATTTACATTAATAAAATATCCAAAAACATTAAAATTCGAGTTTTTTAAATTTCAAATCAACATTTAAAAAAAAAAAAGTTAGATTAAGCGGTTAAAAATCATGGCTGTTACATTAACACATGTTATAAAAATGTTTGTCTTGCTTTATCTCATAGTGTACTTCATTTATTTAGTAAGCTCCTCATATTTTTGCACTTCTAAAAAATATGGGGTGTTACGTTGTATAACTAGTTAAGTTTTCCTATCAGAGAACATGACACTACGACTTATGTTTGTCTAAATTTACCTCTGCGTCGGAATGAAATGGCAAATTGAATATGTAATAAACTTGTGTAGGTAAATTTTATGTAATGTGAGCATTTAGATGCTCGGCTTAATCAATGATGCAAAACAGAATATTATGATCGTTTATTGCATAAAAATAACTTTGATGACAAAAAAAGGGTGCTACTATTCGCATACCGATTTACTCTTCTGGCCACCAAAACTAAAAGCACCTCGACATTTACAATTTTCCTCTTCTGGCTACCGTTTAATTTAATAACGAAAAAATGAGGCCACCAGCACCTTCAACTAAACGCATGCAAATAATTCAAGAAAAAAATAACATAATACAATTTCATAACCACATTAGCAATTTTAATTTTTATAAATGAGTACTTACTTCGTTGGTTGTGAAATGATTTGTAAAACAACATTTATATCTTTTTGGTCATTTGAACGAACATCTTGCATCATATTATCACAGCTATCTGGTTTATCATCCAATTTATCATCATTCAAATACTCCATCTATCAAATAACAAAAAATAAAATAAAATAAATGTAACAATTTGTAAAAGAAGATATGTAAGTTATACGGATAAAAACCCTATAAGCCAAAACTTACATTATCATTCTCTATTACAACATCATCAAATTTAATGTCTTCTAAGCTTGAAATTTCCAATGGAGCGGAAGAAATATCTTGGGAAAACCGAAACCATTAACAAAACCCTAATAACATGTTATATATCATAATAGAAAACAATAAAAATCAAGCAATTTTAACCTTTTTTTTGTCTTCATCTTCCAGCTCTAATAAGTACAGAAGAATATCTGTTTTTGTTGGGGTTTGAAATTGTAGAGAAGTTCATGTTTTTTAGGAGAAGTACGGTGGTGAATAACTGAGTGAAAAATAAGATTTGGTGGCCAGAAGAATATAAAAAATATCCATTTGTATTAAATTTATAAAGGTGGCCGAAAGTGTAAACCGGGGTGTGAATAGCAGCACCTAAAAAAAATCATTGATGTTCATTTTCGGGTCTATAATGATGGTGGTTGTAATAAATATAAATAACCAAATTTTTATTACTTACTACACCAATCTATAGTAAGGCACTTTCACATAGAGTCTCTGAACCTAGCAGACTATATGTAAACACCTTTGTGATCTCGACGGTCATAATACAAAAAATCATACGTGAATCAGATATTGCAAGTTAATGTTGTAGGCACTTTGTTAAACGGTTGATAATTAATTAAACATCAATATGTCAATTCTGTAGCTATGATTTATTACCCATTATATGAACACACTGAGAACTACAATTGATCAAATATTTCATTTCTTATAAGGATTGTCTAGTCTTATATATCACAATGTAATAATATATATAATCAATTTGGTTGATTTCAAACATGATCCGCTATATAAGTTAAGTTTAAAAAGAAATTCGTTTAAATGTTTGTATGACAAATTATAAACTCTATCAGACTGAGTGATCTATGTACTAGACGTTAAATTACAAAATCGATCGACTGTCCTTATAATCGGTTGATGAATTAATAATTCTATAAGTGGAAAAATTAAGATGTGCCATGAGTAGTGTTTTTAGCTATGCATATATTATTTTTTGGAGTATATCTAATGGTGCTAGAAACGGTAGAGAATGGATAAATACATATACATTGCCTTTTTTTATTGAGTAATGAGTAATTCTCATGTACGCACAAAGTAGGAAATTGGAAATTTTGTTTCGTCTAGTTTAGATCACATTTTATTCTATTGATTTTTTATTATTTCCGTTTATTTTAATAGATTTATTGGTTGAAAGATTTGTTTTTATTTATGTTGAATCCGCAGGTTAAAATTTTGGTTTTTGCATTCTTTGTTATTCCTTTTAGTGTAATATCTGCAATTGTAGGCTGTGATGTTGCTCGTCGATTATGGTGTCAACGGTTTTGAATCAAAGGTACTTTACTTTGTGCTTCTTAGTTCAAGTCTATTAATGGATATTCGAAAAATCTGAAGTCTGCTTGTATCCACATCCGAAAAGTGGATACAATTTGATATTTGGAAGAATGGATGCAGATATAGACACACTGCGTCTGAAATTTATCAACCTGTTTTTTCTTATGATTATAATTTAAATAATGTGTATTTTAGTATTATGAAATATGCTAATTTATTATTTTATTAAGTTGAAACTCTATATTATACAAACTAAACACATATTAGATGCTCAAAACTATTTAATATTACCATTTTTTTTAGTTCTTTAATAAGCAATTTAGTTGAAAAATATTTTATGTTAAATTAAACTTTTTTTTTATTTATGTTTCTTGATTTGTCGAACGTTGGCGGACCAAGTAATTATCCAATATCCGTCCGTACCTGCAATTATGAATATTCGATATCAGAAAATGATTATAAATGACAATGCAGATATAACACTATCTACATCCGTAAGCATTTATTGATAGTACCATCTAAGGTTGTCAACAGAGAAACAAATAGGTAATTTTTATTCTAATCCACAATTTTAATAAGTTAATCCACCATGTAGAATAAAATCGTTGACTTTTAATAATATTTAATTTTTAATTAGTTTATCCACCTAAAAAATCGTCAAATATCTTTCTTCTTCTCACTTCTGCTTCGTATATTTCTTATTTCTAAAATCCAACATCTAAAATCCAAGCCTAATATCTAAGTGGAGTAACTACTTCTGCCTGATTAATCGATCAATTAGTACCAATTACTATTTCTTCTTATTTGATCTACAAATACTGAAATCTCTTTTAATTTTCATTTGCATTGTTGTCGGGTGCAATTACTGTTATAATCGACACAATATAAAGATGCTAGAGTACATTCGATGACATCATTCTACCAAATTTTGGTTCTGATTTTTATAACCATTTATTAACACGCAAGACCAATGGTTTTCACATATAATTGTTGAGCTAATATTTTTTTTAATGCTTTTTGATCAAACACAAGTACCATCATTTTTGTCTTTTTAGTTCATTTTTTTTTACTAGGTGGCAAGGATATTCTATTCAAAAGGTATGACCTTTTTTAATTTCAAGTATCGAATATATGTTATGATGCCATATTGATTCGAACAACAATTTTTTTTTTCCATTACTGGATTAAAAATATATTAGCTAATGGGTATCAACCAGTGCAAGCTTCCATCAGTAGTTAGAGTGTTTCCAGCATAAGCAATATAAAATGAGGTTAGAAGTTTTACTGAAATATAACATGAAACTTGGTTATATTCATCCATTAGTATTTGATTTGTTGGATTTTTTTTATAGACATACTTGATTATCTTCCACTGTTTTTATATGTTATATAGACTGTACAACCGTTAATTATGAATGTTTCTTCTAACTGTAGATTTTCTGCTTACTTTGAGAAAAAAATTCTCATTATACATTCTGGCCATTAAGGACATGCACAAACACGTATTATTCAATGTTCTCAGTTCCCTGTTTGGATGGCTGATTTTCCTTTTTTTCAAACAAAAACATGAAATCTTTAAGTTAATCCACACGTGGATTAACTTACAAAATAGTTGTGGATTAACTTACTAAAGTAAAATAGTGGATTAACTTAATAGAAGTGTGAATTAGAATAAAAATTACCAAACAAATATTCCTTGTAGATTGCATAGAGGGAAGAAGCCATAAATTTTACATATTATGAAAATAAAGGTATTGGAAAGATGCAAGTTACATTTGTTTAATTTGCACTTGATACAAAAGTATAGTTGAGGTCGAAGTTTCTCTGTT
Organism: Allium sativum; assembly: GCA_030737875.1. NCBI lineage: Eukaryota > Viridiplantae > Streptophyta > Magnoliopsida > Asparagales > Amaryllidaceae > Allium > Allium sativum. The sequence continues at coordinate 732,140,779 of CM060915.1, read as the reverse complement.
AATGGCGACTGAGGCCAAAACCATTCTCCTTTCTCTCCTGTAAACTCCTCTTTCCTTCCATTCTCATCTCATCTTCACTTCTATTCTACCCATTCATCTTCTCGCCCTCCCAACTTCCTCAGTTTTCATCATCGTGGTTAAACTTCACGAACCCTAAATTGAACCACGTAATCTCGTCTTTCAGATCTACCTTTTCCATGGATCGATTTAGTGCAAATTTGTAATGTTCCTTTTCAGCCTCTTTCACTGGCCCGGTTCCTTACTGGCCCGTCTTATGGAAGCGACGCGTTGATGCTCCTGAGCTCAGAGCGAAAGCAATTAACTTGGCGATGCCAGCGCCCGATGTAAGTTCACCCAAAAGCAGTTCCTAAGTCTGTACTCTGTGTTAAAATTTAGGAATAGAACGTTTTACGTTGCTGGGTTTGTATCTATCATTATGTTGCTGGTTTCGTGCTCTGTTATTGTTCTTCTGCCCTGGAACGATAGATCTGTCGTTGCAATGTTGTTTTCTTTCCTTATGTTCAGTTGTTGTAATGGTTTTACTGGGATTTCCTTCGCTGTTCTGGGATGTTCGGATTTGTGTCGAAAGGTTCTTAAGGGACATATTACTTGTCATGAAATTGTGTGCTCTAAGTGGGTTTGTTGTGATGATTTGGGATCTGGTTCAATGTCCCCAAAAACATTCTCGGTTTCAGGTGAAGACTTAGGTCTCTCGATTTACTAGGTTTTCTTTTGGGTGATAAATCTCCTGCAATTATATTCACCTACCCCCATTTAGCCGATGTCATTCTGTCTAGTCATGCAAGTTTCTACAGTCCCATGTCTGTTTTCAGCATGGTGTATTTCGTGTGGCGCGAGACTCGAGAGAAGTCTGCTTTCTGCAGTAGAGAATTTAATGTGAAGCAGTGTCTCATAGTCCTTGCTACAATGTTTGCAGCTGTGTAGTGATGCTTGGTTTTGAAGACTAATGGAAATGCTGATAGATGTAAACCGCAATGTCATGTTTGAATTAAGTTATATGTTTATGTATTTCACCCTGCGTGGTGAGAATGGAAATGACGATGTAACTTTTGCCTCCCTGTGTGGAGTGTTAGGGAAATACATAGTGGACGGCACACTATAAATGCCGTTAACAGTGGACGGTCCACCTTAAAAACCGACTTATAGTTGATATGTATATTACATATCACCTGAACTTATTTGTATTTTTTATTTTGTAATAAATAAAAGAGTGTTACGGAACACTATAAAAACCGGTCGGTTTTGCCAAAAAAAAAGTATGGTTGAAGTGCTAATTATGTGTGAGTATATGTTTCCACTCGGTTTGAAATTAACAAGCGTCCGTCGTCTGTTTCTCTCGTAGGACATGATATAGGATTTTAAGATATATTTCATTCGTATGAATTATTCGATGTTTTTTTTTTTTTTTTTTTTATAGTTTATAAACAAGATTACACCACGCCGAATTATTTTAATCACTCAAACGATGATGTTGGTCCCAGATGCACTTACTAGAGAGTTTATTTATTATTCATTTCTGTAATATCATGCATATATCACATGCAATAAACAAGTAAAACCGTTATAATAAAATTATTGATAACCCCCACAAATTAGCCCCATTGAACTTTTTAGAAAGTTTGCACAACCAGCGATGAAGACAAAGACAAAAATCCAAAGTTTACGTTACCTATGTCCATAATTTCGTCGCCAAGTTTAGATCTGACAGAATGCAAAATGACATCCAATGTTCAATGATCCAATCATAGAACCAAAATCATTCCCATGTCACTCCCATCTCTTTCTACGGTACCCCCACCATGCAACGGTCATATTTTTACTATAACCGTTCACAGCCAAAATAAAATTACCCAATAGCTTGGCCTAAGCCATGCTTGCATGTAAATTGTAAAGTTTATTCTAGCTTGTACATGTAAAACTCTCGTATCAAATGGTTTTACCACCATATATATATATATATATATAGTGTACCGCTAGACGCACCATGATTTGTGCTTTCTAGCATTATGGTAAGATAGTCAAAAACACAAAGTATGGTGTCTTTAACATTACATCACCATGTAAAAGTAAAAACATTCAGTTTTTTGTTTTTGACTACCATGCTATGGCATTAGTAAACACAAACTTGAGTGATTTTAGCAGTGCACTATATATATGAGGAGCGTTTCGATATACTCCTGTTATGCAACACCCGTACTCTACTGTGTACTATACTAATTAAAATTCAATAAGATTTCGAAGATAGTCAATTGACATATATATCATCGTTTATCTAAAACTTGAATTCGTTCCAGAAAAGCTACGAAGGTATTGGAAAATGGCTAACGATGGTTATTTGTCATGTATACAACATTAGACAAACATATCATCTTAATTTGACATGCCTAAAACGCCTTAGGCTAATTCTATTTAAACACCAAAATTGCTAAACATATACCAAAAACTATAATAAACTACTATACACCATATATTATTTTACATACACCGTTTCTTTTACTAAATTATCCATATTCTCATCTTTTTTTTTTTTTTTCCTCTTTTAAACTTAAAACACAATTACCCAAATTTAGAAATTCTTTGCATCATATTGCGTAAAATTTAACAAAGTGAAATTTAATTCTTTTACTAATATTGTAACTTTTATAAACTTATTGAAAAAAAATCAATTTCTACAAAATTACTATAATTTTACAAAATAAATCAACACTCTAAATTAGGTCATTATTTCTGAATGTTTTCTTAATTGAAATTTTAGATTTCATGATTAAATAATTCATTAACATATATAGTTTGTTTCAAGTTTTAATACTTTTAAAAATAATTTGACTTTTTATATGCAAAAGTTTTAAAAACACAACTATGAAAAAGGGGTAATTTAGTAATAGAATTTTATAGAAAAGCAATGGTGTATGTTAAGTGATGTTCGGTGTATATATAGAATTTGCCAACGCCTTATTTACCAAAATTTAATCTTAATTTATTTTTCCAACATACACCGTACAATGGTAGGTGCATTAAACGTATATTTTTTTCACATACTAAAATTCTCACATTTATCGTCACAAGAAAGAAGATGAGTTACATGAGACAATTTTTAATCGAAAGTAAAAATGAATTCTTGTGAACGGCTTCATTACTGGTCTCGTCAAATCCTGGTCCGGTCCCAGAAACAGCCTCAAAACCAGCGCCGCAACACCTTTCGCTTCGTGGCAATGTTTCATTCGTCAGTCTCCAATATATATTCTAGTCTCGTTCTCCTCCACCACACTCGCTATTTAATTTAAAACAATAATCCTAAAATGCAGATATACCGGCCGATATTCCTCATTCTCCTCGTATCACTCCAGGCATTTCCTTCAACCTACGCCACCCACGACTACTCCGACGCCCTCCGCAAAAGCATTCTCTTCTTCGAAGGCCAGCGCTCCGGTAAACTTCCCCAGAACCAACGCCTCCACTGGCGTCGCGACTCCGCCCTGCATGACGGCTCCGTCGATGGCGTAAGCGGATCGAAACAATTTATTCTACTTTTACAGAACTAAAAAATAAAGATGATATTCGAAAATGCAGGTCGATTTGAGCGGGGGATACTATGACGCCGGTGACAATGTGAAGTTCGGCTTTCCAATGGCGTTCTCCGCCACTCTTATGGCCTGGAGCATCATCGATTTTGGGAAGAATTTCGGGCCCCATCTTGATGAAGCCCTAACTGCCCTACGATGGGCTACTGACTATTTGCTCAAGGCTACCGCTGTTCCTGGCGTGGTTTACGTCCAGGTCGGGGACGCGTTTAGGGATCATTCATGTTGGGAGAGGCCAGAAGACATGGACACGCCGAGAACGGTGTATAAAGTAGATCGGAGAAACCCGGGTTCAGATGTCGCCGGAGAGACCGCAGCGGCGCTCGCTGCAGCATCCATTGTGTTTAGAGGCCGAGATCATGGGTATTCTAGGGTTTTGCTTGATCGATCTGTTGAGGTTTGATTTTATGGGTTTTGGATCAGATTACTGAAAATAGTTTGAGATAAAAATGCTTTCAATTAACTATTTGGGGATCTTTTTTCGTTAGGTATTTGAATTTGCGGATAAATACAGAGGAGCATATAGTAGCAGCTTACGGTCAGCAGTATGTCCGTTCTACTGCGACTTTGATGGGTATCAAGATGAGCTGCTGTGGGGTGCAGCATGGCTGCACAAAGCAACGAGAGAGAGGAAATACAGAGAATACATAAAAGTAAACGAGGAGATATTGGGAGCTGGAGATAACATTTATGAATTCGGGTGGGATAATAAACACGCTGGGATTAATGTCCTTATCTCCAAGGTAATTTATTTTATTTTTCAAATTTAACTTAGGCAAAAAAAAAATCTGCTATAACTCAGATTATTACAAACTTATCTGAATGTGGATTAAAGGGTTATTATATAAGTTTGTGTTATAGCACTATTAAGTTTGTTAATGCATACTGGTTTAATCATCGTCTTTCCATAAAAATCTGGATTAGTAAAAGGATTAGGTAGTAATATAAAATCTAGTGTTTTATTTGGGGTGCAGCGAGGTGTCATTGATTGCTGTGTTTGTGTTGGAACGGGGATTGACCGTTGTCTTTTACTACTCTACTTTTAACCTCAGTGCTGCGTACTGAATTTTCTTGCAAGACCGTTCACCGTTGAATCTCCTTTTGCATTTCCACCCTTGAAAATTGTAATAAAGCCCCCCGTGTTGGAAAAATATGATTAAAAGCTGCTTTTGCGTGTACAAAAGTAAAGAACTGCGTTCGTATCTTTCTACTGACAAAAAACTGTTGCACATGACAAAATGAAATCTTTAGTAGATGTACATTCATACATCATTTTTACTGTATATAGGATAGGCCCAGCACAGTAAAAGCCTTTAAAACTAAAAATATATAAATTGTTGTGATGTTTTAGGAAGTGTTAATGGGAAAAGACGACTACTTGCAATCATTCAAAGCAAGGGCAGATAATTTTATATGCTCCCTCCTACCCGGAATATCTCGACACCCACAAATCCAGTATTCACCAGGTTATACGTTCGTTCACTTTTTTTTTTCCCCTCTTCCAAGCCAAAAAAAGGTTATCTTAATTAATGACAGCTAATTGAGCTTAAAAATCTTTGTAATTATGTAGGAGGACTTCTGTTTAAGGTAGGAGGAAGTAACATGCAGCACGTGACTTCGCTCTCGTTTTTGGTTCTCGCCTACTCCAACTATCTCAGCCACGCCGATGCTCACGTGGCTTGCAGTGGGTCCACTGTCCAGCCAGCTCAGCTTAAGCGTGTTGCCAAAAGACAAGTACTGATTTACTTTGCATGTATTTAAGCTGGTTGGGTTCAGCGTTTGATTTTGGGCTAATATGCAGGTTGATTACATTCTGGGGGACAATCCGCTTAGAATGTCTTACATGGTCGGGTATGGGCAACGGTACCCGCGCCACATCCATCATAGAGGAAGCTCTTTACCGTCCGTCCATGTCCATCCATCTCATATCGGGTGCAAAGCGGGCACGAAGTACTATTTCACATCTGCCCCAAACCCGAATATATTGACTGGTGCAGTTGTGGGTGGGCCTTCCAACATATCGGACTCGTTCCCGGATGTACGACCCGTTTTTCAGCAGTCTGAGCCCACGACCTATATAAATGCTCCACTGCTTGGGTTGCTTGCGTATTTCTCTGCCCATCCTGTTCTCACGTGACGATTGGAAAACCGAACTGTAGCGTGTGGATGTTTTTGTCCTTTGTTGATTGTGAAACATAGTTGTATTAATATTGGTATTCTATTTACAAGTAGCTCAGAAAGTTTAAAGCTTTAGCGTTGGATATGTCTTTGTCATTGCTTTTATCAAGGATGTTAGTAGAACAGGACAGTCCGTTGTATGCAGCAGCTAGGTGGGAAGGGGTAAAGTGTTTAGTTCATGTTTGTGCGGTTCTCATGTAATATATGGTTTAGTACAAGAAAAAATATATGAAAATATATGTATTTGAAAATAGTTGATATTTTTCTACTTTTTGAACATTATTCATTTGTTGTTCGGTTTTTGTACGAACAATATCTAAGTCAACTCTTTGTTCCGTCCACGTGCATATACATGAATAAGAGAGTTAATTTGTTGACCCCATTTAATTGGGATCACTATAACATCACTAACGGTGTTAGTGGTGTGGAGCTGAAATTTAAAGTGGTGTGGAGCTGAAATTTAATAGGAGGAATTCAAGGGGCAATCACAGTCCCACACCACACCACTAACACCGTTAGCTAGTGGTGTTATGGTGACTTCAGTTAAAATGGGGTCAACAAACTCATATTAACATCCCTACTTTTATCTTCTTCTTTTTGTCGTGGATGAAATGATTGGATTTGACATGATATAGATTAACTCTTAAATCATTTAACGATGTAAAAACAAGTATCACGCATTTAGTATCAAAAAGGATGTGATTTTAATGGCACCTATGCTTCCGTGAATTCAAGCATTCCGTGTCTATATATAAAGAAAAAAGAATGTTATACGTTGTTTCATATCATTCGCATGTGCCCGTTTTAAAAGTGCACTGTTGATATGGATAAAGAGTTGGATGCCAATAAATGATTGTGAACGCGATCTAAGATAAACGAGAATACTAGATATGGATGAAAGATAAGGGTGGCTTAAACTTTCCGAAATGCGTTTTATAATAAATTTAGTCCTTTTATTATGGCGTATGTCATATTGTCAGAGCAAGCACATGTTTAGGTTGACTCAAATTGCTTATTATATTATTGTAAGAAAAAGATTCATCACTCACTAACTACATTCCAAATCTTGTTTTTTAACTTTAAATCGTTTTACAAACTGTATGATCCACATCATGTCATGATATAATTAGGATTCTAGTCGAACTCTACAAAAGTGTGTACAATTTTTATTTAAAATGAAATCGAATCGGTTACAGATCAAGCAATATTTATATTATATAAATTACACTATTTTAGTTCAATTTGTAAATAAATTTGGATGAACACGAACAAACATTTCTTAGTCACAGACTCAAGCAAACTGCAAACATAGATGAACATTGTTATTTGCATTAAATTTCATGCTATTTAATGAAGTTTCTACTGCATATGTCACTTTTATCATTATGTACCAAAGTATAAGCAGTACAAATTTTTACTCCCAGCCAATCGACCAAATAAATAAATATTTTTAAAAACACTATTTATATACTGAATTATAATAAATTCAAACAAATTGGAATGAACACGGAGCATACAAGACTTTTGCTCTTATAAATTTGTTCTTTTAATCCATATCGTAAATGAAAATCAAACAAAATTGAACAGACAATTCTCGATCATAGATATGAATAGATAAATGACACTTGTACAAAATTAGCAGCCCTAAGTGTAATATCCATTTAGAAAATATGCCACAATAGTTTTGATACTGATAAGAATTAGAATTTCTTAGGCTCCCACTTTCTTTTATTCATTAGCAAAAGCAATATATATATATATATATATATATATATATATATATATATATATATATATATATATATATATAAAAACTTCCTATCACATAATCAAATCACATTAATAGGAAAATTTTCTATCACATAATCAAATTACATAATTAGGGAAACTTCCTATCAGGGATTTCATAATACCTCCCCTTAAGTTGGAACATGAGGATTGTAAATGCCCAACTTGCCTAGAAGATAATGAAACTATTGTTTACCCAAAGTTTTGATAAAAATATCTGCTAATTGTTTAGTAGTAAGAACATAAGAGGGAATGATAAGACCATCTTGAACAGCATCACGTACGAAGTGGTAATTAACTTCAATGTGCCTGGTACGTCATGAAATATCGGATTCTGCGCTATGTGCAATGCAGACTGACTTTCACAAAATAGAGGTATCGATTTAGGATGATGAACTCACATGCTCAACATTAATCCTTTTAACCATATCAGCTCACAAGTAATTGCGGCCATGGATCAGTACTTGACCTCTGCTGAAGATCGAGCTATTGTATGTTGCTTCTTTATTTTCCAAGAAATTGATGATTTCCCCAAAATCACAAACTACCCAATAAGAGATCATCAAGTAAGAGGACAAGCAGCCCGGTCTGAATCACACCACCCTTATTGAGATAATTCACTATTCGAGCATAAGAGAATGCCTTGGCCTGAACTGCCCTTTATACACTAAATAACTCGTATAGCAACATCCTAATGCTCTTGTTGTGGCTCCTCTATGAATTGAGACAGTACATGAACTGAATATGCTAAATCGGGACAAGTGAATGTCAAATAGACTAAACGTCCAACCAATAGCCAATATGACTCTGGATCTAAAAGATACTGCCCTATAGCACATGCCAAATGATTATTTTGCTCTATTGGAGACAAAGCAGGCTTGGAGCTTAACAAACCTGCTTTAGAAACAATATCAAGAGTGTTTTTACCAAAAATGGTTTAAACACCAAAGGTACAACGAATGTACTTCACCAATATGATTAGAAAATAAGTGGAGCCGCACTTAATAATAATTGGAAGTGAAAAATGCAAAGAAAACAAAATGGAGACGAGATTTTATAGTGGTTCAGCCTTGTGTTAGGCCTACATCCACTGCGGATAGAGTTTGCATTATCATGATGAATGATTACAAGACATATCAGCTCTTGCTCTTTATACATCTTTTCATCCAATCAATATAGTTTCAATTTGCATACAAATTCCGCTTAGATTCACGAGATTTGATGGAGGAATGGCAGGATTAGTGATGAAGAAGGACAAATAGGCGACGGAGGAGGAAGAGGATGTATGGGATCTTTCACTCTTATCAGATTTTGACAGACACCATGGCTCATTAGATGAAGGATCTTCGGATGATGGCGATGGCTGGCAATGTTTAAGGAATGGCTAAGGATGAAATTTAGCAGCACTTCGTGGTGGCCAGATCCCCCCTCCCTTTTCTGTAGGGGGAGGGGGTGTCCTATTTATGGGTGAACCTTTGTGGAGATTTGAACTTTGATTCACCCAAGTCCTCGTCCCATTTATTACGAACATGCCACCACCCGGTTGTAGCCAGCTGTTGACAGCTGTTTCCAGCTATCCTGTTGGAGCGACTACATAGGAACGAGTGACGTGTTATCATGCTTGAGGCCTCTGCACATTTATCAACTGATGGAAATGCTCATATCAGATGGTAGACGAGCGGTTGATCAAAACCTGTAAAGCTGATGTGTGTGCGATTGCACTAATTGTGGTACTGGTGACAAATCACGGGAAGAGCGTGAGTTCAAGGTTGTAATCCCATAAGCGGATGTGTGGTCCAAGGATGGTTTTGCGGTCGAACATCTGCGGAATGGGTAGTGGGACTGAAGCCGGTTTCCTTCTTTGCCTTGTACGATCGATTTCTTTGATGCGAGAATAAGCGACTTTCTTGATATGAGCGATCTCCGTAGAGTGTGCGGGCCTCACAGTTTTAGGTAGTACCGTTTTAATGTGTGACCTTTCTGCATAATCATGTTGCACCTTATAACTATCCTTTTCTCTCGTGTTCGAGCTGTAGTCCATGTTTGACTTTGTTACGCACAAACGATCTTGATTGAGACATACATGTACAAATCTTATGGATGCTCGTCCTATGATTCTAGTGTGGACTTAATTCTTTGATGCATATATGATCCTTAAAGGATAAACATTTACCCCTCGAAGTTTGTAATTCTCAGCTTGCGAAGATTACATGCATAGAAATAATGAAATGTAATATTAATTGACAGATTAAGTCTAATTCTCTGTGAGACGAGCACACTGACTAGCGTTCTGTGCCTGTTGAATATTCTTATGATCGTTCGTGTACAGGCATAACTGTTTTGTTGACTGGGTCTGACAGGCTATTTTCTGGGATAACTAAGTTTTTTACCTGGGCCTGATGAAGTCGTCGCATTACTGTAAACCTGAAAGCACCTTTTAGTCTTCTTTATGTATCGTCTCTTCATTTTCCCGTCCTTTATGCATTCCATTTTCCTAAAAAACTTGTTTTAATGGCGGCTCTGCTGCAGGAAATTCTTCATTACTTCCGATTACAACTTTTCTTTATTTGCTATCTTGCCCGTATTCTGTTAATTTCGAGATTGGTTAAAGCGCTTATTCTTTCTGATCGAACTTGCTATTAGTATGTAAATAAATTTCTCCATAGTCTTTGCTTCACGAGTTAATCCAGCTTGCCCCATAAAAGTTCCTGATTGGTAAAATACGAATTATCTGACCATGCATTGAAGCTTTAATCAATTTGGCTTAGGATGTTCTGGGGCTTGAACTCAATAGTTTGACAGACTCGATTTGCATAACAACCCCTTCTTATTCTTTGATTGCAACGGAATGTTTACAGGTTGCTTGTTAAAATATTTCCGAACGACGATTTTAATTTACCCTATCTTTGCCAAATGCTCAATGAAATGTTTGTGTCATAGATCTTTAATATTGTTGTCGTTGCTTTATGTTCTGTTCGTTGCTAGTAGCGTCTGATTTGCTTTTGCTGGCTAAACTTTCCTTGTAATGATGTAATGGTAAACCTCATCACATAACTTTGATCTTATTTGTATTGCTGGTAAGTCTTAGGAACTAGGTATGTTTGATGGAATGCTTGGTTTGAAGAGCATATCTGCTTAAAAGTTGCTCTTCCTTTACTATTAACAATCTGACTGAAGCTTACTTCATGTCTATCCATGTAGAAATGCAAATCAAAAACCAAGCTAGTCAAAGTCTCAGTGAAAGTACTATGTCTGAAGAAGCCAGAAGTTCTGGTCAGGTGGCTGAGGTTGCCCCGACTGTTAGCTCTGTTAGTCAGATTTATCCTGAGCCCTGACTCCTTGAATGGGTGCCTTCTGCTAGTCGTAAATCAACGCTCCCATTCGACTTGTATTTACAAATGTGTGCTCGTTTCAAATTCTCGAAAGATGAAGCTATGTTTCCCAGGAAAGAAGATTTGGCTGGTCGTCCTCCCCTTGGGTATGTAGAGGTCAACCATCGTATGTTGTCCAGCGGAGCGGTTCCTCCTTTTAACTCCTATTTAGAGTCCATCTTGCGGTATTTGGCTATTGCCCCATATCAATTGCATCCCACAGGATATCATATTTTACTGGGCTATGCATACTTTTTATGAGAGTCAAGCAACGAGCACCTACATTTTAGGACATCTGTTCCTTATATGCTTTCAAAAGAAGGGAGGAAGATTGTCCTTCTTTCATTTCTATGGAGGACAGATATTGTAGGATTATAACAGGCCTAACAGATGGTGTCAAAGGGTTTCCCGACCAATACCTTTATGTTCGCTGTCCCCCGAGCATCTATGGGCGGTGGATGGAAGGAGGTAATTGCCCCCTGATTGGAGTTTTTCCCCCTTTTTTATGGTTCTCTTTCTAACTTGCAGCAATTCCTTCCAACGAAGGCGTCGTCCTTGACCAGGCTCTTTTTGACTCTTTGGTTGCTGTTGACAAAGCTAAGAGGAGTAGACAAGTGCTGCTTTCAGGGGAAATCTTCGCAAATATCAGCTACTCCATCCTTCAAGGTCCATTAAGAAAGCCTTAACTTATATGCAAAGTACCACAGGCAAATCCTTTACCAAAAAGAAGCGCTTAGTCCTGGGTGATAGTAGCTAGTCTTCCCTAGGATCTCCCTAGCCTCCAGTCATTGAAGAAAGGGAAATAGATGGTACGACGGATGATATACTCCCCGAAAAGATTGTTGAAAATCCCGCCCCCCTTTTTGCCCAAGAAGAGAATTCTACCGGAACTTTTGGTGGCTTGGGAGATTTAGACACCATCAACTGTCTTAGTCAGGGTGATACTATGACTTCTGATCCTACAAGGTCTGCCATGGAGAAAACCCAAGGGACTGCCCAACGACCTGAGGAGGCATTTGACTCAGAAGCTCCTCTTGACATTGGTTCATTATCGGGTGTGCACTGAAATAACTATTATAGGAATTTTCTGCACACCTTACAATTCCGTTGTATGCTTGCTGATGTCTTGTTTCATTCCCTTGGCCAGGTATGGGTATGCTACACTTAGTATCAGATAATTTCTTCCAACAAGCTGGCTCTATTGATCGAAAAGTCTTCTAGAATATCACATTTCCCGTCATTTGAAGCGCTCCCAGTCGTCCTCGTGTTCTCAACCTCAACACATTCTTGACCTTCCGCTGACTGATTCTTTAAGGTGGGAAGAATCCAATTATGTAGGGGCATCAGATAAGGGCAAGAAGAGTGGACACCTAACAGAAGGAGAAAAGAAGAAAAGGAGCAGGAATGACCGTGGCAAAAGTGGAATTCATGAACGTTCTTCATCATCTGATTTTTAAGACCTTGATGTCCCGACTTTCACCGAGCGATCCATCGTTCCAACCTCTGCTCAAATACAGACAATTCTCGATCGTCTTTCTTACAGGGTTTCGCCTGGTAATTTGATGCTTAAGGATCGTTTTAGAGGTTAGGATTTAAGAGGAATGCATTTTGACTTAGATTTGCATCCAAACGATAGGCGAGATGCGGTTGAGGGTTTAAGCACTTTCAAAAACTGCATGATTACCCAGTTTAACACCGCTAGAAGTCAACTTGAAACACAGTTGAATCTGGCCATAAGTACAATTGATAGGCGGTTAGAACATTGGGCTAAGTTTGGGTATGAGTTCCAAAGGTTGAATGCCCGTCATCTTGACCATATTGACGTCTTGGAGAATGAGAAGGCTGGGTTGGTTCATCTGATCAAGTTTCAGGAATCTGAGATCGCATCTTTAAAAAGTAGGAGGGTTAGAGTGAATAACTTGGAGGCTAGAAATAAGGAACTCAAAAGGAGACCCGAGGCTGTAAGGAGAAAAGTTCGAGAGGCTCGATCTGCCCAAGAACTTGCTGAACGTAAATTGGCTTTGGAGAGGCAAGCTTCGGTCTCTCATCAGCAAGATAAGGCAGTTCTGGAAGGCAGGATTAATTCCCAAAATGAGGCTCTTAGAATTCTGAAAGAGAACAAAATCTAGCTGCGCAAAGAACTTGATGAAGTCAGGATTAGGGCTGATAATAACTTGTTCCAATTTTATGTTTATAGTGTTATGAGTCGCAAAACCTTGAATTATCTAAAAAAGGAATTTCCACGGACTTTGGCTCTTGTTTGGGAACAAGTGCTCTCATACTCTAGAGGTGTTGGTGATGGATTTCTGCAGGAGAATCTCTTGGAAGAAGAAGATCGCAAGGCTTTGGCCAGAGGTAGGAAGATCTTAGCTGATGAGCGAGCTCGATCTTCTAGAGGGAAACTCCCAGTTGTTACCTCCCGTAACCCGTTCGGTCTTGTCGATATTGGAGCTTCAAGCCCTTATACTCCCTCTGCGAATTATTCTGTCCAAGATGTTGTCAGTATTTGACCCATTGGGGAGCACACCACTCAAGAGGATGTTCAACGCATGAGTCATGATGATACTTTTTTAAATGACCGCGGGGTCGATTTTACAGATCCAGTAACTCCATGTAAAATTGATATCTATCAGTCTATGCCAGATTTGGATTACCTTACCTCTTCACCTTGGTTTGCTAAATTTCATGCTTGTTATCCGTTTGTACCAGGTCATCCCTCGCTACTTCTTTTGTCTGCTAGTGGTGCTGTTGTTCAAACCGCCACTGTTGATTCTGTTTTAGTGTCAACCAATATTAGTCTGCGCACCACACCTTTGCCAGGTGACCCAACATTACTTGACATGTCAGACTTGGAAGAAGAGGATGAAGCTTGGAATACTAATGTCGTGTTTGCTCTGACGCGCGGAAGGAAATCCATTGCAAAAATCTCAGGAATTATCACCCTGTCATCACCTGGTAGTCCTTGTGTAGACAAAAGAACAAAAGATAGATGTTAAGTAGTAGTGACCCTTATGTTTTGATCTCAGCTTATTTTCTTACTGTCGTGTGCTTAGATCGGTTGTATATGTGAGTGTCGGTCCTCACCTAATATTTTAAACTCGTATGCTTACGTTGTCGTGTTTTATATTATGATGGCTTCGTCATTCGTTTTTATGGAAGACGATATCATTCGTTCTTGTTAGTCAGACGATTATGTTGGATGTTCGTTTCTTGTTGTAGCGTCGCAGCGAACTTGCGAAACGATCCATTTTTTTGCGAATTTTCTTATTTGTAGCCGCGACCTCATTTTTGGTCGGTCAGCTTGTGTTTATTAGGTTGGTATTCAATTGTATTTCCCGCTAACCTGGTAGTACAAGCTCTTCAGGGATTAGATTTTAGATATGCAGGGTTATTATATTGTTTTTTTGGGGTGCCCCCATAGGAGGTCTTGGGTTTCAATTTTCGATCCAAGTTCAGTCTTGTTTGTTCTGATTTCTCTAGAAACAAAAAGACCTTGTTGGATACCCCCTTTTGGCTAGGATTTCTGATTTTGTTACCCCTTTTCGGCAAGGATTTCTGATTTTGTTATGATCCTTCCCGCGCTAGGACTGTTGCTTCCAGCCTAGCTTTTTTAAAATCTTATGCTTCGTCCCGGGAGGTGGACACTAACTCTTCTTATCGAGTTTTTTGTTTGATTCAAATAATTCGTGCCCTACACGTAATAAGGTGCCTATTTTGGGATTGGCAAAAAGATATTTCAAATCCATGGGACAAATTTAATACTGCCTTTATATTTTCCTCAAAGCTTGATGCTAGTTCCTTCAATGAATGGCTGTTAAGGGTTTGGCGTGTTTCATAGCGAAAAGTGCAGTTGTCTGACTTGCTATTCATTTATCATGCTTTCCATTATTTTCCCTAGAGAAGCTTATCTTCTCGAAACGATATGTTTATTTGGCATAATGTTCCCGGTCTTTAAGTTGTTTTGCTTGGAATGTGCTTTGGGAAGTTTTCTGCTATGGTTTAATTGGGGATGAGCGATTGCTCCAACTATGTCTGTAATTAAGAAATTGGTCCTTAGTATGGTCTTACCCTCATATCATTTAGATTGGCATATAACATTTGGTTTATATAACTTTTGTTTAATACATCATAAGTGAATCATCTCAAGTAAAAGTGTAGAGTAAAATGACTACTTGTTCTTAAGTAGTAAAGCAAAGTAAAATGACGGAGGTGTTTTTTTAGAAAACATCGTAATTAGGGTGCTGATATCTGATCCTCAAGTGAATGCATGCCTTGGATCAGTTTGAGCGACCTTCTCACTACTCATTGCATGTGGAGAGTTGGAGTAGTGTTCATGCGCTTGTACATATTGTTGCAAATGATTCTTCCTGACCAGCTCCTCGATTAATGACTTTAAATGCCTACAATCATCCATGTCATGCCCTGGCTGGTTATGGAAACGGACTTGATCTTAGAGCCCTATCTTTAACTTGTATTTGTTTCAGGATAAGATATTTCTCCGTATCCTTGGTTGCCATGAAAATATTCCCTATGGTGTCATTAAGGGGAGTGAGCTCAGAATTTTTAAAGAAGCACAGCTTCTTCTTGTCCCAATTATCTTTTCTTTCATTGCTCCTCTTCTGACTTTCAAAACTGTCTTGTGCACAATCTTTCGTGTTCAGCATGTTGCACACCGAGTTCTCTTCAGTGCTCATATATTTATCAGCTGTATTAAGGATCTATTCGAGTGTACTTGGCTTCTTTTTCTTAACCCATCGTCCTAACTTGGTCATTTTACATACGGCCCCCTTCAAGGCCATCAAAACCAGTTGGGGCTCATAATTTTCAACTTCGTCCACTGCCATGTTAAAAAGAGTGATAAAATCTTTGATAGACTGTCCTGGTCTTTGTTGTATTTCACTTAACTCCATGACATCCCGGATTCTGGCTGCTTAGAATTTGAATTGCTTACTGAATAATTCGGCTAAGGTAGTGAAGTTTTCCACAAACTTCGGCGGAAGCTTTGTGAACCAGAGGTTTACCACCCCCTCCAAATAAGTCAGAAAATATAGGCATTTGATCTCGTCGGTGGCGTGCGCCCCGTCCATATGTTGATCATATATGCATAAGAATACATTGGGGTTGCTTGTTCCTTCATAGGGCCGCAATGTCGGAGGCTTAAATTCCTACGGATATATAGCCATTTTAATTCTTTCGGTTAGTGGAGTCTTAGTAGGAAGAAATTCCCATTCCTTTCGATTGTCCACTTGTTTCAAGTTCTTTTCCATGATTTCACATGCCATTTCTGAAATATATTCCTGTTCTTTGTTCTGGTTCATGGAACGAACACCTTCTTCCTTGTCGTTTCCTTGCCAAAGCGTGTAATTAAAATTTGGAGTAGGGGAATATGGGGTATCCCTCGAGAGGAATGCCTCTTTCGTAGGATCATCCGATCGTGGAGAGATTGTGCCCTCGGCATAATTGTACATAGTTGCTTTAGCTTTCCCGTGGTCCAGATCAGCATGATATGCAACTTCCCAAACAGAATTTCCCTGTTTTGTGCTTGAAGCAGAGGATTATGTATTATATGCTTGACTTGTTCCTGCAGGTAGAAAGCGAGTGGCACTAAGTGTGGCTTTTGCAATAGCGGCTTGAATAACGAATATTGACTCAAGTTTCTTCATCATTGCACTATTTACGATGGTTATCTGGCTCGTCAATCCCGCCATTGCTTCTTCCAATTCTCTTTTCGTTACAACGATCTCGACTCTTGATGATTCTCCTGTCTCGAAATGGGTTGCGGGCAATGTGACAATATTAGTATTATCGGCGGGACTATTAACTTCGCAGATGATCTCCTTTGGTATACCCATGACTTCAAGCAAAGTTTGCTGAGAATACCTTGTTGAATTTCTATAGGGAAGGACTCAAATACGGTTCCACGGTGGGCGCCAAATGTTTTTACCTAAAATGGTTCAAACACCAAAGGTACAACGAATGTACTTCACTAATATGGTTAGAAAATAAGTGAAGCTGGACTTAACAATAATTGAAAGTGAAAAATGCGAAGAAAACAAAATGGAGATGAGATTTTATAGTGGTTCAGCCTTGTGTTAGGCCTACATCCAGTTCAGATAGAGTTTGCATTATCGTGATGATGATTACAAGACATATCAGCTCTTGCTCTTCATACATCTTTTCATCCACTCAATATAGTTTCAATTTACATAAAATTTCCGCTTAGATTCACGAGTTTCGACGGAGGAATGGAATGATCGGTGATAAAGAAGGACAGATATGCAATGGAGGAGGAAGAGGATGTCTTGGAACTTTCACTCTTATCAGATTTTGACAGACTCCATGGCTGAATGGATGAAGGATCTTCAGATGATGATGATGGCTGGCAATGTTTAAGGAATGGCTGAAGATGGAATTTAGCAGCACCTCGTGGTGGCAGGATCCCCCCTTTTCAGTGGGGAGGAGGTGTCCTATTTATAGGTGAACCCTTATGGAGATTTGAACTTTAATTCAACCAAGTCGCCCGTCCCATTTATTACGAACATTCCACTGCCTGGTTGTAGCCAACTGTTGACAGCTGTTTCTAGCTATCCTGCTGGAGCGACTGCATAGGAACGAGTGATGTGTTATCATGCCTGAGGCCTCCGCACATTTATCAACTGATGGAAATGCTCATATTTGATGGTAGACGAGTGGTTGATCAAAAACTGTAAAGCTGATGTATGTGCGATTGCTCTAATTGTGGTACTGGTGACAAATAACGGCAAGAGCGTGAGTTCAAGGTTGTAATCCCATGAGCGGATGTGCGGTCCATGGATGGTTTCGCGGTCGAACATCTACGAAATGGGTCGTGCAACTGAAGCCGGTTTCCTTCTTTGCCTTGTACGATCGATTTCTTTGATGCGAGAATAAGCGACTTTTTTGATATGAGCGATCTCCGTAGAGTGTGCGGGCCTCACAGTTTTAAGTAGTACCGTTATTAATGTGCAAACTTTATGCATAATCATGTTGCACCTTATAACTATCCTTTTCTCTCGTGTTCGAGCTGTAGTCCATGTTTAACTTTGTTAAGCACGAACTATCTTGATTAAGGCATACATGTACAAATCTTATGGATGCTCGTCCTATGGTTCTAGTGTGGACTTAATTCTTTGATGCATATATGATCCTTAAGGAATAAACAAAGAGCATCTTTTCTCCAGCATAAAAACAAACCTGTAGAACTTCGTGCTAGCTCAATGCCAAGAAAATATTTAAGTACTCCAAGATCTTTCATATGAAAACATGAACTGGGGTAATCTTTAAACTAGCCAATGCAACAGAATCATTACCAGAAATAATTAGATCATCTACATATACAAGCACGTTAATCTGTATTGCCCCCTTTGTGTATTTCAAAACGGAGTAGTTGGCATACAATTGTAAAAATCCATATGCCTTCATAGCAGTCACAAGTTTAGCAAACCAACGCCAAGGAGCCTGTTCTAAACCAAATAACGATTCACGCAAATGACATACTAATCCAGGTTCATCATAAGTAAAGCCACGAGGAAGTTTCATACATACCTCCTTATCAAGATCACCATGTAGGAAAGCATTATGTACATCCATTTAATGCAACTCCCAATGTTTAGAAGCCGCAATTGCAAGGAATGCACGAACAATTGTCATTTTTTCCACCAGTGCAAAAGTCTCATAATAATATAATCCTTCCACTTGATGATCTACGGAGACAACCAATCTTGCCTTTAATCTCTCAATGCTGCCATCTGAGTTGTACTTGATTTTGTATACCCACTTGCTTCCAAGAGCTTTCTTTCCAAAAGGAAGATTTTCCATTGTCCAATTTCCCTTATCTTCCAAGGAATGAATCTCCTTCTGCATAGCACCACGCCACTCTACATCTTACATAGCCTCCTTAAAAGGCTGCAGTTATGCGCCTGCTGTCACTACTATAATAAAATTTCGGTATTTCACGGAAAATTTGTCACAACTAACATAGCGTGTTATAGGATAAGGAATAACCGGGGGGATTGCGAAGAGGAATCAAGTGAAATGGGGATTGGACTTTTCTTGATACAAAATCACGCAATTTTACCAAGGGATACTTGCCATGTTGTCCACGACCCAAATTATCACCCAAACCTACACCATCTTGTGAATACACTGTATCTACTACCACCCTGTAGCCAGGTAAGTCTGGTTGTGCAATAGTTGTATTATGTGGTTGTGCATCAGCCAGAACATGGGAAGTTTGCTACTCGATGCTCTCATCATTAACATAGTCAAAACATCAACATTACTTCTATCCATATGCATTTCAGGTAAAGGGCTTACATTTGTAGATTCAACATCCAAATGTGAGAAAATATTTTCATAAAATTTAACATCACGGGATATGAATAATTTCTTGGTATCTAACTCAAATAAGCTCCAACCCTTCTGACCAAATGGATACCCCACAAAAACACATTTGCGATTTCTTCTGGCTGATTTGTCACCCTTCATCGTTTGGTTAAGAGCAAAACATAGGCAGCCAAAGATACGAAATTCACATAATGATGGTGAACGACCAAACAAAATCTCATACGGTGTCTTTTTGTGAAGAACACTAGAAGAAGTACGATTAATAATATGAGAAGTGGCTAATACACATTCCCCCTAAAAAAAGAAATAGGCAAACCACCTTGAAATCGTAAAGCTCTTACGACATTCAAAATATGTTTATGTTTTCTTTTCACCCTCCTATTTTGTTGAGGAGTACCCACGCAAGTAGTTTGAAACAAAATCCCATTCGGCAAAAAATAATCCTTCAAATAATTAAATTATGTTCCATTACTACTATGATCAAATTTCAATTTTTGAGAAAATTGATGATCAATTATAGCAATAAATGACATAAACATTGCAAAGACTACAATGCATAGCCTATGAAAAATCAGCCACTATTATAAGAAAATAATGAGCACCACAAGAAGAGGGCTCAACATACGGACCCCAAAAATCAAAATGTACTAACTCAAAAGTACGAGTTGTTTTATTTTAACTCAAAGGAAAACTATCCCTAGGTTTCTTAGCATGATGACATATTTCATATGCTTAATATAAATTATCTTTATAATCACAAAAAAAGGAAGCCACTTCACTACTTTCTCAAATGGATGACCTAACAGACTGTGTCATAATTCCAATGAAGACTTGCTTGCAACTACAATAGCCTGAACCGACGTCCCTTCACGCAAGTAGTAAAGTCCATCCTATCTTTCACCCATTCCAATCACCTCCCTCGTCTATTGGTCCTGAAAAACACACAAGCTAGAAGTGTTGATGGCAAAATATGTCATAAACACCAAAGATTCCAAATACTAGGAATAATTAATTTGGTTGTATATACAAGAGTGGAAAGCAGTAAATGACACAATAGATTTATAGTGATTCGGCCTCATGAGGGGACTACGTCCACTTTGATGCGTTGTCAGAACATTATTGATCACAAAAAGTTACAAGGTTGAGACCCTCTCATGACATCTCATTACATTCCTTTCAAAGCCGTCTGATGTCATCTCTAAGCTATATGATATCATCTCTAAGGTTATATGATGTCATCTCTAAGGCATGAAGTCATCATTATCATATATGATGTCATAATTATCATACATGATGTCATAATTATCATATATTTAATACACCAGGAAAAAGACAATGGAGCTCTTTAGATGTCCCAAGGTCTCAAATTTCAACCCCTTTCAAGCGTGAAGTTATGGGGTATTTATAAGAAAGGGAGTAGGTAGGAGTAGGTGGGAGTAGGTAGAAATAGGGGACCACACCCAGAAATTCGCACCTGAAGCCTGCACACACTGGAAATTCGCACCCAGGCCTGGGATACGAAATTTCACACCTCGTGGATGCAAAATTCCGCACCTTGTGGTTGCAAAACTCCGCACCTCGTGGATGCGAATTCCACACCTTGTGGGTGCGAAATTCCGCACCACGGAGGTGTTAAATTTGTGCCTCCTGGGGTGCGAAATTCGGGTGTGAAATTCACTTCATGGGACGCGTGAAGGCTACAAGATTAGGTGTTTGGGGTGCCGCGTGGTCTCTGTTGACGCGATCCCTCTTTGTCCTGTTTCCTTCGCTCCTAAGCGTCCCTTTCGGCTTTAGTTCCATGCGATATGTTGAGCAGAGCGTGTCTTGTGTACTTTTGGGAACCGGATCAAAAAGTCGGTTAACATTTGCCCCCCAAAGTACATCTTGTGTCAACATGACGTGCTTTGGATTGGTTGAAGTAGTAATTGAGTTGCTGGTTTATCCTGTAAGTTAAAGGAAAACACATGTTAGTTGACAGTCTCGTTCGCTGTAGCATTGCGAGCGAGCCGTTGTTGGTGTGGCTCCACGCTCACGTTACTAAGTACTCGCAGTGTGTTGCCTCCACCTGTTCGCGGGGTCAATATGCGCATGGAATACGTGTACATGAGCGCGCGGCATGAAGCTTCGGACCTGGGGATTCGGTTTTTCGTTCCCCTCTTTTTTTTTAGGTGCGAAATTTCGAACCATGGGGGTTCGAGATTTCGACCCACAGAGGTTCGGAATTTCGAATCGTGGAGGTTCTAAATTTCGAGACCCTCAGGTTCAAAATTTCGAATCGTGGAGGTTCGAAATTTCGATATTGCAGATTTGAAATTAACTAGAATGCGAAAGGACTTTTACTTTTCATTATAAATAGTCGCCCTCCTCGTTTTCTTCTTCCATTGTTTTTCTATCTCGACCGCCATTTATTCAGAGCTTCGAGGCTTAGTCCTTTTGAACTTAGACATAGGCAATGTATGGGGTCGAGGCGTGAGGAGGAAGGAGGTCGAGGCGTCGAGGCTTGGCCGGAGTGGTTCAACGCGAGGGAGAGAGAGGCGAAGGCCTGAACTGGGTCGGAAATTTCGACCCTCACGAGTTTGAAAATTTCGAACCTCTGGGGTTTGAATTTTCGAACCTTCTTGGGTTCAAGTTCCTGAAACTCCAAGGGTCGAAATTTCGAACCTGAGGGGTT
Organism: Allium sativum; assembly: GCA_030737875.1. NCBI lineage: Eukaryota > Viridiplantae > Streptophyta > Magnoliopsida > Asparagales > Amaryllidaceae > Allium > Allium sativum. The sequence goes on along the minus strand of CM060915.1, from coordinate 732,118,805 downwards.
CGAAGTTCCAGACCTCTAGAGTTCGGATTTTCGAACCTTCTGGGTTCAAAATTCCGAACCTTGATGGGTTCGGATCCTCGAGCCTAGGGTTCAAATTTTTGAACCCTGTAGGGTTCGAATTTTCAAACCTTGAGGCTCGGATTTTCTAACCCTGAGGGATTCGAATCTTTGAACCTTGAGGCTCGTACTTTTGAACTTTGAAGCTTGTGGAGCCTCTCTCGCCTATCACGGTCTTTCATTTTGCTGATAGCCCAACTACTCTGTGTCGCGTCTTGGCGGGGTGTTGTTTCCCTTGTATAAGAATTCGATCTCCCGACTGCCCACCTTTAGATTTACATGTTAAATAAACACTTGCGCGCTTGGAGCCAATGCTGATAGCGCATATATCTGAATTGTGACTGAACTGTTGGACTATTTTAATTTCCTTTGTGTATCTTAATCCTGCATGACACCGCACACACATGTTAGCTTTAAACATCAAGAGCGGTACATGTTATTCCAATGTGATGTCTAATACTAGTGTGTTAAAGTATAGCTAGCCATGCAAACAAGATCAAAGACTGGGAAAATCCTAGAAGCCGAGGCTTCCCTGTCATCATCACACGCATCTGATTCTACCAATAACAGTAGCTCGAGCGGCAGCGAGCTTGAGACTACCCAATGATCTGTTTCTTCTCAAACGGCCAGTTCACCCGAGGTATCCGATCAAGGGGAACAAATTGAGTGGCTGCATTCTCCGGTCATAGATGAAGAGGCTGAGAATGTGAATATTACTAATGAAGATGCACCGGGGGGCCCAGTAGCCCCGGATATGTTGGCCGATGTCGTTATCTTGGAAAATCTGATAGACTCGGTACCGTCGCGCATGGATGCTACATCAGTTATGAAAATGGCGCTGCGATTCAATATACTGGGGGGCGATGTCCATGCACTAGGAGAGGGTGGCAGGGCTCATGCGCCGCTCGAGGGTTTGACCACCTGGAATAGGCAAGCTTGCTTTGTGGGATGCGTGCCCCCAGCCAATGACTTCATTCGGGACATGCTATCCTATTTCTGTCTTGCACCTTTGCAACTGCATCCAAATGCTTATTCGTCGCTCTTGGGCACTTACGTTCTATACCGAGAATATTTGCGCATGGAACCCACCGGAGAGGACATTCGGTATTTTTTCAGTTTGAGAAGAACATCTAGCGGATTGCCTTCCCAGTGGTTCCTGGAGGCGACAGCCGCCGCCAAATTCTTTGTCGAGAAGTGGCCCAGGCCATCTATGTTCAAATAGGGATGGTTCTTTGTGCACTGCCCTCCTGGATTTGCGAGGAGGTGGATAGAAGGGAGTAAGTACTTTCGAACTTCTTCCTATCGTAAAGCTCTTGGAGCCCGTCTCTTATCATTATTCTTTATTGATTGCGACAGGGAATCCAGAGGCACCCACCGGTGAAGAGTACAAGCAACGCCATAATGCCTTGCGGGCAACTCTCGAAGAGTCTCGCAAAGCTGATACTATGACAAGTCAAGTGCACCTTCGCCGTGCTGGTTTGCTTCCGGATGATCGGGCTATTATTAGGCCTGTTGTTGCGAGCAGCGTACCGGGAGGGAAGGTGATGGGAGATCCCATGGCCTCTGGTTTGAAAAGGAAGGTGCCTTCTGCTGGGCCAAGGCCCAAAAAGGCTGTCAAATTCCAAGGAGACACGCACGTAGACGAGGCTGGTGGTGCGGAGATAGTCACCCGAGACGAAGGTTCGCTGGACGCTTCCATTCCGTCTCCGATGGAAGGGGCGGAGGGAGAAGCGTTGGTCGATCTCCAGTCCCCTATGACTTTCCGGAAGCTACCCTCCGCTTGAGGCAGTGGACCAGTTCGCTGGTTTGAATAAAGTTGTTATGGACTTGTCTCCGTGACCGGATACGACAAGTATGGAAGAACTAACTCTTCCAGCGAAGGAGTCAATCCCTTCGAGCGGATCGCAATTCGGTCTGTTGAGAGAACACTTAAGGCATACACACACATTAACACCGCATGGCACAGTGATTTATCCGAGTGTGTGATTCATCTGATTTTTATTCGTTCCTTTGACAAGTGATATGGCCAGAGGGTGTAGAGGACGAGGTTATGGACATGGAGGCCGCAAACGCCCTAGGAATCCTTTCTTTGAGGGCTTTAGAAGAGGGACCAACTATATGATACTCCACCCCTGCCTGGTCGCGGTAGTGAGCACCGAGGTGGGGAGCGATCTCGACGATCTCCAACTCCTTCTCCAATTTGGGTGTCCGGGGGAGATTCTCAACTCAACTTAGGAGATTATCGGCGTCCGTCTTCGGCAGCTCCTTCAAGCACAGCTGCTCCTGCCCCTATTTCAATTACCAAAAGGAGGGAGCCACTACTCGGCCAACCAAGACTGGAGAGGGCGGCCGTAATTGTGATGCGGGAACTAGTGGTCTCTGAGCAACAAAGGCTTTCCGTGGAGGAACGGAGGGCATGGTTAAAAACGACTTTCCCTCAACACTACTTTGATGAGCTGACGGTCCTTCCAGATCTCCGCCCGCCTCCCGCTAGGGACTCTGGAGAAATCTGGATGCATGTGAAGGAAGTGTATACTACAACAAAAAGACCTTTTTATGACGTTTAAAAACTATCATAAAAACTTTCTATGACGATTCTATAAACGTCATATATCAACATATTATTAAAAGTCGGATAGATATTATGACGCGTAATTCTTGCAATAGAAAACGTACTTTTGTTGTCATCTTAAACAAGCCATATTGGTGCAATGCTTTTCTATAGCTTGTGAAGCATGCTAGGGAAAGTTTTTATGACGCATCCAAATGCTATTGAAAGTTTTTATGACTCATCGAAACACACTATGGAAAATTCACTGCTATTTACTACAAATTCGTTTTGTTGCTATTAAAAACATTCAAAATATTCTATTGCAACATTTTGCAGCCATAACATTCAAAGTTTGCAATTTCTTATTCTAATAATATAGTATAACAATTCAAAAAAAAACATATTTGTCACATTAATCTAAGTACACAAATGAAGTCATAAGCCAAATCACAAAATATACATACCCATAATATTTCATACATGATGAATTCAAACATAAATATTGACAATGTACGGCTATAGCAAAGCAAAATAATACATACGGCTATAGCAAAGCAAAACAATACATATTAAAAATATTAATGAACGTTGACAACTAATATCACAAACACAGTCTAACACCAATCCCTTTGCTCCATGTGACTGGCCACCCCCCACAATCCCCTACTACTTCTTCACCACCAACACCTCCTCCATATCATTAGCAACACACCATCCTGCATTCAACCACAGTCATTCTTCCTTTACTACCTAACAAAAACTTATGCCACCTTGCCATCAACTGCAATTAACCAGCTTAACAAATAGTTATGTGATTATAAGGTAACTACAATTTATGCTTATTAATTCATATTGCAAATAGTTATGCCCCCACTTAGGATGCAAAATACTGACCTGCTATGGATAAAAGAATTACATGCATGCTTATAGGACAATCTGAGTACTGTGCAAGAGTTACATGTTACATGCATGCCAAAACGATCAATTCAGGTAACCATGAAAAACCAAACGGGGTGCAACAAGATATACGCAAGGCAGACAGGGTGCATCAAGAAAACTGAGCAATAGTATTGCTAAGTTTGTAACTAAGCATTGCTCAGTTTTCTTGAAACTGAGGGAATGCTCGGTTTTCTTGAAACTGAGAGCTGCTCCGTCTCAAGAAAACTTAATGCAATCAAGTCCTCTAAAAGACACGAATATGTAGCTTTTCATACAAACGAAAAATCACCCTGACTATCTCTTCATTGTATAAGTAAGCTCCTGCAACAATAGTATCACACATGTGATTCTCCATAGAGTCAGTTGGAACAAAAATGTGCTAACTCCACCTTGTGCATAGCTGGTATTGCATTCTTGAGGCTCTGCTTTTGTCATGATAGTAACAGTTCTGTGTTTAGAAATTTCCAGGGTATACTTTAGTCCTGCTACGTCACTCCCAGTTACCACAAAGTCAAAATGTTTTGATTTATTTTCTTGCATGCATGATATTCTGGCAGATGAAACATTGTGATTAAGAGAAGCACCGAGCCCAACGTGTTTCTTGGTGGTTAGTAATCGAGAAGATGACGCTAAACTGCTTAAATCATAATCAGTAAAGGTTTCAGAAAAATATTACACTTAACAGAAACAACTAACAAATTTTTGATCATACAACAGTATTACAATTTCAGTGTTTTAAGAAAACTGAGCATCGCTCAGTTTCAAGAAAATTACTCATTTTTTCAACAATAATATAGGTAAAATGACAGATTAAACAAACAGATTATAAATAATATATGCATAAATGACAAAATGATTAATTTTATTCAAACAAGCCTGCAAGTAAAAGTTATAACACCTTGTTTCCATTTCTTTTAAAAATAATCTATTGTTATATTAAACTTCAAAAATTAAAGCCTTATATCTTTTACGCTACTGACTTCCGTACATTTCAATTTCTTTTAACTCAAAACCTTTAAATAAAAACAAATATTCATTGTTTGGCGAGCTTCTCAGTTTTGAATACTCAAAATTTTTATTTTATTCACGAAAATGGTAACATAAACATATGCTAAAAAAAGTAGCATGTTGAAAATATTTAGCCAATAATAAGAACATGAATCTTTAACCAAGATGCAAAGAATATCAAATCATTGCCTGATGTTTGTTCATGATCTGGCCATCATCTTCGAACCTAATTAAAAAAGTTCCATCCAATCAACAAAATCAGCTATGAAATTTTTTCAAACAAAAATTGGTATTTCAATTGATCAATCAGAATCACTGTTCTTTATAGCAGGCCTTAGTGAGACTAACACTAGAATTATAACACTCAACACTCCAACCAACGCCACCAAATTCCTTGTATTCAGTCAAATGATCAAACAATCATCTAGAATTACAACATGATAACTCATTAGTTCGATATTCTACTGAATAATGGATAACTTGTGCACTCTATATGCACATAAAAAAAAGATCAGCATTATGTGAACATAATTGACAGTTGCAGCTCGCCGACATTGATGAATACCGGTAATCATGCATTTGCATAATTTTGTCAAACCAATTCCAATCTATGACCATCAAATCATTCAAACTCACCCACCTACACATTAATTATAGATATTTGAACTACTTCAAACAATTAGGCTTACTAAAGTGAAATAGTGAGAGTGTGTGTTGTATCATTACAAGCACTTTTGATTAAGTACCCAAATATACATGTAGTTTCGTAAGACATGCCAAATATAACAATAACTCTTCTTGGTGGACTTTTAACATCTTAGGTAAAAAAGGATAAATATAACAATTTGTATGCGCTAAACAACATAAGACAGACCAAATAGACAAGTACTTTCGCAAAATATTTGATTACGAACCCTTAGATGTTAACATAAAATGATATTAGTCCAACGAATAATTTCATAACTAATGTTTTGAGATGGAAGACAAATATCAAACCAAAAAAAATTGCAAGGGAAAACTTAGTACTCACTTTGTTTGACAATTTATACACTAAGAGCTCTACTTGGAAATGGCCGAGGGATACCATTTATCTGTAGGAATTTCATATCCTATTAGAACTTAACTTGTTTGCAATGAAACTAATAATCAAACATTATTGATCCACAAAAAACAATACTTCAAAAGGATGATGCTAGCGGTAACCAAAAATGTTGGTAAAAGAGAGAACTAAAATGCATATTGATGTACTTCAAAAGGAGGATGCTAGTGGTAACCAAAAAAGTAAACTGTTAACAATGGAACCATCATTGGGAACATGATATAAACAATTAAAAATTATAAAAATTGCAACTTTTTATAATATCTAACTCCATAAGCCGAACAATGAAATTGAAGCAAATGAAGAAAAACAATATGAAAACGAATCACCAGGGTCAAGTCGTTTAACTTTAGGTATCAATACTTCCCTATCACCAAATCAACAAATGGATGTAGCAACAATCCAAGCAAAGGATTGACAGTTAGTATTTTCCTTAGATGAATACAAATCACTATGTCACCAAAATGTGGATTACTATATGTATATATCACTTATGTCTATGTAACATCTTAAGATATTCTATAAGTCCATTCAGTCATGGTCATGGTTACATAGGACGTGGTTCGATACGAAACGCAGTATGAAAACGGACGTGGAAGGCTGTCTTGAATGTTTCCAATACGAGGGAACGCATGGGTACGAGGGAACGCAAAGGTACAAAACATGTTTTTTTTTTCTACTTTACAAAAACCGATCTATTTATTTTTTATGTTAATTATCAAATTTTGTGAAGATCTTGCAAAATTACAACTACTCTTTCAATCTATATTACAAATTGATATATTATATAGTTGTCATTCCAATATATATTACAACCATATACAGTTGTACAACACAAATCGAAGAGTCGTTTTTTCTTTTTAAAAACTTGTGCGTCATCATCTTCTTTTCGCGACCGCTAACGTTTCCGGGTCGCGTTTCATTTCGGGATCGGGGACGAACAAACCGGTTCGCGGAACATGGCCACGTCCCACGTTCCTTGTTTCTATGGTCATGGTACATACCTAAGCATGGACTACTTTAGATCATAGTGGAGTCATGGATATGCTACACATATGCTACTAATCCGGATTAAATACAAAAAAAAGGAAAACTACATATTATATAGAACCATTCTTATACTAATATATCATTGAACTCTCTTTTCCATTTGATTCAAATTTGAGAAATATACATAAAATGAACACCATACAGAGGGCATGTTTCCAGCAACTAACAAATCATTATCATGGAAAGCATTCCATCAAACTCGCAATTTGGATTACAAAAACCATATAAGCGACCTACTAAATTGTCTTTGAGACAACATCATTAGGAAAGGATAAATAAAAAATACAGTAAAAGTATTTGTTTGCGTATGCAAGGATGAAATTTAGTTATGACATGCAACACAAATATCTATTATTTTGTTTATACAAAATTCGGTTGGAAGGGAATAACAACCAAACTTTTATAAATTCTAAAAATAAAAATAGAACAAAAACTGGAAAAGACAGTAAAAGGTGAAAGGAAACAAAAATAGAAAGGAAACATAAGCAATTGAATATTAGTAAATTTCATGACTAAAATTCGATAATAAATAAAAATCTTGGGGAAATTTGATTTTGAAAGATACTGACAGTATTGAAAAGGATATAAACTTCCATGATGCAGTTAGGATTTGATATGCATCTACAAATATGAAACATTTAAAGCATGCAAATATGAACCATTTAAAGCATCAACAAATATGAAGATGTTATAAATCACACAAATTGGGAAATAACATTGCAAACTTGTAATGACATAACTGACATCAAGTTTGACATCACCTAATTGTTGCCTGCTGATGAATGAAAATAAGTTTCGCATCAATCAAGTAATAAAATACAACTAATTAGGGAAAAAGCTAATTTAAAAGGTTTTAAGACAAAATCCACAACACAAAATGGAAAGTAACAGTCAGGGCAAGTTATCATTAGCAGAGGAATAAAGATTTAATAATGGGAAAAATAAGAGGCACAATTACATTCTTCCACAAATAAATAATGGAAAATAAGAACGATGGATAAGAAGACAGTCATTCTTCCATAAATAAATCACGATTACATTCCCAAATCTCATTTTCAAGTATTTCATTTCTGAATAAACACTGGAATATAATAGTTTATCATATGTAAATTAAAGTTACTAAATACATGATTTCGCCCCATATTTTTGTTGGAAATAAATGAGAAAATTGGGAAGAAGAGGTTGAGTGGTATTGGAGAAATATAAGTCCCACATTGTGTGTGATTTATGAATATATCTCCATATATACCAAAGTCCAATATGCTATATCAAACAAATGACATAATCACATAATGACTTGAATGAATGGGCTATGTGGGCATTGGACTTTCATATTAAATATTAAAATGTCAAAGATTAGGGCCTTAGGCCTTGGGGCTCTGTTCTTAAATTCACTTACTTGAGTTCACACTGTAAGCGCTACATTGTAGAGATCGGTCTGTTTCATCTTGGGAAACAATTGCTCGTATACCTTCAGCGCCGTAGAGGGGACAATATTGTTTCAAGGAAACAGATTTAATATGGACTCGGACATTACTGACAGGTACTTCTTTCTACTCTTTGTTTTGCTACGGTTTTTTACTGTTGCAAATCTGGTCATGCTTTTTGCCGTTGCTAATTTTGATTCTACTTCGAATTAGTAACACTTCTTGACGTGACAATTGGATAGTGACAATATATTGATTGCTATCGGGTTCGTACTATATTTACATTGTTACGAACAACAAACTTGAAACAATATTTTCGTTTTGCAGATAACGATAATGGCTAAAAGCAATAGTGGTCTTGTTGTGCCAACACCGCTGTAACCAATCCTTTTGCATCCGTGGTTACACCAATGGCACTGTCTCACGGAGAAAGGCCAGAAAAGTTCACCGGAGCGGACTTCAAACGTTGGCAGCAAAAGATGCTATTTTACTTGACAACATTGGGCCTACCGAAGTATCTTATAGAAGATGCTCCAGTTGTTGCCGAATTAGAACCAGATCCAGTTAAAATTGAAGCCCTTACTGCTTTGAAAAATTCTGATTTCATGTGTAAAAATTACATCTTGAAAGGCCTCGACAACAGTCTATACAACGTGTACTGCACTGTTGCAACATCCAAACAACTATGGTTGGCTTTGGAAAAGAAGTGTAGAATTGAAGATGCTGGTATGAAGAAATTCATCGCTGGGAAATTTCTTGACTTCAAAATGGTCGATACAAAAGCTGTGATCAACCAAATTCAAGAACTGCTACTTATCATTCGTCAACTAGAAGTCGAAAAGATGACACTTAGCGAATCTTTTTAAGTTGCTGCTGCTATTGAGAAGCTTCCTTCATCGTGGAAGGACTTCAAGAACTACCTAAAGCACAAGTGCAAAGAAATGACAATGGAGGAACTTGTAGTTCGATTTAGAATTGAGGAAGATAATAGAAATTCCGAAAAGAAGATTTCACAAAATGTGGTTGCCAAAGCAAACGTTGTCGAGACGGACAAGTCCAATAAGAGAAAACGTGACAACCAACCTAAGAAGTCAAAGAAATTCAAAGGGTCATGCCACAATTGTGGAAAGAAGGGTCATAAAGCTGCAGAATGTCGTGGCCCACCCAAAAAGAAGAAATCAGAAGCAAATGTGGCTGAAGTTTCAGACGGTGTTTCTGAAATGGACATGTGTGCAGTTGTTTCAGAATGCAACCTTGTTGGTAACGACAAGGAGTGGTTTGTAGACACTGGAGCCACTAGGCATATATGCGCAAATAAGTGGATGTTCACAAACTACAAAAGTGCTACTAATGAAGAACAACTGTTTATGGGTAACTCGTCTACATCAAAGGTCGAAGGCAAGGGAAAGATTGTGCTGAAATTGACTTTTGGAAAAGAACTCACTCTAAATGATGTTCTCCATGTTCCAGAAATTTGCAAGAATCTAATTTTAGGATCGTTGCTCAGTAAGCATGGCTTCAAATTGACACTTGTGGCTGATAAATTTGTGTTGTCTAAGAATGGAGTGTACATAGGAAAGGGTTATGTATGTGATGGCCTATTTAAGGCTAATGTAACCACGGTTGTACCAAACAATGATATGAATAAAATTGAATCTTCTGCTTATATGGTTGACTCTCCTAATCTATGGCATTCTAGACTAGGTCATGTGAATTTTGATACTTTACAAAAACTGATCAATCTAGAATTCATACCTAAATGTAGAATTGATTCAAATTACAAATGTCAAATTTGTGCTGAAGCCAAATTGACAAGAACCTCATTTCATCATGTTGAAAGAGAAACCGAACCTCTAGACTTAATACATACTGATGTATGCGACTTGAAAACATGTCAAACTAGAGGAGGAAAAAGGTACTTCATCACATTAATAGATGATTTTACAAGATACTGTCATGTATATCTCCTTAGAAGCAAGGATGAGGCATTCAATATGTTTAAACAGTATAAGGCAGAAGTTGAGAATCAACTCAATAGAAAAATTAAAGCTTTAAGAAGTGATAGAGGAGGAGAATATGAGTTTCCATTTGAGGAATTCTGTGCTGAGCATGGTATAATACACCAAACTACAGCTCCTTATTCACCTCAATCCAATGGTATAGCCGAACGGAAGAATAGAACTCTTAAAGAAATGATGAATGCTTTACTAATAAGCTCTGGCTTGCCAGATAATTTTTAGGGAGAAGCTATTCTTTCGGCAAATCATATTTTGAATAAAATACCACGAAAGAAAACGTTCAAGACTCCTCATGAACTTTGGAAAAACAGACCACCATCCAACAAATACTTAAAAGTGTGGGGGTGTCTTGCCAAAGTAGAAATTCCAAAACCGAAAAAGGTCAAAATAGGACCGAAGACTATAGATTGCATATTCATTGGATATGCTCATAATAGTAGTGCATATCGATTTTTGGTGTACAAATCTGAAATTGATGACATTCATTAAAACACCATTATCGAGTCTCGAAATGCAAGATTCTTTGAACACATTTATCCTCTAAAAACTTCTTTTGAAACAAGTGTTCAAAAGAGGCCAAGAGATCCAGATACTCCCGAGGATAATACTGATCAAAGAAAAATGAATGATGAAACTGAGATAGAGGAACCGAGAAGGAGCAAGTGACAAAGGACCTCAAAATCCTTTGGACCTGATTTCTATGCATATATGATAGAAAATGAACCTCTATCTTATCAACAAGCAATGTCATCTCCCGATGCTCCTTATTGGAAAGAAGTCGTCAATAGTGAAATAGAATCCATTCTATAAAACCATACGTGGGAACTAGTGGATCTCCGTAAAGGATCAAAACCACTAGGATATAAATAGATATTTAAGATAAAACTAAAGGCTGGCGGCTCAATAGACAAGTATAAAGCAAGACTTGTAATAAAAGGATTCAGACAGAAGGAAGATCTGGATTACTTTGATACGTACTCTCCAATTACCAGAATAACATCAATTAGGATGCTTATTGCAATCGCATCTATATTGAATTTGGAAATACACCAAATGGATGTGAAAACTGCGTTTTTGAACGGTGAACTGGAAGAAGAAATATATATGCAGCAACCAGAAGGGTTTCTAAGCCCAGGAAATGAAAATAAGGTGTGCAAATTAGTAAAATCTCTTTATGGCCTTAAACAAGCACCAAAACAATGGCATGAGAAATTTGATGAAACAATGTTATTAAATGGATTCAAAATAAATGAATCAGATAAATGCGTCTATATAAAATGTATAGATGCTGGATATGTCATTGTTTGTCTCTACGTTGATGATTTACTGATCCTAGGAAGTAATAAGGTCATGATAAAATCTACGAAGGACATGCTATCATCTAGATTTGATATGAAGGACCTAGGAGTGGCCGATGTAATTTTGGATGTAAAAATTATAAAGACACCACAGGGATATGCGTTATCTCAGTCACATTACATTGCTAAAATTCTTGGAAAATTCAAGCAGCATAATATAACTACTGCAAAATCACCAGTAGATATGAACCAAAATTAGGTAAAGAACACTGGTGATGGCATATATCAGCTTGAATACTCTCGTATACTGGGAAGTATCATGTGTGTCATGAATTGCACTAGGCCTGATATTGCGTACGCTGTAAGCAAGCTAAGTAGATATACCAGCAATCCTGGTAAAAATCATTGGAAAGCAATAATCAGAGTCCTAGGATATCTAAAGTATACACAAAACTATGTGTTGCAATATGATAAATATAGTGATGCCAATTAGATAACAGGCTCAAATGACACAAAATCCACAAGTGGATATGTGTTTACATTTGGAAATGGAGCAATTTCGTGGAAATCATCCAAACAGACTTGCATAGCAAGGTCAACAATGGAATCCGAATTCATTGCTCTAGATAAAGCCGCGGAAGAAGCAGATTGGCTTAAGGGGTTTTTAGAGGACATTCCAAATTGGTAACAACTAGTACCTCCAATATGTATACATTGTGATAGTCAATCAGCTATAGGAAGGGCGAATAGTACATTGTATAATGGTAAATCTAAACATATTCGTCGTAGGCATAAAACCATAAGACAACTTCTCTCTAATGGAGTTATCACTATAGACTATGTAATGTCAAAGGATAACATTGCGGATCCACTAACTAAAGGCTTGCCTAGAGAGAAAGTTCAAACCTTATCGATGGGAATGGGTTTAGAACCTATAATCTAAAAGTTTTTCTAAACGAAAACCCCACCTAGTTGACTGGAGATCCCAAGATCTCGGTTCAAAGGGACAACTAAGTTTAAAGATAAACTTTAATGGAACTGTTAAAATACAAACATTCCTATGATAAGTCAGTGCACAACCCGCCGGAGAATAGGATAAGCTTAGCTTTTAATGATGTCTATTCTGTGGTGTTATAAAAGACCCAAGTGGAGTATTACGGGATACTCTTTATAGAATCACCTACGTGAGTGTGAAGGCGCCGCTTCAAAAAGAATTGTAAGGTCGAATTCTTTAAACACTCATGAGACCAAGCAGGTGTTCATGGCAAAAACGAACACAAACGGAGAACCAAGGGGTTAAGAAACAGTTAACGTGTGTAATCTTTATAGACTTACACAAAAGGCTTACAGTTCAAAGACAATCTAGTCCACTGATTCGCCGGTAAGTTATAACGATAAACACTAGGAAAAGTTCAAGGCCATTGTGCTACTTTTACCGATACGTTAAATGTTTCACAAAATTTAAGAACAAAAAGAAATCTCTCATTCATGTGGGGTATTGTTGGAAATAAATGAGAAGATTGGGAAGAAGAGGTTGAGTGGTATTTGAGAAATATAAGTCCCACATTGTGTGTGATTTGTGAATATATCTCCATATATACCAAAGTCCAATATGCTATATCAAACAAATGACATGAGCACATAAGGACTTGAATGAATGGGCTATGTAGGCATTGGGCTTTCATATTAAATATTAAAATGTCAAAGATAAGGGCTTTGGGCCTTGGGGCTCTTTGGGTCTCGTGATCCAATGGGTCGCCGACTGTTTAATATGCGGCAGGCGGAAAACGTTGTCGAGACGGACAAGTCCAATAAGAGAAAACGTGACAACCAACCTAAGAAGTCAAAGGAATTCAAAGCGTCATGCCACAATCGTGGAAATAAGAGTCATAAAGCTGCAGAATGTCGCGGCCCACCCAAAAAGAAGAAGAAGCAAATGTGTCAGAAGTTTCAGACGATGTTTCTAAAATGGACTTGTGCAGTTGTTTCAGAATGCAACCTTGTTGGTAACGACAAGGAGTGGTTTGTAGACACTGGAGCCACTAGGCATATATGTGCAAATAAGTGGATGTTCACAAACTACAAAAGTGCTACTAATGAAGAACAACTGTTTATGGGTAACTCGTCCACATCAAAGGTTGAAGGCAAGGGAAAGATTGTGCTGAAATTGACTTCTGGAAAAGAACTCACTCTAAATGTTGTTCTCCATGTTCCAGAAATTCGCAAGAATCTAATTTCAGGATCGTTGCTCAGCAAGCATGGCTTCAAATTGACATTTGTGGCTGATAAATTTGTGTTGTCTAAGAATGGAGTGTACATAGGAAAGGGTTATGTATGTGATGGCCTATTTAAGGCTAATGTAACCACGGTTGTACCAAACAATGATATGAATAAAATTGAATCTTCTGCTTATATGGTTGACTCTCCTAATCTATGGCATTCTAGACTAGGTCATGTGAATTTTAATACTTTACAAAAACTGATCAATCTAGAATTCATAACTAAATGTAGAATTGATTCAAATTACGAATGTCAAATTTGTGCTGAAGCCAAATTGACAAGAACCTCATTTCATCATGTTGAAAGAGAAACCGAACCTCTAGACTTAATACATACTGATGTATGCGACTTGAAAATGTGTCAAACTAGAGGAGGAAAAATGTACTTCATCATATTTATAGATGATTGTACAAGATATTGTCATGTATATCTCCTCAGAAGCAAGGATGAGGCATTCGATATGTTTAAACAGTATAAGGAAGAAGTTGAGAATCAACTCAACAGAAAAACTAAAGCTTTAAGAAGTGATAGAGGAGGAGAATATGAGTTTCCATTTGAGGAATTCTGTGCTAAGCATCGTATAATACACCAAACTACAGCTTCTTATTCACCTCAATCCAACGGTATAGTCGAACGGAAGAATAGAACTCTTAAAGAAATGATGAATGCTTTACTAATAAGCTCTGGCTTGCCAGATAAATTTTGGGGAGAAGCTATTCTTTCGGCAAATCATATTTTGAATAAAATACCACGAAAGAAAACGTCCAAGACTCCCCATGAACTTTGGAAAAACAGACCACCATCCTATAAATACTTAAAAGTGTGCGGGTGTCTTGCCAAAGTAGAAATTCCAAACCGAAAAAGGTCAAAATAGGACCGAAGACCATAGATTGCATATTCATTGGATATGCTCATAATAGTAGTGCATATCGATTTTTGGTGTACAAATATGAAATTGATGACATTCATGAAAACACCATTATCGAGTCTCGAAATGCAAGATTCTTTGAACACATTTATCCTCTAAAAACTTCTTTTGAAACAAGTGTTCAAAAGAGGCCAAGAGATCCAGATACTCCCTAGGATAATACTGATCAAAGAAAAATGAATGATGAAACTGAGATAGAGGAACCGAGAAGGAGCAAGCGACAAAGGACCTCAAAATCCTTTGGACCTGATTTCTATGCATATATGATAGAAAATGAACCTCTAACTTATCAACAAGCAATGTCATCTCCCGATGCTCCTTATTGGAAAGAAGCCGTCAATAGTGAAGTAGAATTCATTCTACAAAACCATACGTGGGAACTAGTGGATCTCCCTAAAGGATCAAAACCACTAGGATATAAATGGATATTTAAGAAGAAACTAAAGGCAGACGGCTCAATAGACAAGTATAAAGCAAGACTTGTAATAAAAGGATTCAGACAGAAGGAAGATCTGGATTACTTTGATACGTACTCTCCAGTTACCAGAATAACATCAATTAGGATGCTTATTGCAATCGCATCTATATTGAATTTGGAAATACACCAAATGGATGTGAAAACTGTGTTTTTGAATGGTGAACTGGAAGAAGAAATATATATGCAGCAACCAGAAGGGTTTCTAAGCCCAGGAAATGAAAATAAGGTGTGCAAATTAGTAAAATCTCTTTATGGCCTTAAACAAGCACCAAAACAATGGCATGGGAAATTTGATGAAACAATGTTATCAAATGGATTCAAAATAAATGAATCAGATAAATGCGTTTATATAAAATGTATAAATGTTGGGTATGTCATTGTTTGTCTCTACGTTGATGATTTACTGATCCTAGGAAGTAATAAGGTCATGATAAAATCTACGAAGGAAATGCTATCATCTAGATTTGATATGAAGGACTTAGGAGCGGCCGATGTAATTTTGGGTGTAAAAATTATAAAGACACCACAGGGGTATGCGTTATCTCAGTCACATTACATTGCTAAAATTCTTGAAAAATTCAAGCAGCATAATATAACTACTGCAAAATCACCAGTAGATATGAACCAAAATTGGGTAAAGAACACTGGTGATGGCATATATCAGCTTGAATACTCTCGTATACTGGGAAGTATTATGTATGTCATGAATTGCACTAGGCCTGATATTGCGTACGCTATAAGCAAGCTAAGTAGATATACCAGCAATCCGGGTAAAAATCATTGGAAAGCAATAATCAGAGTCCTAGGATATCTAAAGTATACACAAAACTATGTGTTGCAATATGATAAATATAGTGATGCCAATTAGATAACAGGCTCAAATGACACAAAATCCACAAGTGGATATGTGTTTACATTTGGAAATGGAGCAATTTCGTGGAAATCATCCAAACAGACTTGCATAGCAAGGTCAACAATGGAATCCGAATTCATTGCTCTAAATAAAGCCGCGGAAGAAGCAGATTGGCTTAAGGGATTTTTAGAGGACATTCCAAATTGGTAACAACTAGTACCTCCAATATGTATACATTGTGATAGTCAATCAGCTATAGGAAGGGCGAATAGTACATTGTATAATGGTAAATCTAGACATATTCGTCGTAGGCATAAAACCATAAGACAACTTCTCTCTAATGGAGTTATCACTATAGACTATGTAATGTCAAAGGATAACATTGCGGATCCACTAACTAAAGGCTTGCCTAGAGAGAAAGTTCAAACCTTATCGATGGGAATGGGTTTAGAACCTATAATCTAAAAGTTTTTCTAAACGGAAACCCCACCTAGTTGACTGGAGATCCCAAGATCTCGGTTCAAAGGGACAACTAAGTTTAAAGATAAACTTTAATGGAACTGTTAAAATACAAACATTCCTATGATAAGTCAGTGCACAACCCGCCGGAGAATAGGATAAGCTTAGCTTTTAATGATGTCTATTCTGTGGTGTTATAAAAGACCCAAGTGGAGTATTACGGGATACTCTTTATAGAATCACCTACGTGAGTGTTAAGGCGCCGCTTCAAAAAGAATTGTAAGGTCGAATTCTTTAAACACTCATGAGACCAAGCAGGTGTTTATGGCAAAAATGAACACAAACGGAGAACCAAGGGGTTAAGAAACAGTTAACGTGTGTAATCTTTATAGACTTACACAAAAGGCTTACAGTTCAAAGACAATCTAGTCCACTGATTCGCCAGTAAGTTATAACGATAAACACTAGGAAAAGTTCAATGCCATTGTGCTACTTTTACCGATACGTTAAATGTTTCACAAAATTTAAGAACAAAAAGTAATCTCTCATTCATGTGGGGGATTGTCGGAAATAAATGAGAAGATTGGGAAGAAGAGGTTGAGTGGTATTGGAGAAATATAAGTCCCACATTGTGTGTGATTTGTGAATATATCTCCATATATACCAAAGTCCAATATGCTATATCAAACAAATGACATGAGCACATAAGGACTTGAATGAATGGGCTATGTAGGCATTGGTATTTCATATTAAATATTAAAATGTCAAAGATTAGGGCCTTAGGCCTTGGGGCTCTTGGGGTCTCGTGATCCAATAGGCCGCCGACTGTTTAATACGTGGCAGGCGGAAAATGGTTTCTTTTTTGCGCAAATGCGACCGTTTGGACCAGGGGATGCGTCTGTTCGCCTGAACAGTGATCATATACGACCGTTCGAACCAGCGCGCCTGTACGGACAGTCGCGACCACCCAGAAAGGCACCCCTCCGCCGCTATATATGGACGGTCAGACATAGCCACCGATCATCCAGAAAAATTAGTTCATTCTGTCTCCTTCTTCCCTGTTGCTCTGTTCTTAAATTCGCTTACTTGAGTTCGTCGTTGCTCTGCACAGTGTAAGTGCTACATTGCAGAGATCGGTCCGTTTCATCTTGGGAAACAATTGCTCGTATACCTTCAGCGCCGTAGAGGGGGCAATATTGTTTCAAGGAAACAGATTTAATCTGGACTCGGACATTACTGACAGGTACTTCTTTCTACACTTTGTTTTGCTAAGTTTTTTTCTGTTGCAAATCTGGTCACGCTTTTTGTCATTGCTAATTTTGATTCTACTTCGAATTAGTAACACTTCTTGACGTGACAATTGGATAGTGACAATATATTGATTGCTATCGGGTTCATACTATATTTACATTGATACGAACAACAAACTTGAAACAATATTTTAGTTTGGAAAGAAAACGATAATGGCTAAAAGCAATATATTAATTACCTGGTGCTGCACGCAAATAATGGATTCAAATATGTGAACAAAGTTTAAATAGGAGGCAATACATGACGTGCAACAACACTCCAATTTCAAAAAGTAACAGGGTACACCGTGAGTGACAACTATTCATTTTCAGTCCAGTCTGGAGTAAGCATGGAGAAAAATATATGTAATATGATAAAATAAGGTCTCATCTAAATATTACACCACATGAATGTGAATTATTTTTATATTGCATGATGGACATTCGAAAAGAAAGTGACAAAGGCATAATAAGACTGTGTGTCAAGACCCATGTATATAACTGCATATACACATTGGTTGCTTCAGATTTGCACAAAATTTAGATGTAAAACCTTCCATACATTTCAAGGCTAGGTGGCAGTAACTTATGCAAGGACTAGAACAAGACAAGGCAACTCATACATTTCAAGGCTAGGACCATTATTTCCTGGTTCTTCGTCTTTAATATCTAACCATAAAGTTTGATTTTATCTGAACCTTTTCCATGATCTGTTTCAGAAATTACATAATTTATTTCACGTTCTTTTTATAAAAAAATTCAAATATTGATCAACATGAGTTGTATATGAAACATTCCCTTTTTCTTGTACAAACTTCTAGAAAATGGAGTCATGCGTGCTTAATTTATCTTCCCATCGTGCAAAGTACGAAATTCCTGTAAGTTCTTAGTATAAATATTGAATTTGTTTATGCATGCATTTTTGGATACATGCAAAGCAAGGAAACGTTCAGGCCACCCAGTAAATAGGGATGTTTATCAAGCAATCTAAGTGATGTAAGTGTGCACACTTAGGTTCATATTTATCAAAAAGAAAGGCAACAGTCAGTGGATAGTTTATCCCATTTCGAAAACAAGGCGGACAGTCGACAAATGATAGAATCAATAGAACAAGCCCACAACCACCGATATTCAATGCAAACTGAAGTTGGAAAACCTGAGACAGTTTAATCGTAAGAGAACTTACATTGCGCCGAGGCAAGAGCGGAAAATAGCAGCGAAAAACAGAGCACAGTCTCTGATTGGACTGATTCAAGACAGCAACTTCGGGGCTGGGTTCAGCGCAATGGACAGCGAAAGAGCTTGACGCGGTGATGGCTGCTGCGCTGATTTCGAGGGCGTCGAAAAGACAGTAGCTCCAGGCATTCTAGGCGGCTTCAGGTGGTAAAATAAATAAAGAGCGGAAGAGCATCATTGCCAACATCCCATATATTTCAGTAACTTTCAATAGTTAATCTAGCTATAACTCTTTTTGACCCTGATTAGCCTGAAAACAGAAAAGGATAAATACCCTATTCGAATAACACAATCAAGTATTTTGACCCTCAATTACTTTAATGTGTTATGTTTCAGTTGTGTTGCTAGGATGTAGAGGACTTAATGTGTTATGTTTCAGTTGTGTTTCAGCACTACATAGTCAATATAAATTTGATTTAATCATACAAGTATTAGTTATAACATATAAAAACATAGAAAACTAATTGCAATAACATATCCTTTGAAAACATAATAATGAAATAGATCCAGTTTAAGTTGTATGAAATTACTCCAGCTCATTTGAACTTGCAAGTGGCTTACTGAAATTGGTATTTTAACATTAGAAAATCATGTAAGATCAAAATTTAATACCTGATTTAAACTTCTGCTTCCCCTTCTTGTTATCAACTTTCAACCCATTTTGCTTCTGTCCAACCGGCCACCGATAGGCATGGCCTCCGCACACCATTCTTGCTGACCAGTGTGGCCTCCGACCTAATTTTGATTCAAATCCCTTTTTGATGCAGCAGTAGGTGGGTTTGAAAAGTCGGAAAGAGATGAAGCGAGAGGTATTGCTTTCTGAATTGTCGACCTGTAGTAATGATATAAAATGATAATTTTGAATGCTTTTACAAAATCATAACGCCTTGACGGACATGCACCCAAAACAAATTGATATATCAATTTATTTGGAATTAAAAATATTCTGTGTAACACCCCACCTCCACTAGGGTCACTCGCAAAGGAATGCACTAGCTTTAGAGGGGCATTATTGGTAAACATGCATAATGATATAGCAAGGCAGGACATGACATACATGTATGTAAATAAACAGAGTAAGTAAATAAAACAGCGGAAGATTTTTAAACCATTTCAAAACACAAGTCTGGTACATCAAAATGTCAATTTCCCAAAATTACAAGTCTAGATAAATACATCATCTGATAAACTGAAATACATAAGTACTATCCCCAAATAAGAGTGATAAACCATAGCGGCTCAAGTCCAAAGCATACTTGAGCTATCCAAGGAAGCAGCTAAAATCCAAGCTAGGCTCCAGTATTCCCTCCCTAAGAACCTGGGGGGGGGAAACGGAAGAAAAGAGGCGAAACAAAA
This sequence comes from Allium sativum, assembly GCA_030737875.1. Lineage (NCBI taxonomy): Eukaryota > Viridiplantae > Streptophyta > Magnoliopsida > Asparagales > Amaryllidaceae > Allium > Allium sativum. Next base: position 732,098,479 of record CM060915.1, on the reverse strand, counting down.
CGGGTCAGTCAAAAAGACTGAGTAAGCCCTGCTACGATCAGTCTATAAACTAATAAAGTTAACATCATGATGGAAACTGAGATGATCATAAATAACAACATACTGGCATGATAAATCAACTACAAGATAGATAGAGGTGTCATCGCATAAGCATGGTTAAGTTTTGCACCACGGTGTACTAGCAAACCAACATAACAGGTATTGATCCCTTAGCCCAAGCTTTAGCCCAATAACATGAAGTGACCTTAATATAAGATCCAGCCCAACGGTCTAGTCGATCGGCTCCCTATAAACCTAACACGTCAAGTGTTGGTGTCCATATGGCCCACATATGGTTGTAGTTAGTCTGTGCTGGGTCCACCTTTGGGTGTATCAAGCCCTCGGGTGTCAACCCCGGACACTTAAGCAATAATGCACAGCCCTAACCTACTGGTACTCGTGCCTCGAGTTTGTCCAACATCGGACTATGTGCACGTCCGTAGCCCGCCGGACCCGCACCGCTGTACCACTCGGCCATCGCCCTTTGGTCGCTTACATCTGTCCAGTAATCGTGCCCCGCCCTAGCCTAGCTTCTAGGGTTGTAAATGATACCAAACTGGGATTACTGTTAGAACAGACCATGCTGCTAGGGTTTCCTAAGAGGGTTAAGTGTGATTTAACCCTTCACTAATCCTGGATTAAACTGGTTAAGTGTGGCTTAACCCCATTCTAATCCCTTGAACTCCCAAATGGATTAAACTAGTTAAGTGTAATCAACGGTTCATAACCTAACCACATTCTAATCCCTCGAATCCCCAAATTGGTTAAGTATTAGTGGACCCTGACTTAACCCTAATCATGAGGCATTAATTAACTTAATGCACCTTAACCTCTCACATTAGACCTTGTTGTGGTTACTAGTTAGGCCGGGCGGGTCCGGGTAGGTTTACACCACAACTTAGTCTAACCTCGGGTTTTGGCACCACATGACTAACTTCTCACATTGGGTCCTATTGTTTGTAGCCACTAGTTAAGCCGGTCGGTTCCGGGTAGAATTACGCTACAAACTCAACCCAACCTCGAGTCGGCCACACTTTTGTTTTCTAAGTGTCATGTCCACTTTATTTCAAAACATAATTACAAGTCAACAAATGCTTGGGTAGACCTAACTTAATAGGTAAATTCCCAAGGGGTAGACCTAACTTAATAGGTAAATTCCCAATCTTATATTTTCATGTATTTTAAGTTTACCCAAACCCCCAACGTCATTCTATCGCTTACATATTCGTAATAACGCATAAAGGATAGGAAGAGGGAACTTGGCACAACATACATGATAAACTTGCACAACAATCATGCATAACATGTTAGACTTGTACAACTTAGCATAGTGAACTTGCATATTACCGTAAACATGCATAACATGGTTAAACTTGCATAACTTAGCATAGTGAACTTGCATATTACCATAAACATGCATAACTTGTAAAACATGCACAACTTGTCATTTTTAAACTTGCACAAGCATGCATAACTCAATAAACTTGCAAATCATGGCTTAGTAAACTTGCATAAACATGCATAACTCAATTAACTTGTAAATCATGGCTTAGCAAACATGCATAAACATGCATAACTCAATTAACTTGTAAATCAAGGCTTAGCAAACATGCATAAACATGCATAACTCAATTAACTTGTAAATCATGACTTAGCAAACATGCATAAACATGCATAACTCAATTAACTTGTAAATCATGACTTAGCAAACATGCATAAACATGCATAACTCAATTAACTTGTAAATCATGACTTAGCAAACATGCATAAACATGCATAACTCAATTAACTTGTAAATCATGGCTTAGCAAACATGCATAAACATGCATAACTTGTTAAACTTGCAAATCAAGGCTTAGTAAACTTGCATAAACATGCATATCTCAATAAACATACAAATCATGACTTGGCAAACTTGCATAAACATGCATAACTCATCAAACATGCATAAACCCCAACTTTCATCACACATTAACTTTAGAGTTTCTAAAATGAAGGTAAGAGGGCTTACAAATATAAACAAGTCACAAATCCACCAAAGAAGCCCTTTGAAAACCCAAAACAAAGCTTCAAATAAGAAAACCCTCTTGCAAAATCCCAAAAACACAAACTTAGCAAATCAAACTTGCAACTTCATTTAGCATTCATACAACATAGAAAAGGTTGTATGATCATCATATCTTCATAGGATTAAACTTTGAGGAATGTGGAGGCTAGGGTTTTTAGGTGGAGGCCATGAGAGTTTTGATTTTGGCATAGTTTAGTTACTAGATTGAATAATGAGTGATTTAGGGTAGGTTAGGGTCTTATTTATAGATTAGGCTAGTGATTTGGACCATAGGATTAACCCTAGATTCAATTAGGTCCATTAGATCCCGGAACTCTCTAGAACCAAGCCACAAGACCCAACCTCAATCAGAAATGGTGCACCAGACTAATCAGCCGGGCACCCCCTGTCGACAGGGCTGTCGACAGGGCAGTCGACATGCCAAGACCCCTGTCGACAGGCCTGTCGACATGGGGTCCTGGCGGGATTTTTCCCGCCTTGGCCCAGCTGGCCCATTTCTTTAAATTTGAATCTGATTTTAAACCTTGAATTTTCTGAAAACTTTGACGGGCCATATCTGGGCCATACGGACTCTGTTTTTCGAAAACTCGGACTCTATTTCGCGTATTTTTCCGAGACGAACGCAATGGCATAGCCCGTTTCCCTTGATTCAGATTTTTGAATTAAATTCTGCCACAATTTATGTTATAACAGGTTATTGAAAATACGGGTTGTTACATTCTCCCCCCCTTAAAGGATTTCGTCCCCGAAATCTTCAAGTTAGGAAGAACGTATCCTACCATCCAATCATCCATCTACTCAAAGCATCATCCACGAGCAATCATTGTCCTTACAAGATTCTAAATGCTGGATGAACATATGCAAAAGTGTGTGTATATGTACTTACCTAATGCAAAAATCAGGCGGTTACTGATACAGTAAACCTCCTTAATGCACATGTATGTAAATCAGGCGGTTACTGATACAGTAAACCTCCTTAATGCACATGTATGTCAGTGAAATGAATCCATATGTATGCAAATTCCTAACATAATGTATAATATCTACATGCGTGCTCAGTCATACATCCATATGCAACATCCATGTGATAGCATACGAATTTCATCCAAGAATAAGCATAAACACTCATGCACATGCAATATGAGGAGTGTGTGAGCCGATCTAGTGCCTAATCGTGTATAATGCATCCACGAGCAACCACTTGCAAACACTTGCAACCACTTGCAACCATCAAGCATAACATGTTTCAAATACATGTTTCATCCAAAGGGTTTCTACCTAAGGTTCTCATGACAAGATCGACACGATAAACTAGATAAACTCCTTTTTGGATTACAAGAAATCCACTCAAGCTTTGACATATAGTACTAACCGATGAGTCTTAACCCCCTTATGGAGTTTACAACAGAAATAAGATCGAGAATGGGACCGAGAGGATATATACAAAAGATAACTTGCAAGCAAGCTCCACAGGAAAAACAAGGATCAAAGATGCACTCTTAAAAAGAGATATGATGCGCGTATCTAGTCTTCACTTTTCTTAGTTACGTTTCCTTGAGCTTAACTCCACTGTGCTTTGACTATCTTTCACTTCATGATTCCTTGGCTTCCTAACTCCTATTTTCCAAATTCGAGTTGGAACTCATTCCATTATCGCCTCTCGTCTTTCTTTTCCGCTTATTCTTCCTTCTGTATACTTGGCTTAAACATACTATAACCTCATGATCTCATGCCAGCTCTCCAAAATTCACTAGTGAATCCTGGATCTCGTCTATTTACTATAAAGTATTCCATGCAGCAGAACTTTTCTTGAAAATACCAATCCACGTTGCCAATTGCCCTTATAAACGTGATTTTCTATAACTCATGTTTAATCGAAATGAACCATCCGCCTATAGACCATACCTAGATTCAGTTGCCTACCCCTGGCTTCCTGTAGGCTATTCCAAAACTGGCTAACTTTTTGAGGGTAAACCGTTGCTAACCATGATGCAGTCCTCTCGTTCTTCACCGGACTGAAATGAGCACTCTTCGTGAGTCCACCTATTATGACCCACATACTCGGATTCCCTTTCTTTGATCTAGGTAATCTATCCACAAAATCTCTCGCGATGTTTTCACCCTTCCCTTGCGAAACCTCCAATGAAGGTAATGGCCCGCTGGGCTTCTATGACTTGGCCTTAACTTGGTGGCACAACATGCATCCCGAGACCAACTCGGCCACCTCCTCGAGTGATACGCATTTTCAAGAACCTTCTTTACCAGGTCTTTTACTCGAGGAACACATAATCTCTCATCGTGCCTTAGTCATCCCTTGTCATCTATAGTATATCTAGTGAGGTGACTTAACATCTCGCCTCGGACCGACTGGTCCATGTTCTTGACCAACTGCGGGTCTTCTTCCTGCGAAACCCCCTTCTTGATCCAGAAGAGTAAGTCTAAGCTCCGGGAATGCTAACTAACTAGCCGAACGGAGAAAGCTTCTTACTTCAATTGCCCTCCTTAGAGTTTTCCGGTCGCAACCACTTTAGCGGAATCCACCGCTAAGCCTTACTTAGGAACTATGTGCCCAAGAAATCCAACTTCCTTCCTCCAAAGTGACATTTGGAGAACTTGACCTTCAACTGGTGGCTCTAAGCGTATCCATCTCCTCCTTGAGATGTATAGCATGTTCTTCCTCGTTCTTTTGAGGAGATCAAAATATCGTCTAAGACGACCATGACAAACTTGTTCAAGGACTCCCTAAACACCCTACCCATCAAGTTTACGCAATATGCGGGTGTATTAGTCAAACCCAATAGTATGACTAGCCGTTCTAAAACCCATCTAGAGTCCTAAACGCAGTCTTGTCAATTCCATCCTCAGCCATCCTAAGCTGATGGAATCCGGTAGCTAGATCAAAAGAAAACAGATGCTCCTACAAGCTGATCAGACAAATCATTGATCCTTGGTAACGGTTACCTATTCTTCTTATGAAGATCAACACATAAGCGAAGTAAACTGTCCACATTAGTAACGAATACTACTGGAGCACCCTACTCGAAAATGCTTCGTCTCAGGAAGTTCTTCTCAAGCAACTCCTTGACTTGCTTTCTTAACTCTCATCTCGTGAGGTCCTGTGCCTAACCGGCCACGAAACTGGCTTGGTATTACCAACCAGATAATGCGGGAATCTATCCCATGCCTAAGGGTAACCCCTTTTACTTCCCCCAAGATATCAGGATATTCTCGGACCACCCTCACAGATTGCAAACTATCGATAGACGAGTTGAGGGATTCAACATAACACGACGGGACCCATAGCGTTGCTAGAAATTTCTAGGGTATTACCGAGGCTAGTCATGAGCCTCACAACCCCCTATACAAAAACCCAGAATGGCTCCAAAATAGGACAACCGTTCCATGCCCAAAACCAACCCATATCCCCCGAAACCGAGATTATAAACATCCACACGAATTCTATACTCAAGATAGAAATCTTCAAATCCACTCAGACCACAGACAGACGGGCAGAACTCCCCAATTGGATTTGAAACACATACGGGATCATCAACTACACTAGTACTTAGGTGCAAAACTTTCAACTGGATCAGATGAAATAAAACTATGCGATGTGCCAGAATCAAACAAAGTTTGAACAGGGAAAATTAGAAAAATGTAAACAAGATTTTCAACAGAAACACTACCTCTATCATGAGCTGGAAGAACGGGGTTGAGGGGATGAATTCGCCCTCCAGATAGTCCTGCACACTGAGTCTGACCTTGCCCTTGCTTCCTTGGGCAATCCTTGCTGAAATGTCCAAACTCACCACAATCAAAGCATTCGCCCCGCTTTCTCTTCTCCTTTTTCCTACATTCCCTGGCTATATGTCCAACTTTACCACAGAAGTTGCATTTCATATTCCCTCTCGGCTTGTCCTTGCGGTTGTTGTTATCCTTGCCCCGTTTCCCGGAATTTACTCCCTTGCCTTGAGACTCATTCGCCTTGACCTCTTTCTTGTCATTGTTATCTTCTTCTTGAAGTAGGGCCAGATTCACCAAATTCTCGAAAGTCGCCCCCAAGGGTATATGAGACATGGCCAAACCATGTAATGGCTCGTTTAATCCTAGAGCAAAGTGTAGGGCCTTCTTCTGAGCTGTGTTAACCAAGTCTAAACCGACCTGAGCCAGTTGATTAAACTTATCTATGTATTCCCTAATAGTCATGTCCCCTTGCTTCAGTGATAAGAATCTCAGTCCAAACCTTCCTCTAAAGTCATCCCAAGTCTCAATTGGCCTAGTAGCGGTGGTGACTACCCACCAACGTGCAGCTTCTTCCTTTAACAACCATACTGCCAATAAAACCTTCCTGCGGTCACCTATATCAAAGGTGGCTAAAAGATCTTCGGTCCCTTTCAACCAATTCCTTGCCTCTACAAAAGTCTCGGTTCCAAAGAAATTCTTGCAACCTATCGCCTTAAAATCTTGGCAAATCTCGGCGAAGTCAATTTGAGGATGCTGAGGGGAAGGAGGAAGAGGAACATCAACTATGGGAGGAGGGGGAGGAACAGCGGCCTCGACTGGAAAGACAACATTTGGGACACCCGGGACCGGTGCCGTGGCTTCCAAGTACCGACGGAACCAATCGGGTATCGTTACTCCTTCGGGCAAGATGAGATTATCAGACATGCTGGAAATGAAAAGAAAAGAGTTCAAACGAGGAGTCAAAGGATAGTGCTAATGGCTTTTTGGGGAATAGCCTTTAAAATAAACTAGACTTTTCTTTTGGAAACTACTTTATACTCGGTTTTGAAAATAGTTTTTCAAAAGTTTTAAAAACCTTTTTATCCCTTCTCGTAAACCATATGCTCTGATACCAAATGTAACACCCCACCTCCACTAGGGTCACTCGCAAAGGAATGCACTAGCTTTAGAGGGGCATTATTGGTAAACATGCATAATGATATAGCAAGGCAGGACATGACATACATGTATGTAAATAAACAGAGTAAGTAAATAAAACAGCGGAAGATTTTTAAACCATTTCAAAACACAAGTCTGGTACATCAAAATGTCAATTTCCCAAAATTACAAGTCCAGATAAATACATCATCTGATAAACTGAAATACATAAGTACTATCCCCAAATAAGAGTGATAAACCATAGCGGCTCAAGTACAAAGCATACTTGAGCTATCCAAGGAAGCAGCTAAAATCCAAGCTAGGCTCCAGTATTCCCTCCCTAAGAACCTGGGGGGGGGGGGGGGAACGGAAGAAAAGAGGCGAAACAAAACGGGTCAGTCAAAAAGACTGAGTAAGCCCTGCTACGATCAGTCTATAAACTAATAAAGTTAACATCATGATGGAAACTGAGATGATCATAAATAACAACATACTGGCATGATAAATCAACTACAAGATAGATAGAGGTGTCATCGCATAAGCATGGTTAAGTTTTGCACCACGGTGTACTAGCAAACCAACATAACAGGTATTGATCCCTTAGCCCAAGCTTTAGCCCAATAACATGAGGTGACCTTAATATAAGATCCAGCCCAACGGTCTAGTCGATCGGCTCCCTATAAACCTAACACGTCAAGTGTTGGTGTCCATATGGCCCACATATGGTTGTAGTTAGTCTGTGCTGGGTCCACCTTTGGGTGTATCAAGCCCTCGGGTGTCAACCCCGGACACTTAAGCAATAATGCACAGCCCTAACCTACTGGTACTCGTGCCTCGAGTTTGTCCAACATCGGACTACGTGCACGTCCGTAGCCCGCCGGACCCGCACCGCTGTACCACTCGGCCATCGCCCTTTGGTCGCTTACATCTGTCCAGTAATCGTGCCCCGCCCTAGCCTAGCTTCTAGGGTTGTAAATGATACCAAACTGGGATTACTGTTAGAACAGACCACGCTGCTAGGGTTTCCTAAGAGGGTTAAGTGTGATTTAACCCTTCACTAATCCTGGATTAAACTGGTTAAGTGTGGCTTAACCCCATTCTAATCCCTTGAACTCCCAAATGGATTAAACTAGTTAAGTGTAATCAACGGTTCACAACCTAACCACATTCTAATCCCTCGAATCCCCAAATTGGTTAAGTATTAGTGGACCCTGACTTAACCCTAATCATGAGGCATTAATTAACTTAATGCACCTTAACCTCTCACATTAGACCTTGTTGTGGTTACTAGTTAGGCCGGGCGGGTCCGGGTAGGTTTACACCACAACTTAGTCTAACCTCGGGTTTTGGCACCACATGACCAACTTCTCACATTGGGTCCTATTGTTTGTAGCCACTAGTTAAGCCGGTCGGTTCCGGGTAGAATTACGCTACAAACTCAACCCAACCTCGAGTCGGCCACACTTTTGTTTTCTAAGTGTCATGTCCACTTTATTTCAAAACATAATTACAAGTAAACAAATGCTTGGGTAGACCTAACTTAATAGGTAAATTCCCAAGGGGTAGACCTAACTTAATAGGTAAATTCCCAATCTTATATTTTCATGTATTTTAAGTTTACCCAAACCCCCAACGTCATTCTATCGCTTACATATTCGTAATAACGCATAAAGGATAGGAAGAGGGAACTTGGCACAACATACATGATAAACTTGCACAACAATCATGCATAACATGTTAGACTTGTACAACTTAGCATAGTGAACTTGCATATTACCGTAAACATGCATAACATGGTTAAACTTGCATAACTTAGCATAGTGAACTTGCATATTACCATAAACATGCATAACTTGTAAAACATGCACAACTTGTCATTTTTAAACTTGCACAAGCATGCATAACTCAATAAACTTGCAAATCATGGCTTAGTAAACTTGCATAAACATGCATAACTCAATTAACTTGTAAATCATGGCTTAGCAAACATGCATAAACATGCATAACTCAATTAACTTGTAAATCAAGGCTTAGCAAACATGCATAAACATGCATAACTCAATTAACTTGTAAATCATGACTTAGCAAACATGCATAAACATGCATAACTCAATTAACTTGTAAATCATGACTTAGCAAACATGCATAAACATGCATAACTCAATTAACTTGTAAATCATGACTTAGCAAACATGCATAAACATGCATAACTCAATTAACTTGTAAATCATGGCTTAGCAAACATGCATAAACATGCATAACTTGTTAAACTTGCAAATCAAGGCTTAGTAAACTTGCATAAACATGCATATCTCAATAAACATACAAATCATGACTTGGCAAACTTGCATAAACATGCATAACTCATCAAACATGCATAAACCCCAACTTTCATCACACATTAACTTTAGAGTTTCTAAAATGAAGGTAAGAGGGCTTACAAATATAAACAAGTCACAAATCCACCAAAGAAGCCCTTTGAAAACCCAAAACAAAGCTTCAAATAAGAAAACCCTCTTGCAAAATCCCAAAAACACAAACTTAGCAAATCAAACTTGCAACTTCATTTAGCATTCATACAACATAGAAAAGGTTGTATGATCATCATATCTTCATAGGATTAAACTTTGAGGAATGTGGAGGCTAGGGTTTTTAGGTGGAGGCCATGAGAGTTTTGATTTTGGCATAGTTTAGTTACTAGATTGAATAATGAGTGATTTAGGGTAGGTTAGGGTCTTATTTATAGATTAGGCTAGTGATTTGGACCATAGGATTAACCCTAGATTCAATTAGGTCCATTAGATCCCGGAACTCTCTAGAACCAAGCCACAAGACCCAACCTCAATCAGAAATGGTGCACCAGGCTAATCAGCCGGGCACCCCCTGTCGACAGGGCTGTCGACAGGGCAGTCGACATGCCAAGACCCCTGTCGACATGGGGTCCTGGCGGGATTTTTCCCGCCTTGGCCCAGCTGGCCCATTTCTTTAAATTTGAATCTGATTTTAAACCTTGAATTTTCTGAAAACTTTGACGGGCCATATCTGGGCCATACGGACTCTGTTTTTCGAAAACTCGGACTCTATTTCGCGTATTTTTCCGAGACGAACGCAATGGCATAGCCCGTTTCCCTTGATTCAGATTTTTGAATTAAATTCTGCCTCGATTTATGTTATAACAGGTTATTGAAAATACGGGTTGTTGCATTCTGCAAATAGAAAAATAACAATAACAATAAAAAGGTACTAAACCAAAAACAATATTACAAGGACATGACTACACATGGCATGACTACTTCCCCGCTGCCCAAGTTTAACCCTACGTCCTATAGCCCAAGTCCAAGACCACTGGCAAATGAAATAAAATCTTAGTACATCCAGTACATTTTGAATAGACATTTCAATTATTACGAACAAAATGTTTGCAAGTAAAAGTGACCCTTTATCGAACATTAAAATGTAGAGATCCGAGCTTTGGGTTAGAGGCAACATTCACTACTATAAAGTGATTATTCCTTTTATACTGTATGCAAATTACTAAATACAAGAAGATTACAACCAAAGAGCAGCTGACTTAAACTACTACGGAATAGCGACGACACCCAAACACAGCATAATGATACAACAATCTCAAAAATTGCAGAAAAATAATAATCAAACCCATTCCTTTGGATTGATACAAGCATCTATAAATTTCCACTCTTCACTTCCTTCTTTGGGCTTTTGTAAACGTAAACTTTTATGAGAACAAGATTCAAACACAGTCACATGCAAAAGAACTTTTCCCATTAGAATCGGTTAAAATTACACTTTTAAATGAAAATGTTACTGGTGGATATCTAATCATCTATAAATTTAGATTTTGTAGTCAAAGTTTCCTCAATGAATATTGAAACTTACATAATCGTACTCCCATCTAGCTGTCAAGGGAAGAGGAACAAGAATGCTCTCTATATGCCTACCAGTCTTCAGTCCAAATGTATTTCCTCTATCGTAAACCTTGTTTATTGAAAGTGGAAGTAGAAATATGAAACTCATTCACGATAGCTGAATATAACAAAGGAGAAAAGAATATTTCAAAACCCAAAATTAAACTTACATTTTTTGTTTCTGATTTTGGGGCTATTCTCTAAACTCGAAATTAGGGTTTTTGATTTGATGGACTGCTTCCTCTGAGCCCTAATCACTGGAGTTGTATTCTTCAATTGAGAGCCTGGCCTTCGAATCTGCGCTGGAAGTCGACGGAGGACTGGGAGAGATGAGAAGTTAAAAAAAATCGCAGCTTCATTTGTTCCATGAACGAGAGGAGTTCATGGGTTGAAGGAGGGATCATGGATGAAGCAGATTTCCGTAAAGGGAGACCTAATTTTGAAGAGTAGTGAAAAGGAAGAGTTAGGAGGGAAGAGTGAAAATGAAAATTTAAATTTTGGTAAAGAAGAGAAAAGCTAATTCCAACGGCCAAAAATTGGCAGGGTAGCCTGAAAATTTTGGCGGCCAAAATTTTGCCCATTCATTTACTGCTTGCATGCCATGTCATAGTTTAGTGTTCATGACCATAATTTATTTGTTATTGAATTGGTCAATGTCATGATTTACTATTTAAAGTCATGGTTTATCCTAATTAATGATTAGCATACTTAACTATAGCAAGCTAAATACTCGTGCAATCCTTTCTTGTTATCAATATATTATTTTCTTGTAGTGGTACCATGAAGCGGACGAGCTTATCGCGTATTCCTTTTTTCTATCGGAGCTGATTAAGGGGAAGAACATGGAGCGCCTGAATCAGATGTTAACTATTGATGTTGAGCAGTCCACCGTCGTTCGCCTAAATGCAAACATAGGTGAGTTTTCTTTTTGTACCGTGGGCCCATTGTCGTTCATTCCTGTATCTTTAAATGCTAACCTGTGAATCTCGTTGATATAGCTGAAATGAAGAAAAGGTATGAGACACTCAAGAGGGAGGCCGATCACTCCCGCTCCGTTTTCACGGAAACTATAGCCGACCTAACTACCCAGAACACGACCCTAAAGAGGGACAAAGCCGAGGTGGATAAAGCATTTGCTAATCTGGAAAGAGAAAACGTGAGAGTCTTCGACCTCCAAAATGACAACAATGCTCTGAGAGCAGAGAATGACAGCCTGAAGAGACAGCTTGAGGAGATGAAAAAGGCCAAGGAGGACGCAAAGGCGAGTAACCGAGATGTGTTGGGAACGATGGATGGATTGAGAGCAACCCATCTGAGAGAGGTGGAACAACTGAGAGAGGAGTTGAAGGATACAGAATTTCGGGTATAATCGTCTGTGGAGGAAGATATCCGGAACATGTATGTAAAGGTTCTAAGATTTCATGGACTCTCGTGGGTTGACGATTATCCCCGGGAACTAGCTCGGACTTGGGAGAGGTTGGTTCCGTATGAAGCTTATTTGCGCCAAGTGGATGTCGGGTCCTTGAACGATTGACAGCTTATGATTGATTTCTTGACCACTGAAGAGCGCGAGAAGCTGGAGGAGGGTAAGAGGTTGTTGCATGAGGATGCCGAGAGAGAGAAACTAGAGAGGCTCACTGTCGAGAAAGAGAAGGCTTCCAAGACTGAGAGCGTTGTGGTAGCGGAGACATTCGCAGAAGGAACCTCCTATCGGCTACTGGCCCTTGAATTGGTTATCGTGAGCGATCCCACGACATTAATTCAGGTTTCGACCGAGTATGACCCTGAGCACCCAGGGCTAGGAGAGACAGGATTCACTTAACCTACCACCACAAGTACCCCTCTTGTCATTTCCACACCGTCCCTGACCGAAGGTAAATTTCTTTTGCCATGCATCCCCGAGGATGACGTAAGTACCGAATTTGCGGACTAAAAGGTTGTGCTTTTTACCGTGCAGCCCTTCCTGGAATGACCATGACATCATACCCTGCCCCCGTGATACCACAAGCGACCGAATCTGTTCCAGGGCCCATGGGTGTGCAATTTGGAGAAGGCGACAATCAACCGGACACCTACTCGGATATAAGGTTAACTCCCAGCATGTTTGAGAGCCTTATGGAGGAAGGAGAGGTGGTTGATGGGCAGATCTCTTATGCAAGAGGCCCGGCGGAAGTCGGTGTGCCTTCGATGGTGGATATGGTGGAGGCTCAACAAGCCAAGATGGTGGCTAAGAGCGAGGAAGCGGAGGCAGGACGAGGATGCCAGGTAGGAGGTCCTAATGAAGACCAAGTGGGATACTGAGGCGAGCCGCTGAAATAGTCGCACGAAGGAGAGCTAATGAGGAGGCAGAGAAGAAGAGGGCTGCTGATGAGGCCCAAAAGAAAAGGGAGGATGAGGAAGCCCAACTGAGGGCTACTGTGTCCCTCGAGAAAACCAAGGCTAGTGCTGTTACGCCGCATAAGTCCCAAAAGCTTGCTAAGCGTCGGGCTGCCAGAGAGGCCAAGGAACGGGCTGAGCGAGAAGGCAAGGAGATACCAGAGAAGAGTGGTGCTGTAGTAGGCCTTGCTGTCGTAATTGCCCCCGTGCCTACGCCGCATACCGCCCTTGTTGATATCACCGAGATTTCTTGCGGTGAGGGTGCAGACGAGAAGCGTCTCTCGGCTTCTCATGAATCGACCACTTCTCACAAGGGCCGAAATGGAAGGAATGGGTATGGTAAGAAGAGGCTTGGTGCGAAGGATGAACCATAGAGCGTTGAATCTGCAAAAAAGCACAAGTACAAGAGGAAAAAACATGATTAGTGTTAGCAGCCTAAGTAGGAGTTACTGTCCATTTTGGTAGTGGAGGTCGATAGTTTAAGCAAGTACGACCCTCGCTTTTGGTTTTTAAGGACATGGTGTGGTTTTCATGTACACTCTGTCATCAGAAAGAAAAATGTTAGACACGTAGTTTGTCTTAATGTGTGTTTGTTGAAATGAAATATGAGTTAGTAAAGATCGCAATTTGTGTTAAGTGTTTGGATGTTCTTCTCATGTTTTCCAGCATCCTATACTTGCATAAGCATAATTATCATTGCACTTAACAAAAAAGCGATTATGTACCGCGCTATGGGTCGATTATTCCAGAGGGGTGTGAGAGAGTGCATGATTCCAGTAAGTTTCCACAGCTTAGGAAACCCATAGTTTGCCAAGCCAGGCTGAGCGCCTGTTGTTTTGGGTTGCCCGAGTTTAATCCCAAGTGTAGCGAAGGCGTATGACGTCGCGTTGTGCGGTCCGTCGGGTATGTGGCTCTCCCATCGTTCATCGGGTTAGTGCGAGCCGTAGGCGTCGTTTATTCGCCTGAGAAGAGAATCCCGGATCATCAGCCCGTAGGGTCCGATCGTGGCCATAGGCTACCCCTTAGCCTTGAGAGCTTCGGGGAAGAAACGATTTAAGGGTCGGTCTCGGTGTTGTGCCAAGATTCGACCAGTACCCGTAGCCGAGGGATGGATTTCCATCATTTCTGCCTGGCTATTGGGTGTCCCCAAGTTGCTTGGGACTTGGGCGCGGTATGAATTATCCTCGGTCTCAGCACGGGGCCGAGATTCGAGTTCGTGGTTATTTATACTCGGCCGCGCCGCGGGCCGGCAACTCGAGTAGTTTTGCTGGCTCCTGTGCTCGGGGTGCCGGTCATAGCCATTGTGTTTTGGCATCGAGGTTGGCTTGAGACTTGGACGTCGGTACCAACTCCCATGCTCGGGGGCCGATACAACAACCGACTGTTTGAATGTAAGCTAGTTGTCAAGATTAATCAAACGTGTCATGCACGGAGTAAACACAAACAGGAAGAGATGGGAAGTTGAGTATCATTTCCACTAATAACTTTGGCAGTAATATCCCTTACAATGCATTGAATTGCTAGAAAACAAAACATTGTTGGAAAGCGTAAGCAACTGTGTACTAAGTTATGTAAAGTAGCGGCGAAGATGTTCACTGTTCCATGCCCTTGGGAGTTCAGCTCCGTCCACGGTTGCGAGTTTGAAAGATCCATTGCTGAGCTTCCGTTGTATGGAGTACGGACCTTCCCAATGAGGGGAGAGGCTTGTTGGTGGAGGAAAGATCCGCTTTAATACAAGGTCGTTGACGTTGAGGTCCTTATGACGGACCCTGGAATTGAAGTATCGGACGACTCGTTTCCGTTGGGCAGCAGCTTGGAGATCAGCTTCGTTCCTTTTTTCTTCCATTAAGTCAAGTAAATCTTGGTTTGTCTTTGGATGTAAATAAGTGACTCGATGAGATGGAAGCTTGAGCTCAATGGGAATGACGGCTTCTGATCCATAGGCAAGGGCGAATAGAGTATTTCCGGTTGTTGTCTTGTGGGTGGTTCGGTATGCCCATAGGGCTTGTGGAAGTTCGTCCTCCACATGCCCCCGCCTTTTCCTAGTGTTTCTTGATGACAGACTTAATAACTTTGCTGACTGCTTCGACCTGCCCATTGGCTTGGGGATGAGCCATTGCCGAGAATCTCTTTCATGCTATGCTGCTGGTAGAAATATTTGAATTCGGCGCTCTCGAATTGAGTACCATTATCAAAAATGATAGCTTGAGGGACCCTATATCGAGTAATGATGTTGCGCATGGTGAAGTTGATCATCTTCTTGGTGGTAGTCGTGGCGAGAGCTTCGGCCTCTACCCATTTGGTAAAATGATCAATCGCGACGACGGCATGTCGTGCCTCGCCTCTGGCCATTGGAAGAGCTCCAATGATGTCGATTCCCCACATGGAGAGAGGCCATGGGATAATTATTTGTGTCAGCTCTGTAGGCGGGGCTCTTGGGATCTTTGAGAAGCGCTGGCACTTGTCGCACTTGCGAGCATAGTCTGCGGCGTCTTGATCGAGTGTGGGCCTGTAATAACCATGTCTAAGTATTTTTCTGGCCAGGGTTTGCCCTCCAGTATGGTCGCCGCACTCCCTTTCATGTACATCGGTTAAGACTTTGATGGCGAGACGATGGGCTACACATTTGAGCAATGAAATGGAGAAACCTCTACGGTAGAGTGCCCCATCCATAAGAAGATAGCGAGCCAATTGGCGGGTAAACACTTGTCTTTCCTTGTAGCTCCTCGGAAGGGTCCCGTGCTGTCGGTAATTCTTGATTGGTGTCATCCAAGATTCAGGTTCGGGTTTGGCAATCATGGCTGCCTCAGTCTGAATTTTCTTGATATTAGGAGATTTGAGCACTTCGACCGGGGAAGATCCCAAAAGTCGCGGATCCTCGGAGCTTGCTTGTTAGGATAACGAATATGCTTTTTCATTCCTTTCTCAGGGTATGTGAGTGATGACGAAGTGATCGAGGTGAGTGAGTAATTCCTGAACCTTGGTTAAGTACAAGGCAAGTCGTTCCCCCTTAGCTTGATATTCCCCTTGTACTTGACGTACGATAAGTTGTGAATAAGAGAAGATTTGGATTGTCTTTAGCTTGAGCTCGATCGCGATTCTACGTTCAGCAATTAAGGCCTCATATTCTGCGTCGTTGTTGGTAGCAGGGAAATTTATCTTTAGCACGTAGCATATCAGGCTTTCCTCGGGGATGATGAACATGACTACGACCCTGGAGCATCTATTGTTGGAGGACCCGTCCACGAAATAATTTCCATTAAATACCGGGAGCTTTCATGTTCTCTGTCGGAGTCTCCTCTGGGGAACTGAACTCTACTATGAAGTCTGCGAGAGCTTGGCCAAGGATGGGTCGGCGGGGAATGAATGTTATCTCAAATTGGCTCAGCTCCATACTCCACTTCAAAAGCTGTCCAGACGCTTCGGGTCGCTGCAGGACCAGTCGTAGTGGCTGATCGGTGAAAACCTTTATAGGATGGGACCAGAAGTATGGTCGAAGTTTCCGAGAGGAAAGTAGTAGGCAGAATGCCAGCTTTTCCAGCTTCAGATAATTCTTCTCTGCCCCAGTCAATCGTTTGCCTATGCAGTAGACGGGCCATTGGATGCAGTCCTCGAGGCGGATTAATGCTGAGTTGATTGCCTATGTAGAAACAGCCAAATAAATGTATAAGTACTCATGGTCTATGGGCTTAGATAGGATAGGTTGTCGCTCTAAGTCATCCAGGAGTTCTTAGAATGCATAAATACATTCTGGGTCCACTCGAAATTGTGTTTCCCATTTCAAATTAAATCGAAGAAAGGAATGCACTTGTCAGTGGCCTTAGATATGAACCGACTTAAAGCAATGACCTTTCCATTTAAACTTTGGACATCCTTGATGTTCTTAGGGATTTGGATGTCTCGAATAGCTTGGATTTTTTCTGAATTGGCTTCGATTCCCCGGGAGTTGACGACGAAACCCAAATTTTTTCCTAAAGCGACTCCGAAGGAGCATTTCAAAGGGTTAAGTTTCATGTCGTACCGACGGAGGATATCGAACATTTCAGAGAGGTTGTAAACGTGACCTCTTGATACTTTAGATTTTACCAACATGTCATCCACGTACACTCCATGGACTTTCTGATTTGGTTTTTAAAGAGTCGATTAACCGTTCGTTGATAAGTAGCATCGACATTCTTGAGGCCGAAGGGCATGACACGATAGCAGTAAAGTCTGAGGTCTGTTATGAAGGAGGTATGATCCTGGTCGCGAAGGTTCATTAAGATCTGATTGTATCCTGAGTAGGCACCCATGAAAGATAGTAGTTGGTACCTGGCGGTTGAATCAACAAGTCAGTCGATCTTCGGGTGTGGGAAGTTGTCCTTTGGGTACGCTTGTTTAAAGCAAAGAAGCCGACGCACATTAGCCATTTACCATTGGAATTTTTGACCAGGACCGGATTGGAGACCCATTCGGGGTAGTCAGCTTCGCGAATAAAGTTGCTGCTAAGTGGACGGTCTACCTCTTCCTCAAGCGCTTTGACCTTTCGGGTCCCAAGAAGGGGCGCTTTTGCTTGATCGGAGGCATTGTGGTATCGATGCTTGGACAATGGCATGCGATCGCCGGGTTGATGCCTCTCATATCGGAGTGAGTCCATGCGAACACATCCAAATTTTCCTTCAAGAAATCTACAAGATCTTCTTTGATTGCAGGATGGAGTTGTGATCCTATCTTCAGCACTCTTGATGGATCATTGGGATTAACGGGAATATCCACTATAGATTCGACTGGGGTAGCCCTCTCGTACTCAGGCTCTTCGTCCATTTGTGGGTCGAGGTCTTCAAAACGACGGCAGTGGCGCCTGAGTCAAGGCCCAGACGTCGCTGATTGCTATGCTGAAATAGTCTTGGCGCAAGAAGGCGTGGGCATTGCTTTTCCTTTGTTCTTGTTGCGCGCATTCTTCTATTCTATTACATAACATTCTCTAGCGCTTACTTGATCGCCTCTGACTGTTCCAATCCCGTTTTATGTCGGAAATTTCATTAGGAGAGACCATAGCGACATGCAGACCTGAAACTCTGTGAGAAAAGGGCATCCAAGGAAAGCGTTGTAGGGGGAATCAATGTCTATAACCACGAAGGTGAGGATTCAGAGCTGGCTCCGATCCCCCTCGCTTAGCTCCACAGTTAAATCGATCACTCTCACTGGGGAACTAGAAGCCCCATTGAAGCTGTAGATCATGGCGCGACATGGCTTTAAGTCATTTGTTTCTAACCTCATCTGGTTGTAAGCAGCTTTAAAAATGATGTTGACTGAACTTCCAGAATCGATTAACACCTTTTGGAAAGAAGCGGCACCGATCTGAGTTGTGATAACTAGTGGATTTGTGGTTGAGATTTCCGCCCCGGTAGAATCTCTTTCGCGGAAAACAATGTCGTCTTGCATGGTCTTTTGGAGCTTGGCTGGGACGGATTTGTTGGGTGCAGAGCAAGTTTCATTAGTAGCATGTTTTATTGAACTAACATACTCTTGCATTTTTGGAAGCTGTCATGTGTGGGATTAGGTCCTCCACATATGGTGTTGATTACGATCCCACACCTTGGGTTAGATGGACATGGAGCTGCCCTGGCGGCTGCTTGAGGCGCTGGTGCTTGAGGCTTCGAATTGGCTTCGGGAGGAAAAAGTTCTTGGACATATTGCTCCAGTCGCTTCTCATGGATGAGGTTTTCGATTGCACCCCTGAGTTGGCGACACTCATTGGTATTGTGGTGTATACGTCGTGGTATCGGCAGTACCTTCCAATATTTTTCACAAGGTCGGTTGATTCCCTAGCGCGTGGCTTCTTATATGGAAAAGTGTTGCATGTCTCCAAGTAGACCGTTTCTAGATCCTCATTTAGCGGGGTGTATATCTCGAAGCTCGGTAAGGGCCAGGCTTTCTTTGCTCAATCGGGGCCTGATCGTTGTTCCGGCCACCTTGCCTACCATTGTTCGGTCTTTGCCTATTGGGATCCCCCCCCCCAATTCTGGTCAAATGGCTCTTCTACTTGCTTTCTTCTAAGGTTGTTATTTGCAGTGCCTGCTTGAGAGTCATTGGGGCGACTGGTGGCTGAGAGCCGGTTGCATCTTACCTCCTCTTGGCATAAGTACTGATCTGCCTTCTCATAGAAGGCATCGAGGCTTTTTGGCTGCTTCCAATCGATCCACACCCCGAATTTGGAAGTAGGGAGGACACCTTTGGCTAGTTGAAAGAGTACGGTGTGAGGGTCCGGATCCTCGACCTCGGCGAGGGCAATGTTGAACCCGGAGAGGTAGCTTTTGGGCGACTCAACGGGCCCTTCGTATAAGTTGGAAAGAGTGGGGGCATTCTTTGGAGTTGGTACAGGCACTTTGAATTGCTTGACCAACTGCGTCGCTAACTAGCCGAAGTTGTTAATGGAATCAAGCGGGAGGCAAGAGAACCATAACAAAGCCGTTCCTGATAAGAAGACTAGGAAACACTACATTTGACCGGATTGTTGCCCCGGCTTGAGTCCATTTGCCATTCATATCGATTTAGGAAAGTACAGGGGTCAGTGGTGCCGTCGTAGAGAGGCATTTGCGGCATGCTGAAGCGTCGCGACCATTCAGCTTCGTTTACCCTTCTTGTGAAGGGGTTACGCCTAATGTGCGCTTCCCAGGAATCGTGCACATTTCCTCGCATTTCCCTCATTATCCTTCGGACCATGTCGGGAAGGTATGTTGGATGAGGATCCACCATTGTGAACCATGGGTTTTGGCGAGGTTCCGCAGTTTTGTTGTGGGGTCGTCTTCTATGATGGACGTCTGGATTGTCTTTCTCCATGTCCTCGACATATATGATTAGGTCCTGGTGTGGACGGTGAGGTAGAGCAGGGTGATGCGGTTCCTGTTCTGGAGGAACGCGGGCCGTTGGGATAGTGGGCCCATCATCCTGATTAGCGACCGTCGGATTGCGTCGAGGAAGAGGTTGGTTAGTAGGATCTGGTCCGTCATTGATGATCAAGCAGAGCAGTCTCGGTATTTTGCCCCTTGCTATATGTGATGGTATCGGTCGCCGTTCCCGTTCCCATTGTCGTTGGCATAGCCACTGCCATTACCGTTGTTGAGGGCATTGGTGCGGCCGGCGACGTTGTTGATGAGGCTAAACCTCCTCCTTTGATGCAGTCCCCTAGAATTGGATGAGGAAGTTTCCGAGACAATTGGTCAGGGTTGAGCGTTGTTCCGAGTTAATTGAAGTCGAGCGACGATGCACTGACTTTCTTGAAGTTGTCGCATAAGGTCGATGTTATTCCTTAATGCTTGATTAAGCTTGACCGTCCTGTTCTCATATTTTTCATTAAGCGCGTGGATTTGAGTTTGTGTTGCGGGCGCTTCGGGGTCCACAATAGGAGGGTCGGTTACATTAGTGGCTGGGATGTCCGCCAGTTGAGGTTGTTGGGACATATCGGGCTCGGCTGCGGCTGAAGAGCTGACCATTGCGTTCTTTGGTTGCTTTGCCATCATGAGTGAACCCGATGGCGGGTTTAGCAAGGAACCACAAGCTCTTCAGGGGTTAAGATGACAACGTGCGACAAAAGCGCAAAATCCGAGTTTTTCTCAGTGAAAGCAACAAATGTTGACGGCAAAAAATGTCATAAACACCAAAGATTTCAATTACTAAGAATAATTAATTTGGTCGTATAGATAAGAGCGGAAAGCAGTAAATAACACAAGAGATTTATAGTGGTTCGGCCTCGTGAGGGGCCTACGTCCACTTTAAAGCGTTGTTGGAATATTATTGATCACAAAAAGTTACACGGTTGAGACCCTCTCATGATATCTCATTACATTCCTTTCAAAGTCGTATGATGTCATCTTTACGCTATATGATGTCATCTCTAAGGCTATATGATGTCATCTCTCTAAGGCATGATGTCATCATTATCATATATTTAATACACTAGGAAAAAGACACTTTTGTCCTTCTACTTCCTCAAATAGGAGATGCCATTAATAGAGCTCTCTAGAGGTCCCAAAGTCTCAAATTCTAACCCCTTTCAAGTGTGAAGTCATGGGGTATTTATAGGAAAGAGAGTAGGTAGGAATAGGTGGGAGTAGGTAGAAATAGGGGACACACCCAAAAATCCGCACCTAGAGCCTGCACACACTAGAAATTCGCACCTGGGCTTGGGATGCGAAATTCCACACCTCGTGGGTGCGAAATTCGCGCCCCGCGGGGGTGTGAAATTCACGCCTCCTGGGGTGCGAAATTCGCACCTCCCGGGGGTAAGAAGTTCGTTTCATGGGGCGCACGAAGACTGCATGAATAGGTGTTTGGGGTGCCGCGAGGTCTCTGTTGGCGCAATCCTTCTTCATCCCTTTTTTCGCTCCTAAGAATCCCTTTCGGCTTTAGTTCCACGCGATGTGTTTTGTCGAGCGTGTCTTGTGTACTTTTGGGAAGCAGACCAAAAAGCCGGTTAACAAGAAGCACTACAAGAAAAGCAGTAAATAGCTACAGATTTCGGCAGTGGAAAATTCCATTGCTAAACTAGCGACGAATTTTCGTGGACTTTGTAAGAGATAATATTTTATATTTTATATGTCAACTTATTTTAAATTGTTACCATCGAATCTTATTTTAGGTCACTAAATCTTGGAAATTGCAGCACTTTACCGTCATCAAAAAATTAACGCTAATTTCCATTGTAGATAGAGGTTGTTTACCGTCGTAAGCATTTTGAAGCTATTTTACAGCACTTTTTCAAGAGATTTGCAAAGAACTTTTATATTTATTATTTATAAAACGTTTTACATTTGTGTTTTTACTTAGTAATTAATAAGTAAACATAAATTTTAAATAATTAATGTTAATAATATATTAATAATAAATAATTACTATTAAAAGTAAATAATATTCAATAGTTAGTATTGATTAATTATTAATTACTATAAAATATAAATAAGAGGTAATAATAATTAATAAAATAGATTAATAATCTTTGTTTAGTAAAATTTATTGTGATAATCGATGATTAATAATTAATCTTTAATACGACAAAAGAAATTACTATCGAAATTATTAATAAATATTTACTTTTAAAAAATTGATTAGTATGTATTAATTAATAAATAATTAGTAATTAAGAAAAAAAAATGTTCAAAGTTTAAAAATTAAGAAATTGAATAAATATTAAAGAATTTCGAAATTCAAAAATTCAAATATTACCATACAAATTATTATTTTTGTGCATATTAATGTACTATTAAATAATTAATAATTGATGAAAGTTAATCTTAAATATATAGTAGTTAGTAATTAATATCTACTACTAATAATTAGTTATTAGTAATCTATAATTAATAATAAATGTTTAAAAAGTGATGAATTACAACTAAGCAAAAGTTATTGGTAAAATAACGTTAATAATTTGTGTATTATCCTGCTTGCAAAATATAATGAAAAGCTAATAGTTTGTGCTACTTGCAAAATAACATTGTCAACAAAATTAGCCCGCTTCATATTTTTTTTGTCTTTAGCCCCTACTAGTCTATTATCCCACCACTTCACACTTAGAACCCTATACATTTTTAAAATAAAATATGTCTGCAGTTGAAGACGCGTTGTTTTCTATCCTAATAAAAATTCCAATTTTCCTCTCTTAGTTTCCTTTAACGCTCATTTTATTTAGCTGAAAATTTCCTAAATTAAACGTTAGCTCTTTATTGCTACCAGAAAATCAAAATAGTGCTCTCCTCAATTCCATCGCCGCTCCCCTCAATCTCCTCAGTTGCTCGCCTCTCGCCTCAATTGCTCGCCACTTGCCTTCATTCATTGTTAGCCACTCTCCTTCGCTCGCCGCTTCGCTTTGTTCATTGCTAGCCACTTACCTTCGACCGTTTTCGCTTGTTGCTTGCCTGAAGCAGCTAAAGCCAGAAAATCAACTAAACCAGAAAATCAATCCATAGTTTTATTAAACAATTCAGGTAAATTGCATGATATCTTAAAGCTCTCTGATCATTGTTCAGTTTAGGTATATCTTTAAGATTGATGTTGATATCCTAAATAGTTCTTTGTTATTTAATGACATCCTGACATTATATGAGTTGAATGCCTTTTCCTGTTAGCTTGATTTGAATTCGCCTGTATGACTTTACCTCTGCATACAATGACATGCTAACAAGTCTACGACCACCATCGAGTATGACTATGAAGTTTTCTTCTTTTTTGTCCAGGATATAGTGACAGTTGTTGTTTGGGAACGAATAGACGGGGACTGAATAAAGATGCTTCATTTTTTAAATAAAAGGAAATAACATCTCCATGTAAGCAACAATACTTGCAATTAATTAGTAGATTTATGGTTATATTCGTTCGTTGTCCCGTATCATTCATGTTTGAAAATGATGCAGCATCCGAAAACTCCAAATTTTAGTGAATTAGTTTCAATATCTATCTTATTATAATCATTTTCTTGTACCAATAATCATCCAACATGGATGCAATAGCTAAGTGTAAAGATCATGTTAATAGCTAAATGCATATTATTCTCAATCTTGGTCCTATAACTTAAAAAGGGAGAATTGTTTACATGTGCATTCTCGTTAATTTGTGTTTATATCCATTCTACGAAAGCGTATTGTTGTTCATGTCAATGCGATTCCCTTATGTTGCAATACAATGATCCTTGTATTTTTTTTGGGAATTCATTTTGTGTCAATATTTTAAATCCTAGAACATAAGTTCATTCTGAATTGGGTATTGGCTTTGGAAATTACACTATATTTGGAAAAAAAATCCATCCTAAAAATAGTCTCCTTAGGCATTGCCTTTGGAAATTACAAATTTTACTCTCATTTTTTGGAAAATCACAAGCATAGTAACGGAGTAGTGTTTGTGAATAAAGTATTTAGAGGATCTTATTTTTCACACTTGCTTTATGAAAACCTTTTTCAGGTATTGTTTGACTTTAGCAGGCAATGGATATGGCATATAGGCTTAGTCGGCAAAGTGGTAAATGTACACCACCATATCATGCGAAGCGCTTTGGATGAAAAAGTCACGTGTTATTAAAAATTCGAAGTTTTTGTTGCAAATGTTGTGATAACTGTAGGAAATGCTAGTTTTGGCATATCCTCTTTGTTAACGTATAATAAAATTGCATTTTCTCAGGAGGTCAAATCATTTACGATAATTTAAATGCAACTTTTTAGTTACTAACCACTTTTTAGTTACTAACCAGAGGCGCTTTAGGCTACACTACTTTAGCGTTTTTTGCTCGTAAAGCAATAAGAAAATACCTGGCTTTCGTCCCTTGTTAAATTGCTTGATTTTTAAAGTAAATTCTGTATTTATCTCATTAGATATTTATGTCATTTTGATGAGTGACATATTGTAGGGAATGAACAGCGAAAGATTCCATTCTTTAGAGCTCCTCTTTCTAAGCATGTCAATTCTAATTTTCGTCCTTCTTCTAACAAAAATAAGGTAACAATCATGTTCAACATTCTTGTCTCCAAATGAAGTAATATACATGTATCAGATTTGAAAATGGTACATGACCATGGCATGCCACGACATCCTAAAGATATAAAAGATGACCAAATCAGTGGAGAAAAAGG
Source organism: Allium sativum (assembly GCA_030737875.1). Taxonomy (NCBI): domain Eukaryota; kingdom Viridiplantae; phylum Streptophyta; class Magnoliopsida; order Asparagales; family Amaryllidaceae; genus Allium; species Allium sativum. The sequence continues at coordinate 732,073,592 of CM060915.1, read as the reverse complement.
AAAGCAACGACATTCTTGTGACGACCCCAAAACCCCGATAGGACGGTGGCAAGGGTAATCTTTGGAATATAACACATAAACAGATAATAGCAGAACAGAAATAAATAAATACACTAGATAATGTACAAATAATACACTGGATAAACATCATCAGAGTTACACAGTATACAGGATCATACTTAGTACAAATACCGTTCAGCTATACATAAATGTCTACAGCGGAAAACAAACATAATATGTACAATAGGAGCTGAATAGCGTAAAAAGAGATAAATGATAAAATCCATCTTCAGCTCCAGCTATCCAGAAAGAGCCTGCTAAAACCTGAATACAAGGCTGCCCGTATAGAAAAAGGGGCAACCGAGTTTGCAAGTGAAACAAACTATGAGTCAGTCATGGGACTGGTATGAGAAATCTACTTAACACATTCTATAATATGGCAAATCATAGGACGACACCACTTTCGCGGAACGGGTTTACTACATTGGATTGCCAGTGCTTAAAACAAGTAAATCTTTTAAACATCACAATGCTTTTTATAAAAATGAAGCCATTATAAGACACAGTTCCCATCACACAATGCAACGCAAACCGGAGGATAGAGTTTTTACCTTATAATGGCCAAAATATGTTTGATACGAATAAAACAAAAGCATTTGATATTACTACTAGTATTTATATGTTTCAAGAACAATTTCAAATCATAAGTATCAATCATAGACGACATGAGCGTCCCATGTCACTATGTCGCCAAATATAGGTTTACAATCAAAACTGCACGATGTCGTATTTGGAAATTGGATTTTCGTCATGAACCAAGGCAAAAGATAGTCCTTACCGACTTCGAGACAATCTAGCCCATGTCTCAGGCGAGCGCGTAGGCAAGCCTTTGGAGCGACAGTGTCGGTCCACCGATGTGGATTAAAATGCCTGAACACTACGTTTCCCCGCCCATTGGGGCGTAAATGAGCCAACGAATGACTCCATCGGCTTCACATAGTCACCGATATATCCGAGGCGCCTCGCAACAGCAACAACCACACAGGTGAAAATAATATATATGTTAGCCAGTTTAAGCACTGACACCACCTCTAGCTAGAAGGAAACACATGCCCTCCCCGACGTCCTCTCCCGTTTCTGGTTCATACTGGGGTGTGAGGCTCGCGAATTCACGTTATACACAAAGCTACGCCACACAGGCGGTGCTTTGATCATCAACCACAAGACTTTGTTTTTCAACAGAAGCCTTGATCACTGCATCTTAGCATGCCACACAGGCAATTCACACCATGCAACTGATGGCTATCAATCACACAGAATGAATTCCAATGTCAGACACACAGTCCATTTGCAAGTTCGTTCTGGGTCTGAACGAAACCGGAGGCACTATATACCTCGCATACAGATCGATCTCCACGTATGTCTGGACGATCACCACTTATTATCTATATTTCAGGATGCCTCCCAATCAAGACATCAGTTACCATCCAACTGAGGTGAAGATCTCCGGTCTTCAACCACCATCTTCATCATCAACTTCTTATCGTCGATTCAGTTATTCAGAATGAGATAAACCTGGTCTTTCTGAGCAACTCGCGTATATAATAAACAAGTGCTACACAAACACAACATACGCCTCATTCCAATTCATCATTCACCAACGGTAAATTAGTAAGATAACGATTTCCCAAGTATTAACCCCGAAGGCCGAAACCAACATCAGATCAAAACCCAGGAAACCATCCGACTTAGCTAACCTTCAGTTAGTTTATAAATTTCACATTCAACCATCAAATATCCAATAAACCGGGTAAATTCAGTTTATTTCCATTCCATATCGTTTATAATATTTTATAACGATTTATCGCTATTTTATTTATTTATAAATAGCCAATTTATTCAAACGACGCTTCAGGCCATAACGCGGCCGTGACGCTATTTTTCTTTAGATTTGATTTACACATATCTGAAAATCTAACCATTGGATCTTCACAAAATTTATATCATTAGAAAGATCTTTTCAAAACGAATCCAACGGTTTCAGTTTTGGGACAATCCGACGGTCGGATCTCCCGGAACACTCGTTTGAAGTTTCGATTTCAAAATACGAACTGCAGCGTCGTTATTCGATTTAATTTAATTATATTTATATATATATATAAAAATATAATCGATTCAGGCGCTGTTTTTCTTCAGATTTGAATTAATCATTCCAGACAATCCAACCGTTGGATCTTTACAAAGTTGGTGTCGTTGGAAAGATATTTCCAAAGCGAACCCAACGGTTTCAGTTTCGGGAAAATCTGATGGTCGGATCTCCCGCACTAATCGTTTGAAATCACGGTTTCAAAACACGGACTACAACTTCGTTATTCAATTTATTTTAATTATATTTGTATATATATATATGTGACGGCCCGCCCAGCACCAACCGACATTTACTCCAAAAGTGCGTTGTACACATGTCCAGTTAGCACGGGACGGATCGTCAGAAAAAGGGAAGAAGGAAGTGAACTAACAAGGAACCTGTAAAATGTCTCATAGCGCATGGAACAAAATATAATAACAACATACTTGACATAAAACAGGTGAGACAGTGCATAAGCTGAAAACAACTAACATAGCAGCGGAAAATCCAAGTATAGCTTATGATCCAAAGTTAACATTATCACAACTTTTCAAACTGTCTCAAAAAGCAAAAGCAAGATAAAGGAGGTACACTACTAATGCCGAAGTAGCGACCACCAACGACACAGGGAGAATATCTATATATCATACGTGGAAGCCTCTTGCTCGCCTCCGAATCAGCTACTCGCGCATCACCAGCTAACCTGTCTCTAGTCTGCTCGTGTGAGCACCCAGAGTAATAAGAAGAGACATAAAACTCTGGGTCAGACATAAAGCCTGGTATGAGCGATAAGCATCTAAACAGAACAATAACAGGTAGACTGAAACATACCTGAACCTGGACCTACAACCAAAGAGTTAGCACTACATACTGTACAACACTCTAAGGTGCCATTTCAAATGGTGTAAAGATAACAGGGGTGGGGGTGTGCATGTCATAGTGATGGCAACAATCAAACATAGCAACCATCCTCACTTTCTCTGACTCAGTGCGTAAAGCATACGATATTCACCACTTCGATCACCCAACGTACCTTGCTATGATCACTTTGCCCCATGAAGTCATAAATGGCTTCACTACACTGATACATAGCCACTAATCCTTTGCTATGTCCACTTTGCCCCATGGAGTCACAATGACCCCACTGCACTGGCTCATAGTCTTACTACGCATCACTTTGCCCCTCGAGTCATAATGACTCTACTGCACTGATAACGTAGTCTTGCTACCATCACTTTGCCCCTCGAGTCATAGTGACTCTACTGCACTGATAAGTAGCCCATCATCCATTTTCAGTGGTGAATCAAAGTTATGAACGTCGACAACTCCTTAGCACACGTCCCGCAGCAAAGCCCAACCATGAAGTGAACTCATTGGTTCCCAACTGGATCCTGAGCTCTAACTTCCATTTGGACTAGCTTTGCATCTCGTGTTATTGGTCATCACCGGATCGGTTCGGATCTCCACTTAGTCATCAGTTCGGTTCGGATCGGAGTGCTCCTCCTTCGTTGGATAGGATCGGGTCGTCATCACCTCAGCAGATCGGATCGAGTCTCCACCTCCACTCGCCATCATCGGTTCGGGTCGGGGTCCTCCAGTTTGGCACGGTTCGGATCGGCTCCTTCTCATCACCCCGGGTCGGGTCGTAGTCTCCTTGCCTCGTCGTAGTACATTGGTTTGGGTCGGGGTACCATGGCGGATCGGGTCGGAGAACACCAGGCAGGTCGGATCGGACGATGCATGCCACGAGAAGAACGAATAGATCGAAGAATGAAGTATGGGAGCGGATCGGGTCCTCCCTCTGTTCCGATCCGGATCGGTCTGTTTTCTGCACTTCTCCAACAAGCAGTTTTACGCCACTCGACGGCGTTTTCGACTATTCCAACTATTCTAATCAATCACAAAGCATACCATACAGTCATAGCAACATGCTTAATCAACCACAAACATCAAAATAACAATATTATAGGTTCAAATGGATTGGACCTAGCCAAAACCCCATATTTCCCCTTAAGCATGTTTAGGTGAAACTAATTATGTGATTAGCAAAACTTAACCAAATTAACCCAAATTCATATCAGAGGTCTAAAACATCATTTCGAATTTTATAAATATTTTTTCCAGAATTTTATCATGTTTAAATTCGCTAATTAACACTAATTACCCTTAATTAGCCATAATTAGTGAGGAACTATGCAAATCACTCACCTTAGCCACAAATAAAACTTAGATCTGAAATAATTCTCTGATTTGGTGCAAATCCTGATGCTAAACAGCAGCTCTCATGTTGATTTGGTGTAGATCTCCCTTGATTTGAGGTTGCTAAGCTTAATCCTTGATTAGAAGATGATTTGGAGGTGATTTAGAGGTTGAAGGCCATTTTTAGGGTTTCTAAGAGGTAAGTGGAGGCTAGAAAACTGAAATGGAATGAATCTCTAACTCTTTTCTGCCTCCCCATAACTCTAATCCCGAAATGGGTTATGGGCCCATTCACTAATCACCCTATTTGGCCCTGTTAAGTAGTTTCTCACCTTCCAAACTTTATTTCAGCCATATCTCCCAAACGGTAAGTCCGTTTTTCACATGTGACCACTCTACGGAAAGGTAAACCATCAAACGAATCTAATGTAAGGTCAAAATCCCTTTTCAATCAAAAGTTATGACCAAAACAAGACCAGCTAGGGGCAAAACGGTCATTTAAAAATCGACAAAAATCATAAACATGGGAAATGAATCTAATGGTTGTTTCCCAAAGTTACATGACCATACGACTTCATATGGGAAAGAAATAAATATTCTACGGTCCTCCGATACGTAGAATGCGGGTTGTTACATTCTTCCCCCTTAAGAAATTTCGCCCCCGAAATTCCCTAACCAAAACACACAAAAGGGTCCCGCATGCCTATCAACCATAAAACAACAATCAAACATGCAAAACAAGCAAGACAAGTCTATCCTATCATGAGGAATAACTAAATTACAAGGTAAATTTTACCTGGCAAAGAGTTCTGGATACGTCTTTCTAATGCTCTCCTCTGTCTCCCAAGTACAATCATTCTCGTCCTTGCCCCACTGAACCTTGACTAGATTCACTGCCTTCCTTCGAAGTTGCTTCGTATCGTGCTCGACAATACGAATCGGCTTGTGGTTCTTAAACGCCTCTGGTTCTACTTCGAAGTCCTCTAACTGATCAGGTAAAATAGTCAAATCTGGCTTGTGAATGAACTTCCTTAGTTGGGAAACATGAAATACGTTGTGAACTCCCGCCATCTTCTCTGGTAAGCCAACTCGATATGCCACATCCCCGAATAATTCAAGAACATGGAATTGACCAACAAATCTTGTTGCAAATTTTCCTCTCCTGCCAAATCGTATCATGCTCTTCAACGGAGAAATCTTGACAAACACCAAGTCACCAACGGAGAATTTTAAATCTCTTCTTCTCTTATCAGCATAACTCTTCTGCCTATCTTGGGCGGCTTTCATTCGTTGTTGAATGGTCTTAATCTTATCTGAAGTTTCCCTCACCATATCTGGTCCAAGCATAAACTTCTCGCCAGTCGCTATCCAACATGATGGTGAGTTGCACGGTCTTCCGTACGAAGCTTCATATAGAGCCATACCGATACTGGATTGGTAGCTATTATTATATGCAAACTCTACTAGATGCAAATGGTCATCCCATGATCCATCAAAATCCAATATACAAGCTCTCAAGAGATCTTCCAATATACGATTCACCCTCTCCGTCTGACCGTCGGTCTGAGGATGATATGCGGTACTGAGATGTAATTCTGATCCTAGAGCCTCTTGTAAGCTCTTCCAAAACCCACTAGTAAACAACAGGTCTCGGTCACTCATAATGCTTTTAGGTACTCCATGAAATCTCACTACCCACTTCATATACAATTCTGCCAACTTAGTTGTCGTTCTGGTCGATTTGACTGGTATAAATCTTGCACTTTTAGTCAATCGATCAACAATTACCCAAATGCTATCATGTCCCGATCTAGTCCTTGGTAAACCATCGATGAAATCCATCGAGACTTGCTCCCATTTCTGCTTGGGAATTTCTAATGGTTGCAACAAACCACTAGGCTTCTTTTGCTCGGCTTTAACTAGCTGGCAATTCATGCATTTGGATATAAACTTCCCAACGTCTCTTTTCATCCCTTCCCAGTAGTAAGTCTGCTTCATGTCTCGATACATCTTATTACCACCGGGATGTATAGTCAGTTTTGAGTGATGACATTCTCTAAGCACTTCATCTCTCAAACCATTCACGTTGGGTACAACTAGTCTTCCATTCTTTCTAAGCCATCCCTCTCGATCAAGCCCATACAAATTCATCTCCTCACCATCGATGTCCATCTCTAACTTGGAGATGATTTCCAATAGATTAGGATCGTCCCTCTGGCTGGAAACAATCTGCTCTATCAAAGTGGGTCTGATCGCCAAACTAGCTAGCATTTATGGATCCAATTCGCACTTTGGTCTGAAATCAAACCCCGCGATATACTCCAGTTGCTTCCACTCAAGAAACATAGCCCCCAAACTGGCATGTCTTCTACTCAAGGCATCGGCTACCGCATTGCCCTTCCCAGGTGTGTATGCGATATCAAAATCATATGAAGCCAAGAACTCTAACCATCTCTGCTGACGGAGATTCAGATCTTTCTGAGAGAAGAGATACTTTAACGATTTATGATCGGTAAACAACTCAAATCTTTCTCCCAAGAGATAGTGTCTCAACATCTTTAATGCGAACACAATCGCTGCCAGTTCCAAATCATGGGTAGGATACTTCTTCTCATGCAGCTTTATTTGCCGACTAGCATAAGCTACAACCCTAACTCCTTGCATCAACACAACACCTAGTCCGGTACCACAAGTGTTAGCCTACTTTGTGAACTAGGCAACACAAAGTCAAGAAACCAACCATTGAAGAATATTTCAAGATATAAGACTCTGGTTCGGATCGGAAGGAAACACCACAATTCAGATTGATAGCAGCATATCGGTTCGGATCGGGTAGAATTCTCTGTTCGGATCGGATGTTTCTTACTGGATAAATTGGCAAAGCATATCTGATCGGATCGGAAGGCCAATAAATCTCAAGTGGATCGGAAAGCCATCTGCTTGCCATGACGCTGGAGCGGAGCGGAGTATGATTAGAGAAGGAGAGACGTCCAAGCTACTCCGGTTCGGATCGGGTATTCCGATCCGAACCCCCAACCTGCACGTCTCCGACCCGCACCCATAATCCAGGAAAATCTCCTATGAAATCGCCTGGAGAACCGGACCGGATATGACTAATTCCTACCCCTAACGTCCGTCTCTTTGATGTGTTGTCAGCTTGATAGTCCATCCGAACCCGAAGAGAGTGCGATGGAGGACACGTGTTCCGACCCGGATTGAATCTCAGGCAAATTCACACCTATAAATACCCCATCTAGAGACAAAGAGAAGGATCTTTTTTCAGCACTTTTGAGAATCCAAGTACCTCCATCATCCGAACTCCTTTACTCCCGGAGAATCCAAATCATCTTTCATTTCTTGTTTTAATCATTTGAGAGAATAAAAGTGAGTTGTGAGTGAATCTTACATTGCATTTGTAACTGAATTACTGAATATAGTGAAAACTAAGTGGACGTAGGCATTTCTTCGCCAAACCACTATAAATCTTGTGTGTTCATTCTTATTTTTGTTTTATTTTATCTTGTTTCTAATCAATTTGGGTGTTAGAACCACTTTTGGGTCTAACATTTTGGTACTTTCACTGAGAATCCTCATCTAAATTCTTTATTTTCCGGGATCTCTTTCTACTTTTTGGACCGTTGAGTTCAAAGAAGTGAATCCTTAAGTTTCTCCGCTTTTTTGTATTCGTTGAAGTAATTGTCAAAGACTCATGGCCAAAGGAAAAGGCAAAGAAGTTCAGTCTGTTCAAGGAAATGGAGCTGGCGAAGATCAGCAACATGCTGTTGTAACAAGGTCTCGGGGGCAGAGTTCAGCAGCAGGGAGAATCAACGCAGGAAATCCGAACCGACAGCAAGGGGAGAGCTCCGATCCGTTCCGGGTAGGAGACTCCGAAGCCGTGCACTCCCCCAGTCTGAACCGACCCGAGTTGCTCGCTGCACACCGATCCGACCAGGCACCCCAGCTCCGATCCGACCCGACTTCCTACCTCCGATCCGACCCGATGCTTGGTGAAGCTGGAACATCTACTCGAGTCCCCGCGAATGCTCCAATTCCAGCTGCCAGGGTTGGAGACCAGGTCAATCCATCTGCTCCCATCACTCAAGGAGATTTCTCGCGCTTGCTTGATATGCTTGAGAGCACGAGGGAAGCTATGAGAGTTCATGAGCGCACTAATCTCATGATGCAGGAAAATATGAGGCTCATGAGTCGGGAGATCAATGAGCTCCGCCGGCAAAGAACTCCATCACCGGTTCGTCACACACCCGTAGATCAATCTTCATCTTCCGAGGAAGAGAGGCCCCGTGAACGAAGGCCACTCGAACGACCTCAGAACGTGGAGCAGCTAACGTTTGGATCTTTGGGATCTCGCGAGGATATCGCACGAGCATTAGGAAACGATAGCCCTACTCGGGGGCAAAGACTCCAGTCCCCTCTTCCCGAGATCGACCAGGAACACAGGGAAAGGAATCGAGTAGAGGCAGCTCGAAGAAGAAGGGCATCTCCAGAGCAAGAGCCCCGAAGGAACTCGGACACTAGGGCCAGGGAACCTGAGCAGCCCCTAACTAGTGCCGATGTGCAGGCAATGGTTCGCCGAATTATGTCCGAGAGCCGGAATTATACAAATGAAGACTATGGCATTGAGCGAAGCCATACACCGTTCACTGATGATATCCTAGATTTCCAGTTTCCCCGACGCTTTAACTTGCCGCAGATGGACAAATACAACGGAAGGACTGATCCGGGACAGCATTTGATGCGGTATTCGTGGCTCATGAACGCCGCTGCTGCCCCTGATGAAGTAAAGTGCAAAGCATTCCCAATCTACCTGGAAGATGTGGCATTGTTCTGGTTTACCCGGCTTCCTCCTCGTTCAATTTCTAATTACAAAGAACTAAGCGAGCGTTTCATGAACCAGTTTCGACTACATGCCCGCAAGTCCAAGAGTGTTATTGAATTGTCGAGGATCAAACAGGCACCAGGAGAGTCTTTAAGGGCATATTTAGATCGTTTTAACCAAGCTGTAACTGAGGTCAGTGACCCGCATGAGCCCACTATTCTGATGGCATTGAAGGAAGGAGTCGATCCTGAATCTGAGTTTGGAGACTACCTTTCTGGGAAGACACCCCCCACAAGGGCGATATTCTACGAAAAAGCCGATATTTATCTAAGACGAGAGGAGGCCCGGGCAAACCGGAAAAGAAAGTCTGAGACAGCTTCAAAGGAGAATGTGCAGAGTAATATTGCCGTGAAGCAGTCTGGGGAAAGTTCTGGCAAGGTTGAAGTAAATGTAGGAAATAAGGGTGGAAACAGCAATACTGGAAATGGGGGAAACAACAACAACCGTAATTCGAACGGTAACAGGAGAAACAGAAATAGGGGAAGTGACCCTAACAAAAGGCCCCGATTCCAGAACTACGAGGACTATACACCATTGAATGACACCCTGGAAAATATCTACCTGGATACGTACAATGTGTTGCAGTACAAAAGACCGCCACCTCGTGATTCGACCGAGAAAGAAATGGCGACAGGGAAATTTTGTTTGTTTCACGGAACACACGGACATTCAACCAATGAATGTCGGCATTTAAGGGATGTAATCGAAAAGCTGCTGCGTGAAGGAAAATTGGATGAGTACAAGGTTGCCCCGAGGGACAGGGGGCAAAGAGAGCAGGCTCCAAAACAGATCCTACCTGCTCCTAAGCCTACCGCGCAGCAGAAAGGTAAAGGGATTGTCATCAACTCTATAGTAGGCGGACCTCACCCGGCAATCCGAAGTTTTAGGTCAATGGACCAGTATGTGAATGCTGCCAAGCATCTGGATGTGAATGAAGGTGACGATTTGGAAGATGTCACCCCTATAAAACAACAAAAAACCATGTTCGATGACGTGGTATTTCGCAGCCGAGACAACACGGGGATACAATCTCCCACCAATGATCCGTTGGTTATTACTACCACCATTGGGCCGGCCTTGGTCCATAAGGTATTAGTAGACAACGGAAGTTCCGTTAATATTTTGTTCAAAAAGTCATTTGATCAGATGAAGCTCGAGCCCGAAGACCTGAAACCTTGTGAAGGATGGATTAGAGGTTTCAACGGAGCGACGACGTCTCCCATGGGATATATAGAGTTGCCCGTAACCCTAGGGCAAGGAGAACGTAGAAGAGTGCGAATGCTTCAGTTCGTAGTATTGGACGTAGATTCGCCATATAACGCATTTTTAGGGAGACCTGCCCTCGCTGAATTTAGAGTTTGTATCGCCCCTTGGTGCTTGTTACTAAAGTTCCCAACTGAAGCTGGAACTGGAGTAATAAGAGGGGATCAGGTCTCTGGACGGGCCTGCTATGTGGCCGAACTGAAGATGTTGATGAAAGGAGTTAATACTGAAAGCAAGGATGCCTCGTCTCCCTCAAAGGGGGACTCGGCATAGCAATTAGAGAAAATGACCCCAAAGGAGTTGCCCAAGGGAACACTTGAAGATCTGGATCCTAGAAAAGACGAGGAACCAGAGGCTAGGAATGCAACTCCTAACGAAGCGACAGTGGAGATTCCCATTGATAAAGCTGATCCGACGAAAGTTTTGAAGATTGGTTCCCAATTGGATCCACGTCGTGCTGAAGAACTGACGGACTTCTTGAAGGCAAACTTAGATGTGTTCGCCTGGACCCATGCTGACATGTGTGGGATATCACCTTCCATTATCAGTCACAAATTGAATGTAAATCCGAAGCATCCGCCTGTGAAGCAAAAGAGACGCACGTTGGGCCCAGAGAGGTCGGCTGCCCTCAAAGAGGAAGTAGAAAAATTGAAGCAAAATGGATTTATTCGAGATTCGACCTATCCCGACTGGATATCGAATCCCGTCCTGGTAAAGAAGCCAAACGGAAAGTGGCGAACTTGTATTGACTTTTCAGATTTAAATAAGGCTTGCCCAAAAGATAGTTTCCCACTTCCCAGGATTGACCAGCTTGTAGACTCGACAGCAGGTCATGAACTTCTCTCTTTCATGGATGCATACTCTGGATACAATCAAATTCCTATGCATGTACCAGATCAGGAGCATACAAGTTTCATCACGAATTTGGGGTTATATTGTTATGTTGTAATGCCATTCGGATTAAAAAACGCTGGAGCTACTTATCAGCGGTTGGTAAATAGAATGTTTTATGATCAAATAGGAAAAACTATGGAAGTTTATGTGGATGATATGCTTGTTAAATCAAAGCAGTCCTCCAGTCATACGCAAGACTTAGCAGAAATGTTTGGTATCTTGCGAAAATACCGTATGAAATTGAATCCTTTAAAATGTTCATTTGGAGTGGCGTCGGGAAAGTTCCTTGGCTTCATTGTGAGTTCCCGAGGAATTGAGATCAACCCTAGCCAGATAGCGGCGATTAGAAATATCGAAGAACCAAGAAGAATTAAAGACGTCCAAAGTCTGGCAGGAAAGGTAGCGGCGTTGAGTAGATTCATCTCTAAAGCCACCGATAAATGTGTTCCCTTTTTTGATTTGATAAAAAGGGGAAAGAAGAACTTCCAGTGGACTCCCGATTGTGTCAAGGCCTTTCAAAATCTGTTAGAGCTATTAGAGAAACCGCCAATCTTATCAAAGCCCGTAGATCACGAAGAACTATTTGTTTATCTAGCAGTCTCGGCTCACGCTGTCAGCACAGCTCTGGTTCGAGAAGAAGACAAAGTACAAAGACCAGTATACTATGTGAGTAAGAAATTAGCAGCGGCAGAGCGCAACTACCCAAAGATCGAGAAGCTTGCTTATAGCCTCCTGATTGCATCCCGAAAACTTCGTCACTACTTCCAAGCCCATCCAATAACCATATACACCGATCAGCCGTTAAGACAGGTGTTGCAGAGACCCGAAGCGTCGGGAAGGTTGATAAAGTGGAACATAGAACTAAGCCAGTTTGATTTGAATTTTCAACCACGAAAGTTAATCAGGGGGCAAGCTCTAGCGGACTTTATTGCGGAGTTCACCATTCCAGATGAAGAAATAATCAATGACCAAGTGGTCAAATCTGAGGATAAGCTAGAGATGAATCCGTGGAGATTATATACAGATGGAGCTAAAAATGACCGAAGATCCGGAGCTGGAATTGTCTTAGTCACTCCGGAGGGACGGTCGTTATATTACGCCCTACGGTTAGAATTTTCGGCAACTAACAACGACTCTGAGTATGAAGCCCTGATTGCCGGGCTGAAACTTGCTAAAGACCTCGGAGTAAAAATGATGGACATATTTTGTGACTCTAAGATTGTTGTTTGTCAAGTGCGAGAGGAATTCGTGGCTCGAGGACCTCGACTTATCGCCTACCTCAAGAAAGTGAAAGAGCTATTGAATAGCTTAGATCGGTACAGCATAACACATATTCCCAGAATTGAAAACCAGAAAGCGGATAGACTGGCAAAACTGGCTAGTTCTGACAATCCAGAAGGGACTGAGGTAATTCCGATTGAAACTTTGGAATCGCCAAGCTTTGAGTCAATGGAAATTGAATTCGTTCTTGAAGCGGAACCAGAGAAGGAGTCATGGATGACTCCAATCAAGAGTTTTCTTAAGAATGGGACACTCCCATCGAAGAAAAGTGAGAAAAGAGCTGTTGTCCGCAAAGCTGCCAGATATGTTATGCAAGACGATACTCTCTATAGACAAGGATTTTCTATGCCCCTGTTACGATGTATTGCACACGACGACATCAAGCGTGTACTGAGAGAAGTGCACGAAGGTGAGTGTGGAGATCATACAGGAGGTCAAACTTTAGCAAAGAAAATATTGCGGTACGGATACTTCTGGCCTACGATCAACAAGGATGCAGCTGATTATTCACGACGCTGCGATAAGTGCCAGAGATTCGCCAAAATCCCCAGGGCACCGTCAACCCAGCTTAAATCGATGGTGAGTCCTTGGCCATTTGCCACATGGGGAATCGATATCATTGGAGTTTTACCAATTGCTAAAGGAGGGGCTAAGTATGCCATAGTAGCCGTGGACTATTTCACGAAATGGGTGGAAGCTGAGCACTTGACCAAGATCACAGCAAGAAAAGTGATAAGTTTTGTGGTCAGAAATATTATATGCCGGTTCGGGATCCCAAGGACGATTATAACTGACAACGGAACCCAGTTTGATAGCTCTGAGTTCAGAAATTTTTGCCAGAAATATAAGATAGACAAGCGATATACTGCAGTCGCCTATCCACAATCGAATGGGCAAGTAGAAGCGGTAAACAAAGTTATAAAATCCATCCTCAAGAAACGGTTGGAGCGTGCAAAGGCAAAATGGGTTGATGAATTGCCCCTAGCTTTGTGGGCATATCGAACAACGTTTAAAACGGCTACCGGTCATACCCCTTTCTCTCTCTCCTTTGGCTCAGAAGCAGTAATTCCAGTTGAACTGGAAGTTCCTTCCCACAGGGTTACGTATTATGACCCGATGACGAATCGGGCACTTCTACTTGAGTCTCTTGATGAGGTCGAAGAGAAAAGGGACGAAGCAGACTTGCGTGCAGCAAGACATCGGCGTCAGATGGCACGCTATTATGACAAAAAAGTTCGCCTCAGAACTTTTGAACCAGGGGATTTGGTGCTAAAGAGAGTTTTTCCATCTCTTCCTCACCTCGGCCCAAAATGGGAAGGACCCTTTGTCATCCAACGGAGACTTGATAAAGGAACATTCAAGTTAACGACCGTAGATGGCGAAGAAGTCCCTCGAGCATGGAATGCCCAACACTTAATGCGATATTTGGATTAGAAATGCTATACTTTTTGCTGTTCTTCCTATAAACTCTGTAATAAGGCACGACTTGCCTTGGGAAAATCTGATGATATGAATAAAGGTCTATAAAGTGGATGTAGGCTATGACTTAGCTGAACCACTATAAAAATATTGTGTGTTATTTACTTTTATGCATTTACATTCGTTAGTTGTTCTGTTGTGATTATAAAATACAGGATAACTTAGAGCCTAAAAAGGTTGAAACAGTTTGGACATAAAAAGAAGCACAATACTTATTTGTGCAATAAGACATAAAAGAATGAGAAAACGACATTCTTAACTCTAACTCTCCAGAGAAAGAGAGAGAGTATAAAAGCGTCTCAGACTGAGCGCTGAAAAAGAAATTCTATTCTGAACTCTAACTCTCCAGAGAAAGAGAGAGAGTATAAAAGCGTCTCCGACTGAGCGCTGAGAAAGAGGTTCAACTCCGAACTCTAACTCTCCAGAGAAAGAGAGAGAGTATAAAAGCGTCTCCGACTGAGCGCTGAGAAAGAAATCTTTTCCCGTTGAACGACCGGGGAATAAACAAATAACTGAACTCGAACTCTAACTCTCAAGAGAATGAGAAAGAGTATAAAAGAAATGCCAGGAAAAACAACAGATATTGATGACACAGGAAATGCTATCCCGTTAGAGAATCGGGAGCGTTCAGATTGTATGGTTAAACACTGAATAACCTATGGAGATTGACTGGGGACACATATATATATACATATCTCCCCTCTCCACAACTTTGTTTCATAACTATAGATATGCATTTTTACATAAGTGCAGAACTGCTAACAAATAAACATTGCAAAAAGTGAATTATTTTTATTTACAAATGAATGAATTTGTACAGGGAAATAACTGAAAAAGAAAGTGCGGAAGCAGCTGGTGTAGCAGCACTTATTGGTTTATAAAGATGCTAAAAAGATACAGGGGAACCCACTATTTGGGTTTGGGATGAGCCTTCGATTTTTTGGCAGCTTTTTCCGCATCTTTTGCTTCCTTCTCGGCTTCAGTCAAGATCCGCTTTGATTTCTTTTTCCCTGAAGATGTAGTACTGGAGCCAGCAGACTTCTTCCCGGAGGGCGGGGCGCTGGAATCAAGAGAAGATTTTTTAGCAAGTTCTTCGGTAATAGATCTAGTTGAGAGCTTAACAACTAACCTTGAACCTGCATCCACCACTGCGAGGGGCTTGAGAACCTCAGGGTCTAATTCTTCAGCCTTTAATTGCAAGCGCTTGTCTTGATCAGCCTTCATGGCCGCCAAGGTAACGTCATCAGCGCTCTTTGACTCCCCGGTTATTGTAACCTCCGGTTCCTCATCATGCCCCTCGTCTCCTCCGTCGTCTTTTAAAGCTGCAATCATTTCTTCATCATGGGGAGTAGTGACCTTAATTGGATCACTTCTTTCCCCCAGGTCTGTTGAAGCAGCCTTGTCTTTCCCTTCTTTGACCCTATCAGCGGGTTGTGTCCCAGCGGTAGTTCCTTGAGCTACATCTGTCTTCGCGAAGGATTCAACGCCTACAAAATGAGAAACATCGGTTATCAACTCAGGCGAAAGCAAAGGATTTCTCATCGAACATTCCATCATGTAGCCAAAGGTAGTAGTAGCCTTGGCAAATTGAGGAGAAAAGATAGGGATACCTTCTGAAGACTTTTCAGCGGGGGTGACTACTACCTCTGGAGTTATTTCAGGAATGGGAGATAGCAGAGTGGTTCGGGGAATTCCCGGGTTTTCAGGATCGTACCCTTCTACTTCGGGAGTTACAGGAGCAGAAGAAGAGGAACCAGCTTCAGGAATGGTTTTCTGTTTAGACTTCCGCCTCTCTTCTTCCATGGCCTCAGCAATTAGACGGCGCCCTTCAGCTAGACGCTCCGGTTCGTCGTCTCTCAAGTACTTCTCCATCAGCTTATCTTCATCGAGGGAATCGACCTTGAGTTCTTCTTTTTCCCACTCGACGATTTGATTCCACACTTGAACCAAAGTGGATGGATAGTCCTCGATCCAGGAAATGTTTCGGCGACGAATAATGTGCGCGAAGAATTCGATCATTAGCTCGCCGAAGCCCTGAATATCAGCCTCCGCCTCTGATAGTTGTTTGCGGGTTTCCTCCGCAGATTTAATAGCGCAGTCCACATTGCCCTCAGCCAGAGCAGCCCTGTTTTCCGCCTCCAACAATTTTGAAGCCAAGTCTGCGTTTTTCTTTTCTAACTCAGCACTTCTTTTCGCTAACTCGGCGTTTTTCTGCTCAAGCTCAGCATAAGCAAGACGTGTCTTCGCAGCCTCTGATTTGGCCTCGTCAGCTTGTTTCTTCAACTCAGAACGCTCCTGAGTGTGGGATTCTAGCAAATCATGATAGCGCTTTTGCATGTCCTCAAACTGTTGTTTGAAGTTAGAAGCGGTCTTCTGAGCGATAGCTAGTTGAGCTTGAGTATCTTCTAAATTTTTTCCTAAGGTTTTTAGGGCCTTAGCATCTTCCTCTGCAGTTTTGTGCATTGAGTCAGCATTTGTCATTAGCGTGCGGATGATCCTAGAAAGAGTGCGGGAATACTTGAACATTTCGGTATATTGTTTTTCCACCAAATCAATCTTTGCTCTGGCCTCCTCTGCCCAATTAGAAGAAATAGGTTCAAGGGAAGGTAGAAAGGTCAGAGTCTCGAAGTAGTGCTCGGGAAATTGCTCCTTTAAATATGCCAGCCTTACGGCGGTTCCCGCATCTGGTGGAGGAGGGGCGAGGATTGTTAGTTCAGTGTCCCTTCCTGAAGAAGATTCTGTAGAACCCTTGTCTGTCCGAGGTCGCTTAGTAGCAGGGACTTTTTGCTTACTTCTAGACCCAGTTTCCTTTGGAGGTGTTTTTTCTCTACTCCGCTTTTCATGGGAGGAAGTGGAATCCCTAGATTGTGGTCTATCCTCCTCCCTACGACCTTGATAGCTTTTGTATTTTTCTTGTTCCGGTCGAACTGGTGAGCGGGAGCGTGAGGATCGAGATCGATAAGGATCATAGGGTCTTCTTTCCTCCCTACCGCGGTCATCCCGGCGATTATACTCGGCGTCCTGAGGAGGATTGGACATGCTGCGGCGAAGCTTTCTTATGTCATAAGAGGACCGAGACATTGTACCTGCACGATAAATTAAACGAATTTTAGAATCGACGGATCCATGGAGAAAGAAGTGCAATGAATGCTAGTGCTACGGTGTAAAGTGCATCCTATGTGGTGTGTGTGTCCCCCCAACCAACCCGAGTCTGAAGCTAGACTGATGCGGGCAGGCTCTTTGGCCTTAGCAGGAGTAGTCTCTTCAGAAGAAGTGAAGACTAAAGGGTCCTTTCTGAAATCTTCTGAAGTATATATAGTCTCGGGTAAGGGGAGATCCCCCAAACCCTGAAATATGTGCTCGTCGGTGCAAGGAACATCCCCTTCGGAAGCGTGAAGTGGCGACCCTTGGGGAGATTTTGATTTGTCTAGCGAGGTAGTTTCCTCGGGGGCAATATACCCTTCACGATGTCTTTTGGCCAGATTAGCCAGTTCATCATCTTGAGTGGAAGAGGGAGAAGGTGAAGTATGAAGAGAAGCTGTAGGGATTCCTGAACCTTCTCCTAGTTCTGGGACCACCTCCACTGGAGGAATGTACGCGTATGGAACCGTCCCATGACCGATGCTACGGAAAACGGATAGCAGCCCGTGAAAATGAAGGTACTCATCTTTAAGAACCTCGTCAATAGTAAGGAATTTTTGGTCGCCATTGAGGAGACGGTGCATTCGATCAAAGAACGCTTGGTCTGATACCTGTTTGGGATTGTCGACTGCAAATAAAAAGGAAAACAGGTCAGGGTGATGATTCAAGTGTATAGAGTCCAGGGTCAGAAAATCAGTGCTTTACTTGATTTTGTCCATCTTCTGGCGCATCCAGACTGTTGCTTTATATAGAACCACTCTAGTCTGGAATCTCCAGCTTTGCTGCTAAACGGCGTAGAGATTATCTTCCTCTTTGGGACCGACTCAAAGTAACAGAAAGAAGGGGTTTCTCTAGTCCGATGTTTGAAATTATAGAAGAAATGAACATCGTCAAACGTAAGCTCCACGCCTAGAATTTCACGATATGCTATGAATAAGGTATGCAGATAGGCATATGAATTGGGATGCAGCTGCATGGGGGCAATCCGCATTTGTCTTAAGAAGTCGACGATGAAAGGCGAGAATGGAGGAATGGCGCCAACCATGCACATCAGACGAGTGACCGTCATATATCCTTCTGGAGGGTTATGGGGACGGTCAGAGCGTGAGGGCACTAAAGTGTCTCTCTTCATTATTCCATACTTCAAGCAAATTCTCACGAGTCGGTCATTGTCAATTGTTGATTCTACAGAATCTGGAGGTGATTCCAATATAATGGCTGAGTCAAATTCATCGGGTGCTCGATTGTCACCAATCCCTCCTTCCTCCTCAAAGCCTAGGGAAACTTCATTTTCTGAAGACATTTCATCGCTTTCCCGATGACCAACTCCGTAATCCGGACCCTCGCTGTCCCATTCTGGGTCAGATGAAGAAGATATATCCTCGAGAGTGGTTTTGTTGGAAGTTTCTGGAGCTTCTTTCCTCTCAGCTAAACGAGAAGAGCGTCTGGGCCTCATTGTCATGGAACTATTGAAGAAGCAATAGCACGGATTAGAGTGAATTATCCCGT
The DNA here is from genome assembly GCA_030737875.1 of Allium sativum. NCBI lineage: Eukaryota > Viridiplantae > Streptophyta > Magnoliopsida > Asparagales > Amaryllidaceae > Allium > Allium sativum. Next base: position 732,054,801 of record CM060915.1, on the reverse strand, counting down.
GTCCCCTTTTTGTGTATGTGTGTGAACTAAAGTGTGTGCAACAAATGTGGGAAATACAAAATAGAAGTACAGCAATGCAAGACGAAGCTTTAAAGAGAAAGTAATAGTCAGAGTTGTCCTTGATTCTCGTTTATGTTCGCAAGGCACTATCCTAACTGTTCGCGAAGCATATTCGTCTAGAGTAAGCGTTAGTTGAATTGATTGGGTAGTCTTTATGTGCCAAATTTGATATGTTCGGTTCGGTTCGGATATACGTATGATGGCTGGCTCAATACAAACACAGATAGTAATCGGTTCGGATGCGTCATTAAGGCAGGGCCAGTTCAAGACAAGGGAAGCAATGGGTTCGGAAGCAGGACTGATCTGATCGGATCGGATGGCCCGATCCGAACCGAACTAGCACCACTCAGCCGATCCATTTACTTCAACCTTCACTTCTCCGACCCGAACCGACGTTTTCTTTCCTCCCTGTCTTTCTAAAATGTGTAACCCGGACCGACCCCTTATCCTACTTCTTCCTTTCCGCTCCTCCGTCTTCTACCCGAACCGATTTCAGTTGGTCACCACGCTCCTCGTCTTCTTCCTCCTTCCCCCCTTTCTCACAAACAGGTCCATGTTATCACCAAAGCTATCGTCAAGGGCAGAAATTTGCCCTCTCCAGCTTCGCAACGCCTCGAAGAGACGGCGCGTCCACCAGTAACGATGTGGAGTTCAAGCGAAGCCTGTGGCTAAACCATCCCAATCCAACACAAATTGAAATCAAGAGCAATTACTATGAAGCTATTCGAGATTAAAGAGCTACCTACGTGTTCGAGTTAAGAAATCTACGAGGGATAGTTTCAGAATATTCGAGTTTCTGATGTTTTCAATACTTAGGTCCGAGCGGCAATAGAAACGAAGAAGGAAGGAATGAAGACGGTGATGGGTTTATATAAAGAATGGTGTTGACTCCTCGTCTCCCTATTTTGTCTCGCCCGCTCGGACCGGAGTGGAAGCCCAGTAGCACAACTCTCTCTGAAGGCCCAATGTTTAAGAAATAAATCCTCGAATACGCTTCGGATCGGAATCCGAACCGAGTGGAAACTTCAAACGTTGATTTAGCATCCGACTCGAATTGAAGAGAAGGAGAGTAAAGGAGGAGCATACCTGCAAGAAGCATTACATGGCGAGATAAGTTCCCAAATTTGCTCAGAAATGAAGAAAATGTGTTCGGGTCGGACGTCGAACCGAACAGAAATCTGTGCATTACTCTTGACAATTCTGGTTAAACGACATCAAAGCACGCTTTGTACAACGAAAGCATCCTTTGAGGGGGCAAAATGTTAGCCTACTTTGTGAACTAGGCAACACAAAGTCAAGAAACCAACCATTGAAGAATATTTCAAGATATAAGACTCTGGTTCGGATCGGAAGGAAACACCACAATTCAGATTGATAGCAGCATATCGGTTCGGATCGGGTAGAATTCTCTGTTCGGATCGGATGTTTCTTACTGGATAAATTGGCAAAGCATATCTGATCGGATCGGAAGGCCAATAAATCTCAAGTGGATCGGAAAGCCATCTGCTTGCCATGACGCTGGAGCGGAGCGGAGTATGATTAGAGAAGGAGAGACGTCCAAGCTACTCCGGTTCGGATCGGGTATTCCGATCCGAACCCCCAACCTGCACGTCTCCGACCCGCACCCATAATCCAGGAAAATCTCCTATGAAATCGCCTGGAGAACCGGACCGGATATGACTAATTCCTACCCCTAACGTCCGTCTCTTTGATGTGTTGTCAGCTTGATAGTCCATCCGAACCCGAAGAGAGTGCGATGGAGGACACGTGTTCCGACCCGGATTGAATCTCAGGCAAATTCACACCTATAAATACCCCATCTAGAGACAAAGAGAAGGATCTTTTTTCAGCACTTTTGAGAATCCAAGTACCTCCATCATCCGAACTCCTTTACTCCCGGAGAATCCAAATCATCTTTCATTTCTTGTTTTAATCATTTGAGAGAATAAAAGTGAGTTGTGAGTGAATCTTACATTGCATTTGTAACTGAATTACTGAATATAGTGAAAACTAAGTGGACGTAGGCATTTCTTCGCCGAACCACTATAAATCTTGTGTGTTCATTCTTATTTTTGTTTTATTTTATCTTGTTTCTAATCAATTTGGGTGTTAGAACCACTTTTGGGTCTAACAACAAGCATCCCTGTATACCGTCATCTCTTCATTCCCTTTCGGAATGACTAACACTGGCGCACGCGTCAACCTTTCCTTTAGACTCTTGAATGCATTCTCACACACTCCGTCCTAGACGAAGGACTGATTCTTCCTAGTCAACTGAGTCAACGGTGCTGCTATCTTGGAGAAGTCCTGGATAAACTTACGATAATATCCAGCTAACCCCAAGAAACTTCTTACATCTGTTGCATTCTTGGGCGTAGGCCAATCCTGTACCGTAGCCACCTTCGCAGGGTCCACGGCAATACCATTCTCTGAAACAACATGGCCCAAGAATCTCACTTCCCTTCTCCAAAAGTGACACTTAGAGAATTTCGCTTTCAATTGGTGTTTCCTCAACACCTCCATCACTATCCTCAAGTGTCCCTTGTGTTCCTCCTCTGTCCTTGAGTAAACAAGGATAACGTGTACGAACACAAGAACAAACTTATTCAACTGATCTCTGAATACTCTATTCATAAGATCCACAAAGTAGGCTGGTGCATTGGTCAACCCAAATGGCATGACCAACCACTCATAGAATCCAGACGGCGTCCTATATGTCGTTTTCAGAACACTCTCATCCGCTACTCGGAGCTGATGAAATCATGTCGCGAGGTCCAACTGGGAGAACACTCTTGTTCCTTCTAGTTGATCAAACAAATCATCTATCCGCGGTAGAGGATACTTATTCTTCCTCGTTACCTTATTCAACTCGCGATAGTCCACACACAAACGAAGGGAACCATCTGCCTTAGTGGCAAACACAACTGGTGCTCCCCACTCGGAGACACTTCTTCTAATAAATCCCTTCTTCAAAAGATTGCTGACTTGCACCCCGAGCTCTCGCTGCTCCCTTGGTGCCATACGACGAAGTGGCATCACTATAGGTCTGGCATCTTTCACTAAATCAATACGGAACTCAATCTCTCGGTGTGGTGGAAGCCCGGCCACCTCCTCGAAGACGTCCGGATATTGGCCAACCACGGGCACATCTGACAGCTCATCCTGCGGGATGTCGAGGGAATTTATAAAACTAGCCATTACCCCATCACTAGGTAGACTACCAAACACTACCCTCCGCCCATCATCTGCCCTAACTGTCACCCAAAAGCCCTCACAGTCTACCACCACCCCGTATCTTTGGAGCCAATCGACCCCCAATATAATGCCATACCCAGTAAAGCCCAAAACAAAGCATTCACAAACAAACATACATTCATGACTCGATAAGACCAAATTTCGGCAAATCATACTAAGGCTAGTCGAACCACCAATCAGGTTCGTCACAACCAATGGTCTATCGACTATCTCGGGTTCCAGTCCCAACCTATCTACCAGGTCACTAGATATGAAGGAACGGGAAGCCCCAGTATCAAACAAAACACGAACTAGTACATCATAAATAGAAAGCATACCTTGAATAACAACATTCTTTCCTTTCTCCGCCGCAGTTGGGGCATTCGACGAAGAAGGAACAACATCAATAGAATATGCTTTCACAATCTGCTTCTCCTTAAGAGGTTGCGGACACTTATCCTTATGATGTCCCACTTGACCACAGTTATAGCACTTCCTATCCACCGGCTTGGCCCGACATTCTTTAGCATAATGGCCCTTCTTACCACAGCTGAAGCACTCAACATCTTTCTTGTTCTTTTGCTATGTCCACTTTAGTTGAGTGCTTCTTACCACAACTGTCATAGCATAATGGCCCTTCTTACCACAGCTGAAGCACTCAACATCTTTCTTGTTCTTTAGCATAATGGTCTATCGACACTTATCCTTATGCTTCAGCCCTTCTTACCACAGCTGTGATCGTATCTTCGATGTGGTTGATAAGCCTTTCCTCCAAGTATCCATCCAAACCAGTAATGAACTTCTCATTCTCCTTCTCAGTAGTATCGATAAGAGATAGTCCATACTTCGACAAAGTGTCGAACTCAGCAATATAGTCAGAGACTGCCCTACCATTCTGCTTGAGTTCCAAGAATCTCTTAAACAACACTGACTTCTGGCCAGCTGGAATAAACTTCTCGCTAAAGCGAGCCTTGAACTGATCCCAAGTAACCTGATCTTCTGGAGTAGCTGTTCTAATGGCATTCCACCAATTCATCGCTCGCCCTTGCAGATGACGAGATGCTAGCCTTCTCTTCATCGCATCCTCGATACCCAAGTCATCGAAGATACGATCACAGCTATCCAACCAATCCTGAACATCTGTGGCCAACTCCGTTCCATGGAACGGCTTCCCACCAAGGTTAGTGTAATCCTTGCACAACTTGGCGAAATCGACCCTAGGTGCCTGCACTACTGGACCACCACCAATTCCGGGATTGGAACTGCCCCTTGCACCTCCCTGAGCATATCTCTCATGAGGTCAGTAAACATCGACCTCATGTCAGCAGCATTCCCATTATTGGATCCCCTACCAGCACCTCTAGCATATCGGCTCATCGTCAATCTGTAAAAGGGGAAACGATTAACAACCCCATAGTGGTGCTAGTGCAGTACGACTTCATTCTTATACTACTAATGGTATATATATATAGCTTTTGAAAACCAAAGTAATCACAAATACGCTGTCTCATATACATACTATCTCTCCCTAGTGTCTTTCCTAGGTTAACTACGCAACCTAGAGCTCTGATAACAAATGTGACGGCCCGCCCCGCACCAACCGACATTTACTCCAAAAGTGTGTTGTACACATGTCCATTTAGCATGGGACGGATCGTCAGAAAAAGGGAAGAAGGAAGTGAACTAACAAGGAACCTGTAAAATGTCTCACAGCGCATGGAACAAAATATAATAACAACATACTTGACACAAAACAGGTGAGACAGTGCATAAGCTGAAAACAACTAACATAGCAGCGGAAAATCTAAGCACAGCTTATGATCCAAAGTTAACATTATTACAACTTTTCAAACTGTCTCAAAAAGCAAAAGCAAGATAAAGGAGGTACACTACTAATGCCCAAGTAGCGACCACCAACGACACAGGGAGAATATCTATATATCATACGTGGAAGCCTCCTGCTCGCCTCCGAATCAGCTACTCGCGCATCACCAGCTAACCCGTCTCTAGTCTGCTCGTGTGAGCACCCAGAGTAATAAGAAGAGACATAAAACTCTGGGTCAGACATACAGCCTGGTATGAGAGATAAACATCTAAACAGAACAATAACAGGTAGATTGAAACATACCTGTGCCTGGACCTGCAACCAAAGAGTTAGCATTACATACTGTACAACACTCTAAGGTGCCATTTTAAATGGTGTAAAGATAACAGGGGTGGGGGTGTGCATGTCATAGTGATGGAAACAATCAAACATAGCAACCATCCTCACTTTCTCCGACTCAGTGCGTAAAGCATACGATATTCACCACTTCGATCACCCAACGTACCTTGCTATGATCACTTTGCCCCATGAAGTCATAAATGGCTTCACTACACTGATACATAGCCACTAATCCTTTGCTATGTCCACTTTGCCCCATGGAGTCACAATGACCCCACTGCACTGGCTCATAGTCTTACTACGCATCACTTTGCCCCTCGAGTCATAATGACTCTACTGCACTGATAATGTAGTCTTGCTACCATCACTTTGCCCCTCGAGTCATAGTGACTCTACGGCACTGATAAGTAGCCCATCATCCATTTTCAGTGGTGAATCGAAGTTATGAACGTCGACAACTCCTTAGCACACGTCCCGCAGCAAAGCCCAACCATGAAGTGAACTCATTGGTTCCCAACTGGATCCTGAGCTCTAACTTCCATTTGGACTAGCTTTGCATCTCGTGTTATTGGTCATCACCGGATCGGTTCGGATCTCCACTTAATCATCAGTTCGGTTCGGATCGGAGTGCTCCTCCTTCACTGGATCGGATCGGGTCATCATCACCTCAGCGGATCAGATCGAGTCTCTACGTCCACTCGCCATCATCAGTTCGAGTCGGGGTCCTCCAGCTTGGCATGGTTCGGATCGGCTCCTTCTCATCACCCCGGGTCGGGTCGTAGTCTCCTTGCCTCGTCGTAGTACATTGGTTTGGGTCGGGGTACCATGGCGGATCAAGTCGGAGAACACCAGGCGGGTCGGATCGGATGATGCATGCCACGAGAAGAGCGAATAGATCGAAGAATGAAGTATGGGAGCGGATCGGGTCCTCACTCCGTTCCGATCCGGATCGGTCTGTTTTCTACACTTTTCCAGCAAGCAGTGTTACGCCACTCGATGGCGTTTTCGACTATTCCAACTATTCTAATCAATCACAAAGCATACCATACAGTCATAGCAACATGCGTAATCAACCACAAAAATCAAAATAACAATATAATAGGTTAAAATGGATCAAACCTAGCCAAAACCCCATATTTCCCCTTAAGCTTGTTTAGATGAAACTAATGATGTGATTAGCAAAACTTAACCAAATTAACCCAAATTCATATCATAGGTCTAAAACATCATTTCGAATTTTATAAATATTTTTTCCAGAATTTTATCATGTTTAAATTCACTAATTAACATTAATTACCCTTAATTAGCCATAATTAGTGAGGAACTATGCAAATCACTCACCTTAGCCACAATAAAACTTAGATCTGAAATAATTCTCTAATTTGGTGTGAATCCCGATGCTAAACAGCAGCTCTCACGTTGATTTGGTGTAGATCTCCCTTGATTTGAGGTTGCTAAGCTTAATCCTTGATTAGAAGATGATTTGGAGGTGATTTAGAGGTTGGAGGCCATTTTTAGGGTTTCTAAGAGGTAAGTGGAGGCTAGAAAACTGAAATGGAATGAATCTCTAACTCTTTTTAGCCTCCCCATAACCCTAATCCCGAAATGGGTTATGGGCCCATTCACTAATCACCCTATTTGGCCCGGTTAAGCAGTTTTTCACCTTCCAAACCTTATTTCAGCCATATCTCCCAAACGGTAAGTCCGTTTTTCACATATGACCACTCTACGGAAAGGTAAACCATCAAACGAATCTAATGGTTGTTTCCCAAAGTTACATGACCGTACGACATCACATGGGAAAGAAATAAATATTCTACGGTCCTCTGATACGTAGAATGCGGGTTGTTACAATATATATATATATATATATATATATATATAATCTATTCTTCGATTTCAAAACCATATGCTTTTCATACATTTGATAAAAATGATATTTTTATCCAACAGACATTTATTTCAACACTTCACTATTTTTAACACTTCATGTATATAGTAAAAATGTGATTTTTATTGTAAAACAATTCATTTCAAAACACGACTATTTTATATAGTAAAAATGTGATTTTAATTGTAAAACAATTTATTTCGAAACACGACTATTTTATATAGTTCATATAGATGATACAAATATGATTTTTATTATAAAACAATTTCTTTCAAAACACGACTTTTTATATAGCTCATATAGATGATAAAATAGGATTTTTATTATAAAACAATTTCTTTCAAAACACGACTATTTTATATAGTTCATATAGATGTTAAAAATAGGATTTTTATTATAAAACAATTTATTTCAAAACATGAATGTTGTTCAACACATGAATTTCTATTCAACACATGAATTTCTATTCAACACCTGAATTTCTATTCAACACACGAATATAGTTTCAACACATGAAAATAATTCTAACACATGAATATTACTGAAAATTTCGGCAGCATAACGGCAGGGTAGTTAAAACCGGGACCGTCCCTATTACGGCTCCTCGCTCTACCTTAAAGCCTCGCAGCTTTTGACAATGGGGAATTTCATGCATCTAGTTCGCACGCAGGCGGCATGTTTATTTTCTTTTCCACAAACTAATCCTATGTGGTTTCAACCAAATAATTCTCAACCACAAACGGGTATTTTTCAACCACAATCATCAATTTCAACCACAAACAATTCTAACTAACCATTCGATATCAACCAATTTTCACACCAATCACAACCAATAAATACCGTCCATGGTTTGTGGACCAGGGGCGTATATATATATTTATATAAGTATATTTCACTTCTATTTCAACACATATATAATTTTTACAACGCATATATAACTTATACATCGAACGTACAACTTATACAACGCTTATACATGAGGTGTACAACGCTTAAATAACTCATACATCGACTATATAATTTATACATCGTCGTTTTCCATATCGTTTATAATTCAGAAATCTCACATTGGGTTCCACTCCACCAAAAATAGCAGAAGGCTCAGAAAAATATCCGGTCTCTTCTAGAATGTAGAAGACGTCCACACGAGTCCACTCTTTCTTGTTTCACTGAATTTCGTCAACAAACGAAAAAGATATGATTTTTACAGTGAAATCAAAAACCGTAGCGCTTTAAAGTGCTATAGAATAGTTTAGTATAATTCATCCGTTACCTCTCAGTTTTGTTCAAAACTAGGTTTCGATTTTTCTTCGAATCCGTGTAGCTAGGGACCGATTGGGTTGCATGAGGTCGAAGAGCTATGGGAGGCGCAGTTGCGCCGAAGGTGGGGCCCAGTTCGGTGGCGCCATTGAACGGCGGCGGCGGTGGAAAGTCTCCGACTTTGGAGGCTTCAAACTCGATGAATACCAAACTAAAAATTACAAATCCTATATGGATTTAAAAAGGAGAAAGAGAGCTTCAAAATGAATCAAGAATTACGCGATTTCATTATGAAACGGAAGAGAAATCGAAGAGAGAAGTTTTAGCCCCCTTTCCGTCGTTTATCGCGAGCAATAGTCGGGGAGAGAGAAAGATGTTGACCAATGATATTTTTTTATTTATATATTTTTAAAAACCCAAAAATACCCTTTCTCTCAGACGAACACCAATCCAAACCCAACGAATGTCGTCCCTAGCCAAATACCCCCATTCCGAACATAATGGGATATGTTTCGTAGGCCCATTCGACTGTTTCAGTCAGTTTCTCTTCAAATTAAAATATAAAATATTCAATATTCGATTTGAACGCACATTTCAATTTGCCGGGGCCACATACTGACTCTAAAAATACCCGAAAAATAAATCCAGCTATGTTTTGACGATACGTTTCCAACAAAACTAGTTTCGTCAAATTCTGAGACCATTTGAAAAATGGCCCTTTTCTGGTCGATCCAATTTAATAGAAATCGACCAAACACATTTTTCTTTGCCACGCTCACATACTAGCTTCAAAAATTATGAAATTTGAAACCTAGCAATAATTTAACATCCCGGATCAAACAAAAGTGGTTTCATCGAATTCTGAGGTCGTTTGCCAAATGGACATTTTCACAGACTATATAAACTCTATAGCGACCTTACTGAAAATTCATTTGGCCATAACTTTTGTTTCCCACTACGAAACTTCGATTTTTCAGATTCGTTAGAAAGATATTCACTAACAGATTTAAATATTTTTGGTTTCACTAAAATCCGTTTTGTTTTGCACCTGGTACAGTCAGGTAAAGTTTGAATTCAAATTTTGGAACTACCGCGCCATTTCAGGCCTTGTTTATAATTAGAAATAATTATACTTATTTTCAAACATCGATTCCAACACATTTTTCGTCCTTATTATTTCAAGTATTTATTTTAAATATTTTAAATTCACTAAAATAGCCAATTTAAATTTTTTAAATTGGTTCAGATTTTCTAGGTTGTTACAATTCTGCTCCTCGATCTGGCTTCTATAGGCAGCATCAGACAGTTTGTGGATAGTGTGATGAAAACAAGGAGCCTTTGGATACCCTTGTCTACAATGCTGTTGTGTACCAACCTACTTTCGGCGAATGCTTTCTACAAGAATGTGTTGCAACATGGATATATTTTCCATATTTACAAGCAGACATCATGCAAATGTAGAGAAATCAGGTAAATGAATTTTTCATTATGTAATGTCTTGATTTTTTTTCTAAATTCGATGAAAGTCAATATCACAATTTTTTGCGGAAAGGGTTAAACCCGTGGACAATTTATACCTAGATACATAGTTTGAGACTATAACGTAATCAAAATTTAATATAAATCCACCCTCTCTTTATTGCATGATATGGCAGAGGCTCAACTGCTAGTTGAAACAAGATATTTTGAGATTAAGACACAAATGTAGACTTTACTATAATTTTTTCTGAAAATGTCATGCATTGGGTATAAATTCTAACATTTTTTTATGGTTGTGGTAGCTCCGAATAATCCTGTTGTAACTTTAGGTATTTATCTTCTATGTATCATTTATGTCAGTCAAGCTTTGATGACGGATGTTTATAACCATCTAAATTCATATATGCTACATTCCATTAGTATAAGTTTGTCAAGAACTATGTACCTCACTCTTAATGAATGATACACAGAAATAGATGGTAGTAAATTTCATTTATCCTTATGTTGTTGATTGATTCAAATAACTAGCTTGCATGTTTTGCGTAAATGCATTAGTTATGTCTGTCTATAATTGTTACGCATAAATCTTATCCCTATATGTTGTAATTAACCACGGCTATCTAGGCCTATAATTATGCTTTATTAAGGCACTGTTTCTGTTATTATTATTTTTTGGGTTGCTGAACGTATTCCCCAGACCGATATTTCAGACTGAAACTAGTATATAATATAACATTATATTGCACTGGTTTAATGTTTACTGCACCTTCTATAGTATCCCACTTTGAATTTGGATTTGCAAAGATGTCAGTAGTATGCATCTGAGTATTGACAGGATTCCATGTCATTTTAATTCATGCTTATAATTAAATTAAATATTGCTACCAACAAGTTTTAACTGACGGAATATTAAGTTTCCTATAGTTGATATCATTAATTCATTATCAAATATATATTGTGTTAATAAATGTGTGAAGCATAGATCTACGTTCTCCAGAGTAATTTGTGGGAACCATGTCAGACCATATTTTTAGCCTAAATTATTAAAATTGCTAAAATAGAATATTGATACAGTGCTTTATTATTGTCATTTGTTGTTATTAATGTGGAGTTAAAGTGAGGCATATTTTGATTTTAATAGATATTTGAGTGGGAATTTGCATGGAATAAAGTAAGAAAATTTCATTGGCTGTGCAACATGTACTAATTAATTAATATATTCTGAATTGACAAGCAAGTTACCTTTGCTTTCCAATTGAAAATTCACAGCAGTACCACCACAAAGTATGATATTGTTGTGACCACAAAGTATTGTATATCACTAAAATTGTGGTTATGTTCACCGAATTTGCAGTATTAATGCCTTAGTTTCACTTTTACAATGCAGATTCCATCATTTTTTCAGCAATTAAAACGTCATTTTGTTGGCAATGAATATGACATCCACGAGCTACAAAAAACTGTTGAGGAGATGTGCATTGAGCTCGAGAATGAGAGAGCAGAATGAGCAAGACTCTCAAAACAATAGAAGGCAGATAAGGAGAGCTTTGAAGCACAATTGGCAAAGGTGATGGTAATACTTAAGGGTCAAGATAGAGTTTCACGTTCGCCTTCACCTTCGATTTATCGCTTGCTTACGGCTTCACCATCGTCATCTAAGTAGCTTGATCGGTATGTCAGGACCTTTGCAGTTAATGCACTCAATGGATCTAATGCGGTGGAGATGCAAAAAGTTGTAGCGAGGATAAAACTAGGAAATAGCAGGATATAGCGAATGAGTCTAAAATAGCATATAAAACTCGTACTTAATGCTTTTACATATATATAAATGACAAATAAATGGAAAATTAACACTCAACTTAATTATAATTAGTACATTCTTAGTTTTAAATAAAAACATAAGAAAATATATGTAAATAAGTGTAAACTTTTATTTAGTTTGACTAAATTTAATAGAATATTCTATTATTTTAAATTCTGAAAAATATATGTTAAAAATTTATATTTAAAAATAATTTTATAGCACAAATGTCATTTTTAATTCATTTCTCTTGCATAAGATATAGCAGAAATAACGGAATATATCTGAAATAATGGGATATATCGAGAATGTCGAAATATAGCAAGGCTTAAAACGGAAAGGCTATTTGGAAATAGCGTAGCATAAGAAACCCGCTACATGATATACTGGGGATATAGGGGGTAATAGCGGGGCATAAACTGTTAAATTTGGTGATACAAAATCACAAATTGATTGGAACAAATTTGCAAAGAATGGAAAGTAAATATTTTTATAATGGGATGCATTGATTGCATTTGATGAGGTGGTAGAGAAATAAATGAAGGGATTAATTTCTTCCATCTATGCTAAAGAAACAGATTGATTTACTTCCTATGTTTGCACATTTGTTGTTATGATAATTTTCCTCCATTGTATTATTACCATATGTTGGTAATTTAATTGATGACTCACATAGATTTGCACTGGCTATATATTGAGGGGTAGACTTTAGTGTAAATCCATCCTGGCCTGGAGCCAGTGATCCCTAATGGTGTCTCTTCTTGTTAAACCTGATTGAGGTTTGGATATGTAAACTCTTATTTTGTGATCTCTTATAATTCTCTCATATGGAATAAAATCTCTCTCTGTTGGACTGGACATACACTATCTCGAGGATAGTGGAACCAGTATAAATATTGTGTCTCTTTGTTTCTTTGTTATAGTTATTTACTATTTTGTTGATGTTATAGAATAATTGCTATCAGGTTAGATTGGTGTTCAATTGGCAAATCTAGATCCTGCTTATTGCGCTTCCGCATATGCTCAATTTTCATAACAGATTGGTATCAGAGCAAGACAATTTGTTTTAAATTGTGCATCAATTATTTCTACAATGGTTGGTAGATTCAGCGGTGATTATGATATTACTATTTTTGGAGAAAAGGAGACTTTGGTGGAGGAGATTATGTTGAGAGTGAAGAGCGTTCCAATCTGGGAACTTTGACATGACATGGAGTTTACTGCGTTGAAGGGACTATTGGATTTGGGAAGTTTTAATCATGTGTTCGACAAGGGTCTTCATGTTGATGATGCTCAAGAGATCCAAGATGATCAGGAAAGGAGCTCAGGTCAAGTGATAGACGGGTGTCGAGACAGAGATCATTGTGGTTTAGACAGGGGTCTTCACATTGATGATGCTCGAGGGATCCTGGATGATCGAGGAAGGAGCTCAGGTCAAGTGTTAGACGGGTGTCAATGTTATTGCAAGCATTTTTTAGACCGTTGGTTTATGTGCGGTGCAGCTCATGATGGTAGATGCATCTTTTTCAGGCGGTCGGTAAAGCTTGTAATGGTTGATTAAGTGGCAGGAGAGAGATATTTTGGCGATTGAGAGAACAATTTTTTGGTCTTGGCGGTGTTGAGATTACTTTGGTGTTTGCCTTCTTTGTTATTTTGGATATTTGCAACATTTTGTTGGCGGGCGGGGACGTAGTCTGAGCTCGTTAACAATTGTGTGATGGGGGGTAGCTTTGCTGGAACCCATTTGGTAAATATTCATTTTTTGGTGTATCTCGTTGTGAGATTTTGATTGAAGGTGGAGTTCTGTTGAAGAGTTTTATGTTGTGAAGAGAATTTGATTGGAGATGGGGTGTTGCAAATATGTGATTTTGCATCAAGGTGGAGTGTTAAATTTGGTGATACAAAATCACAAATTGATTGGAAAAATTTGCAAAGATTGGAAAGTAAATATTTTTATAATGGGAATGCATTGATTTCATTTGATGAGGTGGTAGAGAAATAAATGAAGGGATTAATTTCTTCCATCTATGCTAAAGAAACAGATTGATTTACTTCCTATGTTTGCACATTTGTTGTTATGGTAATTTGCCTCCATTGTATTATTACCATGTGTTGGTAATTTAATTGATGACTCACATAGATTTGCACTGACTATATATTGAGGGGTAGACTTTAGTGTAAACCCATCCTGGCCTGGAGCCAGTGATCCCTAATGGTGTCTCTTCTTGTTAAACCTGATTGAGGTTTGGATATGTAAACTCTTATTTTGTGATCTCTTGTAATTCTCTCATATGGAATAAAATCTCTCTCTGTTGGACTGGACGTACACTATCTCGAGGATTGTGGAACCAATATAAATATTGTGTCTCTTTGTTTCTTTGTTATAGTTATTTACTATTTTGTTGATGTAATAGAATAATTGCTATCAGATTAGATTGGTGTTCAATTGGCAAATCTAGATCCTGCTTATTGCGCTTCTGCATATGCTCAATTTTCATAACATAAACTGCACAGGTCAGGAGTTATTTTGCAATGACGTGGTTGTAGTACAATTATGGATGATATGTTTGTTATTTTGGTAGTTATGTGGTTATGGTACTATTGTGGATGACATTTGTCTGTATGTGGTTTAACGTTCACACTAGCTGAATAATTTTGTTGCTCATAATTCAACTTGGTGCACAAAATGAAGGATTGTGGATGTTTTTTTATATGATGTATTAATATTATCCTTGTTGTGTTGTTGTTTATGATATAGTGTTCTATGTGCGTGGACAACTTTATATTGTTTTTTAGCTAGTTTTTATATCAGTGTTTATAGCTGAATAACATTAGTTCGTAAAGCTGAAAACAGAGGGTGGTGAAAATATTATTGCCATATCAGAAAGGGAATACTGACACATTAGTAGCAAAAAAAGGAAAGCTAAATAAAAACGTTCTATTTTGTCGCTAATCCCTTGGCAATTAGAAAGGGTTTACCAACGTCTTTTATAAATAATAATTTATTATAAATTACTTATTCGCCAGTAAATAAATAAAAATTAAATTATATTTTTCTTATATAAATAGTATAATGACAGAAAACTATTAGAAAAATCAAGCTAAATTCCATCATCAAAATTTGACATAATTACCGTCATGGTTTCTACTGACAACAGTGTTATATAGGAAATCCGTCGCTAAAACCAATATAGCGATGGATTGGAAATGGATTTTACCACTGCAAAAATCAGCTTCTTCTTATAGTGAAGTGATAAAGCATTTTAAGTCGTCATTTAACTGTGATACCGAAATTAGATTACAATTTAAGTTTGGTACATAGCACATAATGAAGAATAATTTTTCATTTAATTTAACTACCTCCTTTGAAGCCATGACGTTTTTACCATCAAGAAGCCCAACTGAACAAGGAATTACATGCATGGCATCCTTCAAATGAGAAAGATTTCCTATAACATGATAAGAATAACCAGTAGCGATGATCCATTCACTGCCATGGACGTAGTTAGAGGAAAAAAAAAGATTAGACCTGGCTCTGATACCAATGATATGAATTACAATTTCTTAGGCTCTCACTTTCTTGTATTCATTAGCAAAAGCAATATATATATATATATATATATATATATATAAATCATTTCCAGCTAACCAAATCACATAAATAGGGAAATTTCCAATTACATAATAAAATCACATAAATTGGGCAATTTTGTATTATGCATAATCAAATCACATAAATAGGAAAATTTCTTATCATATAATCAAATCACATAAATAAGGAAACTTCCTATTAGTGATTTCCTAATAGGTATATTTGCTAAATTATTTGTTAGTTTTGTCCTTTGTTCAATGGTTTTTTTGAAAAAAAAAGACACTTTATATACTAATAACAAAATAGTTACAAAGAAAGGGAGCTCTGGAAACAAAAAAGATAAGAGTGTTGCACAAATTTGATACTCAATAAACATTCTACGTTCCCTAGAATTTCTAACAATAAACGAGCAATGAGCTAACATATAGAGGCAAACTACACATAAAAGAGAAAGACTTGCTACTCTTAAGTAGCCCAAAGACAACTGGAACTACTTCAATCTTAAACTGTAGCAACATTGATTGGCAGGTCAACCTCTACCTCTTCCTTCTTGTTCTGCTTGCATGTTTCATATGTTTTCCTATTGCTTTTCAATTGAGAAATCATATTATGTCATATGGGGTTGTCGATGACATCCGATGATTCTAAAGTAGTGAAATTAAGCACGATATCTGTTAGGAGCTTTATCTTACGATGCTTAGCTTAGTCAAGAGCTCATATATTCATCTAATTAAGTATTAAATGTGTCATGCTAAGACGGTAAATCTTGTTCTTCATCTATTGCATTTTCACCATTTTAATCGAGTTGTCCTGGGGCAGCGAGCTCATCAATTATGATTTGCTTGTTTTCATCAGTATTTAATGCATTGTGTAGAGAAACGTGGAGTTGTTCATTCTGTAAAACATTGGATAGATTATAGGACTAGAACTGTTAGACTTTTTGCTTGATTTAGAACTTGCGCTTCTGCTATATAATTTTCTATTTGGTTACATTGTGCATTAATTTGATGATCTTGAGGCAATCGAGTGTTAACATTATCTTAATTGAAGTTTTACATCATGGGAGATCTTCAACATTCAAAACTTTTATATTTTGAGAAGCATCCACCTCCATATATGCATTATTTGATGATGTATTGTTATCATTGACATGAACTCACACTCTGCAGAATTGGTAACTATTTTACGACTGTCCAAGACTTTAACAATTTTGACATTTATCCAAGTTTCATTCGTATTCATCACCTTGCATGAAAAGTTTGTCATTTTATGATTACTTTTATGATTACTTCGGTCATCTTATCTAATTTATCAGAGTTTCCAATATTGAAGCAATGCGACTACTACCTTCTACGATCCAATAGTCTATTGGAAGATTAGGCAACCGGATTCAAATAGTAATTGATAATAATTAAACTTTGTTTAAGTGCATACATATAATTCATCGTTTCATCATCATAAATTTTTTATCACTCAAGTATGGACCATGCTCTAGAATTTTATCGCAATCATCTGTACAATCAAATTTTATAACCTAAAGGTTACTTTCTTTAGAATAAATGATGAAAATCTCTAATAGTTTCCATACTACATGAATATGAGCTTTGAAAAATGGAAAATGCAGTTTTGAACCAATAACGTAAATAGCAATAATATTATTCCATTGATTTATTGCTTAACTAAAGATTTCTTTGGTCATTTTAGCGCAATGAAAGGAATAAAATACTTTAAGGGAATTTTTTTAGTGGAATATTGACATGAATCTGATTACCTTTGAGAACGTCTGCCCAGTCACAACAAAACGGAGGTGATGTAATAGTTGATGGTTGAAAAATTGAGATCTAGATCTATTAAAGTAAGAAGAAGTCCGAGCAATGAAAGGAAGTAGATGCTGGAAGTTGTAGGTTGGTGGGAAGGCCAACGGAGAGCTTGCTTTTGCAAGACTAGGGGGTGTTGAATCCGAGAAGAGAGTGAGAGGTGACTAAAGGAAGTACCGAATAACATAACTGACATAATGGTTGTTAATTTTTCTTGATGTTGTTTAAAAGAATTTTTCAAATTTTGCCTAAATATAGATACTGCAAATTCATCGCTATTCAGAGATAGGCTGATTTGTAGCGAAGAGATAAGAATGAGCTGATGGAATGAAAGACGTAGCCTGGAAAGATAGAGAAATTGAAGTTTTGAAAGTTGACATTAGAGCTTGAAACCCTAGGGGTGAAACCCAACAGCTATTATTAGTCGCTTAGAGTTTTTCCCGTCCGAACAATGTGTTAAATCTTACTACTAAGCAATTTATGATTGCGTTAAATATATTTATTTAATTAATTTAAAAACAAAAGGCATAACCATGATGAAAAGTAATAAACAACATTATTTATTTTCATACACGTAATAAGGTCAAAAGCATACTAATTGATATTAATATTGTAAGCAATAAAAAATCAATTGACATTGCCAAAATAGTTGAAGCTATTTTTTGGTAATTTAATCTATACAATTGATGGCCACTAATTCAATCTTTTATATCTCCACTTATTAGGACTAATGAACCATTTAAAAAAAATCATTTTACATTAGTTTATAATTTTACTTATATTATTTACCTCTATGTTTATAATTGAAAGCATTTTTTGATATTACTTAATTGATTACGCTAGTTTTTGAATTTATTGTTAGTTTTCTTTTATCCATGGTGGGTTTGTGAATTGAGTTTGAGTAGCTGTTTAGTATTCTTTCAACTAGACTAGAGAGGTGTTTTGTGGTACTTCATTGTGTAGCATCCTAAATAATGATTAGGAGCAACATGTAAAGCAACTATGTAATTATATTTTTTTGGAAAGCATCTTTTTGCTATTTTTCATTAGTTTCGTCTGAACATATAATCATTAGTACAACCATCTAATAATGAAAACATATGGTATTATTGTACAATTTAAAAATGAAACAACTATTGTCAATTTTCGCTAACCTCAAGTAAATATATAATGTTAATAGGTTGAGTAAAAAGAATTTCATTATCAAAAAGTTTAAAACCAAAATATTAAATTAAAGAAATCAGAAATTAAAATATTTGAGAAAATACAATGTAACGCAATGTTAGAAGTACGTGTATTGGGTAAGAATCATAATCTTTTTTAAATCTTCAGTGTGCCACGGCTACATTTCTGGCAACCATGGATGTCTGAATTCCACAATTTTTTCTAGGCATGATATCAATATCATGGAAATTGTCATAGCAAAGTTTAGCTTATCTCCATATACAGTTTCTTAAAAATTGATACTTTAATATCAACAATCATAATAAATATTTTACCATGTAATATATTTCATAACCAATTTTGATAGCTTAAATATATCGATGTGAACAAGTTATCGACAAAGACGGCATTGATCACAAATGCACAAAGTTACAGCGTTCCAACATTAGTGGATACATTGCATACAAATTATGAATACAGAAAAAGAAAATGTGAATCATTCCTTGTATATATGTATGCATGTGTTTGTGTAACTTAAGAGAAGGGCGAATCATTAGACTATAAAGTTGATATGTAAAAAACAGAATATTTGCAAAAGATGAGGAAATAATAAAAAAACATATTGATAATATTTAAAGATGATGTGTTTGCAACCATGAGTAATTAATCATATATATATATATATATAACTATTTCTTCATAATTATTCACAATCAACATGATATATTTGTTGAGACTAATGTACGCGATGGTCTTTATATGTTGATTGATTAATTTCTCGTGATGTTGAAGGTGCCAACAAATGACGTACTTGGTATTTTTTGGAATAAGCACAAAATGACTGAATACGAGCCTTATGTATTTAAATACAACTAAATCAAAATAGAGAATCTCATGAAATTATTTGTTGTAACCATTAATTTGATAGCAGTATTAATCTTAAGTATTTAAATGTACTTTAACTATGACCAATAACATGATTGTTAAAACCACTTGATGTGAAACATTACTAAAGAGATGGTTCACCCCCTTCATCATAATATCCTATATTTGGGTGTGGCTGAATTATATGAAAGTTATAGAAAAAACAATTAAATAATTAATTTAAGTTGGAAAATAAAGGCATATCATTGATTAATAAATTGAAATCCACTTAGATGACTTATTAAATTAGGTATTCAATATGATGCTACAAAGTAAAATATCATGGGAAAAAAGTTAAGTAACCAAAATATTCATCTATGCTGTCTTTTATTATAAAGAGGAATATTGTGGATATTACTGTAATACAAGACGTTGTGAAATGAATTAACTTATTCATTTTTACAAGAAAGGAAATATATACATATATATATATATATATATTGGTTAGCTTTCTTCATCGACATGAGTGATATTGCAATATTTTATTCATTTAAGTAACATTACAAGGGAAATAATATACTTGATATTACATATTTAATACGTAGACTCACATGTATACACACACATTATATAAGCTTGTGTGCGTTTATTATGTTTACCATGGTATAAACAAATTTCCTGTTTACAAATTATAATGATAAATGGTTAGGATACAAGCCAAATAAAAGTGAACTATTAGTCAATCACATTTAAATAGTTTGAAATTATGATATTGTATTTATAATGTTAAATAACTAATGGATTTTAAAATTCATTGTGTAATGATAGTGAACTTTTTAAGATTAAATAAGACGTCTTTTAATACAAAACAATTTTAGATAACTTGAAAAGTTAACATTTTGCTATACGTTTTTCACTGGAGATAGAAAAATATGTATATTACTTTATTTGAGTTTTTCTGGATTTTCCTTTACAAATATGAATCAAATGGTAAAGGGATAAATTTTCTTAACTACAGGTAATTTTTCAATGACATTAAAGAAGTAGAAATTAACTAATTAATTGAAAAATTATATGAGAAAATTATTAACCTGGCATGCCATTACTTTTAAAATATAAAAAAGAATATATTATAAATTAAAGGTTAAGAAAAGATAATACTTTTGTAATGACATGTATTTTTACGATTGGATATTTAAATATTAATCGTTAATTAATTGACGGTTCCATAATATGGGTTTCACATATGATAAAATCGGGACTTGAAACTACTTTCACTGAACTTCGATGGTTCGTTAAAAAAAAGTATAAGGATCATCATATTTCAAAATGTGACATTTTAGGGGAAAACGATCTCGAAATCTGAGAACATCGTCGTTTTGGAGCGTTACGTCGGACTACAAAGAAATTTATACTTTTGGACCTTTTATGGTGAGTTGATGCATGCAAGCGATTTTTGTTATGCTTGGATTTACCCTTTATTATTGTGAATCCTAAACATGTTTCGATTTCAATTGAATGTTCAAAAAACAAGTCAAGTACAATAGAAATAAATTTGATCTAGAGACATATTCCGTTTTGTTCAGAATGTATTTTTACATCCAGATCGCATATTGGAATGTGTCAACCCGAGTCTGACATCCATTTGGTTCATTTTGAATCTTCTAGTATGCATATGGATACGCAATTCGAAAATAATAATTTTTTATTCTCAAACTCTAACCTTAGTTGCCAGGAAGAGTTATACATTTAATGGTCACAATTCTCCTCTCAATCTGTCCACTTTCAGCTAAAACACCCAACACAAAAGTTTTATTTTGAGCTTAATGGTTGTGTAGAGTGGTACTACACAGCCGATTAGATACTATATTATGAACATAATAGTAGAGCCTGTTGACATGCCTAACTGGTGGCAAACATCCATCCAAAACGGGAACAGTAAAAAGACATCAACGTTCATTCTTACATATCTTAAAACATAAAAAACCACAAGCATAAAAAAGGACCAGATACGAAACAAAATAGGAGAAGTAGCAGCTAAGTATGGCCATTGTTGGTGCTTCTAATAGATTCAACTAGGCTGTGGGCCTACGGCAGTGTAGGCCTGAATGGAGCTCAGTGAGCTGGGCCTGTCCAAGCATGAAATATATAAGAAACACGTCTGCAAATCCCTTCGAAGTGTGTATTAGGTTTATTAAAGATCAATGCATTTCTCTCTTTCCAGATACACTAACAGTATATAGCCAGAAAAGAATCTAGTTTATGATTATCAGAGCCATACTGCCAATAATCAAACACAGACACGATTTGAGGAATGAAGCCCAGAAGATGAATGTTGGAGGCGACCTAAATCAGAAAGCTAAAGTCGCAGTCGAAGAAAAGGTGATGAATAGATTCCTTATGGATGGAACAAAGTGCACAGTTAGGGTTCGCTACTAAGTTACGACAAATCAGTCTCTCTGGTGCTGATCCTAGCATGAAAAAGACACCACAGAATAAAGAGAATCTGAGGAGGCAGACGACACTTCCAAAGCCTGGAAAATGAGAAAGAGCAACCAGGAAATTTGAGAAAATGGTAACATTATGCAATTGAAAAGCCAATGTTTGGAGCTAAACCCCAGAAATAACGATCAGAAAGATTGGAAAGATGTGACAACCCGAATTCCAACAGACCGATTTTTTTTTTAAATTCCAATCTACCGAAACTCGGATTGGTTTGCTCTGGTATCCTGTAGAAAAGACAGAGACATAAAATATGTCAGAGTTCAGAAAACATCTCACAGCGAAATGGATAAAATATACAATACTCAAAGTATAGCCTTACCGTATAAATAATATTGCCTAACCAGTATCCAAAGCTATCGTGTCTCTGTCACAAATCTAACCTGCGAGTATGTTATGAGGAGGGGGTCAGAACGCAAGTTCTGGTGACTGGATTTAAATTATACACTTTGGATAACACTACATGTACCGTTCAATCATATTTTCTTATTTATTAGGTTACTTGGGTTAACAACACTCAAGGCTTACACACACGTCACACCCATTTACTTTCCAGTGGATTAACCTAATACAATATATATGTAGCTACCCCCAATATTTAGGTACATCCCATGGTACCCCCACTTGCATAGTTTCCAATGTAAAATTATCGAAATATACGTAGTCCCTCATCCTACGATGTAGTGACGTACAGATAACAATATTACGTTCTGCATATATCTATCATTACTATGCTACGCAAACGTACAAACTACCACCTTTGTTCGAATCAGAATTCACACCGGAGTAATGCCCTCAAGTCTACGATACACCACCCAGAGCCGACATGCATGTATCTAGACTGTCTACTATATGTATCTTCAATTGTAGCTCGATGCCTTAATCGCACGTCTTCTAATGTGCACCGAGTTCCATGGTAGGATGATACAAGAAACACGGAACTCGATCGGGAGCTTTTCCATATATGTGCAGGCCCGTCTTTAAGAGTCTCTATAGATATTCCTAGGGTCTATTTTCACGGTGGCTATGGACCCACCTAGGCCCCTCCCTCAACTAGTAAAGACTACAAGAGCTAAACGACTGCCCCTAAAGAAAACAATCGAAACGTCCATTTGGCATCATCCCACAACCATCGTACCTCGATAGTGAAAGGTGAATGGTCTATTGGTTTTAGCTCTAGTCTTTTCGCATCCCATTGGCTGCCGATGATGGGTATCCGATGTTCTACTATCCTTGTTGGTCGTGACCCTTTGCCTCCCCATTGAGGTGATCGCTGAATCACCCTAGTGTCACCGCGTCAAAGCATTCTGACTGCATAGCTACTTTTGCAGTCAAGGCCCACCCAACTAGTAGTTACGCATAGACCCAACCTCTGCGAGCACAGCCTAAAATATCTACCACTGCACAGAGGACTACTAGGAGCACCTTACGCACCTCACGAAGCAGCGTGCTTCCCCTTCCAGTCCTTTGGGGCCGTCAGAACAATCAGATGAATGTGCGCTCCTCTCGTGCCTTATAACACCACGATGATTTACCCCGTTGGGTTATTCACCCTCAAACGTGCGGACTGGTCCAAGCGCCTCACTTTAATATGTTGTTAGACCCTATGTCTAAGCATTCTTTACGCACTTTCCTTACCTCACTAGGTTTACATTTAACTTGGTTATTCCCATTTATATTGAATTCTTAATCAAGTTACCTAGTTCCTCTTGCTTATTAATTCCAGTTATGTAAATTAACCCATTTTAAGTTCATTAATAAGCCCACAACGTGTTATTCTCTAGATTGTGGCCCAAGGTCTGTAATCCAAAATCTCTTTTATATTCTGGCTTGATTTCATCATTACAATAACATGTTCTACTTAATTTGTAGTTAAGTATATCTCAATTCACATGTTTTCTGGTTATCAGTCATTATTTATGATTAAATATAACTTATTTCATAAGTTTTCCTCATTCTTTCTCATTTAATCATAATTCCATTTTACATTGTCAATACAACTTATCGTTGTTTACTTATTAACTTAGTTCTATTAACTAAGGCCCATTAATAAGTTTCTCTACCCATTTATTATAACCTATGTTATAATTTCCACTTGTCCCTATGACAAGCCTAAACATTCTTATCAATGGGTTTCAAACTTCCAAGCTTACAGATTACTTAATTTATAATTAAGTACAACTTCTTATATTTCATATATTTTCCCCCTTTTCTCAAATAGTTTCCCGCTTTCCCCATTCACTGATTACTTAATTTACAATTAAGTGTCCCTTATCTCATTTCGCCAGTTATCCAATTTTCATTATTAGTTTATTATAACCTAAGTTATAATCTCCATTTGTCCCTAGGACAAGTCTACCTACTATACAACATTTTCAGTAATGTTATTTATTTATAATAGGTGATTATCATTCCCCTTTTAAACCTTTTAATGTTATAAACCATTATTCTTCATTCACTGTAATATATATTCCTTATTATATTTAAGAAAAAATACTTCATGCACCTTATCAATTTGATAGAAGGAATCAGTGATTTGTTTTCATAACGTCTTCCCATCTTAATCCGTGGTAGCAAGTAATTTCTTTACTTTTCTTACTTTATTTACTGTGGCTTACTTTCAACAATGTTCTCAGGAATAGGTCATTTAGGGAAATACATCACTTTTCCTTCGCATCACACTAACTTAGTTCATTACATCGCTTCCTTTCTTAGTTCTGAGTTAGATATTTAATTACCATTATTGCAATTTATTCATATATTGTTATATACGTATATTTTTATATATATATATAAGCACCAGACCTCTCACATTAAGCCTACACTTGTAGACGCTGGATTTGCCGGGGGGGGGGGGGGGGTCCGGGCAGACTTCAACCACAAGTTGACTTAACCTCGTGTCTTAGAACTATTGCATGTTTTAATTATGCACTTAGACCCTTACATTAGATTTACCACTTTTGAATGCTAGACATGAAGGCTGTTCTGGGCAGACTTCTATCACAAGTTCAAACTAACCTCGTGTCTAAGAGCGTTACAATGTCAAATTACTGAAAATAGGCATGTTCATTCTTTAATAATTATTCTTATTTCGTTATAGGTTTTCTAGTCCTTTTCCCCAAGTCATATACATATTATATGACCCAAATTTAAATCTTTAATCGTACTTTGATTTATACCCAGATCCATGTTCAAGTGTTTAATTCTATGCTAACATGAAACCGTTCAATCACATAATTGTCTAAATCACATAACCAATATGTACCATTCTCAATTCTTATAGTTAATGGCCTGGGTACACAATTCCCCCAAATTGACATGAAATTTAAGTAACAATAATTACTATGCAAGATTTGACAAGTTCATGTCCCAACAAATTAATATTTAGCATATTAATTATTTCTATCGTACCCAACACTTTAGGCATTATTAACATATGTTACATTTCTCAACATATTGCATTCCAAATTATACATACAGGGGAATGGTAAATGATAACATATTCTCATCTAAACTGTATAGCTTAAATCCACTCACCTTTTATGCTTTCCCCAGTTATGGATCTGATCCTTTTAACATCCATAGTTTTCCCCTTTAATTTGATTTAAAACCTAACGACCATGGATTGATTATTTTCATTAAAGGAGAAGGGAAAGAGTAAGAATTAGAATGGATTGGATCTAGAATTTTACCTTGCTTTCATGATTCTGAATAATCTTTTTATTAATGTGGATTCTCTCTTCCAGATCTAAATTCATAATTTTCCTAGGTTAATATTTTAATTTTCAGAATAGATTTGAGAAGAGAGAGAGAGAGAGCAATGGCAGAGCTCCAGCATAGCCGCCGAATTTTGAGGTTTAGGGTTAGGTATAAGGTCTTATTTATAGGTGTAATAGAGCAACCAAGACCCTCAGATTTGACCAAAAGCCATCTGAATCGTCAAAAACTCAAAAAAACCTAATCTGCCAAAATATGCCGCAAGGGGGTCGACCCCCCTTCATGTGGGTCAACCCACCTAAATGTGAATGGCCCCTCTTGAAGGGGTAGATTCCCATGGGTCCAGAGGCCAAAAATTGGTCTGGGCTGTTCCTGTTTTCTCGGACAAAATTCTACAGCCCATAACTTCTTCATACGATGTCCGTTTTACACAAGCTCGGACTCTATCTGAACCAGAATTCCAAGACGAACACAACGGTACAATCCGTTTTACTTAATTCTGAATATTTAATTAAGTTATTCTTATTTTATTATCTTAAGTTAAAAATGTGGGGTGTTACAAAAGATGAGTATGGAGAAGTAGATCACATGCTGCTAAAAGATCCAGAAAAACAGGAACATTAAAGAGAGTAGGAGGAAAGAGGCTAGTTGGGCCAAGGCCCATAATTTCACCAACAGTGAAGCCCAATTGAGATAAAAAAGGAAAAAAGATAGGAAAAATTCGGGATATGGGAAGCTGGCCATGCCAAATATCGAGCCAAAAAAGACAATTATTCCCATTACCCAATTTAACATGGAATACTTTCTTGATACGCGAAAGAGAATGCAACACACCAAACCAGAATGGTGAGGCTCTAGCAATGGGAGGGAGATGAAGAGCTAAGTGGGGATTAGAAGAGTAATGAAGATGAATTATCCATTCTTTCCTATGAAGTTACCGGGGAAACAAGACGCCATATCCAATTAGAGACCAATGCTAAATTAAAGAAGGTAAGTTGACAATTCCAAGCCCTCCCTGATTGCGACGCAGACAAACAGTCTGCCAGTTAACCTTTCTCTTAATATTACTTCCATTCCAAAGGAAAGAACTTCTAATAGAGTCAATTTTGTTGATGACCCAAGCAGGGAGTTTGTGAAAAGATATATAGGAATGGCCAAGAGAACAAATTTGACAAGAACCAAACGACCAGCCGATGAAAGAGAATTAGCTTTCCATCTTGCTAATATGGATTCAATCTTGTTGATGAGGGGAAGGCAATCAACTTTGATGAGTTTAGTTGATCTGAGGGGAATACCAAGGTATACAACAGGGAAAATCTCGATAGAATAGTTGAGAATGGAGGAATTGAGGGGACCAAAATGAGATGAATTGCCCAGCATAATGATCGAACTCTTACTGAAGTTAATTGAAAGGCCCTAGATAATCTCAAATACATAAAGGATGACTTTGAGACAGTGAATATGCATAGGATTCAGTGACGTAAAACTGGTGGTATCATCAGCAAACTGTAAATCGGAAACATTCAGGTTTGAATTGGGGAGACGAATACCATCAATGAATTCATTGGCAATAGCTCTCTTGACCATTTGATTGAACACGTCCACTATGAGAACAAAGATAAGGGGTGATAAGGGATCGCCTTGACGTAGTCCACGTGCCGATTTAATTAACCCACCAGAGTTCCTATTCACTGACACAGAAGAGAAACAGGTGACGAGTATACATTCGATCCATTTACACCATTTATCAGGGAACCCTCTGTGTTTCATCAGCTCCAAAATGAACAACCAGTTAACCGAATCAAGGGATTAGGAAAAGTCCAGTTTTAGAAGAACCCCAAGAGTGGAAGAGTGATGACAGAAAGAGATAATTACTTGGATGGCAGGGAAACAATCTAGAATATTACGGCCAAGAATGAAAGCTGATTGTTCAAGCCCAATCAATGGTGAAATGACTGCTTGGAGATGATTGGCAAGAACCTTGGTGATGATTTTGAAAGTGGCATTAAGAATACTGATAGGTCTGAACGATGATAAGGTATTAGCACCAGCAAATTTAGGGATTAGAATGATGTTAGCATAGTTTAACCTGGCAATACACATTGGGTCTTCTTGAAATTCCATGCACATGTCCAAAACATCTTGCTTAACTACAGCCCAAAAATATTAGAAGAAAATCGACACAAACCCATCTGGCCCACGGGCTTTATCATCTTCCATGTCTTTAAGAGTGGCCCACATCTCTTCTTTAGTGAAGGGTTGGTTGATATAAATTGGCGAAGGGAGATTCACGCCAATGTCAGGTAAGGAGGGAAGGGAATTGCCTTAGAGAGAATGGCAGAAATCAGAAAAGAGGCGAAGAATATCACTATGATCCCAAAAAACTTGTTCATTATGGATGATTTCGGAGAAAAAAGTCGATCTAAGACGAACATTGACCAAACGGTGGAAGTATGCTGTATTCTTATCACTCTCTTCTATCCAACTATCATTCGAACGTTGCTTCCATCCAATATCTTTTTTGTATAATCAGCCTGTCCAATTCGGCTTCAAGCCCTTTAAGACTATTGCTTTCCATGTCATTTAAAGGACGAGATTCTTTAAAAATATTAAGTTTAAGAATGTCATCTTGGATGGAAGAAATGCGAGAACGAAGAGAACTCCATATCGATTTTGCCCAAGGTTTGATGATTTTTCTCAATGATCTAAGTTTCAATACCATTCTATGAGTAGCAGACCGAGAATTTATCTGCTATGACCATGCTGTATTGATGAAGTCAGTAAAAGAAGGTTCAAGAAGCCAGAGACGTTCAAATTTGAATGGACATTTAGGATTAGAAAATCCACTAGAATCAAGAAGAATTAGGCAATAATCAGAGAGAGTGGTGGCAAGACAGCGTACCAAAGAAAGGGGATGCTGATCTTCCCATGGAGCATTAAAAAGAAAACGATTAAGTTTAACGAGAGATGGAATAGGCCTATGGTTAGACCATGTAAAAAAAAATTGCTATTGGGAGGGTCAATCAGGGAACAATCAAAGATAAACGAATTGAATGATTCAGAATCAAGAGAGATATTACCAGAGTTTCTCTCAGCTAATGTTCTAGTTGTATTAAAGTCTTCACTAATGACCCATAGGCTATTAAACTGGGAAGACAAGTCACAGCAACTTGACCAAAGACGAGCTCTCTCATGAACCTCTCGAGGACCATATATGTTGGAAAAGAAATAGATTATGTTAGAGGAAAGGTGGTGAAGTGAAACATGCAGAGATGAAGAGTTAGAAAAAGATTGGCAAAGGGACTAAGATGTTTCATTCAATGCGGTAATAAGCCCACCACTTGCACCATTAGCATTAACATGTGCCCAATCAGTTAATAGTAAACCACCAATGAGCCTGAACTGATATGAAGAAGGATCCTACAATTTTGTTTCTTGTAGAAAAAGGACATTAATATTAAGAGGGGATAGAATCAAATCTATAGCATGACACTTCGATGGGTCCCCCAAACCACGCACATTCCAGGAAACTATCTTCATTGGGATTTGTTAGCACGTTCCAATTCTAAAGCTTGCATGGCAGTGCAGTGTGTGTCATGCAAACTCACGCCCATGCAACATGAGATTTTCTTATTCAACCTCTTATTAACTAAAGAAAAACCAACAGGAGTAGAAAAGCTGCCCGAACCTTCAGGGTAGGAGTTGGCACGGTTGTGCTTGCTGTTGCGGCAAACAAAAACCAGTGATAGATATTGTGGCCAATCATGTTCCATGGAAATCGGTGGAGTCTCCGCATGTTATGGGGATGGATGTTGAAGAGGAAGCAAAGCAGGCTGAGGAGATGCAGGTTGAACTAGAAACACCGCAAGATGAGGTGATGCAAGTTGGATTGGGGAACCTCTATGTAACACCCCATGTCCATTAATGTCACTCACAAAGGGAATGCATCAATGTCCGTGAAGCGTTATTGTTGTATAGAACAGATAAATTACAAGAATAAATAAATAAAACAACATAGCGGAAGATAAAACTTATTTCATATCATCATAATTCAAAACAAGCTTACATAAGTAGTTCCCAAAACCATTACAACAGAATCGATAGTCTTTTCCATAAACTTCAAAGTACATAAAGAAGCAAATACTTAAATAACATAAATGCATAAATCCCCACTGAGCATAAGCAAAGCCATAAAGATGAGAGAGTCCAAAGCGATACATCTACTCTTTTCAAGCAACCGAAAGAAATCGACACTAAGCTGTAGTATTCCCTCCTTGCAAACCTAAGGGGGAAAGGAAAGAAAAGAGGTGGAAACAAACGGGTCAGACATAAAGTCTGGCGAGTCCAGTAATTTTAACAAATAATAGGTAAGGTAAACGATCAAGACATAAATAGGCATCATGATATGGCTGTAACTTAGATAAGCTAGATAAAAAGGATGGACAAGATGATTTTGTTCCTAAGTACTAAGACAATCCTACACCTTGGCTAAGCGAACAACCCTCCAAGTACTAACCCCGAAGACCGAAGTCAACATCAGACTAACACCCAAAGGATTATCCAACTCAACCAACATGTATTTCGTTACACTGCACTTTTGCTAAGTAACACCACATTACTTAATTACACCGCACATCTACTAGTCTCTTTTTACTTGTGGTTGATCCCTTCCCACTAACGGTACCCGCATGACAAACTTGGTAGTTATTTGTACCTAGCTGCTATCATAGGTGCCAGCTTGCTCCTACCACCGCTAAGGTACCCTTAATCTACCCATTCGATCGGCTCCCTAAACCCCGTAGGCACCCGTGCTGGCCCCACAGTGGGGTGTATCACTCCCCAAAGTAGCAACCCTGATACCAACATAAAATGCACGGCCATACCTACATGACGCAACAACGTCTTACCTACCAGCCCGGACCCATGCACGCACATGAACCCGTTGGACTAGCGTTGCCACCGCTATTCACGTTTTGACCTCTTACATTCAAGTCCAGTAAGCGTGCCCCAACCCCGGCCTAGTACCGGGCCCAATTAGATACTCAAACGGGTTACTGGTTGAAACGGGTCACCCATCCGACACAAGCCTCCCACCTATGCTTGGTCCCCACTAAGTTTTTCTCCCTCTTAACCATTTTAATTTAAATGTCCATGTCTTACACATGCTATGGTTAAGTCCATACTTACATGTCATAATTTACATGTCTAATCTTATACCGCTTAAGTCCATATTTACATGTCATACTTTACATGTCACCCCACTTAACCCTCTAACCATACCCATGTCTTATTATGGTTAGTATTCCCTAATTCATTCCTTATGATGAACGGTGCATGACCTCCCACATTAGACCGAATGCTTTGTGGCCGCTGGATTTGCCAAGCGGTTCTGGGCAGTCTTACGCAACAAACCGGGTCTAACCTCATGTCATTAACCGTTGCGCCTACAATTCATTCCTTTGACCTCTCACATTATACGTCCAATTGTGGCAGCTGGATTTGCCGGGCGGTTCCGGGCAGTCTTATGCCACAATTGCGCCTAACCTCGTGTCAAAGGTTTATTAATAATCGTATGTCACCCATACCCAATTGTCATGTCATGTATATCCAATTAAACATGTAATCATGTTTATAATATGGCCTATTCCAAATTGTCACTAATTACATATTAATTAGCCTCAATTACAAATTTACAATTATAGGCAATTTCATCAATTCCATGTAATTCAAACCCAAATATTCCAATTTCACATATTATCCAAAATATCCAATTTTCCAAATTTCCCATATTCCCAATATTCCACATCGTTCCCATGTATTCGCATTCGCGCGTGTTTTTAATATAGGCTCGAAGGTAGCCTAGATCCACAAATAAAAGGAACAGGGGTGAGAAGAGAGAATCAATTCATAGAAAATTGGAATAAAACAACATCATGAAATAAAGAGGCATATAGACTGGCATAGAGGCATAATAAAAGATTCAACATGAATAAACTGGTAAAAGGTATGAACTTTACATAGAAATATAGGCATATGATGACATGAATCAAAAAGGTGAAGACTTGGTGAGATTTTCATTGCAAACATATATATGAATCCTTTTTACAATTTTTTCATGTTACTTTAATCCCATTAAATTTGTGAAAATAACTGTACCCACCTTTCGTGGCTTAAGAAAAGGATTAACGAATTGAAATTAGTGTAGAAACGTTGCGGTGATGTTGATTGATCTTCTTTAATTGTTGTTGAAGCTCTAAACTTTGATTTGAATTGTGTATGAACACTTGAGATTTAATTTAGAGGTGGCGGCTAGGGTTTAAGAGAGAGCTTGACAGCATAATGGTGTCATAGATAATATTTTATGAATTGGGGTTAGGTCTTAGGGTGTATAGATAGATGTCTATTAGAGCTCTTAGATTAAACCAGAAATCATCAGGACCACTCAGATGCAACTTCAGCCCTTAGCGCGAATCTGGCCACGGGTTGACAGCCAAACACCCTGGATCGACCCCTAGTCGACCCAACGGGGCTTGGGTCGACTCCAAAAATATTGCGGTTCGGCTATTCCCCCTCCCGATATGCTGTTTTGAACTTTTTTTGAAGATTTATTTATTTAATTTTTATATATATCTATATATATATTTCTCTCATATGCATACAAACTTCAAGGCTTAATAACATCTTCATATGATATTCGTTTTGTGCAAACCAAATGTCTATCTCGACCCAAAATTTTGAGACGAACATAATAGCGCAACCCATTTCACTTAATTCTTCTTCTAAAAATTAAGTATACTTTAATTTGTGAATTTTAATGTTATAAAATTATGGGGTGTTACATTCTCCCCTCCTTAAAGGATTTCGTCCCCGAAATCTCCAAGTTAAGAAGAATGTGTCCTATCATCCAATCATCCATCTACTCAACCATCATCCACAAGCATCCATTGTCCTTAAAAGATTTCTAATGTTATATGAACATATGAAAAAGTATGTGTATGTTCCTTATCTAATGCAAAGATCAGGCAGTCCACTGATTCAGTCGACCTCCTTAATGCAAATAATGATAGTGCCGTGTATCCACCATGTATGCAAAGAATCCTATACATATCATTAATACATGTGTGCACAACCATTCATTTAAATGCAACATCCATATAATATGTCCATTTAATATACATCCATTTATATGCAATATAAAAGTGACTGAGCCGATCTAGTGCCTAAAGTGTGTGTATATGTATCCACGAGCAACCACTAGCAAACACTTGCATCCACATGCATCCATCAATCATAACATGTCTCAAACACATGTTTCAACCATAGGACTACCCTATCTAAAGGTCAAAGACTTAAATGAGAGGATATACTAAAGATAGGACAAGTACAAGCTAAGCGATAAAGGAGAAATTAAAAGACATACCCTCGAAAAGAAAAGGGTACAATGAACGCATCTTATCTTCCGTCTCCCAAGTAGCGTCGCTCTCATTATCTCCCCATTGCACTTTGACTAGCTTGACCTCTCGATTCCTCAACTTCTTAATCTCCGACCCAAGAATGCATGTTGGAGCTCGTAGAATCGTCGCATCACGCTCTATCTCCACCTCTCTAAGCAAGCTCGGCTCTACCATTTCTGCGGTCTCATGCAAGCACTTCCTCAAATGCGAAACATGGAACATGTCGTGCACACCATTAAGTCTTTCAGGCAACTCTACTCTGTATGCTATCTGTCCGATCCTCTCCTTAATAGGAAATGGCCCTACGAATCTTGGTGCTAACTTCCCAATGGACCCAAAGCAAACAACATTCCGTAATGGAGACACCTTGATAAAGACCATGTCCCTAATATTAAATTCAAGATCTATCCTCCTCTTGTCCGCATACGATTTTTGCCTATCTTGCGTCGTCTTCATCGTCCTTCAAATCAAATCAATCTTTTCCAAAGTCTCTCTAATCATATCGCGCCGAAGTAAGATCTTATCCATATATTCCCATTAGCATGTAGGTAAACGACAAGGCCTTCCATAAAGAGCCTCGAAAGGTGTCATGCCAATGCTAGACTGAAAACTATTATTATACGCGAACTCCATCAAAGGAAGATGCTCCTCCCATGTACCTCCGAAGTTTAAAACACATAGCCTCAAAAGGTCCTCTAGAATACGATTTACCCTCTCGGTCTGGCCGTCCGTCTGAGGATGATATGCGGTGCTCAAACATAATTGAGTCCCTACCACCTCTTGCAAGCTCTTCCAAAACTCGCTAGTAAAAATAGGATCACGATCGCTCTCTATGCTAGAAGGAACACCATGCAAACGAACTATCTCTCGAATGTATACGGAGGCTAACCATGGAGCAGTCCTCTTACTCTTCACGGGAATGAAATGGGCGTTCTTAGTAAGTCTGTCTACCATGACCCAAATCCCCGTATTACCCTTCCTCGATCTCGGTAACCCATCAACAAAGTCCATCGAGACACTCTCCCACTTCCATTGTGGGACCTCCAATGGGTGAAGCAACCCACCGGGCTTCTTTTGCTCTGCTTTTACTTGTTGGCACACCAAGAATCTAGCGACAAACTCGGCCATATCCTTCTTCATACCGGCCCAAAAGTAAACTCGTCTCATGTCCATGTACATCTTGTCCCCGTCGGGATGAATGGTCATCTTCGAACAATGTGCATCATCAAGAATGGTCTTCCTCAAGTTCTCGTCTCGTGGTACACAAAGTCTACCGTCCCTACGTAACCAACCCTTATCATCTAGGGTATACCTACCGAGATGGCTCGATGACTCCCCCCTTATGAGCTTCTCTACCAACTCAACCAACTGTGGGTCATCTCGCTGTGCCTCACCAATCCGTCCCAAAAGCGTAGATCTGACCTCTAAGGGTGCTAACAAACCGGGTACAAAGTCAATGGAAGGTCTAAAGTCAAACATGGATATAAACTCTAAGCTTTGCCGCTCAACAAACAACGGACTCAAGGACAACCTTTTCCTACTTAAGGCGTCTGCCATCACGTTACCCTTGCCAGGGGTATATGCTATCTCGAAATTGTAGGACACTAAGAATTCCATCCACCTTTGCCGCCTTAAGTTCAAGTCCTTCTGAGAGAACAAGTATTTTAGCGATTTGTGGTCTGTGAACAATTCGAATTTCTCGCCAAGAAGATAATGGCGCCAAGACTTATGCGCGAAAACAATAGCGGCCAACTCTAGGTCATGTGTAGGGTAATTTCTCTCATGCACTCTCAATTGTCTTCCTCCATAGGCTATTACCCTCCCCTCTTGCATTAAGACTACGCCTAGTCCTGTCCCATAAGCATCTGTTTAAACGGCAATTGGCTTACTCCCATCTGGCAACACTAAGACTGGGGATGTGGTCAAAGCTCTCTTTAAACGTTGGAACGCATCATCACAATCTACGTCCCACGTGAAAACTAGGTTCTTCTTCGTCAAGCGTGTCAATGGGGCTGATATCTTTGCGAAGTCCTTGATAATCTTCCTATAGTAGCCTGCCAACCCCAAGAAACGCCTCACCTCGGTAGCATTTTTAGGGACCTTCCAGTCTTGGATGGCCAACACCTTTGCGGGATCCACAGCTATCCCTTCTTTGGAAACCACGTGCCCTAAGAATCGCACTTCCTTCCTCTAAAAGTGACATTTAGAAAATTTAGCTTTAAGGTTATGCGTTCGAAGGGTCTCTAACACTTCCCTAAGATGTAGGGCATGCTCTTCCTTGCTCTTAGAAAAGATCAAGATGTCATCCACAAAGACCACCACGAATTTATTAAGGTACTCCCTAAATACCCTACTCATCAAGTCAACAAAGTATGCGGGGGCGTTTGTCAAACCGAAGGGCATTACAAGCCACTCATAGAAACCGTCCGGAGTCCTAAAGGCAGTCTTGTCTAAGCTATCCTCAGCCACTCTCAACTGATGGAAACCAGTGGCTAAGTCCAATTGCGAAAATACTGAGGCGCCAACTAACTGATCAAAGAGATGGTCAATTCTCGGTAGTGGGTGCCTATTCTTCTTAGTAAGCTTATTAAGTTCTCTATAGTCCACACAAAGTCTAAGGTACCCATCCGCCTTCGTGGCAAATACTACTGGAGCACCCCACTCCGATATACTACGTCTTATGAATCCCTTCTCAAGCAACTCCCCTACTTGCTTATTGAGCTCCCTCCTCTCATGAGGAGCCATGTGGCGTACTGGCAGAGATACTGGTTTTGCATTGTCTACAAGATAAATAAGAAAGTCTATCTCATGTTCTGGGGGTAGACCCCTCACCTCATTGAAGACATCAACATATTTACGGACTATACGAACAGAATGTAAATCATCATTGGATGCATCAGGTGACTCAAGATAACTAAGCATCACCGATCCTTTAGGGTCACAAGAAATATCAAGGGTCTTTCCACTACGAGTCAACAATTTTACTACCCTTCGTTCACAATCTAGGATGGCACCATATCTGGCTAGCCAATCCATCCCTAGAATCAACCCATAGCCCATGAAACCAAGCACAAAAGCATTACATTCAAAACCAATGCCTAAGATAGACAATCTCAAATCCCTACAAACCATGGATAAATGAGCTGACCCACCAATAGGATTTGAGACTACAATGGGATCTACAATGAGAATAGTATTTAAGTGCAGTATTTCAACTAATGATGTAGAGATAAACGAATGTGATGCGCCAGAATCGAATAAAGTACGGACATGATGGTCAAACAAGAAAATCAAACTTTCGACAGAAATTTTTCTACCTTCTTCCGGTCCTGGAGCCATGAGAGCACGAACCTGCCCTCCCGAAGTAGAACCCGCCCTCTGCCCTTGCTTCTTAGGACAGTCCTTCACAGCATGACACGCATCACCATAATGATAACAAGCGAACTTCTACTTCCTACAGTCTTTCTTCAAATGGCTGGGTTTCCCACAGTTGTGATACTTCCTCTTTTCTTTACCACCTTTCTTTTGTTGTTGGGCTTTCTTTGGATCCGCCTTCTTATCTTGCGGCCTAAAAGTACTTACACCCTTCTCTTCTTCATGCATGTATGCCATATCAACAAGCTTTTCATACGTAGCCCCTATTGGAATGTAGGACATAGCCAAACTGTGAAGCCGTTCATTTAGACCCTTTGCAAACCTCAAGGCCTTCTTGTGAGGCGTATTCACCAACTCTAGCCCAAATCTTGCCAACTTATTAAATTCGGTCACATACTCCTTTACGGTCAAGTTTTTCTGCTTCAATGTCATGAAACTCTCCATGTACATACTCTCCTCAGCTTAAGAAAGGAATTTCAACTCAAACCTTCCCCTAAAATCTGCCCACGTCTCCACAGCACGCTCTCCATTAGTAACCTCCCACCAAAACGAAGCTTCGTCCTTCATCAACCAAGCAGCCAATTGGACCTTCTTACAGTCGTCCAAATCGAAAATGCCAAATAGTTCCTCCACTTCTTTCAACCAATTTCTAGCTTCAACGAACGTTTCAGACCCACTAAAAGGTTTTCCACCCTTCGAACGAAAGTCTTTACATATCTTGGAGAAAGCATCTCCACGCGGAGGAATGACTGGAGCTGGGGGAGGAGGAGGAGGAACGTTGGCCGGATCCACGGTTGTGGCCCTAGCCTCGAGATATTGACGAAATCAACCGGGTACATGAACACCCTCTGGTATCTCAGATGCTCCAGACATGCTGAAAAGAAAAAGAAAGAGTTTCAAAACAAGGGAAGCGAAAGAGAGATGTATGGCTTGCGGGGATTATGCTCTTTAAAGTAAACTTTCCTTGAAAATAGCTTCTTTAAAACAAGTTTTTGAAAATACTTTCTAGGAAAATAATACTTTTGAAAACACTTTTCAAAAGTTTTTATCTGTTCTTGTAACCATAGCTCTGATACCACGTGTAACACCCCATGTCCATTAATGTCACTCACAAAGAGAATGCATCAATGTCCATGAAGCGTTATTGTTGTATAGAACAGATAAATTACAAGAATAAATAAATAAAACAACACAGCAGAAGATAAAACTTATTTCATAGAATCATAACTCAAAACAAGCTTACATAAGTAGTTCCCAAAACCATTATAATAGAATCAATAGTCTTTTCCAAAAACATCGAAGTACATAAAGAAGCAAATACTTAAATAACATAAATGCATAAATCCCTACTGAGCATAAGCAAAGCCATAAAGATGAGAGAGTCCAAAGTGATACATCTACTCTTTTCAAGCAACTGAAAGAAATCGGCACTAAGCTGTAGTATTCCCTCCTTGCAAACCTGAGGAGGGAAAGGAAAGAAAAGAGGTGGAAACAAACGGGTCAGACATAAAGTCTGGCGAGTCCAGTAATTTTAACAAATAATAGGTAAGGTAAACGATCAAGACATAAATAGGCATCATGATATGGCTGTAACTTAGATAAGGTAGATAAAAAGGATGGACAAGATGATTTCGTTCCTAAGTACTAAGACAATCCTACACCTTGGCTAAGCGAACAACCCTCCAAGTACGAACCCCGAAGACCGAAGTCAACATCAGACTAGCACCCAAAGGAATATCCAACTCAACCAACATGTATTTCATTACACTGCACTTTTGCTAAGTTACACCACATTACTTAATTACACCGCACATCTACTAGTCTCTTTTTACTAGAGGTTGATCCCTTCCCACTAACTGTACCCACATGACAAACTTGGTAATTACTTGTACCTAGCTGCTATCGTAGGTGTCGGCTTGCTCCTACCACCGCTAAGGTACCCTTAATCTACCCATTCGATCGGCTCCCTAAACCCCGTAGGCACCCGTGCTGGCCCCATAGTGGGGTGTATCACTTCCCAAAGTGGCAACCCGGATACCAATATAAAATGCATGACCATACCTACACGATGCAAGAACGTCTTACCTACCAGCCCGGCCCCATGCACGCACATAAACCCGTTGGACTAGCGTTGCCACCGCTATTCACGTTTTGACCTCTTACATTCAAGTCCAGTAAGCGTGTCCCAACCCCGGCCTAGTACTGGGCCCAATTAGATACTCAAACGTGTTACTGGTTGAAATGGGTCCCCCATCCGACACAAGCCTCCCACCTATGCTTGGTCCCCACTAGGTTTTTCTCCCTCTTAACCATTTTAACTTAAATGTCCATGTCTTACACATGCTATGGTTAAGTCCATATTTACATGTCATAATTTACATGTCTTATCTTATACCGGTTAAGTCCATATTTACATGTCATAATTTACATGTCACCCCACTTAACCCTCCAACCATACCCATGTCTTATTATGGTTAGTATTCCTTAATTCATTCCTTATGATAAACGGTGCATGACCCCCCACATTAGACCGAACGCTTTGTGGCCGCTGGATTTGCCGGGCGGTTCCAGGCAGTCTTACGCCACAAACCGGGTCTA
The DNA here is from genome assembly GCA_030737875.1 of Allium sativum. Lineage (NCBI taxonomy): Eukaryota > Viridiplantae > Streptophyta > Magnoliopsida > Asparagales > Amaryllidaceae > Allium > Allium sativum. Next base: position 732,015,829 of record CM060915.1, on the reverse strand, counting down.
ACCTCGTGTCATTAACCGTTGCGCCTATAATTCATTCCTTTGATCTCTCACATTCGACATCCAATTGTGGCAGCTGGATTTGCCGGGCGGTTCCGGGCAGTCTTACGCCACAATTGTGCCTAACCTCGTGTCAAAGGTTTATTAATAATCGTATTTCACCCATACCCAATTGTCATGTCATGTATATCCAATTAAACATATAATCATGTTTATAATATTGCATATTCCAAATTGTCACTAATTACATATTAATTAGCCTCAATTACAAATTTACAATTATAGGCAATTTCATCAATTCCATGTAATTCATACCCAAATATGCCAATTTCTCATATTACCCAATTATCCAAAATATTCAATAATATCCAATTTTCCAAATTTCCCAAATTCCTAATATTCCACATCGTTCCCATGTATTCGCATTCGCGCGTATTTTTAATATAGGCTCGAAGGTAGCCTAGATCCACAAATAAAAGGAATAGGGGTAAGAAGAGAGAATCAATTCATAGAAAATTGGAATAAAACAACATCATGAAATAAAGAGGCATATAGACTGGCATAGAGGCATAATAAAAGATTCAACATGAATAAACTGATAAAAGGTATGAACTTTACATAGAAACATAGGCATATGATGACATGAATCAAAAAGGTGAAGACTTGGTGAGATTTTTATTACAAACATATATGTGAATCCTTTTTACAACTTTTTCATGTTACTTTAATCCCATTAAATTTGTGAAAATAACTGTACTCACCTTTCGTGGCTTAAGAAAAGGATTAACGAATTGAAATTGGTGTAGAAACGTTGCAGTGATGTTGATTGATCTTCTTTAATTGTTGTTGAAGCTCTAAACTTTGATTTGAATTGTGTATGAACACTTGAGATTTAATTTAGAGGCGACGGCTAGGGTTTAAGAGAGAGCTTGATAGCATAATGGTGTCATAGATAATATTTTATGAATTAGGGTTAGGTCTTAGGGTGTATATATAGATGTCTAGGATCGATTAGAGCTCTTAGATTAACCCAGAAATCATCAGGACCACTCAGATGCAACATCAGCCCTTATCACGAATCGGGCCATGAGTTGATAGCCAAACACCCTGGATCCACCCCTAGTCGACCCAGCATGGCTCGGGTCGACTCCAAATATAGTGCAGTTCAGCTATTCCCCCTCCCGATTTGCTATTTTGAACTTTTTTTGAATATTTGTTTATTTAATTTTTATATATCTATATATATATATATATCTCATATGCATACAAACTTCAAGGCTTAATAACATCTTCATAAGGTATCCGTTTTGTGCAAACCAAATTTCTATCTTAACCGAAAATTTTGAGACGAACATAATAGCGCAACCCATTTCACTTAATTCGTCTTCTAAAAATTAAGTATACTTTAATTTGTGAATTTTAATGTTATAAAATTATGGGGTGTTACACTCTATATGCTGCAGGATTAATGAACTGGCTAGCCACTTGATCTGAAGGAGCATCCATCTGATCAGGCACTTCCTAAACAACCTCATGTGACATCGTTGACAGCGGAGGAAACATAAAAACTTCATTGAACATCACATCAAAACATTCATCTAAGTTTGGTTTCGAAATGTGTTCATGTATGCATGAACATCACAGCAAGATGTTATATTGGTTTGAAAATGGAAGTGAATGCTGAAAATTTAATTATTATTTTCATAAGTGTTATTGTAAACTTCAACTTGTAAGATTTTGAAGTTAAATAAAACCGTTTGGGTTTATATAATAAACAACGTGTCTCATGACATTGTTTTGGGCCACATAAAAATTAGTGATTAGACTTATACTATTTGGTTAAGTATATATAGAGTTATTTTCGAAGAAAATAAAATAAAGGGGAGGGTTTTGTGAATACGCTTATGCTAAAGAGATAAGTATATGACTATCATTTTCGAAGTAAACGAAAATAAGAGATTTGTGAATGTACTTATATTGTTTAGATAAGTATATGGAATTGGTTTTTAAGAATCGATGGAATGATCTTAGTGAATAAATTTAATTAAAAGGGCATGTGTTGCTGATGTACTTGACGTTAAAGAACTGACTTTCAATAAATTCCCTTTTGACTATTAACATGTTAGTTCGAGGAAAAAGGGATGGGAACTAGATCCAAAATCACTTCTAGCTGACTTTGCATTCGAAAACTGAATTTGCAGGTTTGGTTATGCATATTTGGATGATTTGAAGGCACGGACCTTCGAAGAGAAAAAGGGGTGCTCGCTAATGTCCCTGGTTAATTACCAGGATCATGGTTGTAGCAGTAATCCCTATGTTCTGGGTTCTATATGACGCTAGGACTTTTGGTTACTAGTCCTAGCGGTTATCCCGACATGATATAGTAAAAGAATACCTTCGGTTTTCCCTGATCCTGGACAACTTTTATGGACGAATGTCTAACAGTGTATTTCTGGAAATCACGTACGTTATTTTTTTATAAATATACAGAGTATAGTGCAGAAAAGACGATTTCTTTGGCTTAACACCTAGAGTATCTTTGTGCAAATCAATTAGTGATTTGACGGACCTAACAATGTGGCATTCAAAGTTGAATACGATATTTCCAAAAAAGTAATCATAGCCTCATGCCTCCCCAACCAGGAAATAACTGAAAACGGGCAAGCAGCAGGGCTATGTAGGTCATGCGCATTACGGTATATCTTCACTTGATATAGAGAAATTGATTGTACCTTTGGCATGCTTCGGAATGAGTACTGTCGGATGGCCTACAACCATGGTGATGATATATTTGGTACACTCAATTTCAACGAGTGGCTAGTTCTGTGTGGTCGGGTTGCAAGACGCTCTTATTGAACCTCATTGTTTTTATCTCTAGAGAAACACACTTCGGGTGGTAGTTCCTTACCTAGTAATGTATGGATATCCAAACTCCAGTACGAGCCATGCGGTTTTAGATGTAAACCAAATATGTGAAAAAGTGAGATGCAAGCTTTTCGTCTATATTCCTATTTTATTTGTGGAATTTTGGACACTATTATAATATCATTGGTTTTATAATAAAAGTGATTTGGTTATCGTAAGGTAAAATCGTACCATGTTTGTACGTGATCGTGTCTTATGGGAGTTCCGTTCTTTTAAAGGATTTCTAAAAATTAAGCAAACTGTTTGTGATATGTGTTTTCTCATTAAAAGTACTTTGATCGAATCTGGATGATTTTGTTTTCTCAAGATATGCTCGGTCAGACTGAGTATATTTTCTAGGTTGCATTGGGTTTTTGCTTAGAGCTTCAGGGGAGATGCCGGAGCCAAAACATATTCCTGTATTTTCTAGTATTAATTTATTTCTCCTATGTGTGTTGTATTGATCAACTTTGTACTGATCTAGTTGTGTACTTTGATTTTATAATCAAGTATATAAAGTTTTCTCTTTTTGTAAAGAGTAATGGTATATTATATTTTATTCATTCATCTATCATATTTTATTCCTATTATGCAGTGTTAGTGTAACAACCCGCCCAGAATGAGCCTAGATTTCGACCCAGAAAAGGCCCATCGAAACTTAGAGCCACTCTAAATGGGTCGTTGGTTCATGTAAAGAATTACATTTGCAAAGAATAATATATAGTCATTGCATTATGGAAATATCACACAGTGGAACGAGAAAGTATAATACCAAAATATGATGTACCAATTTATTAAAAAGACATAGAATTCAAACAAAGATTTTCAAGGTACAATTATTCCATAGGCACATCAATAAACTCTTCATTAAAAATTTCCATAAGCAATACAACAATGATAACTAATAATCGCATAATATCTCCATTTTCGTCTTCAATCTCCATCATTGCTTCGTCAATTGAATCTACCTCACCTGCTGACCTGTTGGATATGTTAAGGAGAGTGTTGAGAGCATAAAGTCATGTGTGACTGAAAATCGTATTTACTAAAAGACCATACCCTAGATTTAGCAGGTTATATATATCTACATGTATACGAAACACAAAGGCATTCACATGAACATAAAGTATCCAACCAATGAGGTGGATACCGATTTAATCGCTTAAGACCTCCATTAGTGCATTTAGGGTGAAGACCCAACGAGGTGGGTTTCCTCAGTCACTTAAGGTCCTTGTTCAAGGTGGATTCTTATGATCTTTTATAACCCTAAGGCGGACCCTAGCCCCTTAAGACCCCATCCTAATACGTCAACTTTCATAAGTCTATACTCTCACAGGTAATATGAGAAGTAGTATTGCAAACGTAATTACTACTTAACTGATATTACGGTAGAATATCTATGTCGCTTAAGCCTTCCCTTAGATAGTTGGTGAGCATGCTACTGACTCATATCATATATAAATCAATCATATCCCTAGTTTAGCCCTTACAAGCTTCTAGAGGAAGTGGACATCACCCATGAACTACCCTATTCCATTACCGCTATGCCTAGCCACTTTCAAAGAAGGGCGACCCACAGACTTACTTTGCATCTAATATGGGTGGGTCTCATGACTTCGATACCTATCTGAGGAATGAACCTTCAGAGAGAATCCTAGTCTTAACCACTTAAGATGCAAAATAGATAAGAAGAGAGTCATCCACTTAAGACCTCGCAAGGTGTAGTAAACCTGCCTAGTTTGGCACATAATAGGTTTATATATATACACTAGACCTCTCATATTAAATCGTATACCTGTAGATGCTGGATATGCCGGTTGGTTCTGGGAAGACTTCTACTATAAATGGATTTAACCTCGTGTCTTAGTGTACTAAATTTGAGTGGCCAATGGTACCCAGACCTCTCACATTAGTCGGACCCACTTGTGGTTGTTGGATTTGCCGATCGGCTCTAGGATGGCTTCTACCACAAATGGCAACTAACCTCGAGTGTGTGTGTAACAACCCGGAAAATCCGAACCAATTTAAAATTTTTATTTTGGAAATTTTAATGAATTTTGAATATTTAAAATGATTTATTTTAAATAATAGCGATGAAAAATTTATTTTGAATAGAATTAGAATGTATATATTTATTTGAATTGTCGTTAGAATATAATTATTTATTTTTAATTATAAAAGGAATTGAAAATGGCGTGGTAGTTCGAAAATTCGATTTCAAATTTCAAATAAATGTACAAGATACAAAAAATAAATCGGATTTTGACGAAACCAAGAGTATAAGAATCTAATTGAAAATATATTTCCAACAAATTCGAAAAATCCAAATTTCATAGCGGAAATAAAAAGTTATGTCCAGTTGAAAATTCAGAATAATCGCTATGAAATTTTAGCCCTTAAAAATGGAAATTTTGCAAACGACCTCCATTTTCGATGAAACCACTTTTGTTGGATCTGGGATGTCAAGTTATTGCTAGATTTCAAAATTCATAATTTTCTGAATCAATATGTGAGCGTGGCAAAAGAAAGCGTGTTTTAACAGTTTAAGTCAATTTCGATCGACTAGAAAATGACCATTTTTCAAACGATCTCAGAATTTGACGAAATTAGTTTTGTTAGGACCGTATCGTCAATACGAAGCTAGGAAATATTTTTTGGGAATTTTTAGAGTCAGTACGTGGCCCCGGTAAATTGAAATATGCGTTCAAATTCAATATATAGATTTATATTTTGATTTTGACAAAACTGATCGAAACAGATGAATTGGCTTGCGATACATAACCCATTGCGTTCGGAAAGAGGGTAACTAGTTATGGACGATAGCCGGTGGGTCTCTTTTGGAGGTCGAAATAAAAAGTTTATTTTTAGAAAATAAAAATAATAATATATATATATATATAGCCCCTTTACTCTCTCTCTCCTCACTTTTTTTCTACTGTTCGAACAAATAAAAAAATGGAGCAACGACGGAGCCCTCCCCCAGTCGCGATCCGCGCCGCCGTGCTAGTCTGTCGCCGCCCCTACAGGCATCGCCTCCGACCCCCCCCCCCGCACCTTTTCTTCCCCTCCGCCTTCCCCTTTCCCCCCTGTCCTCCAATTAAAACCCGGCTCCACCAAATCGAGCCGCCACCGCCCTAGTCCCGCTACCGCCGATCCCTGCGACTCCGACACCACCTCGCGCGCCTCCCTAGGCTGCACCACCGCACCCCAGACCCCCTCCCCTTCAGGCGACGCTAATGAACCCCTCCCCCCTTCAAAACAAAGGTAAAAGTTTATTTATTTTAGTTCATTTAATTCAGTTTCTTTTAATTATTATTTTTATATAAATCTGAAAATAAAGTTTAGATTTTTATATATGAAAAACTAATTTTATTTTCATAGGAAAACTTTGGTTTTTATCAAATAGAAAAGTATAGATTTTTCAAATAGAAAAGATTATATTTTTGAAATAGTAAAGATGAGATTTTTTATTCTCATGAAAGCAATATGAGAATTTGACTTTTATAGGGGATTCACGTGAAGAAGAATTGGATTTTTACATATATGTTTAGCGAATAAAAATACGATTTTTATATTATAGAAATAATAAAAATATGATTTTTATATTACAGAAATAATAAAAATATGATTTTTATATAATAGAAATAATAAAAATGTGATTTTATATGATAAAGAATATAAAGATGCGATTTTTACATATGTAGAAGAGATATAAAAATACGATCTTTACAAAATAGATATGTGATTTTTATATAGAGAATGGCGAGAAAAAATAATATGATTTTTATTATAAGAACATCGATATAAAAACACAATATTCATATATATGAAGTAGCGATAAAAATACGATTTTTACATCTATGAAGTAGCGATAAAAATACGATTTTTACATATATAAAGTAGCGATAAAAATACGATTTTTATATATATGAAGTAGCAATAAAAATACGATTTATATATATATGAAGTAGCGATAAAAATACGATTTATATATATATGAAGTAGAAATAAAAATATGATTTTTATGTCTATGTAGTGATAATAAAAATGTGATTTTTACTATGAATAACGTGTAAAGGATTGCGTTGAATTTCGGGAAAATACAAGCCATTCAGAAATTCAGAAATGAAACGGCGGAGTGGAAACCCAAGGTGAGAACTTCTCACTTTTATTTTATTTTATAGTTAAAATATATACTAGGATGCAGACGGTGCTTAGCAGTACCCGACAACCGTCATCCACAGACCATGGATGACTTGTTTGTTTGTTTGGTTTTGTTGTGAAATTGATTGTGTGATGTGGAATGAGAATAAATATTTTATCACACATTTGACTGATATTGATTGGGACGACAAATTCTACACATCGCCCAACTACACAAATAAATCTGTATTTGTTGATTGAAACCCCACACGGGTATTGGGATGATATTGGACATATACTAATCCCAAAATTTAGTTGTATGTCGATCGATTGATTGACAGGCCGTATAAGCATTGAATATTTATATTTAGTGCTTATACAATGTAGAATGCACTTTGGATGATGGTTGACTGTATTTGATTGTTGTTGTACACATGTTTTATATGAAATCCATATAAGAAAAATAATATGGCAATTGACTGTGTCTGATTCCAATTCAAAACGAATGAATATTTTAAAATAATGAATATTTTAAAATAATATTCAGTAAAAGATCAAAATTTGATTTTAATGTCCGATTTGGGATGGACACGAAAATATTTAAATATATAAAACCGTATTGATTATATAAACACCAATTTAACGTGAACGATATTTATATCGATTTTATTCATTTTTATAATGAATATCGAAAAGGAATTAATTTCAAAATCTAATGTTTTGAAAATATTATCTTTTATATATCGATGATATGGAATATTCAATTTTGATTTGAAATTGAATATGAAGTTGAAATCGTTTTGAAAATAAATTTAAAACGATTTATAAAATATGATTTAAAAGGAAATCGACGAAAATTATAATATATATATTTATATGTAATGGCCAGAATGGGACGCGCCGCGCCGCGGCAGCTCGCGAATTTCGACCATTGGCTTCGAACGGACATTACGGGAGATCCGACCGTCGGATTCCCCTAAAACCGAAACCGTTGGGTTCGTATCGAAAATAGCTTTCTAACGGATGTAGGAAATTAGAAATCTAACGGTTGGATTTGGAATTGTGTCCAAATCAAATTTGGAAAAGGTCACTGTAAGTGCAGTTCGATGGCCGTTTGTGGAAATCGACTGTACGTGCCTTGATAAAATTATTAAAAATATCAACAATTTGTGTAAAATCATAATAAATGATTTGGAAGGAATTGGGATGAAAAATTCCATATTTGAAAAGATAAAAATATATTTTTATCAAAATGAACTAGTTATGAACTAGAAATTATAAATCCAATATTTTTAAAATAAATAAATTGGATTGGAAATGGTTTTAAAAATAACCAGAATTTCCAATATTTGAATTGGAATGGATTTGAATTGAAATTATTATCGGAATATTTCAATGTTGGGTTCGGGGTTATACGGATATTGTTATTGAAATTTGGAAGATATATTTTATATCATTAATTCCAAAACGATATTGGTTGGTTTCAGAATTTGATATCGAATATAAGCCGATATATTTTCTATTCAGTGTCTTGTATTTAATATCAAACAGGATTAGGGTTTGTCGTGAATGGTGTCTTCATTAACACCGTTCTTAAACCTAGATGAGAAAAGATTAAATCTTTTTATTTAGATTTAATATAGTACGCCAATTAATATATTTAATTGGAATTGAATTAGAATTGATTTTTGGGTTTATCTTGAACGGTGTTTTAAATAACACTTGTCCTTTAACCCGATTTTAAATGGAATGCGAATTGGGTATATTGTGAACTATGTTTTTAATGACATTCGTTCTTTAACCCGATTTACAATGAAATATGATTTGGAATTTATAAATCTTTTTATTAAGATTTAACGAGAATTTTCCAAAGTAAAGTTTTCCAATTTAATATGTTAAATTGGAATTGAATGGAATTCGATTTGATAATAATCGAAATGAAATTCTGTGGAGGAAGACTGTTAATACATATGGAATTAAAAAGGTTCTGCCGTTATTCCATTTATATTATTAGTCGGATATAGAAATTGATATCGATTATATATTGATTTGTTTTACCGTGAAGATTCCATTATTAATGTAATGTGATTTGGGTTTGTCGTGAACTATGTTTTAAATGACATTAGTTCTTTGACCCAGTAAAAGGCAGGATTACATGTCTGTCGTTGTATTTCGAACTGTATGGTCGACCTCTGCTTAATATATATCTGTTTGGCAGCGGAGAATTTATTCTCTTGCTTAACGCCCTTCTCTAAGATGTACGAGCTCAGAGGTTACATATCGGCACGAATCAATAGTACGATGTAGATTGTCGATGCGACATGTTTGATTTTCCAAAGTTAAATAATCATTAACATTGATTTTTGGGAAGATTAAAACTAAGTGGAGTTTTAATGAGTCTTTAATTAGATTGAAAATGAGAATTGATAATTTAAATTATCAAATTTGGAAAAATGAACGAGAATGGAGTATCGCCAGTTTTGCTCCTAGTGATAGTTAAATCTTTAATTAGATTTGAACATGAAATGGTAATTAAATTTACCGATAATGCCGTGGTGTTAGTTATGGGGTACTAACAGTTTTGCTCCATGGGATGAATAGGTTGGGATTGGGAAATACAATAAATGATTACTTCGGTAAGGTGCGTTAATCCCGAATAGTTCGGAAAACCATAATTTGGTTTGAATGGTATCCAAAGGAAGATTAAAGAATAAATTTTAAAGAATTTATCTTTGATAAAATTAATGGGAACAAATCCCCAAAGATGTGAATATTTAAATAAAAGAATATTTAGAAATGGAATGAGGCGTATATTGTGTTTTTATAGCACTTGTTTATTATATACGCGAGTTATTCGGAAAGGCCAGGTTTGTACCATTCTGAATAACTGATTCGACGATATGTCGACGATGAAGACGATGGTTGAAGACCGGAGGTCTTCACATCATTTGGATGATTACGGATGTCTTAATTGGGATGTACACGCAAGCCGAGGTAATAAGTGGTGATTTTCCAGGCGTACTTGGAGATCGATGGATATGCGAGGACCTCTCCCCTGCATTGGACATGTGCGGGAGGAATAAGGTGCCTCCGGTTTCGTTCAGACCCAGAACGGACTTGTAAATGGATTGTGTGTCTGACATTGGATTTTATTCTATGTTGATTGATTTCTATTAAATATATATCTGTTTGGTGGCGGAGAATTTATTCTCTTGCTTAACGCCCTTCTCTGAGACGTACGAGCTTAGAGGTTATATATCGATAGATATCAGTCGCATGGCATGAATTGCTTGTGTGGCATGCTGAGATGCAGTGATCAAGGATTTTATTGAAAAGCAGAGTCTTGTGGTTGATGATCAAAGCGCGGCTTTAAAATAGCGTAGCTTTGTGTATAACGTTAATTGGCGAGCCTCACACCTCATTATGAGTTAAAAACGGGAAAAGGACCGCTGGGAAAACACGACGTTTCTTTCTACCTATGAGTGGTGTTAGCATTTTACTAGCCCTGCATCGTTGATTATTATACCTTTATGGATGTTGGAATGCGAGGCGCCTCGGATATATCTGTCTCTTCGGAGCCGATGGATAGGTCCGATAGGACCGGGAAATGTGTGTTCAGGAATTGCCAATCCACTAACGTAAGTATGGACCGGCCCAGCCGATTCCAAGGGTTCTCTGCGGGGAATCCTAAGGCATTTGCTAGAGTGTCTCGAAGCCGGTGAGGAGCTTGCCCCTGGCCTCGACTCATGACGGAAATCCAATTTCCAATACGTGATATTTCGGTTTTATTTGTAGAGCCTAGTATGGCGACATAGTAGCATAGGATACTATGCTGTCTATGATTGATACATTTATATTTGAAGTTGTTTTCATACACTTTATACTATAATATTATCAAAATGATTTGTTTTAAACGTACCAAACATGTTTGGCTATTATAAGGTAAAACTCTATCCTCCAGCTTACGTTGCATTGTGTTATGGGACCTGAGTCTTATAATAGCTTCATTTTTTCAAAAAGCATTGCGCTGTATATTCTATGTACTAGTATTCTTGGGAGGAAACTGGTTCCGTGTTATACGGCGTGGTCCCTAGAATTACTCTCTTTTAAAGTAAAGTTTTAAATAACTGTTTTAGTTCTCACACCAGTCACATGACTGACTTGGAGTTTATTGTTTTAACCTAAACTCTGGGTGCCCCTATTTTCCACACGGGCAGCTAGTAGTTTTGGTTTTGCAAATTTATATTCACAGGAACCTGATTTACAGCTGGAATGATACTCGGAAAGCTCGGCATCCGTTTATCTCTTTTAGTTGTATTTTGTATTATTTTCTACTGCTATGTAATGTATTTAAATCTCTAATATTTTTTTCTGATGTATAATATTCATTCATACTCTATATATTCTTGTATTCTGATGGAATTATTGTAATTGACAATGAAATGTTCTTCTGTTTGTGTTCCGATTTGTCTTGTCCTCAAAGCAATTCGTCCTTTCCTTCACGGGGAAGTTCGGGTCGTCTCAGTTTGGTATCTGAGCTCTGGTTTACAGAGCTCGAGAACAAGACACATTAGAACCATATGAAAGAATTCATCAGAGATTGGATTAGTAATATCCAATAAGAATTACTCGTTAGAGGTAGGATCAGTAGTATCCTAGAACGAGTGTGAAGAATATATTTTTAAAATGAAAGCAATTTTTGTTTTGAAAATTTAAACCATATATGTATTTGAATATTTTATTTGCATTGAATTTGGACAATCTGATATATGAAGATTTTGCATATACGCCTAGCTAGCATGTGTATGAAGTCTCAAATATACTAGATAGATATAGAATCACACTCTAGTCGCCCGGAGATGATACTGATGATTGATATATCATCATCAGTGTTTATGTTCGAGTTTCAAAAGTGGGATTTCTATATGATTCCGATTGACTGGTGCGAGAACCAAAAACTAGATAGGGCTATTGTATGATTTGGCATCAAAAACATGATTTTCTGTATATGTATCAAAATTATGGATTTGAAATGTTAATTCACTAATTGATTGATGATTGTGTTGTGTGATTGTTTATTTAAACCATTATGTGAATGAACGGTAAATTTAGGCCAAATTGAACCAAATATCGAACTGTATTGAAAATTATTTGGAAATGCATGCATATACACATATATGTGTGAACAGGTCATTGCAAGCAGGCAAGAGCAGAAGACTAAAACTATTTGCCCGACAAATAGATACATGTTTACTAATTTCTTGAGTTTTGGATGATTTTATGAGCCGATTGGCTGTTTCTTTTTCTTTTTGGACTGGAGAGGCCTGTATGGCAATTTTGGGGTTTTCCCGGTGCTCCCGTACAGGGGAGATTGTGGCGATTTTTTTCGAAAATTTAGGGTGTTAGCCAGATTTTTGAGAAATTTGAAAAGTTCTTAGAAACTGAAAAGTTGGAGAACTTTAGCCATAATGAAAATAATGAAGTTTAGTTCGTTAGTTAAACAACTTTCAGCTTCGCTCCTTTTCGGGGATGAAAAGATCTTAAGTGGGGTAGATTGTAACAACCTGGAAAATCCGAACCAATTTAAAATTTTATTTTGGAAATTTTAATGAATTTTGAATATTTAAAACGATTTATTTTAAATAATAGCGACAAGAAATTTATTTTGAATAGAATTAGAATGTATATATTTATTTGAATCGTTGTTAGAATATAATTATTTATTTTTATTTATAAAAGGAACTGAAAATGGCGCGGTAGTTCGAAAATTCGATTTCAAATTTCA